>CAMRHE010000206.1:0-2400000 GCA_947044405.1 Leptodactylus fallax | reverse complement strand
AATGCACCTTTAAATGGACAGCCCCTTATCAGTGGGGCACCAGAAAAATCAAACCTCCCCCTTCTTAAAAGGGATTTCTGGGACTTGCATATTGATGAGCTGTCCTTAAGATAGGTCATCAATAATTGGTGGAGTCTTTTAACTAGGACCCCCACAGATCATGTGGTTCTAAGGGCCACAGATTCAGATGAGTACAGCGGTTTCTTCTCTGAATGCCTAGCACTGTGCTGTATGCATTTCATTGGCTGCGGTTGGTATTGCGGCTCAGACCCATTGCTGTACCCTGTGACTGATAAACTTGACCTCATCAGCACAGGGAAGAGGCCGAAGCTCTTGTGCGAACCGCGGCTTTTTTTTTTTTTTTTTTTACAAATCTTATCTAAGCAGGTCAGGTTATCAATATGTAATTGATCATAGGGATAGGTCATCAATATGTAAGTCCTGGAAAGCCTCTTTAATACATTCAAGTGATTTATTTTTTGGTAGGGACAAGAGAATTAACATTTACCAGGGTTGCATTTAAAATTTGGTATAATCATATGAGAAGGTATGGCTTTCAGTAAGTCAGGGGTCCATCCTAATACCTGCAGGTTGGTTCTGTACCTGCTGGGTTTCGCTTGTGGACCAGATTAACTCAGAGAAGCTTTTTCATGAGATGAGCTTAGATTATTCACTCATTTCACAAGCTTCTCTGGACAAGTCCTTGTGTATCTTTTATTGTAACTTTCAGTCCCATTCAACATAAGGCTTAGATTCTGAGTCTGTAGGAAATCAGTGGAGCGAAAAGTCCTGCATGGAGGTCCCTTCTCTCTGCTGATTTCAGTATATAAAAGTAAAAAACCGGGCGGACCCTATTATAGTCTATGGGGTCCGTGGGTAAACACTGTTTTAGCGGACGGGCTCTCCATCATTTTGGTCCCCCAGCGGACCCGGATAATGGAGAGCCTGGTGCAAGTGTGAACCTAGTCTATTGTGCTTCTCATCCTGGGAAATATTCTGGGACTGTTCTATGTTGGAGACTACACATCAGCCGCCAGTATATCAGTGGAGTTTTATTTCTGGCAAGTGTCAAAAATTGAAATCTATTAAAAATTTCTAAAAAATAAATAAATAAATAAATAAAAAATCCTGTAACTTTCCTTCAATTTCCAGCTTCATGCTAAATTATATTGTACAGTTAATATTGTATAATTAATTAGATTTATAGTTTACTGAATATTTGTGTTCATAAGAATTCAAGAATTCAATCACTTTTTTTTTTCATTTTTTTTTCTTGAATTAGAGGAGCTTTACTGCTTTTCACTGACCTTGGCTGTCTACCATTTATGTCAGTCTGTGGGAAAAATAGGAGTAGGAGTTGGTGGTTTGGTCTATCGACTCCACAGCCCTGTGTTCTAGAGGTTTATTTTACCCTTGACTGTTAGCCATATAAAAGCTTTTTTTTTTGTTGTTGGCACGGTGCTGAGAAATTTATACAAAAAAATTTGTCGGGTGGTATGGGGGGAAAAAAACTTCAACTTTTCCATATTCTGAGACCCATAACTTTTATTTTATATTTTTTTTCTTCCCTTTATTTTTCTGTTAACAACTTTGAGGGTTTGTGTTTTGTGGTGTAAGCTGCTGTTTCCAGGCTCTATCCATGCACAATGGCCATGTAAACTGGATATTTTTCACAGCTGTTTTGCATCTGTGGGGCGCCCATTTTCACAGATCCTTCATAGACATGTCCTATTGTTTTATGGCCCTTTAAAACAGACCTTCAAAAAAAAAAAGTCACGAATAATCCAATAATATTAATAATACAAAATTATATATCTAACATATTCTGCAACACTTTACAAATTGTAGGGTTCAGTACAGACAAAATGAGATATTAAAGTAACAAATCAATCCACACACTAGGAGTGAGGGCCTTACCCAGGTTGAGGGGCAATGAAACAGAATTCCTGCCTTGTATGAGTTTGGGGTTGTTGCCATTGGGGCAGAGGGAGGTTGTTAAATAGCTGGTCACATTTACCTCCAGCCCCGGCCTCTGCGGACTGGTGTCAGCTGTAATATTGCTGATGCTGTTCTGTCCTTTTTAGATGATAGGATTTAATCTGTATTTTTGTTACTGAGTTATCATATTTTTAGAATAAAACGTCTTGTCTTGCTGTCCTGAGAACTATGGGCTCTGTTACCAGAGTGTCCCTTGGGTATTCGGCACTTAGAATGGACAGCAAATGTCGTCAGCTTTCTGTGAAAATGAGCGGTACATGCGCTTGTAACTTCACAAGACGGTTCATTTCAGGACGTGAGGCCAAGTGAATGTCCAGATCAGTTTACATGCTTAAACTTGGGGAAAGGGGACCTTTGGCGTATGCAGTGTATATAAGGTTTATATTGAGTTATGGATGTATTACCCATGAACACAGTTAACATCTGTTAATCTGGTAATATAGAGACCTCATAGGTGCTGAATTATCATTGGTTTATGCCAAACACCTTTCCATATCTTGTGGTTTAAAGGTGTTGTCCAGAAATTACAGGTTTCGGCAAGGAGGCAGAGGAAGGTGAGGAAAAAAAAACCCAAAAACATAGTCACATGTCCCTGGTGCTCTAGTGTACCTCACCGCACGTGACCGCTAAGTCCCATGAGCGACCTAAAGAAAGGCAAAGTGACGTTACAGGTGACGTATGTGAGTGATGGCCCGGGCCCTTTCCTTAGGCCGCTGATTTGCCTCAGCAGTCACATACGGCGAGGACTTAAGACGTCTTGTTAGTTAGCAAACCAGCTAAAGCTACAGGTAAAAGTGCAGATGCGATGGATTCAGCATTACACAAGCCGTAGTGAGGACGATGTGGGCAATTGTTTCACAATTTGCTATTATTTAGTTTGCGTTGAAATCAGTGACAGATCCAAAATGTTGGAATTGCAGCAAAATCCACAACAGGTTTTTCAGATCTGAAGCATTTCAGCTATCTTGTGGATTTCATGTAGAGGTCATGTATGGGAAGTCCAGAGCACGATCCACATATAAAATATGCAGATATTGCTGGGCATTTACCATAGATGTGCATGAAAATCCACAACAGAAATCTACTAGTATGTGATCATACATGCCAGAATTTTTCTGATGCGTTTTTTGCCATAGATATGGCACAGTGTATCTGGCCTTTGGTGTAAGGAAAAGCATTGACCACATGCCCTGCACATACTGTAGGCCATAAGTATCTGTGTTTGTGACCAAAGGTAGAAATGATGCGGCAAATTTTTGGGTAACTCATCTCTTTCCCATATTCTCGGTAAAGATTATCTTATTTACCTCACTTACATAATATTTCCTGTGAGTGCACATTGAGTAGAGCTGCTACCAATTTTACAGATTTTTAACCTTTTACATAATTTCTAGGTCAAGGAAACAAAGCTTTTCAGTTCACGCCTTGACTATGTTCAGAAGGAGTTGAGGTTTCTAAGAAGTTTCTCTGGGGATTACTGTTCTCGGAGCATTAGATGCCAGTCTTTACGTAGTTATGTGCAGTTCGTTGAAAGGTGATATTTAGGACTGAAAAAACATGACTGCTTTCTTTGAGAAATAGCACCACGCCTGCCCATAGGTTGTATCTGGTATTGCAACTCAACTTCATTGAAGTGAAGGAAGCTACAGTAAAAAATGCACAAGGTGTGGTCAGGCGTTAAGCCGTTTGTGGAAGAAAGCAGCCATGTCTAACAGCCTTGCAGCGCTGGAGTCCTGGGTTCGAATCCTACCAAGGACAACATCTGCAAGGAGTTTGTATGTTCGTCCTGTGTTTGCGTGGATTTCCTCCCACACTCCAAAGACATACTGGTTGGGAATGTAGATTGTGAGCCTTATATGGGACAGTGACTGACTGTCTGTAAAAGCGCTGCGGAATATGATGGAGCTATATAAGTAAGCCAAAATAAATGGAATATGTATGTATTATGTCAACAGGAAACCTGGTTCTTTTCAATATTCATGTCCTTTGGAGGTTACAACACTTATGTTTTGGTACCATACATGTGGACATTACTGTACAGGCATTGGCTCCTTAACAAAAGGTTCTATTTTTTTATTTATTTTTTTGTGTAGGTAACACAAAGTTGGCAAGTATGCCCGCTGGAGGAGCTGTTGCTGTTTCCGCCTCTGCTGGATCAGCTGCCCCTGCTGGAGGATCTGCTGCTGCACCAGGTAATTCTCACCTACAGATAACACTGACTTATTATAGTGTTACATACATGTATGTATATCCTCACCTCAGGGTAAAGCGGTAGCACCTGTCCTTTTTCACAAGGTGTCTAACTTTTTGTGGATGGTCTCTCAAATCAATTGTGGCAAAATATGGCCAGCTATGTGTGTGTATGTAATGTATATATATATATATATATATATATATATATATACATACACACACACCATTTTTGTGTTTAATATAAGATAGAACTTCAGGTCTGTCATGTGTGAATGTGAAATGGTAAATGGAAAAACTCCGCAAAGTGTGCAATCTCTTAAATACCGAGGGAGATTCACTAATGGACACTAGTAAATCTAGTGCAGTTTAAAGGGATTGTCCAGGATCTGAATATTTTTCATAGTGATGACCTATTGTGACACCTGAACTCTGAAACGATCATCTGCCAGAAGCCATATACTAAATATACAGCTGGAAGCAGCCCTGCTCCTATTCAAGGGATCTGACGCTACTGCTACAATGTACGGTGCTCTGTATACTGTATGGAGACTCCGGTCTATATAGTGTAGCAGTGACGTCTGGAACTGCAGGGCTGCTTCCGGCAGCCGCATAAGCCGATCAGTTCAGAGTTTGGATGTCGGACCCCAACTGACCTATCCTGGGCATCCAAAACCGTGTAGTGTAACTTTTAGACAGTATTAGTAAATCTTCTCTGACGTGTTGGGTACTTGCACTAACAATTCCTAGTATTGCCAGAGGACGGAAACAAAATTTCTAAAAAGTACCACTAGGGGGTGTAAACGCAAGCTAAACAGTAGTTCTATGAAATGCCAGCTGACTGGGATAGTCTCTTCTATAGATATCAGTATAGTGGTGTTTGTTTACCATGGTCAGTCTACTTGCACTATCCCTATTAATGGGGGAAATCACACTAAGGCCCCTTTACTTAAGAGAATCTGTAATGTGCACATTACATACCTGAACCATCTGCTGCTATCAGAAAAAATGAAGACCTGCACACTTTGGACACAGAGCGCCTCTGTCATGGTGTCTGGCTCCCCTGTTATGACGGGCAGTACACTTGCTGTACATCTGTACGGTCATTAGCAAATGTGATGAGGCTTGATCTATTGCTCTTGATACGTGTGACTATGCAATATCCTAATGTGACCGCTTTGTTTTTCAGTTGAAGAGAAGAAGGAAGAAAAGAAGGAAGAGTCTGAGGAATCTGATGAAGACATGGGATTTGGGCTCTTTGATTAGAACTTTTGGCAGATAAAATAAAAGATCTTTATTTAGTCCTGGTGGTTTCTAGAAATTTTTTTTCAAAGTGACACATCTTTTCTCACTTCTGTATAAGACCCAATCTGGTGCCCTGAAGTAGGGTGTAGTACTGTCATATGGTGCAAAATACACTGACCAGCCCATTTTAGCAGGACATTTGACCTCCTTTGGGCTTAAGGGACCAGCAATTAATGGTGGTATACGTAGATACTAGAGGACCCAGGGTGTGCCAAGAAAACCTTCCCCACACTATATCTCCACCATACTGAACAATGCTAAAACAATGGTTACCTGCGGACCCCATAGATTAAAATGGGGTCTGTGATGTTTCTGCCATTTTTATACTGAAACCGGCAGAGAGAAAAGGGCAGATTTATTAAGACTGGTGTTTCTTATACCAGTCTTAATAAAGGGCCTGGTAGGTGCAAGGCCTGTTTGATTTATCAAGAGGCTCCAGAAAACTGGCATAAATGGGATAATAAATTCCTTTCACGATTTCCCTGAGGTGCTTGCATTACACAAGAATTTTTGCAGTCTGCCACATATGTTTAAAATTGCTGTGACACCCAAGCCTAAAGCTGGCCATACACTAGACCCGTGTTGGCGAACCATGGCACACGTGCCAGAGGGGCACTCAGAGCCTTCTCTGTTGGTACACGCCGTCGCCCTGATCGCTCACTAACGGGGAATCTGGTACAGGATTGCCCATTAGTGAGTGATCGCTTCTTTCATCTGTATGTGCAAATGCACATATGGCTGGAAACTGTCAGTGTAGGCCGCGGGACTGTGGCTTACACTGCAGAGTGTGACCTCTGCCCCGACGCAGGTGCAATGGCGCCATTCATCAGTGCCTGCTAGCCAGAAGGAGGACGCTACTTACCTATGCTTCGTGGGACTGTAGGGGCCCACTGTGGAGCGTATACTACTGTGTGGGGGCCCACTGTGGAGCGCATTGTACTGTGTGGGCGCCCCTTCACTATTTATATCACACAGTATCAGTTTATAGTAGACGTGATATTAGTACAGGCTGTAATATTGCACGGTCGCTATTAAACAGATCTGTTCCCCATTTACCTGACTGTATTTGTCCACAATTGTAGATTCTCAGAGTATTAAGGTTAAATTGCTGTGTTGGCACTTTACGATAATTTAGTGGGTTTTGGGTTGCAGTTTGGGCACTTGGTCTCTAAAAGGTTCACCATCACTGCACTAGACGGATGCAATCAACTTATCTGCAGAAATTGGCCATTTAGACTAATGATCGTCCATCACACACACACTACAGTTGTTGACTGGACACTTGCCATTCTGCATATTTTTGGTTGGAAATATCAATGGTTGGCATGTTTGGCTGTATCTGGCCAGTCATCAGCTAGCTAGCACAAGCTTTAGGTTGCATTGAGGCTGTTGCAATTACCGCTCTGACTATGGATCCAATGACCCAGACTTACAGCACCATACATTTCTCTGATGCTGCTAGTGCCAGTCATTAGATTTACTATTGGGATGGAATTTGTAGCCATAATACGAACACATTGGGGCAGATGAATACTGTAACTTTTAGACAGTGCAAATTTAAAATTAGACAGTCTTAAACTGCACCAGATTTTCTGATGTGGTTTGGTGCACTTTTAGACTGTCTAATTTCATTTTAGTTGGCTTAGTTTATGCCAGAAATTCAGCACAATGTCTGACATTTTGCACATTAAAGGTAATCTGTTATGGTGATTTGGGACACTAAACCGCTCACGGGTCCTTATGGACAAAGGTTCAGTGACCCAAATTGCCCTGGAGACATCCGTGCCCGCAATTAAAGAAAAAAAGCAGCCTTATACTTACGTTGCCGCTGTAATCCCTGCACTTGTGCAGTTCTTCACTAAAGCCAGGGGAGTATACCTCAACTTTAGTGCGCATGCACCGTGCCTCAGCTTTACTGGAGAGATGCCCAGACGCCAGAGACAAGTCCAATGAAACTCTTCTTTAGGTAAGTATAAAGGTTCATTTTTTTTTTTTTTTTTTTTTATTGCAGGCACAAATGTATGTATAACAGGGCAATTTGGGACACTAAACCCCCAGTCTATAAGGACCTGTTGGTGGTTTAGTGTCACAAATCGATATGACAGGTTCTCTTTAAATCCTATACCCTTTACTATAAACCCTGCCCATGTGTAATACAAGGCATAGAGACTGTTAGGAAGTGTCTGAAACACACAGAAAATGTTCTTATGGTATTGTGACAAAGCCTGACTGCTGTCATAATGCCTAGGGACCATATAGTGGAAAATAGCAACCCTGGAATTAGGTTCCCCTTGCATTGCTGCTGGGCACTTTATCAGGCTGGAAACTTGCTATGCATTTATTATTCCAAAGTGAAATTCACCATCATGGTCAGCACTACTAATGCTAGGTAACTAGACAGTATTCTACCATCTCAGCATTGGCTGTACAAACAAATACTACGGTCCTGTCTGCAAAATTGCATGTTCGCAAATATAGACAGCTGGCACCTGCCGGGTGTATGGGGCAGTTATCAGCGCACACCTGCCCAGGTACTATGTGGCTATCTTATTTACACTAATAACTGCTTTACAAGGGTCATCTCATACGGTAATGAATTATTAGTACATATTACTGTCCAGGCATGGCATGTAATTGGCACAAACACTGCATCACTGGGCAGTCTGTACATACATACCCCAAGTAAACACTAGCATGGCACTTGCCAACATAATTGTTTACTGCAATAGAAGATGAGAGCCGTCCATCATTCATTGTGCGTCCCTATAATTCAAGCAAACAGGATGAATCTGCTTGGTAAGTGTGTTCATGTTACTTCAGGACACCAGAAAAATAATGATGGTGCAATATATTAAGAAATTCAGCATTTCCTGATACCAGTATATGCATGGAAGAGCTCTTAAAGGGCCACTATCCACTAGGGCAGAGGTAGGCGACCTCCGGCACTCCAGCTGTTGTAAAACTACAACTCCCAGCATGCATACTTCCTCTGCTGTTCATGGAACTCCCATGGAAGTGAATGGAGCATGTTGGGAGTTGTAGTTTCACAGCAGCTGGAGTGCCGAAGGTTGCTGACCCCTGCACTAGGGGATGAATTCTAGATCAGTGTGGGTCTGACCACTGAGTCCCAGGACTGTGGCTGGGAGTGGTATGAATGGACCAGCGACTGAGCGCGTGTCCTGTTGCTACATTCAGAGGTTATGAGACCGGCGATAGTTGGCCATAGACTTAGAATGGATTGCCTCGGTGATCGGTGGTTTCCCAGTGGACAGCTTCCTATTAATTTGACAGACATACCTCTTGCCCTGAAACCCAAGAGAAAAGCTGACTGCCATGTAACACTGCTATATCCAACATGAGTTGCCCAACAGGTCAGCATTGAAACATCACAGAAAATAGTGGAACAGTCCATAACTACACAATTTCGTGAACCCCCTACCTACTATACAACTCCACAAGAAACACATTGGCTTACTAGTCTGTACTAGTCTTACTAGTATAGCCTCCAAACTTATTTACCTGAATCTTGCTACTTTGGCTCACCCTGGGTCTAAGGAAGGCAATTGCCCTACTAGATGGGCTACGGAAACCTGGGAGAGGGCTGCTGTGGGATGTCTGTAGTGGACATGCTGCAATGGCCCCAACTGCAGCAGATACCAGAAATAAATCGTCTAGTTTTTGCCGTGGCTTTCAGCCATTATAACCAAATGGCCAGCCTGGCTTTCAATCTTTGCATTGCAAAGACTGAAAATCGTGACTGACCCCACAGCAATAAATGACAAGCTGCAGATTCCAAACCTGTAGCACTACAGTCATGGCCAAAAGTTTTGAGAATGACACAAATATTATATTTTCACATGATCTGCTGCCCTCTGGTTTTTATGTGTTTGTCAGATGTTTTTATCACATACAGAAATATAATTGCATTCATATTATGAGTAACAGAAGCTTATATTGACAGTTAGAATGAGTTAATGCAGCAAGTCAATATTTGCAGTGTTGACCCTTCTTCTTCAGGACCTCTGCAATTCTCCCTGGCATGCTCTCAATCAACTTCTGGACCAAATCCTGACTGATAGCAGTCCATTCTTGCAGAATCAATGCTTTAATTTTGTCTGAATTTGTTGGTTTTTGTTTGTCCACCCGTCTCTTGATGATTGACCACAAGTTCTCAATGGGATTACGATCTGGGGAGTTTCCAGGCCATGGACCCAAAATCTCTATGTTTTGTTCCCTGAGCCATTTAGTTATCACCTTTGCTTTATGGCAAGGTGCTCCATCATGCTGGAAAAGGCATTGTTGAGCGCCAAACTGCTCTTGGACGGTTGGGAGAAGTTGCTCTTGGAGGACATTCTGGTACCATTCTTTATTCATGGCTGTGTTTTTAGGCAAGACTGTGAGAGAGCCGATTCCCTTGGCTGAGAAGCAACCCCACACATGAATGGTTTCAGGATGCTTTACAGTTGGCATGAGACAAGACTGGTGGTAGCACTCACCTCTTCTTCTCCGAATAAGCTGTTTTCCAGATGTTCCAAACAATCGAAAAGGGGATTCATCAGAGAAAATGACTTTACCCCAGTCCTCAGCAGTCCACTCCTTGTACCTTTTGCAGAATATCAGTCTGTCCCTGATGTTTTTTCTGGAGAGAAGTGGCTTCTTTGCTGCCCTCCTTGAGACCAGGCCTTGCTCCAAGAGTCTCCGCCTCACAGTGCGTGCAGATGCACTCACACCTGCCTGCTGCCATTCCTCAGCAAGCTCTGCACTGCTGGTAGCCCGATCCCGCAGCTGAAACACTTTTAAGAGACGGTCCTGCCGCTTGCTGGTCTTTCTTGGGCACCCTGGAGCCTTTTTGGCACCAATGGAACCTCTCTCCTTGAAGTTCTTGATGATGCGATAGATTGTTGACTGAGGTGCAATCTTTCTAGCTGCAATACTCTTCCCAGTTAGGCCATTTTTGTGCAGTGCAATGATGACTGCACGTGTTTCTTTAGAGATAACCATGGTTAACAGAAGAGAAACAATGATGGCAAGCACCAGCCTCCTTTTAAAGTGTCCAGTGGTGTCATTCTTACTTAATCATGACAGATTGATCTCCAGCCCTGTCCTCATCAACACCCACACCTGTGTTAATGGAGCAATCACTGAAACGATGTTAGGTGGTCCTTTTAAGGCAGGGCTGCAATGATGTTGAAATGTGTTTTGGGGGATAAAGTTCATTTTCTAGGCAAATATTGACTTTGCAAGTAATTGCTGTTAAGCTGATCACTCTTTATAACATTCTGGAGTATATGCAAATTGCCATTAGAAAAACTGAAGCAGTAGACTTTGTAAAAATTAATATTTGTATCATTCTCAAAACTTTTGGCCATGACTGTAGACTGTTCTGCCGCTTTCTTTCTGCAGTGAGTGCATAGACTTTCTCAGGTATACCTTTAATCCAGGAAGATGAACTTAAAAGACCAGATGACTGGTACAAGAGGAAATGACGGAGAAGCCATAGTCCATATTGTAGGCTGCGTTGCTATCACTGTCACACACAAGCTGTATCTTCAATAAGCACTAATGGGTGAATTGTGAAATCAGCAATACGTGATCACCCACATTAGCAGCTGCACTTCAAGTTGTCTCCTGCTGGACCTTTCGGCCTCTGCTGTGGCAGGGTCCATTGTGGCACATGTTCTTATCTTCTGCTCGGCAGGTTCAACTCTGGTTATGTAGCTATAAAATGAATCTCCATCCTTGAGCCAAAGGGAGTGCCTCAACAAGAAAACTGTTAACCTATATAGACATCGTACAGGGGGGCCAGCCAGAGTATCCCTTGCAGGGTGGGCTTGTCCATGTACCTTATTGCTCTAGCGTCAACTGTTGGCTGGGGGTTTCAGAAATCGAACCCAGAGAGATCATCTTAACAGCGGGCAGGACTGTACTTTTCTTTTAAGGGTCACCCCATTTAACCCCTTCCCACCCCTTAATACAATAGCTCATCAGGTTGTTAGGCACCATGATATACTATAAAGTCAAGGTGATCTTGCAGGCACTGGCACTATAATACATAACCACACTCCCACTGATATTAGTGGCATGCCCCTAGAGGTGCCTATGCATATTTCTTTATATGGGCGCTAACCAGATTGGCATACATACAGTAAATATATATTTTAGTCAAAAAATTAGGGAAAGGCACACACTGGCTAGCTGCGACTCCTGCTGCACGGCAGAAGATTGTCATGTTGTTGACTCCTTCACTAATGTTGGTGAATAGTGTTGCATTGTGACCCTTAGGGTGCCACGATGGCTACTTCTAATCGCAAATACCCTGACTACAAATTGCGCTCACAGAACCCTAGAGGTTGCAATGTGACTCCATTAACTAACACAAGCATGGCAGGAGTTGCGGCCAAAGGGATCACATGTTGCAGAAGTAAAGCCTCTTTTGAGAGCTATAGAAACACAAGTGTCAAAAACGCTGCATTGTACTGTCCCAGGAAAGTGAATGGGATTTAATCTCATGCACACACTGCAGAAAAAGAATGATGTAAAAAACGTACTAGTGTAGCGAGCTACATTTTACTGCAACAATGCTGCGTTTTCCCCCCATAGCCTTATATGGGGTGATGATAAAACAAGTTTTTTGCATTGACGTTCTGCTGTGTTTCCAGCGTCGGCTGTTTGCTGTTTTGGTCTGTCGGAGGACTAGAGCAACAGACAGGCGGACCGCTAAAATAGCAGTTACACACGTGGACAAAATTGTTGGTACCCCTCGTTTAATGAAAGAAAAACCCACAATGGTCACAGAAATAACTTAAATGACTTAAAATAAATGACTGGAATTTGCCAAACTACATGTTGACAAGCCACAAAGCTTCTGGGAGAATGTCCTATGGACAGATGAGACAAAAATTGAAATTTTTGGCAAGGCACATCAGCTCTATGTTCACAGATGAAAAAATGAAGCATATCTTGAAAAGAACACTGTCCCTACTGTGAAACATGGAGGAGGCTCTGTTATGTTCTGGGGCTGCTTTGCTGGCACAGTGTGTCTTGAATCTGTGCAGGGTACAATGAAATCTCAAGACTATCAAGGGATTCTAGAGAGAAATGTACTGCCCAGTGTCAGAAAGCTTGGTCTCATTCGCAGGTCATTGCAACAGGATAATGACCCAAAACACACAGCTAAAAACACCCAAGAATGGCTATAAGGAAAACATTGGACTATTCTGAAGTTGCCTTCTATGAGCCCTGATCTACATCCTATTGAGCATCTTTGGAAGGAGCTGAAACATGCCATCTGGAAAAGGCACCCTTCACACCCGAGACAACTGGAGCAGTTTGCTCATGAGGAGTGGCCAAAATACCTGCTGAGAGGTGCAGAAGTCTCATTGACAGTTACAGGAATCGTTTGATTGCAGTGATTGCCTCAAAAGGTTGTGCAACAAAATATTAAGTTAAGGGAACCATCATTTCTGTCCAGGCCTGTTTCATGAGTTTTCTTTTTTAAAAAATTCTGTTGAAGCATGGTTGAAAAGCAATGTCTGACTTTCATTTGTTCATTTTCATAAAATTTTTATATATTATTACTTTTGTCAAATTCAAGTTATTTCTGTGACCATTGTGGGTTTTTCTTTCATTAAACGAGGGGTACCAACAATTTTGTCCACGTATGTACATATGGAGCCCATGACTATAATGGGGTCCATCAGGTGTCTGTTGTTTTTAAACTGAAAGTGGCGGACGATAAAGCCGTACATGCAGGACTTTATTGTCTGCTGATTCCAGGTGGACACTGCGATGGAGTCTCCTACAGAGACTCCAACACAAATGTGAACGTAGCCCTAACCTAACAAGTTAACTTAAATTTGCAACACATAAATGACATATAACAAGCATATGTGAGCAGGGCCCTCACACCTATTGTCTGATATGTTTATTTCTTTTGTCATATTGTAATGTCTCATATTGTCTGTTCATGTGTCCTCTGATTTGTAAAGTGCTACGGAATATGTTGGCGCTATATAAATAAAGTTATTATTATTATTATTATTATATAACAGAGTTTGAAAAATATGACATCTTATTTCACAGGACCTATATACAGTAATATGGTCCATGGGCCTTCACCAGATTTAAGAGGCTGCAGTGTCTTAATAATTCAGGCGTACATAGCGCTAGTCAGGAACTTTATGAAGACTGACATAAAATACGCCAGTCTTAATACATTCACCCCCATGTGTCCTGTGTGTACATACTTTTTGACATCTGGTAGAAATCCACAAACAATGACTTTTTTGGTAGTGAAACATGGCAGGAATATCTAGAATATTAGCCGATGTTCACACTATGATTTGGGATTCTGATCTCAGTCTCTGCTGGCAGTTCAGTTACTTTTGCAGCAGTATTCATGTGGCCAAAACGATGGACCCCAATATAAAGGGAAGGCACAACATAACGTGAACAGAGCCTATACATTTCCACAAATAATGTTATCTGCCTTCCATATACAGTCATCTTTACTTCACATATTCCTTTAGTAAAATAGTATGTGAACCCTCCATGTAGGACAAAAGTTGTAGCAATGACAGTAGAGGAAAAGCGCAGCCCCCAGGGACAGATTAGGAAGCAGAGAAGGGCACTGGGGCAGCTCTCCGCCCATACATGAGGGTGTAGCTCATCCTCTGGCGCCTATTGGTGAGGCCGCCATATACCGTCTGTCACATCGCCGCGGATGGATTGGTCGCACTGCCCTGTGACGCCGGGACTGCCGCCCATAATAAAATACCAGGAATTAGAAGGAAAATAAGGTGTAGGGGCCGGCGACGGGAACACAAGGGCTACAAAAGGCTGCGGCTTGTGACAGAGGGAAGCAGAGAGCACTGACAGAGTCAACAAGGTAAATGCCGCACGACTGCAGCACAGTCGCAGGGCTGCGGTAATGACATTGAGGGAGGGGACATGAGGTGTATAATAATGCCTGACGTGTGCGGCTTCTCTTCCTGCGCAGAGTATAGATAGAGGACATCAGCACCCTCGGACATGTTCCCCCTGGACTCCCCCTGGAACATTTCCTTTGCCGGTTGCGGTTTTCTGGGCATCTATCACATTGGGGTCGCCAGTTCTCTGAAGGAGCACGCACCATTCCTGGTGGAAAATGCTAGAAATATCTTTGGAGCTTCTGCTGGAGCCCTGACCGCGACCGCCCTGGTGAGCGGAGCCTGCCTGGGTGAGTGCACAGCCCGTATATACTCTATATACTCTATATGCAGCTCTACATAGCCGTGCCACAGGCTAAAGGCACACTGCTGCGTCTTTGTTATTGTTGACGTCTGCTTATGGCACACTTTGTTGGGAACTAAACAGACACCTGCACCTGCTGCAAAGTCCATAGACCTCAAAAAGTAGGAAAAGCATCCCAAAAGCTGCTGTGACGGTGGTCGGTGCACAAAAATAACATATTTGTCAAACTCCCATTACTTTTCTGAGTTGTGTGACCTATAGACTAGCTCTCTGAGGCGACTTTTGGTCCCGGGACGGTTAGATCTGTCACCATTGCAAGCAATGAAGGTGAATGCAATTGTGTTGTGACAGGCAGGACAGGGAACTTGCAAGAAATCTGAATCTGATGTTTCTTGAGACTTGTGTTTCAGCAATGTGTGAATGATAACAAGACTATTCACTTACAGCTGGGGTTACATGCCCGCAACTCTCTGTTGTGGTGGTTGCAATGTGACTATTCACTAACATTAGTGAAGGAATCGCACAGCAATCTGTGGTCACATGACAGGAGTCACGGCCAAGTACACCTTACTTGCATTTATGGCAGCGTTACGTTGCCATAATTTGCTATTTGATGCATGTCAGGGCTCTAACCTAAAACTGCAGGTGCCCGAAACAGTCCCACATCCCTAATATTTTCCCAGGTTAAAATATCTGTGCTTGTTTAACAGTGGATTGGAGGAAAAAAAAAACCTCGGTACACCAGTTGGTATATAGAGGGTGACAACAAACACCGTACCTGTGCCCGCTACTGAACAGCGCCAGGTTGAATCTAAAACCGTAAAGGGAAAGTCATGAGAAATGTTAGAAACTGGACAGAAAAATAATGAATCTTGGTGTATGGGGGTCTCCAATTTATGAATTGGTCACACTAGAGAGCCACATAGAGGGCTCTCAGTCTGCAGGAGCGGGCACTCATTTATTACATGGCCAACCCATTGACTTTAATAGGACTCTTGTATTGTTCATTTCTTGTCAAGTGATGTTGAAGGCTAACATGGGCCGTCCCCAATAGATAAGGGCAACAGGACATTTTGTCGTCATGTTATTGATGGGGCATTCTAACAAAAGGGATTGTCCAAAGTGGACAAATACTGTGCCACCACTCAGAAAGCGGAAGGGGGTCGGAGGACCCATGATCTGGAAATGGACACAGGTCCCAGAGTGACCCCTGATCCAACAGTCAGCAGAAATCTGACTCTGCTGGGCTTCTGCGCCGCTATATTCATTGCTTGTGACTGCAGCGTGACATTGAGGTATTCTCATTACAGGCATTACCTGCAATAATGTCTTATAGATAGAAGTCCCATCTCTAAGACCTGCACCTATCCACCTATCTGACTGGTGCTGTAGCTGCAGTGGATGGACATGCGGGGTTCTCTCCTTTCCCTTCTTCTTGAGGTAGGACCCCTATCTATCAGACACTCATGACATATCCTGTGAATATACCATCAGTGTTTGTGATGAGAATACCCCTTTACGATATTGATGGTGAATAAAGTTCTGCAGAAATCCAGCAGGGTTGGCGTTCTGCTGACAGTCAGGTCGCTGTTGTGACAGCTTGTGGTTTGCCACATGACGCATTGACTATGGTTAGTTGTATATTAGCATGGTATTGCTTGTTTGTCACACAACTACAGGTTGAAGATAGCCGTGTTCTTGTGAAATATCTGAGATGGTATCTTAGATAATATGGGACTGTCAGGAAGGACTGGTAGTGTCACTGGACTAGTAACAATAAAATGTCTATGGGGCAGGTGAACATGACCAGAGCTGGCACAGTCACCCAGGCTACCTCTATGTATGTGATCTGACGTGTCTGGCCACTGCTGACATAACGCCTTCTCTAGCTTTCCCATGCTATATACAGGGAGCAGGCTGCCTGTATTCTGCGTGTCTGTGATGTAAACAAAATCCCAGTGACATGTGAGCCGCCTGCTGCCTCAGCAGAGCTATCTATATACAGGCCGCACGCTTGGGGCGCTTCTTTATAGTTCAGTCTACTTAGTTTACCACTGTCACAAGGTAAAACACATGAATATTGTGCTGCTGAGTCAGTACTTTATGACACAGTCAGGTGGGGCTGTGCGGAGTCTGCTTTGATCATAAATATGGTCAGTGGACTTGTAAAACATTGATCTTGCCTGTTCATGTGATGTATAGCTTCAGTCCATAGTTATATGAAATGGTAAGTGTTTAAAGGGTTGTCTGGCTTAGAAAACTTATTTTTGGCCGGGGCTCCAAGTGGCGCAAGCACCGCGGCAAAAACGCTGTGTTTTTCAGTTTCTGTGAATCCCATCCACACATTGCAGAAAAATAAGCGCACTGGACACACTGCGATTTCCAAAATCGTTGCGGTTTTGGCAATTGCATCATGTCAATTATGCCTACAGAAACGCCGGCAGTTTACCCATAGGTATAATTGAAGCAGAAAGTCCACAGAGGAAACCTCTATGAACTTTCTGTGAAAAGTGCTGCGGAAAAAAACACAATGCATTGCCACTACGATTTTTCCCACGTCACTTTTTTGCTGTGGGGCCTTAGCCTTTTAAATACCCCATTAAGGAATTTTGTGTTAGTAGAGAGAGTCCCCCGTTGTCTAAGATGCCCTTTAATTAACATTATCGCTTGAATGCGACTGAGCTGCAGACAGGCCATGAGAATGATGTGACATGTCCTGTGAAGCGGAAGTGGCATTTAGGCATTTTTTAGGCATTTTTTTCTGTAGCTTTAGGTAGCAGAGAGTTTTGGCGCATAGTACATGGTAATTACACTATAATTATGACTAAGGATCTGACAGATTAATAGAAAATAGCAGATGGGACGGTACAGCAGAGAAGGATCATCTCAAAGGTCAGATTAACCAGAAAAATTCAGGCTAACAATCATAAAGACTGGGGAGATTATTGCACTGTGGAGAGCTACAAGGAAAGTATGTGGGTTTTCTTTGTTTGTGTGTTTTTGTTTCCCCCCCCACCCTCATTTTAATTAAGTAATTATATCTGGTAGTCTTAGGGCTTTATCAACTTGAGATCCATGGGGGTCCAACACCTGGGACCCCTGTGGAACAGCTGGTTGAAGCGGCCTGATCACATCTCTGCCAAGCTCAGCCATTGCATAGATATACAGCGCGGTGCTTGGTACATACTTAAGCGGATGAAGTGCTCATCTGAAGCCTCTTCAAACAGCTGATCGGCTGGGGGCCTGGGTATTGGAACCCTGACTATCCTTAGGACACGTCATCAATTAAAGATAATTCTTCATTTAAATAGTCCAGAAAATACCTTGAAGTGACCCCAGGTAATTGAGAATTAGGAGATGACCATTACCTAGGCAGAAGCTGAATTTCTATTTTTATTTTTTAGTACCGCTTCTTATCACTGTTCTGGTGGACTATCTTATCTTACCCTTACCACTGTATATTACTCCATGACACAGCGTGGTTATTGAGGACACATCGCAGACTTTGCACCAAGTTCCAGTACATTCCGGAGTGCTAAAGTACAGGGATAAATAACCTTTTATCCAATGACATTTGGTATGCCAGCATTGCTTATTTGATGTTTATGAAGAGCTGAGCATGAGCACCTGGCCCCAGATGGGTTAATGCAGCATCCATTACTGTCATACAACGCACTGTACACTATACCTACAGTAGATGTGTGAATTGTGCACAAGTAGCTGTGACTGCGGGCTGGATGCCGGTGGATTATAGGAGGACAGGTGGTGGCTGGACACAGTCTCTGATTTTGGCTGTCACCTGCCTGTAACCCTACACCTGCCAGTTCCTAGAAGCCAGGTGATGAGCGCTGCTAGAAGCTTCCTCAAATAACCTGTCCTAGATTCCTGGAATTATGGGGTCTTGAATGGTGGATTTTTTGCTGTAACATAGCATAGTGTTTACATAGCCATCTCCCATCATGTATGCAAAAAAGAGGGTTAATCCTCATTGTCTGGTCTGTCCATAAGCAAGAAAAAAATACACAGTAGTTTTAGGCTGTATTCACACATTACAATTCTCTTTGCCACAATTTTCAAAGGGCACAGCTCATCTGCAAGTGCTTCCATATCTTCCCTGTTGGAGCTGCTTCTGTTTTTGCAGCCTTCTTGCCATGTACTGCTCACTGACCAGATTTGTGTTTGTGTAGACATTGCGTGTACCAGGGTCTGTTTTGTTCTCTGTCTCTTCCAAAAAGAGGAAGAAATAGATCTGTAAACTATGCGAGTGCAACATGTTCTTTTTACCACTTCCCGGCCACAATGAACTTTCACACACTTCAATATATGATATCGTATTATCCTGGATACACTGTAAAAGAAGGCATTTCCAGGCTGGGACAGGGAACCATTAGGTCATGTTCACATGTGGTGGATTTGCTTTAAAAGACTCTACAGTAAATCTGCAAGATGACTGAAGATTTTGCTGCAGATATTAAGCATTGCATGGGTGAATATTGTAGTATTTCCATCAGGAATCTACAGAATGAGGTTTTCTGTGGATTTTAAAATCAGATGTGCATTGTGTGACTGGAGTGCACGACTACTTGGAATGCTCACAACTCCATCATGTATTGAATGGAGGCTACTGCATAAACTCTCATTGCATCAACCATGACAAGGTCACATACAGGATGTAGCTTCACTAAGCAAGCTGTTGGACCCTGGCTAGTCTGGGGGTATGGAGTCCAAGGAATCCCCTGGTTATCACCTTTAACTCTGGAAAGGCGGTATGGACTTCATATGGCTGAAGGAGGATATTCAGGTCATGGTTTGGCAGAAGTAGCGCCAAGAGAGCAGAGACTTGGTCAACAATTGTCACTAAGTGATCAGTCAGAATGTGCCAGGCCAGAGGACAAGATGGGAGTGTAGTTAGAAGATGGCCAAAGGTGCGAGCTAGGACTACAATGGGTACCAGGCAAACAATTCAAACAGCATAGGCAGGAACTACACACGTGGACTAAATTGTTGGTACCCCTCGTTTAATGAAAGAAAACCCACAATGGTCACAGAAATAACTTGAATCTGACAAAAGTAATATATAAAAATTCTATGAAAATGAACACACGAAAGTCAGACATTGCTTTTCAACCATGCTTCAACAGAATTTTTAAAAAAAGAAAACTCATGAAACAGGCCTGGACAGAAATGATGGTTCCCTTAACTTAATATTTTGTTGCACAACCTTTTGAGGCAATCCCTGCAATCAAACGATTCCTGTAACTGTCAATGAGACTTCTGCACCTCTCAGCAGGTATTTTGGCCACTCCTCATGAGCAAACTGCTCCAGTTGTCTCGGGTTTGAAGGGTGCCTTTACCAGACGGCATGTTTCAGCTCCTTCCAAGGCTGCTCAATACGATTTAGGTCAGGGCTCATAGAAGGCCACTTCAGAATAGTCCGATGTTTTCCTCTTAGCCATTCTTGGGTGTTTTTAGCTGTGTGTTTTGGGTCATTATCCTGTAGCAAGACCCATGACCTGCGACTGAGACCAAGCTTTCTGACACTGGGCAGCACATTTCTCTCTAAAATCCCTTGATAGTCTTGAGATTTCATTGTACCCTGCACAGATTCAAGACACCCTGTGCCAGATGCAGCAAAGCAGCCCCAGAACATAACAGAGCCTCCTCCATGTTTCACAGTAGGGACAGTGTTCTTTTTCAAGATATGCTTCATTTTTCCGTCTGTGAACATAGAGCTGATGTGCCTTGCCAAAAATTTAGATTTTTGTCTCATCTGTCCATAGGACATTCTCCCAGAAGGTTTGTGGCCTGTCAGCATGTAGTTTGGCAAATTCCAGTCTGGCTTTTTTAAGTTATTTCTGTGACCATTGTGAGTTTTTCTTTAATTAAACGAGGGGTACCAACAATTTTGTCCACGTGTGTATGTCAGGCACAGTGCTGAGATCAGGATCCGGTACAGAAGTCAAGCACAATTTCAATACAACAAAGAAGGACTACTGCCCAGGAAGGACTTACCTGAGCAGTAGTGGAAGGCCTCTTCACATAGACCGCTGGGTCTGATATCATTTGTAGGCATCGGTTGTTGCAGTAACACAACATGACAGGAGAACTGTGGCTGACGTTGAAGTGGTGAGTCAGGTTGGTTAGCAATCTGGTTGGCAGGGTGCCAGCGGAGACCTTGCACGAGGACGGCTAGTGGTGAGTAGCCACTGTAATCTGACTCCGACCCTAAGGAGCCTTTACTTGTAGGGCCAGCCTTAGTGCCTATACAGTGGCTTATGTTGCAATTTTGTATTGGAGGTATTCTTTTGGGATGAATTCTGTATGTGGCCAAAATTTTAATTTGAAGCAGTATTCAAAAGGATTTTTTTTTTCCCCCTGTGGACATTCATTGAGGATAGGCAATCAATATTAAATATCTGGGACCCTGCAGATCACCTATCCCAAGACAGCGCAGCTCTCTGTACCGTACACAGACCACAAGCAGTGCTGCTCACTCTATACAAACCTAGTGGTAAGTGTAGGTAATGCAGCACGACCATATTGAAGCCGAAGGATAGGCCATCAATGTTAGAAACCAGATAACCCAAAAATAGAAATGAAGGGGGCACTTACCTGAGCTCCCTTTAAAAACTTCAGACTTTTGTTATACATTTTTGGGTGCATCAATGCGTTTTTTACTAGAAGGGCACCGCAGAGAAGGAACTTGGTTACTTCAGTGTTGTTTTCAGTCTTGTTGGGCTAAAATATATTGGTTTTAATTTAAAATAATCTCAGACTTTTTCCATGACTGTCTGATAATCCAGCACTTAGCTTGTTTTATTGATACTGGATTAAAAGAATTTTAGGGTGATTTCACACATGGCAGTTTTGCTGCAGATATGTCTATGGTTCCATACATGTGAATGTGGTGGTAACTACAACATGTGCATGGATTACTTTAATCCCCATCCAGATTAATTGGACAGTCAAAGACCTTTTTGCCATACATGTGTGAATTCACACCGACCTGCCCAGAGCACTCTTCTCTCGAAAAAAAAAAAAAAAAAATTTTATATAGAGCCAATGTGGTATATACTCCCATTTAGACAAAGCTTCATACTGTGTCTACATGACTGCTCTAGTAGGTAGGAGTGAGCGCTGCTGGGCTGTTTTTCAGGCTGTTTGGGGCCAGTGCTGTGTACAGAGGCTGGGGCCTTCTGTCTTATCTACAAGAAAGGTAACTACAAGTCAATAAACTCGCATAACCTCTCTGCATTAACCCCCTCCTCCCTTTCTCACTATATAACAAGGTTGAGCCTTGCCGCTGCCTGAAATCCTATCAGCATGTCTTCCGAGTATGGCATGTAATACATGGATCAGCCTGCTTTATATAGGTTTTGTTTTATTATTGCCATGGACCTGTGTTCATACTGTAAGGAATTGTTACACATTTGTCATGTTTTGAGTGGGGGGTTTTCCACATCTTTGTGTGAAGATAAACTGCATAAAAAAACCTAAGGATTGGGAATAGCCAATAACCAGTATAAATTGGATAAAATGCCATGTTGTGATATATACAGTGGGGAAAAAAAGTAAGTATTTAGTCAGTCACCAATTGTGCAAGTTTTTACACTTAAAAAGATGAGGCCGGCCTGTAATTGTCATCATAGGTAGACCTCAACTATGAGAGACAAAATGAGAAAACAAATCTCAATTACAGGCCGGCCTCATCTTTTTAAGTGGGAGAACTTGCACAATTGGTGGCTGAATAAATACTTTTTTTCCCCACTGTATATACACACATGGTGGTTGAGGTATAGTGGAAACTAAATTAGGAAAGAAATGCACATTAAATATTTTGTCTTAAAAAAGCATTGCTTTCTTGTACAGTTTTCATCACGTGTGTGTGTGTCAATACAGCTCAAATCTGAAGTGAATTCCAAATAAATAAGTAAATGCACAGTTCTGAGTTAATTTGGCTCATCTTTGACTGTACATTGACTATAAATTGAAATCTACAACTGAGCTATGGATTTGCACTGCAGGCTACGCCGATGTCTGACTTACAGGGGTTTTCTGAGCAAAGAAATATTGATGACCTAGGTCATCAATACCAGATCGGTGAGGGTCAGACACCAACCCCATCGATCAACTGTTCTAAGCAGCTGATGCAGAGAATGGAGCAGGAAACAGACAACTCTGATCTGTGTACTAGTGGAGCTGAGGCATTGTAGCTTGGGTCCCATTCAAATTAATGGGAGCTGCAGTAATCCGGTCGGGCCACTACACAAAAACAGCGCTGTCTGCTTCCTGCTCCATTCTCTGTACCCCCCCTTCCCATCTAGTATTCATGACCTATCATTGGGATTAGATAATCAATATTTTATTAGCCCAGAAAATCCCTTTTAAGGTCGGGGTCCCACGTACGTGGCATAAACGCCACGGTTTGCCTACAGCATTTCCGCTGCGGGAAAAAAAAACATGGCGTTTTACAGTCACAGCAAAGTGGATGGGATTCTAGAGAATTCCATCCTCACTTTGCGGTAAAGTACGCACTGCGGACACGCGGAAATTTCCAAAACTATTGCGCTTTTGGAAATCACAGCATATCAGTTATACCTATGGGAATGCCGGCAGTTTCACTATAGGTATAACTGAAGCAGAAAGTTTGCTGAGGAAACCACTGCAAACTTTCTGTCCAAAGCGCTTGCGTGGAAAACTGCGATACGTTGCCGCCACAGTTTTTCCCGTATTGCTTTTTTAGGGGTCCCACCCATCCTGCTAAACCTGCCCAATTTTTCTTCCATTATTATTTTATTGACCATGCTTTTATCTTCTGTAGACTGAGGAAATAAAATGGACTGTACATGGTTGCATTGAGTAATATTATCTCTTAGATTGTGAAAAAACAGACTACCATGTTGGCATGGGCCTGGTCAGCATCATTTTGTTGAGTATGGAGGATGACTATATGGTATATAATTCATGCCAGTCACAAGTCAGGACTAGTGTAGGGCTACACATAAGAAATGCACATAATGCAGCACTTATGACTCGAGAGTTTTCTCTCATGTACAAGGACTCTTCAGACATTCCTTAGCTGTAAATCATAGTCTGGCTGAGTACTTTTTTGTCAGTGGAGTCTTACATCAGTTGAGATGCCTCCACCTTGCCTGTGGCCCAATGTGACTCCATCGTTATTTAATGAAGCATAAGCCGCATCACTGAACTTGTACTGAAACCGTATCCCATCCAAGGACGAGTCTTGTACGCCAAGTAGTCAGCATGCAGATGTACTCTAGCAGGGTACAGTTTTTGGGACATGGTGTACAAATCTGCCGGGAGGGGTTCTGGAGTAAATGAGGTGACCAGTACAGGCGAGGGCATGTGGTTTTTGTTCCATAGTAAAGCATGTTCTTTTATGAAAGAAGACATGTCTGCTATATTTTATATTTCCCTTTAAGTATAACCATTATGGAGCATCTCTTCTCATGACTGCATTGTGTGGTTCCTCTTTATTCCTACTAGAATTTTTTAATAAATTGACAAATGGGTGTTGCCAGTTGGGGGTGTGTCCCCTAGTCTGACATTGTCCAATCAGTGCTGACTATATCAGACACAACTTTATAATAAGGTAAATGGTTACACCTTGTTTATTCATAAATTTTCAGGAGGAATAGCAGAGGAATGACACAAAGGTATGAGGAAAAAAATGCTACAGAAATGTGACTTGAAAGGAAATGCAAGTATTTACTAATGCATACGTGTCAGGAGAGATGACGGTCCTTTTTAAGAGAAGAATGTATGTTTTGCCTCCTTGGTTCCAATCCTGCATTTTATTGCAAAAAAACCCCATAAAAAAACAAACTTAAAAGAATCCTATAAGTAATAAAACTATACTACGTCAGTGTGTGAGGGGGGAGTGATTTGTCGCAGTCCTCCGGTGCCGTCCAGAACAGCAGCTGACAGTGGCATTGTAGTGACACAGTGGGTGAGCCCCACGGTGGTATTGGCAGAGGGTAGCACATGTGCTGAGAACACGGTGTATGGAACATGCCGGATTTACACCATTGACTTGATAGCAAAGGAGACGCTGTAACCCCTGGTGTGCCAGAGGGCAGCAGTTAGATATCCCAGGGGTGTGAGCTATGTACATGGTCATAGATTTCATTCACCTTTTTATGTTCTTTAGGATGCTACATGCACTTTATTTTTATTTTTTTTTATGCCCTATCTGAGTAGTTTCAACTAGATGCGTAATGCAGTAAAGTATAATTCCAACCTGGAAGTAAGGTCTACATGAATCCATACTGCCCGTAAGCCTCAGACCTCCCATATGTAAGGCTGGCAATGATGCAAACTACTATACGTGCCTATACGTAAACCTGTACGCTCCGTGAAAGTTGTGGGTTCAGCCTTTCCAATACACTGCTTACGCTAGGTTCACACTAGCGCTGACTCTCCATTGTTTGGGTCCATCTGGGAACCCAAACAGAGAGGTGGACCTCTAAAACAGCAGTATAACATGGAGCCCGGCGGACCCCATTCACTATAAACTACGGCTGTGTATGGGCCCATAGAAATGAATGTGACCGTACTCTTATCTGTATTTGTGGATAAAAAAAAGTACGGTTGTGAGCATGAGGCCTTATTGTTATCCTGCTTTATGTTTCACGGCAGGAACAGAATGCTATGTAGTCAGAAACTACTTGGATGTATGGCATAGGCCAGGGGTAGGCGACCTTTGGGCACTTCAGCTGTTGTAAAACTACAACTCCCAGCATGCATACTTGCTCTGCTGTTCTTGGAACTCCCATGAGTGAATGGAGCATGTTGGGAGATGCCGACCCCTGGTATAGGTGCAGGAGGGATGGTGCATGGATAAATCATTCATTTTACAGCTTACTCTTGGTAGTTATGTTTACCGTATACAGCGCTCAAACAGGTTCCCCAAAGGGCACAAGTGTATTGGTTACAACACAGCTGGGGCCAGAGAGCGGTTTCTGAGAGATGGTGAGGTGTTGTGTTGGAAGTTGCCACCACAGAGGAGATTGCTACCACCATCTTTGCCCAGTCAGTCAACCTGCTGGAGGCTGTCGGCTCACTCACTGAGACTCCTTGGTCTAGACTCCTAATAGTCGTCCCTGTTATCATGTTGCCCAGCATAGTGACCCCCCCCCCTCCTTGTACATATACTTAAAGGTATAGCATACTGTACCTGAAAATAAAATGTCCACAGTAAATTACTATATAGAGAGAGAGAAAATTAGTAACTTTGGTATATGTTAAAGTTCTAGAAGCATCAGTATATAACATATATACACTGCAACCCCCCCAGACTTGTACGTATCTCTGCAGGAATGATGGAGATGGAGGCTCAAGTTAAACAGAATACAACACGTAGGCCTGGGGCGCACACCACACTTAATGGGGTGTTCCACAATGCAGAAGACGCCTCCAGCTGACTGGATCATGGTGGTGCAGAGAATAGACTCCTAGATAGAGTCCTATTCCGACAGACTTTGATTATGAGACCTTTTTTTTTTTTTTTTATATATAAAGCCTTGATATTTTCAGCTATAAGCACCCTCGGCCTCATCTTCAGGCAGAATCGATACTGAATATTCTATACAACAATCTTTTTAATCAGAAAAAAGGTAGTCTGTGACAAAATCCACAGCAAAATAACTTTTTTTTTTCATTAAACTGTGTGAACATGCCCTTAACGGGGTAAATTCTCCTCAGCTTCCCTTCACATTTGCCAGCTGATTTCTGACTACTTTTTTGTGTGAATGGGTCACATAATCTAGGCTGGTTCGGTTTGCTCACAAGCTTCTAGGCCGGGACAAGACTATTTCCTATTGCAGTCGATTGGTAGGAAGGTGACCGATCATTATGGTCAAGGTCCGTCTCAGAACCGGTCATTGGTTAAGCATTCTTAAGACCTATTACTAAGTTCTGACCCTTCTTATAGGACTTGCTGTAATATATAATTATATTTTTTTTCATGTTGTTTGTAGATCTTTGTCATGATCACATGGGCTGTATTTACATCCCTCTTCCAAATTCCTGAGGTAGGCGGTGGGGAGAAGGTTACTAAACAAGCATACGTCGAAAATGAGGCATTTATCTGACAGATGAGTGGAGACACTTGCTCATATTTCTGCTATCTCCTCTAAGGCATGCTGTATTGTGATGCCAAATATACAGTAAATAATGTGTTTATATCAAATACTGAATATACGCCCAAATTCTGGCCTGTTTTTTGTACTGCAGTCCTAGTGGTGCACTATATGTACAGTGGGCACAATGCCCAGAACACAAGCTTATTTCGCACCAGTATCACATGGATCCTGAGTATAGTGTTGTCCCCTCTTAACAACCCCTTTCCATATGAACATTTTTCGGTGTTACGTAATATGGGCGCTGTATATTTGGATACATTTTCATTTCTCTGAGCATTAAGGTGGTGCAGAAATAGAACAATTCCACTGGATTTTTCCTTCTGGGTCCACAGATCTGGATTACGGGCTTATCGCGCGGTCAGCGGAAAATGGCATAATAAATCCCTCATGAATGAGTTTTTTTTTTCTTAGCGACTATAATGGTATTCTGAGCCGCTGAATATGACTAAGCTGACCTATAACTGTGTAGGGGGATACTTCCTTGGTACCTTTACCTATGGTGAACTGGAATCTTATTATGAGCATTACCTAGTGTTACCTAACCTACTTCTAAGTTATGATGCAAGGCCTCTTAGAGGGTTGGACATTGACCAAAAAGTAAAGCTGGCCATACACTTTAGAAAGCTATCAGCGTACCAGCTATTTTGCCCAAATCCTCCATTTACATGCAGATTGGTGAATATGCATTAAGCTGTGAGACCAAAGAAGGCCTCTGACCATGGCTTATCTTCCTGAGATCAGCTGATCATAGCTGCCCGATCCTTGTCTCCCCCTGACATCTGCTGTCAAGAGACAGCTCAGAAGCTCCCCCATACCCATTAGATTTTCAGAGAACTTGTCAAAGTTGGCGGCTTCGGATGGTGCACATGTAATGTGTATGGATAATTTTAGATGCAGCTCTTTTCTTCCCGCATGAGAGCTAATTTACATAGCTTTATTCCCAGGGAGCATTGCCTGACCTGTAATGGCTCCCAACACTCCACAAGAAGTAAGGGTACCCCTGTACACTAATATACATCTATTACACCAATAGCTTCCTATACAAGCAGGGTTGACTCTGGTAATGATCGATATCATGGAAATCTCATTACCTAGTGCTATAGGGGATAATACAGACATGTACAGTATGTGAGGATTCTATACAGCAGGTGGAGACCCAAAGGCTATGTTTATATATATCGCCTGCTCTGCTCCTGGCAGTCGGCCATCACGCTCAGACTTTTCTTAGAAATGCACTTCCTAGAAATGTTTATGGAACAGAGGAGATCATAGAATGGGGACTTTTAGCTCGCATACCTTTCAGTGCTTTATCTGTGTTTGCACTGTACCTTATTCAGTGCTATCTATGTTTTTATATTTTTTGCATACATACTAATGGTTTATATGGAAAGTCTGTAGGTTATTAACTTTTTGTAACGTACAATTGATCTGTATGGATAAGTCGTGTGTGGGTGTGTTTTTTGTCAATTGGACTTGCGGAAATTAATACCCATTCTGCAAAAGAGACCCTAGTTAATCATATAGGTGGGTAAAGCAGAGAGGATCTGTCACATACTGCACAATATGGAGTTAAGCAGGGTTGGGGAGTTATTTGGGACCAATTTTGACTGGCTATGACTGTCAGTCATTTGTAAAGGAGTCAGCGTCTGACTGTGGGGGGAAAATAGGAGTCTGAGTCAGTGGTTTGGCCTACTGACTCCACAGTACTGGAGTTAAAGTGAAGCTACGTGTTACTAGGAGAAAACCCCGTCTCTTCCACAGGCTTCTCATTGATGTCGGTGTCCGTTGTTTCAGCTCTGAAGGCCTCTTCTTGTTATGTCTGTCGTACCATTCAGATGCATGGAATGGCATTTTCAGTAACAAATTTCCTTGAAGAATTGGTAGAAGCCTGAATGGGGCAGTGTCCAAACAGGGGGTTGATAATGGGGATCCCATTGGTGGAACTCTAAGCAATTGGATAAGTATCCCCGATACTGTAAATACAGTCATATGAAAAAGTTTGGGCACCCCCTATTAATCTTAATCATTTTTAGTTCTAAATATTTGGGTGTTTGCAACAGCCATTTCAATTTGATATATCTAATAACTGATGGACACAGTAATATTTCAGGATTGAAATGAGGTTTATTGTACTAACAGAAAATGTGCAATATGCATTAAACCAAAATTTGACCGGTACAAAAATTTGGGTACCCTTATCATTTTATTGATTTGAATACTGCTAACTACTTTTTACTGACTTACTGAAGCACAAAATTGGTTTTGTAACCTCACTGAGCTTTGAACTTCATAGCCAGGTGTATCCAATCATGAGAAAAGGTATTTAAGGTGGCCAATTGCAAGTTGTTCTCCTATTTGAATCTCCTCTTAAGAGTGGCATCATGGGCTCCTCAAAACAACTCTCAAATGATCTGAAAACAAAGATTGTTCAACACAGTTGTTCAGGGGAAGGATACAAAAAGTTGTCTCAGAGATTTAACCTGTCAGTTTCCACTGTGAGGAACATAGTAAGGAAATGGAAGACCACAGGGACAGTTCTTGTTAAGCCCAGAAGTGGCAGGCCAAGAAAAATATCAGAAACGCAGAGAAAAAGAATGGTGAGAACAGTCAAGGACAATCCACAGACCACCTCCAAAGAGCTGCAGCATCATCTTGCTGCAGATGGTGTCACTGTGCATCGGTCAACAATACAGCACACTTTGCACAAGGAGAAGCTGTATGGGAGAGTGATGCGAAAGAAGCCGTTTCTGAAAGCACGCCACAAACAGAGTCTCCTGAGGTATGCAAAAGCACATTTGGACAAGCCAGCTTCATTTTGGAAGAAGATCCTGTGGACTGATGAAACAAAGATTGAGTTGTTTGGTCATACAAAAAGGCGTTATGCATGGCGTCAAAAAAAACACAGCATTCCAAGAAAAACACTTGCTACCGACTGTAAAATTTGGAGGAGGTTCCATCATGCTTTGGGGCTGTGTGGCCAATGCCGGCACCGGGAATCTTGTTAAAGTTGAGGGACGCATGGATTCAACTCAGTATCAGCAGATTCTTGAGAATAATGTACAAGAATCAGTGACGAATTTGAAGTTACGCCGGGGATGGATATTTCAGCAAGACAATGATCCAAAACACAGCTCCAAATCTACTCAGGCATTCATGCAGAGGAACAATTACAATGTTCTGGAATGGCCATCCCAGTCCCCAGACCTGAATATCATTGAACATCTGTGGGATAATTTGAAGCGGGCTGTCCATGCTCGGCGACCATCAAACTTAACTGAACTGGAATTGTTTTGTAAAGAGGAATGGTCAAAAATACCTTCATCCAGGATCCAGGAACTGATTAAAAGCTACAGGAAGCGACTAGAGGCTGTTATTTTTGCAGAAGGAGGATCTACTAAATATTAATGTCACTTTTCTGTTGAGGTGCCCATACTTTTGCACCAGTCAAATTTTGGTTTAATGCATATTGCACATTTTCTGTTAGTACAATAAACCTCATTTCAATCCTGAAATATTACTGTGTCCATCAGTTATTAGATATATCAAATTGAAATGGCTGTTGCAAACACCCAAATATTTAGAACTAAAAATGATTAAGATTAATAGGGGTGCCCAAACTTTTTCATAGGACTGTAAGGGATAAGTGTTGTTCATGGGGAAAACACCTCTAAACTTAGGTGGTCTACTTTTAGTATAGGTCATCAATGATCGATAACTGAGGATCCACACTGATCAGCACGATGAAGGGGCAGTGGGTCCAATGGGTACAGGACTAACTACAGTACCCGCACATCTACCAGTATGGATGGGCATCTTCTCCACCTTGCAATATCGCCGCCTTGATGTCTGTGACACAACATTTGCAGTGGACTAGACATCTATTTCCATTAAGGTCAGTGACCTAAATGTAAGATCATTCTGGCTGATGGGTATATAGTCACAAGGAGAGGTGACAATCCATACTACACAGTGAGTGCGAGTGTTAAGTCATTTTTATACTGGGCACCCTTTAATAGTGGGTAAGGCGTAGTGTACGCAGCAGTGGATATTTATATGCCCTGATCATATTGCTGTTGTCCTGTACAAGGGTACACAGTGTGTGTTGTTTACTCTCTGGGATATTTAAGAAAAACCCAGAAGTGCCAGAGTCTATTCCTCAGATCCCTTTCCCACCATGGGCGGCATAAGCTGTCACAGGGGCTAACTCTGGAAAGCTGCCCGCCCTTTGCTCACACATGGCGTGGGGCCAGTTCCCTAACACAACACATAGCTAGCTGGGTGTAAAGGGTGCAGGATTAAAACCTGCTTTGGCAAATTGCTATTAACTGGTTCATGGCTGATATCTGGGTGAATAGATTGTTTTATTGACATTGGGTGGCCCATAGCTATGGGTTTGGGCAACTTGCACTCATACTTTGTCCTCTGGTCCTCCATCTTCTGTACACCGATCACCCAAGTCACTTCTGCTCTACAGGAGGTCACCATTCACAACCTCTGTGTTTCCGATGACGTGTGCAGCCACTGGAAAATAAACACATGGAGGTATTTTTTGCAGAGTGACTGTGTCCTGTACTAGTTGTAAGGGCAGGTAGACCACATGATCACAAAGAAAATGTGACCCATAATATATGGCTAGTTATTCGTAGTCTGCACATGACTTGAACCTCAGCCACATGACTATTGTAGAGGACAGTGCACATTGCAGAGAGAGCAGAGTCGTATTTACCACAGCGGCTCAGAGGACGGGACATCGCTGGCCTCCAGCCTAGTGTCCTATAAACAAGTCCAGGCCTGTCATACAGTGTGACAAGGTTTAACCTGTACATTGACAGCCTCGCACTATACAAGCTGACAAGTAAAGTCATCTCCTCAAACAAGATACTTTTATAGGGGTTAATCTCGAGATTTACTACAAAAGGTTGTATATCCTTGATCTGGATTGGAGGGCCACATTGTCAGACTGAACTGATCCCAAAGGATGCAAAAATAGAACCCTATGGGACTGGTATGGCAGACCAAAAGACCGAACCTATATGTTTAGTGGAAGTTTTACTTTGACTCCAACCTGTTCCCCTCTATTCACACTCCAAAATGGAAGAGATTGTAATGTATGTGACTCTCTCCATTATAGTTTATGGGAATAATGAAGCCCTCCCACAAACATCCATTTCCTATATGGGCACCTCTCCACCACCTCATCTACTCCTATAGTGGCATTATGCTGGTATACGGGGGTCTTCAGGATAGCTCTGTGTCCCAGTAGTGCTTACTATGTATTCTGACATGGAGAATACATGGGAGAAGCCATCATACATAGAGGAGCTGTACTATGACCAGAGGGTTGGGAACTGCTGAGTAAGGCAGCACTGGCCATATATGACCCCTGGGCCGCACCTTTTGCACCTGTGGTCTGGATGTTCCTGAAATAAACCATAGGCAGGTTGGGGGGGGGGGAAAGAATCATCCTCTTCTTCTTTCAAGATGTTCTATTAGAATGTTTCTTATTTCTGCTTCATACACATTGCTTAGACTTGAATGGACAAATACACACGCACTCTGCAGCCGTTATTCACATTGACCACTTTGCCATAAATGTCTAAGATGGATATTTGTAATGGCTCATGAGTTCTCAAGTAAGAAAGCATGTTGTACAACCATAGAGGCCCGAAAAATTCATTAGGGTGTTTTTCCTACCATGGGTAATGGTAATGGATCTGAAGGCCATAGGGGTGAAACCTATTGTATAAAGGACCCGCGTCCTCCGTACCAGGCTTGTGGAGACTTCTGTGGTTACGCAACATTCTTTCACTAAAGAAAATGTATAAAAAATAAATAAATAAAAAAACTGTGCAAAAGTTCCCAACAACACGAGATTGAACAGCGAGGCTGAGCTTTATCACATTGACAGAACATTTTCCCTTTTCCAGAAAGTGATATTTATTCCAAAGCCTCTGTGATGTTTGCCAAGAACAATGTGAGATATTTCTGTGGTTTTAACGCTTCACCATTGATCTGTGAAGAATTATTAAACGGAAAAAGTCTATTTTCATCAAGTGAGTCAAAGGCCTCAAACTCTTGCCTTCCTGAATAAAACCCAAGTAAATGTCCTGAGCCTATATGGGATCTGTTAGTACAGACATCTTGGTTGTCTTCCAGCTTTCTGAAATAAAAATGTAATTCAGATACGGCATGATGGCTTGGCAAAAGAGGAAACGTAGAAACCATGAATAACCGTATATCAGATACTTAATGTAATGACTATAAATTCTGCTTTTATTGTATACTTATTATGAGTACTCTTGTCTTCTAGGAGAGGCAGGAGCAAACATTATTGAGGTCTCTAAGGAGGCAAGAAAGCGATTTCTGGGTCCCCTGCATCCGTCATTTAATCTAGTGAAGATTATTCGGCACTGTCTGTACAAGACCTTGCCAGACGATGCACACGAGCATGCTACTGGAAGGCTGGGGATATCCCTGACACGGGTGTCTGATGGGGAGAACGTGCTGCTTACACAGTTCAACACCAAAGAGGAGCTTATACAGGTAAGTCTCTGATTTTGTGCATAAATCTCAAATATATTTTATATAATTTTAAATGGGCATGTGAAATCTGCCAAAAGACTGCCCTTTGGTTAAAAAAAAAAAAAAAAATGCACAACAGAAATCTGAGACTGAATCCCTTAAGGGATTTTCATAGAGAGGATGGGACAGTTCTTGGTGCTATTTATGGGATTATGTTCCTTCAGGCTCGTGAATAGAGTAGTTATGTCTATCACTATGACTATGTCATTGTACTGATACCACTGAGCTAGGGTCTGTTTCTCAGATGTCAGTAGCTCTGAGTATATTGACAGTCTAGGGGCTTTAGGCCTTCTCTAGCAGGCTGTCGCTCCTCAGTAAATCAGTGTTATATTCTTTAGTCTTCACATTGCTTTGTATCTAATAATCCTATCTTACCTTTATAATACCATTTACCTTCAAGATGTCTTCAGTATAATGGTTGATGTAACTAACGTCTCGTGTTTTTCAGGCTTGTGTATGCAGTACATTTATACCTGTATACTGCGGACTTATCCCTCCATGCCTGCAAGGAGTGGTAAGTGTAGACACTGTAGTACCTTCATGGGGACCCACAGGGAACTGACAGTTGGGTGCAAGCGATTATAAAAAGATTTTTATTGACTTGTCTGTTGTACTAAATGCTTATATTCCTCCATTAAATCACAATTCTGGAGCATCTTTTCTCAGAACTCTGTTCCTCTATTATTCCTCCTAGAAATTTATAAACAAATTGACTGCTGGATTTTATAATTTCCATTATCAAGGGGGTGTGTCTTTAGTTGGACAGTGTAAGACTGTTAAGTGATGAAACGGTAACACCCAATTGTCAATTTGTCCGTGAATTTTTAAGAGGCATAACTGAGGAACAACACCACACATAGTTAGAAGAAAAAGTGCTCCAGAGTTTTACCTACATGGGGAATATTTGCTAAAACAGTCAGAGGGAACAGACTCTCTAAGCAGTTGGGCTCCTTGTTTGTACTGAACCAGGAGGACCCAGAAGTAGAGTAAGTTGTGGTGCAGGAAGCTGAGCTTTGTGGTCCAGGAACTGCATAATCCTTAAGGAGGCCAAGTCCAAGGATAAGGTTTAGTCAGCTGCTGTATATTAAACGGAAAGCGCCTTTGGCAAAAGTATTTCATCTGTAAATAATGGGTGCAAGTTCACACGGGAAACTTTCGGTACAAATTTTGCCATGTACTCCAAGCTGAAATCCGTGTGTGTACTGCATCAGTGGAAGAACTGGCATGTCAGTTGTTGATACCCAGTTGTCACCCAGCAAAAACCGCGCAGAAACTGCAGATCTGTAGTGGAACGTTGATAATCCGCAGTGAATGAGGATGCAGGACAGCATAAACTGCAAACCCGCAGCAGAAAACTGATTGCCACACTCAGTTCTTTGCTGCAAATTCTACTATAGATAGACTGTGTGACATCTAAAACGGGCAATGACATGGTTAATGGCGAACTGTGTCTGTAGATTCTGATCTAACCAATCCTGATGAGCGGTTACGTAATTGCTGGGGACATGAATGTGCTGGCGCAGTTATTAAAGCTTGTCCTTTATGGTTCTGTGCACAGCTGATGAAGACATAACTTGTCACACCACATTTATCACTGAGCTTCGGCCATTATTTCTGTCATTTTTAATTATTTCCATGTGAAAGGGAGAAATTCTGTACATGACATGAGAGCTTTGCCTCTGAGAGCGAGAACCTACACGTTGTATTTGTTAGGCAAGACAGTGAGGAGAGATCTATCAAGACTTTTGTGCACCAGACTAAAATGTGCAGAGGGTTTTCTCCTATTCAAGTGCAGCCCCATCCCCTCTATAGCGGTGGTTCTGGGGAATTGTAGCGCTGCTACCATTGCTTGAATAGGAGCAGCCTGCCAACGCTCCCTGTTCACTACTGTAACTCCCAGCACCTGACGGATTCTGCAGATTGCTATAATAGAAATCACCCGTCCGTGCTCTGATTTCCTGCTTCTTAGACTTGCTCTTATACACAGCAGCCAATCGGAGAAGGCAGAGCTGCAGGAGGAAGGAGAAAGCAGCAACCTGAACTAACGATGGGGCAGGGGGTGTGTCCCAGACTACCTGAGACTCCCTTTAGGCTCTCCAGCTAATCTGTAGACACACATCACAGCTCTGTCCACACACTTTTTCATGGCTATAAGTTTGCTGATGTGCCAATTCCTAACCATTCATTTGTTTTGTCTTGTTTCAGAGGTATGTCGATGGTGGAATTTCTGATAACCTCCCCCAGTATGAACTGAAAAATACTATTACCGTCTCGCCCTTTTCAGGCGAAAGTGACATTTGTCCACGTGATGGCTGCACCAACATCCATGAGCTCAGGGTCACAAACACCAGCATTCAATTTAACCTCAGTAACCTGTACCGACTGTCCAAAGCCCTGTTCCCTCCGGAGCCTCAGGTACGGGGAGAGTACATAAGATAATGGGTTTACTACCATGTAGTGTAAGGTTGAGAGTATCTGGTCATTATAAAGAAAGTCATTTTATACCTTGTGGGGGTTTTCAAGTGGTTTGGAGAGTATGGAAAACCCTTGTTTTAAGGAGTTGTACCAAATTTTCAACTTCTCACCTATCCACAGGATAGATGGTGACTGATCAGAAGAGTCCTGTGTCCACTATATGAATGGAGCTGCGTCCTGCACCTCCAGTTCTCTCTATTGTACAGCGCTCAGAATTGTGGCAGTCCCATGGCGATGAATACAGTGACACTGCACTTGCTTCACTTGCAACTCCATTCTTGTGAACAGTGGGGGTCCCAGCAGTAGGAACCTCATCAATGAGAAAATTATCACCTATTCATGAATAGGTGATAACTTAAACTTATTACAACCCCTTTTAATAGAACTGCTCCATTAAAGACTCTTCTCCTGTGGATAGGGGATAAGTGTCACATCACTTCGGGTCCCACAGCAATGAGAATGATAGTCCCCCTGCATCCTTCCTGTGAATGAAGTGCCAGTGCACTTGTATGACTGGCACTCCTTTCACTGTTATGGGGCTGCTGGAGATCGCATGGGAGATTCAGCCCTCAACCCCACCCCTGTTCTCCTCCCCTATTTTCAGGTGTCTTCCCCCAGTGATTAAAGGTGTCTTCAATGAGACAACCCCTCTTAAATTCATTCTGCCCAGGAGCTTGAAAAAAGGATTGATACACAGAAGAGTTACAGTTCATGTCTATTACTGCCACCAAGTGGTAAATCATATTACTTCCAGGACTGGTTTATCCTTCATACATATTTATTTTATTAATATTGTCATGTTCTTTTGATGGGTATGTAGAATTATATCTCAGCTGCTACTTGGGATTTTTTTTTTTGTTTATATAAAAAAATATATATATAATCTTTCTATCTCTCTATATATCTATATCTCTTATTGTAGAAGATGCCAGCTTTAAAATACAATTTAGAACTGTATTAAAAAGTAAAGGCGTTCATCCTGCAGCCCCTTGCCACTCTTTCCTTCAGTGTGGTTGGTAGTCACTGGTATACATATTGCACACTATGTAATTTACTTAGACAGTTTCCATAATTTCTCAGGTAGAAAACTTGCTTAGCATTGCTCAACTCATCTCTTGTGTAACTTGCCGTCATAAATGACATGTTATGCAGATATCTCATATATTTATTGCCCCGTGGAACAATAGAGGTGCATAAGTTGTCTACTGTGTCATTTCAGCTCAGGGCTCTATAATGACACATCTTAGTCAGAACTATTACCTCTTGTTCCAGACTGACAGCCAGCCCGAAATAACATTGAAGGCAAATCTAGTCTTTTGTGAGCTTGTCAGTGTAACTGCTGTCCGGGCTTGTCTAGTGGTGTCTTCATAGTCTAATCTGTTTACTTTGAAATTGGAATTTACCTTTAATCCAGGCGCATTGGAATAACCAATTAAAGGCAAAAAAGTGGGAGGAAAAAAAGAGAATGCTATGTTAGTATAGTTATGTCATATCACTATAACCTAAGTCTTACATATATTACTGTATCTAAACAGTCACGGGGGGCGTTGTTTAGGGTTGCATTACCCCTGAGTTGCATATATCAATTAGTAAGCATCTAGTAGGTGAGGAGGGCTTGGATACATTGCAGTGAAAATCCCCAAATATTATTGTTCCCATATGGCCTTCTAAAGTAGGCCGAATCAAAAACTTAAGTTTTTAGCAAAAGTATAATTGTGCACAAAACAGGGCTGTGTTTATATTAAGCATTTATTTTATTTTATTTTTTTAAGGTTTTGAAAGAGATGTGCAAACAGGGATATAGGGATGCTTTACACTTCTTAAAGAGGAATGGTATGTATATACGCATTTAGTACGCCATCAGTGCTCACATCTCAGGAATTTTTCACCAATCTGTTTAGGTCATGGCTACACAGTGACATGTGGCTGCGTAACATTAAGATTACAGATGGCAGTGAATGTGGTAGAGCAGAAATCGTGTTGTGACCACTTGCAGATCACAACCCAAGCACGTTTACTTAGTTGGGTGAGATGTAAATGTAAAAGCAAGTCACCATGTAGTCGTAGTCTTATCCTGTACATTTAAAGTTGCCAAAAGGTACCATGTAGAAAATGCACCTATAGAAATACTTTGTATTCACAGATGGTAAAACTGTTCTGATCATTTCACCTTCCTGTTCTCAGTACTGCTAACAGAATTGCTTCCTGTGCAGCCTAGCCTAGAATAGGCCTGCTGGTATTGTGATCCTTACTGCATTGATTCTCATAGACAAGTCACAGGTTCATTTTCCATTCTCAGACTACAGCACAGCTACAGTCAGTGATATTTAGAAATGTACTTTAGCGCCCTCTAGTGGATTTTCTTTGTTTTTTTCAGTATGTATACAAACCCGTATGATTTCTTTAATATACTTGTATGCAAAATGATGATTTGACCCCTGGCTCAAGCAAAAACATTATATTATATAATAAAATTATAGTGTTAAGGGGAATGTCCCATGAAGAATATTGCTTATTAGATTTTGCTGTAGGTGCACAGCCTGCCAGAAGATACGCCTGGTTTGAGGATGCTTACGCAGGGTTTATCAAGACTGGCATACAAAAAAATGCAAATCTTGATAAATCAGTCCCTTTTATGTATTTACACTTCTTTAAAAAAAACAAAAAAAAAAAAACAAGTGTGTGTACTGAAGTGCAATTACACTTGCTGAGAATTTCCTCTGACAAGCAGAGAAGACAACTCAACTACTTGCAGTCAGTGGACAATGTAAAGACTATTAATTTGAAGCAGCGGGCTAGATTTATCTATAAGTGGTATACTTCAAGGGACACCCCTTTAACTAATCTGCTGGCAAAATGTATTACAGATGACCAAAGGTAAAGATTATTGCATTTGTCATATAAAACCCATGGATCAGATCACGCAGTGTGAATTTTATTGTGTGTTCGAGAAATCCAAAGCTTTTAAAACTGGTGAGATAATGGTGTAGACAGAAATTTTACTGAAATCCCACGTCTTCACCGCATAGGGCTATTGAATCGTCCACGACCTATGAGGTACTTGGCCCTGCCACTGGCTGTCGATCAGAATGAAGAGAGAAGTGAAGAGGAGGAGCAGGCGGCAGAGAACGCTGCAGCTGAGGAGGCCGAGCAACATGTATTTGAGCATCTTCCCCAGAGACTAAACCAGGGTAAGAATTGATGTAAAGTTCCCCACACTATATATTCGTTTTTAGATCACAGACCGCTCACTTTCTTACCTTCCTTTCCTCACCAGCTCTTCTGGAAGCCTGTACTGAGAAACGTAGTGTATACCTATCCATATCTAACCTGCTGCCTGTACGAATGGCATCTGCCTTAATGCTACCATACACTTTACCACTGGAATCTGCTGTGTCCTTCACCGTCAGGTATAAGCTATACTGAGGGTTGAACGTCACTATTTGGATGTTAGTATTAAATCTTTATTAATATTGTGTTCTATTCTCAATTTTCAGGCTTCTGGAATGGCTTCCTGATGTCCCAGAGGATATCCGATGGATAAAGGATCAGACCCGGAAAGTATGTCACTATGTCCTCAGGAAAGCGAAAAAGAAGCTGGGGAGCCACATATCTGCCAGGTACATGCATTGCTGTGAAAATGGGCAACCATTATTAAATAGGTGGTGCATACACAAGAGCCAAGGTAAACAAGACCCATTAACAAGGTGAGGGTAGGAGTCTCTGGTCTGTCCTAAGACTAGGTCAATATCCTGGTATTGGAAATCCATTGCTCCTGTGACAACTCTAGAGCACAGGGGGAAGGGTTGCTCACCAACTACTCATAAATCCATACAGGAATAATCTTCAAGGTTACTGTTAAGGCTCGTATTCCTTAGAGAAACAGTCAGCTAAAACCATAGATTTTAGCAGAACTGGCCAATTAGCAGGCCTGATACACACAAGAGAAGCTTGTTAGGATGATTATCTTAAAGGGAATTTATCATGGGGAAATTACTTATTGCTTAAAATTGTTACCCAGTTTTTCAGCGTAGCTTTCATGCACTGTCAGCTTTGCCAGAACGTGCCCATTTGCTGCTTCCTCACCTCCCAGTGATGACGCTGAGCTGTAAGGCTGTCCCTTCTGACAATACAGTAATGTCGGTGCCGATACAAATGGCACCGATATCTCTGACTGGGCACATACTGGCAAATCTGACGGCGCAGTGTTGGCTCTCTGGCCTTATAACACCACTGTCTGAGGACATGAAAGGTGAGGTGCAGCTGCACATATAAAATCACCTACATACATAATACAGGAAGTATAGGCACGTAATTTGGTTTGGTGTTTGTGTGAGTACTACAGGATTTTTAGGATGTTTTTAAATACAGATATGGTACTTGCACCCGGAGGCAGTTTGTGATGGGTGAGGCCTTGTTGTGGTGAATCGTTTCCTTTAACATATTCCTTCCTCTGTACCCCCAGGAGATAATAGGTGTCTGGCAGCAGCTTACTCTCCTCTCTTCATTGAAAACATATGCACACTCTGTTGAAACAAGTGCTATGTGAAGTTGAGGAATAGCTGTCAAAGGTGTTAATAGCTTTAGTGTAATAGTGTATTTCCAGTTTAGGGACAAATGTGGCTCCTATACATCTGCTGGAGGAGTGCATGGAGTCCCCTATACACAGGAACATTTTGTAAGTGGGGCCCAGTCTCCATTTCTGCTGCTGCTAGCTGAGCTGTGTACTGGGTGTAGATGGTGATGTCATCTGCAGCCATGTAATCGGACCATTAACTCAGGGGTCATGTAAGGGAGGGATCAAAGGTAGAAGATTTCATGTAATTATGGTATTTACATCAACTACTATGTGGTATTCTGTGAAATCAGTAGTGCACTAACAATAGACTTTTTCTGCCTTTACCCTTTGACCCTTAAGGGGAACTTCTAAAATTTTGACTTCTTTTTAAAGTGCCTTTAGCATAAAATCTAGAATCAGTGTGTCACAAGTACTTATGTCTAGATATGGTGTAGTACCATACCCCACCCGCCTTCACCAGCCACCCATAGAGGCATTTTATGGGCACACTTCACTGTCCTCAACTGTTTCCACACCTTAAAGGAAATGAATTACAGAAGTTCAGGTTCTGGTTTGGATCCTCATAATGGGCTAGATCGATCAGTGTGATCTCCAATCACCAGTTTCCTTGGGTTGAGAAAATGGCTGAACACCATATTTACCAAGCCCCAGACTGGTGGCATTTATGGTTTTGCTACAGGTTGGGGACCACTGCCCTTAAGAGATTTCTGTAGTTTATGAATTGCCTTCTGTTTCAGGCTGTACTACCATTTGGAGCTGAGGAGATGCCAGAGCCTTCCCGTCCCATTGGTTTTTGGCACCAGCGAGTCCTTACCCAGGTGGATTAGAAGCAGCTCCTCCTTAATGGACATGATGCAGAAATGGGAGGACTATCAAAGGCAATTGATCCCTGGACTCTTCTGTATTAATGTGGACATGCAGGCCACACTCTACCACCATCAACAACCACAACAATCCCAGATCTCCATGGACCCTAACAGCCTTCTGATGGTGGAGGTGACCAAAGCTGAGGTCTCAGAGACCTCATGAAAACCAGACCTTCAGATGAAATCCACTGACTAAAACTTGTCTTTAAATGGACCTGGTGGTCTGTTTATCACATTGGACCATGGTCATTTGGGGATGTATTCTAAGGTAAAGTGGTATGCTACTTCAGCCAGACCAACCTGATGGGACTCGAATGCCGTATCTACTGCTCTTCAGGTGTGGGTGCTTACTAGATCAGAATGGATACAGTAGACCAGGATACTCAGTTGAAGTATTGAATAACCAGTGTTATCGGAAAGTAGCGGTATGGCGATATTACAGTATTTAACTCTGTAAGTGATGCAAGTACAAGTAGGTTCGGCAAATACATCAGAAGTTAGACTTGTATCGAGAAGGTGAGGCCCCCCACATACCCATTCATCCTATAGGGTGGTCAGTATGGTCCACTGTATTCAGACATGCGTCATAGTTACCATATAGACAATGTATGGTATAGACGTCTATGAAGCTGACTGCTCCGACATCTCATTTCCTGTACAGGGTCAGAGTCAATATTGAATTACAGGTTATTAGTATTGCATACAGACTATTGTAGTTTTATTTCCCCGCAGGATAACTTATTCTAGCGTATATTCATAGGGGACAGATCATTTCACTTGGTTGATACAATTTACAAATTGACTTGTATAACTTTGCCCATTATTATAGTATTTCTATATAATATTCAGTATATAGTATTTACCATATTTCACACTAAAAAATCGATCAGTAGACTCTGAGTTGGTGAATAGAAAGTCCATGGACATGATAGTTTCTATAATGTTAGTGAGGTCTTCCTTGGATTAGAATGATGAAGACTATGGTGGGGGGAAATCAACTAAAGTAACTACATAAGAAATGAGGAAAGGTCTGTAAGTGATTTACTTTTGACTGATCATTGAGATGTTAAGGACGTGTGAGACTTTTAAGGATGACGGTGAAAACGTTATGTAGGATTTGCATCTCCAGGGGCAGGTATTGAGTTTGCCTTGGCTTGGGGTATGTAGACGTATGATAGTATTCAGCACTTACTAGAAGCTTCCTGAGTGGATCTTCTTTCTGGTTTATATAGGGGTGATCCCCACGCTATGATGTCCTTATGCCCATAGGGCACATACAGGGTTGTTAACATTAGACAGCCTCTTTGAATTTATATTTATTTAAGTTGTATTAAAAATGTAACAGAATAGGTATATGAAGGCTGTGCCATAGATTTCCACAGCTCAGTATAAATCCCATTTTACTTCACTGATCCAGGGAGTTGTCCTGTACGCCTGGCGGTAAGATAATACCACTGGAATGATCAGTACTTGGAGTACACATGTTATTTCCTATTAATTTATTATTCTTTGTATAGCATCTTATCTTGTGTTCAGACGTCTGTGCTTGTCAGCCTTTGCTAGTTTCTGATCTGCGCTGCCTTCTGTATAGCAACATTTTATATATATTATGTATATTTGAGTCTTTGGCTGACAGTGGTAGGAGAACCCAAAAGATAGGGAAGCAGTTTCCCTATTATTCTCAGTCTACCTCAGATTTACGTTTTGCCAGAACTAAAGTGGTTTTTACTAATTATTATTATATCTGACCCTGAATTTATTGAAGCCACTTTCTCCATGTGGCAATGTTTACTTATTTAGAATGTGTGTCTTACGCTTGGTTCACATCTGCGTTGGGGTTTCTGTTCTTCAGATCTGCTTGGGAACTTGAAAAACGAAAACCCAATCCGCTTAAAAAGTGGTTAACCGTGGAAACCCGTGGAACCCATATAATGGAGTCCGCCGGGTTTCCGCCTCAAGCGGAATGGGGGACAGAATCCCCAGATGCAGGTTTGACAGTAGCCTTAGGCTTGGCATACACATGAAGCTGAAGTCAGCCAGACCCATCTTGACATAAGCGGCTGACCTTGTGTATGAGGGCCTTGTGTATGGCCTCCTGACTCTCCCGGACAGCACATGTTTGGGGACATCAGGTTGATTTTAACATGTCCGATCCAATCCTTTTTGTTTCCTTCTCTACCCATTCCCATTTAGAACACCTGCATACTCGGCCAAACCAGACGTGTTTCTATATGGAGAAGTCCACTGGCTATCTAATGTATTTAGCTATCCTTCCATGAAGCTACATTTTCATTGCAACATCTCCTATCAGTTTTAACTGCGCTGAGGCCTGTTTGCTCCTCGCCGCTTACTAACTTGTCTCTCAACCAGAATAGTCAGTAGGTGCAGGTTTTCCAGGACACAATTGTTTGAGCCGAGCTTTAATATTTGTTAAAGTTTATAGTCAAACAACCGTGAAAAGGTATGGAAAATAGTGTAAAGGGTCAGATCTCCAGAAGATGCATTTTTTAAAGGGGTTCTCCAGTTTTATATAAGGAAAGCTTCCATATTGTACAATGAAAAGTTATGCAACTTTTTGTATTTCTGTATTTCATTTCTGATTGGTTGCTGTAAGTAAGAAGTCCATTTTTCCTGTCAGGAACTTCAGATAAACCAGGCCCATTATGTTAGAATGAATCACTAAACGTGGTTTACGTCTTAAAGTAATCTCTTGTATCTAAAGTGGCATTGGAATCCATGGCAACCAATCCCACTTAAAGGTAGCCTGTTATATATAGACAATTTATAGAGCGGGAGGAGCTGGGTAGATTGATATATTCAGCATACCTTGTTTTATTCATTTATAGCTTTGCTCATGGCGGTGCTTAGAACCGCCACCATGACAGTGATCGACAGCTTTTCCTATACATCATACATGGAGGACTGCTAGTCACTGACCAGACGGCCGCCATGACTGATTTGATTAGTGATCGACAGCTTTTCCTATACATCATACATGGAGGACTGTTAGTCACTGACCAGACGGCCTCCATGACTGATTCTAAGCACAGGAAGAGCAAAGCTATAAATGAATGAAATACAAGCAATGCTGAATCTTTTCCTATAAACTGTAGATCAATCTGCTCAGCCCCTCCTGCTCTATAACATGCTTCCTGCAGACGGCGGTACACTTTCTATGTGATGGGTTCCTTTAGTGTATTCCTTGTGTACTAAATGTGGGATACAGTTGATGGCCATGGATGATGACATGTCTTCTCTGATATATAAGGAAGACGTTCTGAATAATTCCACCATTGTGTAGGCCGAAGTAGATTCAATTGGTCTGGTATCATTTTACATGCTGTTTAAGGGTGTTTTTCCCATCTTTGACATGTATGGCCTATCCACAGGATAGGATATAAATGTCTTATAGATGCAGGTCCCACCACTGCGACACCTTCCTACCTCAAGAACAGGGGTCGGGAGACCTTTCCTGTGGCCACGCAAGCACAGCTCTCTCAATTCATTTCTATTGGAGTGCCAAATCGGTCAAGCGGCTTACTTGGCTGTTTCTGAACTCTCACAAATGAATAGAGATAGCTGCCGCCTCTTCGTTCACAGCGGCCACAGGACGGGGTACTGACCTCCGTGCTGAAGAGTTAGGACCGCATCTACAAGACATTTTATGACTTATCCTGTGGAGATGGGGAAACTCCGTTAACCACTGTAAAGTAGGAAGAACTGACTTGGTCAAGGTTGAAAGCTTATTAATAGTAACTGAGATCTGTAACCAGTTGCTACACAGCCCCAGGCAACTTATACAATTGACTTTTCCAGTCTATCATTGTGTTCCGAGAAGTCGTCGTCATGTTCTACGATCACTGGTGAAATGCTTGTTGTATGGACGTGCTCACAATCCAGTCCATCCAGTTCTGTGCTGTGATAAAGGATGGCCGGTAACATCATGTCACTCGGTGGTGTCTGCTATATACTACAGTAGGTCATAACCTAAATGTTGATGGAGTTTTGATGGGATTATATATAATATTCCATGAGGGTGGAAACACCCATTTTGGCAGCAATACAAAGATGTAGCCCTGCTCATTTCTGGTTACCAGAGGTTTTGAGGGTTACTCTGAGGTAGTACCTTCAACGTAGTGTGACCAGTGGACAAAGCGGGTGTGAAAATGTGTCAAAATCCTTACTATGAAGCCACCTACAGGCTGGAGAACTTGCCACTTGTACATCTTATTTTGCAGTTTCTTTGCCTCTGGTTACTGAGCCCCATGTGACATGGTGTTCTCCAACCTCTGACTATTCAGCTTTTGTTTAACTACAACTCCCATCATGTTGCAGCTTCCTAACTATTAGAAAGCCTCATGTACTACTTAATAGTATATGACTTCAAAGAGATCACACACTTGTATGGTATCGGCTGTCAAATAAAATTTAATGACGTTTCATGTCCTAAATATTATTTGTTTTAGGCCGGTTGCAGACGACCATGGCCGAGATCAATGTGCTCTCCATGTTTTTCCCGGACAGCACACTGACCCATTCATTTCTATGGGCCCGTACATATGACCGTGAATTACACGGTCACGTGTGCGGGCCGACAGTCCAGGCCGCAAAATATAGAACAGGTCCTATTTTGCAGCCCTGCTTCTGTGGCTCCTATTCATTTAAGGAATATCCGTGTATCCCCTGTGCGCGCCCATGCCTTTAATTCATGGCCGGCTGTAAGCACACGTTCGTCTGCAACAGGCCTTAGTGTGTGTGTGTTTTTTTGGTTTTTTTTTATCCTATATAGTTGGGCACAAAGAATAAAGTATTTATACTTAGCAAGTTTGGGGTGGCAATGATAATTACTTAAAGGGGCACCATACAGTCTTACCATGGGCAAAGATCTACAAAGAATCCAGATGCATCTGTCACATTACCACGCGTTGTATTATAGTTGTATATAGACTTTTCATTTACTGCACTTTCCTGGCTGGTATTGACAGCTGTTCTATGTATTTATGTATATAAATAAAGGATTTATGGTTGCATAACTTCGCTGTCTCAGAGTTGTCATTTGCAAGTGAATGGCCTAAAATCTGATCTCTACATCACTCTGCATTCACCTTTGCAGAATGTGGGAAATAGAAATTCTTATCACAAATGTGAATTAAGGCAAAGTCATGTGCAGATCCCTGTATGGTGGAATATGTAAGCTTTACTACAAGGATGCACAACCAGTGGCCAGGGGGCCTCCTGTGTCCTCCAACCGTTTGATCACTGAAAAAGCTTGTGCATTGTACGTTTCCTTGTATTGGGACTACATCACACCTAATGCTGGTGAACTGAGTTGTGGTGTGACTCACAAGGTGCCCCCCATCCCAGCAGTTGTCAAAAATCCAACCCAGCTGGATTTCTTTGCAGCCAAATTCTGTATTTGCATTTTGCAGCTTATTGTTGTGTGACCAACATTTGCAGCCTCGATCAGCAGTTTGAAGAAGCGACACCATTTGGACAAGCACTGCAGCCTCCTCACTGTATACCAAGCACAGCATTATACATTTCGCCTCTGCCTCCCAGTGAGTTGTGCAGACCAATGATGCACTGCTTGATCGACAAATGGGCATGGCCAAGTAGTGGAAGGAATGCTCCTATGACATTTGGAGCCCTGATTGGCTTGACATTGGGAAACTCCCTTCCTGGGACATGGAGCCTCTTCTTTAAACCAGTGGAGATCCGGCTGGGACACTGCTACTGTATAACGGAGTGATACTGAGCCGTACAGCCTCATGACATATTAACAATAATAATACTCCATACTTAGGCTGGGTTCACGTCTGTGCGAGTCGTTGGCTGTTGCAGAAACGGGCGAAAATCTGCAGAGAAAAAGTCCTCCTTGCAGGACTTTCTCTTCACCACTTTCAGTTTGAAAGTGGCGGACATCCAGCAGACCCCATTATAGTCAATGGGAGATCCTGGCACAGATATGAACCGAACGTAAAGACTTACCCTCGCTCAAGCAATCCCCTGATGAATCATTTGAGGATACATGTAGGGACAGAATATGATGGGTTCATTGTATTACATTGCCCTCAGACCAAAACACACTCTGACTTATGGGAGGTGACTAGAACCTCTTGTTATCGATACCTATACAAGTTGAGCTACAGTGGGGAAAAAAGTATTTAGTCAGCCACCAATTGTGCAAGTTCTCCCACTTAAAAAGATGAGGCCGGCCTGTAATTGTCATCACAGGTAGACCTCAACTATGAGAGACAAAATGAGAAAACAAATCCAGAAAATCACATTGTTTGATTTTTAAAGAATTTATTTGTAAATTATGGTGGAAAATAAGTATTTGGTCAATAACAAAAGTTCATCTCAATACTTTGTTATATATCCTTTGTTGGCAATGACAGAGGTCAAACGTTTTCTGTCAGTCTTCACAAGGTTGGCATACACTGTTGCTGGTATGTTGGCCCATTCCTCCATGCAGATCTCCTCTAGAGCAGTGATGTTTTGGGGCTGTCGCTGGGCAACACGGATTTTCAACTCCCTCCAAAGGTTTTCTATGGGGTTGAGATCTGGAGACTGGCTAGGCCACTCCAGGACCTTGAAATGCTTCTTACGAAGCTACTCCTTCGTTGCCCTGGCGGTGTGCTTGGGATCATTGTCATGCTGAAAGACCCAGCCACGTTTCATCTTCAATGCCTTTGCTGATGGAAGGAGGTTTGCACTCAAAATCTCACGATACATGGCCCCATTCATTCTTTCATGTACAAGGATCAGTCGTCCTGGTCCCTTTGCAGAGAAACAGCCCCAAAGCATGATGTTGCCACCACCATGCTTCATAGTAGGTATGGTGTTCTTTGGATGCAACTCAGCATTCATTCTCCTCCAAACCCGACGAGTTGTGTTTCTACCAAACAGTTCTACTTTGGTTTCATCTGACCATCTGACATTCTCCCAATACTCTTCTGGAACATCCAAATGCTCTCTAGCAAACTTCAGACGGGCCCGGATATGTACTGGCTTAAGCAGGGGGACACGTCTGGCACTGCAGGATCTGAGTCCCTGGCGGTGTAGTGTGTTACTGACGGTAGTCTTTGTTACGTTAGTCCCAGCTTTCTGCAGGTCATTCACTAGGTCTCCCCATGTGGTTCTGGGATTTTTGCTCACCATTCTTGTGATCATTTTGACCCCATGAGGTGAGATCTTGCGTGGAGCCCCTGATCGAGGGAGATTATCAGTGGTCTTGTATGTCTTGAGTAATGAGTGGAGGACAGAGGAGCCTCTTAAAGAAGAAGTTACAGGTCTGTGAGAGCCAGAAATCTTGCTTGTTTGTAGGTGACTAAATACTTATTTTCCACCATAATTTGCAAGTAAATTCTTAAACAAAATCAGACAATGTGATTTTCTGGATTTGTTTTCTCATTTTGTCTCTCATAGTTGAGGTCTACCTATGATGACAATTACAGGCCGGCCTCATCTTTTTAAGTGGGAGAACTTGCACAATTGGTGGCTGACTAAATACTTTTTTTTTCCCCCACTGTACTTGCACTGAGTGTGGTAGCATCACTGGTTAACTCTTATACAATATAGCCCAGGTCTTTTAGGGAGTGACTAGTCATCTCTTGTTAGCCCACCAGCACCACTGCTCCTTGCAGAATCTGATAGTCCATAATATTGAGTTGTATTATATATCCATTGGTCCGTTTTAATCCAGATTGTCTCCATTTTAAGCCTTATTATTAACAAAAGGCACTTTATTTTTCAGTGATAAAAGTATTACACATCCCATCTGTTTGGAATGGGTGGTAAAGGCCCCAGAGCATGCATCTTATAATCCACCATAAATAAGTAGTCTTAACCATCTGAGGACAAAACACTCCTCTACTATAACAGTGTGTTTGTAAGTATTCCTGACCAGAGACAGTGTGACTTGAGCTGTTAGTGTATACAGTGCTTCTCCTATCAGATTGACATCCACCCTTAAAACACATATTCAGAACTGAGCAATCCATATAATATTACGCAATGCCTCGGGTCAGGTATCTCCAATTTGCAATAATATTCAAGGACACCATCTCCATTTACAGTCTTATCTCGGCTGACTCGCCAAAAGACCACATTACTGTAATTCATCTAGAAAGAGTCCAGGCCGGGCTCCTAGACATAGGCCACAGTAGAATACAGGAGGTAGTACTGTTTTCCTGAGAAAAGGGAGGGAGCAGAATCAACCATCAATGATCGGATTAGTAAAACCTTAGACCACAAACAACCCAACCCTACTGCATTTACCTGATTTTCCTATGTAAATATCTAGCTGTGAGCACTCAGTAATGCTTCCTGCTTGTCCATAGCAAATACAACTGTATCCAAAGTTTTGCTTTGGATGGATTTACAACCCATCACTGTTACGCACCTGTCTATTAGTTCTCAAGTAGATTGAGCGAATGCTTTAGGACATGAATGTTGTGGTTTAATACACTCTGTGGTATATGTTTAAAAGGAGTCTGTCACCAGAACCCTTTGAATAAAAGTATAAATGCCAGTTAACAGTCCTTCATAAAACCAGCCAAAATGTTCACATACCTGTTAAAGTACTGTCTAAGCAATTTTGGTCTTGACCATTGTGCTCCTCCAAAATAATACTAGTCATAGCACTTACCTTCTCCATGCTGAAAATATACATTCTTTGCTTTATCATAAAAATAAAGCAAAAAAGAGGGGACTAGATAGAAAAGAAAACAATCACTCAATCTATGGTTTATGAGGGAAGATTCTGGTGATGGGTGCCTGCACAATACGGAATGTCAGGACTAAATAAATTATATATAATATATATATATATATATATATATATATATATCCATACAAATAAAACATCCACTCCAAAGACATACTAATAGGGAATTGAGAGCGTGAGCCCTTCTTAGGACAGTGAGTGATAACAATGTCTCTAAAGCGCTGTGGAATATGTTAACATTACATAAGCAAAAGAAATACATTTATCATATACAGTATTTTTTGGCCTTTCTAGTCTCCTCCTAATAGCAGTTGTTTCTAATTACGTGGTCATAGAGTCATGTGACTTCTGCTTGTAAGTATCTAATATGTAAGCATCTGTTAATGATTATGATGTCATGGAATCCTGTGACTTTGCCACATTATGACATCGTGAAAGATTCTATATGGTGCTGCCATCAAGACAATTCACATGGATTGTGTTGGAAGGAAAACAAAGGATGCTTTCTGTTGTCTGAAACATGTAAACAAGATATTACTGGAAGAGTGGACGTACCATTGTTGCACAAGGGGCCCAGTAGGTAAGGGGGTCCTCTTACCTAGTCAGTAATTTACTAGTGTCTATTAGGTTACGGGTAAATTTCTAAACTAATGAACTTCACAACTAACATTTACTGTGGGATAGTTAGAGCGGCATAAGGGGGTATGATGCTGGAAAACAAGGGACCCATAAATGTTGGGCCCACATGTGTGTGCCTCCGTATTCCTGTATGTCACAATAGCGGTAAGTCATGTGAGGTATAGCAGGTGAATACAGTCTGGATTCTGTGATTATACAGACACTGCAGAATATAATCCAGGTCCCCAGTTGATGCTGCTGTAGTTCTGGAGGGCACTATATATGCGTGTCAACTCTAAACTGATCACATATTTGTGTGTGGTTAATGGTTTTAGTGGATTTTTGCGCTGAAATGCTGAACAAATACAGGTGTTCCACTGCCCGTAACCCCTGCATAGACCTAGTGGTGTAGTGTAGTCATGTCAGGAGGAAAACCACCAGACGCTCTTAAGTTCCTGAACCTTACGTCACAATTTCCAAGTAAGACCCACATAGATATCCTCACATGGTCACGTCGCAAAATAAATTACTCCAATTTTACCACAGCCTATTGTAAGCATGATTTTAAACCTAGAAGAATAACAAAAATTACATGATTTCTCTATATTGCTTCCTTATGATGCAGTAGCTGTTTTCTGGGTTGGTGCTGACCAACCAACCAACCAAACCAACTCAACTCAACTGACACAGTCTCCTGAAAAGGCTCTCTTATTTTTAATGTAATCGAACATCACATTGTAACGCGCACAAAGTCATACCTTGGGGCGTGCACAACTCCTTCCATGGTACAGCAACTTCTGTCTGTCACCTAACACATACATATACAGCAGGCAATACAACAGCAATGGTCTTTCACAACTGGGTAACAAACGATCCTTCATTCCGGGACATCAATAGCAATCGGCTCTTGTTCTCCTCTGGATGAGGACTTCTTTTTCCAGAACAGAAGTCCTGCTTCTGTGCTTCACTCTCATATGTGCACTGCTCTTCAAGGCCCAACTCCTCTCTCTGCCTAAAGATGGATACAACAGGACTGAGGTTGCATTCACTGACTGGTAACACCTCTTTTACTGTATATTAGCAGTAAGCCAGCTGCTTCTACCAAAAATCAGCTCCTGTGAAGGTAGCTCCACTAAGCCCACAAGTACCGCTCCCCTTGGACCTTGCACAGGGGAGAGGCAACACTGCACTCACTTGCCCTCACACTCTGGCAGATTTTGTACCCCATTGCTTTCGGTATTCCACTAGCCAAGGTTCTACTCCAATCTCAGCATTCAGGACTAGTCTCTCAATGCCCTTCCTAGCACTTCCATAATCTGTGACAACTGGCTCACCCAGTGGGGCTCCAATTCCTCTGACACTTTTGGCGGCTCATCCCAATTTTCCATGACTATGCATATCCTCTATCCACTAAGACTGGGATCCTCAGAAGGCATCCTCAACCTGCTGTCCAGATAAGGGTCTCTACTCCCAGGATGAGGAACCCCCTGGCTCCATCAAGCTGTAGAACATGTGGCTTTTGCCATCCACCATATCTGCTGCACTCTTGTTGGTCACTGGTATCCTGTTGACCTTAGCCAAGTTATGATATCTCAGCATGCTTAAGACCTGGTGACTGGAACCCCTGCATAGACCTGGTAGACCATAGATCATGTAGGTACAGAAGACAAGTGATCAAAACACACACAATTTAGCACACTTTGGTCACCCAAAGCTTACAACCTTGAGTTGGCAGGCATCACTCCTTTTCCCACAGATTACATTCCCTACGACACTTATGAACTAGGCCTTCAGTTCTTTATAATTACCTGCCTGTCTAACACGTATCACAGGGAAATGATAGCTTGGGAAAGGGAGGAAACAGGATGAAACCCTGTTGGTGGCTTCTATCTTCATGTGAAAGAGTCTTGCTGAAGGAGGGCACTGTTGTGGTAAAGCATTAAAGAAATGTTTAAGGAGTTCAGTGCAACCCCACATGCAGTGGAGGACAGATGAACCAGAAGGCATCAGGTCCGAGCTGACCCCCCGCCTGGGAGATGTGTCTAGATGAAAAATATTCGTTTACAGGTCGGGAGTGACATGTCGTCAGGAAGGACACCTGTCCCGGGATTGCCCTCTCCAATGTTTTTCACCTTATGGGGAACATTTAAACTAGAGCGATTGAGGGGCATGGGCTGATGGCTTGGGACCTGGGCCCCAAGTCCTGTAAGAGAGTCCCTAACCAGGAACCCCCACTTGGTTCATCAGAAGACACTGCAGCTGTGCCATGTGCAGACAGTGCTATCCAACCTACTTTGGACGGCAGGTTCAGTGTGGGATCCGGTGTCTGCTTTTGTAGAAATACAGGTAAGGAAGCACTTCTCTCAAATATCTCTCCATGCCCTTCGCACTAAAAAATGTTCTAGCAATGTTCCGTTCTGGAGCTGTCCCTGGGGGAATTGAACTATTAATGCCCGCTCATGTACATCAATGATGTAATAATTTTCTTGTTCATGGTTGAGACGTATATGGAGTAACTGAACCGAGTTCTGGCCTGGTTGGAGGAGTACAGATCGAAGTGCCACCTCCTCCAAGAGATCCTGGAATACCTGGGACGTGTGGTGTCCACAGAGGGGGTCAGCCTTTGGAATTGAAGGTGTTAGCAGTGCAGCAATGAATGGTCCCAAGAACAGCAGTGACCTGAGCTTAGTGAATTACTATCGACAATTCATTAAGCAGTTTGGTAAGGTAGTGGCCTCCTTTTATCAAGACGGAGTTTGTTAAGCTAAAAAGGCTCCTCGGTTGTGCACCGATCCTCATCTACACAGATTTTACCAAACCATTCCTGCGGCAGATACACAGAAGATTGAAGGAACTGGGTGCAGTGTTGAACCAGATACAGCAATAAATTTTGCATTACATCTCCCTCCAACAAGTTAAGGATTGTTGTCCCTTCTTGTACCTTGCCGGCCATCTGCCGAGATTGCTATGCTGACAATGCTATACGGGGACTGATAATTCCCAGGTTACACCTCCTCCTGGAGAGGTCTCTACAGGTCCCCATTGGCATAGACTCCTGCATTGGGACCTTCAAGACCAATCACTTTTCATCATCCAACGCTGGCACAAGTACTAGCTCTGAGGATAGGCCATAAATATCTGATCAGTAGGGGACTGACAGCTGTCCCCCACATGGATCAGCTGTTCATGGGTACATCTGGTCTATGTACTATACAGTGCACAGAGCCAAAAGCAGATGACTCCTGTGTTGTAGTCCTGTTAGTGCAACTCAGCTCCCATTGACGCTAACATTTGACTTGCAGCTATAGGGAGAATGGAGCACAGTGCATGATGTAATATTTCTGGGTGAAACCATGCTCATCTGGGCATGGTCACGGCCCTTCTGGGCATCCCCATGACCCCTTTTGAATACTGGTATGCCCCTTTTTTTGTGAACATGGGCACTAAATGTGCTGGCCATGCCAATTTTCAGACATGTGGCACATAAAGTGCCCAAGTCATTTATAACGGTACAGCTAGCCAGGCAGTCTGAGAGATTTGCCTGCTCTTCTGGGTGTCCAAAAGGTCACCTCTTTTTTTTTTTTTTTTCTTTTTTTGAGCCTCCAGGAGGGTTGTCAACAAGCCTCATACTTGTGTGGGCCCTCTTAATACTGCCAAAGCACCTTGTCATTCAGCTATCACCTGCAGCCCAAGGAACCCTCCCCATTGCACTGGACTTGAGCAGTAAGGACCAAGGACTATTGTGTCCCAATATTCTGCTAAGGCATATATAGATCCCTCTGCCTTAGCATCAACACGTCTTGTTATTTGACCATGTCTTCTCACCAGCTGCCCATCCTGATCTTTGCCTATCTACAACTGTGATTGAACTCCACCTGCCATTGCCTCTGCCAGTCACCTTGCTACCAAAAATCACGTTAATTTGTCTTTGTACATGTCAACTGTTGCTAATGGAGACTACTTTGATGGAAGCAATGATGGGATTCCCTATGGGAAGGTCTATAGCTCCTTGCTAGGATAAAGGATTCACAATACCCCAGACTCCACACCCTGGTTTAACCCAACTCCAAACCCGTGAGTTCACATTATTTCTATTAAGTCTTATGTCTAGCTCATCCTTCTTTCCCCGACATCTGACACCTGTACACATTAGACAGTCATCCGATTTCTCTGAATTGGCTGGTTTGGCCAACTCTGTTTGCCACCTATAGGGCATATTCACATGTGAAATTTCTGGGACAGAAAAATCTGTTACATACATCACAGTGGGTCTGTTTCTCCAGCATGTGTGTGATTTTATTAAAACTGTATTCAGATATATGGGAAAAAAATTTCAGTCACAGAAATTTCTGCAACAAATCTGCTGCGTGTGAACATGTTTTGGGGTTGTTTATTTTTTTCACATAATTAGATTTCACTGTCCTTCTAATTGTAAGAGTTCAATAGTCAGTGAAAGTTTTGGCAGGAAATGGGCAGTTATTGTGGGTGAAGGCAGGATCTGCACCATATCATTAAATAAGCTAATCACTAATTTGTTATGGGAGCAAACCTGGATCCTCCCAGAGCCTAAAATATCCAGCGTGTCTTTACACACATGTTGACTATAAATAGTGAGCAAAACAAATCAATGCAATGCACACTGGGGAAAAAAATGCCCTGATGTCCGATAACTCAGGGTCAACCAAATCCCTGGAGCATTCTATATAAGAACAGTATTGGCATTATTGATATTAGTCTACCACATCAGGTATCATCTAGCCCAGGAAGTCCAATCAGCCAGCACCTTCAGGTTTCCAAAATCTTGACTACTAATGGGCCATATAGAAGACCCCCTGATGTATGCCGCTTCCGTAAGACTAAGGCCCCACATAGTGAAATGTAGCTAAAAAACCCAGCGTAAAAAAAAATGCAGCAAAAACTAATTGTGTTTTTTTTCCCGCAGTGTTTTTCATTACATTTTTGTCCCATCTTTCTCTTCCCCTACTAAGTTTGGGGTTGTAAGAAGAAGAAGACCTGAGAAGACAAAGACTAGAAGACTCAATTTTAGTAGGGCAGATTTTAGGGGCCTAAAGGTAAGGGTTAGTAGAATTCCATGGCGAAAATTACTTAAGCACAAAAATGCACATGAGGGGTGGGAAATTTTCCGTAGGGAAATCATTAATGTACAGGAACTAACAATACCTAGAAGCAAGAAAAATGGGAATCACCTAAAAACTCCAGGATGGATGACCAAAAAATTACATAACCTACTAAAAAAGAAAAAGGAAACTTACAACAAGTGGAAGATGGGAGCTATATCTAAGGGAGAGTATACAGCAGTTTGCAGACTCTGCAAGATAAGCATTAAAAAAGCCAAGGCTGAATACGAATTGAAGCTTGCAAAAGAAGTTAAGAGTAATGTAAAAGGTTTTTGGGGATATGTTAAGAGCAAAAGAAAAGTGAAGGAAACCATTGGAGTCCTAAAGAACGAAAAGGGTGAAAAAGTTAACATGGTGGATCAGCAAGTGGAGTTACTAAATTCATATTTTGTATCCGTCTTCTCCCAAGAAATGGATGGAAATATCAACATTAATGGTGATAGTGATGAGGGGAATGAGGACTCCAAGCTCATAAGTGAAGGTTTGGTAAGAGAACATTTAGCTAAGATTAAGGAAACCAAGTCCCCAGGACCGGATGATTTACACCCTAGAGTTTTAAAAGAATTAGCAGAGGAAATAACAGAACCCCTTGCAATAATCTTTAATAAGTCATGGGAGACAGGAGTGGTCCCTCTAGATTGGAAAAGGGCAAATGTGATCCCCATCTACAAAAAGGGGAATAGGGACGACCCAGGAAATTATAGGCCGGTAAGTCTGACCTCGATAGTAGGAAAAATCTTTGAACAAATCGTTAAAGAACATTTAATTAGGTACCTGGATGGGAAGGCTTTAATTAATCAGAGCCAGCACGGCTTTATGCCTAATAAATCTTGCCAGACTAATCTTATTTCCTTCTATAATAAAGTCACTGAATGGTTGGACCAGGGGAATGCAGTGGACATAGTATATCTTGACTTTAGTAAGGCCTTTGATTAAGTATCACATAACATTCTTATTGAAAAAATGATCAAGTATGGCTTTGATAAAATATCAGTGAGGTGGGTTCACAATTGGCTTAATGATCGGGCACAACGAGTAATTCTAAATGGCTATACATCAAACTGGAAGAAAGTAAAAAGCGGGGTGCCGCAGGGCTCTGTCCTGGGCCCAGTACTTTTTAATATTTTTATAAATGATCTGGATGATGGGGCTAATGGGGAACTAATAAAATTTGCAGATGATACAAAGATAGGAGGAATGGCCAACACTAGAGAGGAGAGAGAGTGCATCCAAAAGGACTTAGACACACTGGAACAATGGGCTGAGGTGAACAAAATGGTATTCAACAGGGACAAATGCAAAGTTCTACATCTGGGTAACAGAAATGCAAGAAGCATATATAGTATGGGAGGAATAGTACTAAGTGAGAGTACAGGGGAAAAGGATCTGGGCATAATAATAGATCGCAAACTCAACATGAGTCAACAGTGCGGTGCGGTGGCTAAAAAGGCTAACCAAATTCTAGAATGTATCAAGACGAGCATTGTAGCTAGATCAAGAGAGGTAATTATTCCGCTGTACTCTGCCCTGGTCAGACCCCACCTGGAATACTGTGTACAGTTCTGGGCGCCCCAGTTTAAGAAAGACATCGATTCATTGGAGCAGGTCCAGAGAAGAGCAACCAAAATGGTGGAAGGTCTACAAACCATGTCCTACGAGGAGAGGCTAAAAGAATTGGGACTGCTTAGTTTGCAGAAGAGAAGGCTAAGGGGAGACTTAATAGCGGTATTTAAATATCTGAAAGGTTGTCACAGTGCAGAGGGATCTACCCTATTCTCATTAGCAGAAGGAAGCACGAGAAGTAATGGGATGAAACTAAGGGGAAGGAGATTCAGATTAGACATTAGGAAAAACTTTCTAACAGTAAGGGTAGTGAGGGAGTGGAATAGGCTGCCACGGGAGGTGGTGAGTTCTTCATCAATTGAAATCTTCAAGCGGAAACTGGATAGGTATATAGCTGGGATGTTTTAGGAATTCCTGCTTTTGCAGGGGGTTGGACTCGATGGCCCTTGAGGTCCCTTCCAACTCAAACAAACAAACAAACAAACAATCTATAGGAAAAAAAAATGCAAAAATGTAGCAAAAATTAAAATGCGGTGTTTTCCAAAAACACACATGGCTAAGGACCCACATAGCAGAAACACAGTGCTTTATTCCTGCTGTGGAAACGCAGCATAAAAATAAACCTGTGTTTTACAGTACCAGCAAAGTGCATGAGATTCTGAATCTGCGGCAGATTTTTATGCTGTGAGTGAATGAGGTCTGTTAGAACTCCATTCACTAACTGAATGCAAACGGTATTCCGGAGCAAATACTCCAGGTGTGAACTCTCCCTTACTGGGTGTTGTTAGGTTACTTACACATTTATGTCATATCTGTCTGCAAAAAGTACGTCTGAAATGGCGGATGAAAAAGTTCTGTAAGTCTGACTTTTTGTCCAGCAATGGCAGTGAAAATATAACAGATACCTGATGGACCCCATTATAGTCAATGGAGTTTCTCTGGATCCGTTGCTGTTATTATTGTTGAATCCTGCGACAGACCAGAAGAACGGATAAATGGCGCAGAGTTCAGCGCACCATAAGGCTATGTCATATTTGTGCCATCGTCGCCGTAGGTGACTCCGTCGCAATGTACGCCTAAAATTGGCAGACAAAATAGTCCTGCACACATGACTCTTTCAGCCTGGGTTCACATCTGCGTTGGAAAGACTCTGCCGCAGATTCTGCTTAAAATCAGCGGAAAGAAAAGTCTTGCAAGGACTTTTCTGTCCGCCAGTTTCAGAATAAAATCATCGGAAATCGGGCAGACCTCATTATAGTCTATGGGGTCCGCAGGTTTCCGCATGTAACCTCTTTTTAAGCGGACAGGGTTTCTGTCTTTCGGATACCCCAAGTGACCTGAAGGACGGAAACCTGAACACTAGTGTGAGCCTAGCATCAGACACCCGATGGACCCCATTTTTTCGGACACCCGATGGACCCCATTATAGTCAATGGGGTCTATTGGGCACCATATGTAACCGTTATTCGGGAAACGAACCAGAACAATGGACAGATGTCGCTAATGTGAACCTAGTGTAAGAAGAGGGTGCTCTATGCTGAGCTAGTGGAAAGTAAGAGGCCCATATGTTGCTCTTGCAAGGGGTCCTCTTCCTTGTTTCCACTTTTTGTGAATTTAAGACATATCTGTATAGGTACACCTGCCATACCCCATACAGAGTGAGACACTTTGTACATCTGTCGCATGAATGACACAAAGGGCTACGTCCAGGAGACATTTTCTATACGTCTCCATATCTATTCCAGCCTTGATTCCAGAACTAGCCAGCGCTGCACGGGTTAATCCTGGAGCGTTCAGTCCCCGGGAGGTAAAAGCTCAGGGGGAGGGGCCAGAGTCACCGCCGCCAAAGGAGACCACGCCCCGTGTGTGCACTTGCTGGATCCGGGAGCAGGACTGTAATAACAGCAGGTGCAGCTCTCAGGTAAGTCCTGTCTGTGTGGGTGCTGGGGCACTGTGCAGGGGATTGGAGGGAGACCTTACAGATCTGTAGTGATCTTGTATATGTAGGGATCAATGGACAAGCTGTAGTCCCTACTGTACATCCATGTCAGGGTCCTGGATGAAGATGATCTGCAGCAATGTCTGTCATTTCTGTATTCCATATGTGGCATAAGACTGAATGAGTTAAACTGTGAAGTTACTGTGATAGGTCCTAAGTATTAGAATGCAGCACAGTCTGAACGGTTCTTGACAGTCCCAGTACATAAAGCTCTCAGAGACTTCTCACTTTGTACAAAAATTTTAGCAAATATATTCCAGCCCGTCACCCAGATTTCCCGGGACATGGAACGGTACAGTAAATCCTAGGTCTGCAGCAGTACAGGAGCGCTAGATGTATCGCCATGTAGTGTTAGAGGTTAAAAGTCATTCATGAGTAGAAAATCTATGGAGTTGTTCACACTAGACAAATATACGCTGCCGGAATCGCAGAATGGAATCTGAAGTGTTTTATAGTAGCAAAGTGGTGGAGAGTTTAACAAATATTATTAATGCTCTGTGGAATAGTCTGCAGCAGAATCTGCACGTAGGGCGATGTTCACATTTGCACGTTGGGGACTCCGTTGCAATGCTCGCCTGAGATCAACGGATAAAAAGTATTGCATTTGTGGCTTTTTCTTCCGCCGTTTCAGTTTTAAGATGACAGATATCCGACAGACCCCCTTATTGTCAGCGAGGTCCGTCGGGCTCCATGTGTAACTTCTATTTTAGTGGTCCACATTTTACAGGACCAGAACCGCGGATAGCCGACACTAATGTCTATTGACCTCTGTTGTGGTGTCAATTTATGTTGCAGGTTTTCACCATGGATTTTACCCTTTGCCATGTATAGGGCAAAATCTGCAGCAAGTGCGCTATGAATTCTTTAACAAGAACCACAACATTTGGTGCAGGTTTTGCTGTTGTGGATTTTCTGCTATCGGAAAATCTACAGCGAATCCTACTGGTACGGACATGTGGTAAGGGCTTATTCACATGCCCAGACTTTGATGTCCGTGTAAATCATAGACTGCATGTTCACCCATTCATTTTAAGAAGTCTGCTTGTTTTCCACAGACTAAAGGTCCGTGCTCTATTTTGGTCAATTTTGTGGACACTGAGCTCCATTAAAGTCTATAGGTGTGTGAGAATCATGGACCGTGTACGGATGCCATCCATGTGCTGTCCATTTAGACAGCCCATAGAATATAGGAAATGTTTTATGGTTGTGAAACTGAAATCAATCCTAGACAGCACAAGACCCAAAAATAAGCAGGATCTGTGATTATTGCGGATGTGTGAATGAGACCTTAAGGTGGCTTCACACATTCCATTTTTAGGAAAAACACTGAGGGAAATTTATAAGCTCACCTATGCCAGTTTTCTGGCTAAGGGCCGGTTCACATCTGCGTTCGGGGAGTCCGCTTGGGGACCCCCCCGAACGGAAACCTATACGCATAAAAAGCGGACTATAATGGGGTCCGTGTGATTTCTGCTCGATTTCCGCATGAAGCAAGCGGAGAGAAAAGTCCTGTAAGCAGCACTTTCCTTTCTGCATGTTTTGTGCGGAAACCACACGGACCCCATTATAGTCTATGGGCCCCCAAGCGGACTCCCCCGAATGGAAACCCGAACGCAGATGTGAACCGGCCCTTAGATGGTGCTAATGTTGTGCATGTCCCATTCTTGCACTATACATGCGCCGCATCCCTCATTCTGAGCCCCTCTCGACACCTGTGGCCTAAACCGCCCAGGGCTGGAACGCATTGGCCAATATATTTAATTCAAGAAACTTGGCTTGAGGGAGTACACCTGATTCATTAATGGGCCGGAACTTCTTGGTAACGAGTGCTGTGCTAATTAGGTGAGTGCAGCGCTTGTCGGAGACTTTATTAAAAATAGTGTACGAAACGCCAGCCTTAATAAATTTCTCCACTGTCTTTTTTGCTGCAGCCATGTTAACAATATCAAATGGATTACAAATGGTGCGTTTATTTGCTCACTTCTGGGTGCGCGACATTTTTTTGAAATTCAGCATGCTCTTGGTTTGGCGTTTTGTTCAAGTGTATTATCATAGAATTTTCTATAAGAAATGAAAAAAACATATCAAAAATTGTGACACAAAATTCTTTGATTTCATAGCAGCTCAAAAAAAACCAGTGTGTATGAAGGTAACCTTAGTGACTTCACCGGTTGTCACCCAGGTTTCCCAGATACAGAGGTAACTAAGAAACAAGTTTTAAGACCATGAGTGAGGAGGACAACTGAAGGACTTCTGTTTACTGGGGATTGTGATGTTCGTCGTCCTCTAAATAACTTTGTTGCAATTTTATTTTTTAAGTTTCTAGACAATGTTATTGTTATTATACTATATTATCATTGTTCAATTTCGAGACAGAGCTGTGTCAATCATTGATTCACATGACAGATATTTTGGTGCAGGTTTACTGGTGAGGTTGCAGGGCAACACGGACACACGGGGTTAGCCACAGGGCTGTGGAGGTAGAGTTGAATTGGAAAAAAGTTACTGGCAGCGACTCTGGCTTCAAAATAAAATGAAAACCGCAGCATTTTACAGTAAAATATGCGCAGTGGACACACTGCGATCTCTAAAGCTGTCGCAGTTTTGGAAATCGCAGCATGTCAATTATATCTATGGAAACGCCTGTTCAAAGCTCTGCGGGAAAAAACGGCGATGGGTTGCCTTAGCCTCATACTGTTTCTGACTGACCATGGCTGTCAGCCATTTATGGAGGATTTAGAAGTCAGGCTGTGGAAAAATAGGAGTCAGAGTTGGTCATTTTGGCTAGCTGTGAATTTCTACAAATCTTACTCACTACAACCAAAACTTACAGCAGAAAGTGACCTACACTGCAAATTTTGAATCTACATGTAAAGTTTTGGGGCTGCCGTGATCCACAACTTTCAGCTTTTGCCATGCAAAGGTTGAAAATTGCAGAGACTTGCAATGATTCCTGCAGGTATGCAGCAGCAAAAACCAACCAATTTCGAGCCGGGGCCCTCATAGCGAAAACGCCGTGATTTGGCAAAAACCGCAATGTTTTCCAGTACCTGCAAAGTGGATGGGATTCTGGCTAACCCCATCCATACATTTCAGGAAAATACACACAGCGGAAATGCTGCGATTTCAGAAACGGTTGACACAGAATGTCAATTATACCTACGGAAACGGTGGCATTTTCTGTAAAGGTATAATAGGGACAGAAAGTCTGCAGAAGAAAACTCTGAGGACTTTCTGTGAAAAGCACTGTAGAAAAAATTGTGATAGGGTTCTGCCACAGTCTTTCTTGCAGCACTTTTTGGCTACGGCTTGCTACATGGGACCTTAGCCTCAAATGGGTTTTGCAGCAGTAGGGAAACAAGCTACTAAATTTCCCTAATATGATTGCAGCAGTTCTCTAATATACAACAGTCTTTGTCATCTCTTTGTATTGTAAGAGAGCAGGAAAATCTTGTTCTTAGACTAGCGGGGTCTCAGCAGTTGCACCCCTTTGGGTCATACACAACAACATATCTGACTGATAAGTGGGACACACTTGTTGTTTTTATATAATTTTGTCACTATTTAACTGTTTTATAATAAATGTCTTTAAGGCTAAAGCCCCACGTGGCGTAAACGTCGCAATTCACCTGCGGCGGAAGCGCCATGTAAAAAATTGCGGCGTTTTACAGTCAGAGCAACGTGGATGGTATTGTAGTGAATCCCACGCCCACTTTGCTGAAAAAAACATGCTGCGGACACGTGGCGATTTCCAAAAACGTCACGGTTTTGGAAATCGCAGCATGTCAATTATACCTACGGAAACGCCGGCAGTTTCCCCATAGGTATAATTGAAACAGAAAGTCCGCAGAGGAAAACTCTGCAAACTTTCTGTCTAAAGCGCTGCAGGAAGAACCGCAATGCGATCCCTCCATGCTTTCTCCCGTAGCGCTTTTTTTGCTGCGGGACGCCACGTGGGGCCTTAGCCTAAGGGTGAATTCGCACATTGGGGACAAATGAACTGTAAAATCTTCATGCCTTACATGTGGATATAATACAGATTTGCCAAGGCTTTCCTTTGGAATATCTGTATTTCAAAGGGTAAAATCTGCAGCAGGTCTGCGGTAAATCTGCATCTAAACCCACATAAAATCCATATCTAGGACAGAAAGCCTGTCTCTGTGGTATAGATAGAGGAGCTTGGGCTTTTGTGTGATGTCTTTCCAAAGGCATGTTATAGAAGAGTAAAAAGTTTGTGGACGTGTAGTGAGTTAAAGGAGTATTCTGCACAAAGACAATTTTGTCATATCCACATCATATGCCATAAATGGCTTATAAGGTAGGGAGTGGGGCAGACTTATAGCTGTAGAGGTGCCAGATAGTTTTGTGAACAGACACGAGCAAGAGGACGGGTTCTATGGTGGCAGGCAGTGCATCCCCCGTGTCTGTGGAAGCGTGCTGTTTGCTGCCATGATCTGGAATCTTGTGGAGTTAGGCCTAATGTTCACTTGTTTTTTTGTCCACTGTAACTTCACTCATACTCATTAGGTCTAATTTATTAACACAGGAGTATCATACGCCAGTCTTAATAAACGGCTTGACTGACGCAGGGAACTGGAGAGCCTCTAAAGAAATATGCCTGCCCTCCCTGCACCAGAATGGAAATCTATGCTAGTTAGGAATTGTCGTAGATTTCCATTGTAATTCATGCCGGAAAACTGGTGTGAGTTATAATAAATCTGTGGGATTCCCACACAATGTGGCAGGAGAGGCTTGAGGGGCACGTTTGGGCAAGAAAGGGCCTTGCGCCAAACGTGCGCCTCACTATCCTCCCTCTACACCAGTTTTTTGACATAGAGTGTGATGAATTTGCCCTAATGTGTATGGTAATAAATAACGATTCTTAATCCAAAACACGTCCACTAGACTGGAATGGATGTTAATTGATGTGAATTAAAAACATTGGTATCTTTTTAATATTTTGGATTTTTTTTTTTTCGAATGTGTACGATCAGCCGCAGATGCACAGACAGCAGAATGCAGGCTGCAGTTTTCTGCCTTTTTATTGCCTCTAGTGTAGCAGACCCCAGGTGTAGTTATACAGCCTGGGGTACATTCACATTATTACTGACGCACTATTATTAGTCGCTGCAGTTCTGGTGACACTGGTGATCGATGTTTAGTTGAGTGTGATAAACCCCTGTCTTCTACAACTGCATATAAATAGAGAAAATTGTATAATCAGCCATAAAATCAGTGCAAAAACTATAATGCAAAGTCTTTAAGAAGTTATGGAACTTTTAAACCTCTTTCACTTTTAATACCTCTTTAAGGGCGCGCCTCAGGTAACCCCGGCCAACAGAGAGTTAAGTGATTACAGCATTTTGTCAACAGGCTTTAGCTGTTCTTGAATGGCCGGGTACATTGACTGCTAAGCTATAAGACCTCATGACACGTAAAGCTGATTAATGACTCCGACCTTAATCTCTTTGTTGTACTCCATTACCGTTATTGTTGTCAAGAGAAGGAATTAGGATCGTGTGACCCCTGTGAACATGTGCAGCTACTGTATGTGGCAGCGGAGGTTACGTGTTTGCTATCTCCAGGTAGATATTTACACAGTAAAATTAATTTACGGTAATTTGTGGTTTACAATATTTAATAATTGTCAGACTGCTGAATGTTCTGGATTGTTGGATAGTCATAGAAGGGTCAAATTTACATGTAAAGGGGAATCTGAGTATTTGGTGGCAATTTCTGTACTATTAAATTAGTGTATTCTTAGGCTGGAATAGGCTACAGAGCAACTTTGGCTCCGACTCCTTCACTAATGTAAGTGGGGAAAAAAGTCCCATTGCGACCCCGAACGTTTCGCAACTGCGACTTCTAGTCACAAAAAAGATCCAGTAGTGGAGTCGCAGGGCAGTGATCTTCAGACAAGTGACGGGTTGCGGCCAAAGTCGCGATGTAGCCCTGGCTTTACTGTATGCATAGAAAATGCTATTTTCTATATCATACAAAATGTTCGGGTTCAGTTCAGGAATTTTGATTTCCTTGAAGGTTCCCTCTATTCTAGAGACTTTTCACATTGGCGTTTGGGCACTGCCACAACTTTTTATACCTGCAAATACTGATCCGCTCCATAGACATAAGGCAATTGTCATACCAATGATCCCACCAGTATCGGGCTGTCTGGCAGGAAAAACTTTTTTAAAAAATAAGGTAGAATTTGTTAAAAAAATAAAATAAGCATTACTACCGATCCTTCAATGCTGACATTCTGACTCCTCCCAGTTGCCTTGCTGCTATCTACTTCCTTTCCCAAGGAAATGACCACCTGGTGAATAAGTGGCCAAAGCGATGACCCAACGTATGCAGAGATTGGCCAAGTAGTGTGACACTTACATGTGAGGGATCAGAAAGTAAATCGCAATGGGAGACCAGTCTGTTATTGGCCATCTTGATCAATCATTTGCATTCATGGTTGTCCAAAAAGGGCACAATTGGTTAAATTTTAACGTGTGTTCGAGCAGCTTAGCCAACCCTTCTGACACTAAGTTATCCAACCCAGCCTCAGCACTTGAGCAGATAAGTGAGTATGTATATACCTCTGTATAGATCTGTGTTTGATATATGCGAATGGTATGTTAAAGTTCATTGAGCAATGTATGGATGTGGCATATAACACTGTATGACGCCATTATTTGAAAAGCAGAGAGTACTGTTATTTGGACTGTGACTTTTATTATTACAGTATAATGCCACTATATTTTGGGATTTCTGCACTGTATGGTATGGATTTATTTTGGATGCCAATATTATAGTATTTAGCACTGTGGGATGATATTCAGGCACTAGTATTTGAGTACTGTATTGACTCCTTTTTTGGTACCATACAGTGATCATGGCACTGATATGTTTACGGAACATTTTGAAATATTTGATCGCTGTATGGGGTAAAGATGTGGGGTACATTTAAAAAAAAAAAAAATTTCCCTTTTTTTTTTTTTTTTTTTTTTTAAACAGATCTCCGAGCTTCCTCTGCTGAAAAGGAAAAAATGGTTTCTTTTGAGAAGTCTCTGAAAATCAGGAGCAGTATGTGTTGGACATGGTGGATTCTAGGTGCATAGAAGTAGTATAGACTTTGCTGGTGTTTTCTGTTCAGTTTTGCCTTTGCAAAATATTTTGGCGAAGGTACAGTACAGACCAAAAGTTTGGACGCACCTTCTCATTCCAAGAGTTTTCTGTATTTTCATGACTATAAAAATTGTAGATTCACACTGAAGGCATCAAAACTATGAATTAACACATGTGGAATTATATACTTAACAAAAAAGTGTGAAACAACTGAAAATATGTCTTATATTCTAGGTTCTTCAAAGTAGCCACCTTTTGCTTTGATTACTGCTTTGCACACTCTTGGCATTCTCTTGATGAGCTTCAAGAGGTAGTCACCTGAAATGGTCTTCCAACAGTCTTGAAGGAGTTCCCAGAGATGCTTAGCACTTGTTGGCCCTTTTGCCTTCACTCTGCGGTCCAGCTCACCCCAAACCATCTCGATTGGGTTCAGGTCTGGTGACTGTGGAGGCCAGGTCATCTGGCGTAGCACCCCATCACTCTCCTTCTTGGTCAAATAGCCCTTACACAGTCTGGAGGTGTTTTTGGGGTCATCGTCCTGTTGAAAAATAAATGATGGTCCAACTAAATGCAAACCGGATGGAATAGCATGCCACTGCAAGATGCTGTGGTAACCATGCTGGTTCAGTATTCCTTCAATTTTGAATAAATCCCCAACAGTGTCACCAGCAAAGCACCCCCACACCATCACACCTCCTCCTCCATGCTTCACGGTGGGAACCAGGCATGTAGAGTCCATTCGTTCACCTTTTCTGCGTCGCACAAAGACACGGTGGTTGGAACCAAAGATCTCAAATTTGAACTCATCAGACCAAAGCACAGATTTCCACAGGTCTAATGTCCATTCCTTGTGTTCTTTAGCCCAAACAAGTCTCTTCTGCTTGTTGCCTGTCCTTAGCAGTGGTTTCCTAGCAGCTATTTTACCATGAAGGCCTGCTGCACACAGTCTCCTCTTAACAGTTGTTGTAGAGATGTGTCTGCTGCTAGAACTCTGTGTGGCATTGACCTGGTCTCTAATCTGAGCTGCTGTTGACCTGCGATTTCTGAGGCTGGTGACTCGGATGAACTTATCCTCCGCAGCAGAGGTGACTCTTGGTCTTCCTTTCCTGGGGCGGTCCTCATGTGAGCCAGTTTCTTTGTAGCGCTTGATGGTTTTGGCCACTGCACTTGGGGACACTTTCAAAGTTTTCCCAATTTTTCGGACTGACTGACCTTCATTTCTTAAAGTAATGATGACCACTCGTTTTTCTTTACTTAGCTGCTTTTTTCTTGCCATAATACAAATTCTAACACTCCATTCAGTAGGACTATCAGCTGTGTATCCACCTGACTTCTGAACAACACAACTGATGGTCCCAACCCCATTTATAAGGCAAGAAATCCCACTTATTAAACCTGACAGGGCACACCTGTGAAGTGAAAACCATTTCAGGTGACTACCTCTTGAAGCTCATCAAGAGAATGCCAAGAGTGTGCAAAGCAGTAATCAAAGCAAAAGGTGGCTACTTTGAAGAACCTAGAATATAAGACATATTTTCAGTTGTTTCACACTTTTTTGTTAAGTATATAATTCCACATGTGTTAATTCATAGTTTTGATGCCTTCAGTGTGAATCTACAATTTTTATAGTCATGAAAATACAGAAAACTCTTGGAATGAGAAGGTGTGTCCAAACTTTTGGTCTGTACTGTATATAGTGATATCTAGTTGATATACTTGCAGACAGTTTTTGAAGGAACTCAATAGGAAGGTTGTTCCAAACATGTTGGAGAACTAAGCACAGATCTTCTGTGGATATAGGCTTGCTCCAATCCTTCTGTAATCCCAGACAGACTGGATGATGTTGCTATCAGGGCTCTGTCGGGGCCGTATCATCACTTCCAGGACACCTTGTTATTCTTTATGCTGAAGATAGTTGCTGTATGTTTTGGGTTGAGATCCTGCAGCCTTACTTTTTCCAAACCTACCTAAAACTACTACCTACTATGTATTGTGGTTGCTCTCATTTGTGTCGATGGCGACCATGTCTCTCCACAGCTGTCCTGAACGCTTGTGGGCTCCGTCTGGAAACACATTCAAATTTATGAAAATAAGTTTAATGTGAAATCACAACGCTTCCTCCCTCTAGGTAAATTAGGGAAATCCAATGCAAACAAGAGAATACAATGCAGGGAGGACTATGGCTCTGGCTGAGCTACACAGGACGGCAGCATACCTATGTGTGATCCATATGGCAGCTGCTCAGGCGGGTGTTATCAGGTAATCTAATGGTGTAGGTGTTTATGACTGGCATTTATAACAGACGCCCCAGTGTTTAGAGAGCAGTTATGTACAGGATAGAGGATTACGTAAGCGCTCAGATATCTAGTCTTGTGACAACATGAGTGCAAAGGATGATAAGTTAATGTACGGCTCTATATAATCTATCATCTATATACCTGTTATGTTTGGGACCTGTAAACCTCTAACAATGAACAGAATTACATATGTATACTGAGTATATATAGGGATTTACCCTAGTTGCCCCTGGTGGTTTGATTGCAACGCTTCAGGCGTCCAGTGGTCAAGCCATCATTTTGTCCAACAAGCCAAAGTCAGGGCTACACCGCAACTTTTTTTTGTGCTACTATTCACAGCTGCAGTGAATGCATTGTATGTAATGTTGTGGGCTGTCGCTGTCAAGCAAAAGTGTGGTGTAGCCATGGCCTATAAAAATATTGCATGCACATAGGTCATCTGACCATTAATATGGATGTGTAGTTGAACATTCCTTTCTTCCCTAAAAATCAGCGTAGTTTTTTTTTTTTGGCATTGCTGTTGGGCCATGTAACTTTAGACTAGGGCTACTCGGCAAGCATGTGGCTGTTCAGCGTAAGGCAGCAATGTCGCACTACTACATCTAACCTAATTATAGTGTAGTCACGTTGCGAACCACAAAGTGCTTCAAAAGTGACTTGAGGTTCAGCAGAAATCCAAGTCTGATGTCCTCACGGGGTATGATTTAGTGCCATGACTACAGGAAGCTGCTCCCCGCCCCCTTGACTAGTTAAGGTAAACACACTGGGGACAGCTGAGCCTTGACAAACCACCTGACAGGTTCCCTTTAATGCTGCACAACCAAAAAACACCTTGTATCCCCAGCCATATAGTTGTCTCTTTATCAGCCTGTGCAACCCATTTTCAGGAGCTTACAAACTTGCGTCCTTCATGTCACTCTGTCTGAGCACCATCCCTTCAGACTACCTTCCTATCTTTTACATGGAGAAGTGGAAAATTGGGAGGTATGTAAAAGAAGAGTGTGGAGGATTAGGTATGGAGGCATGTGACTTAGTCATGACAAAAGTGGGAGCACAGCCGGAATTGTCAGAGAGCTTCTTTATTAAAACATGTCCCATTCTCGGCCTGCAGTCCCCAAATATCCCAGTAACACTGTCTCTTTACCAGACAGTGATTTCCCTCCTTCCCTAGGGTAAGCAATGAGGGTAGTGAAGAGTGTATTGCCCTTCAGGGGTCACTGTCATTTCGACTCTGCTTTGTTCATATAAGACACCAAAGGTTGTACAATGTATGTGAGGCGTTCTGTGTAGGAACAGAGGAGATTCGGGTATCTATTCCCGTCATCTAGGATATAAATAACACCGGTTCTCCAAGTCCAGTAGCATCTTCTGATATTTTGCCCCCTTTAAGGTGTTTGGCTATTGACTGGACATTCTGGTGTTAGCGTGTCCTGTTGAAGTGTGTGTGACCGTCTATATAATCTGGTGGAAAATGTCACACAATAGGCCGGAACTATTTTAAAGAGACAGGGATTTTTTTTTCGTGACGGCATAAACAGGAAACGCTGCTCAGCCGATGAGTCCGTGAGTGATTGGCCGAGTAGCATTTCCTGTGTGTCAAGAAGGACCAGGAAATGGGCAGTGTCTGAACTGTAGTGGGTGGTGAAAAATAAGGGTGGGTATTTTGTTGGCTTAATGTGTGTTTTTTTTTTTTTTTTTTTTGGGGGGGGTCCAGTCTAAGAGTTTTGTTAAAAATAAAAAATGATCCTTTGTTAAGTGTTTATTATCTGGAACTTGTTTTAATTTTAGTGGAAATCTTGAAGGTGCTGTAATATTCTGCAGTGTTGTGAGACCGCTAGGACGGAGGACTGCTAGGACTTTCCATTGTCCAGGCCGTATCCTGGAGCTTCTTACTGTATATGACCACACTCCTCATGGGGTCAATAGTTACAATGTGTACAATGTAGATTATCTATATTGTACTGGCCTTATTTGCTGTTCTCAACATATACAGTAGCTATGTGTACAGCAGCAATGACACGGTTAGAATTGTTCTCCAAGAAAATATGACAAGCGTAACAAATGACATACACAGCAAAAGCAAATGGAAAAAGGAGTCCAGTACTGCATATGGGATTCATGAAGCTAGTGGGGTCAGCATGAGAACTCATTGGGGCGGATATATTACTTCCCTATGACACTTTTGCGTCTTTGTTTAGATCCCACTTGCAATAAATATTGTCTCAAGTGGTGTTTTTATGCCACTTTCTAAAAACGAGAAGGGGCGAGGGCATGCTGTGTGAGTGGTCGCCCCTGCCAACTTTATCATCATTTACATCCAAATTTTGTGACTATGAATGCAAGAATTTTCAATGGTCATAAAATCAGACATGATTTCCTTATTGTAGCCGGGTTATATTCTCTTATATGTGGTGTCCCTACCTGATAACCTGTGCACAATAAGGAAATCATGGAAAGTTCTTGCATTCACAGTTCTATCCATTGGTGGCCTATCAAGACAACAGACGTCACCACTAAGATATTTAGAGAAAATCTTTAAAGCAAAATGTTTATTTTATTCATAGTTGCAAAAATGTAAAACTTTTAATTGTTTACAAATTTAAATATGGTTATGTTTATGGGAAACCCCTTTAAATCTCATCCATTATGCTGCAACTGTAGATCGCAGGGGGTTAGCAGCCGGTGAGTTAACCCACTTCCATAACTCTCATGTGTCTCCAGGTTTAACAGGGTTAGGGTCTGTTTTTTTTTTCCCCAAAGTGGCTCCACTCCCGTCCGTGGACGGTGTCTGTCATTACAGCTTATCCAATGTGCCAGATACAACCCATGCACAATTCCTGTAAGTTTTTGCAGCATTGTTGTACTTGTCCATAGATACTGATGGCAACCATAAACAGATGTATTTTGGGTGATTTGGATAATTAAAGTAACCCTTTGAGGATAAAGTCAGAGGTCAGACACCCAACCCCATAGTTATACTAACCCAAAAATAACAAGTTATTTTCTATTTAGAATGAAATGTTTTTTATATATTATATTATTTTTAACACTGTATAATTGGATATATAGTTTGTTGTATATTTACCTTTATAAGAAGGCTATAACTATTGGTATCACCAATATTTGAAACAAACTAGAATATCGCTACCCTAGAAGCTGGCAAAGCTCAGGACAGAAAATGGCCCCCTACTATGAATACACAATGGGCATTATCATACTAAGCCCTCTTGAAGTGAAGAGTTTGGATACGATTACCGCTCATTACATAATACTTCCAGTGAACCATAGCCTTCTGGTCAGAATCTTAAATTCTTTTCCCTGACACCTAACACTTTAGAATTGGGAGCCAAAGTATGTGCCCAATTGACACTGGCACAGCAGATCACTTCTGACATTACTCCATACAAAGCATACTCCAAATACAAGAATGTACTGTGCACACAAAACAATGCAGCAAATAATTTATAGGTGCGTGCGAAGGACTGCCAGTAAACCGCACAATAGTGCGAGCAAATACACTGGCATTAAATGACTGACCATGTACGGTATGCTCTGTACACAGACACTCTGAGGCCACCACGTGGGAAGACACCTCTGTCATGAAGAAAAGGATCAGGCTGATCCAACATCTGCCATTGAGGGAGAGTCAGGAGGCCCCCATGTAAATTTGATGGTTATCTAGTCCTTTCAAAATTGGCAGGTTTGGACGCCATTAGTCTAATGCAGTTATGCCCAGTGGGTGCCTTGGAAACCTGCCAGGATCTGCGACACTCTGGTTGGGAAGACGACATCATCATGCTATGTTATGTTGTGTGTTTGGGAAACACTGGTCTAATGTGTACTTGCAGCTTTAAAATAGGTCTGTGCTTGCTATAGTTAGCATATTTCCTATTTCTCCTACTACATAATCTGTACCAGTTCCATATCTGGCCTTGACCGCCATATGTTGCATTGTGAAACAACACGTGTTTAAGACAGTCTTTGCTTCTAATTCAACGTGTCCACCAAACCACAGCACAAAATGTTTACATTTTCTGTTTACTTTCTCCCTTCTTTTTTATTTTATCATTAAACTTGATGATTTCTGGTGTTATTTCTCATGTTTTATGATGCTTGAGTTGGTGGAACCTGATACAAGTTTATGTACCATACAGATACAATGCATGGTGACCACTTCTGAATCCGTCCTCTGTTCCCCACCACTGTTACCCCACAGCTTAGACTATTTTATGACCAGGCTGAAGTGAAATTTCATCTCTATTGACGTAATGTCATATGGTCAGCCAACACCGTGACATGTAATGGTTCTTGGAGTTGTGTTGACGTCCCGCGGAAGGTGTTGGACAAGATCACATGATGTTACAGTCCTGGATGCAACATGGCTCCGACCTTGTCATAGTGGGATATCAGTAAAGAATTTGTACCATAAGCATTTTGAAAAATTGTCTTTTTTATCACTTTTTACTAATCTATTTTTATTTTTGATTTAGATTTTTTTTTTTTTATTCTATTTTCTTTATATAATTATGGGGGCGACCATCTTGGCTGAGCTTCTCCTCTACTCTACTGTTAACAGCATTTAGAGAGATGCTTTACAGCATAGTCATGGCCATAGGCAGCAGCAATAGTCTGGAGCTGACTCATTGAGATCTATAAGAGAGGGTTCCAGACTTGCTTTATGCAGGGAGGGCCGTATATAAGCTGTGACGTGTTCTATTGTCAGCAGTGGATGCACTCATGGGTGTTATCTATAGAAGTGTTATCTTCTATTCTCATGATACCTTGTCTGTGATGTATATGCAAAGAAAGCCCATACAGATTTGGCAGGTGTCTATTATTAGGCTTAGTAACTATAGTGAAAATTGCAGGACTGTTTTTTTTTTTTCTTCTCATCCACTGGAATTAAGTATAATGAGTGAAAGCAAGATCTAGAAAACCGCAAGGAATTGATACAGAAAGTATTTTGGAAAATTGGAAAACTTTTCATTATACAAACAATAACATTTGTGCCTCGATATTGGTCTGAGAGTGGACAACCCCTTTAAGCCTTGTGTGTATATAGAATAAAGTTCCGCAGTCACAGCTATTTCGTCCACTGCTTTGTTTTAAAACGACAGACCCCATTATGGTCGGTGAGGTCCTTCGGGCTTCGTATGAAACCGCAGTTTAAGCAGTCCTCCTACGGACTAGAGTGACGGATATCTGACGCTAACGTGACCTTAACGTATTATATATAATGGTTACTTATCACACCTTTATTTTTGCTAGGCCTTGGAGAGACACTATACTTGTACAGTCTGTTTTATCTCTTGGCTATTGAATGTAATCCGTTGTTCCTGTAGTGCGTGGTTTCAGTATGGTGAGAACTTTACTGTAATGTTCTGACGGGAAGGCCAGAACAATGTGCACCTTGTGATCAGAGCTTTATCTGCCATATCTTCACTTATAATAACCTGCAGAAACATTTACCTACATGGGAATGATACTAGAAGCTGTTGTGTAACTTCTAGTTCTATCTTTGCACTGGTTTAAACAGAATAATGTATAGAAATGTCCATTTTAGTGCCCTGCCGGGTCTGATGGGGTGGTCAAGTAGACCCGTAGACTACAAACATGTTTTCACATCTACGAACAGTGCTTAAAGGGGTTCTCTGTCATTTCAGTACTATCCATAGGGAGGGACATCAGAGGTTAATCGGTTGATGGTCACTTCCAGACACCCCTCCGATCAGCTGTTTCAACAGGCTTCACAATATTGTTTGCATAGTGCTGTACCTGTGCAGCGACTCTGTGCGGTACTGCAGCTCTGTCCAATTCGAGTGAATTGAAGGCAAGGTGGCATCCTATAAAGTGTACCTCCCAGTTATAAAGAACTTTTCATAAATGAATAGTGCAGGTTAATAGAAGAAACTTGGAAATATATCTTAACAAGATCTGTTTCCTTCACTACTTCCTAAACTGTTCTCCTGCTCCTTATCTTCAATCTCACTGCTAGTTTACATTATATCCATCTCTGTATTCAGCCTGATATACAGAGCTCTATGGAGAAGGTAGGGGTGGAGAGGGATTCTTCTGGCAGCTGGTTAATTGATTTATTACAAAAGCACCGCTAGATTTTATTCTGGCTACAGGTTGTGGTCACAACATTTTCAGATTCGCCATGTGACTCCATTCACTTACATTAGTAAAGGAGTAGCAGGGTTACATGGCGATCTTTGATCAGGTGCCAAAATTGACGTGTGGCCCCAGCCTTGTATTGTAACAATTATTATAGCTGCTATTCTTGTGGTCAGCCTCTAGTGCATCTTACATAGTTACATAGTTTAGTTGAAAATAAGACGTATGTCCATCAACCAGGGGTGGGGAAAGGACATGGCATTCTATACATTTCCATAAGCATCAATGCTATATTTCTCTAAAAGGCATCTACCGTATTTTTGGACTATAAGACGCACCTAGGTTTTAGAGGAGGAAAATAGGGAAAAAAAATTTTGAAGCATAAAATGTGGTAAAATATTTAATAGCATAAATAACATATGGGAGTTGTAGTTTTGCAACAGCTGCAAGGCCACATTGACAGGTATAGGGCATCTTTTTTGTGGGGCCAGGAATACTTTTTAGTTATCATTTTGGGGAATGTCTATGGCTTTGATCATTTTTTATTCAAATCAGAGGCAAAATAGCAAAAAAACCGCAGTTCAGCACTTTTGATTTTTTTTTTTCTTTCCTGCTACGGAGAAAATATTTTTATAAGTTTGTAGAACGGGTTTACAATAATTTTCTACTTTTATATGTATTCTAGGAAAAGTGGGTGATTTAGAACTTTTTTTTTTTTTTCTTTTTATATATTTTTTTAAAAAACTTTTTTTTTTTTCTTCACTATTTTATTAGCCCGTCTAGGGGGCTTGAACCTGAAATCATTTGATTGCAAGTCCCATAGACTGCAATACAACTGTACATTACTGCAATACAATTCTGTACATTACTATTGAGGCTGGTCATAGACCAGCCTCAGTAGTAATGTTCCTGTGACAGCTGGGAGCCTTATGAAGGCTCCCAGGCCTGTCACAGGAATAGGGCAACAAGACATTACAAGGTAAACTCAGTAGCTATGGTGACCACTCTGCAGCAAAGCAGCCGCTATCATCTTTACAGACCCGGCATCTGCTGTAATAGCACGGTGGATTTGGAGATGGGTTTGCACCGCCGGGACACCCTCTCCTTCAAGCCCAGGACCCGCAGCATCGCCCCACCCCTGCCGCTGCAGAAAATCGGCGGCAGCAGGAGTGGGACGATGCTGCGACCCCGCTCCTCCGTCCCCCCACCCACATTCAGACTATAAGACACACCCCCCATTTTCCTCCCAAATTTTGGGGGAAAAAAGTGCGTCTTATACTCCGAAAAATACAGTAATCCTTTTTTAAAGCTGTCAGCTGGGACTGCTGGGACCAGCTCCTGGGGTAGGCTATTCCACAGATTCCCAGTCCTTACTTACCATAGACTGTTCCCCCAGGATATAGTTTTCAGTATGACAACAACACATAGAAGCTACATTCCAGCAATAACCAAGGGATAAAAAGGTGTTTTTTTGTTTTTTTTTTTGTGTGCAGCCATCTGTTTCATTAAATATATTGCCAATTTACAAAGGGTGCAATTGTATACACACCCTTGTTAATCCCATGTAAAAGTTTAAAGGACACGCACTGGACCACAACAGCTTACAACACTTGCCGCCTCTTGGACAGTTTCCACTCCTGTCTGGTCTGTGACCGCAGATCATGTGGCATCAAATGTAATTGTAGGGACAGGATAAGAGCGACTTTATCTTACAGAATCTACATTGAAAATGTATATAGAAATTAAGGGTCACAGGCAGGGGGTCAGAGGTATTACTTAAAACTGCTGGGCCTCAGTGCAAAATCTGTAATGGGGTCCCTACCTTGTGGCTTTTAGAATAGTCATATATCTGATATGGCAGAGGGACCTTTGAGGCCCCCTCAGGGTCCAGGGCCCGGTAGCAACTGCTACCTCTGCACCTCCTATAGCTGTGTCCATAGAAGGTGACAGATATTTCAGATCCCGCTATAATTAAAGGGGTATGTTTTTGTGGATATGTTACCGTATGTTTTTTGTAGTCATTTCTCACAGTTTTCAAGGTCTTTGCCTGCTGTTGGTTGTGTGAAAGCTGAAGTTCCTGTTGACTAAGCCCCATATGGGAAAAACCTGTCCATGTTTGGGCCATATTTCCCAGACGGGACTCTGCTTAGTGATTGAACTCCTGTCACCATAGTGAATTGTGATGCAGCGAGCATCCAAGTGGTTGAAACGCTACCCTTTAAACCCTAAAAAGGGATTGACCAAGTCCTTTTTTTTTTTTTTTTTTTTTTTAAGTTTATGAGTGCTGCAATGGGACCAGTAAAATAATAAAAAGGTGCTTACCTTTTTATTAATGCATTTTTGCAGCAACATCACTGCAGGTCTCTTGCAACTTTTAAGGTAGAGAGCTTGCGGGTGAAACCCTCTGTAGCAATTTCCATGCTGCAGGTTTAAAACCCACAGCACAGATCACTTTGAGCAGCAGGTTTTAGTTGCCGCATGTGGACGAGATTTGTTTAATCCCCATCCATAATACTATCACTGTAGATCGGAGCGGGTTATCTGATGGCTAGCTTGTATCCACTAACCCGCAGTGATAACTTCTTGTACGTCCCCAGCCTAAAGACACACCAAATTTATTTAGAGGTGTGTGTCACATAATACATTTAATGCAGTTTACCCCAACAGACGTATGAAATACCTGTATCCATAAATCTGCCCCTTTTGTCTTTTTTTTTTTTTTTTTTCCCCCTTTAGTCTGAATTTCACCTTTAACTTTCCGGTAAATGAATAGGACACAATCTGTATTCTTCATGACACTGACACTAAAACAGTTTCCAAAGATCTATTTGCTTATCTCTTGGTTAAATACACATTGTGGTGCCCTTGAAACCATGTGCTCTCACTGACATGAGATATGGACCCTGTCAAAGTCATTAACCCATTTCCTGCCATACTGTCAGATTCCAAGCTATGAAGATTCCTGTGGTCACAATGACCTTTGGAACATCAGCGCCTCTTAGATCAAGATCACGTAGAATTCATGGACAACTTAATAAGATACTTGACGGTGGATGATAGTTTATTAAATGAATTGCTGAGTTCTGGAGCACGGGATATTTTATACTGAATATGTAATGATATTTTAGATGGTGAATAAACACTGGTGGTAAATCACTGTTCACATTTGCTTTGACAACTTCTGCTATTGCCGCAGTCAGATATACCTGAATCCTCTTATTTATTTAGCTTACATATATAGCGCCATCATATTCCGCAGTGCTTTACAGACATTTACAGACAGTCACTGTTCCATATAGGGCTCACAATCTTCATTCCCTATCAGTATGTCTTTGGAGTGTGGGAAGAAACCGGAGTACCCAGAGGAAACCCACACAACACGGGGAGAACATACAAACTCCTTGCAGATGTTGTCCTTGGCAGGATTCAAACTCAGGACTCCAGCGCTGCAAGGTTGCAGTGCTAACCACTGAGCCACCGTGCTGCGCTTTAAGGTTAAGGCCCCACGTAGCGAATCGCTGCAAAAAACTCACCGGAAACTCGTTGCGTTTTTTTTTGTTTTTTTACAGTATTTATCACAGAAAGTCCGCAGAGTTTTCCTCTGCAGACTTTCTGCCCCTATTATACCTATATGGAAAATGCTAGCGTTTCCGTAAGTATAATTTACCTGCTGCGATTTTCTGCAATGTGTGGATGGGGCTTTAGCCTAAAGAGAACTTGTCATTATCATGTCTTCTGTACTAATATTTTTTTATGCACTCCTATAAAATATCAATTTTGCAGAATTTTTTTTTTTTTTAGAACTTTACGTCTTTCTGCTCCTCTCTCATTCCTCCTGGAAATGTATACATATGTTAACAACTGTGTGTTACCTTTCCCATGGTCGGAATGTGGAGTGTCCCTGCACAGTCTGACACTGTCTGCACTGATTGGAATGATACCCAAGGTAACCCCCAGATTATTCATACATTTCTAGTAGGAACACAATGCCATGTAGTTTTCTTTTTTCTTGTTTATAGTATCCATAAGAATCTGTAGATTTGTTTTCATCCTCGAGGCCATTGGTTGACAGATTTGTCAGCTGACCATGTGACATTGATAAGGTCATGACACCCTTTGTGGGCCAGATGACCAGGTTCCCCAGGTAACTGTCGTTGTCCTAATTGATATGAGCTAAGCGCTAGCGGCGAGGAATTGACACCAGACACAGAGTTGGTATGAACCCTTTTTCTTAGCTAAATACAGGGACGCATTGACCTACTTTATTAAGGCGACATAAGTTCATATAGCAGCAAGTATAGGAAAGGGTTAACATAGCAACGTAAGTTCTCATGTTCAATCCTAATTGGCGTAGTATATCTTGAATGTATAGATAACAGATATAAGCAGTTCCGTATATGGTCAGCCATCTCCTGTCTTGCGCAGTGATCCAGGGAGCTGTCTTCTGGCAGCAAGCCAAGCACATGTCTTCTTGGACACAAAGGATTCTCACTTTGGTATGCAGACACTATCTGGTAGTGTAACATTACATTACACTCAGTTTCAAGCATAAACAACCACATCTAATATTCAACTTTAAGGATAACAATGTTTTTTTTACACACAGTACACCTTAAGCAGAGATGAAAATATAAAACAGATATAAAAGTATAAAATTATAAAAAGTTCATGATGATCCTTCACAACATCTGGTTCTTGGTAATTCACCTACAAGAAGCAGTTGTTCGCTCAGGTCGTAGGTGCTGCTGAAGTAGTTGGGTGATGTTAAAATCATCCTGTAAGACCAGTCTACATAAAGAAGGCGATGGCCTTCTCTATTCTTATCTGAAACAAGTTTGAAAGCAAATAAAGATGAATTTCCATGAGAGTCTGTGAATCGGCCGGTGATCCTGCCAAGGAATACCATGCTCTCCAACGTCTAGGCGAAGCGGAAAAGCAAGTGACATTTAGTACATAATATTTCAAGCACATTTCAACATTTCTTCCTGGCAGGAAAATACCAAAGCTGTGACTTGTGTATATTTATGAGCTCACGATAGGTCAAGGGGCTGGTGTCATTATATCATATTCCTTTTTACGGATGCAGTTAATGTTTTTTTATGCCTGTTTTAATCTAAGTCCCGCAGGACTCAGATTTGCCTCAGTTATTAAAGGGGTTACATGGGGAGGGTACATATTTCACAGTACATTCACTGCACTGGATAAACATAACACTGTTATAGATGAGGGTCTTCAGCTGGCAGTGGGGTGCCAGGAGTCCCTGTGTTCAGCCTCGGCTCTCTGTGTCTTCACTGACTCTGCCCTACTCCAGTTACTTTTACATAGGTAGAGCACAGTCAGTTATATGTCCGAGAGTTGGAGTGTTAGCAGGGGAGGCAGAACAAGGCTACTGGCCCCCGCTTTGCTCATCTATAATCAGTAAGAATATTTATCCAGTGAAGTGAAAACTTTAATCTCCCCATATAACCCCCTATAAGAGGCGCAAGCCTCTAAATAATTGTCACTGAAGCTGGTTTTAGATTTCAGGTATAATTTACTCCACTTTTGTTACATACATTATAATTTATGTGCTGGCTGCGGAAAGGCTCCTTCTCACTTATTATTATAGTCAAAAGCAGTGTAAAAATACTCAAATAATGCATTTTTTTTTTTTTTTTTATTTCCTCGGGTATCATTCCATTCAAACAGGGAACCAGGAACCCCATTCTCACAACCGGTGGAAGTCCCGGTGGTGGGACATCTATTGCCTATTCTATGAGTAGGTGTATTGGATAAGCTTTATTACAAATATCTAAGCAAGTCCTCTGAAGTTTACCTTTGCAGAGCGCAGCTGGGTGCCAACTGTGTGGCTGCTGCCTGCCTTGCAGCCGCTCCGATTCTACGTGATGTCACAGACTCCTCTCTACTCCAGCCAATGTCCATTTGAGTAGTCAGTCATGTGACCGAGAGTCAGAGTCAGCAGGATCAAGCAGAAGATGGAGAGTTTTGCCCTTTTTAGTTGCCTGCTGAAAGTGTAAACTTTGGCCTCCAAGGGATGTGCTTATATATTAGTAGTAAAGCATAATTATTGAAGGGAAAGCTCTTGTACCTTTTATTTTCCCCTGCATAACCCCATTAAAATGTTGATTTTTAAGCTTGATGTTACATTCAAGATCAACCAACTTTCCAAGTTACATATTAGACACATTTGGTGATAGAAGAAAAAATACAGAGGTAATCTTGTAGTGTGTTTCATCATATCATCATTGTACGTGGGCTTTAAGGAATTTTCCATATGGGAGGGGCAATACTTTCACTATAGTGGCATCACTGGCGTATCTAGAAATGGCTAGGCCCCATAGCAGTTTTTTGAATGTTTTACCAGCTAAGGGAGCCTGTCAGCAGGTTTGGGGAAGTAAACAACCTGCATTTCCTTAAGCAGCAATGGTTTAGTGTCCCACTATAGTCTATGTTATTTTTTTTATATAAAAACATTTCAAAACCCAGTAAAATTAACAGGTCGGAGGAGAAAGGAGCAGTAGAGGAAGTGCAGGAAATGAAATACAGGGCAAGAGAACCATGGAGGAAGAAGAAGAAAATAAGAGTGAGGGAGAGAAAAAGGAGGCATAAAATTCCATAAAACCTCATGTGTGCCATGTAGTTGCGCAGTCAGGTCTTCCATACATTAGATGTCTTCCACCTTCTGAATCCACAGTCTGAGTGATCGAAGCTCCACAGTACAAATACACATGCTCTGGCACCCAAAATGTCGTCGTGGAGGGGAACCAAGGCTGGGGTGAAAGGCATGGCAAAATCTGTGAAGGAAGAGGTAATTCTCCATACTTCTCTCCAAAAGTACTGAAGCAGGGGATGATTCCAAAAGATATAGATCACCTTCTGCATTTTGGCATCACCAACACTATGTTGGCACTGAGGACATTATGGTAGGAGCCTGGTACCATTTTGAAAGGTGTTCGTATCCTGATTCCTTAAATTGGCTTTAGCTGTAATATGCCTACGTTATATCCTGTAATGCAGCAACAAAGAATAGTTCTAGAGACATGTTTAAAAACCTTATTCCTTTTTTGTATAAGGCTGCATTCACATTTGAGCCGGAGTATCCGTTGGCATATCCACCTGAAATTGACAGATGAACAAGTCCTGCATGCACAGCTCTTTTCAGTTTTAAAATGAAGGACACCCATTATAGACAATGGGGACCGTTGGGCTACTTAACTGCCATTTTAGCAGTCTGTCCGTTGTTCTGGTCCCCCGACAGACCAGAAGAACGGAGAGCTGATGCTATTGTGAATTTAACGTAAGGTGATGATGTTGGTTTAGGACAAGTAATATCCTGACACTTTTCTGTTAAACACCTACAAATAGTCTAGATTAAATCTCTCCTATCTGTATGTGTCTGCAGGTTCCATGCAGATGTGTGTGTCCATAGTCTCCAACAAACTGTGTAGTGTGATCCTGCAGTTGTACTTTCATCCACGCTCTACTTTTTGCCTTACATATATTTAGTTGGATACAGTGGTAGGGACTAGATGGAAGGGAGTATTGACCGTAGAATCAGACTACATTGGGCTTGTTTGTAGTCTGTTACCATGAAGACAAGGCATAAAAGCTGTAGATTTTAAATTGATGCAGAGTTGCTTTATTTTGGTTGCAAGGGTGGACACAGCTCCTGTTGTCCTGCCCATGTGTTCCTATGTGGAACCAACTACTGTTTGCTGATAATAAGATTTTCAGTGAATTGTATACACTTGTATGTGTGCAGCACAGTGTGTGACTGTCTGTATGTACTATAATCATATTACACAAGAGATGGCCCAGGCTGTACTCATTGTTTGGCTATGTATGCCGGTTTCCACATCACTCTTTAGATGTCTTATCGTGTGAGTCCTGAGGATCGCTTTTTTCATTTTTTTTCCGTTTAGAAAGTGACAGTCAATGTTATTTCAGTGTAATGCTTTCTATGCCTAACCAAACAAGTATAGTATAGCTTTGTGTGTGTTGCTCCTCCAACACTGTACTGTAAATAGGTTATGCTTGACTACAGATTACATGCAAATCTGCAAAATTTGACCACGGTCATGCTTTGCTTTATTTCTCATACACACATTTTCCAGCAGATTTTTTTTTTTTTGCTTTAAAAGATGTCCTGTGTGTTATAGTGAATACCTACATTTATTTACAATTACAATTTTGAAACATCTGTTGTTATAGCTCTGTATTGTGCAGTACCTCTGGTATTCCTCCTGGAAATGTACTAATAAATAGTCATCTCTGGCGATGTAAAAGGACTGCGTCCTTAGACACCTTGCTACTGTCCTGTCCATGCTGACCACACAAAAAAAAAACTAGGACACAGCTCTCCATCATTTATACAAAATGACTTATTTTCTACTTTACACGTATTAAATTTTGTAATTTTGTACTTTTTTTTTTTTTTTACGGTCCTTTGGCGCCAGTACTTTTACTTATATATTATCTTTTCTTGTGTTTCCTGCAGCTATCCTTTTTATAATAACAGGTGGCAAACCCGGCCACCCCCAGACATGGAACAAAGGGCTACTTCTCCAAGATGCTCTCCATGTCTTAGGGGAAAGAAAGGGTTAAATGCTTCCAGCCGGCCGTCGCCATCCCTTCTATCAAGAGATTCTGAAGAAATGATGGGAAAAGCTGAGGAGCTTTTTCAGCTTTGTGATAAGGAAGAAAAAGGGTTAATAACCAAACGGGATCTTCAGGTAAGCCATCCTCCAGTGCCCTAGAAATTCCTGTTTTAATGATCTCAATGTTTTTTTGTTGATTTCAAAATCTTTGTGACGTTTTGCTTATTGTTGTAATTTTCAATGTAGGATTGTGTCTTGGAAAATTCCTATTCCTACCAATAGCTGGCCACAATAAAGCTATATTGCGACAGTGATTATAGGCCATATGAATGGGGGCTGTTCACATGACCAATATTTTGATGGTCCGTTGTAAGGGACTGTCAAAATACAGGTCATGTTCTCTTTCACAGATCCCTCGAAAAAGCTGAGGAATACTACTTTGTTGTAGTTTTTTTTTTTCTGTGTCTGCCTAAAACTTTTGCACATTACTGTATATTTACAACAGGTGGGCTTAAAGTGGTTAATGTTGGTGACATCACATGTATATGAGCAGCTAAGCTGTGCTTGACCCTTTGTCGTCCGTGGTGTCTGGTAGCAGCATAGCCCTATGCAGGGAATTTGTGGTTAGGCCAATGCAATAATGTTATGTAACTGGGTGCAGGGATAGATAACTGTCTGCTGGAGGACAGATACAATGCTGACTTGTAACTCTTTGTTGTTGTTTTTTTTCTTGTTTTTTTTCTCTCTTTAGCGGCTACAGAATGAGCTTCCTCTCACGCCAGAACAATTGGAGGCTGTATTTGACAGCCTAGACCAGAGCAATAATGGCTACCTCACTCCTGTGGAGTTCAGCATGGGCCTTGGTAATCCTATTGTGTTAGCTAATGTGATGTTTAATAGTTGTTGCCCCTTCAGCACCGAAAAGTGCAAATGACACCTATCTGACCGTAGAAGAGCTGCTGACCCAAATCACTGACCTAGCTTGAGAGGGTGCAGAGGAAAGATAGTCAACCAGGCCCCATAACCTATAGGCTACCATGCCACATACAATGGTAAAGCCACATGCAGCAAAGACATCATGTAGAGATAATCTATCTATGCCAGCGTTTCTAAACTTTTTTTAAGCAAAGTACCCCCTAGTGAGAAAATGTCCCAACTGAGTACCCCCAAAGTAGTGATCACTTAGAAATATTAACAAAATAAAGCTTAATTTGGAGCCTCGTCAACAGTTATGTAAAGGTCCACTCAGTACATGTTGTATAATGGCACTCACACTCAGTGGAATGGTCCCTTCAGTGACCCACATGTAATATAATGGCCCCCACAGTGCCACAAATGCAATATAAGGGCCCCACTGCGCCTCCACGTGTAATAAACTGTCCCCACAGTGTTCCACATGTAATATATTGGCCTCCACAGTGCCCCCACACCACCTTTACATATAATGGCCCCCACACTGCCCTCACATATAGTGGCCTCTACATAATATATACACAGTAAAAATGGCCTCCACACTTACCACTGCATTCATTACTTACCACTCCACTCCATGCTTCCTCCTAACACCGGCAGACGTCATCCTTACTTTACAAGCTCAATGAGCGCTTCCTTCAGTAGTGATGGCGGAGTGACATCACAGAAGGCCCCGGAGAAGTGGTGAGTACCGAATGTAATGGCAATTGGCACTTCCATCAGTACATTGCACTTGTAAAGTAAGGATGGCGCTCACGGGCATTCATTCTTGGCATGGGGAAAGGGGAACAGTGTCTCTCACCGAGGCACGTACACTTGGGAATAGTGAGGTGTACCACAGGTTGAAAACCACTGACCTAGACCACTGGATCGTATATATGGTATGTCATGGGGGAGGTCATATGAGTGGTGAGGAAGAGGTCAGATGAGTATACCTAGTGTGAACTTCAAGCCACACCTCTGGCTAAATTGATTATCTCAATAAATGGCACGGCTTTGTCACCATCTTCCTGATTTTCTTGAGGCGTTTTTCTGTTTTCAGGTAGCTCCCATTCTACAATAGTGATCACAAAAAAATAAAACAAGATGAAAAGAATACACATTGAAACCGTCCATGCACTTAGGTACTTGGATAAGACTGAGGGAGCTTCTAAGTGTGTCCTCGAGGAAGCAGACTACACTCTGTAGCCAGTAGAGCAAAATAGTATACGATTCAAGATACTAAATAATGCCACTGTACACTGTATATAGATAATGTTGCTATATAGGGAATATATAGCAGTGAACCCTTCCACGCTATACAAGGAAATAATGGCAATCTATGGCACCATGTTTTTAGCTATATCATCTGTGGGGTTCTTAAAGGGGTTGTGTGGTTAAGGACACACAATCCCTATCCACAGAATAGGGTCAGATTCAGGGGGGTCTGACCCCCAAAGTATCGATCACTTAAATGTTAACAAAATAAGGCTTTGTTTGCTAGTTTACAAGTTTGTGTTTTCTTTTTAGGTAAGTTACTAGGGGTACATATGGCAAATGGCGAGGAAGATGGCGAAAGGCCGATAATGGAGGAAACCTTTGAATCTGGGTGGTCGGATGAGGATGATGATACAGAGGAGATGCTGTTCTGTGCCACTATGGAGCAGTTGGGGGCTGCCCATGTCTTCCAAGAGTAAGTCACCTTACAGGAGTCAATCCTAGACTATTTTGTGTCAAGAACAGACAGTTTAACATAAATTTTCTTTATATGATCAAATTTGAAAATGCAAAGAGCAAATGCTCTGGTTCTATGTGAACAATACTTATACATAAATGTAATGAAAAGGAAAAATGTTGTCATGTTGTTTACACTACATTAGTGTCAATGGGAATGGACACAGAATCAGTCTGTGATCGTTCTCTTTGACAGCTAAAGTGCGTTGCAGTCATCCTATGATTGAAGACAGCCACTGTCTTACACTCTTACACTGTCTAGTCGCCAAGCCAGGGAAGAGTCCTGTATTTTTTTCTGGTAATCCCTTCCAAACCCATTTCCATTCATCTTGAATGACGGTCTAGTGTTTCCTTATGGCATACTAAGCGGCATAGAAATCCGCTGCCTGTGGCATGTATTGCAGAGGCAGCACATGCACTGCTTCTGCGTCCATGTGCAATAGCCATTGTTAGGTCTAATGCTCCCATACAATATATCAGTGTGAAAGTGCAGGAGTTGGTGAGGGATTATTCGCAACTCTTGACAGCATGGTCTAAGGTTGAATTAAAGGGGTTGTCCAGTTTAAGATAAATACTATTGTTTGTATGATGAAAAGTTCTACAATTTTCCAATATACTTTCTGTATCAGTTCCTCACAGATTTCTAGATCTCTGCTTGCTGTCATTTATTGTGCTTATTTCCAATGGATATAAATCAGTCCATGGTCATATGGTCACAGGTTATAGTCACAGCATAGTAATCAGATATCAGCCTGGTGTGCTGACAGACTCCCTACATAAAATACATATACTAGAATCTGTAACAATTACATAGAAAATCTGAATAGTCATTCCTACAAAAGTCAAGGAGCAGGACGACTCAGGTGAACAGAAGCTGAATATTTATGACAGCTTGTATACAAGCCAAGTGTTTTTGGCAAGATCCACTATCAGTCATCCTCCCAATTTTCCTTAGGCTGGTAGCGCCCATCTTATGTATGTAATGCTTATGTACAGCCTCCTCTATCTAGCTTACTGAATGGTACATTATATTCCTAAGGCACAGGGAGATACGGGATCTGTGGAATCGACTACGCAAGGAGCGTCCCGAGTTGCTTGCAAACTTTGAGGAGTTTCTCTTCCGTGTTTCCTCTTACATCCGGGATGTTCATCATGAAAAAGAGACTCTGGAGCAAGCTTTAAAAAGGTGTGTTTTTCCCAAATCTACTCCCCCTTAACTATTTAATGTCTGTGCAGATCTAATTTTGTAGATTTCTGGAGTTATATAATTGGATTATTATGGATAAATATTAATTTTGCTTATAGTTATCTACAGAAACTGATCATGAAGTATTAAAGATACTTTACATGACAAGTTATAACTTACATATGGATGCTGAGGTATTTTGTAGCTTTTGGCGTTATGAATATTTTTCCTTTTAAAGGACATTTTCCACAAGATTAAAAATCCTTAAAAAAAGGACATTATGGGTTAAAAAAAAAAATTCTCACTAATTGATGACCCACCTCAGCCTGTGGTTAGTGACATAGTGAGCATACCTTTTTGTGCTAAAGTGCAGTCTTACGGCTGAGAAAATCTATTTTTTAATCCATATGCAAATGAGCCATCACCCAAGTCGTGGCCACACCTGCCAGGGCACACTTTTTTCACCTTTCTCACCACCCAGAGATGTTCCCTAACATGAAGATTGACAGGTCGTGATGTGCAACAACCACAGGAAAAAAAAAAGAAAAAAAAAAAGGGCCCTGTCAGTGGAAGCTACGCCTTCGGTGCACCATACAGATTAGAAATTGATTTTCATGTGTGTTCACTATGTCAGTAACTGCTCATACAATAGCATACATATTTGGTTTGGAAGAGATTTTGTTGGTGGTAAACTTCATTAAAAAAGCTAAATCTATAAAACTGGAAATGAGTTACCAAATTATTGCCCGAAAGACTTTGCAGACTTGACTCAGTCTTTAGAGCAGTGTGGGAAGGTTTCTGCTTCAGCAAGCTTGCTCTCATCTTTCATGTTCATCTTTCTTATGCTTGAATATTTAATTCCATTGGGGGGAGGAATGCAGGCTTTAGTTTTATTTCACTCTAGTATGTTGTGGTTTTATTAAGTTTTTAGATTTTGAACAAAAATGAACCTTCACATGTAGATAAAAATATGTAGTCATCTACTTACCTTGTATCACATGAAAATACCCTAGAAACCCAGTGCTTAGCTGGTCTGCCTTAGGCTTGAGTCCAGAGAATACATACAGCCACAGATACAGGAATACTCCGTAAGACCACCCACCTTCTTCATAGACATAGACAACACCAGAAAGGAAAGAAGAGATAAAAAAAGGGGAATGGGGTTAGGTGATTGAAAGGAATAATGAAGGGAGGTCCCCCCAACTGCAACTCTCAGGGCACACAAGGACAGGCTTAGGACCACCCTTGTATTTTAGGACAAAACAGTGACTATAAGGATGTCATGGTTATTCTTTGTGTCCCTTTAATTAACACTTGTTATAGCTGTAATATGGAGGCAGCTGCTTGATACAGAATATTACTTTACTGAAACACAGTAATACCATTGTTCTACAAAATGGCCTCTACCGGTTTATATACTGTCTGCGTGTACACTGTAGCACTATGTCATTACACTAAACACTGTAATTTGCCTGTGACTCAGCAGGGAGGCCTATTACTGCCCTATCTCCCTTACTTGTATACCATAACTTTTTATTATATGGTTAGTGCCCACGTCTTCAAGGATCCAGCCACAGAGCTTGTAGCTATATATTGAAGGTAAAGGTTATAAACACACAAGATAACAATAGTGCAGAGGTGGGAATAGTAAAGAACCTGTAATATTACACTTTATTGGTAATACACTAAAACCAAACTTCTTTTACCACCTAAAAGGTGTTACGTTTCCCCACAAAAATGTGAAAAATTTCACTTGAGTAATAGTTTATTAAAGAAAAAAATAAAATAATAAATCTATAAACTTTGACTTTTGTTGATCTTGTAATAGAAGATGAATTAAAGGTTTACCATTGCATTTAGTTTATGTTGTCTCTGTATTTCTGGATACTACAGGAAAGAGACAGATCACGGCCGAGAGGTGCGGTGTCTGTATGAGGAGATGGAGCAACAGATTAAAATAGAACGAGAACGGCTTCTCAGAAAGGTAGGTACTGGACATAAAGGCAGTAGGTGACTATGTACTGTGAGAGGATCGGGCTCTGTCATCACCATGACATTGATCGCAGTCATCCGGAACTCAGTATACACACATACAGGCTGTGCAGGGTTTATACAGTCACTTTTATTGAAAGTAAACATATGGGACACTTCACTGTGTCTCCTCCATAATATTACACAAGACTTGAAATCCACTCAATACGGCATTAATAGTACAGTATGGGTGTTAATTCAGGCTTCAGTAATCCAGTAAGCAAATACCAGCAGTGTATTCTGGGTCACATGTTTTGTGGCACCACATTGCAGTGGTGTGTTCAGTGTCACAAGATGTTCTGTGTTCTACATGTACAGCAGTGTGTTCTATGTCACCAAATAAGCTTTGCCAGAAAATGAAAGCGGTATGTTCTGTGCCTTAAAATAGTGTTGTCTCAGAAAGGACACTATGTCACCAAAGGCTATTGTCATAGCCTGCTGTGTCACACAATGTTGTTTTGGTCACAAACTCTCCCTCCAGTGTGTGTGTCGTGGTTTCATCTACACATCACCCTCAGCTTAAACCTTCAGTGGTACCCTCAGTGAGGGAGGTAAAAATTTTTAATTGATTTATTAATCATTGATGACCTATGGTTACTAACGGTAATATTAATATGGTCATAATTAATATCCAACACCCAACACTCGCACTGCTGGCAAAACAGTGTATGGTGCTGAAAGTGAACAGCTCTGTACTCTGCATAGTGGCTGAGCTGGATTACTGCAGCTCACCTCCCATTCACTTGAATATCAAAATCCTGGAAAACATATTTAAAGGGGGGTTTCTGAGATCACAGTATTGATAAATTATACAGTATTCTGGTGTACGGATCAGTGTCAACCATGAAGAGGACACTGAGAGGGTATTGATGGCTTATCCTAAAGATAGGCCTTCAATACTGTAAAATATATACATATTTAATTTTCTAACACCTTTTAGGTGCTGGAATAGTGGAGATGAGGGTTTGAGCAGGGGGATAGCTGTGATCACAAACGATATGTATGGCCGTTTTCAGGAACTGATTTTTACATATTAATTGTACATGGAGGGGTATCCTAAGGGATAGGTTATCAATATCATAGCCGCAAAAAAAACCTCCTTCTTGTCGTGGTCTGTCGCAACGGGTTGCCGATGCAGTGCATCAGCATTCCGTCGCAGCATCCCGCTCCTGATTAGACCCGGATGAATGGGCCTAATCAGGAGGGAGTCTCGAGCCACGGACACCGCGGGCGGAATCCGCCTGAAAATAGGTCATGTCGCATTTTTTTCAACTAGTGGATAAAAACCGCTAGAAGAAAAAAAAACGCTACTGACTCCCATTGAAATGAATGGGAGGCGTTTTTTCAAGCGGATTTTGAGGCGGATTCCACGTCAAAATCCGCTGGCAAAAAACTCCGTTTGAACACAGCCTTACCCCCTCTTGTGGTAGCTGACCAGGCACTTTCTGTTCTTCCTAACTACCGAGCTCCTGCAGGAACTAAAAAATAAAAAATTACCACAGACCTGACCGATCTGTCGGAGAATGGAGGAGAATACATTATGACAGCCACACAAAAAAGACAGACATGCACTCATATGACTCAAACCGTGCACACGAGCAAGGACTCCCATTCACTTGTGCTGTCTTCTCCTCCTTAAAAGCAAAGAGATTGCATTGCAATAGGTGTGGCAAAGTCATCACATGTCTGATTTCTTTACATCAATACTAGGGACGATTTGTTTGACATTTTCTTTTATGTTCTGTGAACACACAATGTTCTTTTGTGGCGCCCGTGTCATCTGTGCATTTTTTTATATAGAATATAGGGTTTTTTTTTTTGTTTTTTTTTTTAAACTGTAGTTTTTATTAAATTTCCAAAAATTTATTATACGCACAAACAAAATAGAATATAGATTTTATGTCTAAGAAAAGCAGTTTTGTAATGTTTATTCACATTGGGTAACTTACATTTGCATTTTGTGACCCCAGAAATAATTCTGTGAAACAGAATCACATTTTGTCATTATTCTATGGCACAATTTTTTTTTTAACCAGAATTCACTGGTTAGTAGTTTTGTGATGCAATGATATTATCCTTTGGAACAGAATATACTGTTGTATATTAATTTATGAGCCACAAAAGCTTCATATCTATTAGAACAGTAATAGATAATGTGTTTCACAAATGCAATGGGGAAAAACAACTCTGTGAGTGTCAAGATAACGCTGTATATCTAGCCTTACAGGTTTATCCCTTTAAAGACTTCTTTAAAAGGACTATTGTTAAAGGGATTGTCTAGGGTGAGCAAAATCTTAACCACTTCACCCCTGTCCACAGATTTTGTATGTGGTAATGTAACTCAGCTCAGTTGAAGTCTACAATGGTGGTAATCTTCCACTTCCCAGTCATCGCTCAAGGAGGCTATAGTGTAAGGTAGCGGAAGGCTCACCAGTATATCAGGCATGTACTTGTTTACATCACCTTTGTCTATTTATGTCTATGGGCATACCCATAGATGATGAAGAAAGTATTGCAGAATGTATAGTGGCTTATTTATAACTTGGTAATGAGTAAAAGCAGAATTTAAAGGGATAGGACAGTGTTTAAAGGGATAGGAGAATTTTCTATTGAAAATGTAGTCTAATCTGTGAGCAACATGTTATAGAGCAGGAGGCATTGAGCGGATTAATGTATAGTTTGATGGGTAAAGGTTCAGTCTACAATGTACCTTTAATTATTTATAACTCTGCTCATTCTTAGGAGTCAAGTGGGCGGTCCTAGTCATTGATTGACATGTGTCTTTTGTGCTAGGCCATGCCTCCTTTCTGTAATGTGGGCATGAAAAGTGCTGGCCGTGTCCCTTTTTTGGACATGACTGGCACATATTTGCCTGCTCTTCCAGGAGTCCTCTCCCGGACAATCTGGCAAATATGGTCAGTTTGCACAGTTTGATGGCTTTCCTGTATATCACTCAGTAGCGCCCACTGGACTCCTAAACCCAGAAAAAGCAGAGATTTAAATGGCTAAATAACAAGTTTTACTTAGTTTTCCCACAAAACTATAGATCGCTCTGCTTAGGTCCTCCTGCTGTATATTATGCTGCCCACAGATTAGACTGCTTTTTCAATGGGACTGGTTCCCTTTAAGTAACAATCTCTTAAAAGCACAAATGTTAAAATCTGGCTTGTGATCTGGAGTGCTTCCAAAATATAATTTACATTATTTGACATGTCTTATCCCATTGTACAGAACTCCGTGAAACAGCAGGACAGACACACAAATCTTCAGAGAGAGCTGGTGAGAAAGGAACAGGAGCTCGAGGGCATTGCTCTCCGACAGAGACAGGTACAGTGTGCTTTTTCACATGATATTATTATTTCGGGTAAGGACAGAGCATTCATTTCTATTGATAACAGGAATATATATAGTATGGGCATGAGGTCATCTGTAAGATGACTCCATGTATAGTGACTGACGGTGTGTGTGCGTATATATATATATATATATATATATATATTAAGTAATTAAGTACGTATCAAAATTTAGGCAGAATCTACCCTTTCTTGCTAAAAAGCGTATGTCCTATGGTCTGAAATGATGGGGACCCAGCTGTGCCAGACCATCTTCAACAGTTTCTTAAAGGGGTTGCCTACATTTTACTTTCTGTAAAATGCCACAAGCTGATGATGAAACTGTAGCCACCCCAATTTAGGGCCCCAGCTGCCAATGGATATCTGCCGCTGTGTACATAACAGTTAGAATAACAGCGGTCACATGAATTACCCACGTGACTATTTCCCTGGTTGCATCCCTTTTTGCTTTGAGAAAAAGCATTCAGTGCAGATACAGGATATGTAGGAAATACATAGATACAAAATATTGTACTGCATGTGTCTGCACATGTGCTGATGGCATTTACTGTCAATGCAGAAGAGGACGCAACAGAGGAAACAGTCATAGGTAAATAACATGGCTACCGCCATCTTGATTTCTATGGACTTGGAGGCTGCCAGTGTCCACTCTTTACACACACAATTTCTAGGCAGTGGAGAACCTTTAACTGGGTACTATGGTAGGAAACAGGGAGTGATAGGGTTTCCTTTGCCAGTACCCACCAGTTTATAGCATTTTGCAATTTTTTTTTTTCAGAAAGCAGCCAATCCCATTAATAACAGACTTGTTTGATCATAGAGGGAACTTGTCAGCTGTCCAGTTGAAGTCCATACAGTTCTACCAAGGATTGTCATATTGTGGGTCTGTTTCATGAAGCTATCTCTTAGTTACACATAGTAACATAGTAGATAAGATTGTATGAAGACACAGGTCCACAAAGTCTAACCTATAACCCTGCAGTGTTGAACCAAAGGAAGGCAAAAACCCCCATGAAGCTGATATCAATTGCCCTGTATCAGGGGAAAAAAAAATTCCTTTCAGACTCCAATTCCGGCCATCAGTATAAAACTCTTGGATCAATTTGTCTTTACCAAAAATCTAAAAGATTTAAACTGTAATATTTTTCCATTCAAAAAAGGCGTCCCGGTTCAATGATTCCACCATCACCCCATCCGGTGACAGTGAGAGCCATAGCCTCACTTCTCTTACAGTAAAGAATCACCTCTGTCTATATTGTTGGTGAAACGTTCTTTCCTCTAGATGTATAGAATGTCCCTTTGTCACTGTCACCGGCCAAGAAGTAAAAAGATCATTAGAATGTGATATACAAATACCTTGAGGTATTTGTATATCACATACTTTACCATATGAAATCGATTCCTTCCCAACCTTTCTTCAGTTCCAGCTTTTTAGATATTTCTCTATTTCTGTGTGACATGAACTATGGTCCAGTCCAGTGTAAATGTTAAGTAGTGCAATTCAGATCAAAACAGTACACAATATCTACCTTTTAATAAAGGTGTTAAAAAAAAATTTCAGGAGTAGCTAAAAAAAAAAAATGCTGATGCTTCATGCCAAATCTGTCACAATCCAGCTGGCACTAGCATTATGGAGTCTAAGAGATTTCCCTGGTATTCTCCTTTTAACAGGGATCAGGCCTTCAATGAGGGAATCCCCTGGTCACAGTGCTCAGAGTAGCCTTGGACTGGTGAACGGTGTTAGCAGAATATAGTTAGGGGCTAGTCAGAAGTTGTCACTTGTAGTCAGCAAGATAACACTATAAGTAGAGAGATGTCAGGGTCAGGAACAAAGTCGAGGTCAATAACCAGAGTACAAGAACCAATCCAAGGGAATGAACAGAGGATGAGTCAAAGACTAGATAAAGTCAGGAGCACAATGAAACAGGTATCAAGAACTGGAAGAAAATATACCTTATTACTAGACCTTGAGTGAGAGATGTATCTGAGCATACATAGGAGGCCCAATCTGCTCATCTAGAAGAGCTTAGTGGTATAGCAGGGTCTACCCAAAGGTTTGGAATTTGTTGTATAAAATACAGGTTGAGTAAACTCAACCTGAAAATGGTTACTGTAGACCAGGGGTCGGCAACCTCTGGCATGTGTGCCAAGAGTGGCACGCGAGGCATATTTCCCTGGCACGGCGACCCGAGTCCTCACCCAGCAGTTTCGATCGGACCAAACACGGCCGAAATGAAACTGCTGTTATTATACTCGGGGGTCTCTTCAGAACCCCGGGTATAATAAGCGGAGGCTCAGGAGAAGTGATAAAACATAAAAAAAACAATGTAAGTCACCTTTCCTGCGCTCCGCAGCCGCTGTGTTCTCTTTGGGCGCTTCTGCCTGACTGACGTAAGAGACAGCTGACAGGACCTCTGGGGTCACGTCCGACGTCTTTACGCATAATGACGCGACGTGACCCCTGAGAACTACAGGCAGAAGCGCCCGAAAAGAACACAGCGGCTGCGGAGCATGGAATGGTGAGTACATTGTTTTTTTATGTTTGTCACCTCTCTTGGCCCTTCACTTATTATACTATGGGGTCTGAAGAGACCCCACAGTATAATAGCTAGTAAGTGGCGAAAATTATAAAAGTTAGAATGTTATACCGTGTGCAGGGGCCACTATGGGACATAATACGGTGTGCAGGGGCCGCACCATGTGAATGCAGATTTACATCAAGCTAAAAGTTCCAGTGGCCTAAGTATATATCTGCATCCAGATACATAGTGTTTTTTCACCATAAGAATGCTGTCATACGGTGCTCCTGGACACATACATTTACCACTAATTGGGGGCTGCACATGTACTTTCATTGCTTCTAATCGGAAAGTACAGGAGCATCCCAGGAAATAGCAGTAAACGCATGTGTCCTAAAGCATCTGGTGGCAGCACTTCTGTATTATGGTTTGTGGTATATGACTTTAGTTTAGGGGTCGTCAGACTTACAATTATTGACCGTCACTCCGAGTACCTCATTTTTGATTTTTTAATTAAAATCGGCACGCCGAACAAAAAAGGTTGCCTACCTCTGCTGTAGACATTATCAATACTAGTAGTAATAGTACTGTCTTGACAGCCTGCGGAATGGTAAATATGGACAGATAGTGCAACTCTCAGTAGGGGGCAGTAGTGATTGTTCTCTGTCTTATGGAACATAGTCCAAGCAATCTATTAGCATCTCCAGACATAGACATAGAGTACTCTTCATGAATAAATAAATAAATGTTCCATGTAATCCTTCTACTAGATTTTCTACTTTCTGAATATTATGTGAATTGAGGGAGCTAGTGGTTATTAGGTCATTATCATGCAACCATCAGGAGTCCATTGTCTTGATCTTTCAGAACAGAGGATCAGAACAACGGACATTAAAGTATCCCTAATTGACGGATACCATCAGTCAAAAAATAACAGAAAGCTGAGGGATGGGATCTTATGTTTTTAATTCTATACTGACCTCAATGAGGACAGATACAAACACAAAGTCCTCCATTTATAACCATCAATTAGGCAAACTCTAATGTCCGTTTTGATCCTCTGATAGATCAGGACAACAAATGGGAGTTGGTAGTGTGAACATAGCCTTAAAGTGGTTCTTTACTAACAAAAGCCCCTTTAATCATCTCATTGTAGGGGTACCAGGAGTTGGGTCCCCACTGATCTTATATTGTTGACTTGTCCTGAGGATAGGTCATTAATATAAAAGTTTTAGAATACTCCTTTAAGGTCCCAAAGGACCCCCTTTAATACTACGAGTGAAACAAATAATGGCAGGTCATTTGGTTTTATTACTACTGGGGAGGCAAATTAAAGTACACAGTCACCTGTCTGACATTTTAGTAAATACTTGTATTAACCTTGAAATAGCAATTCTGAGTATCTTTTCTTACAACTCTGCAATGTGCTGCTCCTCTCTTATTCATCCTAGACATTTAAGCATAAGTTGACAACTAGGAGTTACCAGTTGGGAGTGTCTGCACACATGGCACTGTCCAATCAGTGCAGACAGTACTAGACAGTTTAGTGTAACACCCAGTTGTCAATTTATTCATACATTTCTATGAGAAATAACGGGAATGGCACATGTTTTTACTAAAATAGACATGTGAGGAGAGGCCAGGACCCTCAAAATCACTTCAGATTAGTTAGCGAGAAAAAATATTTTAGGGCGAGTCAACCATAATTGGAGAAAAACTTGACCTTGGATACAACTTCCAAGAAAATGAAGTTGCATCACAGTGGTAAATACGGTGAATCACTTGGGGTTATTTGGTTTGCTTTACCATGTGGACAGAGAGTACATGGAGTCGGAGGTGAACAGCTGGGATATATACAGCTGATAAGGACACACCTTTACAGCAAGTAACAATGACCTCATGAGTCCCCGCCTGTATCCCAGCATGAACTTGTCATGTACCTTTCATATCTGTATTTACCATGACCTCATTAATAGTGTGGACATCACCGGTGACAGGCATTAAAGGGGTTGTCTGGAGGAGGAAAATGGCTATACGTATGCCATGTAGTGTGGAAGGTGTCGTGTTTGGACATGACTGCTCCTTTATTGTGGTAGATGGCATCCAAACATTTTACGTATTGACATTAGTTGCAAATAGTAACTTGGATTCTTTGCACTAGCCATATTGTGAAACATTACAGAATAGATCTTGACAAGATGGCCATCCAGGCAAGTAAATGGCAGATGTAATATGATACTGGTACCCTTAAAGCAATGCATCTAGGCCATATAGTATGGTTATAGCATTTCTATTTACAGTATACAGTAAAAGGAATACAACTATGATAACCGGTGCTTGGGGTATACTGAATGCCTGAAACTTGTACTACTGTTCTCAATGCCAAGCGGCAGCTGCCAAAGCCAATACAGTTAGAACAGAAAGTGGCAGAATTTCCCCAATTTTGGTTAAATTCTGTTAATGTGTAGAGGTATATGCAGGGTCAAAACAAATAATTTGCTGTTCGTTTCAAGAACTATGCAGGTAGGTTGTCAGTGTCGGATCCCAACCAATCTGATACTGATGACCTATCCTGTAGTATCAATCACCTTTCTGGGTGACCCTTTTAATACTCTGAATTTGCTGGGTAACGGTTAACCAGTGAAGGGATTGGAAGAAGGGAGAGGTGGATTTAGTAGATATCAGAGTTTAGGGTGCATTGGAAGGAAGCAAGAGTGTAAAGACTCCATGCAGCCCGGCTATGACTTTGACTTCCTCCATAATGTTAGACTTTGTGTAGTTGACCCATTTTTTTTACTGAACTCTACTTCTAACATGTCACTTCATTTCCTAGTAGTTGCTGTGTTACTTTACTTTTTTTCCGGGACTGATAGTGATAGAACAGATATCATATCTGCCTCTGACCATGGTCTTATATTCCTTATCACAGCTCGAGCAGCAGCTTCACTCTGTGAATAGTGAACAACTTGAGACCCGTGTCCAGAACGATCGCCTGAAACAGCTAAATGAAGATCTCCTTGAACAACTAGAAAAGACCAAAACAGATCTGGAAAAAGCTCAGACCCATCTACTGAGCCTACGCAAACAAGAGCAGCAGGAGCTGGAGCGGAAGAAGAGGCAAGTTCTTCCCCCTAGGTTGGAGCATATTCATGATATTCTGTTACATCACACCATTTGTTCTCATTTCCAGGTCACAAGATTTTGTACTGCATGTATGGCAGAGCGGTGAGCAGAGTGCAATATTGCATATTATTACAAAAACAGCTAATTTGTATATCTGATCTTTTCCCTATGTGGTACATTATGGTTATGTATTGTAGTGCCATCTAGTGTTAAGGTTGGTTACTGAAGTTGTCATAATTACTTTCTAGGCTTCAGTATTCTCCAACCTCAATGTTTCCTATACATTGCAATAATACCATATAGAACCAAACCCTGCTTGACTTCCCATCAGTGGGTGTCTTTTACTAGTACTGTGCTGCAACTATTCATTGGTGTGCCTTAAAAAAAAAAAAAAATTCTTGTAGATTTAAAGTGGTGGTTCCAGCAGTCGGTCCCCCAGAAATCATATGGGTAAACCTCTTGTTGTTCATAGGCAGTCCTGTATGACAGTGTTATTTTATTAAAGTGACCAAACACCAACTGAGTGTATAAGGTTCTCTGTGACTAGGCTGTACAAGTGCAATGTAATGACATAAGTGGTTCATGTTATTGGCACTAACTCGTTACGTCATTCACAAAATTGACAATTCTGAAAATAAATCCAGCACTGCAAACTGAGTTTTTCATCCGCATCTGACATTGGACAGCTCCTGACACCACTCTTATCTGATTTAGTGTTCTACAAGTACATGTATGGCATGAGGTTTGGGGTATAACAACTATTGAGTGTAGAAAATGTTTATTAAATACTTTATAAACTTATAACTTACTAAGCACAATGTAGATGATAGCCATAATCTGACCAACGACTTGTTTGTTTCTCTACAGGGATGTATTTAAAGTGTCTAGAAATATGCAGAAAGAGAAGCAGAGTCTTCTCCGACAACTGGAGCTTCTCAGGTAACTTGTACACTTAGGCCCTCCAACCCAATAACTATGTTTAAAATATTGGTTTTATTTAGAGTGTACCTCTTATATGGCCAAAAAAGGCAGAATTTACTAATACAACTATCATTCTTTGTAATATTTATCAACCAGTTGTATTGCCTATGGAAGAACATTATCTCACTTGTGCCAGGTATAGCATGTCGTCATGCTGGCATCACTTATAGAGCGTCACATGTAGCACATCACATGATAATGCATACAGTGCATTACCTTACCAGCATCATGTATACTGCATTATTTACGTTGCTTAGTGCGTGACAGACCCATCCCCACAGTACAGTATAACTCTACGCAGATTACTTACCAACAGAGCAGGGCATGATCTAAATGGGAATTAGTGCCATAGTACATACTGTACAGATGTGAAATCCATATTTTGGGAGCAAAATCCACATATCTGTTCTTGAGGCAGTTTCCATAGCAGTCAAATGCAGTTTCGCCCCGTTGAATGGATCTCATCGGTGTGTGGATCTGAGGCAGAGTAAACTGCAAATACACAAGAGAAATTTTAGACCCAAAATTGTGCCGCAGATTTTCTGTCAATTTAGTGACTAGTTTTGAGCAGCTTTGTGAAGAGAACATGCCCTAAATCTGCCCCCCTTCTGTACCTTTGATGCAAGCATAGCAATTTTGTCCAAACATGAACCTGAATAATAACTCTCTAGTCATGGAGCTGTGAAATTGTGTTTTCTAGGGAAATGAACAAAAAACTTCGAGACGAGAAGGATGTATTTGAAGCAAGAAAGCTAGATACCCTAAGGAAGGACCTGATGGACCCCATCCTGATGCCCGGAGGTTGCTGCTGCTGCTGCCACCACTCAAGCTGTTCTGGCAGCGTCCACTGTGACCCTGGATTATGACTACAGGGAGGGGGCGCTAATGGGCATAGCGATCTGACTGTATAATATTTGTAGTATATTTTAGTTATATATGGATGTGTATATGTAAATACTTTTATATAAGACTTATGCGTGTATCTACATTCAGACCTCCTACATTACATGTGTATATAGAGGAGTGACAATGTTTCTGTATTGTATATAATTAGGTCAGAGTTTTAGGTTAGATAGTAGCGAAGGGGCAGAGTAATGGGGGCAGAACAAATTGTCGAAAGGGGCTGTGCTTACAACCTGGAAAATATGCTCTATATAAAACAGTTCCCTGTACAAGTTACCTCTAAATCTTATAGAAAGTGCTTCCATTACAACTAAGGATTTTGAGAATTTTTTTATAAATAGTTGTTTTTAACTATTTTTTTATTCAGTGTCTTTGGGAGGAACTTAACATTTTCTCTAGGAAGGCGCCTAACCAATGGGGCCTTATGTGACCAATACCTCTGTATATCTCCTACATAAAGCCTTGTTCACACAGAACTGTTTTGTGTAGTTTTCCTGCATTTTTTTTATTCTTAAACCAGGAATGGAAACAATAAAGGAAGATTTTTAATTTTTTGTTTTTTTTGGATACTGTAGATCATTCATGTTAATAGGCTGATGATAGATATTTTACCTCTCACCTTTTCTGGCTTCCATATCAAATAGTAATTGTATCACAATTTAGAAAATTATAGCTGCCTGTAGCCACCACTAGGGGGAGCTTAGGAATATATTTCATTATTATTGAGAACAAATTGTATGCAGTCAGCTCCTAATGGTGACTGCAGGCAGCCGGAATGCCTGTGTACGGTATGTCGACCAGGTTCTTTGTGTTGAATGTCAGGCAAATTTTGATGTGTTTTACCCAAAGCCAAGAGTGACTTCAAAAGGAATGGGAAGCTCTTATATGTCCCCTTCTACTAACTCCACCCCTGGCTTTTTCTTAAAAAAATAAAAAATCCATTCATTTGCAAAAAAATTGCTTATTTTCCACAAAATGTAGCTTCAGCCTGAGGCACTTTTTGTCTGGGTTTCTGAAAAGTTCAGACCATAGAAAGTTCCTGCATTCATGGTCATATCCATTGGAAAACTATGTAGACAAAAGATATCACCACCAAGATGGTTAGAGAAAATCTAAATCTCTGCAAAATGTTTAATTATTTATTGGCAAAATGTTACTTTAATTTGTCTGCAAATATAAATATAGTTCTGTTCATGGGAAACCCCTTTAACCACATCTATATCCCTTTTATTCTCAGGATCAGTGGGGGCCCAATAGGTCAGTGTGATGGCATATTCTAGTGCTGTAATATGGGAATACCCCTTTTAAGCCCCTCTTATGAGTGAAATGTTCTTTGGTTTTATATTCTTATCTGTACACAGTATTTGAAGATGCTTCAATAAAACCTAGTGAATGAAGAGTAAATGTGTATATGTCCACGACTGACTTAGAAATTATATATAGGAACTGTGAATTACTTGCTAAATAGAAAACGTTTGCATGTTTCATGGCTAACTGCTTTACCTATACGTATCAATGGAAATAATCTTAAACTATGGTCTAATCCATATATAGCATATGAAGATGTGCATCTGTATACAACTCGGATAGAGGAGACAAAGGATTGTGCATACTATAATCCAATGTGCCTTATTGTTCATCAGATAATCCATATGCTTAAATGGAAAAACCCAGAGGTGTAACTTGAAGCTCCTGAGCCCTAATGCAAAATCTGTAATGGGGCCCCTACCTACCTTGTGCCATTTAGAATAGTGATTTATTTTATATGTCAGATTGACCTTTGGGGCCCCCTTAGGCTCCGGAGCCCAGTAGTGGGTGCAAGAGGTTTTAGGGTCTATACATAAGCAAATAAATCTCAACTGCGTATGCTAGCTGCTTCTCCATTCAGTGTATACATATGCTTTACTCTGCTGTCTCCCTCAGTCTTGTAGACGTTGAATAGTGTCTGGACTTTCTCAAAAGTTGCCCCAATCAATCTTACCTTCACTGTGGTGTGAACTGTTACCAGGTGCATTGCTAGTGCAGAAAAATACAAGGCTCAGACCCCAGATATTTAGTTTTCAGAATGTCTGCTGATTCAGTTGAGTACTGCAACCAATTTAAGGCTATAGTCCATGAGGGAATGGATCACTGGTGTAGGCCACCCAATGATATCATCACGCTGCTTGAGCCTGGCTTGAAGAGGCGTGTGACCTGCAGAGCATCGTAAACAGCAGCATGGAGCGTACTCAGCTGAGTATTTATTTTTTAAGTGGTGCATTTACTTTAGGGGTACTGTTACAAATTGGGGAAACGCTGAGGAGCATTATTACTATTGGGGGTACTAAGGTGGCACTTTTACTAATGAGGGCACGCTGAAGATGCATTATTACTATTGGGAGTACTACTGTATTACAAATATGGGACACTGGGTGAGCAATACAACTGTTGAGGGAACTTTAGGGGCAGTATTACTATTGGGGACATGCTAGGAGAGCAGGAATACTCTGGTCAGACTGGGGGAGTACTTCTGTGGAGAGCATTGTTACTATTGGGGGAACATTCCTATTACTTAAAAAGGCACTATTAGCAGGGACACATTATTATTGTGGGCACACTGTATGACACTAATTACAGTAGGAGACACTACTGTACTTGTGGTACTAGTATTTTGGGGGAGTATCTGTATTGCACTATTATTTATACAGTGCAATATTTTGGGGCAATGGGCAGCACAATATTAGGGTTGGCCTGCAGGATAAAGAAGATGTTGGAATATTGAGAAATCTAAGACGTCTGTGTGGCAAACGCCGGGGGAGCATCGAAAATTCAGTGCATATGCATTGGTGCTTTACAAAACCCAACATGGGCACTTACACTTGGTTTAGGACCAGGACCAGGGTGAATGGGACAGGGCTTAAACATCCTTGTATTAATGTGACGATTCCACTTAAAAATGGCTATAACTCAAAGATGTATTTTGATCTCTGGGTAGCGTATCTCTCTCTTAATTCCATTTAATCTAGCTGTGCGTAGCTCTAATCCTAGGTGTATGTTGTCAGTAGTGGCAACAAAGTAACAATAGGGCTTTGTACTCATCCCAGAATGGCTCAATTGAATTGCTACATAGCCCCTTGGTGATCAAATACACATGTATTGTTTAGCCTAGGCTATTGGATCAGACATGGTTGATAACATATAGATGGCATTGTGTCATTCCACTTAATCCCATCTTCTTACAAAGAATCTGGACTTGAGTGCGTTAGTCAATCAGACTTGCTATCGCCGGTGACCTCATTCTGGGTGGTGACATAAAGGGTATATAAGATGAGGTAGGGATCAGTGGGAGAGATGCTACTATGATGAGTTGCTGGCTGGAATGCTGTGTTAATGCTGCTGCTAGGAGCCTCCACTGGTTATCCCCACATGCCAGGGCATGTGTGAGTGTTGGATTATAGAGCCACATCAAGGATATGTGTGGTAAAGTAATTATTTCACTTTTATTCCCTTTTTATTTTATGTGCTGTATATTGTAACTAGTAACTGTTAATGCTTGTATATATCTGCATATATGTTCTGAACTGCATGTGTTAGATGTTAATACCGACCCATCTAGGGGTTAATAAATATACAAAATTTAGAAAGCTTGTCTTGTATTATCTTGTGAACCCAACACTCACTGGCGGTGAGTGTGGTTTTTATTAAAGAAGTCTCAGGTGTGGGCCAAAGCGGTGTTGGTGCACTAGGGATCTTTCACAATTAACAAAGGGAAAGTTGGTAAGAATGTAGTACTGTTAAGTAAGTTATCCACCTTTACTAAAATTGATGGCACATCCCTTCTTTAGTTACAGACTGGGCTCTGTGCAGTGACAAAGCCATGTCACCTCAGGACAAGGAGGGACAGTAGAGGGTGGAGTAAAATCTATGTTATTCAGGGAGATGTACAGGGGTGACCTTTGTCAAATACAACTCTAGCTGGGGCCCATTGAGGTTATGAACAAGTATTTAGAGGCAGAGTGATTTGGGGCTGGGTGTTGATTCCAATCACATGACCCTGGGTCAGAACCAGCTTGGAGCCCCTGGAGGAAGTGAGTTTAAAAAAAAAAAAAAAACTCACTGGGAAACCCTTAAATAAGTTGTCCAAGGAGTAGTAGTTTACTCACCTCATAGGGGGTACTATAGTAAAGCCAGTCACCATAGCACAGGTAATTATTTACCTGTAAGACCTGGAGGGGGCAGAGCGACCCAGGGGGCCAAATGCTACTTAGGATTACATGACCTGGGGGTTGTGACATTGCCTCATGAACACAACCATATTCTGTCTGGGAAACAGTCAATGGGCCGTATTTCCTAGGAGTTTCTTTGGTCTGAAAATATCTGTGCTGTGGTACGTGGGGACCTGACATCACAATGGAGTTTGTGCTGACAACAACAAAAGCATTGCATGTAGTAGTAAATATGGAAGTAGTCTATAGCTGCTGTATGCGTTGTCACCAGACTTTTTTGGGAAGCAAAAGTGACTACGCAACAGAATAATGAAGAGCTTGTCAGAAGAGGAGAGGATTATATAGACTTTCTCTAGTAATGTAATGGCTAATAATCACCCCAGTGCATTGTACACTATATTATATGTATACACTAATATATATAGATACATATAGATATATATATATATATATATATATATATATCATACACTATATTATACATATTATAATACACTGTATTACACACTATATATATCTATATATATATAGATATATATATATTTTATATATATAAAATAGACTGTATTATATACTACAGTCATGGCCAAAAGTTTTGAGAATGATACAAATATTAATTTTTACAAAGTCTACTGCTTCAGTTTTTCTAATGGCAATTTGCATATACTCCAGAATGTTATAAAGAGTGATCAGCTTAACAGCAATTACTTGCAAAGTCAATATTTGCCTAGAAAATGAACTTTATCCCCCAAAACACATTTCAACATCATTGCAGCCCTGTCTTAAAAGGACCACCTAACATCGTTTCAGTGATTGCTCCATTAACACAGGTGTGGGTGTTGATGAGGACAGGGCTGGAGATCAATCTGTCATGATTAAGTAAGAATGACACCACTGGACACTTTAAAAGGAGGCTGGTGCTTGCCATCATTGTTTCTCTTCTGTTAACCATGGTTATCTCTAAAGAAACACGTGCAGTCATCATTGCACTGCACAAAAATGGCCTAACTGGGAAGAGTATTGCAGCTAGAAAGATTGCACCTCAGTCAACAATCTATCGCATCATCAAGAACTTCAAGGAGAGAGGTTCCATTGGTGCCAAAAAGGCTCCAGGGCGCCCAAGAAAGACCAGCAAGCGGCAGGACCGTCTCTTAAAAGTGGTTCAGCTGCGGGATCGGGCTACCAGCAGTGCAGAGCTTGCTGAGGAATGGCAGCAGGCAGGTGTGAGTGCATCTGCACGCACTGTGAGGCGGAGACTCTTGGAGCAAGGCCTGGTCTCAAGGAGGGCAGCAAAGAAGCCACTTCTCTCCAGAAAAAACATCAGGGACAGACTGATATTCTGCAAAAGGTACAGGGAGTGGACTGCTGAGGACTGGGGTAAAGTCATTTTCTCTGATGAATCCCCTTTTCGATTGTTTGGAACATCTGGAAAAAACAGCTTATTCGGAGAAGAAGAGGTGAGCGCTACCACCAGTCCTGTCTCATGCCAACTGTAAAGCATCCTGAAACCATTCATGTGTGTTGTTGCTTCTCAGCCAAGGGAATCGGCTCTCTCACAGTCTTGCCTAAAAACACAGCCATGAATAAAGAATGGTACCAGAATGTCCTCCAAGAGCAACTTCTCCCAACCGTCCAAGAGCAGTTTGGCACTCAACAATGCCTTTTCCAGCATGATGGAGCACCTTGCCATAAAGCAAAGGTGATAACTAAATGGCTCAGGGAACAAAACATAGAGATTTTGGGTCCATGGCCTGAAAACTCCCCAGATCTTAATTCCCATTGAGAACTGTGTGATCGGGGGGGGGGGAATCATCAAAAAAGGGGAGGGGGGAAAAAAAAAACAAAAAAAACACAAAAAATTAAAAAATTTTTTCTACAAAAAAGGAGCGCTAACAAACAGGATTTGGTCCAGAAGTTAATTGAGAGCACCCCGGGGGGAATAACAGAGGGCCCGAAGAAGAAGGGGCAACACCCCAAATATTAACTTGCTGCATTAACTCATTCTAACTGTCAATATAAGCTTCTGTTACTCATAATATGAATGCAATTCTATTTCTGTATGTGATAAAAACATCTGACAAACACACATAAAAACCAGAGGGCAGCAGATCATGTGAAAATATAATATTTGTGTCATTCTCAAAACTTTTGGCCATGACTGTATATTACTACCCCCCCCGGGGGGGGGGGCCTCACCCCCCCCTACACCCACCCCCCCCCCCCACCACCACCCCCCCCCCCCCCCCCCCCCCCCCCCCCGCCCCCCGCCGCCCCCCCCTCTCTAGGGGCGGGGCCCCCCCTCTCCACCTCACACACAGGGTCTCTGCAGGGTTAAGCCGCTGAGGTGTGGCTTTGTGGAGCTGCTGCCCTTCCTCTGGCTTCGGGCTGTCTTACCCTCAGTGTCCGGAGAATCTATCTGCTCGGGGTGTCTGGGAGATTTATTGCCGCTGTCAGAGCTGGTACTGTGACCCTAGAAGGAGCGAGAAGACCCGGGGTGAGTGTTGTGAGAGGCCGTGGCAATGTACAGCCTGCATGTACTGTATATATTGTATAGGGTATGTCTGACTGCAGGGTGTCCTAGTAAATATATGGACACAGCAGCAGTGTATACAGGTGGTGACATTGTGTGTCCTGCTGCTGACACCTCAGTCACAGCTGTCCTGTACAGGGGACCTGCAGCAAGTGTGTAACCCCTTGTGGCTCTTGTCCAGGGTGGCTGAAGCCCTGTATGGTGTACATTGCACTCAATGCTCTGTCTCTACACACAGATGCTCTTTGTATGAGAGCCCCCTCCCCTGTGTTAAAGGGGTTTTCTCACTAACAAAATTGGTCACTGGCTGTCCAAGCATTGGGACTTGTGAGGGGGTTCCTGGGTTCCCTGTGTGAATTATTGGGAGGTCCAGGTGTTTGGTCAAACACTTGTCCTCTGCCTTGTGGATAGGGGGTAAGTGTGGTTAATGGGAAAACACCTATAGTCCAAGACCCCACATTGTGGAAACACAGCGGAAAAAACCCTGTGCTTCACAATCCCAGCAAAGTGAATGAGATTCTGGTTAATCCACACATTGCGGGAAAAATAGACCTGCGGGAAATCTGCGTTTAGAAAAACACAGGATGTTAATTTTAGCTGTGGAATTGTGAATATTTTCCCTATAGATTTATTTGGGGAAGAAAAAATGCAGAAAAAAACACAGTAAAAACTCCATCAAAAATATTGTGGAAAACAAACCGTAATGGATCATATTTATCAATAGAAATCTGACACTTTTCTGTCTACATTTGCGCCAAAATTCATAGTGCACTGCATTTACACTATATTTATGGACAGTGTGCACCAAAAGAACAGAGAAATACGACACTCTAAACACTTTAGAAAGATGTTCCCCAGAATAGGCGAGGTTTAGAAGTGTCTAACTTTCCGACACATTTATGAAACAGAAAAGATCGAATATGACGCAGGTTTTAGTTTAAGGCTATAAGGCCTCACGTTGTGTCCCGCAGCAAAAAAACCTGCGGCGAAAACGCATTGTGGTTCTTCCCGCAGCACTTTTGATAGTTCACGAAGTTTTCCTCTGCGGACTTTCTGCTTCAGTTATACCTAATGGGAAACCGCCAGCTTTTCCGTAGGTATAATTGACATGCTGCGAATTCCAAAACCACAACAGTTTTGGAAATTGCCGCACGTCCACAGCGTGTATTTTAAAGTAAAGTCTAGCTAATCCCATCCACTTTGCTGTGACTGTAAAACGCCACGTGGGGCCCCGGCCTAAAATAGTGTAATGAATTTACGACAATTTACTTTGTGCGCCATAAATTTCCATAATGCGCCACTTATTTGTCTCCTCAATAAAAGACATGATTCGTAGTTTAAGACCATGCAAAGTTCAACAGTATTGATAAATGTGCCCCCAATGTGTTTTCACTGCATTTTTTTCCCCGCAGTGTTTTTTAGCTGCGATCACTTTGTGGGGCTTTAGACTTAAAGATTTTTTTTTTTTTCAATCAAACTGGAAAATCTGAGTTGGATAAAGAGCAATACCTACCCTGACTACTCCGATCCAGTGTCATGTCCACCCTTTCATTCACAGAAGTGCAGCGCTCAGGGGGGCTGTGGCTGGTCACTGGCCTCAGCGGTCACATGTTGGCTACTGGTGACATCACTGCTAATACGTCAAACAGTACCCAACATGTGACCTCTAAGGCCAGTTATTGATCACCTAGGCCACTTCACTTCCAACCCAGCCAGTGCTGACACAGAATGGAACAGACATGATGCCAGAACACAGGACCCCTTCCCTGGCTCACTTAAAAGCTCTCTGCAGGTTAAACTTCCTCTTCAATTCGGCCATGGGTTAGTTTCCCATGAGTTTGTGACACTTAACCCGCTGCAGTCACGCACTGCTAGTATGTACCATAAGGTTAAGGATGTTGGGGTCTGACATCTATGACCCCTGCTCATCCCAAGGCCCCTTTATCTTTTTTTTTTTTTTTTGCTCATATTAAACAAATGGAGGATTGTGAGGGTCTGGGTATTACTGGACCCCTACTTGTCGAAAAGTTATGGCACATTCTAGTAATATGCCATTACTTTTAACAGTGGATAAACCCTTTAGTTATATTATTTAAATGATTATTTCCATCTTATAAAGTCACTTATGATCTGTGGGATGTGACTTCTGGGACCTGCTTGGTACCCTGCCCACCCACTGTGCATGTGAATGGGGCCATCTGCAGTTGCCTGTACAGCTGGGTGCAGGGGAAGCAGCGCTACACTGCCATTATGTTGAAAACTGCTGTCGCATGTGAATATGGCCTAAATGATAGGCGTATCTTCACATGAGAAGATAACGGAGGTATAGAGGTAGATATGGACATTCTTGCACTTATCACTGAGATATCTGGCCAGAAGCTGCATTCCCAGGGAATACCTTTCATACCTTAATACTGTAACCTGACTTTTTTGTTCAGAATAGTTATAATACACAACATTCCGCTTTTGACATAAAGCTAAAATTGTCTTGCTAAATATGCAAGCAGGGAAAGCAAGGGTTAAACGGCACCTCGAGGTGCATGCTCTGACTTGTATGCCATCTGAGATGGGCTTCTTTGTTTCTTCTTGTTCTTCAGTGGAAATCTTCTTTGTGAGACTCTTGCTCAGATCTCAGTTTTACCTAAAATGTTAGGCTCACACATGATGGAAATCTTTCTGGAAGGGTTTCTCCGTAAATTCCCAACAAAAGCCACCTGTGTCTGCATTTTCACCACCACGTAGTGAAATCCATGATGAAAATCCACAAGAGATCTGAAAAGGAATGACAGGCGCTAGCAATATCTTTGTAGTAATGTTGGGTTCTCCTGGCATGGAGATGGTTAAATGCATAGTAGGAGTATATATGAGGCTATGGATACAGGATATGGGCCGGGTGGTTGGAGGCATGCTAGGAATGCTATGACTGGTGACTGTCACTGTGATGGCCTCCCTCAGGCTCCTCCGCAATAGGCAGGTAGCAAGCAAAATATGTCGCCTCAGGAGACTGTGAAGTAAAGTGAGGAAAGGATTCTGACCGCAACATGAGGCCATGAGACAACTTTATTACATGGGTGTAGCATTCAGATGTTTTACAGGTAGGCCCGGCCTCTAGACTGGAGTCACTAGGTGTCAAGTAGGATATGGAGATGTAGAATCTGCCAGAAGGACTTTAGGTCTTTAGGTCACAGATTACTATTCTCGCCATGTTTTGTGAAGTTGAGGAGGGGGTTGTTTTATTTTTAATGGTGGCCATACACTTTAGATATTAGACAGTCTCAGTCAGCGACATCAGTTCCTCCCGACTCCACTGTAAACTCTTGAGTCAACTCTTAAGCACTGGTAGGGGTAGAGTAAATCCCATGGGAACAAAGGATTGGGCATAACCTCATTTACCATGTTACAGAAGATCTCATCAGTGGTCACCCTGGACCTAGGCCTCCCCAGAACAGAGAGCCTTCCTTCTGAGGGTCCATGTGCTATCCATTATGACAGATCTGTAATAATAGCACACACCCGTATTTGTTATGGATCCATGTGGGGGCTGTAGGACCAAGCCGCAAGAAACGGAGCTGGTCCTATTCCCATCCGTCATTCTATTCATGGAGTCCAAGAAAAGCATGGATGCAACATGTATGGTATCCATGGGCTGTCTGTTCCATTCTCACAGAACCTATAGTTGTATGCATGGGGCCTTAGACAGTATTAATATAATAGATAGTATAATGAGTATGTGGACCACATGGTGAATGAAATGTTTTGGGTTAATCTGTGCGTGAATATGCTGCTTCTGGTCCTTTACTGTGGATCCTAAAAGGTGGTTTATTGCCCTGCTATATTAGATCGCCTTGTGTTATTACATTATGTACATCTTGGCAGTGTATGTGTGTTCCAGGCTAGATAAGCTCTTCTTTGTTGTCGAGCGCTCAAGTACTTTAGCTCAGTTATGTCCAAAGTCCACTCGGGTGTTTCATATACAGTGGGTGTGACGGGTATAATTCCTATTAACATTCAGCATACTAAGGCCGGATTCACATGCCACGCTTATTTTGAGGTTTCAGTTGCCAAGATGCAGCTGTTTGCTAGCTAGATTGGATAAAAATCGTAACAATTATTTTATTTATTCTTGCTTACTTACCGTATTTTTCGGACTATAAGACGGACCAGGCCATAAGACGCACCTAGGTTTTAGAGGAGGAAAATACGGAAAAAAAAATTTTGAAGCAAAAAATGGTAAAATATTTAATATGGGAATTGTAGTTTTGCAACAGCTGCAAGGCCACGTTGACAGGCGGCCCTGCTGGATGTTCTTTTTAGTTATAACATTCTGGGGAATGTTTTTTATTCAGATCAAAGGTGAAACAGTGAAAAAAACAGCAGTTTGGCACTTTTGATTTTTTTTTCCCCCGCTATGACGTTCACCGTACAGGAAAAATATTTTTATAAGTTGTAGACCGGGCGTTTTCGGACACAGGGATATCTAATGCATCTGTGTTTCACAGTAATTTTCATACTTTTATATGTATTCTAGGGAAAGAGGGTGATTTAGAACTTTTATTTTTTTTTTTTTAATTTTAACTTTTTTTTGTTTTTTTTGCTATTTTATTAGCTCCCCCTTAGGGGGCTTGAACCTGCAATCATTTGATTGCAAGTCCCATAGACTGCAATACAAGTGTATTGCAGTCTATGGGAGATTCTGGACATTACTATTGCGGCTGGTCATAGACCGATCATAGACCTGCCTCAATAGTAATATTCCTTTGACAGGCCTTGGAGCCTTCATAAGGCTACCGGCTGTCACAGGAACAGGTCGGCTTCTGCGATCTTCAAAGGTACGGGGGCAGTGGGGACCGGTCCAAGGGGCTACTTTTTTTTTACTTTAGGGGGGCTTTAAAGTAGTAATGCCCACGATCAGACTGGAGTCTGATCGCGGGCATTAGCGCCGAGTCTGCGCTGTACATTACAGCGTGAGATCCGGTAGCTATGGCGACCGCTCTGCAGCAGAGCGGCCACCATCATCTTTACAGACCCGGCATCCGCCGTAATAGCACGGCAGATGCCGGGATGGGTTCACTGACACCCGCTCCTCCGATCCCAGGGCCCGCACATCCCCCCACTCCTGCTGCTGGAGGAAGCCCCGCTACAGGAAGCCTGCAGCTGCAGGGGTGGGACTATGCTGCGACCCCGCTCCTCCGACCCCTCCCCCCTTCTTCCCCCAATGCCCACTTTTGGACCATAAGACGCACCCCCCATTTTGCTCCCAAATTTGGGGGAAAAAAATGTGTCTTATAGTCTGAACAATACGGTATATATCGCCATCATATTCCGCAGCACTTTACAGACATTGTCAGTCACTGTCCCATATAGGGCTCACAATCTACATTCCCTATCAGTATGTCTTTGGAGTGTGGGAGGAAACCGAAGTACCCGAAGGAAACCCACGCAAACACAATGGGGGAATTTATCACCCAAATCGCCCCCCTCGGCCTGACATATTTATTATGACTGGTATGAGTTATATAAGAAATCTCCGCCATTTCCTGACTGGAGCCCATGGTAATTTTACATATCATAATGATGTCACTGTGATCACAATATGGCTGCTAAAAATTACTAATACTTTCTATTATGGAGCAAATAAAAATTGCTTGTGTAATATTGAATGAAAATTGGTAAGTTTTTAAATGATAAATACCGTAGTTGTCCCTGTTAATCAAGTGTGTATGAAAATTTTTTTTGGGGGGGGGGCAATTCAGCCATCAGCTATTGAAGGTGTATGACAAGCGTGAGCCACAGTTGGCTTGGTGCTGGCTGGTCTGGGGTGCAGAGTTTAAGGTTTCCCCCAATCCTTGACCCTAAACTCCTACAATGAGGTATAGACCTTCCCAGTAGGACTTTTAGGTCATGGCCCCCAGATGACAAAATGGCAGAATAGTTGAGGTCAAGGTCAGGGTGAATTCGGGACTTGAGTTTGTACAAGAACAAGAGCCAGGCCAAGGTTGAAATCTTAAGTCATCATTTTTTTTTATTTTTTCCGTTCCATTGATATCAGCGGGCAGCTCAGATAATAATAATAATTTTTATTTATATAGCGCCAACATATTCCACAGCACTGTACAACTTGTAGGGTTCAAGTACTGACAAAAAAGATACATTACAAAGAAATAGTCAATTCACACACTGGGACTGAGGGCCCTGCTCTCAAGAGCTTGCAATCTATGAGGTAGAGGGGGTGACACAAGAGGTAGCAGGGGCGGCATCGGAGGTAGTATTGCTTATACAATGGTCAGACAACTTTGTAATAGCGGTTACTGTCATTACACATATATAAAGCTGTATGAGCCGTCACCAGTCGTGTCCTTTAACGTGCAGATGGTGCCTGAACGTATAAAGTTAGTCTGATACGGCATCATATCCTGTGGGGTAATGTTGGAGCATAAACAGAGGAGGGTACGTTTTAGGGATTCTAACTACATAAGGGTTTACATTAGGAGTTGTGATAGGCTTGTCTGAAAAGATATGTCTTTAGTTTACGCTTGAAGCTGTGGAAATTGAGTGTTTAATCTGATTGTTTGGGGTAGAGCATTCCAGAGAAGTGGTGCAACTCGGGAGAAGTCTTGTATACGAGCGTGGGAGGTTCTGATAATAGAGGATGTTAGTTTTAGGTCATTGAGTGAATGGAGAGTATGGGATGGGTGATAGACAGAGATGAGAGAGGAAATGTAGAGAGGTGCAGCATTATGGAGAGCCTTGTGGATGAGGGTGATAAGTTTATATTGTATTCTGTATTGAATAGGCAGCCAATGTAGTGACCGGCACAGACCGGAGGCATCGCTGTAGCGTCTAGACTGATAGATGAGCCTGGCCGCCGCATTCAGAATAGATTGTGGAGGGGAGAGTTTAGTAAGGGGAAGAGCGATTAGTAAGGAGTTACAGTAGTCAAGGCGAGAGTGAATCAGGGAAACAATAAGTGTCTTTATAAGGGTGGATTCTGGAGATGTTTTTGAGGTGGAGATGACAAGAGCGTGCGAGTGATTGGATATGGGGGGTGAAGGAAAGGTCTGAGTCAAACATAACTCCATGGCAGCGGGCATACTGCCTAGGAATTATGGTAAGGCCAGAGACTGCAATGGAGATATCAGGGACAGATCTATAAGATGGTGGAAACAGCAGTAATTCAGTCTTTAAGAGATTCAGTTTGAGATAGAGCGAAAACATGATATTTGAGACAGCAGAGAGACAGTCACTGGTGTTCTGTATTAGTGCAGGGGTGATGTCACGGGATGACATATATAATTGGGTGTCATCAGCATAAAGATGGTACCGGAAGCCAAATCTAGTGATGGTTTGTCCAGTGGGGGCTGTGTAGAGGGAGAAGAGCAGGGGGCCGAGCCCTGAGGAACCCCCACTGCAAGGGGAAGAGGGGAAGAAACAGAGCCTGCAAAAGATACACAGAAATTGCGGTCAGAGAGATAAGAGGAGAACCAGGAGAGAGCAGTGTCTGTGATGCCAACAGAGCGGAGCATAGTGAGGAGGAGTTGATGGTCAACAGTGTCAAATGCTGCTGAGAGATCTAGAAGAATAAGAAGAGAGAAGTCACCTTTGGATTTAGCCGTCAGGATCCGATCATTGAAGACTTTTGTCAGGGCCGTTTCAGTAGAGCGCGGAATCCAGATTGTAAGGGGTCAAGAAGAGAATAGCGGGTTAAACGAGAATAGACTAAGCATTCCAAGATTTTGGAGATAAAGGGGAAGCTCAGATCAATGAAAGCGGATCGAATCGGACATGCTCAATTGGAATAATCAGAACAGACAAATGGACTGGAAGATGCTCAGATTGTGAATGAAGCCTTAAGGCTTACTCACGCTACATGTCTTACAACACATTGAATCCAATGTGTCTTTTCACATGTCCGTCTTTCATGGTTATCAAAAAAAACTGACAGGAACTATCTTTGCCCATCAAAACGGACCTTGATAGTACCCCGTGAATAGACTCATTGAAATTCATGTGTTCTATAATGGCCGTGTGACAGCCATGTCAAAAACTTGCATGGGCAGACATCGTTTTCCACAAATATTAGGTCTGTGAAAAACACCACCGCCATGTGAATAAGGACTAAGTCTATAGCTAAGGCATACTCGATTCCCCTTCAGATAGGCGACATCTTTGGCAGGCACTGCTTGCCTTGGCAACCCAACTCTGCCAGCCATGAAGAGGAGGTGAACTGCGGCCGCATCCAGTAGGGCAATGGCTGATGTTGGGACTGAAAATGAAGCATCATTGTGGCTAGGAGCCACACACAACCAGTGGCTAGAGCGATGTCTGCTGGTCTATACTTGCCGCTGGAGCCTGGTGAGGTGAGTAGTAACACATGTGAATGTCACACATCACTCAGATGTGTCCTTAGGGTGTGACTTTTTGTGCCGTAATTACTGTGTATAAAGCACCTACAGATTCTTTGTGAGTGACGTGTTCATAGTATTACTGGATAAAATAGCGCTGCATGCACACTAGCCTTTCTGTTAGATCTACCAGGTTAGATGACAGAGGCAGTGATGGCAGTGTGAACAGAGCCCTCACTGTACATACAGGTCAACTCGACTGCCAAACAGAAATGGAAGTTCAGCAGTAAATTTTTGCAAAAGTTGCCGCCGCAAGAACTATATTTTTGTGGTAACATTCCTGCTGGAATTGCTGTAGATCTTCTGCTGCTTTGGTAAATTCTCATCTACTATGCTGGGACTGTACAATGCAGAAAGCTTGCCAACTGCATCTCTGCCGTATTCCTTTTACAGTCCTATACATATGTAGCATGTGTAATAAACATTTTAATTCATTAAGGCGCTATGCACACAGAGTATGGACCTGAAAATCCTGGCCCGAACACAGTCCGGAGACCTGGACTCTCTGCGTCATAGTGATCTATGATGCTTGGAGTACTTGCTTCAGTGTCGACTACTGTGTATAGTATAGAACAGTAGAGCGGCAGGGACTACTAGCATCATGGATCACTATGGTGCAGGAAGTCTCCAGAGTCCAGTCTGGGAAATGTGGCTGTTATATACGACCGGATTTTCCAGTCTGTATTCCTCTGTGTGCATGGGGCCTTAGTGTATAGAGAATTTAAATTTTTTTTTAACCCCTTATGCACTGCATATTTACAGTACAGACAGGGAGTAAATGGGTAGTGTAGGGATGGCAAGGTGTATTGCTAAAAACACTGCTAATGCTGGGTTCGCATCTGCGTCAGAGTCTCCTTTTGGAGACTCCGTCGTAGTGACCACTGACAATTATCGGTGGACAAAAAAAAGTGCTCGAAGTCCAACTTTTTCATCTGGCGGTTTCAGTGTAAAATGATGACACCCGATGAATAACATTATAGTCAATGGAGTCCGTCAGTCACAGTTGGTGTCTGCTGTTTTAGTGGTCCTTGTGTTCCGTGTTCTGGTCCCCCGAAGGACACTTGAGTGCAGATGTGAACCTAACCTTAAGAAACCTGCAGTGCAAAGTGTCTGGCACTGCGGCTATTGTTCCTGCAGCAGGTCAATTTCTTGCTGCAAGTTCAGCAGTTTTCAACCTTTGCAATGAAAAGGTTGAAAACTGACCCAGCCTCAGGGGTAAATACACCACTGACCTCAAAATCATCACTAAAATGTCACAAATAAAAAAGCCACTGCAGTATTTTAACTCTTTCAACAAGTAATGTTGCAAAAAATTCAAACCGCTACGACTGAAAGCAGCGTAATGAGAACACGGCTTTGTCCTGGTTCTCAGAGTTCCCCTGGGAGATCTTAAGACGGAGCATTTTCTGCAGTATGCTGAGGTCAGAATTCCTAGGTCTAATTAATTGCTGAAGACAGAAGAGCTCAGGAGTGTTGTTTGTATAGCTTTAACCCCTTCATAGCCAGAGAGAGGGGGGTTATAGGAAAAAGCAGGTGGCAGCAGGAACTGCAGCAATGAGCGGGCAAAGCAAATAAGATGGAATACAATGGAGCTTTATGAGCAGCATGTGTCTGACTGCTGCGGTCGGGCTATAGACCCGCAGACCTGTATAATGTCTCATGTACATGATTGTATTACATTAAAATGTTGTATGGTTTCTTAATATAGCAACTATAGCCTTATATTTAGCCTTATAATGAATCAGGAAAAAAATTCTGACTTGCATGCAGTATTAGGCTTGAATCACACAGGCAGTTTTTGATGCAGGTTTTTGAGCCAAGGGCAGAAGTGGATTCAAAAGAAGATAAAGTATAGTGAAAAGACTAAGGCTATGGCTCCACGTCGGTTCTGGTTGCAGTTTTGCACAGTAAGGGGGGTTAATCCAGGACGGTTTTCTGCATGTGGATTAGAGGCTATATCTACGTATGGACCTGTTGCTAAGGGTAGGTTCACACTATCATTATTTAATGTCCATTGCTGTCATCCGTCCAGGAAAATCCACTACAAATCTTGCACGTGTGAACTGATCTGGCGCTTCCTCTGCTCCTTTATGTAGAATACATATACATGTAGTGATTCACAGGAGGAGAGCTTGTGGTGAATCACTAGAAGTGAATCATTACTGCAAGGTTGTCCCTCATGGAAAATTCTTGTGATTTCCTTGTGACCGCTCACTCATTGCTGCTGTCTATAGACATTTCTTGTACTTTTGTACATTGGGGTCGAGTTAAGACTGGTGTTTTGTATGCCAGTCTTAATAAAGGCCCTGACAAGTGCAAGACACGGACGATTTATGAGGAGGCTCCGGCCTGTTAATAACCTGTACACACCCGTGCACCAGAATGGAGATCTATGCTTGGTAGGACCCGGCGTAGATTTCCTTTATAACTCACGTCAGAAAACTGGCACAAGTTATAATAAATATGTTGGGTCAAGATGTCCCTGTCCCACTCTGTCCTCATTCGCACCTCATGGTGAGCACCGTGCGTAACGGAAGTTGTCGTGCCACAATGTCAAAAGTGACAGAGGGATGAATAAATTCCCCCCCCCACCTCTACCACCATTTCTACACACTGAATGTGTGCAATAATTCTTGCACGTCTGAACGTGGCCTAAGGAGTTTTACATTCTGCATACAAAGTTATTCATTGTATGATGGAGTCATTTTCCGAAATATTGTCTATTAATTTCTTGCGGTTTTCAAGATCTCTGCTTTCTGTCACTCGGAGGGAACCTCCTTTGTTTCCTTCCAGTGTATAAGAATGTGTCCTGGTCATGTCATGCTCACACGGGTGCGCTGGTTGTTACTGTTATTGTATATTCACACGGGGCATCCAGTCACAGTTTATTGGTGGCAAAATGACCCAGCTCTGGGCCAACTTCACACAAAAATGGCAGTAAGTATGGCAGCATGCCGTGTATTGACTGCACGGTGTGAATGTCCCCTTAGAGCACAGTCTTGTAATGATCCTTTAAGACATACCAGACCCTCCCTCCGCCTACATCAAAAGAATAATGTACACAATACCAGTTTAGAAGTCAGTTCTGGCGTCTTGCACAGTCAGACTATATAATCCCACACGGCACGCTACATAAAAATGAATTCTTTCACGTCAGTCCTTGTTGTTATGGAGTAATGTCTTATTTTCGGAACATGCACAGTCAGGCCTATTTCATCAAAGCTCTAATAAAACAGGTCTCGATATACTTTCATAAAGAGTTTGGGTCCTGATAGGTAGTGATGTATAGCCTAAGGCTAAGACCACAGAAACTTGCTGCGGGGAAAAAAACACAGCAAAAAAAAAAAAAAAAACGCACCTTGCACTCATGGCTGTAGAGTCAGTAGGCCAAACCACCAACTCTGACTCCTCTGTTTTTCCACAGATTGACCCCTGCTCTGACTCCATAAATGGCTCACAGCCATGGTCAATCCAAAGCAGTAAAAATCCTCAAATTTATTAAAAAGACAGTGAAAGTAAATTTTATGTAAATGTAACAAACTGTACAATACCTATAATTGTATAATTATAATTAAAAATGACAGTAAGGCGTTATGCACACGACTGTGTGCGTGATGCCAGCCATGACTGAACGGCATGGGTGTGTTTCCGTGGCCCTGTTCATTAGGGCCAGCGACCACGCCTGCAAAACCAGACAGGAATAAGACTTGTCCTGAGTTTTGCGGCACCGGCTATCAGCCTGCACACGGAACCGTAGAAATCGTGGTCGTATGCATGAGCCCATACATACGATCCTTCTGCTGTGGGCTCTATGGCATAAATTCAAGTCAGATTTTTCCTAGATTTCAGATTTTTTGGCAAGTGAATGTACCCTAACTCTCTGTCACTGAGCAGTTTTGTAAAAATTTGTGGCCGCAGCCTAAAAATATCTATGTAAGTAAAACATGTTAACAAAACTGTGGTTTACTAACAGATGACTACTTTTACATTTTGGGTTGGGATCCTCCATAACATTGACTCACTCTGCAAAGGTGTCCATGAATCACCAGTGTGCACAGGGGCATAGTTCCACACTTCTGTTCTATTCTGTGTCTACAGACCTTTCCTTCCTCCTTCTTCACTCCTCCTTCCTACCAGGATAAGAATGTGTGTAAGTGAGTAGGTGGAGGGACAGTGTTATGTATGACTGGGTAGTGCCATATTCCTTCATGTTTCCTCCGCAGAATGGCAAGCCTGTACCTGCACCATATTGTCTGCCAGCACAAGAATACAAAGGCACTTTATGTGGGTTTTATTTTTTTTGTGTATGTCTCAGTATTTTTCAGTTTCTCTCCCTGTTTTTTTTCCATTGGGTACTCGCCCAGTGCTGCCAGCTCTCTCCAGCTGCCCTGTGTTCTCCTCCTAAAGTTTTGCTGTCTCACTGCCCTTTCCTCTCGCCTCCCCCTTATTTTCCGGTTATCTGTGTTTAGTTTTCATAGTTTTTCTTCACTTTCTCACCCCTGTCCTTCCTCTACAACAGTAAATATCCACATGGATCTGTCTGTGTGCTCAGTATTGTGTACACGGGGAACAGCCAGAAAAGTCACTTGTAGCCTGTACATACAGTCTGAAATACAGCTTTGGCCAAAATTAGAAACCTGAAGGGGAATGTGTTAACTTTCAGTATATGGTCAGCTGACTTTGGGTATAGAGAGGTGCAAGGCACATGGTGACCATTGTTCGATTCACTATCAGTGTGTCTTGGAGTAGGGGAGGAAACCGGAGTACCCAGAGGAAACCCACGCAAACACGGGGAGAACATACAGACTCCTTGCAGATGTTGTCCTTAGCTGGATTTGAACCCAGGACTCCCTACTCTGGGGGTTCTTGGTTGGGACTTTTTCCCACTAGGAGGTACTTTGCTTAAAAAGTTTGAGAAACATCGCTGTACGGAAACTGATGCCAAGACCTTTCCGTGGGGGCAGTCTTGGTATGTGGGGCATTACTTGTGACCCCGGACATCTGCCTGCACCCAACAGAGAACTCGCTGCAAGCGACGTTTTCCCATTTGGACATAAAGGTCATCAGTTGTGTAAAAACTCTGACTATACGTAACTAATAATGTGAACTCAGCCTTATATTTCATGGTATGTTGATTCATAAAACACTTCCCATAATAAGCCTTGTGTCTACTACTGTAATATTTCTGGGCAGTGCCTTGGCTGCTCATGTGTCAGAATGTCGGGAAAGCAGCCAGACGTAGCCAGGAGTTTAGTTATTATATCTGGCCACATAACTGTTCAGGAAAAGCTCTGCGATAAAGAGGGTGTAGTTGCCTCGGTGAAGGTGTGTGGAGGAGGATATCCTGACTACAGGGTGGCGGAGCTAGTGATGTCATCAGTAACTTATCTGATATCACTATGGACGTGACATCAAATACTGAGAGTAAATCGAATATTTATTCAGTAGTGGAGACTGGCAGCTGCCGGAGACTGGCAGCTGCCAGGCACTGGGAGTGTTTGCCAATGTTAAGGTGGTTGTCCCATAAAGGCAACCCCTATCCTTATACCCTATTTGACGGACATGAACTGTCCATGTATTACATGGTAGGTTGTTCATCAGAATGACCACCTTGTAATACTAAATTTCTCATATAGTGGGCATTTCTGGGAAAATGTTGGGCTGGCGACACCCCTTCCTGGCAAAATTGGCAAGATCCACCAATTGTTAGCATGGCCTCCATATTCCAGGGTTGTCTGTGGTGAGACAAAACTTTTATTATTGACAGATGTATCTAATCCTGCAATACTAGAACTATCTAAGCGATTCTGCTGTAAAGCAGGCACCCCCAAGAGAAAAGGGAGGAAATGTTGTTTCTGTGCCCGGTTTCCATCCTTACTGTGCAGTTTAATAATAACTTGGAAATCTAATTTTATGGCTGCACTAATAGAACAAGAGTTTCGGCCTGTCCACTCCTACTGTGTCTGATATGGATAGTATAGGTGATATGATGGTGCACATATAGTTGTCGCCCAACTTTCACAGTTACTACTGAACGGAATCTTATTTTGTTCAGTTTTTAATTTTTTGTATTTCACACCAAAAAATGTGTACATATTCTGACAGTTCACATGGCATGCATTTTTCCACATTCTAAGGGGGCGTTCACACTACCGTTGGTGACCGTCAGTAGTGTCCGTTGCTATTGTCTGTTACAAGATTTTAGCATTGGACACTAGCTGAACCGTCAGAAATCTGTTAAAATTTCCATCATTTCAATGGGTTTTTATATTGTGTCCGTTTTTATATTGTGATCCGTCAGAGGTCCGTTTTTTTTTCTGCGGACAAAAAAATCCTACATGCAGGACTTTTTTGTCTGTCTGCAAAAATGGATTCTTGACGGACAGCAAGTGTCCGTTATTTTTTTAACATTGAGGTCTATGGGTAACGGACTTATAACGGACAGTAACTGATATCCATCAGTTACTGTCCGTTATTTTATGTCCATTTTTTTTTCTGCGCATGCTCAGAAAGCAGAAACAAAAAAACAAAAAAAACGGACACTAACTGATGTTCATGTGTCCGTTTTTTTTAACTGATCCAATTAATGCGTCCGTTAATGTCTGTTATGATAGGTGTCCGTTTTTTTTTTTTTAACGGACTCCTTCATAACGGAATCCAACAGTAGTGTGAACCCTGCTTAAATCTACATCATGGAGAACAAATTGACTTGTCATAGAAGTGAATGCAGCGGGAGCGCGCCTGTGTAACCCCCTTTCTTGAGATCAGTGTGATCTACAATATATCCTCTATCCTGTGGATACGGAATAAGTTGCGCCCATGGGCAAACCAAAAAGTGCAGAATCTGAGAGCAGCGCGTAGCACCAGACATGTGACTACAAGACTGCCATGGCAGTAATATGCTATTCCTAGCACTTGTTATTTTTGACCCTCGCTTATGCCGTCTGAGTTATTTTCTTTTTTTGACCCAAGCAAACTGATCTCTAACACAAAGGAGAGACTCTGTGCAGAAATAGCTAGTTGTCTACTGTGACCGAGAACGTGTGTAGGTTACACCATAGTAAACCAGTTATAGAAGTAGTCGGGATACTGTAGTGAAAGTCTATACTGTGATACTGCTATGAAGTTGAAGTATGTGGCCTGGGTGTTGGATGAGACACTCTGCCTCGTGCAGGGTATTTAGATGCAGGGCTAGGGCAGAAATCTATACTTTCTCCAGATGAGGAAAAGCCTAGCTGTGACTATACTACATGTCCCAGCATGCACCACCCTGCCCAGTGTGGCAGACCTGCACAGAGCTGTAGATAAGATCACTCATCCAGTGACTGCTTTCCTTTTCTCTCTGTACCCCTTGCTGACTGTTTCCACACCAGCAGTTAGCATTTTTACTAGAGTGTAATTATAAGGGTGTATTCAAACATTGCAGTTGAGTTGAGTTGTAAAAATCACATCAGTACAACTGCATTTGTTTTTTGCAGTGGTTGAATTGGTTCACCGTTTTTACAGGTGATACGTGTAAAATGAATACGTAACAAACACATTTGCAGGTAAACTGAATACCTTTTTTTTCAGATGTAATTTTTCAGGGACGGGTAAAACCATACCTGAACTGCAGCATCTGAATACACCCTTACTAGTGCAGGTTTATTGGCTCCTATAGAAGGATTAGCAATATTGATCATTCTGGGCATGGAGTATTGGATCACTGATTTATCCAATGACGTACAGATCAGTTTGTCAGTGCAGCAATCCGCCATCCGATGTGTAAACATGTCTGGCATTGATCCATTTCCTAAGTGAGTCTCCGCTGGGTATGCCAGTCATCTACCACTGGGCCTTCTGGATATGCCAATTGCTTGACTATTTCTGTCACATAATTGTCTTACATTATAATGCACGAATATTCATGGGTACATCTATGTAAAATGACGTATATTTTTTCATTGTATTATCTATATAATGCCAGGTTTGTCCCGTTTTCTGCACTGGCAGGGATGAATAGGGAGGGCATTGTTATTTGGTAACACGCCTTGGCCCTCAACAATTCTTTTTCTGTATGCCAGTCTCTCTGTGCCAAGGTTGCCTTTCCTTTTCCATGTCGGCACACAAGAACAAGCACAACAGGCTTTGTTCTCCAAGAAATGTCCGCGCTCACTAGGAATGTACAATTTCTCTTGGTGACATATTGAATGTCAGGCATGGGAAGGGGGAGGACAATGGATTGTGTGACAATATTTACCCACCAAAGAGCCAAATTCCCCAGTGCCACATGTAGAATGATACTTCGGGCCTTGTTCTAAGGGTACAAAGAAAGCTACTCATGGGCCTCTTGTGAGCAAAGTCAGCTTGTGGTAAAATGTGCAGACACCATACCTTTGTGCACAGTAGGAGCACAAGTGGGAAAAAGTAAGATTTAGTTAAAGGGAACTTGTCACGTTGAACATGGTGTCTAATCTGCAGGCAGCATGTTATAGAGCAGGGGGAGCTGAGCAGATTGATATAGTTGTGATGGGAATTGTTAAGTATGACTTGTCATTTAACCATTTAAACCTTTTCACTGTCTAGGTTTAGGAGTCCAGGGGGCGGTCCTTATTGATTGACATCCTTACCATATGCGCAATTTGTCAGTCACTAAGTAGGACCGCTCCCCCTGCTCTATACTGTGCTGTCCACAGATAGGACTGCATGTACAACATGACAGGTTCCCTTTAAACAAACCAGCATGGCAGCCTTGTGCCCACTCTTGTCTTTTCAATTTCAATACTGGATCATGTATGATGATGTGCAAAAGTTTTAGGCAGATGTAAATGCTACAAAGTTAGCATGCTTTCACAAGTGTTAATAGTTTATTTTTGTGAAAGAACAAAAGAGAAGTCCCATCCATATTTGGTGTGACCTTTGCCCTTTGGAGGAGGAGTCCTGGGAGTGATGATGTGACCCTTTACAGAGCCTTGATCGCAACATCATCCAGTCTGTCTGGGATAATATGAAGAGACAGAAGGATTGGAGCAAGGCTACATCCACTGTGCTTAGTTCTCCAAGATGTCGGGAACAGCCTCCTTGCTGCATTCCTTCAGAAGCTGTCTCCAAGTGTACCAAGAAGAATTGATGGAAGGCAAAGGGCAAAGGTCACACCAAATATTGATGGGATTTTGGCCATTCACTTTATTTTGGTAATTGACTTAAAAGTACAATCACTTCTATTTCTGAAAGTGTTCTTACGTTGCGCCCACGCCTAAAGCTTTTCCACAATATGTTGGCATAGGACCCATATGAATATCTGTGTGATCTCTTCCTGTATAATATATATATGACTTGTTGCCCATTTTCTATGCTCTTCATTTGGTACACAAGAGGGGTTCAGGGCAGTTTCAGCTGTCAATATCTTGATACAAATCCACGCATCTCTGTTGCCTTGTTTCCGCTGTTATACTTAAATTGGATTTCTTCCCCCATATGTTACGTTTGGATTGGATTAGGAGAATAACTGCGTTCTTCTGTGGGAGAGGCGGCCACATGCTGTCTCGTCTTGTATTCTGAATGTCTCATTGTAACAGATCAGGACAGCTGGGGTGAGTCATGTGCGGGTCTAGTGACTCAGACAAGCCAATAAATGTACGCTTATACTTCAGAAATGGTTAATTTTATAGCAATATTACATGACTGTTAAAAGGTTTCTACCACATCTTGGTATTGACTGCCTGTCCCTTGTGGGGTCTGACCTCTGACCAGCAAGATGAGTAGTTGTACAGAGTCAGAGGCGGACTCTCCATACACTGTGTAGTGGCCATGCGGCTTAACTCCCATTCACTTGGACCCCCCAGGTGTTGGACACCCCACCAATCTTGCGATGACCTATCCTAAGTATAGGCCATCAATATCCAGTCTTGGAGAATCCCTTTAATATATATCTATACTGGCTATGTGCCACTGAGTCACTATTGATCGTGAGAGCAATGGTGTCACTAATATAGCCTCCAAAATACCTAACCAGTAGTACTATATACCTGAACTATACTATATACTGATCTGCAAGGATCTAAACTTGCCAAATACAACTCGCTTCACCACTAAAAAGCTTGCAGAAGAAGGACTCTATTTATTGACTGCCCTGGCATTGGTTAAGGCTACAAAGATGTGTCGGCATGGAACGGGCACACAGCGATCAATATTTCTGATTATTAGTTGTGTCTTTCAGAGTCACCATGGGTGAATACAATGAGAAGAAGGAGACCTGTGGGACAATATGTCTGAAGTACCTACTCTTCACTTTCAACTTCTTTTTCTGGGTAAGTAGCTGTGCCATTCTTACCTCCATATTGCTGCGGCATGGGCTGTAGTGTGACGGTATGACCTCTGATGGCAGCTTGGCTTCTACAGCAGAGCTACTAATCCATACTTTCACAGAGGTTGAAATCTTTGTCCGTTTCTGATTGTATTGTCTTCTATATGGCCAGCCGTTGTGGTTGATGGCTTGTTATGTATGTCACGTTGCATTTTGTTTGTTTGCAGACTAGTGTGATATACTGCTAAGGCTGTTGGCCATGACTAGACAGCATATTCCGCCATAGCACCAACACAAAACACACACAGAGAGAGCAGCAAAATGTAATCAAATATATCATCTTTATTAGCAGATAAAAAATATATTTAAAGTAAACTAGATATTTGTTAAAACCAACATAGGACTAACAGTACTCGCTGCAGGTGATGGTAAATCCCGTCCTCATATATGTATATCCCAAAAGTCAGCAACAGCAATATAGTATAGTAAACGGTGAATGCATAGATCACCTTGTATAATAGTGAATGCATAGATCACCTTGTATAATAGTGAATGCATAGATCACCTTGTATAATAGTGAATGCATAGATCACCTTGCACAATAGTGAATGCATAGATCACCTTGCACAATAGTGAATGCATACATCACCTTGTATAATAAATAGTGAATGCATAGATCACCTTGTATAATAGTGAATGCATATATCACCTTGTAGAATAGTGAATGTATAGATCACCTTGCACAATAGTGAATGTATAGATCACCTTGTATAATAAATAGTGAATGCATAGATCACCTTGTATAATAGTGAATGCATAGATCACCGTGTATAATAGTGAATGCATAGATCACCGTGTATAATAGTGAATGCATAGATCACCTTGTACAATAGTGAATGCATAGATCACTGTGTATAATAGTGAATGCATAGATCACCTTGTAGAATAGTGAATGCATACATCATCTTGTATAATAAATAGTGAATGCATACATCACAGTTATAAAGCATAGTGCTCATATTAGAAAAAAACAATATACACCGAAGGGAAATGAAAACTTTACTAACCACAGTGGTCTGACCCCAACATGAGTCCGTGGCCTTATGCAACTGGAGAATTGCTGTGATGTTTGTTTTTTTTTTCTTATATTACTTGACTTACACCACCAAGTTTCCACCATTGTCTGCTTTTTGATGTTTCACCTTTCGTACCTTTTGTTTATATACAGCTGGCAGGCCTTGCTGTCATGGCAGTAGGAGTATGGACACTGGTCCAGAAAAGTGACTACATCAGCCTTCTACCGTCCAGCATGTACGCCGCCACGGCATATATCCTCGTTGTTGCTGGGGCTGTTGTCATGGTAACCGGCTTCCTTGGATGCTGTGCAACCTTTAAGGAAAGAAAAAGTCTGCTCAAAGTGGTGAGTGTTCACACTTGTGTAAATGGTGTACGGAGTCTTAATTCTGTAATCCTCTGACGCTGACCAAACACATTAATGTTGGCTAAACCTACTGATTTTGGCAAGACTTGCCAAACATCTATTGTGTCTGGGGACTTTCCGGCTCTCCCTCGATGGCAAATGTTGGGGGAGAGAAGGGACAGCCATGTTGGATTTCAGAATGCCCAGTCCTTATGTCTTTGGTAACCTGACAGCAGCTCTCTGCCCTTTCCCCATTGGGAACGCATGCTTGCTTTATCAGCCAGGTGGTGTATGCAAGTGTATGGGAGAAGTCAGTAGGAATTGCTGTCGGCCAGCACTTCATTGTTTTAAAAAGAGAGAAGGAATTCTGTTGAACAGAAGTGAGATTAACGGGCTGAAATACAGTACATATGTGCAAACAATATATTTTATTCATGTGTGCAATAACTTAAAGTAGGGGTAGGATTGGGATTTCAAAGGCCTTAACAATTCAATTCAATAAAGATTGAAGGGCCTCGATGTACGGCAGCCATAAGCAAAAATGGGTGCTGTGGCAGATTAAAGGTTTAGTTTCTCGGCTGTCATATTGCAGTGATACACAAGTTATGTTCACTATATCACTAACCGCCCCTACAACAGCATATTGGTGGTTTAGAAGGGATTTTGGTGGCGGTAGCCTTGCCTTAAGATTTTGATCTGCCTGAAATAGGTGGATATACAACAGCCATGGCCTTCTATACCATATTATATTACCACGAAGATGAGCCAGATCAGACACAGATGTATACCCTGCAATTTCCGATCTGAAGCTACACATTTGGGGAAGGATTATTATGCAGCTCTGGATATAAGCAAAAAAAAAAGTGTGTGTGTATGTATGTATGTATATATATATATATATATATATATATATATATATATATATATATATATATATATATATATATATATATATATAATGTATTATACTATATACTACTTTTTATTGTTTGTTTTTAGCTTTGCACAAAAAATGAACATTTCCGCATGTAAACATAATGAAAACCATGAATAATCCTCATGAGGGTCCACGGCAGTGTAAACTGCAAAACCTTGGCAATAAATCACAAGTTCCTTAGCAAAATACACGTCAGATTTTTCTGTGAATATTTTTCCCACTTTGTGCTGTCTGTGTCCTTTACCTTGACAAGCATTGCTAGCTGTAGAGTTGCTATAAAGCGGGGACATGGACCGGCGGCATTTGTTAAGGTGTGTGTCTAGAAGTGTGAGTGTGTTTGCAGAGGGAGTCTGTATCCTGAGCAGATTTGTGTAATGTCAGGAATGTGAACAGTGAGTGTCTGTCTCCTCTCCTCCCTATATACAACTGTTAGTCACTCTTTCTTCTGGATGCTATATGTGTTAAGTAATTGTACTGCCACCTAGTGGTAGAAATGAGTACAAGGCAGCTGAACATTCCTTTTCCTCCCTAGCATTCTTTGTTATATTTTGGAAAGAGTAGGCTGCCTACAGTCCTCCGCCATATGAAGGAGGCAGCGAAGTGACCTTTTGCTTATTATGCCGCATCTGATGCTACTTTATTAAGAGCTTGTTTTAGAACAGACATGTCTAGCTTATGTTTTGTGATCTTGTATGACTGAAGCTGCCTTCCCAGACATCTGAATGTCAAATCTATTTACCTACGTAGAAGTATGGGAAAGCGGTGTGTCATTCAGGGGCCTAGGAAAGTTGGGTGACAATCTGCTGTGGTGTATGAAACCATGAAGTGTAGTCATATCTATGTGCAGGGATCTTTATGTGTAGAACTGTAAACCTCCGTATGATCTTGTATTGATATATATTTTTTTCTTTTTAGTATTTTATCTTGTTATTGTGCATCTTCATCCTGGAGATTCTGGCAGGTATCCTGGCCTATATATACTACCAGCAGGTAAGTGCAGACTGGTGAAGAACCAATGCCTTGATGTTTTGTTTGTCCTACTAAGGCATATGGCGGTAATAGGGGTGGTCCAGTGATTGGTATCATAGGGCTACACGTTGACATAGTTACATAAATAAGACAACAATGTCCTGTTATTACTTTGCACAGAATGATAGTGAATGTGGTTGTTGTGACATTAACGTTGCCATAAATGTGATTAGACAGTCAGCAGAAATCCAAACCTGCGTGACAACATCTATAGTTATGACTAGGTGAAATTGAAGGGGTTGTCCAGGAATTGGAGAAACCCATGTGGAGTCAGGGGAAAGGTGTAAAATAAAATATAAACCGTACTCTTCTGTCCCCAGGGCTCTGTTGTTCATCGGTCTCGTGCATTGATGTCGGAGGTTCTCAGCCTTAAATAACCGCTGAGACTAACCGGTGGACTCAGTGGTCGCTGACCAGGAACCACTGATGTGTGTGAGTGACCTCTGAGGCCACTGATTGGTCTCGGTGGTCATCGGAGGCTGAGGACTTCCAACATCAATGCACTAGCACGAGACTGAATGGACACCGGTGGTGGACAGGTGAATGTGATTGATTTATTTAATTTTTTTTTTTTATTATTTTATACCTTCCCAGCCTCCACACTGGTTGTTTCGATTCCTGGACAATTCCTTGTCGTGCTGCCAGTTGCAAGTCGCCTAGAAGCTCTAGCCTTAGTTAGAAGCTGCTACAAAAATAAGCTCTTGTCTGTAGGCTTTGTGACATCTGTGCAATTCAGCATGCACCCCCGGAGTACTTGGAGGAAACCCATGCAAACACGGGGAGAACATACAAATTTCTTGCAGATGTTGTCCTTGGTTGGATTCGAACCTAGGACTCCAAGGCTGCTTACACAGAAAGAAGTTGTGTAGGTTGCTTTTATGAAACCCCAAATCCTTATCTTATCCTAATAAACATAGGAAAGGAAGTGAGAGATCACTGCAAGATTAAACACTCACATTCATACATACTGCAATGAAAGAAATCATAAAGGATAAACATTCCTCTCTTCTTAAAGGGAATCTGCCGGGTACATTTAGGACACACTCCTTTTCGGCTAATGGTTTAGTATTTCAAATATCCCTTTTAATAAAAAGCTTAGACTTGCCAGGTAGAGAGTGCTCCTGGCACATACGCAGTTCTTTAGTCAAGCTGGGGCAGTAAACCTCAGGTACATGTGCTGTTAGCTAAGGCGTACTGCCCCGGCACCTGTACTAGGTGCATCATACACATATCATGACTGAGTGAGTAATACGGATTAGACAGCCTCTACATAGATGGACTTTAATATAGGAAATTTCTCTTAAGGACCTGCTGATAGTTTGGTGTCCCAGATTTACACGACAGATTCCCTTTTGAAGGGAGTCTGTCACCAGGGTGAACTATGTTAAACCAGCAACACAGTTAGATAGGTCAAGAGCAACTGAGCGGCCCCCAGTGCTCCAGACTACTTACTTGCATATTATGAAATAAATGAATATCTTGGCAGCGAAGGCACGAAGTTTCATGGGGTAAACGGCGTTACATTTAGGTGAGCCTGACCTATCTGTGGTGTTGGTTTATTGTGCTTCACCCTGGAGACAGAATCCCTTTAATAACTATATACATGGTATCAAATATTCCACTTCCAAAGCTCGTATGACAGTCCTAGAGAATTGCAACGGAATCGGATAGAAAGTTTATGGAATTCAACAGAAAATACTTTGATACCTCCTTTTGAAATCCGAGGTAGATCAATACCACACATACTGCTATTCTGTGTGCTTGAGCCCTATTGTGTTTTTTCCTCTAATTATAAGTGTATGTTGTAAGATAACGATTTGCAGATGAAATGTATAATTTGTTATTTCAGAAAAACTGTTATTGGAAGCATAAACCTGGCAATACACTTCAATTGCTGTTAGCTGAACAAAGGTGCAGCTAACTGCTATTCCTCCTGACCTCCTGCATATTGCTTGTATGCTCATTCCAGCCCAGCATGCATGTGTTCTCAATGGTGAGAGGGGAATAAGCTGCTGGTAGACCCTGACAGACTATAGGATAGGCTTCTCATATCAGATCAGTGGTTTTCACTCCCCCACCGTTCAGCTGACTGAAAGGGACAGGGCATTCTGGTAAGCACTCAGTTGAACAGGACTGAGCTGCAATACCAGGCAGAGCCACTACCAAATGTGTGGAGCTGTGCTGTGCTATGTCCACATTGAAGGAGAGTTTTATTTTCATAAAAGAGGAGTTCTCTTGAACAGAATAAGCACGGTCCTTTTATCTGAACTATTCCTGCTTATACTGTGTGCCTTTAGCTCTTGTATGTAATTACCAGTTGGAATCCTGGTTCTAGACCGCCCCAGGCCAGTAGGGGTGTAATTCAGTTTTATTTGATTAAGTAAGAGGGCACATGTGGCGGCACGCTCATGCATGGTAAATCGGTAATTACATAGCTTGTGACAGGCTTCCCTGACTGCAGACTGCGCGCCACCCACACCTGCCAGGGATTAGGAGATGTCTGTCAGAAACAGATATGTAACCAAATTTACACATTGCTCATAAAGAGAGGCCCCATAGAAACCTTGGCACCATGCATTTCCTTGGAATAACACGTGTGTGGGGGTGGCAAGAAGAAAGACAATTTCAAGGGAAAAAAAAGTTATTCATTTTTTATTTTTTTCTTAAACATTAGAATTTTTTTATGCTGAAAAGTTGAAGACGTTTGTTGAATATATTGCTGTCTGTAATAGGTGCTTGCAAATCATACACCTGGTCAGGACTGCATTAACCATAGGGCAAATGGTCCATCCATACCAGGTCCTGTAGTACTGGTGGCCCCTTCTGAATTGAGCCACGTGTTTTGGGTGCTGTCCTGTTGTTCCAGGCGGCAAGCAGCATTTTCAACTCTATCGGCGTCCTTGGGAGGAAGATAATGTTCAGTACAATGGTGGAGCACAGAGTTATCAGCTTCATGCTCCACCATTCAGGTTTCAGCTGATGATGTCTGCGGCAGGGAGGCGCGTTGAGTGCCAAGCAGGAAACATCACTATAGCCTAAGACTGCATGAAGAACCATGGGAACGGGGTTAGGAGAGTACATAACATTGGTGACTTGCCTCAACCAGTGATTGGCTGAGAGCTAAGCGGACATTTCTAGTGTGTCGTGAGGGACCCAAGACATAGGGACCAGGGAGGAAAGTTGTGACTAGAATGTATGGGCTCCTAGGAGAATCCAGCCCTGCCACCTGATGGTCTTCAAAACTCTTGTCCATCACCACAGCAACCTTACCCTAAACCTCATACACCTCAGGAGATCACACAGAACCCTTATTTAAAGTGTACCGCCAGCTAAAAACAACTTTGTAAATGAATAGTACATGTGAATATAAGAAACTTAATATATCTAATATATCTTATTAACAAGATCTGTTTCCTTATTCACGCATTAAGCTGTTCTCCTGCTTTTTATCTTCCATATGACTACTTGTTTACATTATATTCTTCTCTGTATTGAGCTTCACACATAGAGCTCTATGGAGAAAGATGATGTGGAGGAGGAATTCTTCTGCCGGCTAGTTAATTGATTTATTGCCTCATTCTGTGCACTGACAGCCTCTTATCTACAAACATAGCAGTGTTAAAATCTTAATAGAGCATAGGAGCAGCAATTATTTGAGTGCTTTTTGTAGCAGCCTAATCTTCCCCCTCCTCTCTTCATGGACTAATATGTAGAAAGTAACTCTGCCTGAAAAGTAGAGAAGAAACCTATTTCTCTAATAAGATATATTACAAAGTTTCATATATTAACCTGCACTATTCATTTATGAAATGTTTCTTTAAAACTAGAGGTATGCTTTAAAAAAATCACTTTTCACCAGCATCAGGTGACACCGCCTGCCCCTCTAACATGACCTTAACCTCCCAGGAGCCCATGTCCCTCTCATCTTTACCCAGCGGAGACCTAGAAAGCATCACAATAGGCTTGGCAGAGGATCTGTAAGGTAAGTGTCATTTTGTTTCTTTTTATATTAATTCCATTCTGACCCTTTTTTAAAAGTAATTTACTGGTTGCAAAAGCCCTTTAAGCAAGAATAGGTTTTTAATTTTGAAGGTATTGAAATTCTAGACTCATTACACTAATTAGATTTCCATAATTTCAGTAATTTTTTATAATAGAATATCATTATGCTCAATTGGGTTTTAATAAAGCAGAATGCTCTTTCCCTGCACAGCATGCACTTTTATATGGATTTTTAATAATTAGCGAAGAGGAATGAACTGCGATGAGATAAATTATGCAGGGTCATTGCATCGTAAAGGGAGGGCTGCACAACAGCTGATACATTGCCACGTAGTGCTTGGTATTGCATGATATTGGGGGTAAGACTGCATTAGGAAAGAATTATTTCTGGAAGATTTCTGTCTTTGAGCTTTACCAGATTCTCATTGGAGCTTTCTCCACTATCCAGTACCTGAGCGTTTGCCCCATCAGTCTCCTCCAAGCTAAGCTATTAGTCCATCTACTATAGCAACACAGCCTAGTGCTTATGATATGGCACAAATGCTGCTGTTAGGGGATCAGTTCATGGTAGGACATCCTCATTTATTTTGAGATATGTTCACTGTATGGGGGCAGATTTATGAAGAGTGGCATTTTTAACTACAGAGGATGCCCCTCATTTATGACAAGGGACACGCCTTCTCATAAATCAGGCACAACCTCCGTGGTGCCATGTGAAATCTATACCAGGTCATAGCTTTTGTAAATTTCAGACATTATTTACACAAGTAAATTGGCACAAATGATGATAAATCTGATGGCACCGGTGGCCTTGTCCATGCCAGGTTCCTCATCACCTTTGAGAAAAGTGACGAGGGTTTCATAAACAATGCCACTTGCAACAGTTTTGTGAGTGGCCACTTGTGAGATCCAGCTGGTAGAGGGAGTCTTACAGGCATAAAGCACCAGAAAACTTCTGAAGGTGCCTTAAAGGGGTATTCCCACTAACATAACCATTTAAAAATTTGTAGATAATTAAAAGTTAAACATTTTTGCAAATATAAGTAATTAAACATTTTGCAGTTTTAAAGATTTTCTCTAAATATCTTGTGGTCACAGTCTTGTTGTCTTGATCGGTTGCCAGTGGATACGACCATGAATGCAGGACCTTCCTAAGGTCAGAAAATCAGCTATAATTTACTTATTGTGGCTGGGATATCTTCTTATATATGTAGTGTTCCTGCCTGCTATCCCGGCTACAATAAGAAAATCATGGCTGGGTTTTTGACAAGTCCCTGACCATATAAAGTTTCTGCATTTGTGGTTGTATCCATTGGCAACTGATCAAGACAACAGACTGTCACCACTAAGATGACTAGAGAAAATCTTTAAAACTCTGCAGAATTTTTAACTACTTATATTTGAAAAAATGTTTAACTTTTAATTATCTATAAATATAGATATGATTATATTCATGGGAATACCCCTTTAATCTCTTGACTAAGACCTATTATGGTCACAGTGCAGATATGTCTAGATATGTGTGTCACACTGTGGGCAGTTTTTCAAAACCGCATGAATTTATGATATTTTGTCATGAGATGTCTATCTTACATGTACCTATGTGTGGACACCCAGTGGCTGTTATGTAAACTGCAGGCAGTCAAGGATTTTTCTAGCATGTTGCTATGTTGTATTGAATTAGTTTAATGAGAAATTGGAGTTCTTGTGTCTTGTACATGTTGTACAGCACAAATATACGCCAACGTCCTGCGATAACAGATTACAGCCATAGTGTATAACAAAGGTTACCAAGTGGGGTGAAGTTTTGGGTGTCAAAGAAAATGTCAATCTGGTTCTCTACATAGTAGACAAAGAATAATTGTGTGTTCCCCCATCCTAAAAACAAGCTTGTCCCCACTCTGCCCATCCACTCGCATGCTGCTTATGTGTGTGCTTACTGTATACATTGTACTTGTGTGTAACTTCCTCTGTCCCTATCTTTCTCTTCATGCGGCAGTGCGCTCCGTTCTGTTTACAGGTAACTCATGTACTTTCCTCAATGGCTGCAGCGCCCATGTTTTTCCATAATTGACATTATCACCTAGTTACAGGATAGATAAGTGTATGACTGCTAAGCGCCTCAGAGATCACTAGAAAGGGGCACAGAACCCCTGCTTGAGTGGGTGGTGGTCTAGCATGCCCCCTACTGCTCACGTCAATGTTTGTGGTGCTGACAGGGACAGCCAAGTACAGTGCGCAGTTGTTTCCGCCATCTCCATAGACATTGAGTGATGGCAGCAGGGGGTGCATGCTCAACCTTCTCCTTCTCACTGAGGCTTTTAGTTGATTTATTAGTTCCTATAATGTACAATACCTGTACACACTTAGTAAATGCAGCTGTTACACCTGCTGTCCTATTATGTGCTGCTTGAATGTACCAGAATGATAGTAATAAGTATAAATGTAAAAGTGCTAATGATTTCTGTAGGTAGACTAAAGATTGAACGTGGAGTGTGTTACGAGATAAAGGTAGTCAGAAGCAGACATGTTCTCCCTGATGCTAAGTCGTGTCCTTTTCTCTCTGCAGCTGAATGATGAACTGAAGCAAAGTCTGAAGAACACCATGACCATGAAGTACAAACAGCCAGGAGAGGACAAAGTGACCAATGCAGTGGACAAGCTGCAGCAGGAGGTGAGGGACGTTTTGTGTATTCCCGAATCCCTGTCCGCAGACTACAGAACTCCAAACAATCATGAGAACTGGGTACACAGTGTCACCTTGTGAAGGGAGCAGCAGTGTGTTTTCATGACCACCACTAAATTCACTTCTATGGCAATAGCGGTGGTCATGCGTGTATACTCCCACTCTATTTATACAAGTTATTTGGGAACCCCCATTCTTTACTGGTTACTGATACATTACTATAGATTTCTGGTATATTACCATAGTATTTTTTCTGTTCAGTCTGGAGGACTAAGCAGAGGGATACCCAGTGCATTGTCAGTGGACTCTTCTAACAAAATTTAAAGGGATTACTGGTTCTGGGGGGGCATTTTTGATACCGGTGGTCTATTCTCCAGATAGGTCATTTGTATCAGAAAGGTGAAGGTCTGACACCAGGCCCCTGCACTGATAATTTGTTCTTGGCAGCCTCTGGAACTATACAGCTTATGGAGCTAGAAGCAAAAGGCTTTGTGCACTGTGCAATGGCCATGCCAGAGTTCAGCAGCTCAGTTTCCATTCAATTGAATCGGAACATAGCTGCAATACTCCCGTAGGGCTGCTACATAGCTTGTGGAGCCGTCATGATTCTGGCTCCATACACTGTATATTTCCAGTGCCTGGAAGATGCCAGGAATAGCTGATCAATGCAGGGACTGGGTATTGGACCCCCATTGTTCTGATATTGATGACCTATCCTAAGGATAAGCCATGAATATCCTAAGTGTTTAAAAAAAAAAAAAAAAACCCTTTCAGAACAACTATCTACTCCTATTCTTCACAACTTCTGACTTGCTGCTTTCTCTTCTTTAGTTTAAGTGTTGTGGAAGTAATAATTCCCAGGACTGGAGGGAAAGTGTCTGGATAAGATCTTCAGAATCTGAGGGGCGCGTAGTTCCTGACAGCTGCTGTAAGACTGTGACACCTAGATGTGGGATCCGAGAACATCCCTCCAACATCTACAGAGTCGAGGTGAGGATCCATTATCGAAGTGTTTATTGACATCCACTGGACTTGGGATTGTATTCTATAAAAATGGAGAAAATAAGGGTAAAGTAATAAATACGTGGAAGTAATGTGATATATAGTCCACAGTAGTAGGATAAGCTGATGAGATCACTTACCTACAGATGAATACATATGACTCATTTCTTCTCTTCACAGGGCGGCTGCATCACCAAACTGGAAACCTTCATCCGATCTCACCTGCTTATTATCGGAGCAGTGGGCTTAGGCATTGGCTTTGTACAGGTGACTTATATGCATTTAACTACTGAACCCTACTGATGTCTGAGCGGACATACATATTCTTCTTTCCTGATTTACCTAGCAGAAATTTCTTTTATACAAGCTCAGCACTCAGCTGGAAAGTAGTAGTAGTAGTAGTAGTGTGGAATTTATTAGTAGAGAAATAGCAATCCAACAACATAAAAGTCATATGATGTTTCAATCTAATGCAGCAGAGGTCAAGGAATAGTAGGGAGAGCGCCAGTGTAGGGCTAACCAGTCGCCAAGAGAAAGGGCGCCCTTTACTAATAAATTCCACGCTACTATTACTTTCCGGACAGGGACATCTCTCCTTGAGGAGAGCACCAGTTAAGGTGTGTAGAGTTTTGAGTTGCCTCCCACAAAGCCAGCCAGTTCACTTTGCTCTGCACTGATGAGGGACAAAAATCCCGAAACGGCGCTGTATGCAGATAAGTGAAACTGGCTTGGCTAAAATCCCTTTTGCTGTCTCAAGACTCGGTGAGTCAAAAGCAAATTGAGGATCTGTTACATCCAATAGAGGGCGCATGAGCTCCCAGCTCCTTTCCCATAATGCCTTGTGACTATTACTTTCCATCTGAGTGCTGAGTTTGTATAAATGATTTGCTCTGGGAAGGAAAATGACACAAGCATCATAACCTTAGTGGAGTGATGTGCAGCCCTATCTGCGTTTCACATGCCTAGCAGAATTTATTATTGAAGGGGAAACAGAAGTCAATGGTAGCCCATGGTGACCCCACAGATTAACTGTATTCATTTACTACATATGGCAGAAATACATGGGCTTATTAAGCAGGGCTGTGGCGTTGATGACCAAGTTTGGGTGGAGTCATAGTTGGGTGGGTGGGCGGGGGGGAGTTACCGAATGGCTTCTAAACAAAATGATTATTTTATTTCTATTATACACTTTTTTTTTTTTTTTTTCAATTCAAATTTTTATTGCAGTATTATAATAGGTTCTATTATACACTTATTAATATTGTATAATTAGATACATAGTTTGTTACATATTTACTTTCATAGGAATTCAATCACTAGCTTTATAATGAATTTGAGGATTTTCACTTCTCCGCATCTGTAAATAAGAGCGCCTCCTGCAGTGCTTTTAGCTCAGTGCTGTGTGTTTTGTCACCCCTGATTTTTATTGCTTAGTATATTTGTGTGCTGTTCGTAACTGGGTTAGCCCAGGCTTCATACACTGATCATTGGTACAAGATAAGGGGATATTTAGGTGTTACTGGACACCAGTGACTGTTTTTTGTTTTTTTTGGAATTTGGGTTTAGCAATTTTAGCTTGACATGTACACCCAATATTCTCGTTTTACCATGAATATTCAGAGGTTCTGCATCAACATCACTAAACCTATGACTGAAGACCTTTTTAAATGGACTGATGATCTAGCTTGTTCTTGATCATTGCCCCTGTAAACATGGCGGCGATCGCTTGACTTGACAAGCAAACGCTCATTTGTTGGCTGAATGCATCTTTTATGCAAGCTGAAAAATTATTGTTGGCAGCGGGATCTGTTACTGACAATATGCAAATTGTAGGGGGTGAACTGTATACATCAGGCAGTGTAAAGTCCCTTGGTGATCTATCTAATGTCTATTTTGTGAGACGTTCCCATTTAATTCTTGGTTCTTCTGTCTTGTATTTGTTCCTTAGGTATTTGGAATGATTTTCACCTGTTGCCTCTACAAGAGTCTGAAGTCAGAGCCATACTAAGATGCCTGTGGACTCATATTATTGCACTCAGTCTGTTGACCCATCATGCCCTGCTGGCTTAATATGTTTCCGGAGCAGCAGAAACTCATGTCATAAGTTGCTTTCGACCTCTCACAATACCCGGCTGCTGCGCTTTGAACTGTACATGTATAATCCACACACCACAACTGCATCATCAGACTATTGATTTGTGCCAAGGTAATAAGTGAGACCGCAGAAGCCATAGTTTCTCATGGACATTTTCCTACTTTCTCAAACGCCTAATGCCTTGATCGATCGTGTTGGTCAACTTGGTGTGTGGGAAACATTAATGCGGTGGTGTGTCATCATATTATTGGGCGGGTCCGTGAGTGTAAACTACTTCTACTACTAGAGGTGCACTATTCGTGGTCCCTCATGTCAACCCTGCCTTCTGAAAATCACCATCATTGCCTTAAAACTAAATTCCAAGCCAAATATGAAACTATGCAGATGGTCATTGTCCGCCCCCTATCAATGCAGGAAATATGCTTTACCTAACAAACCATGTCCTAAAGCCTCACAAGTCAAAGTATCTGTTTTAACAAGTAATAGGCATTTTATGTGTTTTTATGTTTATTTTGAATATATTAATTTCTCACCCGCTTTTATATTTCACATCTTATAAAATGTATCGCACTAGGTATCGGTTACAGGGACATTAACCCTTATAGGCAAAGACCCCACTTACCAGTTTTTTATTTAGTTTCAAGACCTCCTTCAAACCATGTGGAGGAAGGGCTCATACATAGAAATCTATGGGTTTTCATGCAGAAACATATTGAAGTTTCTCTAAATTCATGGGAAAAAAATGTTAGCTTGTTCCATCACATGCTGTATTACAGCGTTATGTAATATGGCGCAGCACATGAAGTGACTACAGCTCCGTAATGCATAGCCATTCCACTGTGCAGACTCTGTACACATTGCTTTGCTGTATACATGAGGCCCTAGGGTTTATGTTGCCTGGTCTCTACTTCACGTAGCAGCGGGAAAGGGTTTCTTCTACAGCAAGCTTTAAGTTAATACACAGCTCTTTAGGAATTAACCTTTTTTCCCTGGGCTTACTGTTAAAACTAAGGGATTGAGTACTACATAGACACATATGTACCCCCAAGAGGATGACAGTATGACAACTACAGTGGTAATAGCTGTTTTTTTCCTAATGGGTGCATGCCTTTTTTTTTTTTTTTCTTTTCATCTTAAATTGCCTTTAGCTGATGCCTTGTGTCATTACATTTGATCAGTCCTGTTGAACATATCGGGCTATCTGTTTGCATCATGGAGATGAGCAGATTGAAATAATTTTAGGTAAAATAATTTTGTTATGAGATTGACGGCTCCTTACACTTGCTTTCACAAACATATACCTTGAAACATGCGTTTTTCTATTACAGGGTATATATGCCTATACATTGTCATACGTTAGAAAGAACTCCGCTGACAAAGGCTCACGCAGTATGAACAGATCTTAACTTATATTTTATAGATATTTCCTGTTGTGTCTGGGTTTAATGGAGTTGCCAGGATTTTTTTATTTAGGGGCTGTCCTAAGTATAGGCCATAAATATCCCACTGATAGAGGTCCAGCCCCTATAGAGTGAGCAGGTGTTGTCATTGCAGCTCAGCTTCTGTTGAAGTCGGTAGTACCAGCACCTGGCCACTATACAGGGACTGTAGAAAACTGCATTGTCTCAGTGCTGTGTATAGTATGGGTGTCGGACGTGGCCTCATACAGGTGATCCATGTTGGGGATGCTTGTCTGCCACCCGCCAGTTGTATATTTATGGCTTATCCTAAGAAAAGGGATTAAAAAAAAAAAAAATACCTGGCCAACCCCTTTGAGTACTGTTTGCGGTGTTGAATGATTGACAGCCTGTCATGTATACATGCTCACACAGATAGCTGCAGGAGACCACCCTCCAGACTCATAAGCCCATAGCGTGCAAAAATTTTTTCCTACAAAACTATATATTAGTCTGCTCATCCCATCCTGCTCTATAGCTTCACTTTGTTCAACCAGACAGATCCACTGTCATGTTATCTTATAATGGATTTTTGATGTCTAGTTGTCACAAAGCCTGGAATTGTAAAGGGAATCAGAATGGTCAGATAAATTATTTTCTCGTCATGTTATATAGTAAAATATTTCCAATCTTAAATTATGATAAAAAAGAGGGAGATGATAATATAAAGTAATGGAGGTGATGTGTGAGTCTGGGCGCCAGATCTTTCCTCTTCTTCTCTCTTTAATCTTTAGTATAAAGTTCTTTAAATGTCACTGAAAAGAAAACAGTGTTTCTGGCACGCCGAAATAAAAGTCTCTGCCAAGTAATTAACTTCAGTTGGCGATGTAGACCGTGCGCTTTCATCGAGCATTGATTCTGGCATGCGAGGAACAAAACATTCTGCGCCGCTGTAGTAACGGATTATCATTAGGATTTGACTTGTCATTGTTACACGGCTGCCTCTTCCAGTATATAACCTAATGGACTTAACCAGCTAGTAAGCAGACACAATGTATATATGTGCGGGCCTAGTGCTATGCACCAGAGCTTTACATAGACATGATGGCAAGTGAAGCTGGCACACAATGCGTTTATATACAGGACAACTTACTGGAGTTCTCATAGGCTGAGTATACTGCTGGGATAAGACTGAGAATGTTGTATCAATGTGAATGACCATGTGTAAAGCTTGCCATACGCATTAGATGTATGTGAGCTGAACCTGACGATTTTTAGCAGAAACGGACAACTCTCTAATGTGCAGGATGGGGCAGTCGTATTTGAACATGCCCAATCCTTTTGTTCTCGAATATAAGCATCAGCAGAGGTGTCCAGCAGAAGCTTTTTCCCGCACTCCCTATTGAGAATACAAGCATGTTTGGCCAAGCTGAGCGTGCATGGACTTTGGGGGGGATTTGGAGAGAGCACTGTTGACCTGAATGAGTGTTCGATAGTATCGCATGTGTATGCACAGCCTAAGGGGCCATTCACACAGCAGGAAGTGAAGAGGGATTAGAGGCAGACTTCCACCTCAAATTCTTAGCCTCTTTCCAGTCCCTGGCAGAAGGCCAAAGCAGAGCCTTGGCTTTCTGCTGTGGCTTTTCCTTGGGGCTAATCAGCAGAGTGTCTTGTGCTGCAGGTTCTGCAGCTGAAACCACTACAGAATCAGCAGCAAGATTGAGCAGGATCCTTATTTTTTCAGCATTCTGTGTTAGTCTCTGCCTTCCATTGGATTTAATGGGACACTATGCAAGATGGAATTTGGTGCTGATTTTGAGGCAGAATCTGCTTCAAAAGCAGCTCCATACTTCCCTGTGTGAATTTACCCAAATGGTCGGACCCATTAATTATTTGATTTACTTAAAAATTCTGTAATCCTGAATTTTAAGAATTTTGCCATGTGTAAACATATCCCAAGACTAGTTTTACATACCAATGTATTAAACATTAAAGTAAGTCTGCTATTCACCTTCCATCCATTAATGTAATTACAGCCCCGGGTAATGCCTTGATGCATTAGTCCAAGCATACAGTACCTGTATAGTCCTGAAAAGAGGTCTAATAGACAAGAAAAGGAAGATTATCTGATATGCAAATGAAGGTGCAAGTACCCAGTAGGTGATACCAAGATGGCACATGTAGAGTACTCTCTAACCTGTGATGGTCTGCATTGTGACATCAGACGGCTCTAGAGCCTTCAAGACCAAGAGGAGGCACAAGGCAAGGTTTAGTGAGAAGAGTCTGAGCACCCACTGCGCATTTGTGGCCTCATCTGAATGTCAGATAAAGCATATTTTTCGCTTAAGGCTACGAAGGTATATTTACACAATTGTTTCAATGCACTACCCTGTCCTGTAATTCATTTAACGGGAAGAAAGGGGCTACCAAAATCCCTTAAATGTCAACAAATCTAAGACAGAAGTTGGCAAAAACTCTGCACAGGAAGAATGTGTGTATTGAAGATTTTAAAAAGTGTCAAAGTATCTGTGGTGTGTACATGGCCAAATCCTAAGACATCACGTTAAAGTGTTCTTGTAAACCTGGCTGTGATAACCAATGGTGATGCTTGTCAGAGGGTTCTTAACCTCCAAGTATCTGGCTCTATACAATATAGTATTTCATGAATACTGATGGCATTAGGATCTCTCATCTCTGACTGTATATAGCAGAGCTGTTCTGCTAAGGTTACCATTTATATACCATACTGTGCCTCTATGTATTTATATAGCAGGTTTGAAGGAGTATAATCCATGTTATGTAAGATGCAGCAACCCAAGCTTGGATCCAAGGACTCGCAAGAGTTTTCGTTAGCTCATTTCTCAATTTTTCTAGGCACCTGGTGTGACAATAAGAGCCAGGTTCATCTGCAACACCAGACACATTCACAGGAAGGAGTAGCAGTATTTCTGCAGAAAAAAACATTTTTTACTAATTTCCTTGACCTATTTTGGTTCCACTGCCCAGCAATCAGCAATTTGTTTCCATTTTACTTCTGCATTAGGGATTTCAATGCGTAAAAACACCCATTACTGTTAAAGTCAATGAGAAAATATCTATATATATATATATATATATCTATATAAATATATATAGATATATATATATACACATATATAATTTTTTTTATATTATTCTGATGCAGATTTAGAGAAAATAAATAAAAAAGCTTCAAAATCTGCACAGAAATCTGCATGAACATGTATGAAATTCATAATTTTCTGCTTGTAAATTCTTTATCTAGGAGTTAAAGAACATGGCTGATCTCTTCCAAAAACAAAAGTGCCATACTGGCCCCCAGGTTGTGTGTGGGAACTGAGCTTCAATACTAAATACAACCTATGGACTGTTGTGGCACTCCTCTTCTCCCCCCCCCCCCCCCCCGTTAAAACCTGCCAAACCCCTTGTAATGGAGACTCAATACTGACAAATGACTGACAGAATTTGGTTCAGAGCAGGGGAACTTCACAATAGCCACACACAAGCTGGGGTGACTGCTGAGTATATAACATGTATATTATATGATTTCTTGCTACTGATACAGGAACCACTACTGAACCGGTTATTTTTTTTAGCCTTGAAGGTGAACGAATTTCTTACATATAGAGTACATATATATTAGCTTTTTATTATATATGGTGTATATTACAATTCAATTATGTCTTGTTTTTCTTCATGTACAGATTATTTCTTTTTCACCTATATGATGTGTATGCGACTAAGGTAAATTCCAAACATTATAGTTTATAGGCTTTCTAATATATTAGGGTATGTTCACACGGCGGAAAGTACTTCTGCCTTAAATTTCTCTGCACTTTCCGGCCCTGTGGCTTTTTGCTGCGGCTTTTATTCACCGATTTGTCTCACAAATATAGGGTTCGCACCGCAGGTTCTGCGGCTGGATCAAAAGTGGAATCTGTGGCAAGATCAAGCAAAATGCATATTTTTTTTTCATCGTTCTGCTTCAATCTCTGCCTCCCTTTGAATACAGTTGGAGACAGATTCAGGGCTTCAAAATCAGTGCCATATTACATTGTGTGAATATACACTTAATGGGATCTTCAGCTTTTTTTTTTTTTTTTTTTTTTAGATTTTAAACAATTCATAGTTCAGATCCGAACTGGAAGGGGTCAGCGTTAATAATGGACTAGATAAGTTATTGGGTTACAATCATTATTAAAGTTGGCAATAGGCATGCAAATATCTGCCCACATTAACATGGATATTCTGCTCTAGTGAGGGGACCCTTGAGACCTCTTCCAGCCTCTTTTGATCTCACAGATTTTTACTTTTTCAAACAAGGTCTATCGTGAGCGCCATCTTTGTCACATCCTGTAGCGTGACCAAGGTAAATTTAGCTGTATGGACAGTCCACAAGATATCAATGAATCCTGTAATAATAAGTTATCCACTGGAACCCCCACCAATCACAAAAACGGTGGCTTGAGTCCTCCCATTTGTATAGAGATGAGGTCATACGTGCACCCCAAAGTTGTTTTATTTCTGTGGGATTGGCAGAGAAAAAGATTGGCTCCAGCAGATAAATGATGAGGCAGCCACCGCTCCATTCAGACAGGGGCATTTAGGACCATTCTCTCATGATTGGTGCGGACCCAGCAGTCGGACCCCCACTGATCTAGCAGTGAATAGGGAAAAACAATCTCCCTTTAATAGACCATTTTTGGTTTAGATATTTACATTTTTATCAACGCATTGAAATCTGCCCATAAACATTAGATAAATGTCAGCTGAACGTGCCAATTGCTTGCCACAATAGGCTGAACAACTATCTTATGTGTTTGGCCAACCTAGCAGACAGTCCTTCAACACCCTCCAGCGTTAAGTGGTGAAAGTCCTGCTGGTCTGGGGGTATTTTATACTATCACACAAAAAGGGTTTTTCTGATGAACAAGTCTGATTTTATTTTTTATGTACTTGAGCTGTAATACCAGACGCAGCCTGTAGAACAGAGTGGCACTATTCCTGAAGGGGAAAAAAAAACAGACCCTTATATAATATTATAAAACCCCTTTTTAACTTATTAGTTTAGGTTAGTTAGGATATAAAACCCTGACCAGAACAAGTCTCCAAGTGTAATGGGAACATTTTACTTTTTTTTTTTTTTGTTCTATAAAGTGCAAATGACTGTCCCATACCCTGTTGCTCTTTGCTTCACTATCTATATGATGTATTCAGGTAATATGTAATGTATAGTTAGATACTGGACTGTAACATGACACACTGATATTCACATGACTACTGTATGTACCTATTTAGCATCATTGTGTTATACATGTCATCTCCTGCTTCTCACACCACACTAGTCTTCTCATGGACCTGATATGTCTTGTTTAAGTCATTACAATGTTTTTAGTGTTAATAAAATGTGTCATGGTGACCATACACTAATATTGTATGTGATGTATCTATTACTGTGGGGATGGGGTATATGCTAATAGGAACAGCTCTACTGCAGCCTGTATAACCGTGGTACATGGCGCCCGTGTGGCCCGATACTACTAGCCCCCAGCCCTGCCCTGTGCTACCATATACTGTAGTTCTCTGCATAGTCTCATTTAGATATACAGGCCTTTTCTGTTGGATTCTAAACCAAAAATTGTGCCAAGTTCACTTAGACATCTTTCCACCAAAATATTCTCTCCTAGAAGCTGTCTCTAAGGCCCGGTTCACATCTGTGTTCGGGTTTCCGTTCGGGTAGTCCTGCTTGCAGCACTTTCCTCTCCGCATGCTTAGTGCGGAAACCACACGGACCCCATTATAGTTTATGGGGTCCGCAGGTTTCCCATGCAAACCACTTTTTTATGCATATAGGTTCCCGAACGCAGATGTGAATCGGGCCTAAGAATATTTTAGTATTATGTCGTCCAAGTGAACTTGGCACAATTTTTGGTTCGGAATTCAACAGAAAAGACCTGCATACCAAATTGAGGCATATGGATGTACATTAAGGCCCTATAGCGCTCCACAATTAGTGTGTGCATGAGGCCTTAGTAATAAAAGCTGTATAATACGTTATACTTGTGCAGTGACCTGCCATCCTTATGGAAGACATAAGGAAAAATCACAGCCATTGTTGGGCACCGCCAATACTGTAATGGATCCATAGACCTTTATTCACCCGACCTCCATGTAGGTGAAATCGGGCAGGATTTGCGTTTTTCACCCCATGGAATAGCTTAGACATCTGTGCTATTCTATTCCATGCAGTTGCATTCAGCTGGAAAAAAAAAATCCAAATACGTACCGCGTACAGTATATGTTTATTTGCCTATGCAGGGCAAATGCCACTGGGCAGCATCTATGTTTTTTTTTTTAAGTCTGTTTAATACATCCTCTGTGGTGTGAAAGTAACCTTATACAGGGGCTATTTGTTCTGTCAAGGTGGCCGACAGGTTGTGCAACAGCCTGAACTGAATGAATTAAGCATAGCAACCAATTAGAAATCAGCTTTCATTTTTTCCAGAGCAGTTTAAGGAATGAAAGCAGAGCTCTGTTGGGTTGCCCTGGGCAACAAAGACAGTCCTAAGCAGGCCTTACACAACTGATGTATATCGTGAAAACCTGCAAATTGGGCGGGTTTGCCTGACCAGGGAATGTGTTTGGAGACCTCCTGACTCTTCTCTGACAGCAGAGGAACAAAGAATCAATATCCTAGACAAATTCCCCAAATAAAATACATGCATGCTTGGCTCAGCAGAGTGGTACATGTACCCCAAGATGGAGGAAAGACTCACCTGGCATCACTTTTTATACCCCTTACAGAACATAAGCACATGCAAGCTCAGCTCAGTCGAGTGGTGAATATATCTAGAAACCGTGAAAAGGCCATTCCCAGTCTCTTCTGAAATCTTTTATCCCCTTTCATGACGCACACACCACTTAGCCAAGAGTGCATGTATATGGGGGATTCAGGCAAACCCATCTGAAGTGTAGAGCTTGTGTCATGGATTTAAAAACTTATAACAAAATGACATTCATTCTGATCGGTTTTTCAGTCGGTTTAGGTTTAGTTGCGTCATAAACAGGCAGACACCATCATAGAATCCCGATCAACCCCATTATAGTCAGTGATGTCCGTCACTGGTGTTCGTATGAGGAATGGAGCCTGGACCGCCACTATTTCCTTTAATGGAGCAAAAGATGGAAATGACAATTAAAAGAATTTTGATACTTCCTTCTAGAAAAATATCTGCTGCATAGAAATGGGGTAGTATGTTGGGGAATTGCTAGTGGTGCAGTCTGCTAGCTCTATAATGAAGGCTGTCACATTCAAGTGAATAGGGCAGAGCTGCAGTACCACATATAGCCTGTAAACAAGAGTGGTGCTCTTTCTGGATTGTTGCTGGTATGTGCGCCCTTACACCGAGACTAAAGGGGCCAGTGACCAATGGTTCTGCCATATGCTGCACCTACCGTGTATGTCTTTGTACCTTGATATATCTTCTCTCTCTAGCACAATGCCTTGTATGCTATCCATGACATGTGAGCACAGGCTGTAGTACGTCTGACTAAACATGTCAGAATTATGGCCTGCACATAATGGATGTGACTCATGGCAGGTGAGTGTCTGTGCAAATGTTTCCAGGCTTTTCATAGGTAATTGTTTCTCGGTTCTGCTGACAGCACTACAGATACCACGCTGCCTGCCAGCTATGGGGCTCTGCTATGACATCACCCTTTATATTGCAGTCTATGCTTTATGCAGATTTCAGAGCACGTACTTGGATATGAGACAGATTGTTTTCAATCTGAGGTAGAATACAGCGGGGGAGATTTATTATTATGTTTGTGTCAGTGTTTCAGCAATAAATGTGGCTTTTCTATCGGCTGCATTTTTTTTTTTTTTTTATGCCTGACATTTATTAATTGTTTGTACCACACTTAATATTTTGGTGTCTATATATGGGCATGGTTAAGTAGTGTGCGTGTGTGTGTGTGTGTGTGTGTGTGTGTGTGTGTGTGTGTGTGTGTGTGTGTATATATACAGTCATGGCCAAAAGTTTTGAGAATGATACAAATATTAATTTTTACAAAGTCTACTGCTTCAGTTTTTCTAATGGCAATTTGCATATACTCCAGAATGTTATAAAGAGTGATCAGCTTAACAGCAATTACTTGCAAAGTCAATATTTGCCTAGAAAATGAACTTTATCCCCCAAAACACATTTCAACATCATTGCAGCCCTGCCTTAAAAGGACCACCTAACATCGTTTCAGTGATTGCTCCATTAACACAGGTGTGGGTGTTGATGAGGACAGGGCTGGAGATCAATCTGTCATGATTAAGTAAGAATGACACCACTGGACACTTTAAAAGGAGGCTGGTGCTTGCCATCATTGTTTCTCTTCTGTTAACCATGGTTATCTCTAAAGAAACACGTGCAGTCATCATTGCACTGCACAAAAATGGCCTAACTGGGAAGAGTATTGCAGCTAGAAAGATTGCACCTCAGTCAACAATCTATCGCATCATCAAGAACTTCAAGGAGAGAGGTTCCATTGGTGCCAAAAAGGCTCCAGGGCGCCCAAGAAAGACCAGCAAGCGGCAGGACCGTCTCTTAAAAGTGTTTCAGCTGCGGGATCGGGCTACCAGCAGTGCAGAGCTTGCTGAGGAATGGCAGCAGGGAGGTGTGAGTGCATCTGCACGCACTGTGAGGCGGAGACTCTTGGAGCAAGGCCTGGTCTCAAGGAGGGCAGCAAAGAAGCCACTTCTCTCCAAAAAAAACATCAGGGACAGACTGATATTCTGCAAAAGGTACAGGGAGTGGACTGCTGAGGACTGGGGTAAAGTCATTTTCTCTGATGAATCCCCTTTTCGATTGTTTGGAACATCTGGAAAACAGCTTATTCGGAGAAGAGGTGAGCGCTACCACCAGTCTTGTCTCATGCCAACTGTAAAGCATCCTGAAACCATTCATGTGTGGGGTTGCTTCTCAGCCAAGGGAATTGGCTCTCTCACAGTCTTGCCTAAAATCACAGCCATGAATAAAGAATGGTACCAGAATGTCCTCCAAGAGCAACTTCTCCCAACTGTCCAAGAGCAGTTTGGCGCTCAACAATGCCTTTTCCAGCATGATGGAGCACCTTGCCATAAAGCAAAGGTGATAACTAACTCAGGGAACAAAACATAGAGATTTTGGGTCCATGGCCTGGAAACTCCCCAGATCTTAATCCCATTGAGAACTTGTGGTCAATCATCAAGAGACGGGTGGACAAACAAAAACCAACAAATTCAGACAAAATTAAAGCATTGATTCTGCAAGAATGGACTGCTATCAGTCAGGATTTGGTCCAGAAGTTGATTGAGAGCATGCCAGGGAGAATTGCAGAGGTCCTGAAGAAGAAGGGTCAACACTGCAAATATTGACTTGCTGCATTAACTCATTCTAACTGTCAATATAAGCTTCTGTTACTCATAATATGAATGCAATTCTATTTCTGTATGTGATAAAAACATCTGACAAACACACATAAAAACCAGAGGGCAGCAGATCATGTGAAAATATAATATTTGTGTCATTCTCAAAACTTTTGGCCATGACTGTAGATATATATATATATATATATATATATATATATATATAACAGTCATATGAAAAAGTTTGGGCACCCCTATTAATCTTAATCATTTTTAGTTCTAAATATTTGGGTGTTTGCAACAGCCATTTCAATTTGATATATCTAATAACTGATGGACACAGTAATATTTCAGGATTGAAATGAGGTTTATTGTACTAACAGAAAATGTGCAATATGCATTAAACCAAAATTTGACCGGTGCAAAAGTATGGGCACCTCAACAGAAAAGTGACATTAATATTTAGTAGATCCTCCTTTTGCAAAAATAACAGCCTCTAGTCGCTTCCTGTAGCTTTTAATCAGTTCCTGGATCCTGGATGAAGGTATTTTTGACCATTCCTCTTTACAAAACAATTCCAGTTCAGTTAAGTTTGATGGTCGCCGAGCATGGACAGCCCGCTTCAAATTATCCCACAGATGTTCAATGATATTCAGGTCTGGGGACTGGGATGGCCATTCCAGAACATTGTAATTGTTCCTCTGCATGAATGCCTGAGTAGATTTGGAGCTGTGTTTTGGATCATTGTCTTGCTGAAATATCCATCCCCGGCGTAACTTCAAATTCGTCACTGATTCTTGTACATTATTCTCAAGAATCTGCTGATACTGAGTTGAATCCATGCGACCCTCAACTTTAACAAGATTCCCGGTGCCGGCATTGGCCACACAGCCCCAAAGCATGATGGAACCTCCACCAAATTTTACAGTGGGTAGCAAGTGTTTTTCTTGGAATGCTGTGTTTTTTTGACGCCATGCATAACGCCTTTTTGTATGACCAAACAACTCAATCTTTGTTTCATCAGTCCACAGGACCTTCTTCCAAAATGAAGCTGGCTTGTCCAAATGTGCTTTTGCATACCTCAGGCGACTCTGTTTGTGGCGTGCTTTCAGAAACGGCTTCTTTCGCATCACTCTCCCATACAGCTTCTCCTTGTGCAAAGTGTGCTGTATTGTTGACCGATGCACAGTGACACCATCTGCAGCAAGATGATGCTGCAGCTCTTTGGAGGTGGTCTGTGGATTGTCCTTGACTGTTCTCACCATTCTTCTTCTCTGCCTTTCTGATATTTTTCTTGGCCTGCCACTTCTGGGCTTAACAAGAACTATCCCTGTGGTCATCCATTTCCTTACTATGTTCCTCACAGTGGAAACTGACAGGTTAAATCTCTGAGACAACTTTTTGTATCCTCCCCTTGAACAACTATGTTGAACAATCTTTGTTTTCAGATCATTTGAGAGTTGTTTTGAGGAGCCCATGATGCCACTCTTCAGAGGAGATTCAAATAGGAGAACAACTTGCAATTGGCCACCTTAAATACCTTTTCTCATGATTGGATACACCTGGCTATGAAGTTCAAAGCTCAGTGAGGTTACAAAACCAATTTTGTGCTTCAGTAAGTCAGTAAAAAGTAGTTAGGAGTATTCAAATCAATAAAATGATAAGGGTACCCAAATTTTTGCACCGGTCAAATTTTGGTTTAATGCATATTGCACATTTTCTGTTAGTACAATAAACCTCATTTCAATCCTGAAATATTACTGTGTCCATCAGTTATTAGATATATCAAATTGAAATGGCTGTTGCAAACACCCAAATATTTAGAACTAAAAATGATTAAGATTAATAGGGGTGCCCAAACTTTTTCATATGACTGTGTATATATATATATATATATATATATATATATATATTTTTTTTTTTTTTTTTTTTTTAAGTTTACAGTCATTTTCTGGAAAAAGATATGGTCTCTATTACCCAGAAAAGGACATTCTGGTGCATGTGGTGCACCAAATGCAGATGAGACTGCGGCACCCAGGACAGTCAGCTGATCAGGTCCAGCTTGTGGCAAACCACTGACTTTGTGGCCACTGACAGTAGGCTATAAGGCCAAATGCCTAATAGCTCTAGTCTGCCAGAATGTGAAACACTCCTACAGAGCAGCTCATAAAAGAGGGGGTCCCAAGTGAGGGGCCCCATTCTGTGACAGCTATACACCCTAATATCGCATATGAACAGGGCTTGTCGCCTTCAGACAACCACATAGTAGATGAGATGATGAGGTTGGATGAAGACACCAGAACATCAAGTCCAATCAATAACCCTACAGTGTTGATCCAGAGGAAGGCAAAAAACCCAATGATGCTTATGACAATTGCCCCATTTCGGGGGAAAAATTCCTTCCTGACTCCAATCTGGCATTCAGTATAATTGTGATTAACTGCCTATACATGATGTAGTAAAGATTCCATACCTTTGCTGCATATGTTTATATGCTATAGTTTACCCTACAGTGGGTACCTAGTGACCATATAACTTCCACTCTGGTGCCCACTATCTTGCTATAGTTACAGAACACAATGAATGAATACAATGGTGAATGAAGCAGGAGCCGTCCACAGACAGCTCCTGCTTCACCACTGTGCTCCCCGTGTGCTCCAGCCCCAGCTGGGAGCTGTAAGCGAGATGTGATGATGTCACTCACATCGTGCCTGCAGCTCCGAGAACACTCCGTGACTGAGACTGCAGACAGAGCAGCAGGGGAGCGAGGAGAGGCGAGTATCAGTGTTTTTTTATGCTAAACTTTGGGGGCAACATTAAACTGGTGGCAGATGGAGGGGGACATGAAACTGGGGGGGATTAAGAGGGACATTAAACTGGGGGCAGATGAAGAGGGGACATTAAACTGGGGGCAGATGTAGGGCAGACGTGAAACTGGTAGCAGAGATGGAGGGGGAACATTAAACTGGTGGCAGATGAAGGGGGTGACAAACTGGAAGAGAGATTAAGAGGGACATTAAACTGGGGGCGACTGGAGGGGGACATGTCCACCTCTAGTTGCCCCCAGTTTAATGTCACCCTCCATCTACCCCAGTTTAATGTCATCCTCTAGTTGTGCCCAGTTTAATTTCCCACTCCAGCTGCCATTAATTTATTGTCCCCTCCAACTACCCCCACTGTTTAATGTCACCCTCCAGCTGCCCCAATTTCATGTCCCCCTCTAGTATCCGCCAGTTTAAACTGGGCACCAGGAGAGGGACTTAATACTGTGGGGTAATTGGAGGGGAACATTATAATGTGGGGGCATATAATGTTAGGGTGACTGTAGGAGCATTATACTGTGTGGGGCCACAAAGAAAAATGGATGAGAATGGGCAGAGTCAACGTAGAAGTGGGTGGAGCTAAATTTGCTGCGGTGCACATTTTATCCCTCTTTGTGTTCTTTGAAAGTTGGGAGGTACGATTACTACTACTGGTTTCTTTGTATGTAATTCTGCCATAAGTAACTAAAATAGCAAACAAATAGCTGAGAAAAGCCCTAGAGAACATAATATAGGAGATGTAGGGAGACTGGACTGTAAAAAAAAAAAAGATGGATCTGTATACAGGTCATCAGTATGAAAATTCAATTTGAGCCTGAAAAACCCCTTGAGGCTAAGGCCCCACGTTGCGAGGCTTAGGAAAAAAACAGCAGAAAACACCGAGTCGGAAATGCATATTTTTCCTCTACGGACTTTCTGCCCATATTATAACTATAGGGAAACCAACTGCGTTCCTGTAGGTATAATTGACATGCTGCGATCTACATCATTTCCACAGTGGATTTTTTTTTCTGCAATGTGAAGATGGGATTAGCCAGAATCCCATTCACTTTGCAGGTACTGTAAAACGCAGGCCCCATATTGCAGAAACACAGCTTTTTTGTTGCAGTTTTTGCTGCATTTTTTTGAGAGAATGCCAATAATGATCACAAAAGGAATGGGAAATATATAGGAAGTTCTCATACTACTGCTTTCTGCTCAATCCACTCCTGGCTTTGGCTCAAAAAAAAAAAAAAAACGCAGCAAAATTCGCAACAAAAAAAAGCTGCGTTTCCACAACCTGGGGCCTCAGCCTTAGATGGATTTTCACTATGAGATTGGTTGGGGTCTGACATCTGGGACCCCCACCAATTACTGGTTTAAACAGACCACAGATTTGGACAAGTGCTGCGGCCTCTTCTCTGTTTACCAAACAAGGCACCAAACATTGTATATTGACTGTATTTGGTAATGCAGGTTAGTCCTACTTACTTGAATGGGACTGAACTGCATAGACGCCATGTGATGAATGTGACATCATCGACCTGCGAAGTGGAGCGCCACGGCCACTTCAGTCAGCTGATCTGTGGGGGTCTTAAATGTCAGAGCCCCTTAGCACGTCATTCAGAAAGTAAAAAACGCCAGGTACTATTTCATTGTTATGTGTAATTATTTCTTATATTGCTTTTTACTACTGTAAATTATTAAACTATTATAAAATTAACAAAATAAAACCAATCTTGCTTTGTAACTCAGCGTCCTGTTATCTCAGCATGTAGCGCGCACTTTCTTTACAAGGTATTAGAGGGGATGCTTGACATTATTTTATGGTTTCCATAGCTATTAAGCTGCAGTCACAGCTGTTCTCTGGATGAGGCTGCCCTTTACCACTTCTGGCATTACTAAACATTTCTCCAGAAGAGGGCGCTAGAGCTCTATTTGTCACATTGCACAGCTGCTTTACCTCAGCCTCACCTCAGCTTACAGGAACAGCTGCAAAACCGATTACATCTTTACCTCTGCATGACCCTGATATAAGAATGTATGGTAGTAACCTGTACACCTGCCGGTACACAATGAATTACATGGCGTGCTATGAAACTAAATTAGAAAGAATATATACTACATATAGGTTAACCGGTCTCCACCACAGCAGTTGGTGCTCTGTTAGGTGCTCGCCAGGCACCAGTTACTTTACACCCACTACATTTGGGTTTATGTGTATCTTCACTTTATGTCAGTGCCCCAGGTATCCTCACTGTCTACCAATACACCTGCTAGGCACTATAGGGAACTTCATATATCAATTTGCCTAAAAAAAAAAAAAAAAGTGAACTTGTTGTCCAAAGCACCCAGAATACATGTTTAGGTGGAGGACGTACACATTAAAAATGCCGCTGAATGTGCATTAGAAAATAGTGTGTTTTCTGCTGCAGTTCACCCCAAGGCTTTCAACATTCACACTTCAAAAGTTTAAATCGTAGGGTAAAACCCACACCAATATCTGACGTGCTGTGGGTGTTTTACACAGCGCACATCTCCCATCTTTCAGAAGTCTAAAAGAGGCACAAAAATCTGAGACGGGAAATCTACATATAATAAGCCTCCAAACCTGCTTTGGCCCTGCCCCATCCCAGCCCAGTCTCTTTGTGCCCCCACACAGTATAATACCCCCCATAGTGCTCCCATACAGTATCTGTTGGGACCCACGCTGATCATAAGAACGGAGTTCACTTGAACCCGTCTGAATTGAGCAGCACTCTCGCAGGCACGATGCTACTCCATTCATTTCTATGGGGCTGTGTGAGATAGCCGAGCGCTGTACTTCAGTCATCTCCAGCAGTCCCTTCAATATTAATGAAGTGAGAACAGGGTGTCCAGGCGGGAATATATAGGGAAGATATTACACTTGTGACCAAACATCTTCAAGCTGCCATCTGGGACATTCAAAGGGGTTGTGCTTACGAGTGCTTTCCTCTTAATAAGCTTGTTGCTAATATATATGCTGGTCCCCCGAACCCCAATGATTACCTTTGCCAAGCACAGCCAGGGAGGCCAGTAGTCTCATTCCTTTGCCTCCCCTGTTGATGTTTCGACTTTCAATTGCATGATCGACTCCACTTTACTCTATGGACCTGCAGCTGGAGTAGAGCAGAGGTGGTGATGTCAAATAGAGCCGAGGCAGCAGACAGAGACTTCCGCCACCCCAATGGGGTCTGCAGATATAATCATTGGGGCTCCAGGAGAGCAGCAAATATAGTATAAAGCTTATTCAGTACAGGAAATGAACTTGTAAGACTTGTTTTTCCATGCATGTGGGGGCCATAAAAAGCTGGGTCATATACTCCTTTAAGGCATATCTACAGTATCTGGGACTTCCACTTAACTTATCTTGGGAACGGTGGTCCTCCGACTCAGGGGTGAACCTAGCGTCTCTGCTGCCTGAGGCGAACTATAGAAAGACACCCCCCCCCCCCCAAAAAAAAAAAAAAGATACCCAACCCGGCTATCTTTAGTTACACGATGGGGCCCCCCCCAATTAGGACCTGCACCCATTGGCAGATAAAAAAAAATCCCCATATTTGACCCCCACATAGCATAACACCTACTTTGTTTTGTCCCTCACACGATATACAACCCCCTTTTTTTTTCTAGCTCCTACACAGTATATAACCCAGCTTTTTATGGCCCCCACAGTATATGACCCCTTTCTTATGCCCCCCACAATGTATGACCCCTTTTTATGGCCCTCACAGTATATAACCCCCTTTTTATGGTCCCCACACAGTTTATGGCCCCCTTTTATACCCCACACACAGTATATGACCCCCTTTTATAGCCCACACGCAGTATATGACTCCTTTTTATAGCCCACATACAGTACATGACCCCCTTTTTTTTAATAGCCCACCTGCAGAATATGATCCCCTTTTTTTACACCCCCACCATCACACACAGAGTATATGACCCACCCAGTATATGTTAGGCTGCTACCTATTGTATTATTGCAATAGGTAGGGAACGGTAATTTTTACTCACCTATCCATGTTCCTGTACAGGCCACCCTCCGCTGCCGCCTCCAGGGTGCGCTGTAGCGATAATGAAAAACACTAGGACGCTACCTTCAGCATCATGACGTAAGTGCAGCGGCGCCTAGAGGAGGCAGCAGAGGCAATCCCGCACAGGAGCGGGAACAGGAGAGTAAAAATTACCGGCTGCTACTTATTGCAATAATACAATAAGTAGTGGCTGATTTTTTTTTTTAAAATTATTCCATGAGGCGCCACCTGAGGCCATTGACTTGGGTCGCCTCATGGAAGGTCTGTCTTGCAGTCACTACCTGTCTGCCTGCTGGGCTATGTATGGATCTCCCATAGAAGTGAATGGAGAGAGTTGTACATTCACGGCCACCCTTTCACTCATAACAGTACAGAGAACTGAATCGGGTTTTTGTGGACTGGTGCCAGCGGAACCACCTGAAGATTAACGCGGGGAAGACCAAGGAGATGGTGGTGGACTTCTGTAAATGCAGATGCCCTCCTAAACCAGTGGACATCCTGGGGACGGGCATCGAGATTGTGAACACCTATAAGTACCTGGGTTTGCTCCTTAATAATAAGCTGGACTGAGCAGATCACATGGAGGTCCTGTACAGGAAGGGCCACAGCAGGCTCTACCTGCTTAGGAGGATGAGAGACTTTGGAATCCAGGGGGCACTTCTTAAGACTTTCTTCAACTCGGTAGTGGCATCAGCCATCTTCTTTGGAGTGGCCTGCTGGGGGAGCAGTATATCAACCAGGGACAGAAATAAACTTGACAAGCTGATTAGAAGGGCCAGCTCTGTCCTGGGGAGCCCCCTGGACCCAGTGCAGGTGGTGGGTGACAGAAGGATACTGTCCGTGGTGAGCTCCATGTGGAAGAAGAAGTCCCATCCCATGCATGAGACCATGATAGCGCTGGGCAGTACTGTCAGTGACTGACTACTTCACCTTAAGTGTGAGAAGGAGCGCTATCGGAAGTCTTTCCTCCCCACCGCGGTTAGGCTGTACAACCAACACCAACCGAAGATCAATACACAGAGAACTGAAATATCTTTCTGCCTGTTAAATCCAACCCCCCGCTACGTCCTATCTGTCTGTCTACTATCAATGTAATGCCTCTCACCGTGGAACATTCCTGTACATGTTGTATTTGTATTTGTATCTGCTTATCTTTGCAGCTGTAACACACTGAATTTCCCCATTGTGGGACTATTAAAGGACTATTATTATTATTATTATTATTATTATTATTATTATAACAACTGCAAGGCTGGGGTTGGGATGAAGGGCGGGGAGGGTGTCATGCTTCTCAAAATCCTGCATCTATCAGACATCTAAAATGCCATAAAGGTCCCAGGTGTCAGTACTGTATAAGACCAATGATGGCACTATATAAGTAAGCGTAATAAATAATAATAAGACCACTGCTTCCTACCATGGCACATACAGGAAACTTAGTCTCACTCCATCTACAGGCTCTGATGCTACTTGGCAAAAAAAAAAAAAGAATATAAAACTGACTGCAGACGCCACATGCTATGTGTATAACAAACCAGATATTGAGTCAAGGAGCCTAGAGATCAGTAGTGAGGATGCAGCCAGAACAATGGCTGTTGTACTGTCATAATATTAATAAAATAGCAGGTGTTATACAGGGATATAAATGGCGAGACACAACCGCTGATGGTTAGATGTGGGATTCCAGCCCCAGCAGTCAAGCAGATACTTACACATAACCTTACGCTGACCGTGTCCCTTAAATCAATATCCTAAATTCAGTTTGCTATTGAACACCCCAGTGCGGGGAGTCTGAATATTCACCAGCTGTTCTCCCTGGTGCCTCCGACAAATGAACTAAATGATGATTTCCTCCATTTTATAAGCCAATTGGTGCTTGCTTGTGCAATGTTTTGTAATTGTGTTAACCACAGAGGAGTGATATATAGATCAGAATTGCTTTGCAATCCTTATCCTGGTCATTCCCAATCTGTTAGTGGCTTCTATATCGGCTCATTTACTGAATGTAATTGCTCAGCAATGAAATATACAAGAGAAAAAGAAATGATTATCTGTGAGTTATTAAATCCCTCCGTCCGCTGGGTACATGCCATACCGGCGGCGTCTCGCTGTAAGGCAGGAATGCCATCCTCGCTTTACCCTGCATACACGGGGCTGATCATTTATTTATACATGACAGGGGATGTCGTTCAGCTATCCCTGGCAATGTGGTGAATATGCATATATATGTATGTACTGTATTCATGTGTCAAACAATATATGCAAATAAGTTATCCTTGATGGAAAAAATGAGAATTTGCTCTAGCGCCACCTTTTGGAAGATATAGATCACTTAATAATGTAAACAAAATAAGGATTTGTTTGCAGTTATATTTTGGCCCCTACATGATGTATAATGGCCCCCACTTAGAATGCCCCCCCCAGTGACCCCACATGTAGTATAATGGCCCTGACAGTGTTCCACATGTAATGTAATGGCCCTCACACTGCATTCACATATAATAGCCCCTACAGTGCCCCCAACATATAATATAATAACCCCCACGCTCAGTGATGTTTAAGGAGCGAGTGGTAAGCTGCATTCATTACTTACCACTGTGGTGGACTAAGGATACGATGGGCCTTGGGCTGTTCAGGAAGTGAGCCTTCCCCAATTCATGCCAAAGATTCCTGTGACAGAAAAATGTCACATAGCTGCCCTCCACACAGTATAATATCCCATAGTGGCCCCTTCTCACAGTATAATGTCCCATAGCAGCCCCTTCACATAGTATCATTCCCATAGTGGCCCCTGCACACAGTATAATGTCCTATAGTGGCCTCTCCTCACAGTATAATGTCTCATAGTAGCTATTCCTCACAGTATAATGTTCCATAGCAGCCTCTTCACACAGTATAATGTCCCATAGTGGCCCCTCAACAGATTATAATGTCCCAGGATGGCCCCTATGCTAATGAAAACATGTCAATGCCCCCACATGTAATATAAGGGCCCTCAAACTCAGTAGAATAACCCCTTCAGTGCCCCACATGTAATATAATGGCCCCCCACAATGCCTCCATGTGTAATATAATAGCTCCCACAGTGACCCCACAGTGCTCCACGAGTAATATAATAGCTCCTACAGTGCTCCACGAGTAATATAATAGTCCCCACAGTGCCCCAAACATATAATATAATGGCCCCATTCTCAGTGATGTTTAAGAAGTGAGTGGATTAAGGGTACCATGGACTGTTCAAGAAAGTGTGCCTCTCCACCATTTATGCCAAAAATCCCTGTGGTAGAATAATGTCTGATAGTGGCCCTCCATACAGTATAATGTCTCATACACATGGACATGGTCAGTATTGGAAATACAGCCCACCCATGGACTGTTTCTCCAGTCCAGACATAGCTATGTGCATGAGGGCTTAGAAAGACTCTCTTGGTAGTAGCGCTTCTCTGTTCCGGCTAATAGTCGAGGGTCCTGAATGGTTTATTAACTCAGATGTTCCTAATAGAATATTAGAAAATGTGTTCTCTAAACCAAATAACCCTTTGATAGTACAGTAAATAATGCAGTAATACATTTTATTAAATATTCAGTGTTTGCCTTCATCTTAGTGCCCATGTTTACTTACGTATTGCAGCAGATTAGCACTTGCTCATTTATTTCGCTGTATTAGATGGTGGTGATTAATGTATTTTCTGTAGTGTTTAAACCCCTTTGGCACTGTTTAGAGATTTCTATTACTGAAAACTAGTGCTTGAAGGGAACCTGTCAGGAGCTTTTATCTTACTAAACCACTACTACTGTGTTATCGTGCATGGAAATATGTTTGTAAACTTGTCATTATAACAATTTTCGGTTGAACGCAGTGCGCCACGCATGTAGATTATCCCTGCCACCCCACCAAAGTATAATGCCCCTTTAGTGGCCCACGTACAGTATAATGCCCCTTAGTCATCCTCTCACAGTATAGTTCCTCCTTTGTGGCCCCCATACAATATAATGCCCCCTCAGTGATCCATGAAACAGTAAAATACCTCTGCAGTAACCCCATACAATATAATGTCCCATGACACACAAAAAATTCCCCTCAGTGGCCCATCTGACAATATAGTATATTAAAGGGAAAAAAAAAACAAAAAAAACAACAAAAAAACTGTGCTGCTTGCTGAGGCCTGTGTAGTGAAGAGCATGAAGCTGGTAGCAACATGCTCAAGCTTTGTATTCAACTCTATTTGCGTCCTGAGGACCACCTGAGACAGTGTGACAACTCCCCAAATGTAGACCTGTCCCCTCAGAATCTGGACCGCTGAAGGGGGGGGCAGTTCTCCACTTGCCCTATGGTTAAAGTGGCCCTAGCCAGCTACATCATGGGTATATCCGCTCTGTGCGCATCATGATAGGTACTTACATGTGTAAACTGGTTCACTACTCTTACTGAATTATCTCAGTCCCCCCCGCCAAGAGAGAGACCTGGCCCTAAGTTGTGACTAATATATTCTTATTTATTATCATCACTTGTGATGTCTTTCTTACCTTTCTTTTATTGTATTTGCACAATCTATAGTAAAACGTGTCTACATCCTGAGTTTCGCCATCCTTCGAACCCTCTGTAAAACAATGGTCCGGCGGTTTTGGAAGTAAACAGCATTTTCACCCACAAATCACAGCTATGAAGTCAGTTTGAAAACCAGGTTAATTCCCAGCATAGTTTTTGGTTGCATTGTGACTGCTAAGTGTGAACGTGTCCTAAGTGTACAGCACATTGGCTTAGCAGGAGCGATAGCTTTGCTCTCAGCCCGGCCTGTCCTCATTCATGTCCCCGATAGATTATATACACATTGTGCGGCACAATCCTCCTAACACTTCATTAAATAAGAGTTTGATGCATTATGTTATCTGACGTATTAAAGACCCAGGGGAATCCCTTTCAAACATATGACTGGAAGGGAATTAAACAATTAATCCCGGTGCTAGAGAGTTTAATGCTCAGAAAGTCCATGCCATTATCTGCTATAAAGAGACCCCATCTCTCTTACTCTGCTGGCTGGCTAAGCTCATGACATAAAGCCTTTTAGTATGGGACGGTCAGACTATATTTATTCATTTGGTATGTAAATATGTAAGAGCTCAGACTGCTGCGACTGATCCGATTCGGGAGAATCAGGGTATTCTGTGGAAACTAAATGTTAGGCCTTATGCACACAACAGCAAAAAACATCTCAAACATGGCAGTTTCAGAACAATGATATACTATGGGTGTATTCACACGTCTGTCACAAATTGGGACAGGTTATATTTTTGGCTCTTTTCAAGGCCCAACGGACGCAATACAAGTCAATGGGTCCGTTTTAAATGTCCATCAAAGCAAATCTGTATCTGAGTGGAGGGTGTGAAAAATGGATCAGCGGGTTGGGTCAAAAAAAAAAAACAATTAAGTTCATCCATTTTTTTTTAACGGACAGTTAAGAAACGGAGGACAAATGGACATTAAAAACAGTCAAATGGTAGGGAAATTGACATAAAACAGCCTTCAAAAATGGACCATTTTGTCGTTTGGGTGCATGTAGCCTAATTCTGGAGCCCACAGGCAACAAGATACGACAGAACTGTCACAAATGTCAACCTCTCTTACAAGTCGCCAGCAGGACAAAGCCCTAGGAAACATCCATATGGGCACATCCTGGATGTAACACCGATACCCCCTTTACTAAACTGGCATAGAGGGAAAGATAAATCCGCCCCCATTGACAATTGCTCTGGTATGAACCCTTTAAAGCTGCATCTATAATGCTGTAAGTCTGATTCTATAGAACCGCACGTAGTCTGTTAAATCTGGAACATGGAGTTCAAAGGAAAAAAAAAGGGGGTGGTGTGTGCGCGCAGTATGCTTGTTTGAGGCCAAAGTGAGGCCTAATCCATACAGCACCAATACAGCTACAAGACACAGAATCTGTCTTCCCCTTAAAGCATAACTCAAGTTATAAAAATTTTTGCATAAATGAATAGTATATGTGAATATAAGAAACTTAGTAATGCATCTTATTAAAGAAATGTTACCTTCTCCACTTTTCAGGTAGAGTTACTTTCTATATAATAGACTATAAAGAGGGGAGGGGGGATTAAAAAGGCACCCTATATATTTTCTGCTTCTATGCCCTACTACTCTGTACATTTTTAAGACTGCTATATTTGAAGTTAAGAGGCTACTAGTGCACAGAATGAGGCAATAAATCAATTAACCAGCTGGCAGGAGAATCCTACTCCACCCCTCCCTTCTGCATAGAGCTGTATGTGTGATGCTGAATATGGAGATGAATATAATGCAAAAAAACTAGTCAGTCTGAAGATAAAGGAGCAGGAGAATAGTTTAATAGGTGGTGAAGGAAACAGATTTCTTATATTATCATGTTCTATTCATTTATGAAAAGTTGTTTATAACTGGATGAAGCTTTAAAAAAGCCCTCAGGCCAGCTGTAGTTTTTTTTTTTTTTTTTTTAGTAAAATACAGTCCATACATCTGGCACACTTTCCATAATACACTCTCTCTGTAGACCTGGAGCCACAGTATCATAGTTATGATGTGGGGAGTCACTGCCTCACCGCAGGACTACTATCCCATATTGTAATAGTGATAGGACATTAGTCCCATGGTGGCACAGTGACTGACAGTACTATATATAACTAGGATGATGTAGGTATCATTGGGGTTCATATTCACAGTCTGTTTGAGGAACAAGTTGTGCTATATTTTTTGCACAGTTGTACCGTAGTGTTTACCACTTACAGTCTCACCCACATCATAGTGGCGAAGAAGGTCCTTCTGTGACTTAGAAGAAAAGGTGGATTGAAGCCTTACTTAAAAAAATAAAACCTTATGTGTGCCTGAAATATTTTACTACCCCCTCCAATATTTCAATAACAGGATCCCAAAAAGATGAAATATGGATTGGTTTAGAGACACCTCCGATCACAGACATATTTTATACATCTGCATAAAACATTGCAGGATACCTGTAGTAAGTGGTGGATTTCTTCCCCTAACAACATAGCTGTCTATTTTGACATCCAACCTCCAAGAATGAATGGATTATCCTCTTTTTTACTATTTTTCCTACTGCTGGTCAATTATACATGAGAACAAACCAACCCTGCGAGAAGAGAATACTTGGCATTAATGAACTTAGAACGGTTACACCTGGCTGTATCCTGCACGTCCATCATACTCGCCCTATTCTCGCTCAACCGCAACAGGCTGCCATGTTAGGATTTTGATCCCTCCAGATAAAGTCAGCGATAGACAAAGCAGTGCATTTCATCAAGCTAATCTGCATGTAAAAGCATCACTCCGAGCACCCCAGACACCTGAATCCCCAGCTCTGCAGGTTGTGAACTGTGATGACCAACAATATGGTAGAAGTGCCAGGTCTGTAGAGTAGCAGAGGGTATAAGAGTTCATTCAGACACCTGTATTATGGACACAGGGCTAAAGATCCAAGTCAGATCCCTATGATGCTGCTTAGACTGGGGTCATTAGATCTGTGGGTAGGATCATATAAAGGTCCCATTATGGCTGTCTGAATAAACACTTTGGCTTTAATCACATGACATTAAAAAAAAATCAGCTGTGAAATGGAGATTTTTAATGTCTGTCACATGTCTGTTTTAGAAACAGTGAGTCATTGAGTATTTTATACGGACTAAACAAAAAAAAACCCAGACATCTATATTTGTCCATTGTGACGGACACATGGACTCAATAGAAATCAATGGATCAGTTCTTAATGAGTAACGGATTAGTTATGTCCATTAAAAACGGATCAGTGAAAAAAAAAACCCCCAAAAATAATGAACTATTGCATTAACTGTACTGGATTGCCATTCTAAGGCTAGGCTCACATCTGCATTGGAGTCTCCGTCTTTCGGGTCCCCATGTGAACCCGAACGACGGACGCTAGTGTGAACCTAGTGTTACTCCTATACATGAGGGACCCCCAGCACACTGATTATTACATTTGCAGCATGAATTGGGGTGCTGGAAGTCTGTGCTCAGCCTTCTGTTTTTACCTTCTGTGACATCACCAAATCTGCTCTACTCCAGAGGAATGAAACGTATGGCACCCTGCACGGTGTGACTCTAATGATTGGGGTGCTAGCAGCCTCATTGATATCAGCAAGAATGTTTATCCAGAGCAAAGAATAAAAGGTTTTGTTTTTTTTATACCCTATTCTCACATCTTGGGAAAATTTTTATAAAGTCTGGAAAACCCTCCAACTTTTATTAGACAGAATTCTCACCAGTATTATAATAATATAAACTCTAATCTTGGGAACTGCAGGAGAGAACAATGGGGGGAATTAACTAACCCATTTACTCAAGTTTTCTGGTGTATAAAAATTGCAAATTGTCACAAGTCACATTTGTGACTTCTTCCAACCTGCACTTCTGATATTGACAGATTTACTATAACTTACACCAGAAATTGGCGTAAATTATAGAGCAAATCTTCGTCCGCTCACAGTAGACATTAATTTGCTTTAGTGGCGCTCAGATAAGCAATTGTTGTATTTCAGTCAGGTAATGGTAGATTAAGAAATGTGTTGATCTATGTAGCGGTGTCTGTCACACGTGCATAGTTGTCATGTGTTTTATGATCAAAGACAAGGCAGATTTATCAATACTTTAGCAGAGACAAGTACTGAGCAAGCTAAGTGAGATCTGATGTATTTACTTTTAAGAATGGCAGGATCACTCTCATTGCTATATTTAGCTGCTGCTTTACATGTCTAGAATACAGCATAAGGCTGATAAGGCTGTTATGTGTGGTTCGTGCCCAGAGCCATCTATTGCTTAGAGGCAAGTGCAGAGAATACGTGACACATGTGTAATGCATCCCCCCACCCCATCCATCAACTACTGTCCTGTATAAACAACTCAGCAACATAAGACCAGTAGTAAGATCTGTGTTATATTGTATGAACAATGGTGATATAAATCACCTATTATAGTAAAACTCACACAACCCAATGTCGATTATAACAAAAATATCCTTTATTAAATACAAAAAAAGCTGATGTTGTGGATACAGATGTAATAAGAGTCTAGGAATGTCCTGGTTTGTTTCATCTTTGCAACAAATTTGTGAGCTCTACCTTGGACAGAAAAGCTTCTGCCATCCCCATCTTAATGTGCACCATCAAGAAATGTCATGTAGCCATATGTCCTCTCATTTCTCCAAGGGAGCGTAGTTTAAAAGCTTCTCTATCAGATCCACATGAGCAAGAAGCATACGGCGGCAGCAGTACCTCTTCAGACCTAATGCATCCAGCGCGTCACTATAGAGAGAGAAGAAAAATCAGGGCGACTGAAGGATACACAAGGACTGGAGAGAATGGAGAGAACATCAACATCATAGAGACCAAGGTGAGCAGTGAAGATATCTGGATTTACTCATTTTAAAGGACTGAACTGCTGCCACTTTGGCTCTTATAGCTACAGTGAACTGGCTGTATTCTGCACCGTACGGTCATAGGATATTGTGCTGATGGATGTGGGTCCTGGAGATTGGATCCCCATTGTTCAAACATTGGTGTCAATATTTTGGATAGTCTATTATTTAAAGACCTGGTGAACCCCTTTAAATAAACCAATAAACACAAGTACTTTAGAAACAGATAATCAGGGAACGGCTTTTAAAGGGGTGTTCCAGTGTGAGCACATATGAGTGAGTTATTGTATGCTGCTTGCAGTCACTGAATGTGAATCCTCATTTATCAGGGGAGTTGCTAGCACAGGGTATCCAGGACACATTTCCTATTTTTTTTTGACCCTGGACCATGTCCAGACAATTGTCATGTTTAAGTATAAGTGCCCTGATAACCTTTGCTACTCCCCCATTCACTTTAGTAGATCTTTTTAGACCTGTAGCGTACAAGACACACAGGCTACGTATAGGCTGGCACAAGCAACGGAGTGAAGTCATTATGAGCCTGTATTGAGCCCACTGTGATGGGGTTGATTCACTCCACACAGCAACAGGGATTAGACACATGTTCACATTTATTAATTAATGCATGTGATGGGTACGTCAAAGAAAGTTGTTACAGTGCAGGGCAATTAATCGCAAAGTAACCAAAACTCACCAGCCTACAGGATATGTCACTACCTGTACAATATCCAGTCAGGGTGGCTGATAAGTAAATAACCAAAACCAAAATTCAGTTGGCGTGTAAAAATGGGAGTGTCCTAAAATAATCATTATTTATAATCAAGGTAAAAGGTAAAATTAATTGTGATTTTGATTTGGGTCATAATTGAGGGTATTATAACTGGCAGATGGCACAGAGGAGGATTATTCATTAGAAACAAAGGGGATTATTACTTTATGGGGTCACACAAGTGGCATCATTACCTTCTGGGGGTGTCACAGGGAAAATAAGAGCAGAATAGATGCACAAATAGGGATTATTACAAGCGATGAGCACAAATTTGGCATTACTGTGTGAGGAGCACATAAGGATAGCAACTTACTTTGTGAAGGGCACTAAGTGGGTAATATTACTATGTAGGGGCAATTATCACTTTGTAGGGAAAACAGGGTCTTTACTACTTTGTGGACACCAAAGTAGGGACAACAGGGGCAATCATCATTTTGTGGAAGGCAAAAAGAGTATTATTATGTGGCGATATAAAGAAAAGATACCACTAGGAGCACAACAGAGGGAATATTACTGAGAGGGGGTACTATTATCTTATCATGCACAAAAGCGGCACTAGTGCTGTGCAGGACATAACAGGGGCTACTAGGCAAGCTGTGGGCAGTAGCAGATGGGGAGATTGTGTGCAGAAACATTTGTGGTTAAAAGAAGTTTTGGACAAAAAAGGAGAAAAGAGGAAGTAGATGACTCCTTTAAAGATGACATCAACTGAGACTCACTAGATGTAGCTGTACTGTCATGTTTCATGGTATAGACATTGGTATATAAATGATTCTACAGCTGCTACACAGACTCACGTTTCCAAGGTAACAGACAACAAACCTTGTGTAGTCTGAGTCTGTAGTCATGCTCCCTACCATTTGTCCCTTACTTCAGCGGGAAGCAGGTGGACAGATAAAAGGAAATGGCACTGCAGGTTAAGACTATACAGGATTTGCTTGTATTTCTGTTACCGTGTAGCATACAGCCAGACTTTTTTTTTTTTTTTTTAAGGAAAAATATGTGCAAAGTTACTTTATTTTCCATTTTCATGAACAAGAGCAATTTCTAAAAAGGTGTACATAGCTGTGAACATCTTAACAGTAGAGATGAGTGAATCGAAGCTGCAGAAGTGGAATTCGATCCGAATTTCAGGAAATATTTGATTCACATCGAATCCAAATTTCCTCACGCTTCGTGGTAACGATTCGCATTTAGTTCAAAATGGCTGCTCTACATGGGGCAAGGAACTCTGGGAACGCGAGATCACCCACAATGCCATGCGTGCAGCCAATCAGCAGCCAGCCTGTGATGTCACAGCCCTTTAACCCCTTTGCGAGCGCACACCGCATATTTGACCGCTGCATCCAAAGTGTTAAATCCCCCCAATTGGTTATGGAGCAGGGTGTTACCTGTAACTGACCGCTAACACCCTGCTCCATAACCGATCCGGAGTTTTAACAACTTGGATGCCGCGGTCAAACATGATCGCGGCATCCAAGGGGTTCCGCCATTTTGCCACCCACCTGGGCTCTCTGCAGCCAATAAATAGCTATTTTTGGTACGCGATTCACCGTGATTTAATTCCGATTGAATAGAATCATATCGTGAAATTCGGCGAAGTTGCAGAATCGCTCATCTCTACTTAACAGACGAGAAAGACTGAATGATGTTTTATTTGTCCATTTCTGCTGGAGTTTCTGGTGGACTAGAACAGTAAGAAGTAATAATTGTAATAAAATAAACACATCCAGTTGATATATAGATATAAAGCCACGGCAGCCTTGAACACAGTGAACTTACCCCTCAGTGTACTCAGCCTGCAGCAGCCCAAGATATGCCTCCCACTTATTTCCAACGATCTTCCCACATGTGAAGCATCTGACAGGGATAATCATTTTGTTGAATTTCTTGAGGGAAAGAAAAGACATGAAATTGGGTCACAAGCCATGATAAGATTCGGCTAAATAATAACAAATGCTCCGCCGGGACCTCTCGATGCCCTTGCTCTGGGCTATGGAGTACTCTGGAGACATGACTGCTAAAAGATAATAAGCCAGTGTATCAGCTTGTAATGGCGTGATCAATGCGCGGAGGCTCGCTGCGCTGCTCTCTATGTTCTATCATTTACTGGCTCTGGCAGCCCTGATTGGATTAAGAAGTGAATTCTCCAGAAATGGGATATTTTTATATGCGGTTTAAAGGATCAGCTGGGAACAGTTACAGATACAGTGACACCAGCAAAGGAAAGAGCTCCAGCTATAGAAGGCTTGACATATGTAAAACAATAAGTACAATGAAAGCAGAAGATGATCTGAACCTGGTCCTTGTCATTATCACACACATCGTCGCTAGTCAATTACAGGTGTCGACCCTAAAAGATAGAGGTCATGACCTTGAGGAAGACCCTGGAATCAGAAGAACCAGCTTATAAAGGCTCCCATAAAAACCATAATAAAAAGATTATACAAAATGTGTAAGTATTAGAATAGGTCATCAATATCAGATTGGAGGGAGTCAGACACCCAGCATTCAGTGACCGAGGGGCCACGGCCTCATCACTGTATAGAAGACACAGCATAGTGTCTGGTATAGTAGTTCAGTCAGGATCACATGATAAAAGTCACTAAGAGGAGGCAGCAGTGCTGACCCGAGTGTCCTGGTCCCCCTCAATAAGCTGATTGATGGGGGTGCTGGGATGTGGATCCCTACTGATCTGATATTGAGGGAGTATCCAAAGGATAGGTCATCCATTACAAAAATAAATAAATCCCAGAATACCCCTTTAATAATAGCTATGAATTCCTCTGCACATGTGTGAACTGCCTATCATTATAGCAAACTCCTGACTTTTGCCACGTCAGAAGTTTTGACTGGAGGTGTCGTAGTGCCGAGTCCCCGAGTGCTGAGCCCCTTTGTTTCCAACTGGCTCTTCTCAGAGAGGTGAATGTGTGGCGTACCAGCGCATTATATGCGCTATAGGATTTCTATGAACAACTTCACAGCACTGAGGATAGCTGAGCAGAACATACAGAATAGACACAGTGCTCAGACTCCCACCGATCTTCTGACATGGCACTATGACCTGTTAGAACTTTCTTAAAATATGTAACTTTTTAAGGAATACTTCTCATAGGGCAGATTTTGAGCAGCTTCTGCACCAGACGTACGGTAAATTTAACTAAATGCTGTTTTCTCTAACCCCCCTGTACAGACTTAGACCAGCAATGCTAGCATTAACCTTTCTACAACACTCCCTGTAAGTAACACTGGCATTAAAGGGGTGATCTAGTAAATGATGGGGGGGGGGGGGGTTTCATCACATTTATCACATATCCTGTGTAATAACCCTTTAAACTTTATTTGTGTAAACCAGAAAAACAAACATTAATTCATTCATTACCCTAGGCCACCAGGGAAGTTGTAAGATGCTTGAAAACAACTGGCATAAAAATGGGCGTCAAAGTGGGCAGTCTAGAGTATGATTTAAAGGCTTAAATTACTTTGGACCACCAATATCACGCTGCCAGGACACAGACAGGATGCCCCTCATCAAATATAGAGGAGTTCAGGCTGTGTCAAAGTGGCATCAAAAACACGAGTTGCTTCAAGCAACCACTAGCTCGGCTACAATTTTATTCATTTCAGTTCCCTTTTTCTCCATCCCATTTACCTCACAGGTCCATAATTTCTCTTTTGATGCTTACCAAGTCCCATTACCAGTATCAGCTTCCTGGTTCCATCTTGATAAACAGGAAATGCTCAGACACCAATCACGGCAGTGCCCGACATCAGTAACTTAGTGGCTGGAAGCAGAGACCAGCGGGGACCTGGTAAGCATTGGAATGAGAACCTATTTTTCTCTGTAAGAAATCTCTTTAAGGCTAAGACCCCACGTGGCAGAAATGAAGCTTTTTTTGTTGCAGATTTTGTTTCGGTTTTTTGAGCCAAAGTCAGGAGTGGATTGAGCAGAAGGTAAAAGTATAAGAGCTTCCTAGAAATTTCCTATTCCTTTTGTAGCGTCAGCCTTTCCAGGATTGGAAATACTGATGACCTATCCTTAATATACCCCCTGAGGATCAGCTGTCAGAAGAGGCTGCGGCTCTCACTTCCCTATGCTGATGACATCACATGGTACAGCAGCAGCTCAATCCCATTCAAGCGAATGAGGCTGAGCTGCAATACCAAGCACAGTTGCTATGATATGTACAGTGCTGTGCTTGGTATTCAGTGAAGAGGCAGCAGTGCTTACCCGAATGCAGCAGTCTCTTCCACCAGCTGATCTGTGGGGGTCCCAGGCATCAGACACCCACTGATCCCATATTAAATTCCTATCCTAAGTTATCCTTTAAAGGGAACATATCAGATGTTCTTTCACCATACGCTGTCCCCATCATGTGCAGTAATTCCCTTTCCATTGTTGCCCTTCTGTAATTTTTATGCGCAGCAAAGTGAAGTTATAGATGTCTGAAAGAATAAAAAGTCATATGTAAATTAGCCTAAGTAGTCGGAAGGGGGCGGGGGGCAGATTCATCCTAGTCACGCTGTCTGCTTGCTAATCACACCTCCTAGGGCAAGACAGAAAGAAAGTGAGGGCACTGAGGGGACATGCCCAGAAGGTGTGATCAGCAAATGGACAGTATGACTAGGCTGAAACTGCCAGTCGGCCATGCCCACTACCTTCCCTCCTTTTATGGGAAGTGTAATAATAAATCTGTTCCAATACACTCACTTGTCAATTCAGCCAGGGATCCAGCGGAGATTTGTGGTTCCGGTGTTTGTTTACCTTTGGCTGACACACTTGTGTACATGCAAATCGGTGGGTGAGCGCTGATGCTCCATTTGCACAGATCACCATTACCCAGTCACTGATTGGCTGACACGTTCCTGTGCAGGCCAAAGATCAGGAAGACTGGGGACTTGAACAGAGAATTTCCAGTGGATCCCTGGCCGAACGGACAGGTGAGAATATAATGTCTGTCATGTTAAAGGAGTTGTCCAGTTTCAGTAAATGAATGTCACTGTCTGTGTAATGAAAAGTTATACAATTTTCCAATATACTTTCTGTATCCTCATCCTGGAGCTCCAGCTCATTGTGCAACGGAGGAGTAAGGACAGATGGGTACAGTGACCTCTGGCACCCCACAAGTCCTGAGATCCTGTATATAAGTTATAACTTGCTTTGGTGGCACAACCCTTTTATGTTACAACACCGGGCTGTATGTGTGATACAATGCATATTATGTGTCTTCACCAGTCCTTATTAACATATAACAGGGTCCATAACATTGTTTCCACATGAAGAACTATACATACATCACTATTCCTACAGTCACATTTATATTTAGAGCCTTACCTATACCTAGATAATTCTGGCTAGTGAACTGTGCTGGTTGCCCAACTTGATGACCGATTTTATGCCAAGGGACACTTTGGGGCAGCCTAAACATGAATGATTTTGATGCACGGCTTCCTCATCTATGATGGCAGTGTGAGCTCAATGGTCTAAAGTCACTTAAAGGGATTGTGCCACAGGATATTATCCCCCCCATCACGATTATGAGAACAGGAGTCCCTTTACACTCACTTGAATGAAGCAGCGGATACACACGCCTCCGCATGCATATTCACAGATACCGGCTGGTGACGGGCTCCTTCAGATTCCATTGCATGACCTTATTTATTAAAAGATGGCTGGACTACTGTAACAAATAAGCCCTCTTACCTCTTGTGTCTATTTCCTCATAGATTGTAAGCTCTTGCAAGCAGGGCCCTCAGTCCAATTGCTTAATACGTTAATTCTGTCACATTGTAATGTCTCATACTGTCTGCTCATGTTTCCTCTGATTTGTAAGTGCTGCAGAATATGTTGGCGCTATATAAAGTTATTATTAATTATTATTTGTGCATGGTGCTGCACCAATCATCCCTAAGGGACTGTCAGAGTACACCTGACTATTTCCAGCAGTGCCACAGGGTTGAACTCCATGAAAGGATGCCTCGCAACCACTGCTCCATCCAGATGGGGGTATAATAGACCCCTGTTCTTATGATTACTGGGCACCCCAGCAGTCAGACCCCCGCCAATCTACCACTTATCAATAAGTAAACTTGGCATAACTCCTTTAACCCTTTGAAAACACCACATATTCAGATTATTAATATGTGGTCATCTGCCCACTTTGCTACCAATTTTTGTGATAGAAACCAATTTGGGCCAAACTGGACTCAACAGTTTGATGCAGGACATCACCAGTGCTGTGGAGTCTGTAAGCCAAAGCACCAAAACCAACTCCTATATTAATACAGTCTGACTCTTTCATAAATGGCTGACAGTCAAAGCTCCTCTAAAGCTACGTTCAGATCTGCGCTGGGTGTCCATCCAGCACAGATGTATCAGAAATCAGTGATTTCAGATAAAAAAAAAAAAAAAAACGCACACCTGATGGGCCCCATTATAGTCAATGTTCATATTCGATATTTTCATGGTATGTTATTGTCCATTTTTCCATTCTCTTGGTCCTCCGATGGACCAGGACTGACTTCCCAGCACAGATTGAATTCCTATGAAAGTAAATATATACGACAAACTATGCATTTCATTAAAGGGATTTTCCAGGAATTATTGATGACCTATTCTATAGGATTGGATAGATCATTAATTAAAGGTGAGCAGGGGGGGTCTGGCACCCCAAACTCCAGTCGATCAGCTGTTTGAAGAGGTTGCAACCTCATCAGCACTAATTAAGCACTGAGCCATATATTTGTGCAGCAGCTCTGCTTGGTATCACAGTTCAAAGCATTGACTTGAATGGGACTGAGCTATGATCAAGCCAATGAATGTGATGTCAGATGGCCTGTGAACCAGAAGCGGCACTTGGGGGGCGCTGTTTCTACTTCAAACAGCCTCTATGGGGTTCCCAGGTGTCGGACCCCCACAGATCTTCATTTGATGACCTACATATTGAGAAATCCTATCTTAAGCCCCAGCAAATCCCTTTTATTATACAATATGAAAGATATGATATATAATTATTTGCCGTGGAAAGGGGGTGTGGTTTACTCCCAGTCATTTTTTTTTCCAACACATTTACGTGCGCCTACTTTCAGAAGGTGCCTATACACTCCAGCGCTATACAGCTCTATGGACAGCATAGACATGCCCTCATGTCAGACAGCATTGGAATCACAAGCCCAAGCTGTAAATTTTGTGCAGGACTTAGGACTTATGCAGACGCATGTGAATCTTTTTAATAAATTAGGCGCACATATTGGCAAAAAAAAAAAAAAAAAAAAAAAAAAAATTGATAAATATCCTCTAGTAACTTTTTTTGTGACCAAAAACTTGTCCCAACTCCACAGCTCTGTGTACAGTGAAGACCCAGTCATTTAACCCTTTACATCACACACCCTTGGGTACGCAGTTTGACAAGCAATCATTTAGGTCAAAATCATTTACTACTGAGATCGGTTCTAATGTCAGCAGAGCTGCTGCAGCTACTAATTATATATATATATATAGCCCCGCCTTGTAGCTCACACTGTTCTGGGGCCATCTGTCATGGACACAACCACATAGAGGTCTATAGAAAAGTCGCCCTCATTCATTGTATGGAGGCTGCAGTGAGCACACTGCCATGAGCAGATCCCGATACACACATGCACGTATACAGACCCCTTATACAACTAAGTGACGTCACAAGAAGGAGTGAGATACATATATACACAGATACATAGATACATAGAGCACACTTCTCACCTCGCCACAGCTCCGGGCGCCACTTCCTCCTCACTCACACACGCTTAGCTCCTGACCATGTGATTCTTTACGCCCCGCCCTTCTCACGCGGCGGCGTTCTCCAGGTCTTGCTGACCGCTGCTTCTTGCCGGGTCTTTGTGTTTGGCGGAGCGCCCTCTGGTGTACGGGAGGAGTAGAGCAATAGAAGCGGTGAGCGCTGCTGTGAGGGATGATCAGAGCGCAAGGACTGTGGAGACAGACAGCTGCAGCAGCCAGGTACTGTCCTGTGGATACACTAGTGTATGTATGTGTGTGTGCTGGGTGTGTAGTGTGTGTACACTTGTGTGACAGGATAAGAGCTCCTTACTATTTGTCACTGAGCACAAGTCCCATCCTACACGAATCAACAAGTTCACACAGAGAGGAGAGCAAATACTGAGTGGCGGCTTATACATCCTCAGCATGTATCTAAGCCAGCAACCCGTGCCTTAGATACCTTAGAAGCCTTAGATACAGTACTGGAGATGTAGGTGTTGTTGTGCAGCTTACAATGTCTTCCTATTACCTGTCACTGTATAGTCATAGCCTATGGACTTTATAGACTCAGCTGTTGCATCTATTAGGGGGATGTTCACACCTGACAGAAATGTTTGTGACTGAAATTCTGTTACATACTTGTGACTATTTTGTTTTTTTTCATGGCTGTCAAGCACATGGATTTGTAAAAGCCAAATACACATGAATGGGGCAGTCACAAAAATCTTTGCAAAAAAACCACCCAGTGTGAATATACCCTAGTGCAGGTGACGAGTATATGGAGCGATGACCTGAGCCGTGCCCATGATCTGTCTCAGCCCGGAGATATTACCAATTGTAAGTCTTAATAATCTGTGACTATGGTGACAAGACCACTGGGAGTCACAGGCTCGGTTCACACTGTGCGGTTCTTCGGTTTTTATTTGTTTTTTTGGACTGGGTTTACGCAGTACATTTTTACTGAAAAACTGCATGCAGTTACTATTCATTTCACCTGTCTGGCAATGGTCATCACATTGAAAACCTCAGATTTACTGGCATGGTAAAAATGTGATCCTCCTTACTGCAGTCAGAAAAGCATGTAGTTCTTAAGAAAAAGCACTGTGTGAACCAAGTCTGAGGGTGCGTTTCTATGTTCAGTTTTCAGATGCAGTTTTTGAAGCCAAAACCAGGTGTGGATCATAAAGGGAATGGAAGTATATCGGATAGTATACAGCATAGGTGCTACTTATTTTAACTTCACCTCAAAAGTGTATGGAAAACCGCATCTGAAAACCTGATAGTGTAAACACAACCTAAGGGTCAGGGAGAGATGTTTTCGGAAAATATGCTTTTTATTTTCTTTCAGATTTTGCTGCATTTTTTTTTTTTTTTTTTGAGCCAAAACCAGGAGTGGATTGAGCAGAAGGGAGTATAAGAGCTTCCTATATATTTCCATTCCTTTTGTAGCCACTGCGAGGTTTGGCTGAAATAAAACGCAGCAAAATCTGCAACAAAATAAAGCAGCGGTTCTCTAACGTGGGGCCTCAGCCTAAGATGGGGCAGGAGACTTTTTTTTTCATCTATCTGGCTCCCAGTGAAATTAACTGGAGAATTTTCAGGTGTTTTCGAGGCAGAAAAGCCTCACAAACAGCTCCAAAAGAAGCACTGTGCACTCACTATAAGGCTAAAGCCCCACGTTGCGGAAACGCAGCTTTTTTTTTGTTGCGTTCTTTTGAGCCAATGCCAGCAGTGGATTGAGCAGCAGGTAGAAGTATAAGAACTTCCTATATATCTCCCATTCCTTCTGTAGACATTCTTGGCTTTGGCTGAAAAAACCGCAACAAAATCTGCAACAAAAAAAGCTGCGTTTCTGCAATGTTCACACAGTTTTTTTTTTGTTTGTTTTTTTTTTAAGCTAGGGGAAAAAGAAGTGTCATGAGATATTTTGCAAAGCTTATTGAAATTTATGGGAGGCAGAAAAAAAAACGCTAACTTCTGTTTTTTTCGCTAACTAAAATATCAGTTACAGGAAAAAAATCTGCTCCTGACTCCCATTGAAATGAATGGGAGAGATGGGAAGCGTTTTTTAAGGCGCATTCTGCCTCTAAGTCCGCCTGCAAAAATCTCTGTGTGAACATACCTGAAAGGGGTTGTCCTGTATTGGACACTTATCCTCTATCCACAGGACAGGGTATAAGTGTCCGATTGCTGAGGAACTGGTCACCAGGTACCCCATTGATCAAGAGGACGGGGGAACAAAAGTCCCCCCTAACACCACCTTGTGAATGGAGCGCCATTGTGCATGCGTGACTGGTGCTTTATTCACGTCTATGGGGCTGTGGTCCCAGCACTGGTGCTGCATTCACAAGGAGACCATAGGGGGACTTTTGGTTGCCTATCCTGATCACTGGCAGATCCGGCGATCGGTCACCCAGTGATTGGAACTTATCCCATGTTATGTGGATAGGGGATACGTTTCCATTACGGCACAACTCCTTTAAGGGTTTCTGTTTGAAACAATTCTGTTTGGCTTTATTTCCTGGACTATTAATACTGTGAGTCCAGGTCTCCCAAAAGAGTGAAGTCCAGAAAATACATCCAATATGGCGAGTGTTTTTTCCAGAACTGAGTGTGTACAACCAGCCTTTTGATAACATTGATACATTATATTATTATATTACATAATGAAGGGGGGGAGGGACATGGTTATTGAACAGATGGTGCAGTTTTTCATGGATGTGAATGGGAGACTCCTTAGGCTGGGTTCACACTACCATTGTTAATGTCAGCTGCTTTCATCCGTCATAGGATGACAGCAATGGACACTAAACTGTAGCAGAGTAACAGACACAGGCGGGATCCTCTTTCTCTGTCTGGTCCCATTGACATTAATGTAAACATGACGGTAGAAAAAGTCCTGGATGCAAGTAAAAAACATGACGAAAGAAAGCATCTGTCATGAGTTTTTTTTTTTTTTTTTTTTTACTTTGGGGCGAATGCAGACTGACCCATGATGGAGGGGGCTCCGTCTGCATCTGCCATATAATGTGCCTTGCTCTCATCCTGTGATGGATGAGAGCAATAGACATTAAATTACGATAGTGTGAACCTGTCCTTAGAGGAATTGAATTTAGCAAGAGTCTTTCCTGGGGGGTTTTCGTGGGAAAAAACAGAGTAAACCCCACCCATCGTGGTTTTGTGATAAACTTGTAATCCAAAAGTTGAGAACAAATTTTAGAGGACCTATCACCTCTCCTGATATACCTGTTTTAGGCCAAGGCCCCACATAGCAAAAAGCCTCAGTGGAAATGCGTTTTTTTTTTTTTTACTATTTTCTTTACACTATTAATTCTGTAGGGAAACTGTTTGCAATTCTGCATTTTTGAAAACACAACTTTGTGTGGATGAGATTAACCAAAATCTTATTAGCTTTGGTACTGTAAAACACAATTTTTCAGCTGCATTTCCAAAAAAATAGCTTTTTTTTTAACATGTGGCTTCAGACTTAGGTCCTGTGGAGCTAGGCCGCAGCCAGGGAAGGAGGATTTGGATTTTGGGGATGACTCTGTTCCTTTTCTGCCACTGTTACCTGTAGTCTAGTGTGACTAAGGCCCCATATACGCAGCAGGGCCATGTGCACGGTGGTTGTTTGGCTCCCCCTATGGCCGCCTTGTGCTGGCGTATGTAAAGAGCTACTCTCCTTCTGTGAATTCCTCCAATCATACGGCCTGCAATGGATCATTCCTTTTTCTGTCAGATTTGTATGACTACCAAAGTAAAACTTGTATATAAAATCTGAGACATGAGACGGTATAGTATAAGCCCCATGGCGGCCCTACTACGGTGTTATACAATACTGCCATCCAACTGTTATATTTACAAAACATGTGCATCAAAATCATAGCAAAAACTGCAACAAGCAAGATGTGTGTGAATATAGCCTTAGGCATCTAAGAGACATCTGTCACACATAAGTCAGCTGAGACTTTCCCATGTGTGTTTGTGTAAAGGTATTTTCTAGCAATAAAAGGCTTTCTTACCAGTATGCCCCAAAGAGTGGATCAAGACTACAACAAAGGGGTGGTATTTACCATGCATACAGGGATTCCTATGGAGATATCCTACATCTAAGGACAAGTGTTATGAAAATAGACAGCGCTGCTATCACAGCCTTGTATCCAGGATCAGCAGTCTCTGCGTCTAAGACTTACTCCATGGGAAAGATCAAAGGCAAAGTAACTTGGTTGATGATTATCTCAATAGATAGGGGGCTGCACATGCTGTTACTATCGTACTGCGGCCCCCTCCCAAATAAGGGGTGATTGTAGACATACGTTCTCTTTCCTCAGACCAACGGTACATGAAGAATAGCAGAGACATGTTTGTAGTTTGGCCAGTTTTGCGACCCACCAAGCACCATTCTAGTCAATGGTTCCCTGAATACCATGGTCGGCACATGGATGTCATCAGCGACCTGTCCATTTTTCATGGACCCAGAGACCTAGAAAAGTTTACAAAAAATACAAAAAAATCCACTTTTTATTTACTTGATAAATGGATCAATCCCATACAGCACACGATCCGCCAGTGAGCAGGAAGAGCAGATTTTCTTTCCTCTAACAACTGTGAAAAAAAAGACTTTCATCAGTTTTTCACGGCTATTCTTTACCACGGTCTTGTGAATATACAGCTTTTGGCATGAGAATGGTGTAGATGGTAAGTGGTCTTTCCCATTATTTGCAGTGCCTGTTTTCCCCTATATTGACTGTAGTGCGGTTTTTAATACCAGAAGTTATAGGAACTTAGGAACTTTTCTCTGAATGGTCACATTCCTGATTTCCTATTCTACTTTGTGTCTTAAGGGCAAATTTACTTGGAAAAGTATGTAATGGTCCTGTATAGCAGTACACAGAGTACCTATCGGTGTGTATTACTATCATGCAATACCATAAGGTACCTCTGTGAGGCACTATATGCTCCACGACCAGCAATGCTTCTGGCATGGAATTCTCTATTATAAAGCATATGATGGAGCCTGCACATTTGTACAGAATCTTTGAGTGAATAAACCTCTGTGTGCCTCGATATGAAATTAGAAGGGTATATAATAAACCTACTGTATATAAATGGTCCTTACAAGAAATATGGGGAAAAGCTATTTCATGTAAAATCTCCCTAAAAGACAAGGGGACACTCTCTCCCCGTCTAGAGAAAAAAAAGGTTTAATCATAAGAGCTGACAAGGCTTCTTCACTGTAAGGACTGTGAATCTGTGGAATAGCCTACCCCAGGAGCTGGTCACAGGTGACAGCTTCAAAAAAGGATTAGATGCCTCTTTAAGGCTAAGGGTCCACGTAGCGAGCTGCTGCGGAAAAAAACTGCGGTGGAAACGCATCACACAGCGCTTTTCAAAGAAAATCCACAGAGTTTTCTTCTGCAGACTTTCTGCTTCTATTATACCTATACAGAAAACGCCAACTGTATAGAATGTCATGTCCTTTTCCCATCCCCTGGTTGAACTTGATAGACATTTGCCTTTTTCCCATCACCCACGACAGCACCCAGAGAGAGGATCCGCCCCCAGGGACAGGAAACCTATGGTATAAAAAGGTGGAGCCTCTCCTACCCCTCAGTTGTTTCCTGTCCCTGGAGGGAAACCTACGTGCCTGCTTGAGGCAGGCTTACCTGATGGCATAGGAAAGAGTTGGTCCTGGTAGGGGTTGCCTCTCTTCTTCCATGGGTGGCTGTTAGCTGTGACCCGGTCTGGAGTCGGTGCCATCCCCCCAGCTATGCGCCGTTGGTGTTCCGGGCGCGGAGGTTCCGATATCCAGGCAGAAGGAGTGTGCTTCGTCTGCTTTAGACCACAGGCATTCCGGGCCTGCAGGGAGACACATAGAGGTGCCAGCCTGGAAGGAAGTGGGCGTGACTTCCGGTGGAAGGGGCATTGTTTACTGGTAATGGGGTGTGGCTTCTGGTGGAAGGGGCGTGGTCTAGCGTCTGAATGGCCATATAATGCAGTTTGAAGGACAGGGAGTTGCTAAGCAGTTCCTGACCCTCCCTGCACTGAGTCTCTACAGTATGGAAGAGCAGCCACAGTCTCAGTCACAGTCCCAGCAGTCGCCGGCAAGAGGAAGACCCCAAGATGGAGGGCAAGATGAAGGTCCACCTCCGTCTTCCTCGGTATTCTAGGGGGATGTAAGTGGCTGCGTGCCAACCCTTTATTTTTTATTGATTAATTGGTTCCCCTGTCTTTTGTAGGATAGACCTAGGAAAGCCTTGGAAAAATCTAAGAATAAGGAATGTGCCTTATGTAGAACTAGACTTTCTTCTTCTTATGAGAAAAAGCTCTGCCCATCATGCATTGATAGAAATATTGGTGAGGAGTCCCCGTCGTTCTTACAGGGTATCAGATCTATGATACAGGAGGAGGTTTTATCCCTAGAGGAGTTAAGCGTAAATATCCATTTGAAGAGGGAGCTTGCTCTTCTTGGAATAATGTACCAAAAATTGATGTTGCCATAGCAGGAGTTCCCTTAAGGATAAAAGTGGCCAGAAAAAGAAGTCCAGTTCCTCTACCCTGGGTCATGATTCCTCTTCTGAGGAGGAGTCTGTTCAGGGTGAAAGTGGAGAATTATCCGATGACGCCTCTTCTTCCTCCATATCTGATGTAGAGGGAGGACAGTCGTGTTTTCCAGTTGAGGACACTGACAAGTTGCTCAAAGCCATTCGAGCGACTATGGGGATTGAGGACTCTAGACCCTCCCGTTCTATGCAGAGAGGGAGCGTGCTCTTCTTGGGATAATGTACCAAAAATTGATGTTGCCATAGCCAGAGCCTCCAGGAAGTCAGCACTGCTTTTCGAGGATATGGGTAGCCTGAAGGATCCCTTAGACAAGAAAGTAGAAAGCTTCCTAAGGCGTTCTTGGGAGTCAGTAGGAGCGTCTCTCAAGCCCAATATAGCGGCTACCAGTACTGCAAGATTCCTTATGATTTGGCTAGGGGAGCTGGAAGATCAATTAAGGGATAAGGCCCCAAGAGAGCAGATTCTGTCAGCCCTGCCGACTATTAGAAAAGCTGTAGATTTTTTGGCAGATGCTTCATTGGATGCTGTAAGATTATCAGCTCGCTCCCTTGCCCTGACCAACTCTGCCAGAAGGGCTATATGGCTGAAGAGTTGGACAGGTGATGTAGGGTCTAAGACCTGGCTGTGCAATCTGCCCTGTGACGGTGAATATCTATTTGGACCAGCCTTGGATGACATCTTAGCTAAGGCAGCAGATAAAAAGAGTGGTTTTCCTGTGCCTTCCTCTGGTCGTACACGGAGGTACTTTCGTCCCTTTGGAGCATACAGAGGGCAGAAATTTGTCAAGTCCAGAGATAATAGCTGGTCGGAATCCAATAAGAAACACAAGGGGTTCTTATTTAGCAACTCACCTCGTAATAAAGATCCAAGACCCAATAGGCAATGACGCCAGGCCCCGGGTATGGGGGAGACTGAGGAAATTCCTTCCTGCCTGTAGGAAAATTTTATCAAGCCCTTGGATCCTGGATACAGTGGGAGTAGGCCTGAAGTTGGAGTTCTCTTCTCCTCCGCCTTCAAGTTTTCAGATTACCAGAACTCAGACTTCCCTAACCTCTCAATTGGCTCTGGAATTGGAAGTGAAGAGCCTGCTCTTGAAAGGGGTGCTGATTCCAGTTCCCCAGGAAGAGGAGAGGCAGGGGTTTTATTCCCATCTGTTCTTGGTAAGGAAACCCGATGGCTCCTACAGAACCATAATAAATCTAAGGAGGTTAAATCAGTTTCTGTCTTACAATAAATTCCGGATGGAGACAGTGCAGTCAGCAGTGAGATTGTTAACTCCCAATTGCTGAATGGCGGTGATAGACCTGAAAGATGCTTATTACCATGTTCCAATTTTTCCAGGTCACCAGAGGTTCTTGCGAGTAGCAGTAGAGATGGGAGGGGTGGTTCTGCATTACCAATATCAGGCCCTTCCCTTTGGAATCTCCTTGGCCACAAGAGTCTTTACCAAAATAGTGGCAGAAATGTAAAAGAGAAAGACGTTCTGTTTATTCCATATTTAGACGACTTTCTCATTGTGGCAAGATCCAGAATAGAATGTTTAGAAAGTGTCAGAGTAGTACTGGACATTCTGGAGAAATTAGGTTGGATGGTGAATCTAGAGAAGTCAAGTTTAGTTCCCTCTCAACAGAAAAAGTTTCTAGGGATCATTCTAAATTCCACAGCTCAGAGATGTTTTCTCCCTCCAGAGAAAATAGAGAGGGTTCTGTCCCTAGTAAAAACCCTGATCCAGTCCCCCAGGGTCACTATAAGAAAGGCTATGTCCATCTTGGAGACTCTCACGGCCTGTATTCCAGCAGTACCTTGGGCTCAGAGCCACTCCCGAGACCTGCAGTGGGAAATCCTGACAGCCTGGCGTCAGGAAAAGAAAATTCTTGACAAATTTATGTGGGTGTCTCGGCCAACAAGAGAAACCCTGAGTTGGTGGTTAGTCAGGGGTCACCTAGAAATGCGAGTTCCATGGAAGATCTTAGGCCCCCTAATTATTACCATGGATTTCAGCCCTTGGGGGTGGGGTGCCCACATGGGGGATCAGGTGTTCCAGGGCTGCTGGTCAAGGAATCTTTCTCAGGCATCCTCGAATCAGAGGGAACTAATGGCGATTTTTGGAGACCTTGAAAGTCGTAGGTCAGGGTATTTGGAATCGCCATGTAAGGATCATGTCCGACAATATGACTGCAGTTTCATATATAAACAGGCAAGGGGGTACGAGGTCCCTTCCCCTTATGAAAATAATAGCCTGGATTCTACATTTGTCACAGCCTCTGGTTCTCTCCTTGTCTGCTCTGCATATCAGGGGGTCAGACAATTTCAGGGCAGATTTCTTGAGCCGTCAGTCTGAATCAGAGCGAGTGGGAATTGAACCCATCCATCTTTTTAGAGATCACCAGGGTTTGGGGGTCCCGGAAATAGATCTCTTTGCCAGTCGGTCAAACAAGAAGGTGGAGGGATTTTTTTTTCCCTAAACCCAGAGGAATCCCCCTTTGGGGTGGATGCTCTGTCCCACAAGTGGAATTTCAATCTAGTTTACGCTTTTCCTCCCTTCTTTCTCATTCCAGCAGTTCTGAGGAAGATCAGGGAGGATCGAGCGAGGGTTATTCTTATTGCCCCCTTTTCGCCGAGAAGAGCCTGGTTTACCTGGCTAAGGATCCTGTCCGTTTCGGACCCTTGGATTCTCCCAGTCAGCCAGGACCTTCTATGTCAGGGCCCCATTCTCCACCCGGAGTCCAGCTACTTACATTTGATGACCTGGAATTTGAGCGGAGATTACTAGCCTCAAAAGGTTTTTCTCAGAATCATTTCCACTCTTCTAAAAAGTAGAAAACCGGTCACTACTAAAATATACGCTAGGACTTTGTTCCGGTTTTTTGAATTTCTAGGGGGTTCTCCGGGGGATCTTAGGGATATACCTAGAAAACAGATTCTAGAGTTCCTTCAGAAGGAGCTAGAAAAGGGGTTTTCTACCAGCACTTTAAGAGTCCAGGTTTCAGCCCTTAGTGCTCTGCTAAACCTTAAATTGGCTGACGATCCCTTTTTTCGCCATTATAGGCTGGACATTGGGGCTTCTGCTGATCTTTCTTTTGGAAGGAAAGTTTTACAAGCGGTGGTCCCTCCCTAGTTTTTTCCTATTTTATTCTCTCTGGGTGCTGTCGTGGGTGATGGGGGGGGGAAAAAATGGTAATTACTTACCGGTAATTGGATTTTCCAGAACCCACGACAGCGCCGTCCTTTATCTCTCTCTTTTTTCTTGGTGATGGACTTTTGTTTGGCACCGGGTATAGCAAGCAAAAAAAATATAAAAAAATGTTTTGACCTTTAGGGTCATGAGTTACAAGTTAACTGGAGTCTCTCTCTCGCTTCTATAAAACAACTGAGGGGTAGGAGATGCTCCACCTTTTTATTCCGTAAGTTTCCTGTCTCTGGGGGCGGATCCTCTCTCTGGGTGCTGTCATGGGTTCTGGAAAATTACCATTTTTTTTCAACTGTACTAACTATGATATATTAAAGGGCGTCTGAAACCTCCAGAATTACCATAAAACCAATAACCAGGCTGTATAGGGATTTTTAGTAGGATCTCCAACATACCTTATGGGCTCAAAATGCTTTTGAATTGCTGAAAAGTTCCTATTTTGATTTATATGTAAATTGTCTAGAAAGTGCACCAAAGGAGGAGCCCGAACGACAAGTGCACCTGCAGTGTCACAAGTCCCTAGCTGCGAGGGCATGTCACTCAAGCTGGAAGAGGTGGAGCTGGGTGTCCATTATGGAGGAAAGCTGGTGCACTTGCTAGATATGCATACAAATGTTACAAGGAATTTTTTTTTTCTCATTTCAAAAACCTTTTGAGCCCAGACAGGTATGTTGGAGTTCCTATTAAAGGCCCTGTTATTGGTTTTAGGCTAAGGCCACACATGACATACTCAGATGTCCATAGTAAGCATCCTACATCAGAGATGCCTGTGGCAAAAAATGGCCGACATTGGCAGGCTTGTGCTGTAGGTTTCACATGTGGCTACTCAAGGTTTCAGCCTTTGCATTGCAATATTTGACATGATGCGTGTTCAGAACCCACAGCACAAGATGCTTTTCACTGCGGATAAATCTCATCCACTACACGGCTACTATACATCACAGCGGGTTAGCCACCAGCAATTTCACGGAGGCTAACCCACTGTGAGTATGCCATGTGTGAACTTGGCCTTCTAGTGATTTTGAAGGTGATAGATTCCTTCTAAACATGGCCGGTTTTCTCTTTTCTTATAACTCTGTTGTGCTGTTATTCCAACTAGAACGTTCTGAATAAATTGACAACTGGGTGTTACCAGCTGGTAACCTATCCATGCTGATAGTATTGGACTGTAGGGACACATCACTTTAACAACAAAATTTATCCATGCGTTTCTAGGAGGAATAATAGAGGAACAGCACAAATCATAGCGATCAGAAAATATGTGCAATATTTCTTCATGGGGGTAACAAGTATTTACAGAGATATCGAGAGAAGTGACAGGTCCTCTTTAAAGGGGTTATCCACTTTCTAATATTGATGGCTTATCCTTAGGATAGATCATCAATATAAGATCTGTGAGGGTCTGACAGCTGGAACCCCCAAAGATCATCTGTTCCAGGACAGAGCGGCTCCCGGTAATGATAGCCTGCTAGCGAGCCACGCTGCTCACTCACCGTGCAAAGTGTAATGGCAGCTTTAGGTACTGAAGTGCTGTCCCAAACAGCTGATCTGCGGGGATCCCTTCATATAGCTAATATTGATAACCTATCCTAAGGATAGCTCTTCCATATTAGAAAGAGGATAACCCCTTTAATGACCTCTGCAACACATATCTATGATATGGCTGTGTGCATGAGGTCTGTGACTATGGTGCTTAATGTCTTGGCTATGGCAGACATCAGAAACCAGGAACAACTTCTTTGTTATGTACAATTATTCTTTACAAGTAAAGCTTCTGTTCTTGGCTCCCTCGGGTTTCCATCACATTTGCAGCTTGTATTTGCTAAACTTCTCCCGTGTTGATTTCAAGGGCATGATCAGCATTTTGTTTCTTTCAGTTTAGCATACTGTTATTTGTAGTGTGCACCTGTATGGCGCCCTGACACCTGCAGCATCACCGCACACAAGCTGTTCACAATGACAGCATAGTAGGTAGAGGTGTAAAGGAATCGCCATTCTCATGTGTTACAAAAATGCCGGTGACACTTGTTTCCATGCTATATATATATATATATATATATATTTATCTGTACCAAAGTACAGCGGGTATAGTCACACATTCTAGCAGCCATGTGTGACTGATTCCTCAGACGCCTTTGGTGACAGCACCAGCTTGATGGTAGTACCTCCTTGTTATCGCCAAACTTATGCAGTCACTGGCCATTTTGTGTGATCACAGATTCAGCCATACATGGATGCCAGAGTGAGTAGCTGTATCCTTGGCACGATTACAGAAATTGATGTATAGAACAGATATGTGGGGATAATATGCAAGTTGCGCCATCATTTATGCTAAAAGATTCTCAAAGATTAATTCAGATTGGAAAATGGCATTAAAGGGAGTCTACCACCACCAAAATCTCCTCTAAACCTCTTATTTATAGAGGGAGAGGCATTTACTGACATAGTAGTTCTACCTTTATTGTGCTTCATCCTGTTCACACAGAGGAATTTGGAGATGATTTTGAGGTGGATTCTGCCTGAAAAACTGGTCGGAATCTTCTTCCTACTGTTTTCAATGGGAGGAAGCAGTGATGGACACGCTGAAAAAAGAAGCATCCTGCTTGATGTTAACGTGTTTTCCGCAACACAAGGCTCACTCTGATTAGACCCAATGTATGTCAGGCTAAACAGCGGTCAAGTCCACAATGGAAAGCTGAAGTAGCACCACAGGGCCAAAATTTGGAGAGGAATTTGAGGCAGAAGACCACCTCAAATTCCTCTCCAAATTCCTGAATCTAGCCATTAAGAGGTTGTCCAGGAACTTTTATTTATGGTGAATCCTTCAGACACGATCCCTGTGCTATTTACTGCAAGGAGCCAGAAGCAGATGGCTCCATGTCCTGTATAGTGGCTGCTTGTGATTTAAGCTCTATGGCTCTGAAAAATACCCAGGAATCCTTTTCCGTATGAATATCCTTTGAGGGAGCGCGGAATCTGGGTATTTTTCTGAGCCATAGAGCTTACATCACAACTGGCTTCCATACAGCCTTTGATGTCCCAAGAGCGATCCTCCAGTGACTGTGCACCCTCACATTGATGCCTTTAAAGTGGTTGTATCTCTACACAACGCCAGCACCCTAATATAGGGGCTTTTGATTGGGTTTACACACACCCTCTGTGAGCTATTAATAGGTTCCACACAGGGGAGCTCGTTTCCATTTTGTGTTTTTTTTTTTTTTTTTTTTTTTTTTTTTTGTATAGTGGCAGGGCACGGTAATTGCAATTCAGCTCCCATTGTAGTGGGTGCTGAGGTGCAGTACTAACTCCTGGCCACTATATAGGGCATGGAGCCATCTGCTTTCAGCTCCATGCAGTGTATAGTATTGACATCGGAAGCGGAACCAGCAGCTGATCCTGGACAACCCCTTTAAAGTGCAGTCTAAAAATCAACTTTAAATCTGTATGCAAATGAACTGTTTGGTGTACCCAGGGGGTGGCGGTTCAGGTTGCTGTGACACTGGCTCCAGTGGAACCTGTTAATCTTTGGATGGCTTTACACAGTGCTTTTTCCACAAAAATCTATGTAAAAATGCATGCTTCACACACCACAAATAAATACAAGTGCTCTGATGGCCAGGGCCACACCTGGGGTGCACTGAATAGCTCATTGGCAGCAAGATTGCACTTTGACAAAGGTATCTGTCACTAACACCCCTATAACAGCATAAAAGAGGTATAGATTTTAGACTGACAATTGCTCCTTTGCCCCAATCAAACCGATACCTGCTCTCACCCTCCCCTCCTTTGAAGTGCACTCTCCCTCCAACCTCCAACTGGCTGTCATATATCGACCACCAGGACCTACTGCTGCCTTTATCATGCACTTCCTATCCACTGACACCCCCACCATCATCATGGGTGATTTCAAGATCCCCATTAACACAAACCACCCCCCCGCTTCCAGTCTTCTGTCCCTCACTACCTCCTTTGGTCTCTCTCAATGGTCCTCCTCTGCCACCCACACAAAGGGACACACACTGGACCTCATATTCACCCGCCTCTGCTCTCTAGTCAACCTCTCTAACTCTCTGACCACAATCTCTGACCACAACCTGCTGACATTCTCTGCCCTCTCCTCTGTAATAGATCCCCCAACCCCTAAAACAACACACCCCCGCAGGAACCTTTATCGCCTTGACATCCACATGCTCTCAGACTGACTCCGACCGCTCGCTGACATATCCACACTCCAGGACACAGATACCACCACTGACTTCTACAATACCACCATCACTGCAGCCCTGGACTCTGTGACCCCCCTCACTAACATCAGAGCCCGACCGATCAATGACTGAAAAAACTGAGACGTGCCTCACGGATTGCAGAACGCCTCTGGAAGAGAAGCCACTCCTAGAAGGACTTCCTTAGGTATAAAGAGGCAGTTCTCACATTCAAGAACGCACTCACCTCTGCAAAGCAGGTCTACTTCTCCACCCTAATATCTGCCCTATCCCGCAACCCCAAACAGCTATTCACTATCTTCAACTCCCTTCTCCGTCCTCCTGTGCCCCCTCCGACATCACTTATCACAGCTGATGACTTTGCCTCTTATTTCAAAAGCAAAATTGACACCATCAGAGACAGTCTCACCCTACACCCCCCGACAACCACTCTATCCAACTGCTCGGTGCTCTTCATCTTTAATCTGTTTCTCCACCGTCACTGATGAAAAGCTCTCCACCCTAATCTCTAAATCCCACCTAACCTCCTGCGCGCTCGACCTGGTCCAGTCACATCTCATCCCCAAACTCTCTGAAGCCATTACTCCTGCCCTAACCCATCTCTTCAACCTCTAACCACTGGATCCTTACCTTCTGCCCTCAAACATACTACCATCACACCTATACTTAAGAAACCCTCCCTCGACCCGTCCTCTCCATCCAACTATCGCCCAATCTCACTGCTCCCGTATGCCTCAAAATTGCTGGAGCAACATGTCCACTCCGATTTGTCCTCCTATCTCTCGTCCAATATGCTCTTTGACAGACTACAGTCAGGTTTCAGACCCCATCACTCCACAGAAGCTGCCCTAACCAAGGTCACTAATGACCTTCTAACTGCCAAAGCCAAACGTCACTATTCTGTCCTCCTCTTCCTTGACGTCTCCTCTGCCTTTGACACAGTCGACCATTCCCTCCTGCTAGAAACTCTCTCATCCCTTGGCATCTCAGAGCTGGCCCTTTCCTGGATCTCCTCATACCTCACCAACCGCACATTCAGTGTCTCCCACTCGCACACCACCTCCCTGCCACGCCCTCTTTCTGTAGGTGTCCCCCAAGGCTCCGTCCTAGGACCCCTCCTGTTCTCCATCTACACCCTCGGCCTTGGCCAACTCATAGAATCTCATGGTTTCTATTACCATTGCTATGCCGACGACACCCAAATATATCTCTCTGGACCAGACATTACCTCTCTGTTGTCCAGAGTCCCAGAATGTCTAGCAGCCGTAGCCTCCTTTCTCTCCTCCCGCTTTCTCAAATTCAACATGGAGAGAACTGAGTTCATAATCTTCACCCCTCCACGCACAACCCCTCTACCCGACCCATCTATCAGAATTAATGGAACCACTCTCACCCCAGTCCCACAGGCCCGCTGCCTTGGTATACCATTAGACTCTGACCTATCCTTCAAGCCGCATATTCAAACCCTCAACACCTCCTGCCGCCTCCAACTCAAGAACATCCATCGAATCCGCTCCTTCCTCACCCCTGAAACTACAAAGATGCTAGTCCATGCCCTCATAATCTCCTGCCTAGACTACTGTAACACCCTTCTCCATGGCCTCCCAGCTAACATTCTCACCCCCCTCCAGTCCACCTTAAACTGTGCTGCTCGCCTAATACACCTCCCCCCTTTCTTCTTCGGCCGCCCCCCTCTGCCAATCCCTTCACTGGCTACCCGTTGCTCAGCGAATAGAGTTCAAACTAACACTGACATACAAAGCCATCCACAACCTGCCCCCTCCATATACAGTATCTCTGACCTAATCTCCCGCTACCTGCCCGCACGTAACCTCCGATTCACCAATGACCTCCTACTCTGCTCTGCTCTTATCCGCTCTTCACACAATCGTCTCCAAGATTTCTCCCGTGCATCCCCCATACTCTGGAATGCATTACGAAGACACATAAAACTGTCCCCCACAGTCACAAGCTTCAAGAAGGCAATGAAGACTCCCCTAGTCAGGAAGGCCTACAACCTCCAATAACACTACTGTCACCACACCACCATATGTACAGCCTCTACCCCCACCTTCTGTCTCTATCCCTCTTCCCTCATAGATTGTAAGCCCTTGTGGGCAGGGCCCTCTATCCCACTGTGCCAGTTGGTCACTGTTAGTATTATCTATCTTGTGTACTGTATGTAAACCCTCAAATGTAAAGCACCATGGAATTAATGGTGCTATATAAATAAACAATAATAATAATAATTAATAGACGGAAAAAAGCAAAAAGCCACATTTAGGCTGCTTTCACACATGGCTGTAACTCGGTTCAAGTGTGTGCCAGATTTACCAGTCTTAAACACTTAGCAGGGAGATGGACTCCTAGCAGTATAGTTCTTTATGCCTGCCTCCCTGCCAAATACTGTCTGTACTGTAATTACGTCCTAATGTTCTTCAGCATCTGGACATAATGTGCTGTAGCCGACTTTTTCCAAAGTGGAGGGGTCCTGAGTAGGATCCGTTATCGGTGAGTAGTAAATGTTGACCATTGCCTGTTGAAATAAACCAATAGGTAACGGTCTGTGCCATTGTGTGGGGGCTGGTAAGGGGGACCATGTACTGTTTGGGGGCCGGTAAGGGGCACCATGTACTGTGTGAGGGCCGGTAAGGGGGACCATGTACTGTTTGGGGGCCGGTAAGGGGAACCATGTACTATGTGGGGGCCGGTAAGGGGAACCATGTACTGTGTGGGGGCCGGTAAGGGGAACCATGTACTGTGTGGGGGCCAGTAAGGGGGACCATGTACTGTGTGGTGGCCGGTAAGGGGAACCATGTACTGTGTGGGGGCCGGTAAGGGGAACCATGTACTGTGTGGGGGCCTGTAAAGAGTGGGCATTATACTGTGTGGAGCAGTCCTGTATAAAATGCTGCTCTATTTTGTCCTAGTTTTTGGACCTGCAAATGGGATTGGTTCCAGTAAAGAGGGGGCATGGCCTTAAATTTTTGACTAGGGGAATCCCTGGACATAATTTTGCTTGGGGCCCCTGTAATGCAGAGTGCATCCCCTGGTTATCAGGTATATATGAACTACATGTGTTTTATATTGCATGTATATCACAGCAGCTGCTTGTTTGGACTTTTACCTTACACAAAACTTGCTGCTTTTTATATGTAGTCACAAACTTCTTCAGATGCTCAGAAATTGGCAATGTTTCTCTGTATCCTTCCTTTTTTCCTTCGAATCATTCATTAGTTGCCAGAAGTAAACATTTGTTTTACATAAAGCAAAGATCATTTGTATGTGAGGAGATATGAATACTCATTTGTCAGAATCGCGCCGCGATGTTCTGCAGCCCACATTCTGAAAAGCCCATTTATTCCTGTTTGTTAATAGCTGCCATAAAATCCTATTATTCAAATATATGGGTAGTCAATGAGCCGTTCCGGTGTTTCAAAGGATTTTTTGATGCTAACATTTATTTAGTGAGATTTGGGATGTTTTGTTTGTATAGTCTAAGCCATTTTATAACATTTGTGTAATACCAATACATTCTTTAATATTCTACCCTACTAATAACATAACATAATATTATTGATCTTAAAGACATGTCACCGGGTCTGAAAAGCCAATGACTTACTTATAGGCGCTGTCACCCTGAGCAGTTTGGTGTTTTGTTTATCCAAATCCGTTCAGCTATTCCAAAGATATAAGCACTGTAAATTTTTCAGAGCCAATTTCCATCCATGGGGCACTCTATTTATGATTTCCCCCATAGACTTGAGTTTCACACAGTCCGTCAAAACAACAAAAAAAAAAAAAATTGTGAATAGTTCCATAGATTCTTATTGCTGTGAAAAAGGCCATTAAAATATTTTGTAATCTACTTTATTAACAAATTTTTGCTCCTTTTTGTGAAATCCTGCATTCTTCACTCTTTTTATATACTACTTCATTTATCTTTTTAGTGTTTTTAATCTCGTGTATGTTTATACTGGAGCTGGCTATCCATGGGCGGTTTACATGACTTGGATGCTATGTCACTGATGGTCATGTTCGGGTATGTACGTGGCATTTTCCTTTTGTAGTGCGTTGTTTGCTGGTATTCTGGCCACATAATGGTAGCCCTTACTATGTATGGATAGGAAGCCCTCTTTAATTATCTGTGTGGTAGGGACCATCCCATATACCAGGATAATAGGCTTGTTTATTGCTATAGGCCTACTGTAGGTGGAATCATAAGAGCGTGGACAGTGCAAGTGGATATGGAAATTTTTTTGCAGCCTTTTATATAGTATTTCAAGGTTCGTATTGTGTGTTATATAAGAAACTGCATCAGTTTATTGGTTATACGTAAATTACCATTTAAGAAATATTTCCTTGTTCCACATAGTTAAACATACCTACATACGTAATAAGCTCTGATGCACTTTATAGAATATTGAATTTCTTATAGCATTACATTCGAAGCACATAATATGAGTGATAAGTCCCTGAGACATACATTAAAGGAGTTTTACAGCTATGAAAAATTCTAATATTGCTGTAGGTATATGCTATATTCTAATGCTGCCCGGTCTCTCACTGGTCTGATGCAGCGATGCCATATTGACACGGGGACATGTGACTGCTACAGCCAGTGATTTGCTGCGATGGTCATGTGCCCCTGTATTGACATAATGGAAGAAGAAGGGATCGGCAGGGGACCAGGTAATGTTGGAATGGGAGTAGCAGGAAATTGTAAAGGTGAGCACACTTAAAGGGGTTGTTTGGGATAATATATATATATATATATATATATATATATATATATATATATATATATATATATATATATAATAATTTTTTTTTTATATGAGGCTGGGGAAAAAAAAAGGTGCGGGGGGAAAAAAAAAAAAAGATCCTTTTAAGCTTTTTCTTCCCTTTTTTGCTGAGCAATATTGATTATCATTTGTTATAGTTGGAAAACCCCTTTAACTTGGGCAATAATCACGCTGTGCCTGCAGAAGTACATATATTGTGGGAAAACAAGTTGTAAAGCTTGAAGCTAAGGTCCCCATAGCGAATTGCAGTTAAAAAAAACAGTTCAGCAAAAAAATGCAGTGAAAAAGCATTGCATTTTTTTTGTTTTTCTCTGCTTTTTTTTTCCTACCCCTATAGGGAATGCACTTGTAATTCCGCAGATAAAATTAACAATAACTTTTCTGCAGCTTTCTTTTTTTTCTTTTTTTTTGCCAATGTGTGGATTAGGCCCTGTTCACATCTGCGTTTGGGGAGTCAACTTGGGGACCCCCTCAAACGGAAACCTATACGCATAAAAAGCAGTTTACCTGGGAAACCCGTGGATCCCATAGACTATAATGGGGTCCGTGTGGTTTCCGCTTGTTTTCCGCACGAAACATGCGGAGAGGAAAATGCTGCTTGCTTCATGTGGAAACCACACGGACCCCATTATAACCTATGGGGTCCGTGTGGTTTCCCAGGTAAACTGCTTTTTATGCATATATGTTTCCATTCGGGGGGTCCCCAAGTGGACTCCTCGAACAGAAACCTGAAGCAGATGTGATCCGGGCCTAAGTTTAACCAAAATCTTATTCGCTTTGCCGCAGCAGCCAAAAACGCTGCATTTTTGAATGTGGGGCTTTAGCCTAAGGGGTTGTTCCAGGTTAAAAGCATTATTGACCAATTCTAAGGCTAAGTCATCAATATCAGATTGGTGTGGGGGGGGGGGGGGGGTGTCTGACACCTGGCACTCCCATAGCTGTTCTCAGCAGTTTATGTGCAGAAATTGGAGCTGGAAGCAGACGGCTCTGTTCTGTGTTAGTGGCCAGATGAGGTACTGCAGCTCAGCTCACATGATCACATGATTGGGAGCTAAATTGCAGTGAATCAGTTCTGCCACTACACTAAGGATGGAGCTGTCTGCTTCCTGCTCCATTTTCTATGAATCAGCTGCTTTCACTGAATAACATTGCACATAGCAAAGGAAGCTGGCACATGAGCATTGCCATACACAGTGTTATTTAATGGGCCTCTAATGGACAGGTCTGGTCACCTACTCCTCCATCAACAGCCGTGTTGGAATTGAAGCACTAAAATTAATTTGGGCACAGCACTGGGTAACAGATTGGTGTCATAACTAAACATCACTATGTGGATTCTTTTGCTTTTTGCATCACATTTGGGGAATGACAGAAAAAATGGTCAACCCTTTTAAAGGAAACTCCAAACAGGGTGGAAAATTCTGTTGGTAATCCATAGCAAACTTGCCTCAAAATTTGCATGTAACTGTAAAAATCCACACAAAAAAATCGATATACTGAGCAATTAAAACTGTGGAAATCCGCACAGTAAATTTATACTGCCCTTGGATGAAATTTGTTCAGACATACATGTATTGTGCTTTAATCCGCTGTGGATTTTTCAATTCCAAATGGAAAAACTGGAGCAATTCTGCTGTGTTTGCGGCTGCTCTTGATGGGAGGTTCCATCTAAAATCAGCTTCTGACTTAGCACATAGATCTGCCTGAAGAGAACAGCATGAAGGCTCCTCCGGATTCTCCATTAGTTCTGTATCAGTATATATTAGATATACCTTTAAGTAACAGGTCTTTAGAATGATGCAAATTTTGAAACTTGAGGCAACATAGCTAAAAATAAGGCAAGGTGCTCTAATATACTATTCACAGGTATGCACCTAACCCAGAGATATCAACCTAAATGAGCACTTCACAAGGTGATGATCGAACAGTGGGTTGTGGCAAAATGTAAGTGGCCTTTTTCAAGAGGGTGACTGCCATATCAATATCAGATCCCAGGCCCCAGTGCCCCTCAGATTAGTGCCAAGAAAATCTGTGCTCCCCATAGCCATGCCAGTCACTGCAGTGCCAATAACGCCAGTGCCCCCCATAGCATTGGCCCTCAGCAATGCCAGTCACACTGATGTCCCTAATAGCAGTGCATGTACCTACTTGGTACCCCTGATAGCAATACCAGGCAAATCAGTGCCCCTAATAGCAGTACCAGGGACACCAGTGCACCCATTAACCGTGTTAGCCACATGTCTCACCATTATACTGTCCCCTACATTTGCTCTTTTTTGGGGGGATGGGCCAATCACCTTTTTCAGTGCAGAAAGTCGGTTCCACAGTTCAGTTCCCCTTCTGGCCAGTGGACCCTCTGTAGTGGTGGCCACAGATTGTCAGATGCTTGCTGCAGAATATACCATAGACCCCAGTCACTGGACAGACAGACCTCTGACTGATGCCCCAGGGTATTTATCCTGTTCTTGGCATTATATGCCATTTCAAGTAAAGCCACGTTGTAAGACATATGAATGTATATGTAAAGTACCTACCGGAATCCCTCATATGTATGTGTATGTTGTATCAGGGCTTGGAGGATGTTGAAGCTTTTACTTTTAGGCCCTGGTGCTCCAAGCTATTCTGGCTACAGAAATTGCTGCAGAAACAGCAACGTAACTAGGCGCGCCCATGGTCGTAAATATAAAGGTATTCAATGAGTTCTGTAATGCTCTGTCTATAAGACAAGACTGCAAATTCAGGAAGTTAGAAGTGCATACGTTGGATGTACTTTCCATGTAACAGATGTGCCTATGCAAAGCAACCTACAGCATATGAAGTCATTTTTATACTGTTTTTACTAAAATTCACATCTCCTGCTTTCTCTCTTTCTGTGCAAAGAGATTTCTGCAGTGCATAAAACAGCCATAAACTAGTTAATGCTTATATCATCTTCCCCAGCATCTTTACAGCCGGGGCTTGGAGCCAAACAAACCACACTGAACGCCTGTAACTGAGCCAAACACAATCCTAATCATAGGCTGTTACTGTTAGTTATTCTGTGAGCTGAGCTCCACACTACAACATTGTGCGTGCGACGCGGACCGAAGATTTGCTGGACTTGTTTACTGTCCCCTGGAGATCCTCCAGAAACACAAAATTAAACATGAAGCAGAGCCAATCCATAATGGCCAGTCATTTAGATGTGCCCCATGGAAATGTCTGAAATTAAATCAACGTATATTGGTGATAAGTATGAAATATATTAATGTAGAAGTGTGTTATTCACTATATGTCATACTGTAGAAGCGTGCTCTGAAGAACAATGGAAGTGCTCATTCACGCGACAGGGTTTATGGGCCTTGTGCTAGCCATTGTATTCATGGTCAGCACACGACCCTATAGACCTTAAAAGATCTATTCACAAAACCTTTACCTTGTGTGAACAATCTGATAAAAATATTTCAGCCTATTTCATGGACATCATGTCTATAAGGAATCTGTGAATCGGATTACCCTGGGTTCTGCACTCAGCTGTGAAAAAAATTATTTTTCACGGTGGAGTGAAGGTCTCTGCTGTGTGAATATAGCCTAAGGCTAAGGCCCCACGTAGCATGCCACAGCAATAAAGTGCTACAGGAAAAACTGTGGTGGAAACGCATTGAGTTTTTTTTCCCCGCAGCGCTTTCCACAGAAAGTCTGCAGAGGTTTCCTAAAATTTAGAACTGCTGTGGATATGTTTGCAGATAATTTTTGGAAGCTGGATAACCCCCTATTAACAGAGCAGAGGAGAAGCTCTGGCAAGATGGCAGCCCCCTTATGATGCACAGAAAATAGAATTTAAAAAAAAAAATCTACAGTCAGAAAATAAAACAGAAAAAAAAGTGATATATTTCACTATATGGTTCCAAAAAAATAAAAAAAAAATGGCGTGCCAGTGTTACTAGGTGTAATGGAGCTAGGTAGCTTGCATTGCCATTTGGGACCACCTGTATGGTGCATGCAACACCTTGGCGCTAGTGCCTGAGGAGGGGGTGTGTATATTTTACTGAAGTTACAGCGGCTCCGTTTTTATTTCAAGGCACAGTGTGAGGCCTATATTTATTAAAGAGGGGGACATTGTTTTTGTAATCTGAGTACATTAGGGGCTTTACCTTAAAAACTTCTCCTACTGTGCCCTTTGATTAAGAGCCACCTATTAATAGGTGTCACTCCACTGATTCCAACACAGTTGTAATTTTCTCTCTAGCTCCCACCATTCCTGATCAACAAGCGCAGTTAGTTTTTGGTACCTGATATTCTATTTAAGCTCTGTAATGTCAGAAGGGCGGTGTCAGGCGGGGAGCGTGATTCAGAGCTCCAATCAGAGGCAGCTAGTTTTAGAGCTCAAAATCACACCCCTTGTCTGCTTTATATGATACCACCCTCCTGACAGTACGGAGTCTAAATAGTATATCAGGCACCAAAACTAACAGCACCAATTGCTCGGGAATGGTGAGGGATAGAGAAAAAAAATCCAACTGTCACAGAATCAGTGGAGCAGCGTCTATTAATAGATGTTTAGATGGGGTGTGTGTGTGTGTGTGTTTTTTTTTTTTTGTTTAACTCCTGATTTTGGTCACTTTTTCTTAGCTGTCCCCTCTGCCAAAAGCCAACGCTTTTATTCTGCTGTCAAAGGTGTTACTGCCTTTTATAGAGGTAGTGACCTGTTCTCAGCGTTTTATCTGTTATATGTGCCTGTCGCGTAGTTTTAGAGAAATCCTATGCAGAAGTTCCTTTGTTCAAGAGCTGGAGATTATGCATAGTAACGGGGTGAAAGGTGTCAATCGGAGTCTGGATAGTATAGGATGAATACAAGGACTACTTCCTCACAGCAATGTGCAGGAACCAATAGTGTAAATTTCTTCAAAATTTCAGGACACCTGTATAAGAGATACGACTCTGAAATCAGCGTGTCCGTCAATACCCTCTACTGCCCTCAGAGGCTATGCTACTTAATATAAGAGACGATCATAGATGTCCAAAAGATGTATAGTTTCCATTGTTTGGAATTATGACGGACTTGTTGGTGTGGAGATTTATGGATTTCTCTTGATCTCCTCCTACCCGCTCAGAGTTGTGTTGAGATTCATAACCGTGTGATCAATGGGGTCTGACCCAAACTTGGTACAGCCATTGAAACTGCAGCACTCACTGGAGCCCTGTAACCTCTTTATTGTGATGATATTTGAGGGTACAGCTTTTGGACACCCACCAATTACACATTTGATGGCTTTTAATAGGATTAAAATGGCACCTGCGTGTTCGCTAGATGGTATTAAACACCTGCACAGCTACACAATTACTCCTCTGATGCTTCTCCCATGTGTTGGCGCTGCCATAAAACCACCAGTTCGCACCTCCATACACACGTGAACAAAATTGTTGGTACCCCTCGTTTAATGAAAGAAAAACCCACAATGGTCACAGAAATAACTTTGAATCTGACAAAAGTAATAATATATAAAAATTCTATGAAAATGAACAAATGAAAGTCAGGCATTGCTTTTCAACCATGCTTCAACAAAATTTTTAAAAAAAGAAAACTCATGAAACAGGCCTGGACAGAAATGATGGTTCCCTTAACTTAATATTTTGTTGCACAACCTTTTGAGGCAATCCCTGCAATCAAACGATTCCTGTAACTGTCAATGAGACTTCTGCACCTCTCAGCAGGTATTTTGGCCACTCCTCATGAGCAAACTGCTCCAGTTGTCTCAGGTTTGAAGGGTGCCTTTTCCAGACGGCATATTTCAGCTCCTTCCAAAGATGCTCAATAGGATTTAGGTCAGGGCTCATAGAAGGCCACTTCAGAATAGTCCAATGTTTTCCTCTTAGCCATTCTTGGGTGTTTTTAGCTGTGTGTTTTGGGTCATTATCCTGTTGCAAGACCCATGAACTGCGACTGAGACCAAGCTTTCTGACACTGGGCAGCACATTTCTCTCTAGAATCCCTTGATAATCTTGAGATTTCATTGTACCCTGCACAGATTCAAGACACCCTGTGCCAGATGCAGCAAAGCAGCCCCAGAACATAACAGAGCCTCCTCCATGTTTCACAGTAGGGACAGTGTTCTTTTCAAGATATGCTTCATGATTTTTGTCTCGTCTGTCTATAGGACATTCTCCCAGAATCTTTGTGGCTTGTCAGCATGTAGTTTGGCAAATTACTTTTGTCAGATTCAAGTTATTTCTGTGACCATTGTTGGTTTTTCTTTCATTAAACGAGGGGTACCAACAATTTTGTCCACGTGTGTATATGGCGGGACTATAAGAAAATTACACCCTGCTGGGCGCAGGTTTAGCAGATACTTGATCAAATGGCATCAACTTTACCCCCACAGGTATCTTCTTGAATCTCTGGCCTGACTCCCCCTTCTCTCCCCCCCCCCCCCCAAATCCCATAAACTGCGGTCAGCTATTGTCAGCAGCAAAGGCTCTCGTCCTTCTGTACTGGGCTACAGAATACCCTCCTTCATTATCTCGGGAAAATCTCCCACATTGCTTGCCTGGAGGAGCTCTTGCATCTGGAGATTTGTACCTACCCCAAATTCAGTGACTTATGGACACCATGGTACTCCTTCGCCAAGGACCCCTCTCCATAAATCAACAAGGTTTCTCGATGACTTTTGAAATTAGATTCCACTATATATATCACCCTTGGTTGACATTCCCATGTGTGCCTTGATATTTTCGCTATCCTGTTATTGTTCTGTTGATTTGCTAATATATATATATATATATATATATATATATATATATATATATATACAGTACAGACCAAAAGTTTGGACACACCTTCTCATTCCAAGAGTTTTCTGTATTTTCATGACTATAACAATTGTAGATTCACACTGAAGGCATCAAAACTATGAATTAACACATGTGGAATTATATACTTAACAAAAAAGTGTGAAACAACTGAAAATATGTCTTATATTCTAGGTTCTTCAAAGTAGCCACCTTTTGCTTTGATTACTGCTTTGCACACTCTTGGCATTCTCTTGAATATATATAAAATCAAATATCAAAAAGTAACGTTTTAGGACTTATAAAAGTAATTTCTAAGTTTTGGAAATAATAAAAACCTTGGATCCAGTCTATATGTGAGCTAAAAAATGTCTAATGAAAAACAAGAAAAAAAAGTGTAGGCTATGTGACTTAAAATATAATACAGCTTTTTTTTTTTTTTCTCTGTCCACTGAGGTGGTGGGGTGGGGGAAGATGATTTATTAATCACTATGACAATTGTTAATTAAGATGATACAAAATGGATAGGCTATCAATCTGTATTCCTGGAAATCCTCATTTGCTCAGCAATGTCATGTTTTACACAATAATTCATCCCTATGGCCGCCATCAGGGCAGTACACCTATTACTGCTGTTAGGGGCAGTGGCAAGAGTAAACTAATAAATGCTTGTTGGGAAGGGGGGGGGCACAGACTCATTGACTGACTGTGTGGGGCCCAGACATTTCTCATGGTGATCATACCGAATGCTCATTATATTATGCACTACAGTATATTCTGTGTATTCGTTCCTGTACCCCAAGAACTCACAATCTAATTCCTTTATTCTAGGACTAATTTCATAGCCAGTTACACAGATTCCATTAAAAATACCAGACAAAATAGAACAGCACACTTTGCTACTTTTCAAGTAAAATAACAGATCCCATCATGGAGAGTCAATCATACCTTTTATAGTCAGTGGGGTCTGTTGGGTGTCATTGGTGTCTATCATGTGATCAATCTGACGCTTATGCCATTGTTTTTGATAGGATTAGCACAGGTGTGAACAGAGCTTAAGTATATCTAGTTGTACCTTTTTGGTTAAAAACCTAGCACCCAACATAGGGCTGGCCAATTTATTTATTGCCTCAATATAAAACCTAGATTTGTTTAGGACTTAGGAAGTTTTTATCTCAGTTTTCTTGTTTTTGCTCAAAGAAACTGTAAAAAGTTCAGTGAGCTGGCATAGTAAGTAATCGGATATATCTGACGCAGGAATCATCGTCCTACCACCCAACTATTGACTACAGTGATTATAGCTTGCGGTGGGAGGAGAAAGCCTCCATAGAAAATATCAGTCTCTGGGGTGGGGCTAACATGAATTCTTATGTAAATGAGAATTGGGCTTCTTTGAATTGGTGTATTAAGCAAATTTAATTTGACTAAAGGGGTTTCTGGCCCCAAAATGATTTTCCATACTTTCCAGGATAGGTCATCAGTAGGTGACCTGTGGGGACGTCCAACATCCAAATCCCACACAGATTAGCCCTCCTGGAAGACACCAGGTGCTGGAAGTTACAGTAGTGGACGGGGAGTGCACGCAGGTTGCTCCTATTCAGGTAATAGGAGCAGTACCGCAGATCCTTAAAACGACCGCTATACAGTGGATGCTTTAATTGTCCAGCTCTGACATGATGTCTGGGGAGGGCGAGTGATCATGGTTTGGACTTTCCCTGTCCCTTTTCTTATTTTCCTATGAGATGAATGGCACAGGAGTGGTGTATCAGAGTGCCTGTTACTGTGTAAAGGGTCTGTTCACACAACATGTCCTTTTAAAACACACACAAAAAACGGATCACATGTGAATCCGTGAAAAACACAGTCGATACCACGCTCGGTTGTGTGAATAGAGCGTATTTTTGTAACAATAGTCTCATTATATACAGGCCACCTGAATAGACAGAATACATACTAGGCTGTAAATTGTGTTTTATCTAGTATATCTATACTTCCAATCTACTTGTAACTGCTCGCCATTATGCGCCATATAATTGATCATTGAACACCCCTCATTGTTCTGCTCGTCCTCCCCCATACTTGTATAAAGAGTCCCATTCTTGGTCTATTATAAGGAAATCTTGTAAACTGTGCAGGGGAACATCATCCTCGGAGAGCCCAGTACAGCTGCTAGCGTTTTTGCACAAGATCTTGGATTAACACTGAAATCTGAGCTTTTCCTTCCTCTACATATTTTGAATTTCAGATTTCTGTTTTTGATAGACTCTGTCAGACAAGGAGGATAAAGAAATTTTCAAAATTTTGGTCCCTGACAAACTGAAAGAAGGTTGTAAGTGGATTTTGCATTTGATGTGAAGAGGAAGAGAGTGCCGGAAGAAAAGACGTTCATCAAGGAACAGAATAAAAAGGTATGTAAAGTATCAATTTATTGCCGGTTAATCCTTCTCCTCTTTCAAGTTTAATGCAGATTTAAGGAGCGCTCTTAGGATGAAAAGGTCTGCCCTATTGTTCGTTCATTCATTTATTCACCGTCTCTATAAAAACATTTTTTTTTTTCACTTTTCCAAGTACTTACCTTTTGTCTTCCAGTAGAGAAAAACAAGATGCCATATTCCACTTTAACCTGAGACAAACAGTCTTTTCTGGTCTGAGGTCGGTTTGTACCACTCCTAAGGGCCGGAGTAAATGAACAGGGGTATTCCAGTCTAAGACCTTTATGGCAAATAGATAGATTGGGGTTCCACTTCTAGGATTCCCATTTCTGGGGTTACTAGGTGTTCCCTGCTGCAGTGTTTGGTACGCCAGAGAGTGGTCAGAGGCTATACATAATGGCATCACAGGTTGAGCACCCCTGCCTTAAAGGCAAAGACAACCAAATAGCCATTTATATTGCAAAGTAGACTTATGAAACTATTTTAGGCCGGGGTACCACGTGACGTAAACGCTGTAGAAAAAATCCACATTGTTTTACAGTCACAGCAAAGTAGATGGGATTCTTGCGAATCCCATCCCCAGTTTGCAGTATAAAACACGATGCGGAAACACGACTATTTCCAAAACCGTTGCAGTTTTGGAAATTGCAGCATGTCAATTATAACTACGGAAACGCCTGCAATTTCCCTATAGGTATAATTGAAGCAGAAAGTCCGCAGAGGAAACCTCTGTGTACTTTCTGTCCAAAGCGCTGCGGAAAAAACCGCGATACGTTGCCACTACGGTTATTCCTGCAGCGCTTTGTTGCTGTGGTACCTTAGTCTCCATGCTTGTAGTAACCAATCACAGCGCAGTTTTCTATTCTTATAGTGCCGTTGAAAAAAATTGAAAGTTGTGCTGCAGTTGGTTACAGGCCTCATTCACACTGTTGGTTTTTTTACTCATTATTTTTCATCAGTATTTGTAAACCAAAACCAGGATTAGGTCTAAAACACAAAAGAGGAGCAAATCTTTCTATTATAGCTTGTCTCTGTAGATTGCATTCCTGGTTTTGACATACTGAAAAATTATGAACAGAATATTGCCATGTGGACATAGACTTTTATATCTTGACCTCTAATTTCCTAAAATGCTGGCACCCTCAGTTACATGTATGCTAGTTGCTCTTAGAGCAGTAACTAGTAGTGATAGCAGAACATGGAATGTATGGCATCCAAGTGGATACTTGGCAAAGAGGCAGTCCATGCTTTGGCAACCCTAATGTAAACCTAGCATCACTGCTAAACAAGTAGCAGACCTGTGTATTGTTCCTGCATATGGCTCCGTTCTGTCTGTTTGGTCCTGGAAAACTACAACTCTCAACATGTAACAGGTTGGTAACCACTGGTTTTCCCCAGGGTAGTCATTCAGCTTGTAAATTTCTTTTTCTTCTCTGTTTTAAGAGTGTTTCTTGCAAGAAGCCATCCTTTTATTTGCTAGTATATATTCTGTGTAAAATTGCTGTGAGGTTTTATCAGATAAGTGCACATTTTTAATATCCTCTTGCACTGGTGACCTACCAGTCTGTGACATGCTTAAAAATGACCTTCAGTGGTTGTGACAGAGCAAAGTATCCTCTATATATTGTTTTGCTGACCATACAGTACCATTTTTGACTGACATGTACCGCTCATATAGGGATTATTGGATACAACTTTGACCTTATTCTACCAACAGACAGTATCTCTCCACTTGTACGGAGGTCATGCAGTTTGGAAAGGTATCATTCTGTGCTTATGTTATAGAAATCCACTTCCATATCAGTAAAAATAATCATGGCTGGCTGAGCTAAAAGGGTAATTAGATATTGGGCTGAGTATCTACTATCAGTCACGTGGTAGTTGGGCATGTCATTGTTGCCTTACAGACTGCTAGAGAGCACTGGAATGCTGGAACTCAACAGGTGAGTGATGGGTCTTTTAACATTTTATGGCATTTTCGTGCCTTGGCCAATAGTTGATGATTTCAGAAAACCCTTTTAATTTATGTAAGGTATTGTTCACACCATATTAGGATCAGGAGTGTCATACTTGAAAGGTATACATCATGAATGTTCCCCGATATATGCCTCTAATGTATGTTGGTCACTTCATAGTATATGTTCTTCTGGTGGCCCACTCTATAGGAACATGCAGTCTGCTGTGGTTTACTATAGTATATAGAAGACTTTACGACGAATGCCGCCAATGGCTCCAAAGTAAGTGCTAAAAGCCTTGAGTACCTATACTGAACATGATTTAAACAGCAACCAAAATGGATCAGTTTTGGTATTTTTTTCCCTTGCTCTTCATGTACAGTAGCTTTGTTACAGGCCAAAACCCTCTTACTGACTGGCTACCTAAGGAATGTCTTTGCATGGTCTGTAAGACTTTTCCAAGTTGTTTATATAATGACCACACCACAAAGTTCTCCAACCTGTCCCATCACAAAGGGTCAGATTGTAAATCCATATAATAGTTTCCATGTTCCAAAACCTCTCCTTCTGGAGAAAATATGCTACTTGTGATAATACAAGACAGATCTTGTAATCCTTGTAGATGGTAAATAGTAGTGGTCATGTTACACTCGGTATCTAATAAACAGCGAGAGGAGCGCTTGTATCCGCATGCTGCGTTTCCACATAATTATATTGCATATGATATTTCTCAAGATCTAGACAGAGTATTGTACATTAAAAGTGACTTAAACTTACTAATGTCTCATTGAACATCTCCTTGAGACAATCTGTTATTTCTACATTAGTATCCATGGCTGTGTGCGACTGCGTCATTAGGTCTTGACATGGATCACATTGCAAAACTCCAGATAACACATAACAAGGCCTCTTCTGGGAGTGTAATGGTGTTATTGCGGCTGTGTGGGTCCCTCCAGCCTCGTATATATTATATTTGTTATTTTGTGTAAGTGGTTAGAAATCCATTATTCAGAGGCTGTTTATATTGAGGATCTATTCTCGTGTGTGATGTGGTTTATTAAATGAAATTCTAAACACATTGAAGTTCACGAACTTGGATTTACATAATTGAACTTTCTCATTTTATTGTTTTCGTTCTTTTTTTCACAAAATTCCTTCACTTTCTGTTTAACAGCTGTTGTATGTGCTTGGCCTATAGATATATATACAGCATTAGTATTGTATAAAGCATTTACTAATCTTGCCTAATATTTAGACTAAACTCAGACCAGGCAGTCTAGATGTGCTAAAGTAACCTCTATTAAATGAATACTGAATGATAAATTTGATGGATCTACCATAAGGCTATATTCACATCTGTGCTGGATTCTGTTGGAGACTAAGCCGCAGTGACCGCTGAAAATAAGCAGAGGAAAAAGTCCTGCACTATCTTAAAATGGCATCATTTATGCCGTAAAGTGAAAGTCGTAAAAAAAAAAGTAATAATAATAATTAAAAATACCACAAATTTGTGTATTTTGGTCACCTCACTTCCCCCCAAAAAAAATAGCAATAAAAAGTTATCAAAAAGTCATACATACCAAAAATTAGTACCAATATAAACTACAACTTGCCCCTCAAATAAAGAGCCCCTACATATCTCCATCAACAAAACATTAAAAACATTATAGGCATCAGAATACCGTGATCCCAGGAAAATCATTCATTTTCAAAAAATATTAGTAAATGCTGTGAAACATAATAAAACCAATATAAATATGATTTAAAAAAATAATAGAATTGTAGGTATTTTCTCATGGGGCCCCACAAAAATGTTAATAAAAGCTGATCAAAACATATGTAAAAAGTACAACTCTTCACGCAAAGAATAAGTCCTTGCTTAGCTGTTTCGACAGAAAAAGTTAAGAATTTTGGAAGAAATGTAAAAAATAAGTCGCTGAGCATTAACGTACAAAATACTCTACATCTGTAAGGGGTTAAGGGTCGGCTTCAGCAGTCACATGAATGATGTATGTTAAGACATTGCTATAGAAGAATGGCAGGGAGATGGTGTGGCAAAGGTTGAAGAAATTAGTAATATATATATATAATTATTGAGATAGATAGATATTTTATTTTTTTGCCTATTTCCCACACATGGTTACCAGCTTCAAAAATATTAATTAATTAAAAAAAAACAAAAAAACATCCCATTTAGACATTTGTACATGTGGTAGCACTGCCAAAAGTGCTAGTTTTCTGTGAAATGGGTATATATGCATAATAGAAGTGAGCACGTCTGCATATTTATGCCTGTAGATATGATTTTTCTGATCCCCACTGCTCGGCGGTCAATCATTTTTAACAGTCCTATGGAAATCTTTCATCTGTCAGAATTTTTTACACCATGTAAACATTAGTTATGAATTTGCCAGGTGAAATTTCATTAAAATTATTAAAATAAATTTTGGCATCCGAGTCCCTGCTGCCCACGATGGGCATGATTTGTAAAGGGCGGTACTGGCTGCAGCGAAAGCGTTAAGTCGCACAGCTAGTTGGCTTTAGGAGTGGATTAGCCGGCGCTCTGATGGATGTCCTGTCTCTCTCTGTACAGATGATGACTCTGTACTGTCTTTTGACTCTAAGCTGTAACGTCAGTAAGATAAATCAACAGGATCAAAGCGAGTTATGCGTTAACATGCAATAGAAATCCCTCTCTTCCCCTCCCTGCTGCGCTCACCAATACTGTAGAACTTCGGTCATCCCTATAATAGGGATATTTTCTTACTAAATCCTCCTTTTGTCCTTCCCTGTAAGTACCAACTAGCGGCCATTCTTCCTGTTTATTATTTCTGACACTTGCAAACATTTATTACCTCTGATCATTCCCGTCAGCTTTCTGGTGACCTTTTAGTTTCATCTTTGACTTTTTCTACACGTTAGAAAATTCCTACTGAAGGGGAAAAAATTCTGCTTACAGGAATAAAGGCACATGGCTGATGAATGGAGGCGATGAAACCTGCTTTCTAAGCTGTCCGTGACACCTTTATGTAATTTAGACTTTTTCTCTCATTTCAGATTGTTCATTTTCATTTGTTTTGCTGTTTATTATGGCATTTTATATCCTTTAGCTTTTCTTCCTTCTGGAGGCAGGAATTAGCATGAAGATGATGCATTATGTAGTAGCAATAGATGTTGGCTCATGTGGGTGGTTCATGAAGCCAGTCCCTTATAGATATACCTTATTAGTACCCGTGCACATTCGTCTTAAAGGGGTTATGTCATGAAAAGTATATATCCTCTATACATAGGATAGAGAGTAATTACTTGAATGGTGGTGGTCTGACTACTGATTTTTTTTTTTTTTTTTTTTTTTTTTTTTTTTACGAATCAACCTATGCACGACAAAAAAGTGGGAATGCCACTGAAAAAAAATGTGCTCAGGATGCTGTCTATCACAAAACCCATCTCCAAAGAGAATGGGTCTCCCGAACTGTCCCCAGACTCAGAGCCAAAAGGCCCAAAAGCCGAGGGGGGATATACTTGCCCAACTGCCGGAACAGAAGGGCCAACTTTCTCGGTTTCCTCCCAGGCTGCTACCACCAGGAGTACTACCAAGCCAGCTAATTGCTCAGTTTCCTCAAGGGCTGCCACCCCAAGAGTACTACTAGAGCCGATAACTGTTATCCACCTCCACATAAGCAGAGGCGGACCAGGCAGACAAGGAAGGAGGGAACCAAGATAGCCACACAACTCCAACCCCTAGAATTCGGGTAGGACCCAAAAGGGTTTCCGCACCCCTTCATCCACAGCAAGAGTGACAAACGTGACATAAAAAATCATTAACGAGTGAATAGAGAGTGCCTGTGTACAGGCCCGGTCTATCCGCCAGATCTATAAAAAATTACCTGTGCTGGATAATCCAAGCATCAGGGTGGAGTGATTCAAAAGTGATTCAAGTGCGGTGCAATGTGCCTAACTCAGTGGGTTTCCCACGTCCAGTGAGTTTTGGCACCTCAGGGGCCACCAACCCCCGAGGCACTTGCACTTTGAGACCTTCGAAGGAATCCCAGCCTCTTGGCATGATCCCAGGCGACGCATCCCCTGGTGTGTTTCTCTGACTGTTTTCTCAGCTTTCATTGGAACCCTACAGTGGGCCGGCGCACCAATGCAGAACCAACTACTCACTGTTACTGGCAGAACAGATACTACACTTGATCTTAGCTAAAAGTCGGAGAAGCAGAGGTTGGGTATTTATCTGATTGTCCAGGGTAAACAATTCCAGAGTGTTGGTGCAGCTCAAAAATAGTCTTGGGGATGTTTAGATAACAGAAAATACAAATCTAAGGTCATTGACAGAATGGAGAGAATGGGTAGGGTGGTAGACAGTGAGAAGGGAAGAAATGGAAGAAGGTGCAGCACTATGGTGGGATTTGTGGGAGAGGAAAGTTTAAAGGGTTGCGTTGCTCTGGACACTTATCCCATGTCCTGTGGATATGGACTAAGTGTCAAATCATTAAGGGCCCAATCACTGGGTCCCCCATTGATCAGGAGGACAGGGGACCAAAAATCTCCCTAAGCCCTCCTTGTGAATGGTGTGCCAGTGTACAAGTGCATTTCAATAAATTAGAATATCATCAAAAAGTTATTTATTTTTCTTTTTTTGTAGTAATTCAATTGAAAAAGTGGCACACATATTATATTGAGTCATTACAAACAGAGTGAACTTTTTCAAGTGTTTGTTTATGTTATTGTTGATGATTATGGCTTACAGTCAAGGAAAACCCAAAAGTCATTATCTCAGAAAATTAGAATATTATATAAGGCCAACTGTAAAAAAATTATTTAACACAGAAATGTTGGCCATATGAAAAGTATGTACAGTAAATGCACTCAATACTTGGTCGGGGCTCCTTTTGCATGAATGACCGCATCAATGTGGCGTGGCATGAACCTGTGGCACTGCAGAAGTGTTATGGAAGCCCAGGTTGCTTTGATAGCAGCCTTCAGCTTGTCTGCATTGTTGGGTCTGGTGTCTCACATCTTCCTCTAGACAATACCATAGATTCTCTATGGGGTTAAGGTCAGGCGATTTTGCTGGCCAATCAAGCACAGCATTACTGTGGTTATTAAACCAGGTATTGGTACTTTTGGCAGTGTGGACAGGTGCCGAGTCCTGTTGGAAGATGAAAATTCCATCTCCAGAAAGCTTGTCGGCAGAGGGAAGCATGAAGTGCTCTACAGTTTCCTGGTAGACGGCTGCTCTGACTTTGGTCTTGATAAAGCACAGTGGACCTACACCAGCAGATGACATGGCTCCCCAAACCATCACTGATTGTGGAAACTTCACTCTGGACCTCAAGCAGCTTGGATTGTGGCCTCTCCACTCTTCCTCCAGACTCTGGGACCTTGATTTCCAAATGAAATGCAAAATTTACTTTAATCTGAAAACACTTTTGACCACTGAGCAACAGTCCAGTTCTTTCTCTCCTTGGCCCAGGTAAGACACTTCTGGCGTTGTCTATTGGTCATGAGTGGCTTGACACATGGAATGCGACACTTGTAGCTCATGTCCTGGATACGTCTGTGTGTGGTGGCTCTTGAAGCACTGACTCCAGCAGCAGTCTATTCCTTGTGAATCTCCCCCAAATTTTTGAATGGCCTATCCTTAGCAATCCTATCAAGGCTGCGGTTATCCCGGTTGCTTTCCACCTCTTTCTACCACACTTTTTCCTTCCACTCCTTTCCATTAATATGCTTTGATACAGCACTCTGTGAACAGCCAGCTTCTTTAGTAATGACCTTTTGTGGCTTACCTTCCTTGTGCAGTGTGTCAATGACTGCCTTCTGGACATCTGTCAAGTCAGCAGTCTTCCCCATAATTGTGTCACCTACTGAACCAGACTAAGGGACCTTTTTAAACGCTTAGGAAGCCTTTGCAGATGTTTTGGGTTAATTATTCTAATTTTCTGAGATGACTTTTGGGTTTTCCTTGGCTGTAAGCCACATTCATCAACATTAACATAAATAAACACTTGAAAAAGTTCACTCTGTTTGTAATGACTCAATATAATATATGTGTTTCACTTTTTCAATTGAGTTACTAAAAAAAAAAAAAAAAAAAAATGTTTTGATATTCTAATTTATTGAGATGCACTTGTACTTGCGTGATTGGTGCTCCATTCACATCTATTGGGCTACAGGCAATCACACATGGTTGATTTGTGTTTTGGAATGCTATGGCATGACCTTAAGTGAATGCAAGGCACACCAGAAATACTGATGACTACTTATATAGTTTACTTAAGTGCAGGAGTCCTTGCAGTTATTAACCTTAGGGTTCCCTGCCTTTCTGCAGCTGATTGACAGTTTCTCCCTATTCTGTGCCTAGGGAGAAAGCTGTCAGTAGTGGACAGGGGTAGCCATCAACTCATGAATATTGAGGGATTGCAGCTTTCACTCATCATTGAGATGGCTCCAGCACACAGTGTAGCCATGCCTAAAAGAGAGAAACAGTGAGTGACACAGCTGGAACAAGAGGATCAGTCACAACTATATGAACCCCTAGTGACAAATTATTTCAATTAAAAGTGTGATATAAATAATAATATAATAATACATTTTATTTATATAGTGCCAACATATTCCGCAACACTTTACAATTTGTAGGGTTCAAGTACAGACAAAAAGATACATTACAGAGTAATAGTCAATTCACACAATGGGTTTGAGGGCCCTGCTCGCAAGAGTTTACAATCTATGAGGTAGTAGGGGTGACATCGGAGTTAGCATTGCTTATACAGTGGTCCAGACATTTTTGTGATAGAGGTTACTTTCATTACACATAATAAAGCTGTATGAGCTGTCACCAGTCATTGTCCTTTTACGTGCAGATGGTGCCTGGACATATAAACTTAGTCTGATATGGCATCATATCTGATGGGGTAATGAAGAGCGTGAACAGAGGAGGGTTCATTTTAGGGATTCTAACTACGGAAGGGTTTACCCTAGGAATTGTGATAGGCTTGTCTGAAAAGATGTGTCTTTAGTTTACGCTTGAAGCTGTAGAAATTGAGTGTTTAATCTGATTGTTCGGGGTAGAGCATTCCAGAGAAGTGGTGCAACTCGGGAGAAGTCTTGTATATGAGCGTGGGAGGTTCTGATAATAGAGGATGTTATTCTTAGGTCATTGAGATAACAGTGAGCACGTGTTGGGCGATAGACAGAGATGAGGGAGGAAATGTAGGGAGGTGCAGCATTATGGAGAGCCTTGTGGATGAGGGTGATAAGTTTATATTGTATTCTGTATTGAATAGGCAGCCAATGTAGTGACTGGCACAGACCGGAGGCATCGCTGTAGCGTCTAGACTGATAGATGAGCCTGGCCGCCGCATTCAGAATAGATTGTAGAGGGGAGAGTTTAGTAAGGGGAAGAGCGATTAGTAAGGAGTTACAGTAGTCAAGGCGAGAGTGAATCAGGGCAACAATAAGTGTCTTTAATGTATCTGTGGTAAGGAAAGGGCGGATTCTGGAGATGTTTTTGAGGTAGAGATGACAAGAGCGTGCGAGTGATTGGATATGGGGGGTGAAGGAAAGGTCTGAGTCAAACATAACCCTGAGGCAGCGGGCATACTGCCTAGGAGTTATGGTAAGACCAGAGACTGTAATGGAGATATCAGGGACAGATCTATTAGATGGTGGAAACAGCAGTAGTTCAGTCTTTGAGAGATTCATTTTCAGATAGAGCGAAGACCTGATATTTGAGACAGCAGAGAGACACTCACTGGTGTTCTATATTAGTGCAGTTGTGATATCACGGGAATACGTATATAATTGGGTGTCATTAGCATAAAGATGGTACCGGAAGCCAAATCTGGTGATGGTTTGCATAATGGGGGCTGTGTAGAGAGAGAAGAGCAGGGGGCCTAGGACCGAGCCCTGAGGAACCCCAACGGCAAGGGGAAGAAACAGAGCCTGCAAATGATACACAGAAAGTTTGGTCTGAGAGATAAGGAGAACCAGGAAAGAGCAGTGTCCATGAGGCCAACTGAGCGGAGCATAGTGATGAGTTGATGGTCAACAGTGCCAGAAGCTGCTGAGAGATCCAGAAGTATAAGAGAATAGTGACCATTAGATTTAGCCGTCAGGAGATCATTGGAGACTTTTGTGAGGGCCCTTTCAGTAGAGTGCAGAGTGCGGAAGCCAGATTGTAAGGGGTCAAGAAGAGAGTTAGCAGAAAGATAGCGGATTAAGCAAGAATAAACCAAGCGTTCCAAGATTTTGGAGATGAAGGGGAGGTTAGAGACGGGTCAATAGCAGCACAGGACGGGTCCAGGGAGGATTTCTTCGATATCGGGGTTTTGACAACATGTTTGAAAGCGGATGGAAAAATTCCAGAAGAGAGAGAGAGAGAGAGAGAGAGGTTAAATACTTTAGTAAGGTAAGTTGTGATAGCAGGCGACAGAGACTGGAGAAGGTGTGAGGGGAAAGGGTCACTACTACAGGTCGTAGGGCGAGAAGAAAAAAAGGAGCTGAGACTTCCTCTTCTGTAACAGGTTCAAAAGAGGAGAATTGAACAATCTGAAGTGCGGCTGGTGAGGGGATCAATGCCACCTGGGGATTGGGCAGTTATTTTCTGACGGATCTTATCAATTTTGTCATATAAAAAAATGATCCGCCTGTGTCTGCACCATACATTCAGCTAGCTGGTCTACAAGGCAGGTGAGGAATATTTAAAGGGGTTGTCCAGTTTCAGACAAATATTGAGAGACAAATGTAATTGTCTGTATTATGAGAAGTTCTACAGTTTTCCTATATGCTTTCTTTATCAATTCCTCACAGTTTTCTAGATCTCTGCTTTTTGTCATTCATTCTGTTTCTGGATACAAATCCATAAAAATGGTCATGTGATATACAGTCCATGGTCATGTGATGAGCACACAGGTGCACAGCTTGTTATAGCCAGAGCACAGTAATCAGACATCTGTCTGGTAACGAGCTGTGCACCTGTGTGTTCATCACATGACCATGGACTGATTTTTATCCTCTGAAAGTAAGTAGAATGCATGACAGCAAGCAGAGATCTAGAAAACCATGAAGAATTGAAACAGAAAGCTTATACAAACGATAACCTATGTCTCTCAATATTTGTCTGAAACTGGACAATCCCTTTAAGTTTCCCTCAGTCCATCAGCTTAGTATTATTTGAGCAAACCCCTTGTCTTGCTTCTGCTAAAGGCTGTTACACACCATACGCTTGGTCAGTGACCAAAGCCTTCCAGTGTGGGCAGTTAAATGGCGCTTTACATTCTTGTCCAGCCTGGTAAGAGTTAATATTATTATTACAGTGTTTGGATGGTAATTACTATCCGGCATTGGGCGTGGAGCAAATGTGAAGCTGTCAGTCGGGTGAGGAAGTGAAGCAAAGTCTGAGTCTCACTTCTGTAAAGCTTTGTCAGTGAGATTATAGGGTAGCGTGGCTTCATTTCCCAGCCAGCTGATCTGCTTTCTTGCCACACGATGCTATTGTTGATACGCGGCTCGTTGCTGGACTCTTCTTGTGTATATGTGTCTGCTGCCATCTGTGTGTTTATGTAGCTGGTTATCTCATCATATTATGATAGCTCTTGCGGTATTCTATGTCATGTTTACGTGTTATTTCTTTCCGAGTTGTGTAATACTGCAGAAAATTTATTGGTGTTGTCCCAGCAGTGAAGGCTGAAAAGTAATAGCTCTATTTCTTTTGTAGAATGCTAATCCCATATATTGTGTTGTGTAACTGGCTTATGAAAATTCGGAATAACATTCTTAGACTATTTTCATAGAACTGTCGAGAGTCCATTTAGGTTTCCCTGATTGACTGATGTAAACGGAAGACTGACCACAGTGTTAAAGTACAAATGGAAGGCTTCACACGGTTGTCATTGGTTTGTGAAATGCGGATTAGATGTTGGCCACATTTCCTCGACCAAACACTGATTCTGGATGCTAGTATTGTCTGCCTCCATGCGAGATTACTATCCTGTGAAGGCATGGACTTCTAGAATCATAGATGACTATGATGCTTGGAGTCCAGGTCCAGTATCAGTGTTCGGTGTTGGCATATCCAGTCCACATTTCATGGGCTAAATGTACCATGTGAAGCTAGCCTAAGGTAAGGGGAATAGATGGCTTCCAATCCTTCCATGGAGATTCCTTTTTTTTGTCCTTGGGTAATGTTTGAGGGCTTTATTTTGCATGACTAGCTTATAAACAATTCCACCTACGACATCTTATTGGAATTTAGATCCAGACAGCGGCCATTGAAGAACCCTGCTTTACTTTTATTTTCAGCCATTTCTTGATGGGTTTCAGGTGTCTGACGTAATCTTGATTCATCCTTTAGTACAATACAGCTTGTATCTGGTAAAATGCTGCCTTTGGGATTTGCCAAACTCAGATACAGCAGTGGATATAGAGCAGTAGTCGCAGATTGAGGAGACCAGAGGTGAGTTTCATACTGACACTTATGGTACATTTCAAGCTGGGTTCATATTTGTGTTCCATCATATGAACAGAAAAATGGAAAGCAAACCAAAGACTGATCCATTACGTGATGGTCACCAGTGGTGTCTGATTGACTCCATTAACATAAATGGGATTCATGGAGGTTCCAAAGTGGAGCAACATGCTAGACTCGATTGTCTGGTATGTTTGACAGAATCTGGGACACAGATGGAAATAGAGCCATACCATACAGAAAAGATACGGTCATTGACTATGGCCGCAAGCAGACAAACCTAAAGAAAGGAAATGGCAGGTAAGCAACACCCATTGGGTAGTAGCACAAGATTGGGGATACACTATGCGAAATCACTTCAGGATAGCTGCAACAATTTCAGCATATTTTCTGTTGCAGCATAGCTGTTAGGATTTAAAGGGGTTAACTAGGATTTGGAGCAACCCATGTAATGTGGGTGGATGTAAAAGAACAACAGAAGTCATAATCATCTGGAGAACGAGCGGGGACATCCTTCACATACATCACTGGTTTCTTTCTAGTGACCACTGAGGCCACTAATTGGTCTTCGTGGGTACATGAGCCTCACAACTTCCGGCACTGTGAGCCCTGGCATGTGATGGAAAGGGGATCAGGAGCAGACAACAGGGTGCTGGGGAGAGGTGAATATGCAGCAGCATTTCTGCTTGGTATGACCTCAATTTAGGAATAGTTTCCACAAATTTGGTGGCACTAACCTGTGGCAATCTACTTTTTTTTTTTTTTTTAAATAGGTCTCATCTACATACTGCATAAAGACCATCATGTCAATTATTGTTGCAGATTTTTGCAAAAGCACCCGATCAGCTGTTTTCACGGGTCTGTGCCTCCCAGCATTGTTTAAGTTCTGGGAGCTGCAGTCTTCACACATCATCTGTTTTATAGCAGCTGTTACGCATTGCAGCGCTGTCCCTTTTAAGACTGGGGCTACACAGTCATTTTGGCTGCGACTTCTGTTGCATGACCAAAGATCACTGTGTTGCGCTGTGACTCCTACACTATTGAAAGTGAATGTGGGTGACATGGTAAAATTTTATTGTACAACAGGAGTTCTGCACATAGACAAACAAATCAAAAATATGACCACCTGGATGAAGTCTAAGGACATTCAGACAGTCAAGGTGGTTATATTAGTAGCATATTTCACCTGTAAATTTTATTTATTTTTTTAAAAGCTCTTGTTAATGAAGGCTTTTCAATGCTGTTTATGCAAACATAACAACCAATATATGTAACTATAGGCAAACTACAGGCCCCCCTGACTGTACTCTAATATAGCCTTGTACTGTCAGCAATGACACTGAGCTTTGAGGAACGCCCCCTCTGACATTACAAGGCTATGTTAGAGTACAGTCCTAGGGAGGGGGGTTCCTCTCAGCCCAGCGATGATTCTGAGCTGTAAGGCCCACCCTTCTGACAGTGGGGAAATATTGGTGACGAAGTTAAGAGCACCGAGATCTCCAGCACTGGGGCACATACAGCGCACTGTGGCTTTCTAGCGGTATATAATACTGCATATTGATGAGGACATGAAAAGTCCTCTTTAACTGCATCCAACCTGATCTCACCCTGAGGCCTCTACAGGCAAACGCTGGTAAAATTGTTGATGCAGTGTGTCAAGAATCGGTGTCATACTCGAGATATCCGACTCGCTGTATACCAATTCTCTAGGTTATCCGTACACCTTACTCTCCACACATGCACATTTCACCCTGGATGCAACCATAAAAGGGGGACTCCACTTCCACTTGCCCTTCCATCTCACTTATCACGCTAGGTAACACCGGAATGAACCGCTACAATAACACATCGGCACAAATAGCTGTCACCATCTGCCACTTTATAGTAGGCTAGACACTAATATCCCCAAGCCATGCACAAATAGCAAAGGTAACAAGCCTAAGTGATATGTACTCTCTTCGGAATCGTGGGGACATTTAGAACTAAGGACAACCTTATTAAATTTTAGATTTAATATACACAAAAGTACAGTGCTTAACAAAAGGATGTAACAAAATTCATATACATGCAAACAATGTAAAATAAAAAGGAATTAAATAAAGAACAGACCTGTTTTTAAGCCTAGCAGTGGAGTGCCACAGACAGACAGACTCAATGCTAGCTTGTGGCTCCAAAGAATCTGACAAAGCGTTCATGTACCTCGTCTCATTTATGGGACCCCTCACCCCAACCTACTTCCTGGAACCCACCTGTGACTGGGATATTATAATTTTCCTTTGGATATCCGTTTTGGCTTGGTTGGCTTCCAAGTCGGCAGTGGGAATGGAGTAGGTAATGCATCCTGAATATCACTCCGTGTTGCCACAGGTACGTCACCCGAATATCAGAATATGCAACTACGATATGTGCATCATATTTAGGCACAGTTTAATTGTTGCTGCATTCTTTCTTCTGTATTTTTAGAATATTTGCTTTCCCTATTCTGGGTCTGTATAACTCGCACTACCTTGTCAAACAAATCTATGTTAAAATGTTAACCGTAGGTCATTGAATCTCAGCATAAAAGAGCAACAGGTCTGTGTCTATCATAAGATGTTTCACCTATCGATCTGTGGGGAGGGAAGACGTGTGCTGAATTCCTTTATCTCCACCTGTCTGTAGTCTTGCCGAACTCCTTCCCCAGAGAGCCTATTGCTGACAATTAGTAGCTTGCTCTGCGGTATCAGGGCTCCTGTATCCATCCTGGTGTCTTCTTTTACTGATGTGCATAATGTGCAATCTATCCCCAGCACCCCATTCACCTAATCTAACCCGACTCCGAGCAGACAAGATGAAAAACCTAATGCGGTAGCTTCAGAAAATTACTTTTTGTTACTTAGACAAATACAACTTATTGTCTTCTACTTCATCTCGAGCTCTGTGTATCCGCTGACCAGCTTGGCAATATCCATGATTTATTTCCTTCCTTTTGTGTATTGACAACAAGGAAGATAAGCAGAAAACTGAGATTCTAGCAACTGCAACAGAAGATTAAAGTATGTGTGCTTTAAAGGGGATGAAGCACTTACCAAATACATTTCCTTGGATTGCTTTGAAATGCAATGCCACAAGATATACGCTGCTCTCAGGGTTCTCCATGCTATAGCTGCACAATGGTTCATGTGATGGGTTTTAATTTTGACTGAAACTTGATAGTTAGTTCTAAAAGACTTTACAAGTGGAAGCCTAAAGAGTAATAATGGGGCCCCATATCAGAATTTGGAATGAGGTCTGTCTCTGTTAGGGTGGACTTCAGCTTCAATTTTGCTTGCCAATAAATTATGTAATAGTTCTGCGATAATGTACACAGTGATGTCACGTTACTACATAAGGTGATGTCACAGTGGCATCATAATACAAATATCAGAATACTGTCGTAATACATGCAGTTTTTGCTTAGAACAGGTATCAACTATATTGCATAATCCAGTATATCAGTCTGACGTTGGGTCTGTCTCTGTTAGGGTCAACAATTTTGCTCTGAAATCTGTAACTGATGAAACAGTATTGCAATAATGTACAGTGTTGATACTGAGTTTCCACATAAGGTGATGTCATAATACCTTCATAATGCACACAATAATGTCACAGTACCATCATACTGCACACCGTGATGTCACAAAACCATGTGGTGAAATTGTGTGGTATCAAACTTTGGAATATGACCAGTGTCCATTAGGGTCAACTTTGGCAGCAGTTTTGCTCTCATGTCTGTAAGTGATGCAGTAGTTCTTCTATAATGTACAGAGTGATGTCACAGTATTGTGGTAGAACATAACGTGATGTCCCAGTACCATCACAATGCACACAGTGATGTCATAGTGCACAGAATGATGTCACATTGCCTTCATAATGTACATGGTGATGTCATAGTATTGTTACAAAAGACAAAGTAGATAGACCATGCAGTGGAGTTATACAAATATTGATGTCACAATAGAGGTAGTATACCTTGTATGGTACAAGATACCTCACATAGGTATAATGCACATAGTGACCTCACAGTATAGAAACAAAGCAAAAATTTGAGTGACACACAAGATGATATCACAGTTTACAGTAATAATGTCCTAAACTTTTGATAGACCTTGACCAATGGGGCTGTAGTGCTCTGGCAAGATTTTCGTACCCTTCATTGTTTACCAGGCATTTGCTAGTGGCTGTGCCAGGTATTGTAGATCAGTCCTAGCTGAAGAGGGCAGTAGCAGGCACTGAATGTTGGGGGGTATCAGGAGGGTAACCTCTACCTGTCTAATATTTGTGGCCTATACTAAGACTAGGCCAAAGTGATCAATGTCCTGGAAATCCCTTTTCATTTTTAATGTTTCTCTTACATAATCCATAGTAGTTATTATCCGCATCAGGATAGTGATGGAGCTGCCTATAGGTAGGCAGCATTAATATAAATGTGCAGATATGTGATGTATCACCAGGTTGTATAGTAAGTCAGAACTCTCATACACGTAGACTTATTTAGAGGGATACTATTTATAGGTGATCTCCTTGGTATTGTTCTACACTGAAATGCACCTGGTATAGATCCATAAAACTTCGCACCTGTATTCACCACTAGGTGGACACATGTAACGCTGCTCCAGTTTACATAGACCACGTGCACTTTTAGGTGCTTTTCAGAACATAGTCTGGGATTGTTCCAATAGCAGATTCCTATAACTGTATTAGCAGACATTCTTCTCGTAGCCGCAGGAGCAAAATACAGGAAAGCTGAATGTGAAATGTTTAATTCCCTGAGATATCTGTGACCAGGATATAGACTGTTTACTTTTGTAATCTCTTGTACTGATGCGATAAGGTTATACAGTCATATGAAAAAGTTTGGGCACCCCTATTAATCTTAATAATTTTTAGTTCTAAATATTTGGGTGTTTGCAACAGCCATTTCAATTTGATATATCTAATAACTGATGACTATCTAATAACTAATAACTTTTCTGTTGAGGTGCCGATACTTTTGCACCGGTCAAATTTTGGTTTAATGCATATTGCACATTTTCTGTTAGTACAATAAACCTCATTTCAATCTTGAAATATTACTGTGTCCATCAGTTATTAGATATATCAAATTGAAATGGCTGTTGCAAACACCCAAATATTTAGAACTAAAAATGATTAAGATTAATAGGGGTGCCCAAACTTTTTCATATGACTGTATTCACACCAAGTATTTCTCTCATGTTGTTTGCTGCTTTTTTTTTCTGCAATAGATTTTTGGGCAGAAAACTGTGGAAATATCCATGGCAGGGGGCACTGTGAAACCACCACATGTGAACATAATGTTAAAAGGGTTGTCAAACAGATTCCGAAAAGTATTATTGTGACCACTTGTACAGTTTTTAATTTCAATATGATTATTTATGTGAAGCTAGTTTATTAACTTTTTCTTTGTCCCCAGAGCATCCCTGCCCCAGTTAAAGGGAGTCTGTCAGCAGAACCCAGCATATAAACCCAGCCCCACAGATAGATGGGTTAGGGTCAACTGAATCGAGTGGTGTTTTCCCCTTGTGAATTGCTGTCTTCATTGCCAAGCTCTTGCTGTTTTTAATAAACCTATTCACTACAGGAAAGCACCGTTGGGTTAGAGTCTACTGACTCTGTGCCGGCAGGGTTGATATGCTGGGTTCTGATGACAGACTCCCTTTAAAGGCAGTGCATTTCATGGTGCTCGATTGCATTTGCCCACAATTTTGCATCGTGGCCCTTTGTGCCCTGATGTGATCCATGCCCCGATAAGCACAGTGCTATGTCTAGTGACTGCGGCTACAGCCAATGTATGTAAACTCTAGAACTGAGACCAACAAGGACCTTCAACATGGAGCTATGAAGGGACTCTTGCCCACGTGTGACTACCTATTGAATGTCTTTCTGGTTGATGTTTTTGCTGACAACTGAATTCATAAACCAAATTTAGCATGAGGCACTGGTAAGCAAATATCAGGTCTTAGAGACATTGTCTAAAATAGAAAAAAGAGACTTTTACAACTTTGCAATTAACTACCATTATATTAGTGGGAAAATTCCTTTCACGACTGGGGTCATGCCAGGGGGTATTGCCATAAACTTGCTGCCAAGTAGTCACCATCAGATAACCCACTGCAATATACAGTTAGATTTCTCCAAATCTCATCCACACATTGAGAAAAAAAATAAATGGCAGAGCAAAGTGACCTGCACTACTGGTATTAAACCCATCGCATTCCAATTACTGGTGTGGGTTTTACTAGCAGCTTCAGCCTTTGCAACCTTGCAGTAATTCCTATAGGTGTGATATCACCTGATTGTTGGTGGTTTTTGCAATGTACAGTCATGGCCAAAAGTTTTGAGAATGATACAAATATTAATTTTTACAAAGTCTACTGCTTCAGTTTTTCTAATGGCAATTTGCATATACTCCAGAATGTTATAAAGAGTGATCAGCTTAACAGCAATTACTTGCAAAGTCAATATTTGCCTAGAAAATGAACTTTATCCCCCAAAACACATTTCAACATCATTGCAGCCCTGCCTTAAAAGGACCACCTAACATCGTTTCAGTGATTGCTCCATTAACACAGGTGTGGGTGTTGATGAGGACAGGGCTGGAGATCAATCTGTCATGATTAAGTAAGAATGACACCACTGGACACTTTAAAAGGAGGCTGGTGCTTGCCATCATTGTTTCTCTTCTGTTAACCATGGTTATCTCTAAAGAAACACGTGCAGTCATCATTGCACTGCACAAAAATGGCCTAACTGGGAAGAGTATTGCAGCTAGAAAGATTGCACCTCAGTCAACAATCTATCGCATCATCAAGAACTTCAAGGAGAGAGGTTCCATTGGTGCCAAAAAGGCTCCAGGGCGCCCAAGAAAGAACAGCAAGCGGCAGGACCGTCTCTTAAAAGTGTTTCAGCTGCGGGATCGGGCTACCAGCAGTGCAGAGCTTGCTGAGGAATGGCAGCAGGCAGGTGTGAGTGCATCTGCACGCACTGTGAGGCGGAGACTCTTGGAGCAAGGCCTGGTCTCAAGGAGGGCAGCAAAGAAGCCACTTCTCTCCAGAAAAAACATCAGGGACAGACTGATATTCTGCAAAAGGTACAGGGAGTGGACTGCTGAGGACTGGGGTAAAGTCATTTTCTCTGATGAATCCCCTTTTCGATTGTTTGGAACATCTGGAAAACAGCTTATTGGGAGAAGAAGAGGTGAGCGCTACCACCAGTCTTGTCTCATGCCAACTGTAAAGCATCCTGAAACCATTCATGTGTGGGGTTGCTTCTCAGCCAAGGGAATCGGCTCTCTCACAGTCTTGCCTAAAAACACAGCCATGAATAAAGAATGGTACCAGAATGTCCTCCAAGAGCAACTTCTCCCAACCGTCCAAGAGCAGTTTGGCGCTCAACAATGCCTTTTCCAGCATGATGGAGCACCTTGCCATAAAGCAAAGGTGATAACTAAATGGCTCAGGGAACAAAACATAGAGATTTTGGGTCCATGGCCTGGAAACTCCCCAGATCTTAAGCCCATTGAGAACTTGTGGTCAATCATCAAGAGACGGGTGGACAAACAAAAACCAACAAATTCAGACAAAATTAAAGCATTGATTCTGCAAGAATGGACTGCTATCAGTCAGGATTTGGTCCAGAAGTTGATTGAGAGCATGCCAGGGAGAATTGCAGAGGTCCTGAAGAAGAAGGGTCAACACTGCAAATATTGACTTGCTGCATTAACTCATTCTAACTGTCAATATAAGCTTCTGTTACTCATAATACGAATGCAATTATATTTCTGTATGTGATAAAAACATCTGACAAACACACATAAAAACCAGAGGGCAGCAGATCATGTGAAAATATAATATTTGTGTCATTCTCAAAACTTTTGGCCATGACTGTATTTCCCACAGCAGTGCACCTGTCCTGTAGCCTAAAGGAGTGTTTCTGTTTTAAGCAAGTAACATTTATTGTATTACATACAATTTTCCCATACACTTGATTCCTTACAGTATTCAGAATCTCTGCTTGCTGTCATTGTTTATTTCTAGTGGATAAAATCTGCCCTGCTGATGTGATGGACACGCAGCTCTGTCATGTAATGAGTCTTCTGGTGGTAAGCGACAAATGCTACTTTTATATGACTAAAAGCAGAGATTGTAAAAGACTTAGGTTGTGTAGTGGCTGAGTCAAGTTACTGCAGCTCAATTCCAATCTAAGTGAATAGGCGCTAAGCTGTAATAAAAAGCCTTGACCACTACACAGAGAATGGAGCTATATTAGTTCTAGCTTGGCAGCTGCTGTGAACAGTTAGTCATTGCGGGTGTTGGGTCTCAGACCCCCCCCCCACACCATTCTGATATTGATGATTTTGTAATGGTGTGTTTTGTTTTTTTTTTAATTGGTATGTTTCTTCACTTATTTGTCTCCATCTACTTCTTGTCAAATCAGTACAATAGAAGCCTATGGAAAGTGGAGGAAGAGGAGAGCTCTGCCTTGTTGAGACAGTCCTCCTTCTCAAGACAACTTCTGACAAAAATTAATTTAATTCTGTAGACTGCCTCATATCTGTCACTCTCCTTCCATTCCTCCCCTCTCCATAGACTTTGTTGTAAAATCCGCTTGTGTATAGATTATAGACCAGAATCAAAAGAAGTAAAGACAGGACTAATATTAAAGCATAACTAAAATTTTGGACAACTTTTTTGATTTTCTGGCAGTATTTGTGTCATTAATACATTTTGTCTCCTTTCTGTAAAATCCTGCCTCTTTATTTCTCCTGCTTCTGTATTGAGAGCTGTTCCTGCCTCTCACTAGTAACTGTGTATGGAGTAGGGGCTGTGTAAATTGTAGAGAAAGTGAGGGTAGGGGAGGGTCAATTCAAACAGTTATATGTATCTCAAGACCTTATAAAACATAGAAACTTGATTTTGGTGTCATATGAAAGAGAAGATGTTCTTCTTTCATATGACACAAACGTTGCAGTGCTATCTAAATTATTCCCAGAGATATCACTGGTGGAAAACATAGTCTGGATTAGGATATTTATATGCAGCTGTATAACATATATGACATAAATATCCCATCGAGGATAGGCCATAAAAAAATAAGCCCGGACAACTCCTTTGAAGAATTGATACAGAAAGTGCATTGGCAAATTGTATGACTTCATTCTACAATGAATAATCCTTATTGGCTGCCAGTAGAATACCCCTTTAAGGAAGGGTGTGTGATGTTTCATGTATAAATGATGAAATCTCTGATCTGCATTACTGATAGTTTGAGCAGCCGCCATTCCATCTGGTATTATATATGACTCTGCTGACTGCTGTCACATTGCCCTGAATTATTATATCGGCTACAGAATCAATGCTGACCTTCCAGTGTTATGCACGACTATAAAATTCCAGATTGCAGAGAATAAATACTCCAAGTTTCCATCTTTCCGGCTTCGCTTTTGATTATGACGTCTTATAGCAGACTTATTACAGATGATAGATGGGACACTTTCATTTGCACCACGGTAACCTTTGCTGGATAGTTTTCTGGTTGTGATAATGTTAACCAAAAAGGGAGGAAAAAACGACTTTTTTTTTTTTTTTTTTTCTCATAAAGCAAAACATCTTGGTCGCTGCTTGGGTTGCATTTCTTTTCCATCCCTTTAATGTTATTGCTATTAGAGGACACTTGTTCTAGTCTTTAGAAGCAGAAGGCAATTACTCCAGGGCTTTTTAGAAGTTCCTATTTTGGATGTGTGTCTGACCCCTTCCGTTCAGTGCTCTGGCATTAAACCGGGCGATGAACTCTCTCTTCCGTTCTCCCCTCCTGAAAACCACATGCCTTTCGCAGTTTCTGCAGTCTTGTCCTTTCATCTCACTGCTTCAGGACCATGAACAGAATCTAACTTACTGTAGGGTCAATTTGTTTGTTGGATTATATACACACTGTGCATTGTCCAGGCATTTCTAAAGGTAAGACCAAGCAAAAATCATTAAGATTTATTTATTACTGACTATTGAAACTTTGTCGGATATTGTATTGTAAGCAAATTCTAGGGACAAATTTTCTATTTGGTCAAATTGCTATTCTGTTTAAAGCGGTATACTAATAGTCAGAGCTGGGGCAAGAAGTTGACCGTCGTTTAGGGCACAATTGAGGAGGTATGAGATTTGGATTTATTTAAGAAAAAAAAAGATTAAAAAAAAAAAATCAATGCTCTGATTTTAGATCTTTAGTACAACCAATTGCATACAATCTGGATGGTAACAATTTAGATGTTAGAGTATGATGAGCACTTAAAGGCAACCTGTCACCTGGTTTAGAGTCACTAAACCACGAGTATGATGTTGTGCAGCCGGGATTTAGCTTTCCTAACCTGCTCATGTTCATACATTGTGAAGTGAAGGAACTTGTGAATTGTTTGAGATGAGTCTGGGACACGTTTCCAGCTAAGTGTAGAAGGTGTGTATTGCACAGATGCCGCTAAACACAAGTACAACTTGGTTCACTGTACTTGTTCAGGCATTGGCAGGGTCACGGGGCGAGAGAGGTCAACTAGACAATTGGCCTAGTACCTCCATGAATGTAACTAAGGGAATTTAAGTACATGCTGTGGGCTTACTAAGGGTCACCAGTGCAGATAGCATACAGGCACAGATGTTTCTGCAGGAAGATCTACCAATAAGTAGTTACAAGGGGTTAGAGGCACTGGCCATTATGGTGTTCCATCCTAGGGCTCGGTTAAGGCTACAGAACAGTTATTGGAGCTTCAGCCTGCTCTGTAGCCAGGAGTCTGTCCAGTTAGAGGAAAACTCCACGCTCTGCTACAAGGTGACATCAAACCATACCAAAGTCCGCTAGTTGATATCTGAGTGTGAGGTCCGATATCGATAAAAGACTGTGACTGAGTGTGAGGGACTAAGCCTCAGGGACCAAGTTGAGGTAGGAGGTGAAGAGTGCACCTCTGCAAGAAAGCCACAGTGAGACCATACCAGTGCAAGAGAATGAACAGTGAGGACAGGGACCTCCAGAACATTGCTGACCAGCAGTGAAACAGATAACAAGGGGTTAAGACTTAGTATAAATCTGGTACTATATGACTGACAACACTGCCATGCAGTTACAGCCATTTGGCTATTGTTTAGGGATCCATAACGGCTGTAACTGCAATGTTTTTTCCGTCAGTTGACAATTCTCTGACTGTCAAGCCCATTGCCTCCTTGAAAGTAACATCTCGCCATCACTTTGCTACCACTTCCTCCATCTTAGTCCTTTCACCATCCATGAGTGGAGAAACTAACTATAAGTATCCTATATCTTAAGGGACACTACAACTCCATCATACTTCCTGACCCCCATTACAAGTCCCTGTGAACTTGCAGTGCTTACTAATGCCAGTCTTGGCACTCTGCACTGGTACTTTTGTTTTACATGTGGGGTTCATATTGGTTGCATAATTTATAGGACACAAGAAGATGGTCGTGGTTTTTTTTTTGGTTTTTTTTTTGGGGGGGGGAAAGTCATTTTTTACTTGTATTTTATTATATCGATGAGCTTTTAGGGTTGTATATTTTTACATATATTTTTATATTGACTTCATTCACTGTTTTGGCCATGTACTACACCCCCTTAGGTCCAGGAAAACCATCTTTGGGACCTTTTCAAGGATACATGTAAAGTGCACCCCATTTTCATCACTGTTCAGGTGAAAGCAGAAGCTCCGGAGCCATAGGGTCATATACTTTATTACAACACTTACAGGGGCATAGCTATAGGAGGTACAAGGGTAGTAATTGTTACTGGGCCCTGGAGCCTCAGGGGGTCCAAAGACCTCTCCACCATATAAGAAGGCACCAGTGTTATAGGTAGCATATGGTAAGTGGGGACCCCATTGCATATTTTGCACTGGGGCCGATGAGCTTCAAGTTACGTTTCTGATCATGTAGTTAAGTCCCTTAACGTATCTCCCTTTAAAAATTCATGACCTGCTTCCTATGGCAATAATCTTGGTTTCCTCAGCCAAGTAATGTAATTCCAGCATTTGTATTTATTCACGGGTGTTTTACTGCGCCGTTCTCCATGCTACTCCAGCTGTACCTCCTCTCTTCACGAGTACTATATTTTTTCACTTAGGTTTATTCCCTGTGCCATAATTGTATATAATCATTTTTAAGCATATGAAAGAGTACATTGCAATTGCAGTACATGCAATTATAATAAGCATATAATTTCCTACCCATCTGTGATCTTTAAGTAGAGCTAAAATTCAGTACTTTCACCAACTTTCCTAAACTCCGTGAATGTAATTTACAAATGATTCCCATAACTATGCTATATTTTGTTTGTCTGCATTGCATTTCTCCCAAAGAATAAAAGGAAAAGCAAAAAAAATTGTCGGAGTCTCATAATTGCAAAGCCGAGACATGCACTTTATAGCTTACTGCGAGACGCAACCTTTGATTGACATTGGTTAAATTCTCGGCAGATGTAAAACTATCATCTTTGTAATAGATCTTCAAATGCTTTACTGTAATATACTGATCTTTAGTTACATAATATCCCGGTGCCGCATTTAGAATTCTGCTCCAGTAATACAATGCACGCCGCTGTGCTGAATTCCAGGAGTACAATGCCTTCTATACAGCATACAAGTCAGAAGAGCATGCTTTGTCCAGGTTATGCCCCAGCAGGCTGTGCTGGCAAATATTGGCTCAGCAGTGGCCTAGAACACTGATAAAACTATAGAGTATAAAGTAAAACTCCACCTTTGATTAAAGGGTACCTCCAATTAAAACGCAACGTTCCATGAATGAATAGTACAGGTAAATATAAGAATCTTTGTAATGTATCTTATTAAAGAAAAGGCTTTGTTCTGTATTTATTTCTAAAGTGGAAATGGCAGGGAGGGAGGCTGCTGGAAAACGTACTCCCATGCTGTAAAGCTCTGCTACACATTCTAATATAGATCTTTTCACACTACTTTATCACTATGATAATGCTCTACCACTGCACAGAATAAGGCAATGAATCAATTACTAGCCGGCACCCTCCTCCTCCTTCCCTCTCCATAGACTTCTGTGTGTGGGGCTAAATACAGATACAGATGCTATTAGACATAAGAGTATGAGTGAAGGGAAGGAAGAGATAAACAGCCTGAAAAGTGGAGAAGAAAGCATTATTCTCTTTAAAAAAAAAATAAAAAAATCATACTATCCTGTCCCCGTTGCTTCGGTGGCCTCCCAGTGTGGTCTGGTCCTGCTGCTCTGATGTCATCTTGCAGTGAATCTCCTTGCCAGCTGTGATGTCCCAGATCCCTTCCGCTGATGCTGCTGATTGGCCTCAGCAGTCACACGTGAACAAACCACACTGGGAGGCACCAGAGCATCAGGGTCAGGTGAGTGTGAAATATATACATGGCCAACGTGGAAATCCCTGGTCTTGATGAAACAGCTCTGTTTGTCTTCAGTCCATAGGTGTCTTTGATAAATACTATTCATAGTATTCATACTAGGTTCATACAAGTGTCGGCCTATCTAATGTCCTGGTCCATCGGTGGACCAGCACAATGGATAGGCGGTCCGCTACAACAGTGGTCACATATGGAGCCTGGCTGACCCCATTAACTATCATGTGACCCATTGGGTGTCCATTCTTTTAAAATGAAACTGCCAGACGAAAAAGTCAAACTTGCAGGACTTTTTCGCCCTGCTTTTTTTCGACCCACACTGCGACGGAGTATCCAAACAGAGGTGTGAACGTAGCTTTAACCTGGTAAACCAGTGATCTGCTGCTACAAAGTGGCCCGAACATTACAGGTTATTGACTAAAATACCAAAGTGTTCTGGTGGACTTCTTAACGTAAAAATGCTGGTTTATTCAGCTGACAGCATGTTATAGATGAGGAGGAGCTGAGCAGATTGATATATAGTGATATAGTATAGCTTAGAATTTACCGATTGAACTTCCTGTGCTTTTTATGTCTAGGAGTCCAATGGGTGGGGTGCCTCAATGACAGCCTTCACTGTATGAATATGTCTATAGAGATGGCTATCAGTCACTGAATAGGACCGCCCACTGGACTCCTAAAGCCAGAATGAGCAGAGGTTAAATAAATAAATGACACGTTCTACTACTAATGTTTACACCAAAACTTTCTGCTCCGCTCCTCCTGCTCTATACCATACAGCTGGCAGATCAGATGGCTTGTTCAGTTTGTTGGGTTCCCTTTAAATAAGGAGAACTTGGGAAGATCTAGGCAGCGTAAACGTTCGCTGCCTTTCCTATATACAATATTTAATTGACTAACAAAAGAGTTAAGCAGCAAATATACGCTCCTTCCATATCATGCCATTAAATCGGTTATGCCCTTCTTGCTGTAATGCAAAATATTAAAAAGATCCTGTCAGGCAGGGCAGTGGCTTCGTTTCCTGACACTTTATTAAAATGTGAACTGTATTTCAGATTGTAATCTTGCATAGAGCAGAGAGGGAGATGTAACACTTATTTTCCTCCTATTGCAAGCCATTTTTTATAGAAGTCTTCAGCAGAAAGAAAAGAGCCGGAGCCTCGAACACTTAATGTCATCTCTGAACCAGATCTCCTGACGGGCAGGAACAATTTGTGATGTCAACATGACTTGAATTCAGAAAACCTACTAATGTAATCTGTAATGCTTTGTCAGAGCGGACACAATGTTGTGTAATAGCCAAGTCAAGTCGCCGCGGCAAACCTTGTTACAAATATACATGATGTAGTTATAATGGTCAGTGACATGCTCATAGACTAATGCATATACAGTCGTAGATGCCCTACATGTATGATGGTGAGATTATGGAAGGAGGTACCAGGCCTGTGAAGTCTTGGAATCAGCGTCAGGATCAATTTTGGGGGGAGTCTGAGACGGAAAAAAAGTTACCAACTCCGGCTTCAAAATAAAATGATTTATTATTTTAAAAATTAAAGTGAAGTAGTTTTATATTAAAATTTTATAATATTGTATCGTTGAGGCCCGGTTCACATCTGCGTTCGGGGATTCCGAAGTCCCTCAAGCAGCACTTTTTTCTCCGTATGTTTCGTGTGAAAACCGAGCGGCAACCACATGGACCCCATTATAGTCTATGGGGTCCGCGGGTATACCCAGGTAACCGCTTTTTTATGCGTAGTTTCCGTTCGAGGGGTCTCCAAGCAGACTCCCCGAACGGAAACACGAACGCAGATGTGAACTGGGCCTAATTAGATACATACAGTAGTTTGTCACATTTCTAATTTTTTAGGGATTCGGTTACTAGCTTTTAATTGAATTTGGGGATTTTTACTGCTTCTGACTGACTGCCAGCCGTTTATGAAAGAGTCGGACAGTGGGAAAAATAGTAAAGTTGGAGTTGGTGGTTTGGCGTATCTCCTCCACCGCCCTGGAGAGTAGGTGTGGGAGATCCAATGATTAAACAAAAAGTGTAATCTTGTGCTGCGCTGTAATTTTTCCTGTTCGTTAAATATGTTGTAATTTTCATTTTTTATTTGACGATGTAGAAAATAATTTAGTATAGCTGTCACTATAGAGTCAACCTTCAGAGACCGCAGCGGCGTAACTTGTGGGGGTGGGGTTGCGGTTGCACCCAGACCCAAGAGCCTTAGGTGAGCCATAAGCAGTGTAACTGTAGAAGTCACAGTCGTTTCAGCTGCCACACCACCAGGCCCGTAAGCCAGGAGGGCCACAGGTCACTCTAACCACAATAAGGATGATCAAACTACTTTGATCTTTATTTTGTGGCTTCATTTGATAGCTGGCATGCTGGGCATAGAAAATGTATTTCTAATTCCAGTCCAGCCCGGCCCCTAACTCTTCATTAGCACTTCTTTTCGGCCTACCTACATACCTGTGTGGTAGATCTTGTTACGGTTTATACTTACTTGTGTTGTTGACCCAGTTGTTCATTGCTTTCTTCTTCTACATTAATGCATACCAGTCATATTTCTCGCTCCTTTCCATAGCTCTTATCGTGAATGAAAACGAAGCTGAAGACTTGTTCTTTTGATCTTTGCCTGACAATAATTCAGAAGCGAGTTAAATGATTTATTTACGTCTTAATTATTAAGGCATTGTCAGTCTACAATTGTTAGAAAACAACCCTTTAAAGACTCTTGTTTTTACATATTCTGCCACTTTTTAGATGCTTTGTTTTCAGGAAGATGCAAGATACATCAGAGAACTCTGTGCAACTTACTGGACCCTGTGCACATGTGTATTTTATCCATTAGGCGTGCGTTCACATGCAGCAAAATGTTTTGCAGAAATTTCTGCAACTGAAAATCAGTTCCATTCATCTGAATAGGCTTGTTTTGGAGATCAGCATATTTCTTCAAGCTCCAACGAGATGAATGGAACTGATTTTTAGCTGCAGCAAGAAAACTACAGAATAATATAGAAGTAAAATGTAATAGTTGGCTGCGGTCTAAGGAATGCATTAGCTACAATTCTCCTGACTGTTTTATATGGACATGTGATAACTGTATTCAGAGTTGTCAAAGATCACAGGGTATTGGATACTGATGACCCATCCACAGGATAGGTGGTCATTATCTGATGAGTGGGGGTCCAACACCCAGACCCCTCACCGATTAGTTGAGTCAGCTGCAACCGGGCCCTGGAAGCTGTATACATGGTATATGGCCATAAGGTGCTCTTCTGCAAGTGAATGAGAGCAGAGCTGCACTATACAGCTCTGTAGAGGTGGCATCTGGAAAATGCAGCTCTGCTCCCATTCAGTTGAATAAGGGCAGAGCTGCTTCTGGCTGTATACCATGTATACAGCTTCCAGCAGCCAGCTCAGCTGAGCGATTCAGCGTCCGGGTGTCAAAATTGTTGCAGGTAAGTTCCCATGAATTTGTTGGTAGCTAACACATGTCAATTTGCAGTTGTAGCAACATATTACATGCAATATAAAACACATGCAGAGTTGCAGGTTCTGAAAAAGGAGCATATCAGTGTAACTTAGTTTACTTAGGTAGATGCTACTGAACTTTCCTGCAGATATTCAGCAGTATTTTTGTAGTATGTGTGAATTTAAAGTGTAAGGAAGGGGGGTTTCGTTTTTTTAAGTATATTACAAAAATAGTGCACTGATCTAAATTCCTTTTAATTGCATCTAAGTTCTTACTAGCCATGCTATAACTAAGCATTGCCAGAGAGACTCTGTCCCATACACCTGTACTCATTGAAGCAGTTACCAAAGGGGGGAGGGTGTCACTTCAATAGCAGTATCTTTGGTTTTATACCACCTAGAAAAGTGGTTCTGGTGTCATATGAAAGCTGATAGCCAGAAACCTTTGGCTCCATTCCTCGTAAAGTGGCAGTACTGCAATCAGCTCCCATTGAAGTCAATAGTATGGGTGTTGGAAGTAGCCCTGAACAGCTGATCTATGGGGGGGGGATATTGGTAATCCACTGATCAGATATTTGTGGCTTGTCTTAAGGATAGGCCATAAAAAAAAAATATGTCCTAGCCAACCCCTCTAAGCATTTATTGCATATCCTCCAAGATCTCCAGCTCCCAATCGAACTTTCGACTGCAGCAGCCATGAGTCTGCCTTCACTGGATCCCATTCTCCTTATAGGTAACGGCCCTAGAAGTCAGCCCCTCGCCTATTAGGCCTTTTTGCAATAGCCTGTGAAGATATGAGATGCCTTTAAGGAGGCAAAACACTTGTCTCATTCCTGTAGGTTTTTGCCTCTCTCTTTACAACTGAGCACCGGTTAAGAATGGGTAAAGACTTTGCCTCTGTTAGGCCTGCACGCTGCTGAAAGTTACACAATCTTCCTGAAACACTCACATTTTATTTAGTTTAGAAGATCTGCCAATGCTCTCCTGAGAAGCTAAAAAGAAAAAAAAAATGTATCCAAACATCTGGTGAAGTGTTTTTCCAAGAAGTTGGCTTTATTTTTCCGTGGTATTAAGAACATTCAGGACTGGCGTCAGACAGATATAAAACAAATTCAGGTTGAGCCCAGGCAGGCACAGAAGATGACCTGTGACCGTCGTCTTTCATTATTGCTTCCGCTATTCATGAAAGAGTTTGTTACACTTTGCTTTGTGGACCACATAAAAGGCTGATAGGATGTCGGAGTAATGAGCACTAGCCATAGGTACCGAAAGGCCGTCTTAGCTGTGCCAACCGTACCCACTTTACACTTCCATAAGAAACAAAAGATGATTGAAGATCAGCGGAGAAGCAACACTAAAACGGTTATGGAGTTTAGGGTAATGTAGCTGGCGGATAGCTTTATCCTGTTCATGGAAACCATGACTTCAGTGTGAACAGAGCATTAGCTTGTATGTTACCCGAGCAGTGGCCTCTACTGGGAAACTACAGTATTACACGTAGCAATTCAAGTGACTGACAAACTAATACCTGGGCATTTCAAGTCTGCAATAGATACAGCATATGGATAATGGCTGCCTTTGTAGGATAAACCTTTTCATGTGTAAATCGAGAGATGTCAATGGTTGCCAACATTTTGGGATATGAGGACCTCAAGTGTTGCCCCGAAATTCTTTTCATAAGACGTGCACACTATAATGACATATGTACAAGTGTCCAGCATATAGGACTTCTGCCAGGGATTGCAGTGTGTGAATTGTAGCATCACTTCAATCCTGCAAGATCACCCCCCTTTTTCTTAGACAAGCATGAATGTGGCGGCCGCTCCTTTTGTGACGTGACAGGCACATACTGTGTCACCTAGAGGATAATAGAGATTTCCCAGCTCTTCTGATGTCCCCTTTGGGGAGCCTCCTGGACATTCTGAGAGAGTTGACAAGTATAATCTATTTATCTGTGTCTGTCTTTGTAGTGTATCTTATATACAATGAAATTTCTCCTACAGACCATCTGTTGGGGGGGGGGGGTGAATACGTATATATGGTAGAGATCTGTTACTTTCTGCATCTCCCTTTGCTTTAAAGGGGGTCTGCCACCACATTACAGATCACATTACACTGCAAAAAAAAAAACCATACCTCTGTTGTGTGTGTCACTTTTGTAGATTTGGAGAAAAACAACTTTGAAGTTTTATGCAAATGAGACAGTGCACTGGGGGAGGGACTTAAGCCATGAGAACGCTGCTCTTGCTGCTCAAGTGGGATGGGCGATATCCTAGCAGTGGAAGGATCAGCTCTCACTGCCTGGTGTGGCATAGGCTGAAAATGGTAGGAGTCTTAGTGGCAAGAGCAGTGCTCCAGGGAGCTGAAGGCCCGCCCCCCACCCTTGCACCAACTTCCTCATTTGCATAAAAATTAAAAGTCTTTCTTCAAATCTACAAAAGTGACATACATAACCGAGGTATAGTGTTTCAGTGCTATGTATTCTGTAACACGGTAGTGACAATCTAATATGCTCGGGGAAGTGGAAGACTCCCTTAAACTACCTTTTCTCCCTTTTGTTACCCATCACTCCCCTTCATTTTGCCTCTTTCTCTCTAACGTTCCTCTTCTTGTTCTCTGCTTTCTATCTTTTTCTAGAATCTTTAAGTCCTTCCTTTATTGCTAGGGAAATCTGCTTCTTGGCACAGTTAAACTCCTTACATTCCCCTAGATTTGTGTGATTATTGCGGACATCTTGGTGCTTTTTTTTCTTCTTCTTCTTTTTCTTCTTCTTCTTTTTATTTGTACTTGGAAGCAACCCCAAGACGTCAATAAAGCCTGCTTGCTTAAGACCTTTAGTTTAAGCCCATGTGTGAGACCGGCGTCTGAAGTGCTTCATTTTCCATATGGTAAAGGTGCTTTCAAATATCAATAAAATGAAATCCTCTCTCCACCCAGGGCTGAAATTCTTACCGCATGATCAGTAGCAGACAGTTTCATAACTGCGGCTCTGGTCCCTCTGGGTAGCGCCTGGGGGTGGGGAAGTGAAGAAGTGACAAGCGCTGCTCTGATCACAACATGCTGACAACTAGATGTTAGCTTAAATAATGTACCGCTGCTCAGGCAATGTATTGTAATATTGTAATACACACATCATTTTTTTTTTAATTTTTAGATAATTTTTGCTCCCCTCCAGTTTATAGACTACTAGGCCCCCTTCAGAATGACACTTTGTACTGCAGGGAGACATTTTCATCTAGAAATAGAAAACATGCTATTATATTCAATAGCTCTTTTTCACACGCTATGGCAAATCTATGAGACCGTATTCAATCAAGAATGCAATAAAATGTAAAGTCTAAGCACAGCACAACATGAAGTCTGAAACTAGGCTGTTAAGTAGACCCTCATGCCTGGTGGAAATATTTAGGAGTCTGCATTATTCATTATATACTGTAATTGGTCTGATATCACCTGCTGCAAGAGTGTGAACATGAGCATGGGCATGCTGAGAAGTTCTGATTCCTTGTGGTTCTCATTGATGGTGGTCTGTGTGTTTGATACAATGAAGGGGCTATGGCATTGGGGAACTCGCATATTAGCATAGACTATAGTGCATTTTAATGACCTATCCTCATTTGTCCTTGGCGATACTGAGAGAGATCAACAGACCAGAAGCTTGATAAGGAATAGGTTTACTTCACTTATGAGGCTGTTACTTTTAACATGGAAGTCCATGGGGAAGGCGAGGAGGAGGCTGCTGGAAAAGACACACAAATAAATGCAGCTACTAAGCTCTGCTACACAGTTAGTAAGGGGAGATCTTCTGACATTGCCGTGTCTTCAAGGTAAGACAAAATGAGGCAATAAATCAATTATCATCCGCCTCCTCCCCGTCCCCTCTCCCTAGACATCTGTGTGTGAGCTTGGATCCTAGACAAATTCTTTAACAGTCAGACTGAGTGAAGATAAGGGGGAGAAGAGCAGCCTAATATAATTGGGGAAGGAAACTGATTTCTTTGATAAGCTATATTATGTTTAAAGAGGTTGTCCGGGCAAAATATATACCTTTAAAATAGGCCAGGGGAGGTGAAAAAAAAAAAATCATACTCACCTGTCCCTGCTGCTCCGGCGTCTTCTCAAAGTGAAACTGCTTGCCGGTTGTGACATCCTGGATCCCTTCCACTGAAGTCATCATATGACCTTCACTGAGGCTGCTGATTGGTCTCAGTGGTCACACCGGAATACCACAACGGACTAGGAGGACCGGACTGCACTGGGAAGCACCAGGGACAGGTATGATATATATTTTGTCCATTTTTGCCTTGACAACCCCTTTAAGAGTTGATGATGATTTTAAGTTCTGCCCCAGGACCACCTTAAACAGGATAGGTACATTTACTTTCGGGTGAGGTCTGCCTAAACCCCACCCCCTATCAGGTCCCAGTTTACTGGAAAATGCTTCATTTGCCAGGATAGTGTCTGGAAATTCAGGATAGTTGGCAATTTGCTTATTGCTGGAGGTTCTATTGGTAATAATAGCTGCTGTCTTCTAGACTGGAGTAGGATATTTTATGACAAGCTCAATATTTCATGCCACAGCTTTTTATCATAATCCCACATGTAATTTTTACACTTTATGATTGAAAGTAGAAATAATACAATGGTTCATCTGCTGGCTGTGGATTTTAGATTTTACATGCATTAAATGGCTCATTAACGTACAGGGGGGAAGCATAGTTCTTAAAAAGAGAGCAAAATGTCAGCTGTGCAGGTGCAGCTGCGATGTGAATGTTTCCTTTTCCTTGCAGAGACCTGGATGAATTAATGTTCATGCCTCCTACAGAAATAGACAATCAAAAGATCATTTTCCTAATTCTGAGCTGGCTATATTTATAGGGATCTTCTGGAGGCTACATACACGCTTACATGTGTAGCAGGCTTCTGTACTATGCACTGGAGAGTCCTTCAGTTCCCTCTCTAATATTACACTACTCTGTTATTGCCTCTTTCACATGTACATTTAGATATTACCAGAGAGAAAACTCTATCCTGTTAACTACTGTAAAAAGCAATCTCCACTCTGTCATATCTGTCCGCTGTTCACACGTCCGATTGTGACCTCTTATTAAAAGACAAAAAAAAAAAAAAAAATTAGTAAATATTGTTTTAAAGGCAATGTATCAAAAAAATGTTTTCATGTTCCCCATTTCCTGCAGCTCACTTGTTCAAGTGTAACTCTGTGTGTAACCATTTTATTTTATTTATTTTTTGCTATTGTATAAGGAGGTGTTTGGTGAACATTTTTGCACTTAAAGGGAATCTGTCAGGTCAATCTGGGACACTAAAACACCCACAGGTCCTTATAGACCTGGGGTTTAGTGTCCCAAATCACCCTGTTGTAATGCAATCCGCAGGCGCATTAAAAACAAAAAACCTTTATACTTACCTAGAAAAGGTTCCGATGTACGCTGTTCCCCGAGAACAGTCCGGCTTATTCATGAGCTTCTTTGTTGGCACGCCTCCCGGCGCCTGTGCTGTTCTTCAGTGAAGCCAAAGATGGACACCCCAGCTTCACTGCGCAATTGCCGGAGGTACGGGGCATGTGTACTGAAGCTGAGGAGTACTCCTCTGGCTTCATTGAAGAACTACGTGGGTGCGGGGAGTACAGCGGCAGAGTGAGTATAAAGCTTTTTTATTTTTGATGCTGTCATGGATTGCTTTATAACAGGGTGATTTGGGACACTAAATCCCAGGTCCTTATGGACGTGTGGGTGGTTTAGTGTCCCAAATTGCCCTGACAGATTCCCTTTAAAGGGGTTTTCCGGGCAAAAAAAATTAAAAAAAAAAAAAAAAGTCTTAGTGCTATTAATGGGTTAATAAGTGCACCCAAATACCTTTTTAGCAGTGTTTTGAGTGATTTCTGGGTTTCTCCGTGAGCTCCTAGTATCCTCTTCATTTGTTTACATGGGTAGCTTTCTGCTCTCTTATCCTACAGCTACCATGATGCAGTGCTCTTCACTCAGATCCCCCTCTCTCACACCCCTCCCTGTTTCCCTAGCTAGCCCGCAGACTACTAGCCCTACCTAACTAACTAACTCAAAATACCCCCCACCCCATCATACATACTTGTCTTCCTGTCTGGATCTTCTGGGCACGGATCTTCCTGTCCTCCTTCTCTTCTTGTCTGCTGGCGCCTGCGCAATAGAGGCGGAGTGCTCCGGCTCTATTGCACAGGCGTGGGAGGCTGGCTCCTTCTCCTCTCCATGTCTGCCAGGGCGCAATAGAGCTGGAGTACCCGCACTCCGGCTCTATTGCGCAAACGTCGGTAGAAGTGAAGGAAGTGACGTTTCGTGCCCAAAAGATCAGGACATGAAGACAGTTAAGTATGATGGGGTGGTGGAGGGGGTAGTATTGTTGATGTTCCATTTCCGGAAACAGGGATACAAAACGACACTGGAAAATCAGAAAATGTGTTTGGGGTGGTCACATGAGTGCCCTGGCGATCTGGACAAATATACATTTTTGATAAAGTAAGTTAGTTAGAAGTTAGGTGGGGGGAGGAGAGTGTTTAATTATCATTTTATCCCAGACAACCCCTTTTAATTAACCTATATAACTTTTTTTTTTTAATAGAAAACAGGTTGTGAAGTTCTCACTTGGCAATGCTCTAATAATTGTCAGGGATAGTCTTTTTTGTACACCTGTAATTTAATCTAATATGTAGAGTTATGTGTAGCATTTGCCAAAGGGCGAATGGTCACTTCAAATGGCTGTATCTCTGGTTTTATGCCACCTAGGTTTTGGTATCCCATGAAAAAGATTCTCTGCTTTTATATGATACTAGCAGAAGGACCCAGCTTCGCACGGGTATATTTCATTTTTTGTTTGTGTATTGGCCCCATAAGAATTGGCACTGGTCTATTTTGTATGTCGTTTGTGTGTAGTTTAAATACGTTTCAATTTATAAGAATGCTGACATCCAGTATGGCAGTCTAGTATAGGTACAGTCTATTTATGGCTGTGTTTGTTATGGAAACTTGGTAAATTAAATATGAACTTATATTGGCTGATACACGTCATACAACGGAATATTTAAGAACCTGCGAATTGCTATTGACTAATACAGGTCATAGATAGCTTGGTTGCTATGGAAATCTGGAGTAAAGCTCTGTGTATGTCAAGACTGAAGAACCTGCAAGTTTCCATTGGTCCATATATACGTCATGTGATCATGTGTATCTCAGTTTGAATATCAGTGAAAAACCTGCGTTTGGTTGTTATGGAAACCTGGCGTAAAGCTGCGTGTATGTGACCTTGTGGTAACATTGTCATCCACAGCGCCCTGCCCCTTTAAAGCTGACCTACAGCAGTGAAGACAAATGGCTGGGTTGTTATTGAAACCTGGAGTAAAGCTGTGTGCATGTGGAAACTAAGTGCCTGTGAGCTTCTATTGGCTGATAAGGGACATGTGACCATGTGTATGGAAGTTGGAATATGAGTGAAAGACTTGCAGGCTTCTATTGGCTAATGCAGGTCATTTTTTGGGAATACTGTATCTCAGGAATGGTATGTCCTAGAGAGCTGAGATCCGGTCTAAAATCTTCCCGGACACCTGATGTACCTGTGTGCCAAATTTGGTGAAGATTGGTCCAGTCGTTTGGTCGCGCATAAAGAACAGACAGACAGAAACTCATTTTTATATATATATATATATATATATATATATATATATATATAACATACAGTCATGGCCAAAAGTTTTGAGAATGATACAAATATTAATTTTTACAAAGTCTACTGCTTCAGTTTTTCTAATGGCAATTTGCATATACTCCAGAATGTTATAAAGAGTGATCAGCTTAACAGCAATTACTTGCAAAGTCAATATTTGCCTAGAAAATGAACTTTATCCCCCAAAACACATTTCAACATCATTGCAGCCCTGCCTTAAAAGGACCACCTAACATCGTTTCAGTGATTGCTCCATTAACACAGGTGTGGGTGTTGATGAGGACAGGGCTGGAGATCAATCTGTCATGATTAAGTAAGAATGACACCACTGGACACTTTAAAAGGAGGCTGGTGCTTGCCATCATTGTTTCTCTTCTGTTAACCATGGTTATCTCTAAAGAAACACGTGCAGTCATCATTGCACTGCACAAAAATGGCCTAACTGGGAAGAGTATTGCAGCTAGAAAGATTGCACCTCAGTCAACAATCTATCGCATCATCAAGAACTTCAAGGAGAGAGGTTCCATTGGTGCCAAAAAGGCTCCAGGGCGCCCAAGAAAGACCAGCAAGGCGCAGGACCGTCTCTTAAAAGTGTTTCAGCTGCGGGATGGGGCTACCAGCAGTGCAGAGCTTGCTGAGGAATGGCAGCCGGCAGGTGTGAGTGCATCTGCACGCACTGTGAGGCGGAGACTCTTGGAGCAAGGCCTGGTCTCAAGGAGGGCAGCAAAGAAGCCACTTCTCTCCAGAAAAAACATCAGGGACAGACTGATATTCTGCAAAAGGTACAGGGAGTGGACTGCTGAGGACTGGGGTAAAGTCATTTTCTCTGATGAATCCCCTTTTCGATTGTTTGGAACATCTGGAAAACAGCTTATTCGGAGAAGAAGAGGTGAGCGTTACCACCAGTCTTGTCTCATGCCAACTGTAAAGCATCCTGAAACCATTCATGTGTGGGGTTGCTTCTCAGCCAAGGGAATCGGCTCTCTCACAGTCTTGCCTAAAAACACAGCCATGAATAAAGAATGGTACCAGAATGTCCTCCAAGAGCAACTTCTCCCAACCGTCCAAGAGCAGTTTGGCGCTCAACAATGCCTTTTCCAGCATGATGGAGCACCTTGCCATAAAGCAAAGGTGATAACTAAATGGCTCAGGGAACAAAACATAGAGATTTTGGGTCCATGGCCTGGAAACTCCCCAGATCTTAATCCCATTGAGAACTTGTGGTCAATCATCAAGAGACGGGTGGACAAACAAAAACCAACAAATTCAGACAAAATGAAAGCATTGATTGTGCAAGAATGGACTGCTATCAGTCAGGATTTGGTCCAGAAGTTGATTGAGAGCATGCCAGGGAGAATTGCAGAGGTCCTGAAGAAGAAGGGTCAACACTGCAAATATTGACTTGCTGCATTAACTCATTCTAACTGTCAATATAAGCTTCTGTTACTCATAATATGAATGCAATTCTATTTCTGTATGTGATAAAAACATCTGACAAACACACATAAAAACCAGAGGGCAGCAGATCATGTGAAAATATAATATTTGTGTCATTCTCAAAACTTTTGGCCATGACTGTACAGTGGGGCAAAAAAGTATTTAGTCAGCCACCAATTGTGCAAGTTCTCCCACTTAAAAAGATGAGAGAGGCCTGTAATTGACATCATAGGTAGACCTCAACTATGAGAGACAAAATGAGAAAACATATCTAGAAAATCACATTGTTTGATCTTTTAAGAATTTATTTGCAAATTATGGTAGAAAATAAGTATTTGGTCACCTACAAACAAGCAAGATTTCTGGCTCTCACAGACCTGTAACTTCTTCTTTAAGAGGCTCCTCTGTCCTCCACTCATTACCTGTAGTAATGGCTCCTGTTTGACATTGTTATCAGTATAAAAGACACCTGTCCACAACCTCAAACAGTCACACTCCAAACTCCACTATGGTGAAGACCAAAGAGCTGTGGAAGGACACCAGAAACAAAATTGTAGACCTGCACCAGGCTGGGAAGACTGAATCTGCAATAGGCAAGCAGCTTGGTGTGAAGAAATCAACTGTGGGAGCAATAATGGAAAATGGAAGACATACAAGACCACTGATAATCTCCCTTGATCAGGAGTTCCACGCAAGATCTCATCCTGTGGGGTCAAAATGATCACAAGAATGGTGAGCAAAAATCCCAGAACCACACGGGGGGACCTAGTGAATGACCTGCAGAAAGCTGGGACTAACGTAACCAAGGATACCGTCAGTAACACACTACGCCGCCAGGGACTCAGATCCTGCAGTGCCAGACGTGTCCCCCTGCTTAAGCCAATACATATCCGGGCCTGTCTGAAGTTTGCTAGAGAGCATTTGGATGTTCCAGAAGAGTATTGAGAGAATGTCATATGGTCAGATGAAACCAAAGTAGAACTGTCTGATAGAAGTGCAACTTGTCGTGTTTGGAGAAGAGTGAATGCTGAGTTGCATCCAAAGAACCCCATACCTACTGTGAAGCATGGGGGTGGCAACATCATGCTTTGGGGCTGTTTCTCTGTAAAGGGACCAGGACGACTGATCCTTGTACATGAAAGAATGAATAGGGCCATGTATCGTGAGATTTTGAGTGCAAACCTCCTTCCATCAGCAAGGGCATTGAAGATGAAACGTGGCTGGGTCTTTCAGCATGACAATGATCCCAAGCACACTGCCAGGGCAACGAAGGAGTCTCTTCGTAAGAGGCATTTCAAGGTCCTGGTGTGGCCTAGCCAGTCTACAGATCTCAACCCCATAGAAAACCTTTAGAGGGAGTTGAAAGTCCGTGTTGCCCAGCGACAGCCCCAAAACATCACTGCTCTAGAGGAGATCTGCATGGAGGAATGGGCTAACATATCAGCAACAGTGTGTGCCAATCTTGTGAAGACTTACAGAAAACATTTGACCTCTGTCATTGCCAACAAAGGATATATAACAAAGTATTGAGATGAACTTTTGTTATTGACCAAATACTTATTTTACACCATAATTTGCAAATAAATTCTTTAAAAATCAGACAATGTGATTTTCTGGATTTGTTTCTCATTTTGTCTCTCATAGTTGAGGTCTACCTATGATGACAATTACAGGCCGGCCTCATCTTTTTAAGTGGGAGAACTTGCACAATTGGTGGCTGACTAAATACTTTTTTTTCCCCACTGTATATACATACATATGAGACAAAGATTGCAGTACTAGTTCTAAAATAACTGGAGATATCACCAGTCGGGAATGCGATTTTTTTTTTTTTTTTTTTTTTTTTTTTTTTTATTTTGCAGCATGAACTGCTGCATATAAAGCTCAAATTCCTGACTGCGTTTTTAATTTAGTGATATCTCCAGTTATTTTATAGTTAGTACTGCATTCTTTGTATCATATACAAGCAGAGAATCTCAGCTTTCCTATGATACAAAATTTTTTGTAGGTGGTTAACACCAGAATACAGCCATTTGAAGTGACCGTCCACTTTTGTGCAAATGCTACAGCTCTACATATTCACAATACAAATGTGTAAGGATTTTCCTTAGTAACAGCTCAGTTAGAGGGTTGCTAAGGAGAATTTTAGAGCCTGTTATATATTAAAATGAATTTTGGTAAACATTTTTGTGATATTCTTCATTAACCTAACACCCCCTAACAATAGCAAAAAAAATGTGGGTTACACTACAAGCGCTACTGTTAAGACTGGGACGTGGTTGGCAAAGTCATCTCTATATTATTAGAGGATGTAGAATTTAAAGACTATCTAAAACTGGCAGTGTGCTTTAGAAAACCGACCAAGTATCCATGTGTTCTCAGTAGAAAGAGAATAGTAAGCCACTGCCAGAAAAACTCTGGAGAGTACAAAGGAGATAAGCCGCCACCACCAGTTGAAATTTAAAGGGGTGTTCCAACTTGTTTTTTTTTTACACCCTGGAGAGGCCTAAAAGAACAGTCTCTACAGTATATACTTGCCTCTTGGTTTGGCTAGGTATCAAGTGAAGAGTCTTTGTTCAGTTTCCCAGTGTTCCGGCCCTTTTGCCCACATTTTACCAATACAGCCATTCAGTGGTTGAGCGCTGATGCTCTCTGTCACATGCAGGCAGAATGTCATTAAATACTGGGTACCCCAGTGGAAATTCTTCGGTGGACCTCCGGCCAGCCAGAGAGGTAAGTATATAGTGATTGTTATTTTAAGCCTCTCCAGGGTGTAAAAATACAAGTTGGGACACCCATTTGACATACCCGGCCATTCTTTCCCCCATCATCTCTTATTGAGGAAGCGACAAAACAACATCATTCACTTGTGTATTGTCATCTTTTAATCTCTGTTCACACTGGTTTCATGATATATTATGATCTGTCACTATCCATTATTGCCTCGCTTCTTTGCTAGTCAGCTTTCCAAAGCATCAGTGCTTGAGTGAGTGTCGCGAGCCAATAACATCACCTTCGTTAGTCACATGGCCTGTTTTGCAGTTCAGTCCCATTTAATTTAATGGGGCTAAGCTGCTGTACCAAGCACAGCCATTATATAATGTACAGTGCTGTGAAGAGGCTGTCTTGCTTGTCTGAACGCTTAGGCGTCATCAAACATCTGATCGGTGGTGGTGCCGGGTGTCGGACACCCAACAATTTTATGTTGATGACCTGTCCTAATGATAAGTCATCAATATCAAAGAGCTCAAAAACACTTAACTTCCATTCATTGCAGTTGCTGTGAAGTACTTACCCTGCTGTACTGTCTATACAGTAGAGGCACTATATATTAGGAAATTGCTCAAAAACTAAGTCCTATTTAACATCGGTGTAAAATTCCTTCAAATCTCAAATACTGTATGTATTGGGTAGGATTACATTCACCCTAAGGAAACAGAAATATTTGACTAGTGACATAGCAAGTTGTCTTGAAAGCGAAAATCTGTCCATCTATACTTTACAAATGTTATTTTTGTGCTAATTAGTCAAAATTGGGACAGTAAATCAACAATTTGCCCAAAGGTTGCCATGAGCTGAACTGCAAAAATAAATGTTGCTGCTCATGTTTGGCAGTTGCATAACACATCTTTGTAACCCCTTATGAACACAGCCAGCCTTAGCCTTTTCGATGCAGTAATTTTTAGTTATTTCATTGTCGCATTCTGAAAGCCATAACTTTTTTATTTAATTTTTTAGATGTAGTTGTTTTAAAGGTTTGTTTTTTGCAGCATGAGTTGCATTTTATAATGGCATCATGTGTTCAGTATTATTGAATACATTTTATTAAAGAGGTTTTCACATGAAGGGAAGTTACCCCCTATCCATAGGATGGCAGACCTGGAGGCATTGATGAGGTGACTGACTGCCCTGACCGAGCCGATCACAGCACTCCGGGGGAGGGAAGCTATAAGAGGACAACTATTAACAAGAACTTCATAGGGGTAAAATTCCCAACATGGGTGTTTTGTCCAATCTCGGGGCATCCGCTCAAATGTTACAGTTGAAACCTTGCCGATGGTGTCAGCTCCACTCCCATTCTGGAGCCATCCCCATGCCATCAGTTAACAAGGTTATTATTTTTTTATTTTTTTATCAATTCATTTGATAAGAACTTAGTATTGTTTGTTCACTAATGTGTATAGCTCTATATAACATTTGTGCACATCACTGAAATGTAGTTCATATCTCTGTTCTGGAGGTTTCCTAATAAAAGTTTTTTTTGGATGAGCCAAATATGTTGAGTTGGGGAATGTCGCGAGGAACTTTTTAATGGTGAATGGCCAGACATAATGTCACAGACAATGGTATTGGCGTCTTTTGGCATCCCAAAAAGATAGGAAAATATATATTAATAATAATATATATATTATAATATATATTAATAATAATAATATATATTATGAAATTAATAAATCTGGAAAAGTTGGACCTGAAAACATGGTGTTTAAAAGTGGACTTCCCCTTTAAGACCAGGCTTATATCTGAGTCAGAGACTCTGTCACTTTTTGTTTTTTTATTATTATTATTATTATTATTATTATGTTATGCTATTTTTTTTTTGTTTTTTTTTTTGGTATCGGTCATGATAGATTTAGCGCTACCATTATTTTTTTCTTTTATTTATTTTTTGTTTATATAGAACTAAAAAGCAAAAAATGTGAGTGCAAATGTGAACCCAGCCCTGTATTGTTACCATTGTTGAAAGTTAAATAACATTCTCAAATTATTTTGAAAATTATATTTCTGGCTTGTAAATTCAGAGGATGCTAAATGATTATTTTCCCAATCTCGGCAAATAGGTAAAATATAATCACCTTGATCCAAAATCTTAGCGCTATAAAGAATTCACTGCTAATACTGTAAAACCCTCCAGACAGCTGGCTGGCTCTGTGTGTGTGGTGTCTTGAAGGTAGGCCAAAGAAGTCTTTGAAATTGAAAATTGATGTTTTTTTCCCAATGTAAATACAGAGAATGTTTGCTGATGGTTAACAGCAAAAAATAACAGCAGCTGCAGACAGAAAGTAAAGAACGGCATGGCCTCTGCTCTTTGAAGTGAAGCAATGTTGTAATTTGGGAGGCCAGGGTTTATAATAAGGCGGTATTACTTTGTACCCACATGTATGAAAACACTGGAGCCCATAATGTTTGTGTCCGACCGAATGTCAACATGGAATGCGGCGTGAATTTAGCTGAAGTCTAGGTATCGATGATGGGTTGACTGCAGTCCTCTGCTGTGCAATGTAACCTTTTATGACCCTGGCTCTCTTAAAGGGGGGTATTCCTATCATATGACATTTATGATGGATGCGGATCCTACACTGATCCCTAGAATGGGTTACCTTGACCCAGTCCAATCTGGATGCAGTGGCCAGAGAGGGCTGGGTCAGTGAGAGCCATGCAGGCTGTGCTATGCTATCTGTTCCACAAACATTTGTGGGAGTTAGAAGAACATCAAGCTACGCTTGTTCATTGAAAGTGGTCATGGGATAATAACATTACTAGTGGATGACAAATGCACATGGCCTTCATTGAGTCTGTCACCAGATCCATCTACACAAAACGAGCCTCACAGATGGATAGGTTAGGGTCACCTGAAGCCAGTGGTCTTTTCCCCCATTTTGATCCATGCCTCGGTTCCTGAGATATAGCTGTTTTGGTAATATGCAGATGAGCTATTTGGAGCAACAAGGGTGTCACTGTTGCTCTCATTTCTCCAAAAAGCGACACCTCCAGACACCCAGTATAGTTTCTGATTGACAAAGCCAGGCCCTGAGGTCTCAAGCCAGAAACCGTAGACAAAATCTGAATCTGGCTCTGAATTCTCGTGCCACTACTCACTACTCTCATTGTTAGCGATCAGAAAAGGGATGGAGGGACAGACAGCAATACTGGGTGCTTGGCGGCACAGATTTTTTGAGCAACAAGAGCAACAGTGATGCCCTTGTTGCTCCAAACAGCTCATTTGCATATTTGTGGGAAAGAAAACTATATTTTGAAAATGGAGGCACAGATAAATATGGGGAAGACTGCTGGCTTCAGAGGTCCCTAATCTACCTATCTGGGGGGCTGGTTTTCTAAGGATGGAACTGGTGACAGACCCTCTATAAAGTCAAATAACACAATAAATGTATTATTAATAAATCCATCCAGCTCTAAGCTCAGACATATTAGTTTAATTATCTGCTCATAGAAAACAACAACAAAGAAAATTTGAGTAAAAATTTAGATATCAAAGTCCGGGTATAAGATTACTTATCAAAAACCGTATACTGACAAGTCCAATCAAAAAGTGAGCGACTTACCCCTTCTAACTAATAAAGAGGCGATGACAAAACAAATATTTTTATATAAATAGGGTGGGCAATTACGTCAGTCACTGGTGTACCTACAGTGGTCGCAGCTGTACCTGGGCCCAGAAGCCGGGGGACCCACAGGTCACCTTCAGCACACTAGGGTTGGATAAACTTCTTTTGATCTTCTTTCTGGTTTTCATTGATGGCTGGATGTCTGTGCATCATAATTTTACTACCCCAGTTCTCTGGAGGGGTGGAGTGGAGTGAAAAGATTTTCGATACACAGCTTTCCACTGTCAGAAAGGAGAAGATTAACCATTTAATGCCAAAAAATAGCAGTTGTTTAGCAGCATGTAGTCAAGGAGGGATTCTGTGGGTGAGGCAGTGGCACAAAAGGAGACATGATTGTTATCTGGGGGGTACCAACAGAGGATGGGAATGATTAGAAGCTTATGTGCACTGACATGTTGTGTCTTCACAGCAGTTTGGGCCCGTATAAAACATAAAAGGACCATGCTGGGGAAATATTGCCATAAAACCACACACAAAATCATTTTGGTTATCATGATTGTTCAGTTTAGGTTATTTTTCCATTAATTGCCCAGCCCTAGATGGTACCCAAGTGACAATTGTAAAGAGAAAGTGCTCAGGCGGTGCCTGCTGAGCTTCTGCTCCAGGGTTTTGTGAGTCTTCAGTTACATCCCTTGACCTCAGTCCAATAGTTCAGAAGGATAGATGAACACTATCAACACCTAGTCCCAGGATCCTTTAAATAATGCTTTAGGAGGGTCACATGGATTTTTACAGTCCAGTGGCCCACCGTCAAACTTCCCCCAGCAACAGAACTCAATAGGTTGAACCACATACCCAATCAGCCATTGTTACTAACCCTAGGAAATCTTCCCCTTGACTTTGGAATTCCCCTAATATTTAACAATTATTTAACCCTTAAGGAGGGAGTACCATGATGATAGTACCATATGGATTTGTCCTTTAAGGTCCAGGATCCTTCTATTAGATAGAACTAGGTTAAGGGTTAGGACAGTGCTGTGTCCAAAGCCATGTTTACCCATGGTGGCCAATGGCCATACACTCTTGCAGATAAAGGCTTAGTTTTACCCACAACATCATTTGGCGATTGGATCCCATGGGTGGGCTGGGTTTTGTTTGCAGCTCTGGACACTTTTTTTTTTTTTTTTTTTTTTTTTGTCCTCATCCTGATGATTTAATAACTTTTGAACAAGCAATAGTCTGGTGAGAGATCTTTTCACAGCCATACACATTTTACTCTATATTGCCCATTGCAGTCATTCATACCGGCCATACATGTTCAGTGACACCGAGCTAAGGACAAAAAGTCTTTCTGAGCACGTCTGGGAAACGTTCTTTTACTGAAAGATTGTTCATGGATGAAAGATCTTTCATCTGACTATGAGATGAAAATTTCAAACATGGCTGACTTCTTTCCGGCGATAATGGTGTCTCATCTGTCAACTAAAACAATTTCACAGCAATGAATTTAGTAAACCAGACCCATCAGGAGAGTGGAGAGGTCCTCTTTAATCCCACTATGGTCAATAGAAAATCAGTCTGCTTTGTAAAGTCCTGACGCCAGATGGCTATACTGGAGTAATGATAGGTGTTGTAGTAGTTTAGTATTATATTCCTCCATAATACAGAATTCGGTTTTGCGGACTGTAGCTTATAAAATGAGCTTTATATCAGTGCTTCACATTACTGTGCACTGTAACATTTGTTGGCAGCCGTCCTACAAGGAATGGGTAAAGAACACAGCCTGGAGGAGGGTGAAAGAGCGAGCGTTATAAAGCAGTGTCTATTCAAGACTGATGAATATTCTGATGAGAAATAAGATAGAGCAGATGAAAAATTGTCCCCATCCCCAATAAAACGCATCTCGTGAGTGAATCATTTCTTAATTAATGCTGGTTTATCAATGTCAGCGCACAGCACTATTAACCCCAGTGCTCCTGTCTGACCATCAGATTAGCCATAAATAAATATGCCTCGTATCTGCATACATTTATAACGTCCATCCCACATTACCAGAAATGGGCACCACTCTAAGATCCTATTTCCAGTTATCTGTTCTGAATTTCTCATTGAGATGACGGGGGCTACAATTTCCTGCCCTTGTTACACCAGAAAATGCAGCTGTGGAGCACAAACTGCTGCGCTAACAAATAAACTATTATGCAGGCTTGGGTCTGGATGCATTTTTATTTTTTTCCGGGTATGCCCAGATGTTATGTTGCTTTTTTTATTTTTTTATTTCAGTGTTGCCAACATCTTTCTGTACCCCTGGCATGCTGCCTCAATGGAGATTTTATATGTTGTGCCACGATATGGCTTCTTTTATAAGTGGTTATAGGAACATTTAACATGCATATTATATAGGCACATATATTAAATGAGATTTTAAGAAACTGACCAAGCATGTAATCATGACAGTTATCACACTCAAATCATTCATCGAGAATGCCCCTTTGAAAGAGAGGACAAGTCAGGGATACAGGAGATATGGACAAGAGGGGTCAGGGCAGGGCATTAGAGGGGATATGTACTTGTGTTGTACTGCTGTAATGTCAGTACAACTGTCCAAAGTGTCAGGAATAAACAATAGTTGTGCACCACCCGTACTTTGCATCCCTAAAAGAGGGAGCGTTGGAAGTCACTTACCAAATCCTTAAAAAAATAAATAAATAAATAAATAAATAAAAAAGGAAAAAAAACGCTGAGAAGAACACAATTATTGCTAAGGAGGGAGAGGGAGAAAAATGGAACGGGGGGAAAGTGCTCCCTTTATATTCCCTATTCCTTTTGTAGCAAAAGAAACCACAGCAAAATCTGCAACAAAAAAGTTCCACTGCAGATCCAGAGACAACGCTTCAGGATCCACGATAGTGTTGCAGCAATGACGTTACGCATATTGACAAAACGGCTGCAGCTAAATGCTGGCCTCAGAGGTCATATGCCATAAATAGAAACATCATCGATTAAGGCCTGTGACTGCAGCAGCCGCTTACTGGTAGTTATGTATGTGATGTCACAGATGCAGAACCTGCAAGGATTACTGGAGCACTAACTGATCACTAATTTTTCCGACAATGTAATCATGGAGCATGTGATTCTGGACCAAGATGTAATATAATTTAATCAAAAAATGTAGCACCTTTCTGCCTGAAAAACCTCTCTAAAGTTCCTGCCTCCCTGTTACTAGAGAAGACCTGTCCATAGATACCATTAAAAAAGAAAGATGGGCTTATAGTGAATACAAGAAGGAGGGTGCTGGGCTTTATTTGCCCAGTGAATAGAGAGGGGAGGATTCTACACAGCTTTCCCAGCTTCTGCACTGTATAGAAGCTTCTTACAGGTCAAAGAGAGCATATTTATTTGACTAGCTGCTTGTCACTGCAGATGGGATGTTAGTCACTGACACTAAGCAGCTTTCCTTATTGTACTCAGATTTCTCTCTTTCCGTTTCTGGGATCTGTTTAGCTGCATTTAGATTTGGAGTCCAGTGTTCCTGGCAATCCTCTTTTAAAGTTATTCCTGGCAGAATTACATGTAAATAAACCAGTTGCTACCAGTGGTAGTTTTTTTCATTCCTTATGTACCTGTTCCCCCAATATGTATAATTCATCCAATATTTAGTTATTTGTTTGTACCCAAATTCTTCTCCTCTGCTAAGTCATGTCTCACTGTGACCTGATAAAATCTATAGGAATTAATGCACAGGTCCCGGACTTTTTGTATGATGAGCTGTACCACAGGCTCTCAATAGGGGGAAATAAAAACGTCTGTCACTAACTACTACTGCTGTTGTTTCATATACATTCCCTGTGTGATCAGATCACTTCTATGAGACTGACAGGTAGCCCAAGAGAAAGTCCTGGTAGTGACTTAGAAGTGGATGTAGAGGTAGTCTGCTCTATTCACACACATTCTTACAATCTGTGGGGTCAAGTGGGCGATAAATGATGTTTGTGGGAAAACCTCTTCAAGGCCTGTTTCACACGACTACGGTTGCATTTCATTGACTATATAACAACCACTCTACTAACCAAAATCCTGGGGGAGTTACTAAGGAAACTATTGTAATATAAATTTGGGTAAGTAAAGCTGCAGAGACTGAGTTTTGCAGTTGTAAAGAGAACATGAAAATATGGAAAATATGTTATGACCCGCTGAAGCCAACTTTTAAAGGGGTTTATCCCACTCATTACATTTATTTCCAGCCAAGAAAGGGGGCTGCCCCATGTGAATAGAGTAGTGGGGGACATGCCTGATCTCTGCTGTACTCCACTGTGCGTCTAGTGGAGATCGGAGTGGAGCAAGGGCTGGGCATGTGCACCACCGCTACATTCACATGGAGCACTTGGGGACCCTTCGTCCCATTACATTAGAGGGTCCCAGCAGTTGAACCATCAGCGATCAGACCATTATTAACTACCTGTTTGCCATTGAAGAACTAAAGTAAACCGCACAGATGTTCTGTTGTTGCAGGTACTTGCTGGTTGTCATACGGTTGCCTCAGCAACTGTACTGTGCTGCATGCAGTTGCGTTTCTCCACGTACAATGTCAGTTCAGGCAGGGGAGTATCCCTGGAGGTGCACTTTAATAAATGCAGTCACGCAAGTAAGGCAATTAGTTGGTAAAATGTGTAATATAAATGTGCGAAGACAAACCTGATTCCAAGGAAGTCTTGTGAGAGAAGATATTAGTCTTGCAATTCATTTACAAGGCCATAGAGACGTTCCAAATGCCGTACCCTCCCTGTACCTCTTACAAACGCTGGACAAGTGACATTTAATCCACCTTTTCCTCCCATCCAGAATAACACAGATCTGGAGGGGGCATACCTCTTCATCATTGTTATTCTCCGCTTAGAAATGGGAATATGTGGCTGCCTTCTTCAGAGCCAGTTTACTTAATGGATTAAGTGTCATGAAGTATGCAATTTAATCCATATGTATTTTACATGAGAGACACCACTGTTTTTATTTATGGAATTCATGTTAATGTCAATGGTAACTTGCAGCAATGGGTCCAGATGTATCCAGCGCTATGGCATTTTATATGGCTATAGTATGAATATATATTTTATTAAATTGTAATAAAATGAAATGGAACTCTAGCAAAAGGAGTTTTAGGCCTGGTTCACATCTGTGTTCGGGGAGTCCGCTTGGGGACCCCCTGAACGGAAACCTATACGCATAAAAAAGTGGTTTACCTTGGAAACCCGCGGACCCCATAGACTATAATGGGGTCCATGTGGTTTCCACTCAGTTTTCGCACAAAGCAAGCGGAGAGGAAAGTCCTGCAAGCAGCACTTTCCTCTCCGCATGTTTCGTACGGAAACCACAGAGACCCCATTATAGTCTATGTGGTCTGCAGGTTTCCCAGGTAAACCGCTTTTTTATGTGCATAGGTTTCCGCTCGGGGGGTTCCCAAGTGGACTCCCCAACGGAAACCCGAACGTAGATGTGAACCCCACCTTACTAAGTAGTAAAAAAAAAAAAAAAAAAAAAATTGATGTGAATTATTAGTTAGGGTTCACTTTGACTTCCTTGGGGTATACAGTCATATGAAAAAGTTTGGGCACCCCTATTAATCTTAATTATTTTTAGTTCTAAATATTTGGGTGTTTGCAACAGCCATTTCAATTTGATATATCTAATAACTGATGGACACAGTAATATTTCAGGATTGAAATGAGGTTTATTGTACTAACAGAAAATGTGCAATATGCATTAAACCAAAATTTGACCGGTGAAAAAATTTGGGTACCCTTATCATTTTATTGATTTGAATACTCCTAACTACTTTTTATTGACTTACTGAAGCACAAAATTGGTTTTGTAACCTCACTGAGCTTTGAACTTCATAGCCAGGTGTATCCAATCATGAGAAAAGGTATTTAAGGTGGCCAATTGCAAGTTGTTCTCCTATTTGAATCTCCTCTGAAGAGTGGCATCATGGGCTCCTCAAAACAACTCTCAAATGATCTGAAAACAAAGATGCAAGCTCTTGCGTAGTCTGGATGTGCCTGCGACACATGCACAGTAGAGATGGCATCGGAGGAACTTCCGGTCTCTGTACGTGCTGGCAGAGAGGAAGAAAGTTAGTTAGTTAATTGGTAAGGGCTAGTAGTGGGCTGGATAGCTAGGGAGACAGGGAGAGGTGTAATGGAGTGAGGGGGGGCAGTGACAAGAAGGTAGTGTGGAAAGCTACACAGGAAGCTACACAGCAGGAAGCTACACCATGTAAACAAATGCAGAAATGCCAGGAGCTCCCAGAGAAACCCAGAAATCACTCAAAACACTGCTAAAGGTATATGGGTGTACTTTAAAAAAAAATAAAAAATTTGCCCAGAAAACCCCTTTAAGAAAACAATAAACTTGAAGAGAATTGTTTTAAGTCAAGCAGGACCAATATCCACCTATAACAAGACCCTTTTTAATAGACTAGTTAAAAGGCCGTTCCCATACAAGTGTAAAGCAACCTAATAAAAGCAGATGAAATGTAATTTAATCTCTGTAAAGTCACCAAGTCCATTGACAGGTTTATTTTATCACCTCCTGTATGACACATTGCGCTCAAACAAACTGTTCAGCATGGACGTCTCTGTGACAGGTTAATATAGTCTCAGACTGGCTGGGAACAGACTGGCTTAGGAAGTTTATATCCTGCATTTTTGCTGTTGACCTCTCTCAGCCTCAGAAGCTTTTGACATTTTACCATGTAAGGCGTTTGATTCTCCTGCCCCCCCACAGCCAAAGGAGAATAATTCCCAGTTTATTGGTCCTAGATAAAATAAACTTTGCCAGCCTTATTTCTGTCCCAGAGAAAAATATTCAGTGTGTGTGTATAGATTCAGTTTCACAAGGGTGTTTATCATTTCACGTATACTTGTAGCAGTGTCACATAAAATCGGTTGATTCGTGTAATGTGTTTTACAGATTATGGTATGTTTGTTACATGGGGCTCCATGGGGAAAGAATATCTATCTATGTGTGTGTGTATATTGTGAGAGTATGAACCCAGAGGGCGCTAGTGAGCGACCCAGGGCCAGGCCTGAAAAGGTCCTCAGCCACACCTATGAGTGGGGGCACCAACTCCAGACGGAGTGTCTGCAGCAGGAGAGAGTGTTGTGGAGACCTGCAGGCAGACGGGCAACCAGTCGGAGACGGACGGGCGGTCTGTCCCAAGAGGACTGGGGTCCTGAAAGGAATAACTGAGCCAGGCTGTTTGTTATTTTTTGTTCCATTCATAAGCTGAAATAAAAGCCATTTTACTTTGGATTAGCACCGTCTGAATGCTGCTTCTCCGGCACCCAGTACCGCCTACACCGCTGTCGAGTCCAGGAGGCTGCCGCTTGTGAGGCCTAAATCCCCCCCAAATTGCCACAAATATATATAAACATTTATTTATTTATTTATTTTTTACACCATGTGATGATTCCGCTTAAATATGGCTATAACTCAAAGCTGTATTTTGATCTCAGGGCATCGTATCTCCTTCTTACTTGAGTTTATTCATAATGTGCGCAGCCCTAATCCTAGTTGTATGTTATCAGTAGAGGCAACAATATATCAATAGGGTTTTGTATCCATCCCAGAATAGCTCCATTGAATTCTTACATAGGCCTGAGTGATCAAATAAACATGCATTGTTCAGCCTGGGCTGGTAGATTAGACATGGTTGATAACATTGTATCATTTCACTTGGTCTCAGCTCTTTACAAAGAATCTGGACTTGAGTGCATTAATCAATCAGACTTGCCGTCGCCGGTGACCTCATTCTGGGTGGTGTAATCAAGGGTATAAAAGATGAGGTAAGAGGTCAGTGGGAAGAGATTGGGCTGAGACTACCACTGAGAGAATACTGTGCAGAGAGACTATTGGATTATACTGTGAAGAGCATGCAGGCTGGAATGCTGCTGCTAGGAGCCTCCACTGGTTATTCACACATACCAGAGCATGTGTGAGTGTTGGACTACAGAACCACATCAAGGAGATGTGTGGTAAAGTAATCATTTCACTTTTATTCCCTTTTATTTTATTGTACTGTATATTGTAACTAGTAACTGTTAATGCTTGCATATATCTACATATCTGTTCTGAACTGCATGTGTTAGATGTTAATACCGACCCATTTAGGGGTTAATAAATATATAAAATTTAGAAAGCTTGTCTTGTATTTATCTTGTGAACCCAGCACTCACTGACGGTGAGTGTGGTTTTTTTAGGAAAGAAGACTCAGGTGTGGGCCAACGAGGTGTTGGCGCACTGAGGATCTTTCACACTCCAGCATACAAATGTATAGTATATTGCTAGAATATATCACAAATGTTTGATTAGAGGAGGGCCAGAGATGCATTTACTTTATTATTGTCACTTTTAGCTATTTTCTCTGTAACTTTTAGTGAATGAGTCTGAAGAGCTGTGGTTGTGTATGAAAGAGTCTGAAGGCTAATGCTGCAAGTGAGGACCACTCCGATCCAGTGTAGCTCAGCAGATTATGTGACATCACATGGTCCACAAGTAAAGTGCTAAATCATATATTCTAAGGTGCTTGGATAAAGATGTAAATCTTAACCCCCTTTTGACATGTGACATACATATATGTCACATGCACGTTGGGGCTATATGAATCAGGCTCAAATGCTTACACAGTGGATGCTGGCCGTGTTACACAGCTAACATCCACCAGCGATAACTCTGTTTCCAGTCTAAACTCTCGGATGCTATGGTAATCATGATAGTGGCATCTGATGGGTTAGACCGAGCGATGGATTTGTAGTGTCTCCTGATTGGCCCTCCTGCAACAAAATCGCAGAGCAGTTGTCATATCAACTGGGGGCCTAAGGAAGGCCTCAGGTCACCATTTTAGCACACCTTTTACATCCTGTCATAGAAGAATTGCAGTGTATTGTTCAAGCAGTTAAGCAATTGCATACTTGAGTCTCAAAGAAAAGTAAAACAAGATTAATAAAGTTATGAGAACATTAAAGAGAATTTTAATTTGACTTCCTTTCTCTATGCATTAGTTCAATTTGGACCTGAGGGTTCTGGGCCGGTTCTGACCCCGGGTCATGTGATCAGAAACAGCTCAGAGGAAATAAGTGCTTGGACAACCCCATTTTAATAAAAAGAAAAAAAAAATCCCACAAATGTTACCATTCAAATTACCCCTCATAAAAAAATTGAAACATTAAAAAAAAAAAAAATTAGTAAAAAGAAATTGCATGTTCCAAAATGGTATCAATAAAAATCACACACTGCACACTGCTCCTTCAATGCAAAAATAACAAAGTTATTACACAATAAATCTTTCAGGTTGCCTTTAAAATACATAGATAAAATCCAGGACAGCTGCTTTGTAAGTTACTGGAAGAAGCCGTAGTCATATAGGGCAGAATATATTTATCATCTGATACTATAATGATTGGGCCAGAGACAGAGCAGAGCTGACTTCCCAGACAGATCCCCTGCTGGTTTTACAGGATTGCAGCTATTCAATCCCAGCCTGTAGGTGAGCGCTTGGGCACCTGCTGATAACATTGTATGCCATTTTGCTAGAAGAGGTTAACTGTACTAGTTAAAGACGGACAAGACTGTCCTGTATCCAAGGCAACCGTTGCAAACCAAAAACCTTCAATGCACTTACTATGGCCGTTTTGGTACAGAACAGCCCACTCACTCTGCCTATTGACATGAGGCACATGCCAACGTTTTTTCTGTGTGGATTTCACAGTGAACATCTGCAACATAACACCCGGGGTAAGCCCAGTCTTCATCATGCCTACTGTATGTTGCAAGTTTTCCATAGTTTTTGACCACAGGTTACACACAATTTTTTGGCCACCATCTGATCTCCCCTATAGATGTTTCCACCATTAGTTCAAATTTGGTCAAAGACTCCAATTTCTCATGAAACCAATACAATACAATATTTCAGCATGTTAGATATTGACCGGCTGTAACACAACCACTGGATGGCCACCCATAGATACATATATGAAACGATGTCTCAGAATATCTTGAACAGAAGATCGTGTTATTAAAGAGCTGGCCATCTTGTGACATTAGTTACATAGCAGAAAATGTACGGGGGAAAAGGCATGTCTGAAGGGAAGGGTTGTAGAAAACAAACATTCTATACACTTGGCTAACCATGTCCAGCCAAGAGGTAAGGTAAGGAAGGACACCTCTTTATAAATTTTGTGTAGCTGCCCCAATCCTTTATATATTTAGGAGGTACACGCTATGGTTCCGTCCCTCTGCCAATGTCCACACAACCAGACTTGTCCATGCACTAGACGTGACTCAGGAAACATCTGGTAGGTGCGGGTGCGGGTGAGTTGCGGCCAACTCCAACTTTTTATCAGCATCATATCCAACACTGGGATATGCCTGCATGGAGTGTGAATATTTTCCTAGGCTTGCCAAAGTTGCCATACTGTGTATCACAGGCTATAGTATTTTGTCCTCATATAGGGGAATACTTATTAGTTTTATATTATCTACAGTACATAAAGAATTGCAATATTTTTCTGCCACGCTTTGTGCTTTTTTAAAATGGTGGATGGGGCTTAGCCGGAAGGGTTTGTCTTCTGATAGATATTCTATCATTTATGACCCAATCTGTTGTAAATTATAGAGCAAATCTAAGCCATCTCTTGATTGACGTAGATTTTCTTATGAACAGGCAAAAGATATATCACACTTAAGTGTTGTAAACCGTTCTTTATTACCACTGCTGACAAGGGGGTGCATGGGACCTACCGTGGTGAGCAGAATTAAGAGGCTGGAGCATCTGCTGCATGTGCCTGAAACATTAAGACCAGTGTGTGATGCATTAGTCTTAACTCCCCCCAAATGTGCAACAACACCAACTAATAGGTGGTATATAGACTAGACAGTGTAAAGATGCACCAAATATATCCTCCAGCATCAGCCATGGTGATAAATCTGGCGCATTTTTAGACTCTAAGTTTACACCGTCTGACTATTAGACAGGATGCATTTTCTTGTAAAGGTAAACTTGAAATGCAAAAATCCTGTGATCCGCTGGGATGACAGTTTTTCTCAATTATCCTGCTGTGGGTACAAGTTGTTTTTTCTGTTGCTGAATGCCAGAATCCAGGGCATACATTAAAATCTCTCCTCTAAATTACTAACTACAGATGCAGATCATGCATAACATCTGCGGAAAACATCAGCAGGACTTTATACCTTAGTCACACATTGGGTAGGCAAATATGCAGATTAGGAGTTCATTCCCTTGGTGATCAGATCTGTTGTTTTACACTAATTTTGTTGATATTGTCTGCTGGACATGCAAAACACAACTATACACATAAGACTCTTGGCCGGACACCTGCAATATGCAAGTTCTAAGCATCATTGAGCCTACGTGTATGAATAGGAAGATGGTGTGGAATTTCCATTCTGTTTAGTTACCATTGATGGTGCGCTGGAAGACTGGCATGGTAACTGGAGGGAGGTGTATAACCACTTTTATTTTGATAGTAGGAAGGATAGTAAGGGCACTCAAATAAGTGCTACTTTTACACTATGCTAGTCTAAACTATTTTAACACTGCTAGGTTGCAGATAAGAGTCTACTAGTGCATAGAATGAGGCAATAAATCATTTAACTAGCCAGCAGGAGAATCTCCCTCCCTCCTACCCCTCCATAGAAGTCTATGTGTGAGACTGTATACAGAGATGTAATGTAAACAAGCAGTCAGATTGAAGATAAGGAGCAGGAGAAAGGCTTCATAAGTGGTGAAGGGAAATGATTTCCTTAATAAGACACATTACAAATTTTCTTATTTTCACCTTTACTATTAATTTATGAAAAGTTGTTTATAACCAGAGGTACGCTTTAAACATGCAATTTGCTGTTGATAATCATGGATTTTTTTTTTATGTTGCATGAAAGATGCCAGCGGCCAACAAACAGGCGGCATCATGATAACAGTGAAGACACATAATGTGGCATTGCTGGAGTATGGGATCTGGTCGGAAGGTAGTAATGAGACTTTATCTGTATCATGATGCACAGGAGGGCAGATTTCCCACCAATGAGGTGCATGGCCAAAGTTTAAAGAGGTTTTCCATATACTAATATTAATGGCCTAACCTTAGGAAACCATCAATATTTAAAGAGAATCTATCAGGTCGATTTCAGACTCTAAACCACCACAGGTCCTTATAAACTTGGGGTTTAGTGTCCCAAATCGCCCTGTTTTAAAATAATCTGTACCCACAATTAAAAAATAAATAAATAAATAAATAAACCTTTATACTTGCCTAGAGATGAGTCCGATGAGTCTCCTCAGCCTCTTCTTCGGCGTCTGCACAGTTCTTCGGTGAAGCCAAAGATGTTGACCATGGTTTCACTGTGCAAGTACCAGAGGTATGAGGCATACGCACGGAAGCTGAGGTGTACTCCTCTGGCTTCAGTGAAGAACTACATTGGTGTGAGGAATACAGTGGCAGGGTGAGTAGAAAGCTTTTTTATTTTTATTACGGGCACAGATGTCTTTATTACAGGGTGATTTGGGACACTAAGCCCCTGGTCCATAAGGATGTGTGTCCCAAATCGCTCTCACAGATTCCCCTTAACACCTGCTCTGGGTTAATGCACTCCCTGTAATGTTTACATGCCGGTAGATGAGCTTTTCACTCGCCAAGTGTAGTGGCAGATTTAGGTACTGCAGGACTCCCATATTGAAGTCTATAGGGCAGTGCTGCAGTACCTAAAGCCTAAACACTTTGTACAGCAAGTAATCAGCATGGCTTCTGGTATGTAAACCTTACTGGATACTGCACTGTCCCAAAGCAGGGGATCTGTGGGGGGTTTTGGGTGTCGGACCCGTGTAAGCAGTGATAGGGGTGGGCTCCCCAGAATACAGAGAAGTCACAGACTAGAAGGATGATCCAATACCAGTTCAGCTAAAAATGTATTTTACTAAGATCACGGTAAAAGAACCACATAGAATTTCACACACACTCGACTGGATAGCCGAGATCCCAGTGCTGCATAACCTGGTAGACTCTATATGTCCAAACTAACTCACTATAGTTTGCCTACCAACGGGTCCGTCTAGGACGGCCACCCCAATTATCTATTAATACCACTGATAAAGAAGGAAAGTGTTTTGTGTGTAAAGCCGGCTTACCGGTGATGCAGTATGGGGGCTAACAAACTTATAGAAACCTCTAAACCCAGACCTCCCTGGTCACCCCTAGTGAATATCAGTATCCAGTCCTGAGCAAGTGGAAACAGACAATTTGATGAACTTGGTAATATTTCAGAAATGCACAGGGTCCTCTGAGGTTAGGTTGCAGCAGGAAATGGTGAAGGATCCAGAGTCCTTAATAATGCAAATAATAATTAACTGAAGATGTCTTTAACTGATAGCAAGAGGCCGAATTAGAGACTGTCAATAGAAAGTGCTAACACCCTAATCCCCTACACTTTGGCGCCAAAGCTAACTATTGTCGTGTGCACGTTGTAGACCACTGCTGCGCTTGGACCTGAGATCAGGCTTACCGACCCGGGTCATGGACCTTTCCGGCTTGAATAGCTGCTGTTGATGCAAGGTCTTATCCACTGCGAGCGTCACTGCCTCTGGACTGTCATATGTTCAGTCACAGCTCCCAATGCGGCTCCTCACGAGGCCCAGCTTTCGTTGCTACTCAGCGGCGCTCTCCTGCGCAATCTTCCCCTATCTAAGGTGAGGAGTGTAGAAGAGGTCATCTCTGTGCACCCAGCGCTATTCTCGGTTTCATCAGAAAGTTCCCCAGCGCAGATGGTGACAGATCCTATGCCAGCATCTCCGCCTTTCACCGATCCTTGGAGAGTAACAAACTAAAATGGCCACATCAGAGCTTCCTGTGAAGCACTTCCTCCTACCAACAAATCTGTAACAAAGTCTGTGGAGGAACAGCAGGGGGGAAAAGTGGCATCTTGTGACCAAAGGGCAATACTGCGGGCATTAGTCCATACAATGTAATGTAATCAGCATACATTGTACAACTATATCAACTGTAGAGCTCATCACAAACTCCAGGGTACTCATTCAGAATGTATAGGTTGTCAAACATGGGCAAGTGTGGTTTATTTGCCTGCCTCTCACACCCACACAGATCTAATAACGATGGCCTATCCTAAGGATAAGCCATCCATAATAGAAGGTGGATAACCCCTTTTAAAGAAGATGTGTCTGCTCCCCTTACAGATCTCTTTTCATAAATAATTGTATTCCTTATAATGCAACAATTCTGGGGCAGATTTCCTTAAATTTTATATCTTACTATTCCTCTGTTTTTCCACCTTTAAAAATAAATAAATAAATTAATTAATTAATTGACAGGTGGGTGTTTCCATTTGGAGCTTCCAATCACACGCCGTCCAGTCAAACTGTAGATACAACGCACCTGTGACAAGAGGAATGGTAACACCCAGTTGTCAATTTGTTAAAAAAAAAAGGAGAAATTAGAGGAGCGTTCTAAGAAAATTGATATTTCATTGTAAATAGAAGTATTTAGTATAACAGACATGTCAGGATTGGTGACAGATCTTCTTTAGTAAATGCAGTGCTCAGATATGATTGTGTCATGAATTAATAGTAACAATATAGAAGGCTTCATATTTATCATCTACAGATAAACTATCTGTGTGCCCCCACCCCAGGTCAGCGTCATTCACAGCTTCTCCTGTGCCACAAATGGACATTTTTGATCAACGATTGGGTATTATAATTCATCTTATCTATTCATTTTGGTACCAAAATGTAGTGGTTTATCTTTATGTGGGCGCCTTACAGGCTAAGCCATCTGTTTTGTACAAGCTGTAATAAGGCTTCCATAGAGGTGCATGAACCCTCTACAGTACTTCCTAATGCCACCTATTTAGAGGCCTACAGAGAGCTTTTTTTTTTCTCCTGGAAATGCTCCATCAGATGCAGTATATACAGGGGTATAGTACGATAGGAGCATTGCTTCTAGAGTATCATATACTTATACACAAAGAGGCAGATAAACTAATAAATAGGCACAAGAATTCTGGTGTAATTTGTACCAATAAAACCTTTGTATATGGTTCATATCTCATTTTCTAAGTGTTTCTAACAGTTTGCGCACTTCGTATGTCATGCGAGTGAAGCTTGTTGTAAAAGAGGTGTGGCTTAATATGCTAATCAGTGACAAGTTATGCCACAATTTTTGAAGTTGTGACTAAACTTCAGCCGTTGCTCCAAATTTATGTGCTAAAACTTTTTCCGGAAACAAAGCCAACTAATAAGTGGTGTAAAGTTAGACTAGAAAGCCTAAAAGTATGGCAGATTTTCAAAAAGCATTAGAGACTTTGGAAAATCTGGTGCGGTTTAAGACTGTCTAGTCTAACTATACACTGCCCCACAGAATGTAGAAGAGCAAGTATGGAAGCGCACAGAGGGTGTATGACTCCATATTAGCTATAGAGGTTTTAAACTCTTAAAGGGGTTCCCAGGACTATGATATTGATGGCCTATCCATAGAATAGACCATCCATATTGTATCCATAAAGTCTAACACCCTGGACTGTTGCCGATTTAACTGTTCGAAGAGCTTGTAGCACTTGGTTGAGCTCCACTTCCTCTTCTCATTCCAGTGACATCAAATCCATTGGTCACATGGCCATGATGTAACTTGGTCCCATTCAAATGTATGTTCCTGAGTTGCAATTCCAAGCACAGCCACTGTGCAATGTATGGTGCTGTAGTTGGTAAGCAGAGAAGAGGCCATAGCACTTGTCCAAGTACTGCAGCTCCTTCAGTCAGCTGAGCTGTGGGTGATCCATGTGTTGGATCCCCAACCATCTGATATTGATGATCTATCCTATGGAAAGGTGACCAGTATCATAGTCCTGGAGAAACCCTTTAAGCTGACCATGTACATTAGATTAATGTTGGGCGACTCTGCCAGTTTTGGCAGGATAGACCAAGCGTGTGTGAGGCTTCGGAACGGCAGATGTTGGGGGAGATCAAGATCAGGCTGTTGGATTTGAAGTACCTGATCCTTTCATTCTCAGGAAATAAGCTGCCAGAAATGTCTGGCTGTGGCTGTCTCCCCTTTACTGAGATACATGCCTGCATGTGCATGGGGGGACTGGGAGAGTTAGCTGTCATCTGATCAAGGGCTCGGCCAACAACTACCGTATCTCAAGTATGGCTAGCCTTAGTCTGGTATTGCTCACATCTAGCGTAATATTGAATGATGCAAATGATTGAAACAGTCCATAAATTCAGATACAATAGCAATAGCTGTGTGTCCATGTCCTCTATAGATCTGCTGCCATTAATACTGGGTGCAGCAAACCTTTTACAAACAATATAAAGGATAGTTCAGACAATGGGAACATCAGGATCCCCCGTGTCCCCCCGTGCCACTGCGCGTGGTGTTTACTTGTTCCCGTCTCACTACATGCTCTGTGTTTTAACAGCTGTCTCTCCGCAGGCTATAGGGTCTCAGCCAAAATGCTGACAGGAGTCTCTCTGACTGTCCTGTGAGAAGCAGCCTGCCCATCTTGCTAGAACTGAGAGAAAATGAGCTGTCGCATCATTTGGGATAGAAGCGGCGCTGAGATACAAAATGGGAGCTGGGTTATTTCTGAGGAGAAGAAAAAGCACAATGTATAAGCAGCAGTAACACAAAGTACCGGAGGTTATACCGTATATAGTGACGGATCTGATGTATCTGCCTGTGCACAGGGCTAGGCGACAGGGCAGCCATGCTTCATTCCTGGTCAGGTGATGATAGACATGTCATTTTATATCTAGATATTAATAGCTTTAGTATAGGAAGGATATATAGCTTTTATTACGGGAAATTTAAACGAAATAAAAAGAAAAATAAACATTTCTGGGCTAAAATTATTGATGATCTATCCTAATGGTTAATCATCAATATCAGATCGGTGAAGGTCCAACACCCCCATGGATCGGCAGCTGATAAACAGAGAACGGAGCAGGAAGCAGACAGCTCTATTCTGTGTAGTGACTGAACAGAGTCACTGCAGGTTAGCTGTATTTCATATGAATAGGAACTGATCTGCAGTTAAAGGGGTTATGCAGGTGTGAGAGTGTGAACCCAGAGGGCGCTAGTGAGCGACCCAGAGCCAGGCTTGAAAAGATCCTCAGCCACACCCATGGGTGGGGGGCACCAACTCCAGACAGAGTGTCTGCAGCAGGAGAGAGTGCTGTGGAGACCTGCAGGAAGCAGGGAGACTGGGAACCAGTCGGAGATGGACGGGCGGTCTGTCCCAAGAGGACTGGGGTCCTGAAAGGACTAACTGAGCCAGGCTGTTTATTGTTTGTTCCATTTGTAAGCTGAATAAAAGCCATTTTACTTTGGATTAGCACCGTCTGAATGCTGCTTCCCCGGCACCCAGTACCACCTACACCGCTGTCTAGTCCAGGAGGCTGCCGCCTTGGAGGCTAAATCACCCCAAATTGTCACAGCAGGGTAAAATAAAGCTTACCAGTGCATTACCTGCTCTGGATAAGCTTTATCACTAATATGTATGGTGGATACAATGATTACCTTTGCAGAGTGCACCACGGTGCTGTTAGTCTTTGCACGCTGCCTCCCCTGCTGCAGCTCCAACTCTCTGTGATGTCACCGACTCCGCCCTACTCTGTCTGCAAGTCCATAAAGTAGAGCAGAGTTGATCATGTGTTTGACAATTGTAATGTCAGCAGGGTAGGCAGAGGAGAGAGACTTCCAGCCTCCCAAGCTGCCCTCAGCAAAGGTAATCATTGGGGCTCTGGGGGACCTGCTTATATATTATATTATATATTAATCCAGTGCAGGGAATGTACAGGTAAGCTTTATTTCTCCTTGCATAACCCCATTAACTGGTCTGCTAAGAACAGTGGGTCAAGAGGGTGCTGGGTGTTAGACCCCAACAATCTGACATTGATAACCTATCCTTAGCCCAGGAAACCCCTTTACAGAGGAATTGTCAGGTCTCCTGTTACAGGAATTTAAAACCTCTTATGCATATGAATTGGCCAGTGATCCTTGGGGTGTGTTCACACTGACACTGTCAACCCTGAATGGACAGTATCACACTGTGTAGCCCCTAACTGGTAACACCCAGTTGTCAGTGTATTCATAAATTTCTAGGAAGAATAAAAGAGGAACGGTACAAAGTTCTAAGAAAAGAAACTCCAGAATTGATATTTTATGGGGAATAAAATATTTATTGAAACTGATATGTTAACGTAACCAGGTAAACTTCATATTAGAGGTGACATCTATTCTTACTGAGTAGTAGGGCTGAAATGTGTCTAAGCCTGAGGCCCCACATTGCTTTTTTTGTTGCAGATTTTGCTTAAGTTTTTTGAGCCAAAGCCAAGAATGGGAAGTATATTGGAAGCTCTTATACTTCTCCTTTCTGTTCAATACACTCCTGGCTTTGGCTCAAAAAACCGCAGCAAAATCTGCAACAAAAAAAAGGCTGCGTTTCCACAATGTGGGGCCTCAGCCTAAAATGCAGCAAAAAAAAAATTAATAACAAGGTGCATTTTTTTGACACTACTATATATTGAGGCAATAGCACACTAAGTTATACAAACCTCCTTCATTCTAAGAAAAGAATGTACTAAGCAAGACAGATCTAAGTGATTGAACTCAGCCTGAAATCCGGCCGCTTTCACAGCGTATATAGCTCTCCATACTGGATACTGGGATGACGTTCCTTCTCCTCACTTATCCAAATAACCGTGATCAGTGCTGTCACAAGGTAATCTTAAATTCTCCTTCTTTTCTTATTAGAACGTGACGCTTTGCTGCATTTCTGGATGATGAGCTGTGTACTTTGGATGTTGACTGGGATTTAGTTGCTTTCAATTTTGCTGCAGTTTAATCACAAGGTTTTCATATCCAGCGCAAATCAACCCTAGCTAAATCTAATTTTCACCCAATTAAAAAAATGCTTATCCCACTAGATGACTTCTGTAGGAGTCTACATTCCAGAAAAGTAAGCTTAGACATTAAAGGAACACTCCGGGCTAAACTGATGCAATGCGGTATGCCTATTACAGGGCTTGTGTGGAAGGTGAATGACACAAGGAACCATAGAAGACTAAAATGTTATATTGGTTATACAGGTGTCCATGTTTGTTTTTATTTATGCCCTGTGCTTAGGATAGGCCATAAATGTCTGATGGGGCAGCCCACAGCTGTTCAGAGGTCCCTCCGCTCTGTGTATCATACAGCACATGAAGCCAGAAGCAGCTAGCTCGGTGCACTGTATATTGGCCATCAGCGGTTAAACTTAAGGCTCACAAGCTTTAAGTGTAAGAGTGTAAAATCTTAGCTTGGGCCCCCCTTTGCAGCTTCTCACAACCTTCAACCATGTCCCATTCATACATTTTAACATTATTTGCATTTCTCTTTTCTTTCTCTATGTGGGCCCAGACCATCATGAAAACCGGGTTCACTATATGTTTCTATAGGTCTGTTGCACACAAGCTTTCATTCATTCCCATTTCCTGTGGGTGCCCCCCACACAGTAACCATGTCCCCTTTTGTGTCTGTCTCCTTCACAGAATGCCACCTTGACTATATGCTGCTGAGAATTAAAGGGTTAATTTTCTCTCTTCTGGCAGTGGAAGGCTGTGTATCATAAATCTTCTTCACCTGTCTCACTACAGTGGACCATAGGGCAGGGGTAATAAATTTGACCACGGACTTCCAGCCAGGAAATCAGAAGGTATATCAAAGAAGTTTATCCAGTCCTGGTATGTTGAGGGTGACCTGTATAGCTCCCTGGCTTCTGGACATCTGCAACCACTACAACCCCTATAGTTACACCAGGGGTGACCATGCACCGCTTCTGCAGCTTCACTCCCACTGGCCCCCACCGATCAAATATTTATGGTCTATTAAAAACATGAACATGTTCTTTGCTCCCCTCAGGTTTGCACTGGGCATACATTTAGGATTATGGTTATTGTACCAAAGTGCAGTTTATACTTTTATTCCCATTGGTCCATTTGGACAAGTAACATACAGTCGAACATGCCATTAAATACCATTTGCTACTCCCAATAAACAAAGTACTCCTGAAATCCTGCTGAGATCAATAAGAGGGTGCCGAATGCTCATTGGTTGAAGGGAATTATATACAGTGTAGTTTTGGGGACTACTGTATACCAGACATGTAGCGCATGTTTTTACACTTTTTGTATGCTTTGGGCCATTATGATTCTGCATATTAAATCTTTCTGATTTAATGATTCTGAATGTGTCTGAATAATGGCATAGTAACATACTTGTAGTCGGCGAGCCTGAAAAAGATCTACAGATGCAGCTGTGTTAATCTTCAAAATGAGGCTACCAGTGTTCTATCTGTGTGGCTTCCAATGTTCCTTTGCTTTCCAATATTTTGGAGTAGGTCCTGTTTGCATCTCTCAGAAAGGATACAAATACCTGGAAGACAGTCGACTTATACTTGGTTGTGTGCAGGAAGCCTTAAAGGGAGTCTGTGACCAGAACATTCCCTATTGAACAATAAGTACAGTCAGATAGCCTGGGGTCATTGAATAAAAAAAAAAAACTTTTTTTTTTTTTTTTTTCCATCGGTGTCTCTGTTGCTGAGATATTAGCTTTTTTTCCGAATATGCTAATGAGCTGTTTGGTGTAACCAAGGTGTCGCCATTGGTCTCCATCACACCAAATATCAGGATTAGGATATTTATATGCAGCTATATAATATATAGGATATAAATATCCCAATCCCGACCTGTGTTTTCAAACTGTGATATCTCTAGAAATAATATAGATAGCACCTTAGTGTCATGTTAAAGAAGAGAATCTTCTCTTTCATATGACACAAAAAACAAGTTTGTATGTTTAATAATGTCTTGAGATATAACTGTTTGAAGTCACCTTCCCCTACCCTTATTTTCTCTATATTTTACATAGCCCCGTACTCCAAGCCCGTACTCCATACACAGTAACATTCAGTGAGAGGCAGGAACCGCTCTCCATACAGAAGCAAGGGGAGAATAAAGAGAGGCAGGATTTCAGAAAGGAGGCAAAATCTGTATAAAAATATATTACAAAATGTATTAGGCGCGGTTCACATCTGCGTTCGGGTTTCCATTTGGGGAGTCTGCTTGAGGACCCCCCGAACGGAAACCTATACGCATAAAAAAGCGGTTTAACTGCGAAACCTGCTTGCAGCACTTTCCTCTCCACATGCTTCGTGTGGAAACCGAGCGGAAACCACACGGACCCCATTTTAGTCTATGGGGTCCGCGGGTTTCCCAGGTAAACCTCTTTTTTATGCATATAGTCCGCTTGGGGACCCCCTGAACGGAAACCCGAACGCAGATGTGAACCGGGCCTAAGTGACATTCTGCCAGAAAATCAAAAGTTGTCCGAAAGTTTAGTGACACTTTAAGATATCACACTGTAGCAAATTATCAGGTTAATCCTGACTCCATTGGGCAATAAGAATAAATGTCTGGATCATGGCCCCATCTTCAGAAATCTGGTAACAATAATCTTTAAAATTGTTACTCAAGAAGGACATCCTGACTTTTCTTGAAAATTTTTTTAGTAAGTTTTCCATGACAACTTCGTCTGGCAGCAAGTTCCAAATCTCACTGCTCTTACAGTAAAGAACCTCCTTCTGTCTCATGTAGAAACACTTCGTTCATCTAAATGCAAAGGAATGCATGCCCCCTTGTTACACGTACTCCTTTTGTAGTGAGTTTGGTGCACTCATGTCCAACTAACCAGACAAACCCCCCTCCCCCCATGGCTTGAATATTCTCCTTGTTTTAGTGTTGACTTTATTATACATTGTGGTATCAGTCTTACTTCTGTTTGTGACTTTGTGTAAACCTTTCTATTGTTGCCATTAATCTCAAAATTGGATGCATTAGTAAATTGGACTTACTGTGTAATGCTGGTATGACTTAAACCATGTCAAGCATTTGGCCAGGTTTCCTTGGAAATGGTTTACAGACTTAGTCACCCATTGAGACCAGTACTAGCGGCCCGCTGTTGACAGTGTATTACGGCTTGAAGATTCTCCTTTATCTGTGAAGTAGTTTTTGTTTTTTCTTTCAGTGAACAGAGCTTATATATTTTGGTCTTATGATGTGGTCACTTTTGGTCTGCCTGATCGGTATTTGGATGCTACTGATCCTTTCTTGGCATAGTGTATTAGTGCTGTGCGCCGCGCCCCTAAATTTTCCTATTACGTGGAGAAGGCCTTTCTCTGCCAACGTTAAATTCCCACTGTCACAGTGTGAATTAACAATGAATCTTCTGCTGAAAACCTAAGAGACCCCTGCAAGTTGGTTAAATGGTCCCTATAGGCATACTCTCTTGGCAAGTTGTCAAGTTAAACTTTGCTACATATGTATGGGAATGTAAACTAATTTTTATTTATATTTTATAATTCAGGTTTTGTGTTTGTCAGAAGGGTGAAAATTGTCCTTTGAAAGAATTAAATTTTTTTTTTTTCTGGCCCAGTTACTATATATAGGGACCTATTCCTAGGATATGTCATCAATATCAGGTAGGTGGGGTCTGACAACTGGCACCTCCGCCAATTGCTGCTTTCTCTTCTCAGGCCTGTGATGGCACATTCACTGGCCACAAGACCATGCTGAAACTCTGTCCCATTTACTTTAATGGTTTTGAGCTGCAATACCAAGCACAACTGCTATACAATTTATGACACTGTGCTTGGTATGCAGTGAAGAGTCCCCAGAGTTCGATCAAACTTGCAGCAGCTGATCCGTGGGGGCACTGGGAGTCGGGCTCCCACCGCTCTAATATAGATGACTTCTCCTTAGGAGCCATGACTCCCCTCTTTCCAGATAGGCCCTCCCTTGCTAGAGTGTGACAATAAAATTGGTTGTAATAATACAACTCTTCATTTCGGTTGCCGAATAGCAGAAACTAGAATAAGTAGGTGGTGTCAAGTGGCCAACAGGTAGTAGACATGTCAGCTCCTCTGGCTTTCCTAGGAGTCTCCCATTTTTTTCAGGCCCCCTTACCCGTTCAACCGTTGAACATTTACTTTCACCCGGCTGCTGGCTCATTAGTATTCACTGCCCTGTGATGTCACCTCAGTGCAGTCCTTAGTAGTGAGGAGATTGTCGGGTATTTCTTGATTATAGTTAGTTTCATTTTACTTATTTTTTATTTCCCTTTAGGTGGGATTATGATGTATGCAAGGCAGCCACTCTTACTGCTTTAGCCACTGCCTCCATTTTTTCAGGGGAGGTTTTTCTCTTACTAAACGTGGATATAGCATGCTTATTGCTGTAGCTTGGTAGGAGAAAAACCTCCCATTGACAACAATGGAGTCAGTGGCTAAAGCAGTAGCGACTGCCTTGTATGTATCACCTATATTAAGTGTTATCCTCTGTTTAAAACCCACATCACACCTAATGGAAAAATACAAAAAAAAAAAAACCATTAGGTTTTAGTAATTATAAATAAATTATATATATATATATATATATATATATATATATATAAAAATATATTGACACAGTAACAATCTAGGGTCCAATATTATATTGAGTCTGACCATCTGAATATAATCTGTGCCCTTTTATAAAGGTTACACCCCATGAAAAGGTCACTACTACTTTTGCAGCTAAGTGCGATGATGTCTAGTATAGTACATGTAATACAGGATGCTTCAGGAGAACTTATTGGGATATGAAGCTTGTATATTAGCAAAAATCTATGTCACATACAAGGTTAAGTACAGATAAGCACAGTTCTTATGTAACATTTTCCTTGTATATTTCTTTTGTCTTCTGGCTGCTGTAACATTGGCGCTTATGAACCTAAGCCTTCACATGTGGCCAGCTGCATGACATAGCCGACTTCTAAATCACTTCATGATCCAGTAATCTGTTTCCAACCCAAGTCCTTCTGAAGATTTAATAAATCGTGATGGATTGTGACTCAGTCACCTTAACATTTGCTTCTTGTTTACCTAGAGGAGCCAAGTCTCATAGGAAAATCCTAGTAAAAAATATAAAATACCTGTAGGCTCTGGACATAACATGACCATCTGGATAGAGAGAAGATCTATGGGATATGGGAAGAAGCTCCACACTGAGGTAAGGCCTCAGTAGCACCTGTGAATGGAGCCTAAAACTAAGACTCTAAATATTGAGGAATGTAATTAAAGCAATTAAAGCTCAAAGTACGTAAATATATAGATTAGAGGGAGAGAGAAGTTACAGCACAGCGATGTAGGTTCTTTAATATTGAAATGTATGAGAGCGTTAGGTATGATTTGCACCGCCGCCGTAATTACGCTATCAGTGTGCAGTTAGCTTCTGCTTTGCGACACGAAAACCTCAATATTTAACAGGTGTGCATCTCATTTGCATATATTCATCCACTAAACTTTCAGCGCACCTGCTTGAAGTTGGGTAAACAGAGTCTTGTGAGCTTATATTGTGGAAATCCTCTGCAAATGGCTCCAATTATCCCCGTATGACTCTGATATCCGTAGTAAGTGATCCAGCTTTAGGCCAGAAAAATGTGCTCCCAATGGTGTTGCAAGAGCAAAACTTCTCCGGTTTTATTTTACAAAAAAAAAAAAATAAGCATAATTTTGTGACCGTATTTAATACTAGATACAACGTAATCTGGGAGATCCTGCGAAAGCATTGGCCTATTCTACAACAGGTTCCTTATCTACGAGATATCATTTCAGACAATCCACGAGTATTTTTAGATGTGGTTGTACACGGAGAAACATCTTAGCCCCAAGTGTATTAAAAAATCCCACTTATTTTTCAGGTAGTTATTCTGCTATTGTTAACGCTGGCGGTGGTAGTGTTGGTAGTGTTCAACCTGGACTGCACCGCAATGCACATAAAGTGTTTATGCTGCAGCATTATACAACATGGTGCCACCAGTGTCACTTCTTATAGTATAGATATAAGTTATTGACACACCTGAATTGTACATCATCCTATATTGTTTGTTTGGTTGAGTGGACATGCGCTATTCAATATGTGGGACGCTCATAGTCATGATGTACATTCGGCTAGGTTCACACTTAGGCTAGGTTCACACTTGCTCCCAGATCCCACCTAAAACAGTGGTTACCCACGGACCCCATAGACTATAATGGGGTCCATCGGGTTTCTGCTGTTTTTATACAGCAGGACTTTTCTCTCCACCGATTTTCGCCGGAATATGCAATGGAATCCCGGAGACTCTGACACGGATGTAAATGAAGCCTTATCTTCACATATTAATGTAATACATAAAAATCCTAAAATTAAACTAAAAATTGTGGATCATTGAACAGATTCCTTCAGGAAGTAGAAATCTATCTATACTTTTGGTAGATTGTGAGGCATACTGGATCTATAAAATAAATACCCTCACACCCAGTGGACTAAACAAGGTGATTGAATTACTGAAGGGTTAATGGCCTTTGAGTATTTTTGTGAGTGCCATGTTGTGCCAATTATGCATCCTCTGATTTTAGATAAATAGGCCAATACCTGTATTTTTAACCAGTGCCTGGTGAAGTGAGGTGAAACGCATTGCACTGGTATTTATAGTTATTTACTTATTTTTATTTAATAAATTGTTCATCTTACCCAGAGCGCCCTGTTCAGCCCCCTACCATGGGTTTGTCCGTCATCCTAAGGGAATTTTCTGTTCCTACTCGAAGGTGATTGCAACACTTGGTAGCATTCTGGAGAGCCCTGGAGTGTTATCATCAACCTGACGTTTATGCTACCATAAAAGTCTCTCCTATGTATGTTTGATTCAGTTACAATAGCGGTATCATGCTAAGAAGCACCTTTTCTGGTTCTTATTTAAGATCTAGTTTTAGGGGATATCAAAAGAATTACAAAAATCAGACAAAGACTGAAGGGAATTTGTCTCCAGCAAGTAAAGCAGTACATTTCCACAACTGGCAATTTTATGCCAGTTTCATGAACATAGGTGTAGTGTGGGTTGTGCCACAGGCCCCATCAGATTTATCCCTTTTTATGTCAGCTTTCTGGTGTAAATGATGGCTGCAATCTATCCCAGCTACAAGCAGAAGTAGATTTTAGTGTAGGCACACGGCCCACTGGAAGATGAGTCTGACTTAAGAGAGGTCTTAAATGAGTCACATTCTCTGTCGATGCAGGAATTATAAAGAGTGGCGTACAAAACACTGATCTTGATAAATCCCACCAATGTGCACCATTTAAATGGAGGTTTGGGACACCATTCATCACTAGCACCTTTTGTATGTATTTCCTATATGGCATCTAATGGATACTTAAAGGGGTTGTCCTACAAGAGACATCCACTGGATATACTGTACCATAAATGTCTGATGCTGTTTCCACCTCTGAGACTCGCAGCTATCTCTAGAAATGGACCCCCAAACCCTGTCCAGCCTTTCCCAGTCCAGCAGACAGCCAAATCCTGGCTATCAACAGTGAATAGACAAAAAAAAGCAAAAACATTATCCCAACAATTCTTTCCTTCAGTACCTTTTTTCCCAGTATCCTATTTTGCCTCTTGTTACAGTACAAACTGACATATAAAGAAATCTTTTTTCTGTCTCCGAAGGTCAGCCATGTCTTTCTCATTGTCCTTTGTCTAGCTGTGAGTCGTCATGCACATGTGTGCAGCCCAAGGGTGTTCCATTGCTCCGTTCTGTTCCAATATTTTATAGGATCTCTATAAATATCAGAATTAAACTTCGAAACACTGGCTGCATTGGAAACTCTCCCGGGCTCGTAACTCAGCTGGTGCAGGATCCTCCCTGTTGTGCCCTGTCTGCATTAGGAGAGAAATATTGGTAAGGCCTCCCCCTTGGCTATACATCACCCGTTTTGTCCATCTCCAGGCGATGATGGAGCAGGTCTGCAAGAGATTAGTGTTTTTATTTGTTTTTGTAGGATTTCTGTAAGACTAAAATTTCATTTAGAAAATGCTGCGGACTGACAAACAGTGAAGGAAACTACAGTATATTTCTTGTTTACTTTTTGCTTTTATTTCTGGATTTAGTGTTCTTCTAAAAGGGTTACGCCGCAGCAGTATTTTTACCACGCACCAGTAGTAGTTCATCTTACCACATGTCTTTAATGAGTTTTCTATGAAGTAAAATATCTTCTTGAAATGCCATTAAAAAATATCCAAGAAATAGAATTCATCATTCATTTAAAAGTAAACTTGGCTGAGTACTCGACTAACCTCTTCAGAATCTCAAAGGAATTTGCTAAAGTCACGGAAATCCTATGAGAAAATTCTGCATTCTGCAAAAACATTTGGAATGAGAAAGGGCAGGATGGGGCCGTTCATTGCAGAGAGGGAAAGATCTTAGGTTGGAGTTGTTTAGTACGTTCTTTTGGTCCGTCGTAGGAACAGAAGAACAGATTAAACAATGAAGGAGGATCCGTCTAATGATGGGCAATAATGGATCCTGAGGGACCCTATTGACTATAATGTGGTCCAACAGGTATCTGTTGTGTTCTTTGCTACGCCAGACAAAAGGTTGCACTTGCAGGAATTTTTTCATCTGCAATTTGAACGGAGCCTTCGACTCTGATGTCTCCAAGCCTTCGATGTGAACGTAGACGTAGGGGTTGTCCGCTCACAAAGCATTGTAAAAGCTCCTAGGGATAGAATAGAGGAGTCTTACCCATAGGTGTCTGCTTCATATTTTGGCACCAAACTATGCAAACTCTTCTGTCACCACTTTTCCCTCTAAGCTGTGCAATTTGGAAATAACATCAACTCAATGGGCTCAATGACCTTATTAGCTTTAACTCATTCCTTCCCAGGTTCAGCAAACACTGCTGAAAGGAAAAACACAGAGCTTTCCAATGTGCTGTCTGCCAATCACATGGGTTCCTTTACGGCAAACCGGATGACTCAAGAAGGGGGCAGGGGTTAACCATTATAGGGGTTAAATGGGCATACATTTGAAAAGTTTAGCATTTCGCCTTTGTAAATAGATTTATTTAACGGATCAAATTTTATATCATTTTTGACTAATTTTTTTTTTTTTTAAACTCGTTTTATTGAAAATTGCGTATCAGACAAAGGAAAAGAAATCAAAACAAATACATAACATGTTGCGCACCAAGAAACGAGAATTTCAATGTAAATTCACTCAACGCACCACATCCCACCTCGCCAGGTCCTCGTCCCATCCGGACCATATAACGTAGACTCGGTACAGAAAGAATATAATCAGGACATGCGTAATACTGTATACATCAGTTATCATGTACAAAACATGCAGTCAATAAGTCAAGGGTAACAACAAGGATACACTCCAAAATGAGAGGTCGTGGATACTCCTGGTGTCTCGCACCCCTCACGGCATGAGTAAATTAATGGCAGAGCGCAATGAGGGAGCCGTATATTGGGTTACCGGAGAATTGCACCATGTTCCCCACACCTTATGGAATTTCTGAGGGCACCCTCTCCCTTTATACACAATCTGGTTATAAGGAAGAACAGTATTAACAAGTTTCTTCCACTGAGATACTGATGGGGGTTTCGGAGCCATCCATCGCAGTGCGATAGCTTTCCTAGCATAAAATAAAGACTCCCTCAAAAGGATTCTAACATGGTGTTGCCATATTTCTTCATCTAATACGCCGAAAAGGCATATCTCTGGGGTTAATGGTATAGGTTTAGCCAGAACTTCCGCCAGGAGATCCACGACCCCTTTCCAAAAACATTGTATGATCGGACATTCCCAAATCATATGCCAAAAGTCTGCCTGTGGACAAAGACACCTAAGGCATCCGGGGTTGGGCAGACGTCCCATTTTGTATAGACGGGAAGGTGTCAAGTAACATTGGTGTAGAATATACGTTTGAATCAGTTTGTTGTTAGCTGAAGGTGACACATGTTGAGGAGATTCAAGGATATCTTGAAACATCTCATCTGTGAGAGTTGGGATATTTATGCTCCATCGCGTCAAGGCCGGGGCGTCCAAAGTGGACACCTTGGCCTGTATCAGATGTGCATATAAAGTAGATATCAAACCCCCAGGGCCCTGTGAGCGAAGTATGCCGATAAGCGGATACTCAGATATATTGTCCAATCGATCCGGGAACTGAGAAGAAAGTGCATATCTAATCTGTAGATATCTAAAGAACTGCGTTCTAGGGATGCCATAGGAGGAGCTTAGCGAGTCAAACGTTTTAAAAACCCCTTGTATGTACAGGTCACTAAGAGAGGACACGCCATACTGCGACCAGGCCCGGGCGCCAGGCAGGGCAAATAACGTCGGCAGACCAGGGTTGTGCCAAAGCGGGGTCTCCGCAGGTATATCAGAATAAGTGGACACCTTTTTCGCCTGACGCCAGACCTGTCCCGCCAGGGCATGGATGGGCAACAATTTCCCCCTAAACAAGGCCGGGTGTTCCAACACCGGCCACAGATTATGCAGACCCAGGTGGTGAGCCAGATGTGCCTCGGACCTCGGTAGGGGATCAGATGAGAGCCACTTCCTAATAAAACGGAGCTGTCCTGCCAGGTAGTAAAGAAACAGATCAGGGAGTGATGTGCCCCCGAGCTGCTTTGGTCGTTGTAGAGATGACAACCTAAGCTTAGATCTAGAGTTTCCCCATATAAAGGAGATAATGAGGGAGTCCATTTGTTTAAAAAATCTAAGGGGCACGGACACAGCAGAATGGCTTATAGCATATAGACATTTGGGTAGTACTATCATTTTAACTAGGTTGATTCTACCAGCCACCGACAAAGGCAGTGTAGCCCAAAGATTAAACTTAACCCTAAAGTGCGAGATGAGCGGAAAGATGTTCTGTTCCAAAAAACACCTATGGTCCCTAGATATAAAGATGCCCAGATATTTGCAGGTTGAGACTGTAGTCAATCCACATACCACATTCCCCTCAGCTACACTTGACGCACGGCCAATATGCATGTATGAGGACTTAGTCCAATTGGTCCGTAGGCCAGAATAATTACCAAATTCATCAATTATAGCCATGGCTCTGGGCAGAGACCGGGAGGGGTCGCTCATAAACAGGAGTAAGTCATCGGCATATAGTGCTGTTCTCTCCTCCCGGGTGCCTATCACTATGCCTTTATATATGGGGTCATTCCGAAGCAGTATTGCCAAGGGTTCCACCGCCAGAGCAAACAGTAGCGGTGACAATGGACATCCTTGTCTTGTACCCCTACCCAAAGGAAAGTAGGAAGACAACGCGCCATTAATGGACAGTGCCGCTCTAGGGGAACAGTATAGAAGGGAAATCCAGGTAATAAACCCCTCTCCAAATCCGTATCCTCGCAACACCTGCAATAGAAAAGGCCACTCGACAGAGTCGAACGCCTTTGTTGCATCTAAAGAAGCCATCGCCCAGTCATGTGAGGATGATGCCCCAATCTGAGTTATCACCTGAGCCCTTCTAAGATTATCCGATGTGGATTTTCCAGGCATAAAGCCTGTCTGATCCGGATGGACAAGGTCGAGAACAACAGAATTTAGCCTTTTCGCCAACATTTTAGTAAGGAGTTTATAATCTATATTAAGCAGTGATATAGGCCTATATGAGCCACAGTCCAGCGGATCCTTGTCAGGCTTAAGTAACAGGATAATGGTGGTGTCATAAAAGGACTCCGGGAGACTGGGACCCACAAAGGCAGCGTTATAACAGTCAAGCAACACCGGGAGAAGCAGGCCCCCATACTGGGCATAAACCTCCACCGGGATGCCGTCCGGACCCGGCGATTTGCCCCTTGCCATATCTGCCAGGGCACCCGATAGCTCCTCTAGCGTAAAAGGGGAATCTAAAAATTCACGTTGGTCTTCTGACAATGTAGGAAGGGGGATCAAGCCCAAATAGGTGGCAAGCTCTCCGTCAGTGACTCTAAGCTTGGAGAGGTATAACTCACTGTAATACCTATAAAATCTGTCACTAATGGCCAAGCTATTGGACAGTATCTCCCCCGTCTCTGAATGTACTCGTAGTATTGCAGGTGAGGCTGTGTTTTGATGTATCAGTTGAGCTAGAAAGCTGCTCGACTGGTTGCCGAGTTCGTAAAACTTCTGTTTGCTAAAAAACAGAGACCTACGTGCCTTGTCATGCAGTATATGCAGATATTGTCTACCCGTCTGCAACCATTGAGACCTAGCCTCATCAGTTGGATTAGCCACGTATGCGGCTTCGAGCGAGGCACACTGGGTCGCCAAGGTGGTCTCCAACAGCGAGGATTCCCTCTTTACAAAGGAAATGGAGGACTTAATACAACCCCTAAGATATGCCTTCATAGTTTCCCATAAGAGGAGCGGAGAAGTGTTTGGGGAATTAATGGTCAAAAACGTCTGAAGTTGATCAGGTATTCGATCATGTGGTACAAATAGTTTCAACCAAAATGGGTGGATTCGCCAACCCTGTCGTGGCTTAGCAGCCGTACTACTATTTAATTGGACCAACAACGGGGAATGATCAGACACTGCCCTGGGTAAATAGGATATGGTCTGCAACAAAGAATATGCTTTAGTATTTCCAAAAGCATGGTCAATCCTGGACAGAGTATGTCTGTTGGCAGAGTGACAGGAAAAGGTGCGGGCCTCCGGAAACCGGACCCGCCACAAATCCAACCACCCCAATTCACGGATCACTCCGGCCATTGTAGTAGGGCGAGGCAGAGAGGGGGAACCTGTCTCCGCGGAGAACCGATCCAATGCAATATCCATAACTTTGTTAAAGTCACCCAAACATAATGCAATAGCCCCAGGGAATCGGGTCGCAAACTGCGCAGCCTGCTGGAGCACAGCAAGATCAGACGCCGGTGGCAAGTACACACCCAGGATAACATACAGGACAGAGTCAACCCAGGCCTGGACAAAAACGTATCATCCCTCGGGGTCCCTTACAATGAGGCCTGCCTCCCACCTGAGTCTACGATGCACCAAGATGGACACCCCCCTGGAATAGGAAGTGTGTGTAGAGTGAGCCGCCCACTGAACCCATGGCTTCTGAAGTCGCCTGGAATTATCTGGAACCAAATGAGTTTCCTGAAGGCATATGAGGTGTGGGTCAGCCCTCCTAATCTGAGAGAAAACCAACGACCTCTTTCGTGGGCTACCCAGGCCCCTCACATTCCAAGATAGTACACTAAAGGACGCCATGGTCGTCTAAGAGTGTAATGTAATCATGGCAATTCAGGACCCCAAAAGTGACCCGCCTATGAGTGTGTAGCACGTGGCTGAGTGAAACACAAAGTGGTGTGCAGCAACCTAAGAACCATATACAAACGAAATGAACCATTACACCCCTAAAGGGTGTGAGACATACTACTGGCATAAACAAACAATATTTGTTAAATTAACCGTGGCTACAATTAACGGGGGAAGAAGTGCACCCACAGTGGTTGGTATACGGGGCACTGTCTTAAAGGTATGGATAATCACTAGGCTAGGAGATATACTATTCAACAGAGCCAGGTTCACATGAGTAAGTAGCATACACCGGCGCCCCGGGGGTCGCCAGCCCAGGTAACTATAAGACTACAGGATACTATAATAACAGAACCGCACTTTTCATAAAACTACTTATGCAATAAACAAGAGCATCCCGTAATACATAAGTCCTTATGTATGGTCCGATCGGACCTCTCACCACACGCCGTCAGGATCATCGTCTCGGAGATCGAGGAAGAAGAGATAGCCAGTCCTCCACATCCCTCGGTGAAGTAAAGAAAAGGGACCTGCCGTCATGGACGACCCGAAGACGTGCTGGGTAAATCATGGAGTATTGTATAGCCTTTTCTCTCAACCGCCTCTTAACGGCCACGAAGGATGCTCGGGTCTTCTGGAGAGCCGCCGAGAAATCTGGAAACATGGCTACTGCAGCTCCGTTGTACTTAAGCTCGCCGGCCTGGCGCGCAGCCCGCAACGCCGTATCCCGATCCGTGCTGTTAATCAGACGGGCCAACAAGGGTCGAGGAGGTGCGCCCTGAGGCGGCGGTTTAGCCGGAACCCTATGGGCCCGTTCCACTGCAAATATTGGTGAGAAGTGAGCCTCCGGCAGGACATTTTTCAGCCACCCCTCCACAAAGGCCCGAGGATCTTCACCCTCCGCCCGCTCCGGCAGGCCCAGGATACGGAGGTTGTTTCGTCGCAATCTATTCTCCAAGTCATCCGCACGCTGGGTCCACAAACTTGCAGCTCTCTCCAGCTCCTGGAGTTTGTCAGGAAGTGGGTTAACAGTGTCCTCTACCTGAGAGACCCGATCCTCCACCCCACACACCCTGCCTCGCAAGGTCTGAAAGTCCTGACGGAGCAGGCCCAGGTCGATTTTTACCTCCTCAATTTTCCCGGTCAGCGAGGAAGTGCCGGCATGGATCGCCTCCAGTAGCTGTCCAGTAACTTGCTTTAAAGTGGGCTCGGGGTCCTCCTCTGGAAGGGCAGGAGAGGCTGCCTCAAGCGATGGTGATGTAGAAGAGGATGCTGCCCTGGAGAACCCCCTCAGGCGATCAGAGACAGAGGTTGATTGCGGGCGACTCATTTTAGAGAGTCGGCGGCCGCTCTTCCTGCGTTCCGTACGGGTGGATATGTTGGCAGAGGAGGAGGTGTGATTGTAGCAAGACCGGGCCGGTCCCAGAGGATTATAAACGAGGTCTCTGGCTAATAGCAGTTGCACGGTAGGAGCCTCTATGTCAGGCCACCAGGGCCAATAAGCCAGCCGAGGACAGACAGTAACTCAACAGTCCAATAGTATCGATGGCAACAGACTCTGGATTATAAGCGATGTCTCCAAGAGAGAGCCGTCAGCAGAGTAATGAAATAAATAGATTGCCAGGAGGAACTAAGAGGGAACGGATGGCAACTCAGCGATCCAATAGTGCCGATAGCAACAGTCACTGGATTATAAGTAAGGCCTCCAAGAAGGCCAGTAGCGAAGTGATGGAGTAGATAGATTGCCAGGAGGAACTAGAGGAGGACAGATGGTAACTCAACAGTCCAATAGCCCATACAGCAACCGTCACTGGATTATAAGTAAAGCCTTCCAGAGAAGCAGTCAGCAGGACGATAAATCGTACAGAGGCACACACCTTCAATGGGTCAGAGACAGTTGATGGCTGCCACAGATATTGCCTTGCACTACTGCCCAGAGGAGCCAGGGGATGGTCCTATCGTGCCCAGCAGCAAGGAGGAGAGAGGAATGCCGGCTCCCAAACTTCCAGGCAGGGATAGAGGGAACCGTCAGAGATAGGCTCAGCTCGCCAGGAACGCCAGACTCAGCGCCCCCTCATCAGCAGATGGCCAAACCGGTCAGGGTTAAAATGGCCGCCCGCCACGTGGAGAGAGGGGAGACCGCCGTCCGGGTGCCAGCAGGACCAGCGGCCCCAGCGGTGCCTGCACAGCCCAGGCCGGCCCACGAGCGCAGCCCCAGAACAGCAGCTCCACCCCAGCTCCAGGCCACAGCAGCGCGGGACAGAGCGGCTCCGGCAGCGGGAGTGTATGGCCGCCGGCCACGTGTAGCGATCACCGACTACTACCCAACGGAGAAGGACACCGGCAGAACGGGAGCTCTGGAACCAGGAGGAGGGCCTCAGAAGTGCGTTCCAGCGGACAGCGAACCCGGGCACCGGTAAGCAAGGATGGATTTCAGGATGGATGAGCGGCTCTAGCCGGAGCTCCGCTCACATGCGACCGTCCATGTCGCGCGCTAGCCACGCCCCCCATTTTTGACTAATTTTTAATTCCTTGTAAAGAGATACAAGACGGGGATGTCCATTACACATTGACAGTCGCCTTTGGCTGTTGCCACTCCGGATTCTTGTGAGGATAACTTACTGTATATATTTTATGTCTCAGGAACTTACTGATTTAAATTTAGAAGATTCACGAAGTTAAAAATACACTGGGACAAATCTATATTGATGACGATCAATCATGCAGTAAAATCTCCTTTCACCTGCCCACAATGTACTGAGGCAGTGGGGCGGAAGGGGAGCCACAAGAAAATGGAGGCTCGGTGAGTAACCTTAATAGGTTCATGGAGCTAATCATGGAAACAGATGTCAATCTGGTGGTCAGAGAGGCTGTCCTACCTTCTGACTCCTAAAATTAGCCTTCCACATAGCCTGGTGAATGGAGTCGTCTGATTCACCTCAAATCCACTAGAGCCAAGAGGTGAAAAGAGAACCCATCTCAATTTTACAGAGCCTGTGATTTGCAAAAACATTTTATTGTAATTTTAAGTATCAAAATGTGAAATATTAGTAGTTTTTAGATTCAACCATTGCAAAGAAAAAGTTACTTTGCTAATCACAGAATATCCTTAAAAGAATGTACTTGAAAGGCAAATTTATACGTGATAAAAATAAAAATATAGCCTACATTTCTCCCACGCGATGAGATATAATGTTTTACTGCAATTTCTAAGTCTTTTTTTTGTGTTTCTTTTCCATTTTATCTAATTTTGTATAGTTTATAGGCTTTAATACCCTCCCAAATTTTTGGAATAAAGTGGGTAAAAGAGAAACATCTAAGCGTCCAAAATGTTCCCAGAATTACACAGCTCTAATTCACTTGTTGTGAAGATGTGCCGATCTTCACAGGTACTGGGAAGAAATTGTGGCTAAATTGGGGAAGATTTGGAGATACATTTCTCTACAGATTCTAGGTGACTATCGCAGCTTAAGTGGTTCTTTAAGTGAAAAGCTAGTTATTACTCGAGCACAATGTGCGGCTAGGAAATAGATGGGTAAGTATTGGATGCCTCCTAACTCTATACTTTGAGTTTGGGATAGGTGCATAGAAGAGATTAGAAGATGGATTTCTCAATAAAGTGTATAAGCTGTAAGGTATAGGATACCTTATTTTTCCTTTATCAAGTGTTGACGGAGTTTGTTAGATGATTTTCCCTACTGTACAACTCCTAGTGCTTGGTAGGGGCACTTAGCTGCCACGATATATATATGTGGGTGCCCATTCTTGGCAGGGCTGTGGAGTCAATAGACCAAACCACTGACTCCGACTTCTTCTCTGTTTTTCGACAGCCTGATATTGACAAATGGCCGACAGTCATGGTCAGCCAGAAGCAGTGTAAATTCTCTAAGGGCCAGTTCACATCTGCGTTCAGTTTCCATACAGGGGAGCCCGCTTGGGGACCCCCCGAACAGAAACCTATACGCAGAGAGAATCGGTTTACATAAGTAAAGCTGCGGATCCCATAGCCTATAATGGGGTCCGTGTGGTTTCCGCTCGGAAACATGCGGAGAGGACAGTGCTGCTGGCAACACTTTTCTCTCCGCATGTTTCATGCGGAAACCACACGGACTCCATTATAGGCTATGGGGTCCGCAGCTTTCCTCATGTAAACCGATTCTCTCTGCGTATAGGTTTCTGTTCGGGGGGGGGGTTCCCAAGTGGACTCCCCTGTACGGAAACTGAACGCAGATGTGAACTGGCCCTTATTTATTAAAAAGTTAGTGACTAAATTCCTATGAAAGTTAATATGCAGTAAACTACTGTAATTTCTGTATTACTTTCTCATGGTTTTCCAAATCTCTGCTGGCTGAATTTATTCTGTTTACTTCCAGTGGATAAAAATCAGTCCATGATCATGTGATGGACACACAGGTGCACAGCTTGTTACCAGGCAGGTGTCTGATTACTGTGCTGTGACTTTAACGAGCTGTGCACCTGTGTGTCCATCACATGACCATGGACTGTACATCACATGACCATAGACTGATTTTTTTTTTTTTTTTACCTACTGAAAGTAAGCAGAGTAAATGTCAGCCCGCAGAGACCTAGAAAACTGTGTGAAATTGTTATAGACTGTATATTGGGAAATTGTACAACTTTTTATAATACAAACAATAAAATTGGTCTGAAAGGGCCAACCCCTTTAATTACACATCAGTATTAGGAGACTGCGGCATACTGTTCTTTTATTGAGATCAACAAATAAATGTATTCAGTAACTCTCCCTAGTGGTGGCTGTAGGCTGTCAGAATTTAATCATTTTATTTCTTCACTATATTGGGGATTTTCAGTTCAGTAAAACAGAGCCAGGCATGCCATATAATATATAAAGGAATTCGGCAGCACAGAATGTTGGTATCTAAAAGTGACATGGTATGAAAAGGTGTATGTTCACATTAAGCTGTTTGTTTAGTTCACAAGTGTAAACCATCCTAAGAAGTAATTCTCAGTGGAAAATAATTCATGATTCATAAGCCATGGAATGGCGGTATTAAACAAGCTCAGGCTTACTCTATAAAAGGATCATTCTGATGTTAGAAAAGACTTAGCGGTAGTTCTATCATGTATATTTGATGAAGGCTGATTAATTTATTCTACAATTACCTGAGGTGAAGGAAACACTTACAGAATAACATAGTAAAGATAGCGGAGCTGTAAATTATAGGGATCTCCAGCCTGGTACAAGATCTCTAGCAGCAAGGTCTGCCAGTCATCCCATTATGTACCTTAGATACTGTACTTTGCTATTTGATACATTAAAGCAGAGTCAGGGGGATACCAAGAACCATGCAGAGAAAAGAGAGTTTCAAGGATCCTTGGAGATTTTCATCAAGGGGCATTTGTAGCGGCCTTGGAAATTTTATTAGTGGCATCCTGGTACAGAGGAGCAATGCATTTCTTAGCAAGACAATGAGGCACTGTGGGTTAAAAAGCAAATAAGCAATACTCCCATCCCCAGCCCCCTAAGACTGTCGTACGACTGCGTCTAGTCTTGTCATACAGGAAATAACTTCTAAGAGGTGACCCCCTTCCACCAGCCAGTCATCGTCTTAGTGGTCATTTCTGGGGTATTGGGAATTGGCCAGATGAGTCATTCATTCATTCATTTATCTGTTTATTATTATTATTATTTTTATTTTAATCTGTTGCGCCCCTTTTCTATGAATTTTTGCCTTGTTAACTGCCCCTGTTAAAATCTGCTTATAAACCTTAAGTGACATTCTAAATACGAAAATACATATCTAAATACAATTTGCAATGTTTTTCATTTTTTATGTAAAGGCAAGGCTCTGTTCACACTGCACTGCAGGAGTTTGCAAGATATAGTTTGCAGTTATTAACTTGACTGACAAGTGGTGCGTTTTTATTGTAATGTGTTTGAATGTTCTATGCTGTTTGGCATAGCCATTAACATTCTTTTTAAATGAGAACTGCACTATGTGCATGACAAGACTTATCTCCTACACAGGTCAGGGAATACAGGTCTGTTCCTCAGGACCCCCATCAACTACAAGAACAGGGCTACCTGAATTCCCTGTGTGAATGGAGCCAGTAGTACAGATGCACTTTGGCTCTATTCTACACAGACTCTGGGGAAACTTGTTCTTCTTATTACTGGGATCCCTGTGGTTTGCGCTAACCCCTTATCCTTAGGATAGGTTATTAATAACAGATTGGTGGCTTCCAATTCTTGGTACTCCTGTAGATCAACTCTTCACTGTATACCAGTCACAGTGCCTTGCATTTTATAGTGGCTATGCCTGGTATTGCAGCAATATCTCATTAACTTAAATGGGACTCTGCTGCAGAAGAACAATGTGGATCTGATCACTATGAAAAGGCTGCTGCGTTCATACTGTAGTCCCTTCAGTCAGCTGATCTTCAGGGGTGTGGGGATCAGATCTGATATTGATGACATGTTCTATGGATAGGTCACCATTATGAAATCTTGTAAAACCCCTTTAAAGCATACCTCCAATTATAAGTCAACCTTTCATAAATGTACAGTACATGAGTATAAAAAAGTTATAAATATATCGTATTAAAGAAATATGACTCCTTCCCCATTTATCAATCTGAGTTATTTTTTGCATATTGGCCTATATAGAAGGGTGGAGGAGGAGGCTGCTGGAAAAATCGCTTATCAGCCCTCACCTTCCCATAGAGTTCTGCATGTGAGCTGGATATGGACCGGACTCTATGTAAGCAAACCGATTAAGTGAAGACAAGGAGGAGATGAACAGCTTAATAAGTGGAGTATGCATAAGATTTTCTTAATAAAATAGATTACAAAGTTTGTTAGATTCACATTTATGAAAAGTGGTTCTGTAATTTGGGGTACTCTTTAAGCACCTTATTCTATTCCATTTAATTCTATTCTAATGTCTCTGTTTATAATTCATCAGTTATTTGCCACAGTTTGTAGATTCTGGTCTAGAACATGAACAGAAGTGTAACTTGAAGCTCTTGGGCCTGATGCAATATCTGTAATGGGGCCCCTACCTAAAATGTGCCATTTAGATTAATAATAATAATAATAATAGTCCTTTAATAGTCCCACAATGGGGAAATTCAGTGTGTTACAGCAGCAAAGATAAGATAAGCAAATACAAATACAAATACAACATGTACAGGAATGTTCCAAGGTGAGAGGCATTACATTGATAGCAGACAGACAGATAGGACGTAGCAGAGGAGGAGGGGGGGGGGATTTAACAGGCAGAGAGATATTTCAGAACTCTGTGTTTATTGATCTGCGCTTAGGTCGGTGTTGGTTGTACAGCCTAACAGCGGTGGGGAGGAAAGACTTCCGATAGCGCTCCTTCTCACACCTAGGGTGGAGCAGTCGGTCACTGACAGTACTGCTCAGCGCGATCACAGTCTCATGCATGGGATGGGACTTCTTCTTCTGCATGGAGCTCACCACGGACAGTATCCTTCTGTCACCCACCACCTGCACTGGGTCCAGGGGACTCCCCAGGACAGAGCTGGCCTTTCTAATCAGCTTGTCAAGTTTATTTCTGTCCCTGGTTGATATACTGCTCCACCAGCAGGCCACTCCAAAGAAGATGGCTGATGCCACTACCGAGTTGAAGAAAGTCCTAAGAAGTGCCCCCCGGATTCCAAAGGCTCTCAGCTTCCTAAGCAGGTAGAGCCTGCTGTGGCCCTTCCTGTACAGTGGTATGTGTTACATGGCAGATGGACCTTTAGGGTCCCTCAGGGTCCAGGGCTGGTAGCATCTGCCACCTCTGCAGCCCCTATGGCTACACCCCTGAATCTTTTTAACATAAACATTTAATCTCCTCTGGGCCATAATTTTGATTTTTTTTTTTTTTTTTATTATGAGTGGCCATCCTTCTAAAGATACAGGTACTCTATATCCAAAAAAACCTTTTTTTTTTATTTTCAATTTCAAACTCGAATCTCTCTTTACTACTCTGTATTTTGGCAATAGATTGCACTATAGACTGTTTTCAATATCTTCCAGCAGTGTAGGAGTTACAGTATTAATAAATGGACCTAGAGGAGCCTTTATTTTCCTTCTAAAACCATGAAGGAGAAATGGCCACATATCACAGGGAAACGCTGTAAACACTTCTAAAATGAATTACATCAGTTAATAGTCATATTTTTGGAATTTCTGACTCATGATTCATTTTTATGGCATGCTTATAAATATTAAACCTATAAAAGTGACAGGCTCTGAATACATCTAGTGCGTGACATTTGCAGAGCTTAAGAAACTTTAAACAAGGTTCTAACTCACTTAAAACTATTTATACCATCGTCTTATAACAAATATTGATGGTGAGATGGAGGCTCTTAGTTGTCATATCTTTATTATCTGTAAGGATTTTCTGTAGTTCATGTGGATACATTAAGCTTTGTATTATATTTTATTAAGGGAAAGTGGCATCTGCCTCACCTTTCCTTATCTTCCTCTTCCTGCGACTCCCTCTTTGTCTGCCTGCAGAATGTGTAAATTTTAAGGAACCTCTTTAGTCTCTAAAAGTTAAAAGAAAAAAAAAGTCTAATGTAAACTATTGGAATAGATGATAGGGAGGAGGGGGTGATGCAGCTGCAGTTCGTGTGTAACTGTCTCATTTGATATAAGCTGTGTCACTAAGAGAAGACAACTGATTGAGTCAGACCATGCAGTCAAGTAAGGTTCAGTTCACCGCTATGTTAAAGGACCTGTTAGGAGCCTCCATTGCTGTCTGTAAGGTGGTGGAAGCCTCACATTTCCCCAGCTGCGTCTTAAGTGGAGGACTTATAGTCCACAAGCAGAAGCAGGAGAGTCCTTGGTAGTCTGAGAGTCAGGGCAACATTAGGCAGGAGCCATCCTGAAAGCCATGGGGGGGATTTGTAGCGATACTCTTGAGTAGTGGGTCTGTATGAATTTGACGTACATCCCTTGTGCAAACAGCAATGCTGCTTTGTTTTTGTGGACCTCAAGACTAATGTTTTAACTTTAAGAAGCTGCTGTGAAAGTGCTGCCAAATTGCTGTAAGTTTCTGTATGTGAAACTACCTTAAGTAAAGTGCCCAGTGATGCAGTGACCTGCGAGTCTCTGAGAGCTTTTGTTCTGCTAAAACAACAGGTGGAAAGTAAATGGATCCCATTATAGTCATTAGGTTCCGTCAGGCGATGTTAATCTAACACCTGATACGATCATATTAGATTATTTTAGGTATTAGATCACATTAGATTTCAAGATCCTAGTCAAATAATTGTAACTAAATTTAACTAAGCTTCCCATGTCTAATGTCTTCACTCTTTTCAGGCTTTGGAGACCTTTGGAGGTATTTTGTAATGGAAATGCATGAATTTTTACTAAAACCTATTTTTGCAATTGACGCTAGGTTCACACCTGTGTTTGGGTTTCCATTCGGGGAGTCCCCTTGGGGACCTAATCCGCTTAAAAAAGTGGTTACCCGCGGAGCCCATAGATTATAAAGGGGTCCGTCAGGTTTCCGCCCCGAAAAGGCTGAAAAATAGGCTCACACCTGCGTTCTGGTTTCCGTTCGGTTACCTGCGGACCCCATAGACCAGTAATGGCGAACCTTTTAGAGACAGAGTGCCCAAACTGCATTCCAAAACCCACTAATTTATCGCAAAGTGCCAACACGGCAATATAACCTTAATACTGTGTGGATCCACAATTATGGACCTGCAAAATACGGTTGTGTGAATGGGGCTTTGTACTGAAAGGTAGATGTTTTGCATTTAGTACTTTTGAACCATTAATATTCACTATTTACATTGCACAGATCTCTGTTATAGTGACTGTGCAATGTTATTACAGCCTGTACTAATATCATGTCTGCTATACAACAGATACTGGGTGATATAAGTAGTAAAGGGGCCCCCACACAGTACTCCATAGTGGCCCCCCAGACAGTACAATCTGCAACAGTGGCCCCAACACAGTACAATCTGCTGCAAAATGGGCCCCCCACACAGTATAATCTGTTCCACAGATAGGTGCCCATAGAGAGGGCTCTGAGTGCCACCTCTGGCACACGTGCTATAGGTTCGCCACCACGGTCATTGACTATAATGGGGTCCACCTGGTTTCTGCCCGAAAAGGGCGAAAAATGCAGAGATAAAAGCGCTGCTTGCAGCGCTTTTCTCTACGCATTTTTCAAGCGGAATGGGGAACGGAATCCCCCAGCAGAGAGCAGGCGCATGTGTGAACCTAGCCTGAGTACTGTTAAAAATTCTGGACCATTTGACCTCTGCAGCTTCTGTGTATCACAGTACATAGCAATCTGCAGAATGCTGTCAAATCTATCAGAATGACTGTCTGACTACTCAGCAATCCCTCGCTCTTCTCTCTCCTGAATGATCTAAGTTGATTTCTGACCAGATCAAAGCTGAACTTTTGATTTAATCATAAATCGATCATTCAGGAAAGGTTGGAGATGTTAGTTTACTGGTTTGATGGACAAGACTCTGAATGGCATTTTGCAGCTTGCTATGTACTATGATACATAGAAACTTCAAAAGACAAACATGTTTAGTAAAACACAGGGCAAAAATTACTTTCTAGCCAAAAAAAAATGTACATAGACTTTAGTGTTACATGGGATAGACTGACCGGACATACTACATCTTGCCATCATAAATAGGTGACTTGCTTTTTCTTTTTCCGGTGGATACCATATCCAAATAACCACATTACACTGACTTGTGGGTTATGTGGGGCTGGCCACAGCTTAATTTATTATTATAACCTGGAAACAGAAATCAACAATTTAACCCAAAAAAAACCATTCCATGCCAACTGTAATCTTTTCCTAATTTCCAGCAAATCTTCTTCCGGAATGCCACCACTAGAAGGCAGTGGGCATGTGGGAGCATATTTCTTCTTAACTTTGGGCATCGACTCCCACCAAGCTGTGACGACTGCACTGAAAAGTTGATTTCTGACCAGATCAAAGCTGAACTTTGATTTAATCATAAATCAATCATTCAGGAGAGGTTGGAGATGTTTGATGGATAAGACTAAGCAGCATTCTGCAGCTTGCTATGTACTATGATACATAGAAGCTTCAAAAGACACAGAAAAAACAAATCTCAAGAAAAAACCAAAGGGGCAGGGTGGGTGTTTGTACTTCTCGCCACCTCAAGGCAGAAGGTGGAGCCCATGCCTATGTGCCCCTTCTTAAATAATAGCATACTGACTCCTCCTTTTTTAAGCACATCACCTACATTTTACAAAAATAGCGCCTCCTAAAGCCCTTTCTTTTTTCCATTCAGGGCTCTCCATATTTTGGGTAGTGAGGATCAGAGCTTCACGAGACTCTCCTGTTATCAGAGACTGTTTTGGCTTTGTGCCATTTAAGGACACACAAGTCATTTGTTTTTAAGTGAGTTATAGTGACCCCGCCCCTTTTCCAAATTCCACCTATTCTCTTTGCAGCATTAATCTATCGAACTAAAGTACCTGTTTACATTGATTAACATGGCCAACATATTCGCTCCTCAGTCAAGCACTGTAATGTGGAACCTCATTCAGATTCTAATTATGTTTTTCGCTTTATGGAATGAATCAGAGCGGCCGCACTCGCTGTGTATGACTGTCGAGCACCTCCTGGATGCCACTCATGCTCATGAATTAATAGCAAATGTTAGTTTATGTATTACAATTTGCTAAATGCTCTTGTTAAGTAACAAATCAGTTGCCAGGTCATTACATAAGGTCAAAGCTGATGGCTCGGTACAGGAGAAAAGCCTTTTGTAAAAAATTTTTATTTCTGGTCAATGGGATTATTGAGTACCATAGTCTGATATTTGCTTAGTGTGAAAAGTACTAAAGTATTCTTTTGTGTCTGGGAGTTGTCATTGATTTTACTGTGCTAAAAGCTATAATTAACTTTGACAATATACATGAAAACCAAAAATGTTCACATTATGATGTGCCAGAAGCGTTCTTGTTCTAGTTTAGTGTATCTATGCCTTTGTTTGTTTGTATTCCGGTATCTGAATACCCAGGCTAAGGCCAATATGCTTGTTGGGGGTTCCAAGAAAACCAGTCCTTGGGTCATGTGTGTAAGGATAACAAGTTATTTGCCACAGGTTCTAGAAGCAGTAGCTAATACTTTGTCACCAGATTTGGCCTGTGGCGGTTTCCAATAATTTAGCCTTTGTGTATTCATGATCACCTTTCTGCTGTCAGCAAACTGCAATAACCAAGTGTGATATGAGAACAAGGAAAATTGGTGAAGGAACAGCATATTGCTGCAGCACGTTGAGCGCTAGGTACTATTGAAGGCTTAAAGAGGTTGTCCTTTTCATGAGATTGTCCTCCAACTTCTCCTTCTACCATGAACCTACAGAGAAGCAGCTACCTGGCATTGAGCTGAATAAGGCACTTGACTGGGTGCTCAACCCATGCTGTCTTGTTTGGAAGTCCGTTGTGCTTGATCATACACCATGATGACTACATGACTAGATGAAGCTGTTCTCCGCCCCTGTGTATAGTTAAGGTAAATTTACATATGCCAGTCTACGGTTTTAAAACGCTTATAACTTGCCATTTTTTTGCAACAGAAATCTCTGTGAGGGACATCATAGGAAAGATCATCACTTGATGTTGCACATGTTGGGGTCAGTTTAGGATTGACAAAACACCTGATAGGTTCCCTTTAACATGGTGGCTGATTGGAAAGCAGCATGTTATAGAGCAAGCAGAGCTGAGCAAATTGAAATATAGTTTATAGTAGGAAAACAGCCAATTTTCACTATTTTCATGAATGTATTTTCTTCTTTGCTTAGCAGTCCGTTAGGTGGTCCTTTAAAGTAATTGAGGGCCTTTTCAGTATGACTGTGGATAGCTGACAGTCACTTAGTAGGACTACCCACTGGACTCCCTAGTTTGGGTGTAGGGACTTGAATGAATAAATAATTAAAGGGTTGTCCAGGATTATAGTTTATTTGCAAGGATGCCAGGGAAGGTGAGAAAAAAACAAAAAACAACCCATACTCTCCTGTTTCCCACCGCGGTCCGGTCCTGCTGCTCCAGGGTCCTGTTTTAGGGGAAGTCCCCACTGCACGTGACCATTGAGGCCAATCAGCGGTCTTATTAAAGGAACCGGGACATCACCTGTGACGTCCCATGTCCTTTTCTTAGCGGTCACGTGTGGGGTGGACATCAAAACAAGACCCCGGAGTGGCAGGACCAGACCATGTTGGGAGAAACCGTAGCGCTGGGGACAGGAGAGTATGGGTTGTTTTGTTCTTGGTGGGTATGTATCAGTCTGCTCAGCCCCTTCTGTTCTATGACATGCTGCCTGCAGGTACCATATTTATTGCAACAGATTTCCTATAAGATCAGATATATGTCCAATGCATAAAGAATTGATAAACATAAAGTTCAGCCATTTGTATCGTTATACATTTGCACGACTACGATGACCTGTGTTGAATGACCGTGATGTAACATCCCTTATTACAGAGTCTCGGAGGTTTCGCTGTTTACTCCAGCTCTCATTTCTCCTGATCAATAGCCATTAAGCTGCAGATATGGCCTCAAACACAACACAGATATAAAGAGCCATTTAAGAAATATTGATACGCTGTATAATTATCGGTTTCGGAGATGCTATTATAATATTCTATTTCATATGATATTCAAGAGCAGGACGGACAGAAGAATCAATGACATGTGGAGACTTTAATTAAGGTTTCTCCACAAGATGACCTTGATCTTCAGCATTTCTATAGATGCATGCCAGAGCAATGGAGCCCGAGCAGTACAGTTTTTACTTCTGTCATAGTCAAAGCTATGTTTTATCGTAGCACAAAATGACTGAACGGATTACATTCCAGCCAGAACATCTTTCTGGGATCACGTAATTGATGGTTTTTTGTATAGGATGGGCCATAGAATGGGGGTGCGACTCTTTCCACCCCTGTCTCTCAGCTGTTGGAAGGGTCTGCGATGTCAGGCAAGCTGCGGCCTCTTCATTGTCTGTCAGTTTGCACACTGGGCACCCTGTATGTTTTATAACAACTGACTGTGCACAGTACAGCTACTACTAAGTGTAAGGTTCTATTCACATGACCAAGGTGCAAAGTGACCTTGAAAAAGGGACCTTTTGCACAACGGTTTTGCATCCATGGAGCATCCCTCATAGACTTGAGTCTTTTGAGGGATCCGTGAAAACGGGCAAAAAAAAAGGACATTTTTTTTTTTCTTTTCACCTTATGTCCTGTTATGGACCCATTGCTTCCTATTGATCCATGTGTTTATCAAAAAGGACAAAGATAGGAAGAGAGTGTGTGTTTTTTTTTTTTTTTTTTTTTTTTTTAATCTGTTTGTCAAAAAAACGTACATATGAGAATACACTCATTCATTCATATTGTTCATAAACTGGCCGTGTGATGGCCATTAAAATAATAATAAAAAAGACTTTTTCACTGTTGTGTGAATAAAGCCTAAAGCATTCCCTTTTAAGAGTGATGGCACACAAAGTAAACAAAGGACCAAGACCTACTGACTTGTGCAGACCAATGGACATGCAATGTTGTTTGGAAGCTTGAGGTATTGCGTGCAAAATTATAAAGCCATTGGGCCACAAATTGAGTTTGTGAATATCCGTATACTGTACATGCTGCGGAAACAGCCCCATTCAGATACCTGCAACTAAGTCCTGCAACAAATCTGCTACATGTGAACATACCTTTATGCATCTTTAGTACAGAACGTGTTTAATTTTAGGGACGTTTGGCTGCCTATGAGCCACTGTCAATAAACTTCATTAGAAGTAATCCATTCATATGCTTTGCATCTTGACTTTTATTAAAATATGCATTGCATGCTGACAATACACTGACTATTGTGAAATAGAGCTGTAATAAAATCCTCCTTCACTTTATAGTTGTGCATATTGTTCCCTTTTTATGATTCTTTCCCAAGCAGTATGATCTGGATTTACACACACACCAAACCACATCCTGCTCCCCCATTGAGGAATAACTTCATTCCAGTTTCTCAGACCTGCTGTCAATTTGTGTTTGTGCCTTCTCTGAGTGTTTCTATATAGCTTGCTCCTTATATAGCACCAGCATGTTTTGCTTTGCTGTACACAGTTTGCCGCTATTCACATCAGTTCCTGTTTCCAGGGAAGGTTTTGGAAGGTAGCTCCCTATAGATCAACACCTGGTTTTTAAGAAACTTCAATAACATGATCTGAGATTAAAGACAAACCAGAATATCTCCTCCAAATGGAAAAAGATACCCATCTGCAGACAGCAGTTACAGGGTTATTGCCCATTTTCAGTGCAAAGCAGGGTACTGTTTGGCTAAGTGAAAGGCCATAGACATAATTTAGAAGAAGTACTACACCGCTTTCCAAATTATTATGCAACTAATATTTTTCTCTGATTTTCCTAAATGGTCGCTGCAAATGACAGTCAGTATAATGTTCATATCTTCAACCCTTACGCTAGGTTCACACTGCTTGGGGACCCCCCGAACTGAAACCTAATCTGCTTAAAAAAGTGGTTACCCGTGGACCCCATAGACTATAATGGGGTCCGCCTGGTTTCCACCCGAAAAGCACGAAAAATGTGGACAGAAAGTCACATTTTATTGGACAAACCTCCCAGGGATTTTTTTTTTTTTCATAAATTATAAAATCAAAATCCACAAAAAAAAAATCAAAATTCCAAAAAATTATACCCAACAGAGTTTCTAAACATTCTATAGGTTGTAAAGTACTGAAAATGGTCATTTGTTGAATTTGCAGGTCACATTTACTAAAACTTAAAGCTATTCCAATCAAAAACATCTTAACAGGCCAAGTTACATGTTAACCTAGGATCCCTTCTTTGATATCACCTTCACAATTCTTGTATCCATTGAACTTGAGTTTTTGGATAGTTTCTGCTTCAGTTTCTTTGCAGGATGTCAGAATAGCCTCCCAGAGCTGCTGTTTGGACGTGACTGCCTCCCACCTTCAAATATCTTTTGCTTGAGGGATACTCCTAAGGTTCTCAATAGGTCAGGGGAGGATGGTAGCCACACCATGAGATTCTCTCCTTTTATGCCCATCGCAGCCAAAGACTCAGAAGTATTCTTTGCTGCATGAGATGGTGCATTGTCATGCATGAAGATGATTTTGCTATGGAAGGCCTGTTTCTTTTTGTACCATGGAAGAAAGTGATTAGTCAGAAACTCTATATAGTTTGCAGAGATCATTTTCACACTTTCAGGGAGCCTAGGGGGGCATAGCAGCTCTCTCCCCATGATACCGGTCCAAAACATGACTCCACCACCTCCTTGCTGACGTTGCAGCCTTGTTAGTACATGGTGGCCATCCCCTACTCCATCCATCTGGACCATCCAGAGTGGCACAGCACTCATCAGTAAACAAGACTGTTTCAGAATTAGCCTTCATGTATATTTGGGCCCACTGCAACTGTTTCTGCTTGTGTGCACTGTTTAGTGGTGGCCGAATAATAGGTTTATGCAACTCTGGAGGATCCTACACCTTGAGGTTTGTGGGACTCCAGAGGCACCAGCAGATTCAACTACCTTTTTGCTGCTTTGTAATGGTATTTTAGTAGCTGCTCTCTTAATTTGATGAATTTGTCCTTGTTATGCCTTTATCTGCACAAACCCATCTGTGCTCTGAATCAGCCACAGATCTCTTCACAGTACGATGATAACACTTAAGTGTTCATGAAATATCTAATGTTTTCATACCTTGTCCAAGGCATTGCATTATTTGACACTTTCCAGCTGCCGATTAATTTCCCATAATGCATGATACCTGTGACCTGCTTAATAATGTGGGACGTCCTTCTTAAGTAGGTTTCCTTTAATTAGGCTCACCTGGCAAACTAATTGTTTGAGATTGGTTCCAGTGATCCAAAGAGCCCTGAGACACAAGACCAGCCATGATTTTAATGAAAAAACACAAAAATTGCATCTTTATGACACTTAAATCTAATTTGCATAATAATTTGGAACACTTTGTATGCCTATTTAAAGGGAACCTGTTAGGGCTCTTTGGGTCACTAAACCACCGACAAGTCTTTATGGACCAATGGCATATAGTAATATTGGTGCTGCTCACTTGCTGTACAATGTGTAGTGGCGGCTTTTGGTACTGCAGCATAGCCCCATTGAAGTCTATGGGGCAACACTGTAGTACCTAAAGCTGCCACTACAGTCAGTACAGCAAGTGAGCAGCACGACTCTCAGCATGAAAACATTAATGGGAGTTCTGCTGCTCTGGAGTAGCTGATCTGTGGGGGTCCCAGGTGTCAGACCGCCCCTATAGCCATCAATCTTAGAAACCGGATAAAAGTAAATGAGGCTATAAACGCACATTCAGATGCAGTTGTTGCATAACTTGCATTACATGGGATAAAAATGGGAAAGAGACAAGAAGTACAGAACACATTTATCCTGCAGAGTATTCCCGGACCAGGCGAGGTCCAGGAACGCTCAGAGACGTAAGCCTAAATGCGTGAAATCTGTTGAAAATGGGCTGGAAGCTTCTCTTTACTTCTATGTGCCATAACATTGCTGTTAGCTTTTAGTGGACACATTGCATATGGTAATGTCTGGAATATCTTGCCAATACGGAGACCGCTGTTCAACTGTATCGCTTGCTTTTGAGCTGTTTAATTGAAGTTCCTGTTATTTGGCTCGGCTGGGGCTGACCTGCTGTGAAACTTTATAGTGTTACTTCGGCTCCCTACCGACCACTTTGTAAATTGTTGCTTATAGAGGCTGACAGTGCTCAGATGTCTTTCGTGGGGATGTAATGGGCATTTCTTACACATTATGCATGATTCAAGTTCTTGAATACTTTATTTGACTTCTCATAGTTATGCAGTTCAGCTCCACAACAGCTTACAGGTTGGGTATTTTAGCCATTTTTGCTCTTGTTCCCACTTCTGTAATAAAAGCATAGCAGGAAACAAAGCAAAAAACAAAAAAACAAAGTATTATTTCTGTCTGGTTGTACAAATTCAAGGTTTTTCAGACATAACCGCATTTGATACACAGATGGACAGGGGCGTAGCTACAAACGTGGACAAAATTGTTGGCACCCCTCATTTAATGAAAGAAAAACCCACAATGGTCACAGAAATAACTTGAATCTGACAAAAGTAATAATATATAAAAATTCTATGAAAATGAACAAATGAAAGTCAGACATTGCTTTTCAACCATGCTTCAACAGAATTTTTAAAAAAAAAAAACTCATGAAACAGGCCTGGACAGAAATGATGGTTCCCTTAACTTAATATTTTGTTGCACAACCTTTTGAGGCAATCACTGCAATCAAATGATTCCTGTAACTGTCAATGAGACTTCTGCACCTCTCAGCAGGTATTTTGGCCACTCCTCATGAGCAAACTGCTCCAGTTGTCTCGGGTTTGAAGGGTGCCTTCTCCAGACGACATGTTTCAGCTCCTTCCAAAGATGCTCAATAGGATTTAGGTCAGGGCTCATAGAAGGCCACTTCAGAATAGTCCAACGTTTTCCTCTTAGCCATTCTTGGATGTTTTTAGCTGTGTGTTTTGGGTCATTATCCTGTTGCAAGACCCATGACCTGCGACTGAGACCAAGCTTTCTGACACTGGGCAGCACATTTCTCTCTAGAATCCCTTGATAGTCTTGAGATTTCATTGTACCCTGCACAGATTCAAGACACCCTGTGCCAGATGCAGCAAAGCAGCCCCAGAACATAACAGAGCCTCCTCCATGTGTTACAGTAGGGACAGTGTTCTTTTCAATATATGCTTCATTTTTCCGTCTGAATATAGAGCTGATGTGCCTTGCCAAAAATTTTGATTTTTGTCTCATCTGTCCATAGGACATTCTCCCAGAAGTTTTGTGGCTTGTCAACATGTATTTTTATATATTATTACTTTTCTCAGATTCAAGTTATTTCTGTGACCATTGTGGGTTTTTCTTTCATTAAACGAGGGGTACCAACAATTTTGTCCATGTGTGTATAGGGGATGTAGTGGTAGCAGTTGCCACTGGGCCACTAAAGCCCCTCTGACACATAAAATATACCACTAATCTAAATGACACAAGGTAGGGGCCCAATAACAGATTTTGCATTGGGGCCCAGGAGCTTCAAGTTGCACCTGCAGGTGGACAGGACTATGGCTGTCATTATGACCTTTTCCCTCCCAGGAATCGTCACTCAACTTATCTAGTGTCCTGAATGGCTAGCTATGCAAGGATACATTCCTTGTTCCCGTATTAAAGGCCATCTATTAGGCATGCAGGAAAGCTGGTGACAACACTTGATGGAGCAGCAGTGTGCTTGTGTCACCTCATGCCCATTCACTTCTGCTTTACTGTTGGTGCACTGTATTAGTGTAGTCACATAGAAGTGAATGGAGCACTGGTGACATATGTGCGGTTCTGCTCCATTCACACAGGGGACTTGTGATAAGGTGTAAATCCCTGTAATGGGATCCCCAGTCATCATACATGTATCCTCTATCCAGTGGATAAAGGAATAGGCATGGTTTGAGGGAAACCCTGTTAAGGGTATGTCCACATGGGACTTACATGCAGCAGGTAAACTGTGTACAGTTTTGGGCACCTGTTGGGTTCAGTGGTTGGCAACCACAGTAATAGATGGAATGGGTGGACTACAGTACCCAGAAAGATTTACAAGACTAAGGTTTTTTAGTTTAAAAAAGACAGATGAAGGTCGACCTAATAATTATACATATATCAAAGGTCAGTACAGGGATGTCTGCCAGGGTCTTATAAGTCCTGATCCTAAAAGGTCTCTTCAAGGATGACAGAGAGAAAAATCTGGGAATCCAAGCTGAAGAAACAACTCGGCAGAACAATTCTCAATTGGGGCAGCAGTTTCCATTCAGAGGACATAGAAATACAGCAAATGTGGAACAAACTCCTTAAAACATAACCTTGAATCAAAGTGTTGCATTAAAAAGAAACCTATAAATGTATATGTGATAAAACAATTTCCAATGCAGAGGATAAATCTGATACAGTCACATATCATAAAGGAGGATATCATGGTGAAATATACGTTGGTGTAACTCTGCATGACGCCATATCTGAGGCAACTGTACCTATGGTCTGCTTAAAACCAAAGACATCGCCACTCCAAAAATCATTTCACAAAACAGAAAGGTGATACATAAATAATAATCCTCGTATCAAGCCTCTCATATAGTGATAGAGATAAAATATAGGGGGATCTCACCAACTCATTGATCGCTCAGTTCCAATCTGGGAGTTGTAACTGTGGTCACTGTTCAGGTCACAGTATCCTGACCCTTCCTCGTAATCAGCCCTAATGTCCCCAAAGAGCTCCTGCCCTTACAAGGACAGTCCACATCTAACCCTTAAACTGTGTGTTACCCATCCTACGCGTTTCGTCATCCATGATCATGACTCCTCAGGGGATCAAAATGGGGTCGCAGGTATTCATCTCTCTATAATTCAGAAGATGTCCCTCCCACGCAGAGATCTGGTCTACCTTATGTCAACTCATGAACTTCTTGTCATTGTGTAGCATCTTGCTAATTTTATGTTTTCAGTCATTCATTTAGGACTGAAGAAGGAGCCTCTGTGCTCTGAAAGCTTGCAAATGTATATTTTCTGGTTAGCCAATGAAGGTATTGGACCTACAACACTTTTGCCTTTTTGACACAAAAGTAGCAAATATTGCATGATTTTTTTCTTAACACTGTACTACACTTTTTCCTATACTCAGACCTGTAACAAGGGGGCATCCTCTACGTTTAGGGGAAATAAGGTTTCTACATAGACATAAAAGGGGGTTCTTTACTGTAAGAGCAGTGAGACTATGGAACTGTCTGCCGGAGGAAGTTCTAATGGGCAAGATCGGGCCGGATGCCTGTCTGAAATGTAATATTACAGGTTACAGTTATTAGATTTCTAGCGATGGGGCATTGATCCAGGGATTTATTCCAATTTGCCAAATTTGAAGTCTGAAAGGAATTTTTTTTTTTACCTAAAATAAGGAAAAATGGCTTCTTCCTCATAGAGATTTTGCCTTCCTCTGGATTAACATTGCAGGGCAAAAGGCTGAATTGGATGGATTTATAGGATGTCTTTTTTTCAGTCTTACAAACTTTTTACCTCTGCTTGAAAGCGGTGATATACACGTAGCAATAATATTCAGACAAATTCACAGATTTCCTGTAATGGAATATCAGCAATGGACCCAACCACCCCTTAAAACTCCTGAACCCAATGCAAAATCTGTTGCAGAGCCCTTGACCTATATATATATATATATATATATATATATATATATATATATATATATATATATATATATAAATACACATATATATTCACACAAACTGTTTCAGTTACAGTTTTGAGCTGTACCTCGCAGTCTTACTTTTTTCACAATGTAATTCCATTACATTTCCAGAAGATGGCGATATTTCCTGGTGTATTTCTGTTAATAGAGCACCTTGCAAAGAGAATTTACTGCAGGAATTTCACTGGGCTCCTCATCTGATAAATCACATTGTTGAGTGCCAGAAATGGATGAGCGTTTTTTTGTCTGTATTAAGCCACTTCCAGTGAACACAACAACAAGGATTTAATATTAATTTTCAGCCCTCTGCCTATCCCAGATGCATTGCAGAAAATAGTCATAAAATATAAAAAGTAACAGGATGTCATATGAGCTTACAATCTATCCCTGCTAGCTTGTTGGCTTTTTATTAACCAGTATTACTGGGGAATAACTTTTCCTAATGCTATATGTTTTGGTAATCTTGCGTGCATAGTTAAACACACCACAAATTATTACTCTCTGGAAAGAGAGAACATTGCTGAGACGTAATGAATTCCCAGTTTATGGCGGTATGCTAATTTGTTGCTTCTGCTACATTTATTATTTGCACAGCTAGAAGAAATATCTGCAAGAGATTTTTATATTTTACACTTTGTGTATGGCTTTACTGTGGCAGGGACATAGTTAAAGGGAATCTATAAGGTCCAAAATGTCTCCCAAACCACAAATAGGGGCCTTTAATGGGAGCAGAAACCTACCTTAGTGGCCACAAACCGATGAAGGAGTGCAGAGATAATCCTCTTTTTATAGATATGTCTGTAAGTGCATCAGGGGCGGGGTCTGATTTTCCTACAGACACCCGTGAGGCTAAAAATGTAATTCACAGCTAAAGGCACAGAATTGGGCAGTGATTCCAGAGAAGAGCTGGAGCACATGCAGCAGTAAGTAGACAATCTGGTCAATCAGGCCCCGCCCCCAGTGCACTTGCAGGCCGATTTGCATTTCCATAAAAGATGATTATCTCTGCATTGCTTTTTCTGTTTGTGGCCACAAAGATGTGTTTCAGCTCCTATGAAAGGCCCTTTAATGGCAATATTATTGGTTTGGAAGGCATGTAGGACCCAACAGGGTTCAGGACCATGAAATTTTTTGTATTTCCGTTTTTTACTTACTTCCTGTCAAAAGCTATAACTTTTTCCATTCACGGAGGTGTATGCTTATTTTTTGAAGGACAAATTGTACTTCCTAATGGCACAATTTAATATTCTGTACAATTTGATGGGAAGCTGAAAAAAATTCACAATGTGGTGAATTTTTGAAAAAAAAAAAAAAAAGCAATGACCTATTTCTTTCTGGATTTGTTTTAATGGTGTTCACTGCCCATTGAAAATGACATGTTGTATATATTATGCAGGTCACTGCAATCACGCAATTAAATCACTGCAATTAAAAACTTTGAAAAAAAAAAAATCTAAATTTTTCTTACATTGTCATATTGTGACACCAGTAACTTTTTTCTCTGTACAAAACTAACTATATGTATTTTTTATTGGCACCATTCTGTACAATGCGTGATGTTTTGATCACTTTTTGTCCAAAAAGGCAAAAAAAAACCTGAGATTTGTCCATTTTGATTTGCTTTCCCGTTGCGGCGTTCAGTGAAAAGAATATTTTTATATTATTTCAATAGTGTGGGCCATTTGTTTGTTTGTTTATTTTTGATTTAGAATTTTTATATTTTTTTATTTTTTTTTTTTTTTACTTGAAATGAAAATTAAAAAAAAAAAATTCTAATATTGAAAAACAAAAAAAAAAAAAAAAAAAGTTTTAAATATTATAATTTTTTTTTTTTAGCCTCCCTCCCTCCTAGAGGATTTGAACTAGCAATTATTAGATTGCTTATACCATAGACTGTGATACTACGGTGTTGCATTCTATGGTTAAATCCTTCTGTTACTATTAAGCCCTGCTACAGGTAGGTCTGAGAAGCCATATAGCATTGGCAGGCCTGGGAGGCATCAGAAGGCTCCCGACTGCCATAGCAATTGAATGGTCCATTGATCTCCCTGCGGGATTGGCATTCCATAACCAAACTGGAGACTGAACGTGAAAGTAACATCTCAGATGCCATGGTCACATTTGACCACAGCATTTAAGGGGTTAATTGTCCATGATTGGAGCTGTCTCTAGTCATGGACCCTGCTATATAAAACAGCAAAGACCCAGTGGCTATAGAGCTCTGGAGCAGAACGCCATGCAAAGGTTTAAAGGCTCTCAGTGAAGGACGTGTGTGTACATGTATATATCATGGGCCCCGGCTCCTGCGACCTATCCATCTTGGGCTTGTTTCAGCTATGCAGATGAGGAGCGTGCTGGTGTTTTTCCGCGCTGCCGTGTAGACGGTATGTATCCATGGACAGCCTGACAATAAAGCGCTGGCAGCCGCTGCTATCTTGTTATCTAAATCGCAGGGCTGCTCTCAGCTTTTCCGCTCCCTTGGCTTCTTTGTGCGCTGCTTTCTTTCTCGGCTGCGATAAAAGCTTTCACAGAGTGTTACATTTTTATTCCAGCAACACATGAGAGGGTAAGAATTGCTTTTTTTTGCTTAGGAATAGGTTTGGTATAATGGAAAAATACTTGAGCATGTATTGGGGATGTTCACCAGGAGGCCATTCACTGCTGACATCATGCTGACTTGTCCGCCAATTGTTTAGGGCCGTAATTGTGTTCATACTGGGGTCAATGCTTAAAAAAAAAAAAAAAAGTTAGGAAGTGCATGCATAAAGTACAGGCTGCTATGAATGTGAAGTTTTCTCTCTGCAAAAGTTATTATATATGACCTGAACACTGCCTGGGTGATTGACATATGAATAGGCATAAAAGTAAAAAGTTGGAGAGTTGCAATAAAAGTCTATATAGTCTTGAGGTTGCAGAAGGTATTGGAAAGGATTTATCAAAAATTGTAGAAGGGAAAGTGAAGCAGTCACCATGGTAGCCAATGAGGATCCCCATGGATCAGTTGGTTGACGTGGCAGGCTGTGTGACGTCATATTCATTGGTCACATGGCCTGACCGCAGCTGAGTCCCGCTGTACAAATATATAGTGCTGAACTTGGCAAGTAGTGAAGAGGCTGCAGCGCTCACCTGAATGCTGCAGTCTCTTTAAACAGCTGATCAGCCATGGGCCTGGGCGTTTGACCCCTGCCATCATTAAAGAGGTCCAAAGAGGTTGACTGCTTTTTGGTAATAGGAAACTTGACCTCCAGTTAAAGGGTCTGCAGTAGACAGCCCCATATCATGTATTCTATTATGTTAAATGGAATTTATCAGGAGGATTTACAGTAGATTCCTAAAGTCATACCAACCTGCTATCCAGATGGACAATATAGCAGGATGACAATATTTTGGCTAATGCTTCACATCCTAGAAAACGCTGCCTTTTGAAATGACTTGTATGTAGTCATTGGGATGGAAGTACTCCTCTGAAGCGTTAATCTGGCCGGTCCCCTCCTGCCGTGATTGACATCCCATAGGCTGGATATATCTGATCAGGCCTCCTCTGGTAGCATTTGGCACATGCACTGTGAATCAAGGTGTTTTGTCCTCGGCTTCATGTATACATTGTGCAAGTATTGGATGGAATTGTCGGGGGCCACTGTTGATGTAAATGCTCTGCAGTCAATCAAGCCAGAAGTGGGATCAACTAGGGTGACTCTACAGAGGAGCGGCTCCACCCAAATGACAATTTACTGTCAATTAAAAACTAGTTAGCTGTTTTCAACCCTCTCTTTTATGCTAGGCTGCATATACGCATCGACCCATTTTTAATGGTTGTGTCATCTGTGTGACGGCAATTAAACACTGACCCATTCACTTCTATTAAGTCCATGTGAATAAAGCCATAGACATGCACATAACGGAGTGTGCCATCCATGGGGGCTTCTGATGCTCCGTTCTGATGATCATAGAGCAGGTCCTATCCTGCGCTGGAGGACAGAAGGCAACGGGATGGCACTCAGATGTCATCCGAGCACATTTCATTATACAATCCCCTCTCCCAGCTTGCACACTTGGTTGTGTGCATGAGGCCTTAGTCTTTATTACAGCTAAATAATATGCAGAAAAACTCCTGAATTCTTTCTTAGTCGATACTATATTTACACCAACCCTCTGCTCCCTGACAGGGTCACGTGCCTAGAGCTCTGTGATGCCTCGCAGTCCTATATGTAATATTTTGTAATGAAACTGGGTATCTTTTTTACATGAAACATTGTGTCCTCTTCTCTATCCCTTGGCTGTAGTGGATAAAGTCGCCTTGCCCGATTGCTGGATGGAAAATTAATTCGAGTAAGATGAAGAAAGAAATATATAAATAAAGGTTTTAATTAGAAAAAATGGTGATGAGCAGAGAAAAAACAAGTTATTCCGTGAAATCAGCAAGTCATAAAAGGGATGGAAATAATACAGTAAACTCGCCCAACACGTAATCTGCTCTGCCATGGAGTTCTATTTAAATGTAAATTAAGCGTGGAGAGGGTTGTCTCTTTTCTTAATAGAATTTTTGGCGGAGCAGAGCAGAAGTGCGGGTGGCCTCCCCCTCTGGAAATGGGAAGGATCGGAAGACAGGCAAACAGGCATCTTGTTAACTTCTTGGGCTCTTAACAGAAATCTGCAGCGCACTGTCACACAGAGCTGAAACTAAATAGTTCTGCAGAGTTCTTGTCAATGTATTTAATGTGAATTATTTCCATAGAACCCATCACCAGGATGGATGTCCCACAAATATAACTAATTGCCATAACCTCATTGCTTGTCTTCTTCCCTGGGATTTCTTACTTAAAGGGAATCGATCACCTCCCACAAGTATATTCAACTTTCACCACTGTGTAGCAGAGCACGTTACAGTGATAAATAACATACTTTTGTTATGTATGTCACTTTTGTAGCTTTGGAGAAAAACAAGTTTGCAGTCTTATGCAAATGAGGCAGTTGGTGCACTGAGGGCGGGCCTTTTGCTCCCTGGAGCACTGCTCTTCCAATTTGGACTTCTTCCATCTCACTCCATGCGTTGAGAGTTGATCTTACCACTGCTGTGACCTCACCCATCCTACTTGAACAGTGCTTTAGGGTGCTGAGGGTGTGCTGGAGGTCATAGCAGTGTTGCCACCCACCTGACTGGTATACCCTAATATGTACCAACACAAAAAGGGCTTATATCTTTTGAATGGATTTGTGTAAAGAAACACCAAAATGGTCAGGGTGACAGTACCGCATCAGATGATGTATGTCATTGGGCTTTTTAGACCTGGTCATAGGTCCTCTTTAAAGTGAATCTGCCTCATTAAAAATGCAAGGAAGAGCTGAGCAGATTGATCTATAGTTTTATTAGACATGTTCCAGTATAAACCAGTAAACCTCTGCTCATTTGGGCTTAGGTGTCCACTGGTGGCACCTAAGAAATATGCAAGTTAGACTCAAGTGCAATGGGGAGTGCCAGAGCTTACCAGGGCTCCGTATTAAGGCTTAAAACATGGATCTTCCATTCCCCGTTGGACTCGAGCTTCATTTGCATGTTTCTAAAAACATTTTTTTTTCAAGGAAATGGTACATGTATATGAAGGTAACATGGAGCTCGACATAATGTCCACTACAATGGACTTTGGCTGGTTTGATACGGAGTTACCATTAGCATGCATATAGAAATTACTTATTACTGAGCAGGACCGCCCGCTGGACTCCTAAGACCAATTCAACAGAGGTTTAGAGGAGTAAAGTTTTACTGGAACATGTAGAAAAACTGTGTATCCATCTGCTCAGCTCTTCCTGCTCTATAACATGCTGCCTGCAGATTGGAATACCACTTTCATGCGACAGGTTCCCTTTAAGGTTTTGTGCTAAATTAATGGACTGTTAAGTGCAAATCTGGAGAGTGCCGTCATAAATATATATATATTATATTCCCTGTCCTGAAAGATTTTAAGTATAGTCCTCAATGGATATATCTCATCTTACGTTCCATTCAGACTGACAGGAAGAGTTAATGGAGGTAGATGATGAATGGTTCAGGTCGCTTATACACCACGGCCTAGGGTAGATAAAAAAAAAAATAGAAAAGAAAAAATTAAGAAAGAGAAAATCCCTGGCTCAGCTTTTAATTCCTCAGTGTTATTCAGAGTTTACACTTTATATATAGTTTTCATTTCCATTCTCCTCTCTCTCACTTAGTTCTTCTTTTGTCACTGCTCCATATCGGGATTTACGATCCGCCTATGAAGAAAAGTCTCAGGGAGCAGGTTGCTCTAAAGACATAAATCCGGCCAGCTGAACTGTATATGCGGTTGACTAGTAGTAGAAGAAAAAATACTAGAGCCTGGATATATTGATTTATGACCAGGTAGGCTTGGATAGAGGTCCTGCAATAAAACATTACTTATTTTGTACTGACAACTAGCCGGTATGTATGAACACAATATACAAGCGGTGCATTGTGGGTTCTCAGTATGTGCCGCACATTTTTGTTAACCTTTGCAGTTCACTAAACTCGTCAAGATTGACGTTTCATTAAAATAAATATTGATGACTTTTTACTCCCATCTAAATTCCCAGGTTTTTATTGGCAGTCCCATGTCTAGCCTGTAAATCCTTTTGTGTGTGCTTTGTGGAAATGTTTATTTCGGATCTCTGTGCCTATGAAAAGGTTAAGTAATGAGTTTTCATCTGTCTTTGTCCCATGGGGTTCACAGTACTTACTGTACAATTTACAAACAATTACTAGTAGAACATTGAATTCAGTCTGCAGACGGATGACAGCAAATCCAGAGAACAGTCCGTTCCACAATAGCCATTAATTGTACTCAAACATCTGGGTAAACAAAGTGCGAGTAGATTTTCAGATATTGCTAGAAAAGGTCCGTCTTCCAGACCATGTTTACTAGGAAGGAGTCTTGCAGGTAAAGCTGGATTCACATCTTCGGTGGAGTCTCCAACGGATCTTATTATTGCCAAAGGGGCACCATTGGTGTCTGCTATTTTAGAAGTCTGTGTGTCCGTTGTTCTGGTCCTTTGATGGACCGGAAAAATGGTCACAGGAGCACAGATGTGAACATAGTGTCAGGTGAATGTCAAGGTCTTTGCCCCTGTAGATTCCTGTCCATCTAAAATCAGGAGCATACTAAGTAATAATAGCTACTCTTTAATTTTTGCTATAGGAACTTATAGGAGACAAGTTTTCTGGACGTGTGCAAGAGGAAGTAACACTATTTTATTATTTCTATTATTATGTTCATTCTCCCAGTTGCATTTTTCCTCTTTGCAGGTACTGTCTGTAGTTTGCAGTTCTCTCTGAGCTTTGGGTGGAGACAGACAGAGAAGAATCTGTTCCCTAACTTTCTCACTTAGAAATAGCTCAGGTTCATGTAGGACATATATAGTGTAATACTGACATGTATTGATGTGAAGAAAGTACTTGGGCTGTGATAGACAATTCATATCTAGCTCCAGCATCAGCATAAGCCTGTGTCTCATGTTCTGTCTCATTCAGCGTCTGTTCTCTTCCCTCCTCCTCTCTGCTCTTCTTTATCTCAGAGGCATAGTGCCATACATTGTCACAACTGTTTCTGGTATTGCAGTTCAGTCCCGTTCACTGAGCTGCAGAATGAATAGGACAGAATAATGTGACGTGTGATACAGGCCTGAACAGCTGATTGTGGGAGTCCATTCCCATTAATCTAATATTTTTATCCTAAGGATAAGTCATCAATGTTTAAGTCCCAGAATTTCCCTTTAATATGGGATCCTCTCCTTAGAAGTATGAGTATTCACAATATGATAGACTGGGATAATACAGTCTCTAGTCATTGCCCCCATAATGTTACGGTAATGGGATAATACACCAGGTGATATCACCATATCAAACTAACATGCGCAAATAACGAGGATCCGCATAGCAACCAATTTGCAATTCACCTGAGAGCAAACACATTTGTTTGACTGCTATGGTCAGCCGCCATAGTCTGTATGTATGAGCCCCACTATCTTATTATGTATAGAGCAAATAAGCAAGATGTGGAAACCATAGCACATGTCGTAACATGCCATATATGTCCCTCTCACTTTCAATATTTCTTCTAAACTGGTGATTATTGGTCAACAGACTTTTTTGTGAGAACATTTGTTTCTGCTTATTGCCTCATGTGAAAGGCTTGGCAATTCAAAGACCCAACATATGCCACTATATACCATGTAGTGGCCTCTTCTATGTTGCCCATAGATTGCATTCAGCACACTGATGAACTGTCATCCCTCCTAACTGTCCCAGATTCAGTGGTCAGTCCCGGATTTCTGGTGCAGTCCCGCTATCCCAGGTGGTGGGAGGTATGTCCTGGCTTTAACAGATAAAGTTAAGTACAAAGGTGGAGCAGGCAACCATTCACCCCCATCACTGTTGCTGGTGGATTGCATGCAGGCAAGTGCGATATGGTGATGCAATCCTGCCTGCTCCTGCAGGTTACTGAGAGCAGAAATCCTGGAGTGCCTTTTTTTTTTTTTTTTTTTTTTTTGCGTGGGGCACAAGGGGACATTATACTGTATGAGCATTATGGGGGGCATTATACTGTTTGGAGGCCAGTAAATTGGGGTTATACTATGTGGGTTACAAAGGGACTGGGTGTAACTGAGTGAGGTCAATGGGGGCATAGGTGGCATTAAAGCAGTGGCGTATCATATGTAAATTTGTCAAGGCATGCTGCGCAGATTTTATCCTTCTTTCTGTCCTCTGAAAGTTGGGAGGTATGACTAATGTGTATGGAGGCAGCCCAAGGATACAATTTCAACATCTCAAGTTTATTACTCTGGGAGAGAAGCCGGTGCCAGAGGTGTCTGACTAAAGCTTATGCCTTACTCCCTAGGAAATAAACATGCATACTTGTACAGTATATGGGGGAGTTGGCAGAGGTTGCTTTTGGCCAAAGTGGTTTTTAGTTGATAGCTATTTTGTGTATGGCCGGCTTAAGCTAATCATACTGGACAGAACTAAAGGACCACACCTGCCTTTCTGTAGGGGCGGCACAAAGTCAGTTTTTATACCCTGCAGTTTCCAGATAGCTGAGTTTAGAGGGAACCTCTGGACTAGTCACTTGTGATTTTTGCTACGTGAGCAGGTTTGTGCCAGCAATCTTCAATGTGGAAATAATAAGTCGATTCTAGTCTCTGGATTAGCTTTACAGCAGGAATAGTCTCTTTTATGTAAATACATTTCTCTCCTGATCGCTTCAATAGAAATTATGTACCGCTATTAAAATTCATTTCTCTGATTCCGCAAAACCGATTCAGACAATGTCAGTAAAAGGCTTTTGTTAGTGTTTGCCTCGTCTCGGAGGTGTTGTCCCAAGCAAGCTGCTGCCAGGTGTTGAGAATGAGATGCCAGCAGCCCGCACTGCCTTGTCAGTTTTTAGATCTTTTTGTTGGTGAGCTATAGAATACTTTCAAAAAAGTTTTGGGGAGAAATTTCTGGATTTGTCTGCGGGTACTTTTTATTTTTTGTCTGGGGGCAGCTATTACATAGGGTATGTACATATGCAACAGAACTAAATTTGTCATATACAGGGAATGCGTCATCCGAAAATTACCTACTGTTGAAGTCTGGTTTTTCAAGGGGTTTTCCTGGCAAAAATGTTTTTTGTTTTTTTTTTAAAAAAGCACAGTTAGTGCTATTAATAGGTTAATAACTGCAACCAAATACCTTTTAGCAGCGTTCTGAGTGATTTCTGGGTTTCTCTGGGAGCTCCTGGCATTTTCTGCATTTATTTGCATGGGCATCTTACTGTTCTGCTTTCCTACAACTACCAAGATGCATTGCGCTTCACTCAGAGCTGACTCACGCTAGCTCCCTCCCTCTCTCACTCCCTCACATCCCCTCCCTCTTTCCCTATATATGTGTACCTATCCACAGGTCACAGAGCACATCTAGAAAACTCATGTAAGTTAATGAACGTCTCCAGACTATTGTTCTTCATGAATCATGTGGTTTCTGTAAAATTAGTAAAATCTCTAATACTGTTAGCAGCAGGTTAGGCAAGATGACATAAACATGTACAGAAATAAAGTAACAATTCTACAGTCAGAACATAAATCCAGGCAGTAATTTTGTTTCTAATCTGTTTTTAATAGTAAAAATCTAGCTGTTGCTGTACATTTCTCTTAACTTATGTTGTTTGTACATTTTGATTATGGTAGTCCCAAACATGTCAACTAACCCAGCTTTGCCGGGAGTCTCCCAATTTCCATGTCCCATCACCCAGTCACCCGGCTGACCTCACCATAGTGCAGTGACTACTCATGAGGAGGTTGCTGGGGGATCCTTCCATCTATATAAAGATTTATTCTATGTATTTTTTTTCATTTGGTGTGATCCAGGGTTTGAACCCAGGATCACTCCATTAATCTCAATGGGAAGATTTTCTCTTATAAAAGGTGACTGGGTCTGCACAATGGTGTGCCGGGGATAGGTGAGTATGCCTTTTTTTTTGTTTTCCAGCCACTTTGGCTGACCCAGAGTAATTCATGGAAAAACCCTTTTAAGATTGATTGATTTATTTAAAGCAGTAATAAAGTGACCAACATAGGTGCATCTACTAAAAAGCCTCAAGTTTAGGTGCTTGCTAACCAACTTTTGTCAATCAGGTATACTGAAATGGTTTACCTGTATAACTAATACCTGGACTTAACTGGGGTGACTAATTCATTTATAAAAGCGCATTCAGAACTGAACACTGCTGATCAAATGTTAATGAGTAAAATGCCCCCCCCCCCCTTTCCTCTTGGTAGATCCTTTAGTGTCTATGTAGATTGATGTCACGGTATATGGAAGTTTTCTCCTTAGATTGATCACCTTCTGTCTTTATCCCTCTTCCCTCATAGATTGTAAGCCCTTGCGGGCAGGGCCCTCTATCCCACTGTGCCATGTGGTCACTGTTAGTATTATATTTGTTTTGTATATCTAGTGTACCCTATGTAAACCCTCAAATGTAAAGCACCATGGGATTAATATAATAATGTACAGCACCATGGAATTAATATAATAATGTACAGCACCATGGAATTAATGGTGCTATATAAATAAATAATAATAATAATAATAATAATAATAATAATAGATGCCACCTGGGAATATCATGTGTATTTTTTGTCACTTAATCATCCAATTGAAGGGGTAAGGTAAATGGAAAGCAGGGCTGTGGGTCACGGTCAGACAGAAGCTCCTCTAATTCACCAAAAAAGCCAGCAATTTCTAAAAAAGTAATTACATTTAATTACATTTATACAATGTTAATAATTGTACAGTTACAAATAATTATTTTATTTTTGAGTTGGACTCCTCAGTCGTGGTAGAAAGTGATCATGTGAGAATTGCTTAACTTGGCTGTCAGCTGAGCTTGAACGTTCATGTGGAAGTGTGAATTGTGTACATACCATAATTTATACACACTCCTTCAGAATCACAGTGTATAGTGTGAAGCGTCAATAGCCTACAGTGGCAGTATATTGAAGACAGATGCACTCAGCTATAAATCATGGCTTTGGACTGTGCTCTCCTCCTGTGAGGATTACCTAGTATTAGTGTTCACAGCTGGATGGCCAAAATGCAAGGATTTACTTTCCACTAATTTATCATAGAAGTCTGCTGTATCTGAAGGAAACAACTTATGAACTATGTCTGCAAGTCCACTGTGGTCTGTAAATCTAGCAAGGGTCAAGGATGGACAAGAGATGAGAGTTGTTATAAATTTTTTCTTCCTGACGTTGGATAAAAAATCAGTCTCTTATGAACTCTAGGGACCTAAAACATTGTATGATATATTGAGATGAGATATTGATTATATCATATTTAATAATCAGCGGGTAACACTGATCAACACTGAACCTTCTAGACATATGTAATTATATGGGACCTCATAAAATTATAAATTTGTTGTTTGGCCATGAGCTATTGAAGATGCATGGCCATCTTAAAGGGATTTTCCACGATTTGCAAAAATAAATTGCGACTTTTTATGCCTTGTAAATCAGAAAACTAATGTAGTGTGTGGCTTTCTGATTCAAGAACTGTATCTGATATCCCCTAGAATGGGGTCCATTGATCACCATTGCTATTAACTATATAATGAAGGCAGATATCCAAGGAACATGTAGAGATTATAATGTTGCCTGGTTTTAAATCTTGGTTGAATGCATTATCTAAGCAATAGTTTGGTTTGGGCCAAAATATATAGCACAGATAAATATTAGAAACTTTGTAATATATTTTACAAAAGAAAAATGTCTCTCTTTCTACATATTGGGATCCCTTCTTCCTCCCTCTCTCTCCTAAACTACTCGCTCGCTCACTCACACACTTACTCACTCTGAATTCTATGCTAAATCTGTATTGGAATCCCAAGATGGTCTGTCAGTTCACAGACTGATTAGATTATACGCGCCAATGAAGTCTATGGAGAGGGGAAAAGGAAAGAGCAGTCCAGTGAGAGAAACACAAAGACAAAGGCTTGTTGCTGTAGCTATTAATTTTGTGTCTCACCCCACAGCTTTCTTCAAATCGCTACTGTATAATGTCATTCCTACTGCTCCGGAGTGCGTGAGAGAAAGTTAGAGTAGAATTTCCTGATTTTTCTATGTGCAGTTCATTGGAGACCTCACAGCATCTAGTTTCCACTAGTTGAGAGACAACTGAGAATTAGAGTAAAAACCTGCAGAGAGAAAACCTGCTCAGAAAGGTAGGCTACATGTCATATAATGGCCAAAAATGTAATCCATCACATACACCTGGCAGGTTGTCTTGAAAAGTCACTCAAAAGTGTAGGTAAACTTTTGGTGCATTAGTCTGAGTGTTCAAAAGTTGAAATATCTTCAGGGTCTTGCTTGGAAGTCTTTTCTCCGGCTATATAAGCCTTCATATAGTGTCCTTATTGTTTTTCTGCTGCTAATAACCCCATTATGGCTGCAGCACATTTTGCATTTCTCTCTGAGGCAGGGGTTGTGTACAGTGCCAATCTACATCCCCCCCACATCCATTATTACTATTACTACTGGTTTATCCACCTGCAATTCTGTCAGGAATAACTGTAAAATATGAAACAAATAGCTGATCCAGGGGCACGGGATTTCAATTCTGGGTTATGATGAATCTAAAGTGATCTCTGACACAGAAAAAGAGGAATCTGAGCACAATAAGGAAAGCTGCTTGATGTCTTTGACTAACATCCCATCTGTAATAACACAAACAGCTAGTCAGAAGTAAATACACTCACTTTATGCTGTGAGAAGCTGCAGATGTCGCTGTTCCTGGTAAATGAAGGGAAAGCTGTGTGGAAACCTCCATCACTGTGTGAAGAGAAACCTGACCCTTCCCTCTCCACTCACTGTATTCCCATCTTGAGCTTGTTGGTTTCTAAAGAAAGAGCTTCCCTAGTATCTCCTAGAGGCAGCAACTTTAAACATGGCGCCCGCTCAGAAACTGAGTGGTCACTATAGCTGCTGGGTCTCTGTGGCAGCCTTTAATAGATTTCAGTGGATATTGCAATACATTAGTATTACAGCATATTGTATGGATCAAACAACCCTAAGGGTTCAAGTCCCCCCCCCCAAAAAAAAAAAAAAAAAATATATATATATATATATATATATATATATATATATATATGTTATATATATGTGTGTGTGTGTGTGTGTGTGTGTGTGTGTGTGTGTGTGTGTGTGTGGGATATATATATCTATATATAAAATTATATTTCAAATCGCCCCCTTTTCCTATATCACATATAAAATAAACCATAGTACACACAAACACATTAGGTATCCGTGCATCCAAAAAAAAAAAAAAAAAAAAAAAAAAAAAAAAAAAAAAGAAAAAAAAAAAAAAAAAAAAAAAAAAAAAAAAATAAAAAAAAAAAAAAAAAAAAAAAAAAAAACAAAAAAAAAAATTTTTTTTTTTTTTTTTTTTTTTTTTTTTTTTTTTTTTATTAAAAAAATAAATTTTTTTTTTTTTAATAAAAAAAAAAAAAAAAACAAAAAAAAAAAAATAACCTTTTTTTTTTTTTAAAAGGAAAAAAAAAAAAAAAAAAAAAAAAAAAAAAGGGAAAAAAGAATTTTTTTTTTTTTTTATTAAAAAAAACCATTTTTTTTTTTTTTTAATTTTAATAGTCCACCATAATTAATTTTTAAAAAAAAATTTTGCCCAAAAAAAAAAGCCCCCGGGGGGCGTGGCCTGGACGCGCATGGAGTAGCACGCGCGCAGGTCCTTCTCCGCTCCTCCGCTCGCTACTGAGACCCGTGGACCCCTCAGCAGGCGCAGTATGGGCAAGCGCTTACCGAGGAAGGTGGCCCCGGGCACCCCAGCGCCCGTGGAGAGGTCTGGGGGGGCCACCCTGGACGCCTTTCTGGCCCAGCGGCCTTCTCTACCGGGCCAGGCTGCTGCGGGGCGGCCATCTTGGATTTCCTCCGCTCTCCAGGCACAGGGGTCGCAGCGCAGCTTCTCTCCTCCCGCGCTCCCCCTGTCAGCCAGCGGAGCGCCGCTTCAACAGAGATCCCTGTCGGCGCCTGGGCAACCCAGAGTTTCCCCAGCACGAGTACTCCCACAGTCTCCTCACCCTGGGATGTCCCAGCAACTACATTCTGCTTCACCAGCACTCCTGGCAGAGCGGCATGAGAGGACCCCGGATGTCTCCAGCTTCTCAAGGAGTTCTGAGGTCAGTGGCTCTGCTCCCTCCTACACCGCTGATGAGTTGCAGCCTGTGGCCACAGAGCTGGTCTCTGTGGCCCCCCATCTACTATCTTCCTCCATCGCCCCTCCCCTCCATAGCTCAGGGGGGATGGCGTGGTGGAAGGCGCTGGCGTAGGGGCTCCTCCGCCCCACACTCCCAAGGATTATGCCTCCCCCCCTCCAGTCCTGCACCCCCAGAGCTGCATTCCAGGCCCATCTTCAGCACCATCATCCATGGCGGACCTTCTTCCTCAACTTCCTACTAAACAAGACCTTAAAAGTATGGTTGCGGAAATCACAGCGTCCTTCCGATCTGAAATTGCTACCCTCCGCACTGATTTACACTCCATTGCTAACCGAATGGACACGCTGGAGAATGACCATGACACTACCAGAGACTATGTTGCCTCACTGCATGATACTACCACTGAACAGGGTTCAGCTATACGGGACATGCAACGCCACTTGGAGGATCTTGACAACAGGGGCCGGCGCAACAATATACGCATCAAGGGACTCCCAGAGGCTGACCAATCTGAGGATCTGCCTGTTCTGCTGGAGGCTGTCTTCAACACTATACTGCAGGAGCCCCCGTCCCACAAAATTAAGTTTGATAGGGCACATCGAGCCCTTCGACCCAGAGGATCTTCCGCCACACCCCGTGATGTCATCTGCTGCCTCCACGACTTCACCCTTAAAGAGGCTATAATGAGCAAAGTGCGCAAACTCAAAGACTTCGAGTTTCAGGGAGCTCCACTACAATTCTATCAGGATCTGTCGCTAATCACCCTCCAGAAACGCCGCCATCTCCGACCCCTCCTCCAGATTCTTCAGGAGCACCAAATTCCTTACCGGTGGGGATTTCCGTTTGCTCTCATTGCTCGTAGGGATGGTCGCTCCGCTACGCTTCGCTCCTTTGCGGATTTGCCTCTCTTCTGTGACCTATTGGATGTTCCCCTGCCGGATTTAACAGACTGGGAGCTATTCTCTCCACCCCCTCCCCCACCACCGGTTTGGCAACGATTGGAGCCCAGACGACGTCATGCATCCTCCGCGGTGGTGACCACTCGGAGGCCCCGGCTGGAGACTGATCCCTGAGGAGGCTGCCCCCCCTTGAGACGTTCTCCCTTTTCTCGGTGGTGCTTTGGAATCTGCATGCCTTAATGTTATGTTTGCTTCTTTTTTTTTTTTTTTTTAGGTCTACGGGTCTCATCTATTATGCTTATTATTGGATTGTTTTAGCGGAGTGGGGCGGGGTGGGGTTCCGGTGACTCCCCTTCCTTCCTTCTTTTTACTGGTGGTTGGGGATCCACCGCCTCCCCTCCGACCTCCTGTCCACGCTCTCCCCCCCTAAGGGGATACTTGGACTGTGCGGCCATTGATCCTGATTGGACCTCTGGCTGCCCTCATTGGTCCCCAGGCGAGTGACTTAGCCTCGCCCACAAAGTATTGTTTAACTGTTTTTATTTTTACTTTGTCATTTATGATGTCTTTTGCCTCCCTCCCTCCCTCTCTTTCCCCCCCCCTCCCTGATCTAGAGACCCTGCCTCGACTTTGGGTTCCTGTTTGTGGATTGCCCTTTTGCCTCTCCGAGGGAAACTTGCCAGCGTCATGTGAGATGGGTGAGCTTATTGCAATCCGCCACTGTCCTCCAATCCTGGGTCCCAATGGTTAGGTGCGTGACAATTAATGTCAAGGGCCTGGGTTCCAACATTAAAAGGCGCCATGTCCTTAGAGAACTCCGCTCCTTACGAGCGGATGTGGCGTTTCTTCAGGAGACTCATTTTGACCGCGCTGGTACTTTTGCCTTCGCTAAGCATTATTTTCCCGTAGCTTTTTCAGCCTTCCACAATCGACGCAGAGCTGGGGTGGCTATCCTTCTTTCTCGATCCTGCCCAATTACAGTGACGACTTCCCACATAGACCCAGGTGGCCGGTTTGTTATCTTGGAGGGGCTCCTTTATGGTGCCCCGATTGTTTTATGCAATGTCTATGCCCCCAATTCAGCACAGATCCCGTTCTTGCGCCGGGTATTCTCCCGTCTGCGCGCTCTCCCACCATCAGCTTGGCTGGTGGGGGGAGACTTTAACATGGTCTTCTCTGAACGGGCGGATCGTCTGGCGTTACCCCAGGGCCCAACCCCCCATAGGTTGGCCCAACTTGCAAGGGAGTTCCGCAGGCTGATCCGCGCCCACTCTTTGTATGACCTTTGGCGAGTGGACAATCCTACGGCGCGCTCCTACACCTTCTTTTCTCACCCTCATAACACTCACACCCGCATTGACTACTTCTTTGGAAATGCTCCTGCTCTTCGTTTGCTTAGGGACACGAACATTGGCCCTCTCACCTGGTCTGATCATGCCCCAGTCGTGGTTACCTTATCTACGACTCCAGTGCCTACTCGCCAATGTCATTGGCGTCTTAACGAAACACTGCTCAATTCGCCGACCTCCCTCGAGACCCTGCGCACACACTTGATAGATTATTTTAGGGACAACTTAGGCTCGGTAGACTCTCTTGCCATTCTCTGGGAAGCCCATAAGGCGGTCATGAGAGGATGCTGTATCGCATTGGCTTCTAGGCTTAAAAGGGACAGACAGGCCCAGGAACAGCTCCTCCAAGCCCGTATTCGGTCCCTTACGACGACTTTGGCAGCGCATCCATCCCTGGGGGTTCTTCGCCGTTTGGTCCTGGCCCGGGCGGACCTCCGTGATTTGGAGACCCGCCATGTGGAACGACTTCTCCTTTATACCCGTCAGCGGTTTTTTGAACGAGGTAATAAATCTCATACCCTCCTGGCAGGAACCCTCAGGGATCATCGGGCCTCTTCCACACCACACTCTGTCCGTGACCCCGCGGGTACTCTTCAACATCACCCTGATGCTGTGGCGCTGGCGTTCCACTCTTACTACTCTAAGCTGTATGACTTACCCCCCCCACGAGCACTACTCCCTGGGGATGACTCAACACTACTGGAAGACTATTTAAAGGATTGTTGTCTCCCACGCCTTCCTCCTGAGGCCCTAACCTCCCTGAACACCCCCATCACCAGGGAGGAACTAGAAGGGGTCCTGAGGGACCTCCCAAATGGGAAAGCCCCAGGCCCAGATGGGTTCACTTACAATTATTATAAGGTTTTCCAGGGTGAACTCTCTGCTCATCTATTGTCCCTCTTCAATTCCTTCCTTTCAGGTTCCCCTATACCCCCGACTATGCTCTCTTCACTACTCACATTGGTCCCTAAACCGGGTAAGGACTTGCAGGATTGTGCTAACTACCGACCGATTGCTTTGCTGAACACGGACCTGAAACTTTTCACCAAACTCTTAGCCAATAGACTGAATGCTTGGCTCCCTCTGCTTGTCCATAAGGACCAGGTGGGATTCATCCCCTGTCGTCAGGGTGGTGACAACACCAGGAGGACTGTGGATTTGGTGGAGGTGGCCAATCATTATTCTACCCCCGGCCCTTCTCTTGAGCCTGGACGCTGAAAAGGCTTTTGACCGCATAAATTGGTCGTTTATGCATACTACGCTTAAGGCGTTCGGGCTTACGGGACCTTTTCTCACAGCTATCCAGGCCCTTTACTCCTTACCCTCAGCAGCAATCAAGCTTCCCCATGCATCTTCGCCCTCCTTCCCTATTCGAAATGGCACTAGGCAGGGTTGCCCCCTGTCACCCATCATATTTGCCCTCTGCATTGAACCGCTAGCGGCCAAGATTAGGCGAGACCCTAATATCAAGGGCATCATGGTCCAAGATAAGGAATTTAAGATATCTCTCTTTGCGGACGATGTACTCCTCACTCTCACCTCCCCTCATACTACCCTTCCAAACTTGCTGCGCTCGCTAGAGACCTATGGTGATCTCTCAGGGTATAAGGTGAACCCCGCGAAGACTGAGGCACTCCCACTTAACATCCCACGGGACCTTCTCCTTCTCCTCCGCAGTAATTACGATTTCCAGTGGCGGGAGTCCTCTATCCGCTACCTGGGAGTCCATATATCCACTTCCTATGCGACCCTCTACTCGGCAAACTACCCGCGGTTGTTTTGTGAGCTAAGAGCCCTATTGGACAAATGGCAACCCTTGCCTATCTCCCTTTTGGGGAGAATTGCTGCGGTCAAGATGACTCTCCTCCCGAAGCTACTGTATTTTTTCGAGACTCTCCCAGTCGCGATACCTCGGGGAGAATTACGGAACCTACAGAAAGCTATCTTCCAGTTTATCTGGAAAGCAAAACGACACCGAATACCTAGATCTGTTATGCTGGCGGATAGGGGGTCTGGGGGTATGGCTGTCCCACATCTGTTACATTATTACTGGGCGGCCCACTTACGCCATATCCCATTCTGGGCGGCTATGCCAGCATACACCAGATGGGTGCAGGTAGAGAAGCTATGGCTGGCACCCATGCATCCTAACGCGCTTCTGTGGGTCAGCTCCCCCCCCCCCCCCTGCCTCGTACCTGTTGGGCCCCATTCGGTTTACTAGATCTATCTGGTCTACCTGTTGTGCTAGATTCTCCCTGATGTCCCCGCGCTCATCTATGGTCTCCATACTATACAACCCCCTTCTCCCAGAGAGCCTGACTTCTGCCATGACTAAAGTGTGGTCTGAAGCTGGCCTTTACCGGATTGCTGATATGGTTGACCCTGGAACCTTGGAACTCAGGTCCTTTGCTTATCTTACAGCTAATCAAAACCTGCCAAGTACTGAATGGTTCCATTACTTGCAGGTGGTTCACTTTGTCCGCTCCCTCCATGGGTCTCTTAAGGTGTCACTCCCCACCGCTTTTGAAAAGATTTGCCGTGCAGGCACGTCCACTAGGGGCTTTATATCCTCTATTTACCAACTTCTTAACTCACAAACTACAGGCTCTCCTGTTAATCATCGCTATATGCTTAAATGGGAGGAGGCGGTGGGTAAACCCATCTCCCAGGAACAGTGGCGGATTGTATGGTCTCGGGCCCAGAAATCATCTCAGTGCATTACGTTTAGGGAAACGCAGTATAAGCTGTTGATGCATTGGTATCATACTCCGGCTCTCCTTCATACTTTAAACCCATTAGTTCCCCCATGGTGCTGGCGCTGTGGAGCTGCGGTGGGTACCCTGCACCATATCTTTTGGACGTGCCCTCTCATCCTCGGTTTTTGGAGGGAGGTCAGGACTCTGACGACTGCTCTCTTTTTGCAAGAGGTTCCTCTTGACCCTCTTCTTTATCTCCTGAACCTTCCCCCCAGACACCTGAGCAATAAGTCATCCAGGCTTTTCTTGCATCTTTGTACTGCAGCTAAAACTCTCATAGCTAGAAACTGGAAGAAGGTGAGTCCCCCATCTAGTCTTGAGCTTGTGGCTAGAATGAAGGATGTGAGGAGTCTTGAATACCTGACTGCTGGCCTACATAATTCACGGGAAGCCTTTGGGGCTATTTGGGCACCCTGGGACATGTATTGTACATTACAGGGTCTCTGATCTCTAGTCCTCTCCTTCCCTCCCCCCCCCTTCCCTTTGGTCCTACCCTTGTCTTCTTAACCCCTCCATTCCCCCCTCCCTTGTTCACTGCTTAATTTAAATGCATATTGCTTAAGGGGGAGGAGGCAGATAGCCTCTATTTACCTCAATGCTTCCTGTTTGTTTGATTATTATTGTTTTTTTGTTTTTTCTTTATTCCTTGTTAATGAAAAATTTTTCAATAAAATTACAGTTATATAAAAAAAAAAAAAAAAAATATGTTGGGTTTGGAAAAGAAAAAAAAAAAAAAGTTGAAGGGGGAGGGGGAAAAAAAAGAATATTAAAGCACATAAAAGCCTGGGGGGGGTTAAATGGCCAAAGAAATCATTGGGCTATAGCCATTCAGCTTATTCATTTACATTTTGTCATCAGCCCATTCATGTTTAGTTGTTATTAATTAGGATTTCATATGTTTGGCCAGAGAAAGGCAAAATATAACCCCAGTGAACCGTACACCAGGGTAGCTTCAAACAGGGGAAAGATTCCATCCAAACTTCACACAAGGTTGTAATGCTAAGAAATTCATTGATTTATAGAAAGGCTTTTATAGTTTTCCTTTTAAGAAGCCTTTTAGTCTTTGTTTACTTGGCCATTTGCTCTGCAGCGGCTTCGTTCTGAATTTACTTCTTAGAGTGCTTGGGATTGAATTATTGTGTAGAAGATATCATAATATTGTAATTGTAGACCAGCACTGCTGGAATTAACTTGTCATTTCACTTATTATTTCCATTTATGAATTGTGGTATAACTTTCTGTCTTCGCTTTAAGGTAAGTCACTTAATTCTGTAGGATAGGCCATCCACATTCGATTAGTGGGAGGCTGACCATTGAACATACCAGTCATTAGGATGGAGGAAGCACAGCTCCTTTTAACCCCTTGTACATGTGTATGTGTTTAAAACATCCTGTCATATATGTATATCTTGTAATTGACAGTCAGGTTTCTGCTGCAGCAGTAAGGATGGTGATATAACTAATTCCCGATATACTGCAGCTATTTAAGGCTAAGGCACCACGTTGCAGAAATGCAGCTTTTATTTGTTGTAGATTTTGCTGAGCTTTTTTGAGCCAAAGCCACGAATGGTCACAAAAGGAATTGAAAATATATAGGAAACTCTTCTACTTCTACCTTCTGCTCAGTCCACTCCTGGCTTCGGTTTAAAAAACGACATTCAAATCTGCAACAAAATAGCAGCGTTTCGTCAATTTGGGGCCTCAGCTGCAGTCAATAGTAATCAATACATCTAAATGGTTTGACAGGGTAATTGACAACCCAATTCTCCATCCCATAGCACAATGTAACAATGTTCCCCATAGCTACCATCTTAGAAATGTAGTCAAATGCCACAGTTTTACCAATACTACAGTACATATGTACTGCATTGCAGTGTGGTCTAGCAACCTAATCGTTAAGTACTGAAAAATGTAAAAAAAAAAACAACTTTTATGCACAAATTATGCTTTGTTCTGTCAAAAAATAAATGTAAAAACTACACCTAATTATCAAACTAAACTATAAATATATCACATATTTTGTCTACAACTTGAATTAAATAAAATGGAATAAAAGCAATCAAAAAGTTGTATGTATCCCAAAATGATACCAATGAAAACTTCAACTCATCTCACAAAAAAAAAAAGACTTTTCACAGTTACATCAACAATAAATGAAAAATTTATAGCTCTTAGAATACCAGGGTGAAAAAAACCAAACAAAATAAGGATTATCCTTAATCCCAAAGAGACGTGGTTGCTTAGAGGTTAATGTTTACCCATTAACCATTAACCCATTGCCATCTCATTCAAGTCCAGCTCTTTGTATAATTTAATAGCTGCTGCTCCACTGATTCCAGCACAGTTGGAATTTTTTTTCTCTAGCCCCCACCATTCGTGGGCAATCAATGCTGTTAGTTTTGGTGCCTGATATGCAATTTAGTCTCTGTACTGTCAGGAGGGCGGTGTCAGGCAGGAGCTGACAAGGGGTGTGATTCTGAACTCTGACACTGGCTGCCTCTGATTGGATCTCTGAATCGCACCCCCTGTCTGACACTCCCCTTCTGATATTACAGAACTTAAATAGCACATCAGGCAACAAAACTAACTGTGCTCAGGAATGGTGGGGACTAGAGAGAAAATTCTAACTGTGCTGGAATCATCAGAGCGGCGTCTATTAAAAGATGCTAAGAACTAGAATTGGTGGTGAAAGGTCCTCTTCAAGTGTATGAGGCTGAGCTGTTGTGCCCGGCACAATTACAGTCATGCCACTGTGTCTGGATAAACTAGGTCCTGCCGTAGCTTCACTTTGTTGTTCAGTGGGGCTCAACTTGCCAAATGTTTTTGCATTCCTTAGACTAAATTACCTTTTCTAGTTTTGGAAATCCCCTTTAAGTATTAAACCTGTCTCCATGAATATGAATGTCTATTTCATGCCACATGTATAGCATCAGCCAAGAAATAACATCAGATATCACATCCTTCTTTTTGAGCTCTTAGTTTTTGTACAGAATAGACAGAAGAATGAATTGTCACACTGTAATAATATCTCAAAGTTCCATTCTATATAGTAATGTATTACACGACACACAAGACTACTGTTCTCTTCTGGCAGACAGTTTTAAGAAAAGTCCATTTATCATAATCACGCAGCAAGTCTCGAGGGGACGATTATAATCTTAAAAAAAAAAAAAAATCAGACCTAGAAAGGAAGAACAAAAATTTGGATTTCTGCTATTTCAACAAAGCGTTTGCAGTATAATTATGAGCATCAAACAATAGCTCATTTTTGGACGGTTCTTTTCTTCTGACTTTATAAATGCTCTCAAGTTCACTTCAATATAATGTCATATGAATCTTCCCCGAGATCACTGAAGAATGAGATGCATGAATTATGCATATTTATATATCCATCATACCAATAGTAAGTGCACAACAATTCTCATTACAGTTTTGCTAGTTATTCCTCTGCTGTTGCTAGCAAGAACATAACTTCAAGCACACAGCCATGTAATCTCACATAAAAAACAAACAAAAAAAAACATAATTTTTAAAAGCCTGCTGTGTTAAAGGGGTATTCCCCTCTGACACATTTATGGCATATCTCATGAATGGGAATCCCCTGACCCCAGTCTAATGGCTGCTCACAATGGAAAATGGCTGTGCATGCACGCATATTGCCATTTATGTTTAAGCTGCATGCTCTGGTATTTTTGGAACTCTCAGAGACCTACAAAGCCAGAGGCGTAACATAAAGCTCCCAGGCCCCAATGCAAAATCTGTAACAGGACCCCCACTATAATGTATTGTTCATAGTACTTGTCTCCTCATATTTGCAAGAGACACCATATAAGCGTGTATGCTTCCGAAGTGTCTTGAGACGCCCTCTGCATTCCCTCAATTTACGCCGCTATGGATATGCCATAGGCGTGTCACATCGGGTGGGGACATACTTATCACTGAACTGGCTTGAGGCTACTCTTTAGGGCTTTGTCTAAGTTCAGTGGCGAATAACTACAGTAGGTCAAGAGAAGCTAGTTCTTGGCAGAGGCATGGTCATAGAACAAGCTGGGGTGATGGCAGGTAGAGTTAGTTTGTCATGCTACTCAGGCAGAGGTCAAGGCAGGTACAGCAGTTTCCGAATAAGCTAAATAGGAAGAGGTAGAGCAACATGCACACCAAATGAGCTCATTACAGTACACCTACACAGGACACTAGACAGCTAGGAAGGACTTAAGGAAAGAGTTGAGCTGCAGGTACGGCACCTGGCTACTATACAGGTTGCAGAAGTCACGAACACCTGATTCATGCAGGGGATGCCTATCGCCTCATCACCAATTGGATATTTGTGGCCTATCCTAAGGAAAAGCCATAAATAAAAACTCCTGGGCAACCAGTTGAAGCAGAAGAGAACTCCAGACTTAAAGGAGTTGACCAGTCTATAAAAATAGTTTTACAAATATCTCAGAATGCTGTAAAGTGATTGGCTTCAGTAGGATTTGGTGCAGTGAGTGTGACACTTTTATAAATTTTTCTGCCCTGTTCTGAGCACTTATAAAAATGACTATTGGTAGGACAACCCACTTAACCCCTTGCGAGAGCTATATTGTTTTTGTAAGCTGTCTGCAGTTACAACATTACAGTGGCTCTGGCACAGGGCTTAATAGGTGTTGCTAAAATGTACCGTATACTGCAATACAGAAATAATGCAGTATATTGTCACAGGACTTTGTGTCATTTAAAACGAACAAGATGAAATAAAGCTTGTGTCTTATTTTTTAATATTAGGGTGAACAGTTTTTCAGACTGTTGTTTTGATCCTATGGCAGATCAGAGAAACAGACTAAACCAATACAGTGTTAAAATAACCTAAAGCATACAGTATAAAATAACGGAAAAAGTGTATATGGTGATCCATAATGTACAGGTTGTTATGAGTCAAAGATTTCAGAATGTCCCCTCTGTCATGCAAGTAATGTCATATAGCAAGTGCAAAACGTCAATGACATGCAGGGTAATACATTAGTACTATTAAAGCAGCAAATATCACTACTATATAAAGTACTAGGATAAGAGAGAACATTGGTGGCTCAAGAGGGGGTGTGGCAGAAGCTGCTACTGTGAGGAGTCTTGAGTATTGTGTAGGAAAACCGGCTCCTACCATGGTAAAGAGAAATTTGCCTTCTCTGTAGCATGTGGCTTGGTGTTTTAAAGAGGACCTTTCACCACCTCCACCAACTTCAGGTGTTAATAGGTGTCACTCCATTGATTCTGGCATTCTGGAATGTTTTCTCTAGACCCCACTGTTCCTGTTAGTTTCAACACCCTATATGCTTTTTAAGCTCTGTATTGTTAAGTGGGCAGTCCCAGTTTGTCCATCCCAGGACCACCCACCTTGAAGGAAGAGAGCTTTTTTTTTAGCTTATGGGATGCTGATTCAACAGCACTGATTGATCAGGAATGGTGGCGGCTAAAGAAAAAATTCCAGCTGCGCCAGAATCCGTGGAGCGAAGGGTGTAAATTGGATTTGGTGGAGGTGGTGAAGGGTCCTCTTAAAATTTAGACAATGCATGTGTATTCAAGAAGACAACAGTAGAGGGCACTGCTCCTGTGTTATGTTCACCAGGGGCACCTGTGGGCCCATAGTAATGAAATGGGCCCCGTGGAAGCTTGTATACAGTCTGGAAAGGAATACGCATTGCTTAAGTCAGTTGGTGAGAAGTAATATGTTACCAAGGAAACCAAAGGGCAGATGGGTAACACTGGATCATAGTATAAATGGCATTATGTGCTAGTAGGGAAATGCAGTTATATGTGTGCGCATATTTAGCATCACCATAGTAACCAAGTAGCCACGAGGTCAGAATAGTGTGAAGATTTTAGTGGAAGAGTGAAGAAATCAGGCTATACCTTTTAGAGGCTAACTGAGTATATTTGATAAGTAAGCTTTCGGAAGTACTAGCTCCCTTCATCAGACATGGTGTTGTACAAGAAACTGAAAATTCCCAGATTTTTTTATACCCTAAAGACATGGACCTTCAAAGGATCTTAGAGTCCTTAAAAAAACAAAATGCAATCTAAGTAGAGAAGTTATTTACAACTGGTCAAAAAATAAACAATCTGGAAAGTTGTGGTGCGTGACTGAGGGATCTGTTGTCTGTTTGCTATCAGGTGGTGATTTGTGACCCTCACAGTTCATACATAGTGTGACATGAAACTGGCATGAATATTAAGTCCAAATTGCAGAGTTTGAAATTTTTGCATTAACTTGTATTCCCATTCTTTCCTCTCCTCCTGCATCTTAAAATGTCCCATTAAAACCACAAACCGCAAATCGTCAATAGAGTGGTCGTCTCCGGAGAAATGTGCGGCCACTGGGAGATCCGTTCTGCTGTTATTAATGGTGAATCTGTGTGAGTTCATGCACTGACTGAGTCTTTGCCCTGTTTCCCCCACATAGAGGCCTGTGGTGGGACATTGCACACACATTATTAGATACACCACATTGGAAGACCTGCAGGAAAATGTCCCCCTAATTCTGTGCACCTGTTGTGACTGTGGGATAGGTACACTGTCAGCGGTGTGGCTGTGCTTGCAGGTCATGCACCTTTTTTGTAGGCAAGGTGAGGTGCCATTTTCAGTTGGGGCCTTCAGGGCACTCTGGACGATAATGCGCCTCAGGTTTGGTGGTTGCCTAAAGGAAAGGAGAGAGGGGACTGGAAATATGTCCTTGAGTCTGTTGTCCTTATGTAGCACAGATTGGAGCTCCTTGGCAATCCTTCGTAGGATCTCGAGCTGTGGGTTGTAGGTGACAACTAGGGGCACTCGGGCTTCTTTCTGGGTCTCTTTATATGTGAGTAGACTGTCTCTGTAAATGGATGCCGCTTTGTTTAATTGGTTGTCCATCACTTTTGGTTTGTATCCCAGTCGGAGAAATTATACTACTATGAAGATTTTAGTAAGAAGCACCATGTTAACCAGTTATTAAGTAGGCTGTAAATCACATCTATAAACAGAGTCAAACCAAAAAAAATGAAAAGGGACTTTGAAAAAGATGTATCCAAATGCTCTTTAGTCAATAATACAGCCTCCAATCTGTTGTGGTCATGACACAAATTGTGAAAAATGTATGTTTAGTATGGTAACCATGTTTTGCTACAATTGATACTTGACTCGAGCCTTGAAATGTGATTAGTTGTATACAAGGTCGGCTACTAATGCGGAGTTACATCTCAACGTTCCCTAATCTGGATGGTCCTGTTCTAGGGTCACTGACTTTGTCACCCTTGATGATAATAGAACATTTTTAACAATGGAGGGAGGAAAAAAATCTGAGTTCCTAAAAACAATTGTTGAGACAATTTCTGATCTACCTAGGTTTTGACCAAATAGTCCCATAAATTTTTAGATTTTGTTCTTTGAATTCTGGTTTTGAGGGATACGTTTGTTTCAAAATGTTTCAATGTAGCCTGATAATGGGGTATATTTTAGGCATTGATAGGGTACAGAAGTATGTGCCGCCGAAGAGACACCATTTACCAGTCTTTGTCCTTGTATGTTTGGCCCTAAGTGTATGTTCATGTGACGTTTTATGGGACACTCACAAGCCTTACATTTATGCTTTTTGATGGTGCAATCAGACACCATCCTTTCAATAAGAATAAATTGGGATTTTGACAGCAATTGTTTTGTGACACAAATGTAATGGTTAGGGTAGTGCATCACTCCAATACTGTCAGCGAGCTTAGAATTTATATCACTGTTAAATCTAAGCTGAAATCCAGCCACAAATAAACATATACCTAAATAAGACAAAAAAATAAGTTTATTAATAGACACACATGACATAAAGAGGCCATAAACATTTATGTTTACATCATGCGAGTCTTTTCTATTAGTAACGTTATCATTTTTGTCTTATTTGGTTGTGTCGCTGTTCTCGACAAGGCTGGAGTCAGTCGGGACCAGACATGGGTGGATTCAGAGTCGGAATTGGAGTTGGGCAAAAAGTTACTGACTCCAATTTCAATAGATTTTTTTTGCCCAATCAGCTTGCAATATGCGGTACCCATCCTCCCTTCTTGGATTTCATCAATGCTATAGGCGGTGCAATAGTAGGGCATGGCATTGAAAGAGGACATTTGGATAGCTTGTACTGCTCCTCAGATGCCAAAATATAGGTGTTTGCATATGAGGTGTGACATTTGATCATATTGCAGTCCTATATGTCAGTGCATAGTATAGATTACCATATAAAATATGTTCTCATGTAGTACAATAACTAACCCTTTCCACAACAAAATTCCTATTCACAATTACTTTGATGCTTTGAAGTTTTCATGCTGCTAGAAAGCTTTATTTCGGTTGTATTGAAGTTGTGTGCAAATGTTTCTGGCAGATGTGGAAAAATTGGTGCAAAGTAAGTATGCTTTCAATAATAGAAGTGCTAATAATTCTCTTTTGTGCATTCACTTAATTTTGTGATTTGACAAAAATAAAATTAAGATTTATCTTCAGTGTAAGGCCCCTTACACACGACCAAAGTGCTAGCTCAGTGTGTTATCTGGGTTTTACCAAGTCCGGACTTGCAAAACTCGAAACAGGTCCTATTTCTGTCCGGTTTTGTGGCCCTTATTCATTGAATGAATGGGTTCATGGAAGCACGGCCGCTGCATGGGCAGCAAACTGATGATCCATGTGCCGCCCATGCACTGGCTGTGCCGTTCAATCACGTCCAGCGGCCCGCACACGGTAGTGTGCAAGGGGCCTAAAGAAGAGCAAGGAGTCCTGGAAGTGATGATATGGCCCCACATAGTCCTGATCTTAACATCAACCAGTGTGTCTTGGATTCCATGAAGAGGCAGAAGGATTGGAGCAAGCCTACATCCACAGAAGGTCTGTGTTTAGTTCTCCAAGATGGCGGGAACAACCTCCCTTTCCTAGAAGAATTAATGGAAAGCAAAGGGTGGTCACACCAAATAGGTCAAACCACCACACCTGCAAGGAGTTTGTATGATCTTCCTCTGTTTGTGTGGGTTTCCTCCACGTACTCCCGTTTCCTCCCACACTCCAAAGACACACTGGTAGGGAATTTAGATATTGCATCCTATATGGAAAAGTGATCAAAATGTCTGTAAAGTGCTGTGGAATATGATGGCGCTATACAAGTAAGCAAAGTAAATAATATATATAAATATTGATTTAGCGGGCTTGGTGCCTCCTGGTAGTGGTGTCTTGGAATCCTCTCATCATGGCGGTCCTGGGGCCTCCCCCATTGGTGCCTTTCTGTCCTCTGCATCTACTTCTGATACCCTGGATGAGCGCCCATCTCGCTGCCACTAAGTCTGACATGGAGGCGTATGTGTCCCGGCTGGAACAGTTCTACAAGTCTGAACTTTCTGCTGTCCACTCTACTGTGCAACATCTGGAGGTGAGGGTTGACAACTTCGAGTCTTCATCTGCGTTCTCTGCGATTTCTGCAAACCCTAGAGATGTCATCTGCAGAGTGCACAGATATCAGCTGAAAGAGGCCATCATGCGCAAAGCCAGAGAGTCTCATCAAGTTCTGTTCCAGTACATTCCCATCAATTTACTCCTGGACTTATCCCGGCTTACTGTTGCCAAGCGGAATACCCTGAAGCTGCTCCTGGACTTGCTGGTTCAACACCAAGTGAGGTACTCTTGGGGCTTGCCCTTCCGCCTGCAGGTTCGCTACGGGGGGGGGCCGCACCCTTGCTTTGACACATTCGGACGACATCCCTGCCTTCACGGCGGCTCTTGGACTCCCTTCAGTGGCCGCCTTGGATTGGCCCTCCCTGCCTGACGCTCCTCCTCTGGTTTCATCAGCCCGACCCCAGCGTCGCTCTAGAAGATGCCGACGGGATTGGCCCACTGCTTCAGATGCTCAGCTGAGCCCCAGTCAGGCTTCTCAAACTTGATACCGTGAACTTTTGATGTTTCAGTACAGTTTTCGTTTCTCCGCAACTCCTGTGGTTGTAGCTCTCCCTGGGAATTTGAGAAGCGCCACCTGTGTGGTTGGTCTGTTAGTTCTCCACGCCCCCCTCGGGGTCCGAACCCTTGTGCCTTTCTCCTTTTCCCCCTCTCTTTTTTTTTTTTTTTTTCCCTTCATCTTTCTCTTCCTACTCCTTCTTTTTCTCTTCCTCTCTTGCTTTCTCCCCTGTCCAGGTTCTCTTTTCCGTGACCTTCTCTCACTTTCGTTCAAATTTCCTCCAGGTTGTTTGTGTTGTTTGTATGTTTAGCTGGTCATCTATTGCAAACTGTTATTGATGTTTAGCCATTAGCGTGGCCTGGGGGCAGCTCCTTTGTTAGAAAGCCTGTTCCCCACCAGGGTCTTCATGCTACTGTGTAGTACGTGTTTTGGCATTTATATCCTGCCTCTTCCCCACCCTTTTTGAGTGGAGGTTGCTTCCTCCACCTACCCCATAGTTTTGGTTAAATCCTCATTACTTGCAGTTTTAGTTTGTCTTAGTCTCCTCGTACTTGCCTTCCCTCTCCTTCCTTTTGTTTGTTCCTCCTGTGTCACCCTCTCTTCCTTCCCTTCCCACTTTTTGACTATGACCTCTCTTTAATTTCTGTAATCTCAACGCTCGGGGGGCTTAATGTCCCTCAAAAGCGTAACCAAATTCTGTATATTTTCCTTCCCCTTTTCCTCTTAAGAGGTTACTGGTTTCTATCCTCCCCCTGATGCCTCCCCTCCTCATTTCCCCACCTGTGTCTACCTGTGTGGTGTTCCTGCTGTGTGTTCCCCTTGTCTGCCTGTCCCTCATTTCTCCGCAGACGATGTTATTCAGAGTCCATATACCTGAGCCTTCGCCCCTTTGTTAGTACATTGTATCTTCAAACTGTGGGCGGGGTTCTCCCCTAGCCTCTTATGTTTAGGCGAGGCCTGTGTGCCTTTGCGCCTCTTGCTTGTTTATAATGGTTTTATTGGTTTTTTTTTTTCCTTTTTCTCCCCTTTTGCATTGTATTTAAATTTTTTTTTTTAATAAACATTGATTTAAACATAAATATTGATCTAGATTTCTCTTTTGTTCATTCTCTTCATTTTAACACTTCTATTTTTGAAAGCATTCTTACTTTGCAGCATTTTTCCCACAAAAACGTTTGCACAACACTGTATATAAACTATTTACGTCAATTGTGGGCATAGTGACACATCATGAGAGCTTTATCTTATAACCTGTAGAAAATGTGAAGTATGCATAAGAAATTACTTCATTAAATTGCATAGGGGACGAGGGCCAGTAGAGTTTAAGACTGTAGAGAAATATGTAGGAGGAATGCAGAGAAAGCTGTGTCTTCCCTGCAAGTGCCATGTATGCGCATATGGGATCATAGCACTAGAGGGCACTGCTCCTGTGTTACGTTTCCAACTGGTGCTTGTGAGCCCATAGAAAAGCAGTGAGTCTGCTGAAAGCCTATATACAGTAAGGGAATGAGCAGTGGATATGCCACATGATCTGAAGTAATAACATACTCCTGAGGACACCTAAGGGCAGCTGAGTGCAGTTTATAATGGACTATAGTAAAAACATCATTGTGTCAGTAAGAATACATAATTATATGTATATACATATCTAACATCACTGTGAAGCCATAGCAACCAAGTGACTGTTACTCACAAGGTCAGAATATGAGAATTCTGAATGCAATAAACACGGTGTAAACCACTTAATAATGGAGATGTTAGTGACATGTATTTGTTTAATAAATGAAGTCAAATAAAAGCGAGAACAAAAATGTTTCAGGTCATAATTATTGTATCACTAATTGGAAGCGGCATGGTAGTTCTAATTACAGCCCCTAAATGTAATTTAGACCCCAGACCAGAGCCCTAAAATTAACCAGACCCCTAAAGTTGATCAGATCTCAGACTGGAGCCCTAAAATTAGTCAGACCCCAAACCAGAGCACTAATAATGATGATGATGATGATGATGATGATGATGATGATGATGATGATGATGATGATGATGATGATAATAATAAAAATTATAATAATACATTTTATTTATATAGCGCCAGCATATTCCGTAGCACTGTACAATTTGTAGGGTTCAAGTAGAGACAAAAAGATACATTGCAGAGTGATAGTCAATTCACACAATGGGACTGAGAGCCCTGCTCTAAAATAATCAGACCCCAGATCACGGCACTAAAATTAACCAGACCCCAGATTAGGCCACTGAGCTTTCATGAAAAGTTGAAATATGTGCAGGGTCTTGCTGGCCAGTCTGTTCTATGGCTGCATAAGCCTTCATACATCATGTCCTCTCAGTTTTTCTGCTGCTAATATCCCCATTCTGGCTGAAGCACATTTTGCATTTTACTTGGAGACTGTGGATGTGTGCAATAAGGAGCAGTCTGCCCCCTCCCCTATCCATTTTACCTAGTTTGGTTTCTTTACATGCAATTCTGCCAGGAGTAACTGTACAAGAGCAAGTAAATAGCTCAGAAAAGTCCAAGTGACCATCATATAGAAAAATCCTGTCACAACTGCCTCAAAGAAGAGTTGTCACAACTAAAATTCTTCTGGATTATTGTAACATGTTTTTGTATATGTTATGTATGTTATATGCTTCAAGAATTTTTTGGGTAAAACAAAAATTGGAGCTGACCCATGTGAAACGACTTTGGAAAGAAATTGAGAGCACTTGCATGGTTAATAACTTTGTAAAGCGGCAGGCCCAGCCTGGTACAGAAACGTTTTGTTAGTGGCGTATTTTTCTTTTCCTCTATACAGCTTTGATGTTGATTATCTTAATGACATGAGTACTGTTGTAGGAGTAGAAGAATGGATTTGTTAAATTGTTAGAGCGAGGAGATAATTCCGTGCGTAGTAATGTCACTCTTATACCATCGCCTAATTAAATGCCAACTAGAGTTATCACCTCCCCCTGATCAACAAAAAAAAAAAAAGATACTGCCCTGGCTGTGAAAGAAAGGCCCCCCCATACCGTCCCTTTTTTTTTTTATTATACACACTTTTTAAACAAATCTTTTTAAAAAAATTAGGGGGGGGAAATAAAAATTTTTTTGCCTATTTTTTTTTTATGTTTTAGGGAAAAAAAAAACATTTTTTTTACCCCCCTATTTATAAAAAGGCGGGCAAAAATTTTTAGAGGAAAAAAAAAATTTTTTTTTTTCAAAATCTGCCCCCCCCTGTTTTTTTTTTTTTTTTTTCAGTTTTTTTTATCACATACAGAAATATATTTGCATTCTTATTATGAGTAACAGAAGCTTATATTGACAGTTAGAATGAGTTAATGCAGCAAGTCAATATTTGCAGTGTTGATCCTTCTTCTTCAGGACCTCTGCAATTCTCCCTGGCATGCTCTCAATCAACTTCTGGACCAAATCCTGACTGATAGCAGTCCATTCTTGCAGAATCAATGCTTTAATTTTGTCTGAATTTGTTGGTTTTTGTTTGTCCACCCGTCTCTTGATGATTGACCACAAGTTCTCAATGGGATTAAGATCTGGGGAGTTTCCAGGCCATGGACCCAAAATCTCTATGTTTTGTTCCCTGAGCCATTTAGTTATCACCTTTGCTTTATGGCAAGGTGCTCCATCATGCTGGAAAAGGCATTGTTGAGCGAAAAAATGCTCTTGGACGGTTGGGAGAAGTTGCTCTTGGAGGACATTCTGGTACCATTCTTTATTCATGGTTGTGTTTTTAGGCAAGACTGTGAGAGAGCCGATTCCCTTGGCTGAGAAGCAACCCCACACATGAATGGTTTCAGGATACTTTACAGTTGGCATGAGACAAGACTGGTGGTAGCGCTCACCTCTTCTTCTCCGAATAAGCTGTTTTCCAGATGTTCCAAACAATCGAAAAGGGGATTCATCAGAGAAAATGACTTTACCCCAGTCCTCAGCAGTCCACTCCCTGTACCTTTTGCAGAATATCAGTCTGTCCCTGATGTTTTTTCTGGAGAGAAGTGGCTTCTTTGCTGCCCTCCTTGAGACCAGGCCTTGCTCCAAGAGTCTCCGCCTCACAGTGCGTGCAGATGCACTCACACCTGCCTGCTGCCATTCCTCAGCAAGCTCTGCACTGCTGGTAGCCCGATCCCGCAGCTGAAACACTTTTAAGAGACGGTCCTGCCGCTTGCTGGTCTTTCTTGGGCGCCCTGGAGCCTTTTTGGCACCAATGGAACCTCTCTCCTTGAAGTTCTTGATGATGCGATAGATTGTTGACTGAGGTGCAATCTTTCTAGCTGCAATACTCTTCCCAGTTAGGCCATTTTTGTGCAGTGCAATGATGACTGCACGTGTTTCTTTAGAGATAACCATGGTTAACAGAAGAGAAACAATGATGGCAAGCACCAGCCTCCTTTTAAAGTGTCCAGTGGTGTCATTCTTACTTAATCATGACAGATTGATCTCCAGTCCTGTCCTCATCAACACCCACACCTGTGTTAATGGAGCAATCACTGAAACGATGTTAGGTGGTCCTTTTAAGGCAGGGATGCAATGATGTTGAAATGTGTTTTGGGGGATAAAGTTCATTTTCTAGGCAAATATTGACTTTGCAAGTAATTGCTGTTAAGCTGATCACTCTTTATAACATTCTGGAGTATATGCAAATTGCCATTAGAAAAACTGAAGCAGTAGACTTTGTAAAAATTTATATTTGTATCATTCTCAAAACTTTTGGCCATGACTGTAGTGTTAAACTCCTTTTTTTTTTTTTTTTTTTTTTTAAAAAAAAAAAACTTTTTTTTTCTCTTTTTTTTTCTCTTCTTTTTTTTTTTTCTTTTTTCTTCTTCTCTCTAAAATACCAGCGCTATCTCACACCACCAAAAATTTTAAAACATCATCGCTGTGTTTTATTAAGAAGAAAAAATTTTTTTTTTTTTTTTTTTCTCCCAGAAATAATTTAACACCCCACACCTTTTTAATTTTTTGTTTTACTAATTTTTTTTCTTTGAAAACCTTTTTAATTTTTAAATAAATTTTTTTTTTATTTTTTTGCCATAAATTAGGTGAAAAATTTGGAAAGTTGGGAGGGGTAGTTACTATTGCAAGGTAGCCATTAAAATAGGTTTCAAAATCTGCTGTTGCTGATGCTGTCACCCATGTCCAGTACATATACCAATGTCCCGTACTTGCACCCATGTCTAGTACATATACCAATGTCCAGTACTTGCACCCATGTCTAGTACCTGTAGCCTTATCTATTTCCTATTTCTGCAAAACACTGCAGCGCTAATACTAAAATGGACTTTAGACTGTGGGGAAGATATCACCACAGGTCTTTGTAAAGCTGCCGCTTCTGCTGCTGATAACACTAAGCAAGGTAATGGTGGCATTCTACTTGATTGTTAAAGAGGTGGGAAGTATGGGCAGTATATATGAGAGAGGGGCTATAGGGGGCAGATTATGTTACAGGAAGGGGAGGGACTGGGAGGCTTTTTCACAGACAGCTAGGGCAGAAGAACAGGGGGCAGGACTCTTGATAAATCTGAGATCACTTGGTAGCTTCAAATAGTATCTACAGGAAACCGAGAGAGAGAGAGACCTCTTGTTTACACAGGAACCCATGCAGAAAAAAAAGAGGTCACACTATGATCTTGTGACTTATTGACGAAGGTGAAAGCAGAGTAAGGACAGTCACTGAGTAGACAAATTTTACTATTGAGGGGGTAATCATTCAGATAATATAGTGAGTCAAGAAAAAAAAAAAATAATTCACCGGAGAATCCCTTTAACATATAAATTAATATACTGTAATTAATAAGCACAGCTTACTCACTTGTTGGGTGTTGGTTTGTAGATATTGGCAAAGAAAGCAGTTCTCAGTTTAATGGGTCTGTACTTTGAGAAACCCCTTAGACAGCAGGGTATAAATATACCAATAAAAAAGGCCTCTTACTCATGGCACACGGAGTGCCTTGTAACATGTAGGCATGATCTCTTTCCACTGATTTCCTGTTTTTAATCAGAATGAATAAAAGATGAAGTTTTAACAGTCATCGATCCTTGTGCTGGATTGGATTTTTTTCATTAGTCCCTTTAACATATTAGGATCATAAATATTGTGAAACAACAATATGACTTCATGTTACTGGTCTCTACAGAAGAAGATGCCTAAGGGATGCTCTATTATCTGGCATCACGCACTGCTCTATAGCTATTGGCTGAAGCTGAATCTCACCTACTTCCTGCTCTGCAGTATACACTTTGCAGATTATACGGCTAATACGGAGAGATGGCTGCTCCCCTCCAATATGTAGCTTTCTCTGCTTTGTATTCCAAATGCAGTATATAAAACCGTACTGTATTATGTGCAGAGTCTTTACAGGGACAGGAAGTCTGTAAGGTGCAACTGCAACCAATAGCTGCAGAGCACCGAGTGATGTCAGAAGGGGTGTCATTTTTGCAACTTATCCTGTACGGTCCATTAATGTGCATGCCTTTTATTGCTTCCTGCGGTGTCCCACCTACTGCATGCTTTCATGGTGCTCCATACATTCTAGGCTCTAGAGTAAAGGCCATAATGACCCTGTATATGAAATGACCCTAGTAGTTTCACTATCACTTACTATCTTCTGATTCATCCCTGGATACTGGCTGGCTATGCTTGACGTTTCTAGAACTTTCTTGGTCTGTACTGTTCCTATTTTGCATAGTTTACGCATTGGAAGCTGTGTCATAAATGTTAATAGTCACGTTTCCCACTATGTGGGAGTCTACCTTTTGACTAGTTTTCTCACTTTGTTCCATCATTTTTCAGTAATGTGCTTTGTAGATTCTTAAACATTTCTTCATTTAGCTTGTGTGGGATGAATTTTCTGCACAGTCTGGTGGCCCCCTGGTGACTTGTAATTACAGATTAATGGCATCCCGTCTGTCACCGTGGCAGCTCCAGTGCTTGCAGTCACCTAAAGTGCTTGTATCTTCCCACCATCTCCAGCTTCGCATGGAATCTTCCCTTTTTTCATGTAGTCCGCAGGTATGTGTAGAGGAAGGAAAATTTAACTGTGTAAATACAGTAGTCAGTATTGTGGACCCCAAATACTGGACTACACTATCCTTTTCTATTGACTTCATAGGGGTCCCTTGACTGACTTTCTGTGTTTTTTTTATAGAGTCACTATTAAGGAGAGATTACCAACTCAGCAAATCGCTACCAAGATGGGGATAACTGCTCTCGCCCAACGCCTATGTATGGAACTTACAGGAACAGCCAAGCAATGTTGCTCTGTAGTGTCCCTATAACTCCCATAGAGTTCACAGTTATGGAATCGGGATAGCTAGATGTGCCATTGCACCCATGGTAGACTATATGGTACCTTTATGGAAGTATGGCTTGGACTGCCTAGTAGTGCAGTCTGTACATTACCTTCTTATGCATGAGCTCTTAAAGGAGACCTGGTATGTGTAAGATGCAGTCTAATCTGTAGGCAGCATGTTATGTTAGATGTACCAAGTATATCTTATCATTTATTTAGTCCCTACTTGTTCTAGGTTTAGGAGTCAAGTGGGTGGTCTAATTCAGTGGTTGACCGTCATCTCTGTATGAACATGCCAACAAAGTTGGCGGTCAGTCATTCAGTTACACCCACTCCTAAGCCCAGAATGAGCAAAGCTTTAGAAAAAAAAAAGTTGTTTTTTTTTTTGTTTTTTTTTTGAAAAGTTCACTATTTATTAAACTTCGCAAGGGAGTTTATTCTTTTCCAAAGTGAATCCTCAGGTTGCTTCATCGAAGTAGTCTCCATTAGCAATGACTAACATGAAAATGAAATGGACACTTGTTCACTGTACTAAGTCAGAATGGGTGGTTAGTCAGGCAGGATGTCTGAACAGGCAGAGTTCTTGCAACGAGACGAACAAGGCAAGCAAAGACGTAGACAGGTAAGAGGTCAGAACTGAGTCAAAACAAGGAAGCGGTGCAAGAGAAACACCTTTCCATTCTCTTGGAACATTGGGGAACTTACTGCTCAGGCACTTGAGTGATGGGGAAGGGATCCTTAAATAGCAGGTTTTGATGACATCACTATTAGAAGCAGTTAAGGTAGTAGCATAGTATTGCATAGCACAGGACAAAGGGGTAACCATGCCTTGACTTTAGCAGTGGTTGATTGAGATGAGTATAGCCAAATCTGGCCATACACAGAAGATATTTATCTGCAAACCTTTGGCAGATCCAGCTAAATTTAGTGAAATCTTCCAAGAATCTGATATCTATGGAGGGAATATACATAGGGTGAACAACAGATGCTACTAAGATGCAGTCTTTCTATGCTATTGATTTCACAGGCAGTCACAAGGTCATATGAGGTTGAGATTAGTATCCGCAGTCTTATTAAAACTCTGTTGCTCATTTTTGGCTGCTTTGTTGTTAATTGATGCCGTATTTTCTAATAAAATTCCTTTCTTCTCTACTGTATAGTGTACATAAATTGGGATTAACGGTCACCTCATTGCACCCGCAGTTCAGTGTTTCAACTCCGTGGCTATATTGACTGCTTATAATCGGATTGATCGTAGAAAGCATTGTATTCTGTGTGGGCTGTACTACCATTTAAGATGGTCATTTCAGAGGCTGAGTCTAAATACACAGATTGAATGATAAGCTCTTAGAAGCTGTAAACTGCTTCATTTTGGTAGGAAAACATTCCCCATGGTACTGACATTTGGAACATTATTACATGCAAGAAAACATTTTTTAGAAAATTATATTTTGTATATCAGTGTACTCCATAATATCTTTAAAGGGGCTTTCAAGGATAAGCCACACATATCAGGTTGGTGGGTCCCACTCTTGTCTCTCCCAACTGTTTGAGGGTGCCATGTCACCTGGGTTAGCACTCTAGGCTTGCTTACCTTGATACATTAGTTGCACACCATGGAGGAAATTTACTAAGACTGGCATTTCCTACATCACTCAGGACCTTGTATAGATTTCCTATGTAACTTATACCAATTTTCTAGCATGTGTTAAATAACTTTTATGGGTCAAGGTATCCTGGCCAACCTCTCTCTGCCCACTTTTGCAGAGTAGACTGAGCCAAGAATTGCTGAGTGAGTGCAGGATCTATGCGGCGCTTTTTTTTTTTTTTTTTTTCTCACGGACCATTTCACCTCCATGGGTGAATCAGGTCTGTGAAAATGGTCCAGGTAGTCCGATCTGTAAAAAAAAAAAAAAAAAAAAAAGGTTCTAAAAGGTAGATGTCCTGATATAGACTCCAAGCAGTGAGGATAAGCAGCTCAGTGGTCTGTGCTGCTCTCCTCCTTATCAGGGACAGAAAATTAGAACAATTGATAAGGATGGAGCAACACAGTGTGTATCGCCATGTGCCAAAATTTGCAACTAAAGAACACTAAACACTGATGTTGCTCAGTGTCTGGGATTCTTCTAGGATTACACCAGTCTTGTAGCTGTAATGAGGAATTATGTATATCATGGATCGCAGTCTGTATGAACTCCAGGTTGTGCTCACCCAGTTTTACCAATTTTAGCTTGATTATATCCTTGAGTGGTTATTAGATTTGTCTTATGCTGCCACACATTGTGGGGATTTTACTAACCCATGTATGCCAATTTTCTTTTTTTTTTTTTTTGTGCCAAAGATGCACCATACTATAATTTTGCGCCCCTCTCACCACTTTTTACTAACACTGACAGAGCCAGGTGGAGACCGAGGTGGGCCAGGGTGGGGACGCCTCGCCCCGACAAATTTGCAACCAGTCACGTTAGTTAGTTTTTATGTCAATTAACCTTGACTGGTGGAGGTGTCAGGTCTGGTGCATAGGAGTATGCCAGACGTATTAAGAGGCCTGAGCGTACAAAACACCAGTTTTAAAGTGCTGCGCTGAACTTCAGGTGGTGAAGGCTCAACGAAGACCCAAATGGACAGTGGCAGCGGACACCAGAGCTCTGGGAACTGATGAGCGTTTTTTTAGGGTTCCACCTCCTTTTTTGTGATTTGTCTGATTCCTGAACAACCCCTTTAATTTTAGATGGCGCCGCTGAAGTGGCTGCCTGGTCGGCAGCTCTGAGACTCTCTCTTTTGGAGTGGCCTGCTGGGGGAGCAGTATATCAACCAGGGACAGAAATAAACTTGACAAGCTGATTAGAAGGGCCAGCTCTGTCCTGGGGAGCCCACTGGACCCAGTGCAGGTGGTGGGTGACAGAAGGATACTGTCCGTGGTGAGCTCCATGCGGGAGAATAACTCCCATCCCATGCATGAGACTGTGATTGCGCTGGGCAGTACTGTCAGTGACCGACTGCTCCACCCTAGGTGTGAGAAGGAGCGCTATCGGAAGTCTTTCCTCCCCACCGCGGTTAGGCTGTACAACCAACACCGACCTAAGCGGAGATCATTACATACAGAGAACTGAAATATCTCTCTGCCTGTTATATCCCCCCCCCCCCTCTGCTACGTCCTATCTGTCTGTCTGCTATTAATGTAATGCCTCTCACCTTGGAACATTCCTGTACATGTTGTATTTGTATTTGTATCTGCTTATCTTATCTTATCTTTGCTGCTGTAACACACTGAATTTCCCCACTGTGGGACTATTAAAGGACTATTATTATTATTATTATATTATTATTAATAAATTCCACCCTTGTGGTTTGTTTTCAGATTCATCTTAGCTCAGAGACACCTTGTAGACACAGAATGATCTTTATCACATTTTGCATCAGTGATCTCTCACCATATCACAGTAAATACACGTGTTTTTCCTTGTGCATTGTTCTGGCACAAGGTGTCTGTGTGTGGCTACCCAGTAGTTGAGTTGGGAATTACCTCATATTTCAGGCATTGTATTATCATCTTATCATTTTTATTATTATTATTATTATTATTATTATTATTACTATTAGATTTTACTGCTTTGTAATACGTTGGAAAATATTGCAGACATTTTCTTCATCTCCTGTAATCATAGGCATACAATATATTGAGTATAAATTCAGCACAGTTAGGCATATAATACACAAATACGTTATGTATTTGTTATGTAGTTGTTCTAATATCTGGATTAAACTAATATAACCAATAGACACTTAGAAATATAGAGGGCAAAATTATTTTAGTGCCAAATTCCCTAAAAAAAAACCCAGCAGCATTAGACTGTGACCACGCTGACACATCTGCCAAATCAGACTCGCTTGGCTCCCTTTTTTTGGGAGGGGGATAGAGATCAGTGCATGTTTAACATGAAACAAAATGCAGAGGGGAAGCAGCGACTCGTGGAAAAATAATGGTACACAAGCGAGAGAAAGTGAGATGCAAGATCTGAAAGCACTGCAAAATAAAGAAGTTATAAAATATGGTATATGGTGCGTTATACATTGCCTTTTATACCTACAATATGTATGTGTGAATTCAGCTCTTAGATAATGTCATATTTTTTTAGTTTTGGCATTTTTTTTTACATATATATTATAACTAATAATGACAATCTAATAATGGTTTTACATATACAATCTAAAAAAAATATTAATAAATAGCGCGATATAGTGCTCAAATAATACCATTGAAATGTGCATAATGGCAGGGACTCCTGTACACAGCTCTGCCATGTATGTGAAGGAGTATATGGTGTATATTGTATATATGTCTGCTTGCGATAACAAGCAAAACTGGGTATTGGATTAATAAGCATTTTGTGTACTTCGCATTGGAATATGTTTGTGCTTTATAAACAGAGCGGTAACTAAGGGTTCATCACAGGGGGCAAATACCTCCATATATTATCACTATACGGTGACCATATAGTGGTATTTACTGTCTCTACACAGGGCTCTCCAGACAATTTAGGTGAATACAGAACAGGAAACATTCACGGCCTACAGGTGATGCCTCTCACTCTAGTCATTCACATTCTGTGTATGTGGACTGGACTGCCATAATCACTTCTTCCAGCTGTGACTTTTCTCTGTAAAGTTTGCAACACAGACATCTTTGGCTCCTTTTCCAATAAAAAAAAAACACTGGAGTTCTGACAACTGGGACCCCTGCTGATCAGCTGTTTGGGGACCACAGCACTTATGCAAGCACAGTGACCCCTTCTCTGTTTACATTGTATCATTCGTTTTATAGTGGCCATGCAATGTAACGAACTATAGGACGAAGTTGTAGTTACATCCCATGGTTACTATAAAACAGGGCAGTGTGCAATATAAACAGAGAAGGGGTCACTGTGCCTGCACGTGCACCATGGCCCCTTCAAACAGCTGATTGGTTTAGGTTCCAGGTGTCATAACCCCACTGATCTCTTATTGATCTATCCTGAGGACTGATCATCAATAAAAATGAGCTGGAAAACCCCTGTAATAAAGCCAAAGTGTTCCTTAATTTAATACTGCCCCATTGTCCCCTTATATTATGCCTCCTGAGATAAATACTGCCCCCTAATGCCTCCAGTTATATTCATGAAGCCCTCTAATGACCTTATTTACAATGTCCCCAACGACCCTTTTATAAATAATGCCCCTTTTATTCTTTAAGCCCCCTTATATAATCAATCTCCCCTCCATTTAATAATTATATATGGCTTGGTTCACATCTGTGCCGGAGTCTCTCCCCCGCGCAGTTTCAGTATAAAAACGGAGGACCCCCGATGGTTCCCATTTGTATGGGGACCATGGGTGTCCACGGGTAACCACTGCTTCAGCGGTCTGACCCAGCAGACTCAAACAATGAAGACCCTTGTGCAGATTTGAACTTAGCTGAATATGGTCTCTTATTCTCTATGCCCTTTATATAAATGATCTTCCTCCTATAGTAATAATACTCTCAATGATCCCTTCTATTCTGTTTGCCCCTTATATAAATGATCTCCCCCTATAGGAATAATGCCCCCTAACATGCCCTTTATGCCACATATAATAAGAATTGCACAAAAAATAAAAATAAATGGAATATTCCTACTGCAGAACATTTCTCAGTATACTGTATAAAGATTTATTTTAGTCTACGGTATACTGAGAAATGTTCAGCAGTAGGAGTATTTCATTTGTCAGGAGGAGATAGACCTCTGAATGAAGCAGACTGGGGCATTTGTCTCAAGGTGGCAGATAATGGCAGTGCCATGCAGAGAGTTAATTGGCGATTTTGTGCTAGTTATTTTATAAAGTGATTGAAATGGGCTCAATCCCAGCTGTCACCTCAGGCAATAGAATGAATAAGTGAATACACAAGAACCTTCCAAATAAACTGATGGTGGGATATATTAGGATAAAACCCATCATTTTAGTTTCTTCATAGAAATCAATGCAGCGTTGGTTTAGTCCAATGTCTTATCATACAGGTTGTGAATCAGTCAACCAACGCTGATGAATTTAATCACTCATACCAGTGAGAAATAACCTATTGGAAGTATCTAATAATAACTATTCGAGGAAAGCAGCAACATCGTGCGTGGATCAGTCCGTGCATATAAAAATAGGTGCAAGGATGCAGAGGAGCAGGACTGATGTCCCAAAGCCCACTCTGAAAATAACATCTGGTATAGCAAGATAGCAAGTATACTTTAAAAAAATAAATAAAAAAATACTTATTTCATATAAATTAGTGCTATGACAGTTCCTTTACTTTTGGTTGTTTGAGTGCTTAACTAATTCAGTTATGTGGGTCTGTGGCCAGGTGAAGGTCTGAAATGAATCTTATTATTTGTTAGTGGGAAATCCAGAAGAAACCACTATAGTAAAACCCCAGAGCCCAAAAAGCCACCCAGATCCCAGATCAGACTCCTAAATTCCCTCTGACCCCATAGCATACACCTTAAAAATAACTCATCCCAAGACCAGACCCTAAAATAAATTCAGACTCCAGAGCTATAAAATGACTACAGACGTGAGTCAGAACCTGTAAAATAAATGTGGACTCTTGACCGTACCAGCACCTATAATGAATTCAGACCACAGCATGGACATAAAATGGTATATATATATATATATATATATATATATATATATATATATATACTTACACAGTGAAACCTCTCCAAAAGGCCACTTTTGTGTGACAGATTTTCAGTTTTCCACATTAACCATCTTGTTTGAGAAGACCTCCCCCCTAGAAAACCAGTTTTTAATGCAATTTTGGGTGGTTGTGTCAAAGAGGTTTCACAGTATACTGCACTACAAACTGTTTTGGGGATTGTCTTCACCTTCAGACACTGATGTATTCAATGTCCTGCTGCTATTACCAGTACATTGTATGTCGGACTCTGGTGGTATTTTCACTGCTGATGGTTGACATGCTATCATACTGTAGATGCACTGGAATAGACATGGCCTTCCTTCAATGAATCTGTCAGCAGGTCTGTACAGCTAGCATCTATGGTCCATCACCTATGTGATGCAAAAGAATCAGTGGCAACACAGTAATTGGATCTGTTGTTTTTTGTTTTTTTTTTTCCTTGTAGGGTTGGTTCACACTTGCGCCCGGAGTCCGTCCGCCATGAATCCGACCTAAATATCAGAAAAAAGGATAGGGAAAGGTTTGCAAGTGGTTTGTTTAAAAACCCATTCACTTCAATGGGTTTTTAAAGCAACCCGTAGGTGTCCGATTGCAGCCGCAAAGACGCTTTTTTCGGTCGGAAACCAGTTTGGACATGTTGCTAAATTAATTCTGAACATATAGAAAATTAGGATACATTTGTAACAGATCCTTTACAGATTGATGTGTCTCTATGGTTACAGACTTCAAAGAAGGCTTGTGTAGTCTGATCCTGTAGTTTAAACAATATATTTCCGGCATTCCCTGGACTGAATCTAGTCCAGAAACCATGACTCCTTGCATCATAGCCGTCCTTGTCTGCTCGCTGCTCTACTATCCTATATGGGACAATATGTCTGTGGGGAGACAGGGACTCCTAGCACTACAGATCAGTATGATACAAGAAGTCCTGGTCTCTGGATCATATTTATTCTGGGAAATGTAGGCAATATGTATTTCTCTGTGTGCAGGAGGCTAAAGTATCCTCTTGTTACACAAGGCACCATCATTTTAAACGGCACATAGTATGGGTGGGGGTGGGGGGATTCTCAGTTTTGTTCACCTTTGTTCATAAGTTTATAAACCATGAGAACTTGGCTGGTATATAGTATGTTCGAGACAGGAATATTTAGTATCTTTTTACCCATGCTGCATTACAAGATGGTAGTCTCACACCTATAGGTATAGTATATAGGACAATAAAGCACTGTAATTTTCATGTTCGGTATTTGCAGGTCCTAAACGTGTCACATATATATATCCATTATCCTGGTGAGAACTTTACTCTATAAAGACAGACTTGCCGTTGAAACAGTCTCATTAATTGCGAAAGTGACAAAATATCACTTGTCGTTCCTCAATCTGTAGGCTTCTCCTTACACATTAATGCAGCGTGTGATGTTCCTGACATTTCTTCCTCTCAAGCCCTATTTTTAACTTATCCCCCCCCCCCTCTCTCAAGCACCATAATTCTTTAGTCCCATTCCTCTGACAGTCTTGGTGCAGCACGTGACAACATCAGCTCCTGTTACTACTCTGACGGCTGTAAATATGCAGCATTATACATTATAGATGTTCTTTCTCTGTAACTTCTTTATTCTCATTATTATGTAAAACTGCAATGCACAGTAATAAACCGACAAGTTGTATACGGGGAGTGGACTATATACAGCAGAAAGCTGAACGTTGTAGGTCTATAGGTTCTTATTGGTCAGCAAGACTATATAGGGGTTTAACCATAAGCATTGCTCACCTCATTGATACCCTGCTGGTCACATTCTAGTGCTTGTCTGGCCCCCTCCAGGCTGTACTCCTGTTCAAGAAAGATTTTTCATTGTATAAAATTAGCTAAAGCATAAAGTACAGTGAAATCTCTCCAAAAGACTGTAGGTCCCCCGTTCTCCTCCTCATAAATGGGGGACCTAGGGGTCGGACCCCCAGCGATGTGACACTTATCCCCTTTCCTTTGGATCTGGAATAGTGTCTTTATTGGGACAACCCTTTACCTCCTGCTGTGTATTGGTGACAACATGTTCCGACTGCTTTGTTGTTGGGTAGGTCAGTGTACAGAGAAAGACACTTCTATGTGGCCCACATTGACGACAGGCAGGTTCTTAGCCCATTACCCCCATGTGTGCTATTTAATTTAGAGAGAACAAAGCAGACCTGTATCACTGAGTCTTCTCTTTTCTACTAGGCAGAAGAAAACAACTTGTCTGCTGGGCAGTGTTGTGGCGAGCCGCAGAGTGAACCGCTAATTCAAGGTAAGGATTTAACAAGTTCATGGAGGCAAATACCCCAGTGCAAAATTTAAAGGGGTGTTTTGGATTACAATACATGTTACCTTTTTGTATAGTGATAAGGTTATTCACTTTTCCCATATATTATTTTGCATCAATTCCTCATGAGTCGGTTCATTGGAGTAATTGAATAGGAACTTTTAGGGAGTGTTCACACAGAGGAATTCTGTCCTGAATCTGACTCCCATTATATTCAGTCAGAGGCAAAGATCGGCGCAGGATACTGAAATTTAAAAAAAAAAAAAAAAAAAAAAAAAAAAAGTGTCCTGCTCGACCTTGCCTTGGATCATTGAAGACAAAGGGACTAAAAATGGAGAGGACTTTGGGGCAGATGTCTGCCGCAAATTCCTGTTCACTTTTTGCTGTGTGAACAGACTATTAGTGATTACTCTAAAGGGATAAAAGTTTATGGTCTCATCATGATCATACAGGCGCACAGATCGTGCGCTCAGGTGCTAGGTCATAATAGGATTTCATACAAAGAATGGATTTATTAATAAACTAACTAGATGGCATGTGCCATAAACTTGGCATATATTTACCCTCCTTTGTCTAAGGCTAGGTTCACACCTGCACCCTGATTCCGCTTGAAAAATGAGATTCCATATTTTTCAGGTGGAAATCTGGCGAACCCCATTCTAGTCTATGGGGTCTGCGGGTTTCTGCAGGTAACCGCTTTTTAAGTGGATTGGGTTTTCGTTTTTCAGGTCCCCAATGGAAACCCAAATGCAGGTGTGAACCTAGCGTAACTTTTATGCCATCTCTGCGTTAACTTCATTTAGACAAGTTTTTTGCACCGCAAATTTGGTGCCCTGTGATTCATTTTAAGCCACAAACTTCCTGCTAAACCACACCCATTTCAATAAAGCCACACCCCTTTGTCAAAATAAATTCAATTTGAGACCAAATCCTAGCACATTTCTATCTGCCTCAATGTTTGCAGTCTATCTCCAGGCATAGACCACTAAATCTCATTCACTGATATTTTAGCTTCGCATGAGATGAAATTTCACTGTTGATCAATGTCAGTATATAAAAGTTACAAGTTATTAAAGTAAAAATAAATTTTATATATACTGAAGGGAATCTGTAATTGTTCAGTGGGATGATATACTGTAGTTCAGACATACACATACCGTATATCTTGTTTTGTCTTGCTATGCTCAGATGATGATAACCATATCTCATCCAGTTGGGATTTTCTGACACACATAAGACTATGTGTAGTTTAGGATTAGTGATCCTATAATTTGTTTATTTTGATCTGTTGTGTTCTTTCTGTAACACGGCCAGATAATATTTTATATTAAGGTATATGGATTTTATAGACTAAATGGTAATTAAACCTTAAGCCCTCTAATCCTAGTGAGGGAACTCTTAGTCAATCTGTTTAGCAAAACTGGATTATAGTTGAGAACAAAGTCTTATACTAAGCCGCTCCATAAACATAGATCAAACTTCCCAAGTGAAGAGGTGTAAACCTGGGAGCAATGCTTATATGGTGATGTAACATGCCACAGTCCAAGTGGTAGAATTATACGGAGCATGCCCCAATATTACCATAGGGTGCCAAAATATTAGTCCCAAACAATGGCCAAATAACTGTTACCATACAGTACCAAAATGTGTATCATACAGTGCCTGGATAAAAGCATATATGTTGCCAAAATACTGTCATACAGTGTTTCAGTTATAGTACCATAATGTGATACTGCCACAGGAAGCCAAGGGCCAGAAAATGGAGAGGAATCTGAGGCCTTTTCAGTTTTTGATGTTTGAATGAGCCCTTAAAGTGCATGATCAGCCTAACAAAGAAGCTGCCCCTGCTGTCACCTAGTCCCTGCATATCTGGCTTTTCCATCCTTTGGAAATCAGCTGTGGTTTGTGTTTCTTCTCTTATTTGTTACCACTAGTTAGGGCATGATTCAACGTCATGCGTGGCACATGGATGACATCCATGTGCTGTCCATGCGCCTTCGTGCCTCTGCGACCCCATTCATTGAGGCCAGTGAGGAAGGTCCACAAAACAGACATGAATATGACCTGTCCCGAGTTTTGCTCCCGACTCACGACCCCATACACCGGACCATGAAAATACATGGTTGTGTGTATGGAGCCATAGAAATTAACGGATCAGTGTGCTAGCCATGTTTTTCACGTGTTTTGACACTAGGTTCACACTAGCGTTTGAATTTCCGTTCTTCGGGTCTGCCTGGGGACCTGAAAAATGGAAAGCTAATCCACTTAAAAAGCGATTATCCATGGAAACCCGCTGACCCCATAGACTATAATGGGGTCTGCTGGGTTTCTGCCTGAAAAATGCAGAGAAAAAAGCGGATTCAGTGACGGAAACCCCAAACGGAGTTTGAACGCTGGTGTGAACCCAACCTGACTGTTCATGAGGCCTTAGACTGTAGTATGACACGGCGTCCATTCAAATGACTGTAAGATTTAGAAGAGAGGGAGCAGCTCTTACCTTTAGCTCATCGGGGGGGGGGGGGTCTAGAAAACAGGACTCCCTTACCCCTACTCCCCCCATTATGTCCCTATGCCTTTTTATGATGTGCGTACCGGAGGTGTCCAGATGAGACAACCCTCAGACTAGCACGTAGTACTGTTAATATGTGCAAAAATAAATTTTCCATAAACGTTTAGCAGTTATTTAGTTCACAAAATCCTATTCAGTGGCTTAGAAATGTATTAAATCTTGGGTTGGATAGGGACAGGAGAGGATATAAATGCATTTTCTAGTACATTTCTCTATATAATCCTGAATTATTTATTGGAGTTTGCATATGAATTAATTTCACACTGGCGAGGGTTTTGGAAATTATTTCCTTACAAAAACTTCAGTCTGTAGATGAACAGTTAGAGAAGTGTAAAATACTGCCAGGTGAGTGATGGAGAATGCACCCGCTCTCTAATTGTACGCATGAAGAAGCCATAAAGACTTCATTTCTGCCATCATAGGGGTGGAAGGTTTTCTAAAAATGATTGCCGCTGCCTTAACTCTTTGTATGAGGGATGAACATGAACCCAGTTAGGACAATGTTTACAGATCATTTATTGCTCAATACACTGACGCCTATACCAGATTTAAGCCCCTCGGCCTCATCATATGGCCACGACCAGGAAACTTTGTCCATGTGCGACTTATATTTCCTGCACAGACCCACACCGAGTATGGGGAACTCTCCGAATCATAGTGAGTTATGATGCTGTAAGTTCGCAAACAGCCAGATCACTATTGTCAGTCCAGTTCAGTAGCGATCCGGTCGTTCACTGAGGTCGGTCCATCATAATTTGCTATGATGCAGCACGTTACATACAGACAGCTGTGGTCAATCTGTGTGTATGGAGCGTGTTTCTGGTTCTGTACATAGCTGTGTGCATGAGGCCTTGAGTTGCCAGGTGACCCATTAAGTCAGCAACACCTTCGTATTACAGCAGGCTCTACGGATAGTGAGAATCAAGAATGTTACACACCACTGACGTAAGTTGTTTGATAAAAGGATAGGAAATAATCAAGCAAATGCAAGACCATAAACCAATGTCAGCTAGCTGACACCCCAAGGTATACTGTACAGGCAAATCACAGATTATCGGAACCAAGCCCACATCTGGGCAAGGGGTTGGCTGCCATAGCATGTTCTCAACAGATATAATGTTCTACTAAGCCCACATTCTTAATGTATAGAACTTTCCAAAAGCTGCATGTGCGCATGCCTGCTGGGCACTGGTTTGGAATCTGACCTTACGCCTTTTGTATCAGATATTACCAAGACATTCTAAAAACCAGAACTGAAGTGAAAGACTCAACAAGAAGAAATTTTAACCCTTTTACAAAACAACTTTAAAGGCATTTTCCTATTAAATATTAATTTACTCTATTAGATCAGGCAAAACAGGAATACCTTATCAATTGCTATAATTTTTCAAGATGTTTGAGTGTCTAGACATTGCTATTACATCATTTTGATTCTGCCCCCTGCTGTTCTTTTGAATCCCCCTTAGGATGTGCACCTAATGTGTCCAGTACTGGTGAAAAAAGTCACTTCTAGTGTAGCAGTGATATTTGAGAGGACTGCACAATAGCATCACATCTTGGCAAGTGTAGAAGATCAGGGCAGTCTAGCTGAGCATGTGTGACCACCCCCTCTGCCTCATGAGGTGGACATTCTAGTATATAGTAGAGAACAGAAGGAGGCGCCATAACAAAATTCTAACAGCAATGTCTAGAAAAGGGAAAATGTTTCAAATTGTATCAATTGAAACCTTGAAAGAATGACAAACAGATATTAAATACAGACAGTCAGCCAGAAAATGGGTGGAAAATATGTGACACGCTGATGGAAATAAAAATGGACCATTTCATCCGTTTTTTCAATGTTCATGTGTATATAGCCAAAGCTATATTCACACTATCATGTCTGCTGCTTGGCTGTTAAAAACAGACGATTCAATTAATATTTAACAGCCGTTTTGCATTTGTTCCTTCTTTGTCCATTTTTGATGATCACATATCGACCACTATTTAAAGGACCATTAAAAAATGGATGAATTTCATTTATTTATTTATTTTTTTTTTCCAAATCCACTTGTCCATTTTCAGCAGACGTATCTCTGATATTGATCCGCTTTCACATCTGTTAAAAAAAAAAACCCAAAAAGCATTGTTTTCTTTTGGGTCTGTGTCTGTCAAAACCTAATACAAATCAATAGATCCGTTTTTAACAGACGTAAAAACAGATTGACATCCTAGTTACGTTCGTATCAAATGGATCATGGGCTAGGTAAAAAATGAAACTTATTTGGTTTTTTAACGGTTCGTAAAAAAAATGGATATAAAGTGGATAACACTCGACCATCAAAAATGGACAAACTGATGTCGAACAAATGCAAAACAGCCATGAAAAAAAAGACTGATTTGTCAAATTTTTCCTACCTAATAAATGGATATGGTTATGTGGATATAGCCGAAGAGTTCTGGCTTGATGAGAATAATTTTAGTATGTCCACACAGCGTGACATAGAAATCTGCACGGAAAATTGATATGGTAGATTTGACTGTAATGTAAGGGGTCACATTTCAAAGCATTGTACTGTAGTTTTCTGTGGATTTTTCAGCCCCCTGTGGACATACCCTAAATACAGATGTCGCAGATTTAACCTGAGCTTCTGCAGTTGGTTAAACTGCTGCAGCGTGATATCTTATCACAGAAAACAACAAAAACCAATGGAAGGACATTAAGGCCGGGGCCCCACGTGGTGTAAGTGCCGTGACAAAAAATGTGGCATTTTACAGTCCCTGAAAATGGATGGGATTTTAGCAAATCCCATCCACACATTGCAGAAAAATACCTGCAGCGGAAATACTGCGGACTCCAAAACCATCGCATTTTTTTACCTCGCAGCATATCAATTATACCTGCGGTATAAATCCCAATCGCACATTTTTGCGTCGCATTTTTGGAAATCTCAGCATGTTAATTATACTTACGGAAACGCCGTCAGTTTCCCTATAGGTATAATTGAAGCAGAAAGTTTTCCACTGCGGACTTTCTGTAAAAAGCGCTGCGGGAAAAACCGCAATGCGTTTCCGCTGTAGTTTTCCTCATAGCGCTTTTTTCGCTGCAGCCCACTACGTGGGTCCTTAACCTAAAAACATTCTTCAATGATTTTTCATTGGTTTTTGTTGTCTTCTGTGATAAGATATCCTGCTGCAACATTTTATCCAATTGCAGAAGTTTGGGTTAACTCTGCACCGGGAGGTTTCTAATAGGGAGGACTACATCCACAGATCGGCACTTGTCTGTTCCTTACTTAAAAGAGCATCACAGTGTGGTCTGACCCATTTTCGGTGCAGAATACATTGCAGTGATTAATTTACAATAGGGAAGGCATTTTACTTCTATAAATCATAGGAGACTTCTGCTAAACAATGGCAGAAAACCGTTTTTGTAATCCCTCAAGGCTATAGTGCTAGGACTCCATACATAAACATGGCGGTGGCGCACATTGTAGGCTCCGGTGATTGTGAATGACAATGTATTTGACAAGCCGTACAGTTCTTGTTGGGAATAATCAAGTGCGATAAATGCATTTCCCCAGTTTGGGCTGTGAAACAGGGAAAAATATTAAATAAGTGTTGAATTGTCGGCCGGAGGTAAGCCTAGGCTTGTATAATGGGGAATTACATATACAGAGTCCATGTTTTACTTCTATTATTGGAACTGCCTTCCTTAAGATTGGAAGCGATATGATAATACATTGGGGAAATAAAATTCATCATTGCTGATTTTGTCTGCAGAAAATCCTCATTATTTATGACCACCTGCATTATGTTTTTGTGTTTTTTTTTGGGGAGATTCTAAGAATAACGCTGTTAAGGAATTACTGTATATGCAGGTACCGAGCTACCTACTACTCTTCAATTGTAAAATCGCCTTATGCCTCCACTTTCTTATAATACAGTCGAGGAAATCCCATCTTTTTTCTAACTTACAGCTCAGGCCCATGCTGGAAAAGAGAGGATTTAATTGAAAACCTACGAAGGGAATGTTCTTAAAGGGGATAACCAGAGACTAAATTTTTACCTCTTTTTGACCGACTTTTTTCAGTGCTGCACATCGGATATCCAGGCTGGAAATATGTGATCAAAACTTGCACCCAAGGTTATCTGCTTGCTCCCTCCTCTCCCATGTTCACAGGTACAGATGTAGCCACCTTCAACTTCCATCTGATAACTCGCTGCACCACAGTCATGCACAATCCAAGCCATTGAAAGCAGTGGAGGGAAGTTGAGTTATGATTGTCAACTCTTTTCTTGATGTTAAAAATGTTGTGAAACTTGGCTACATCTTGTACTATGTATTTTACTATTATAATGATCTAGTCTGCCAGCCTCAAGTAGGGCAGGTAATACTAGTGAATAGGGAAGAAGAGAGAGGTGCTGGTGCCGATCGTGACACCAGCCTGGAAACCCAACGTGCAGCATTGAAACAACTCAGGCCAGAAATAGGCAAAGTTTAGATCCTGAATAGCTCCTTTAAAGAGTTGAGGTGGCCACATATCCTCAATTAAACTTTCTGCTGCTGGTTACCACTACCATACCCCTAACTTGTTGCTCTTTCTTCCATAATCAGACTACCAAAGTGTATATGGAGCAATCTGGAAAACTTACACATAGAGCTCTATGGAGAAGGGAAGGGAGAGCAGGAGGCTGCTGGTTAATTGATTTCTTGCTGTATTCTGTGCACTGGTTTCCTCTTATCTACAAGCCTAGCAGTGTTAAAAGAGTAGCAGAGTGTAGGAGAAGCAATTATTTGAGTGTCTTTTCTAGCAGTCACTTCATCTCCCCTCCCCTCTTCATAGACAAATATGTAGAAAGTAACTGCCTGAAAAGTGTAGAAGAAAACAGATTTCTTTAATAAGATATATTACAAAGTTTTTTTTTCTTTTCACCTGCACTATTCATTTATGTAAAGTTCTTTATAGCTGGTGGTACTGTGTACGTGAAAACTGCATTTCCTGCAGCACCCAGTTAAGAGAACATACTGTAGGAGCTTGCTGAATAATGTATTTTTAAAGGGGTTATCTGGGATTTTTTGTATGATCTATCCCTAGGATAGGCTTTAAGTATCTGATCTGCACGAATCATCTAATCCCCATACTATACAGTGCATGGAGCCGAAAGCAGGAAGCTCCATACATTGTATAGTAGCTGTTGGCCCCCACCAATCAGATATTTAAAGATGGGCAATAAAAAAAAAAATAAAATCCCATAAAACCCCTTTAAGCTAAAGGTAAACACTATAAGAGTAAGCATTATGGTAGTGAGTTCCTAGTATAGCTCTGTATCAGGAAAACAAAAGCTCTTCTCACTATAAAAATACATTACTAGCTTACTGTGCAGTAAACGTATATGGCTGGTAATGGGATTAGACTGATATTCAATAACCTTTTATAATCTAATATTTCATATCTTCTCGGACACCCTTGTTTTACATGGCCTGTGCTGTTCTGTGCGGACTAACATAGTGTACTATTAATTGAAGTCAAACACCAATTAGAATATTGACCCGGGAATTGGCAGATGATTATTGATTACCAAAATATAAACCTGTTGGGCATAGGAAGTGACTGCATCCATGACAGGTGAAGCCATTACGGTACATTCTGGTGTATAAGATTTCCAATAATTGTTGATTCAATATGAACAACCTACAGCAGTTAGAGGGAAAATTGATCCTATCTATAAATACTGTAGTATGTGTTTCTACAAGAAGACACTTTTCTCTGGGGGCCACCTATTGTGCATTATATACTGTAGAATAGAAGCTCTGCAATGCTGAATTTTATTGGATTTGCTTTTCCATGTAATAGTCTTGTGGTTGGAAAATACGTTATGTCTTACCAGTAATAATGAGAATTTTCTAGACCACCAATATACATTAGATTAATAATGACCTTCATGTGGCCGATGAGTTGTATGTCTGGTTGTTTCTCCGAATGGTCCCGCCATCACTGGCTAAAATTGGTCAGTTTCACCATATCCGCATAGCTTTATATGATGGCTCACCAAATCAAAACATCATGATCCGTCACTTTTTGCCCATTAATTAATTATTTTTATCAATACTCTAACAGAAGTATCAGAAAAAGATGTCTGCTTAATCCATTTTTCTTTGGAATCGCTGGGGAATTTCTATTTAGTTCTAGGACCTCTCCCAGGTCGTTTTTACTTATGTAGTTACGCCAATACTGACTGGAGACCATTCAGGATGCCATATTGGTCTTTTTATAAAGAGTAGTTTCTCATGGAGGATTTAGTTATTGTACTAGCTATTGTTTTTATGCTGTAGTACCAATATGCCACAGTGATTTAGAGTTGGACAATAATAATTTTCTTGGCATTGTCCTCCATGAAATTGACAGCTGGGAGGTACCTTTCCCCCGTTGTCAAATGGTCCTCTTTCTACAATGCCGGTTACTATTCAATCCATGCAGAGAGAGTCAGAGGTGACTCCCTTTGACAGGGCCAGTTGTCAATGTGTCCATGTTTCCTGGCAGCATTCTAATGAAACGTACTGCAGAATTGATAAGGAATTTCATAAAGAAAATACAAGCATTTATATTAAAATAGACCTGTCACGGTTGGAATGAAGAGGATTCTTTATACAACAGTCTGCCGCTATGACATCTGACATACAGTATTACAAAAACTCATATTTAATGTACTAGATAAAGGAACAGAACTTTTCATTTGCCTTAATTTTTAACCATGGTCACCTTTAAAGAGAAGAAGACCCGTCACCAGGTCTGAAAATCACAATGGCCTATATCATCTGATAGGCAAATTCGCTCTGAGCAATTTGAGATTTTGTTTATCCAAATCCATTCATCCATTCCCTAGATATAAGCCCTTTTAGTTTTCATGCAAATGAGGATATACTAGCCAAGTGGGCGGTAACACTGCATGACATACAGCACACAGAGACTGCGCCCCAGAGAAACCACAGTGTTACCGCCCACTTGGCAGTATCAACTGAATTGTGGTGCTTGAATCTTTGGAATAGTTGAATGGATTTGGATTAAAAAAAACCAAAACACAAAAATGCTGTCAGGGTGACAGCGCCTGTTGTATGATTTATGTCATTGGACTTTTCAGGCCTGGTGACAGGTCCTGTTTAAGGTGTTACCAAAGTAGCAGTTCATATAACAGTCTAACAAAGTAGTTATCCTCACTTTTCGGTACAGAGTTTCTTTGTCTTTTGTAAAAATGACTAGAAAGTATTTTTAGGCCATTAAAAAAAAAAATATCCAAAGTCTCCTTGTCTGGCTGATTTATCTTGTGGCTGGATGGACCCCATGCAATGTTAAAAAGCAAAATACTAGCTGAAATGGGGTCAACCATTTTGTATTCACGAGCTGTAAAGAAAATAGACGAAGAACAGGAAATGCTACAACATAATAAGATAGGATTACTCACCCATTGAACCCCCGGCCACTCTAGCCCCGCTGCATTTTTAGATGTATCAATCACATGACTGCTGCAGCCAATCACTGTCCTCAGTAACACTAGGCACATGGCTGCTGAGGCACTGGTTGGGTACAAGTGTTCTTGGTCAAGGATCTTAAAATCATGGACAACCTTTCTTATGAGGACCTCTCAGTGCTCCTGACACATCTGTGTTATTAGAGGGTCTGTCACCATAAACCAGCGTATCAACCCCTGCAGATAGATTAGTTGGGGTTACTGGAATCAGAATTTTCCCTTTGTGAATCTGAAATCCGTTTTTTTCAATATGCAAGTGAGCATTTTGGAGCAATGAGAGCTTTGCCGTTACTTCAGTGGGATAAAGAGCAACATCCTCATTGTTCCAAAGAAATAATTTGCATATTGACAAAAACAGCGATAACTGCAATGATGGCACCGACTCACCTTTGATTCAGGTGACCTTAACCTGTCTACAGTGCTGGCCAAAAGTATTGGCACCCCTGCAATTCTGTCAGATAATACTCAATTTCTTCCAGAAAATGATTGCAATCACAAATGCTTTGGTAATAATATCTTCATTTATTTTGCTTGCAATGAAAAAACACAAAAGAGAATGAAAAAAAAAAGTCAAATCATTGATCATTTTACACAAAACTCCAAAAATGGGCCGGACAAAAGTATTGGCACCCTCAGCCTAATACTTGGTAGCACAACCTTTAGACAAAATAACTGCGAACAACCGCTTCCGGTAACCATCAATGAGTTTCTTACAATGCTCTGCTGGAATTTTAGACCATTCTTCTTTGGCAAATTTCTCCAGGTCCCTGAGATGTGAAGGGTGCCTTCTCCAAACTGCCATTTTGAGATCTCTCCACAGGTGTTCTATGGGATTCAGGTCTGGACTCATTGCTGGCCACTTTAGAAGTCTCCAGTGCTTTCTCTCAAACCATTTTCTAGTGCTTTTTGAAGTGTGTTTTGGGTCATTGTCCTGCTGGAAGACCCATGACCTCTGAGGGAGACCCAGCTTTCTCACACTGGGCCCTACATTATGCTGCAAAATTTGTTGGTAGTCTTCAGACTTCATAATGCCATGGACACGGTCAAGCAGTCCAGTGCCAGAGGCAGCAAAGCAACCCCAAAACATCAGGGAACCTCCGCCATGTTTGACTGTAGGGACCGTGTTCTTTTCTTTGAAGGCCTCTTTTTTTTTCCTGTAAACTCTATGTTGATGCCTTTTCCCAAAAAGCTCTACTTTTGTCACATCTGACCAGAGAACATTCTTCCAAAAAGTTTTTGGCTTTCTCAGGTAAGTTTTGGTAAACTCCAGCCTGGCTTTTTTATGTCTCTGGGTCAGAAGTGGGGTCTTCCTGGGTATCCTACCATAGAGTCCCTTTTCATTCAGACGCCGACGGATAGTACGGGTTGACACTGTTGTACCCTCGGACTGCAGGGCAGCTAGAACTTGTTTGGATGTTAGTCGAGGTTCTTTAGCCACCATCCGCACAATCTTTCGTTGAAATCTCTCGTCAATTTTTCTTTTCCGTCCACATCTAGGGAGGTTAGCCACAGTGCCATGGGCTTTAAACTTCTTGATGACACTACGCACGGTAGACACAAGAACATTCAGGTCTTTGGAGATGGACTTGTAGCCTTGAGATTGCTCATGCTTCCTCACAATTTTGCTTCTCAAGTCCTCAGACAGTTCTTTGGTCTTCTTTCTTTTCTCCATGCTAAATGTGGTACACACAAGGACACAGGACAGAGGTTGAGTCAACTTTAATCCATTTCAACTGGCTGCAAGTGTGATTTAGTTATTGCCACCACCTGTTATGTGCCACAGGTAAGTAACAGGTGCTGTTAATTACACAAATTAGAGAAGCATCACCTGATTTTTCAAAAGGTGCCAATACTTTTGTCCACCCCCTTTTTATGTTTGGTGTGGAATTATATTCAATTTGGCTTTTTGACAATTCTTTTTGTGGTTTTCCATTGAAGACAAATTAAATGAAGATATTATTACCAAAGCATTTGTGATTGCAATCATTTTCTGGATGAAATTGAGTATTATCTGACAGAATTGCAGGGGTGCCAATACTTTTGGCCAGCACTGTATATGGGACTGGGTTCTGGTGACAGACTCCCTTTAAATATTGTAGTGATTCTGGGGCATCTTTTCTTAGAACTATGCATTATGCTGTTCCTCTGTTATTCCTCCTAGAAATGTATGAATGAATTGACCACTGGGTTGGGGGTATCTCTGCACACTCTTTGTCCAATCAGTGCTAACAGTGCTAGATTGTATAGAGACACACCCCTTGGTGAGGGAAATGGTAACACCCAGTTATCGTTTTATTTCAAAATTTCTTGGAGGAGTAACAGAGGAACGGAACAGCAGAAAAGATGTTACATAATTCTGTTTTTATGAATAATACAAGTATTTCATTTTTTGGCAGGGCTTGTGGTTATTGGCCCGCTTTTAGTATTTCAATAGTAACTTTAAGTGAAGATGCTCCTTACAGTGTATTATACATCACATGGATGAATCAATGGGGAAAAACGTAAAAAATAAATAAGCAGCTGTAAGATTAAAGTAGTTCTTATCAAAGCAGATCTCACAGTATGACCAAACCTCTAGAATTTATAACCTAGTAAAATGCTCGGACATAGAAACATTTTCTCTCTGTCTTTGCTCTTCTGCTTACTTATGATAAATTCTGGTAGAGGTTTATAGTCGGCCATATATACCCGTCCTACTATTGCATTTTTATGACTTTAAGATCCGTCATAGCCTCTTTAACCGAGCGATCAAATATAAGGACTATAGAACCGAACAGTATTTGTCTTTGATATCAATATATACATGTTTTCTGCGGTGAGCTTTGGCCTGGAAAAGACTTCTGTGCAACAAGCGCTGCCTTATGAAAATTATTGCAGACACAGGATGCCGCAGGGCCCACGCTTGGACATAATTCATGGGTGCACTATGGCGAAGCTGTACCACTAATGAACTACGTGAATGGCATGAAGGTGCTCTGCTTAGAGAGTAGCGCAGCTGTGGCTGTCATCTCTCAGCATGTCGGGTCAGGGAAAGCAAAGACAGACGTCTGTCTTTTACGAGTGTGCGTGCCTCGCTGTGCCACTTGCAAATCATTGCAATTTCCCATTAGGCTACCTTCATCTTGTCTTACAGTGACGTCAACAGTCATCCATCACGCCGGCCTTGTAACAGGTGGCAATGTTGAGCTATCTGTCACCCCTTAACCCGCTCTTTTAATGACTGCTAATCTTGCCGTGACACACAGATATGTCTCACACAGAGCCACTCACTGGGACATTCACCGCCATTCGTCATGCTGTTCCCTAAAGAGTGACACCACTATCTCCTTACCTTTTCCCTTTCTTCCCAGACAGTGACCTGTGTCGCTGTTTATCATACTAATACCCTACCTATGGCCTATAACTCTAGTCCTTCTGCCTGTGACACATATGGCTATCTGTCACCCTGGTTCTTCAGTGGCGTCACACACAGCTATTTGTAACCTCAGTAGCGGGAACGGTGACACACGCGTCTATCTATTATCCTGTTTCTATTAGGCAGCAAATATCTTTAACCTCTGCAATTTATTTGTCATTGTTCTTGTGTTTTTTGTATGAGAGTAGCATCTGTCGACTGGCTTCATGCAAAGGCTGAGCTTTCAGTGGATGTCAGTGAAGAGAATACACACGCTTATGTGATCATCTGTTCACCAAGATATTGGCACGGCCTATGGTTACCGAGCTACTTGTTTGTTTAGACATGTCGTCCTGTCGTACATACACTTTGCATACAATGAGAGACATTGCTGGAGATTTATCAATCGTGTAAAGCACTGAATTTATTTAGGTGGCTAAATAGAAGAAATTGCACCAATTTTATGACAATTTGTCAACAATAAATTTGCATTTTATGGCTGGCGTACGTTACATTGCTGGTATCTTACCGTTCCTATTAGCCATGCCCTTCTTCAAGACACTTTTCACGATTTCATATGTCCCACGTATGATAACTTTGGCACGTTCCATGTGCCGAACTTTTTTGGAACATATTGCCAAAAATGTAAATGGTCACTAAGTTTTCAACAAACTGCATAAATCAATAGTAATAGTGAAAATTTTATATTATATACACTATCTGAGAAAAATTACTCTTTTTCCACATATCTGGCTCTTTTTCTGCTCAATGGGTGCTGAGCTGTAGTACCTGCGCCTGGCCACTTTGCAGGACATGGAGCCAACTGCTTCTCCATTCTTCTACATCCGTGCACTGTATAATAAACCGGGCATACCTCCAAACAGCTGATTCACGCAGGGGCCAGCGGTCAGCCCCCTACAAACAGATATTTATGGCCTCTCCAGGGGCAGCCCCTTTAAGGTCCGAGCTTAAAAATCTAGCAGCAGAAGAACTTAGCAAAGAAAAGTCTAAAACCTAGTAATTTATTTGCATTAATATCCAGCTCACCACGTTGGTCACACGGACAGAATTGTTTTTGACCATTTTAATATAATATCGACCACAGTGAAAATGACACTGGCCCAGATTAACTATTCTGGTTACAAGAAGACTCTGGAACAAATGTGGTGGATCTTGTTTGAGTTAAAATGTTTCCGACTTGCTAGCCGTGTGGGTGTGGCTTTTCATAAAGGGGTGTGGCTTAAGTGCGAGCAGATTCACCACAATTATGATGTAAAATTTTAGCGTAATGTAAGCCTGTTGAATAGATGGTAAAAATGTAGACTAGGTAGACAGTGTAAAGATACACCAGATTCTGCATCAAATGTCTTTACTTTGCTGATCCCATCTTCATTCATGCACTTTATTTGGAAAACCAGTGGTGTAGAATTAAACCTTTGCGTCCAACTGTCTAACATGTAAGAGGCAGAACCACGTCCAGGTTATAACTACAGTGTTCAGTGAGATATTCCCAGAACAGCTTAAATGTCTACCAATTCTAGTCTGTTTCCCTATCACTAATTCAGAAAATCTACTCATTTCTTATAGACATATTGATAGCTCATGTTCCCATCAGCCTAGTTGCCAAGAGTCCAAATTTACTGGGATTGTCCCACATAACAATCCCAGCAAATGTTTGCACAAACCCTGCATTAAAGTGGAGGTTTTTTTTGGTGATTCCATGGGCCGGACTTAATTGCCCGGATTTGTACCAACCTAAAGTTGGGGAATGGTATTCCCGTCTCACACGTTCATGGCATATCCAGAGGATATGCTATAAACATGGAATATGTGTGGGTCTCACCTCTGACATCCACCTCTATCTTGAGAACAGGGATCTTCCAACCCTCTTCTTGTGGCCACTGTAATGGCTGCATATGTATGGGTCTCTTCATTCACGTCTATGGGATCAGGCATCCTCTGCTATTTTCAGAACGCCCATAGACATGGAGTGACCCGTGGATCTACAGCCATGTCTCCATTCTTAGTAGCTTTGAGAAGGGGGTGAGGAGATGGATCTCCGTTGTTAAGATACAGAAGTGGAGCCAGATCTGTGGCACAAATATGGCATTTCCTATGAATATTCCAGAAATTTTTGAGTTTGGGATACTCTTTTAGGTATATTTCAGGATCATAATCTGCTTCTTTCTTGTCCTGAAAGAGTCTTAGACTTTACATAAATGGAAGAAGTCTGTGAATTAGGCCATGAAGTACTGCGGGCTCCTGTGCAAAAACAGCATGTGGGCACTCTTTTACCAGTATACCCACATCTTATCCTATATTCACATATAATAATAGATACTATCTGGTCATTTTTTTGATAAATAAATGGAGAAAATATATTTATTAATTCCCCTGGAGCTGTGAGTATAATTCCTTGTGGTCTAGGGCAGTGAAGGGATTATTGGTAGCATCCCCGGTGGTCTAGGATAGTGTAGTGAAGGGGTTAAATCCTTGTGAAGGCGATAACTTTGTGTACTGAAGTCTGCAAGCTGCCATCCATTTTAAGTGCTGTAATAAAATAGATTTTTTTTTTTGCAAGACTTCAACGCTGAATATATAAAATAATGCAAAATTATGCGGGACTGTAGTATATGTTATAAACCTCCTTGTTTATTCATATGGCGATAATACCAGTACCAGAGCCGTACCAGTTGCTGTGCAACAGTGTTATCAAGGCGCACTTGAAAATAAAGGCAATTTTAATGCATTTCTTTCCGTCAAAGATAATGAAATACTTCACAATCCATTTTCTTCTTTAACATTATATACGTGCAGCAATGTCGTCTTCTTTGTTTATGGGGTTGTTGCTGACCCCGTGGCAGATAAAGTGTCATAGCTTTACATAAATACAGATATCTACAGCTCTGCACGCTTAGCTATCAGCAGTTAGCAATATTTGCTGAATTATATTTTACTTCTAGTCCACTGACAATAGAAGCGATACCATGGGGATTTATAGAGGAGGTGTAGCTACTGCAAAAACATATATTAGTAAGTCATGTCGGCCAAAGTAATAAAGATGTTTCTGTAAGAAGTAATACAGTCAGATATTAAAGGACCATCCTCGTTGGTTACGATCATTGGAACTATAGACCTTTTTTTTTTTTTTTTTTTTTTTTGAAAGCTAGGCTCTGGTCATACAGTGTTTATAGTGTACATTTGCCAAGAAAGCTCCTAGGACCATAGGGGTGACTTATCACTTGGTATATCTATACATTACCATACAGCAAAGCCTTCCATCGGTGGTACTGCACTATATACAGAATGTCAAAAAATATTTAAAGGGATGTTCCAGTTGATTTTTTTTTTTTTTTTTTTTTTTTATCCTCTGTGGAGGCTTAAATTAATAGACAGTGCTTACTTGCCTGTCTGTTTGGCCAAGAGCCTTTGTTTAGGTCCCCGGTCTTCCTGAGCTTTGGCCCAAAGACGTGCGTGTCAGCCAATCACTGGCTGAGCAAATTTGCAGTGATCAAAAGGAGCATGCGTTTGTGCACAGACAAACCGTAAAAATAACTGTGGCCGCAAATGGAGATTCTCCGGTTGATTGGACAGTTAAGTACTGTATGTACTGTTTATTATTTTAAGCCTCTAAAGGGGTGTTCCAGTTCATTTTTTCCACCCCTATGAAGTGTATTGTATACCACTGACAGAATATTGAAACATAGTGTGGACAGAGCTATCTGGTCATTTCAAGATACCTCCTATAGGCCTATACATTGAAAGGGGGACAACTTTCTGATCGGTAGGGGATGCAGCTGTAAGACCACCATCGATCTCTTATACCCATAAAAAGAATTTAGTGGAATTTTGCGCATGTATATTCACTTTTTGGGGACTGCCAGAGGTAGCAGAGCACTGTACTTTTTCTCTGGTAGGCCCATAGAGAATTCTTATACCCCTACTTCAATGGAGCAGCTGGTCAAGAGCTCTATTTTTATGAAGCCCAATGATCACTATGGATAGGGGGTAACTTAAACTAACCAGAATACCCCTTTAAGGTGCTCATACATCTTAAATAGCTGGTGGCTGATTTCTTGTTCAACCGACAACTATTCCTCCCAATCCCTATACTTGGTCCAGCAAAGTATGTGCAGTATGTTTTTTCAATGGAGCAAAGGGATTAATCTTACCTCTCGGAGGAATAAAAGAATCAGGTGTTGAAATTCAGCGTGACTGACCTATTTCCCGAAATCGCCTGTCAGGAGAGAATCATAAGGTTCCCATACACATTATAGTTGTCTGGTCCTGCTGAATTTCTTGGGATTCTCTAATGTGGACATGTTAGGGATTTAGCTTCAGTTACAGTACTGTGCAAAAGTTTTAAGCAGGTGTAGAGAAAATGCAGCAATTTAAGAATGTAGAAGTGTTAATAGTTTTACTTTTATCAATTAACGAAGTAAATAAACAAAAGAGAAATCAAAATCCCATGAATATTTGGCAGTTTGCCTTCATCAATTATTTTAGTACACTTGCAGTTTTTGAAGGATCTCGGCAGGGAGGTTGTTCAGACAACTTGGAGAACCAAGCACAGATCTTCTGTGGATATGGGCTTGATCAAATCCTTCTGCCTCTTCATGTAATCCCAGACAGACTGGATGATGATGAGATCAGGGCTCTGTGGGGGCCGTATCATCACTTCCAGGACTTCCTCCAAAAAGTGGTCATACAAAGACGGATGTGATTTAGATTTTATTTCTGTTCATAAAAATATAGGAGCTCCTATGAACCTGCATGAAAAAAAATTAAGTTTTATTCATTTTATAAATAAGAATTTTCTTCTTCTGGATATGGTAATAGCTTATAAAGAGAGAATTTGTTTCTGAAGAGCATAGAGAGGATCATGCCCATACTCTTGTCTAGGGAGCGGCAACCTAGGAGAGACCCCAACATTTCTGCAGAAGAAATCCCTGGTAAGTAAAAGGTGAGACCAGTGGGAGGCTGGTCTCTGGGACTTCATATCCTTGGGATAGACCATCAGTTACAGAGCTATGGTGGTCTAAATCTTCTTTTTATCAGCCAATTGAAGGGGATGCTCGTCTCTGTACATTGTGTAGTGGCTGTGCCCATTCATAATTTGGATCTCCTAGGCCTAGTGCTATCTAGAATACTGATGTCTTATGTTTTAAATAGGCCTTTGGGTCCCCTGCAGCTCCAGGGCCCTGTAGGCATTGCTACCTGTGTATCCTCTACAGCTAAGCTCCAGGCTGTGAAAGGGACTGAGCTGCAGTACCATTCACGGCCACCTCACAATGTTTGACCTGTCTCTTCTACCAGAACTAAGACTGCTTCAGAGTCCCAGAAAAAAAAAAACTTTATTTTTTATTAACTGCCAAGAACAAAGAGAGTGATTGTGGCAATAGATACAGGGATAACAGGTCTTCACAATCCTAATAGGAAAAGTAAGAGTATACAAAGCAGAAAGAGCAGAGCGAGGGGATAAAGGCAGCATTGGACCTTGGACATTGTGTATTTCATATATTGAATTCCTATAATATCAATAGGAATTAATAGGCTTTTAGAGAAATAAAAGGGATAGACGTGCATCAATGTCTGAATGGTTTGTCTGCTGCTTCACCTCTTAGACCCCTTTATCACAATAACCTCTTTTACTCTGTGTATTGCATTGTACAAAAACATCCTCTATATGGCATGTGCTTCAGTTTTTTCTGATCAGTAAATCAGATTTATTGCTGGAAATATTTTGAAGTATCAGAAAGTCATGGTCACCATGCAAGGACCTTGGTTGACTGTAGGCATATTTTTAGGACTTTAGAGCTTGCAAGGAAGCATTTACGATCCTGCTGTATATTTCATACTACAAAAGGTTGTTCTACTGTATATATATTTTTCTGATTTGTGAAAATGTCACGTCTATACAAGGCAGTGTTGCAGGGTCGTAGCTTATGTTCTGCACCCTTGTCATTCATCATCTGCCTCTCCCGCTCTGACAGTTCATACATGTACAGGCCTGGCACAGATATCGCCTAATAGAGGAGATCTATTTTCTTTCTGGTGTAGAGGGCATTCGTTTTCATTTTCCCCTGCCCTGAGGTCCCCAGTATCGATATATACTAAGGTCAATTGCACATATGGTAATGGTTCCTACATGGTGCTGTTATTCCAAGAAGCCTCACATATCCAAGTAGGTGTTTGATGGATTAAGCATACTAACATATAGTCACTTTATTAGTTTATTTTTTCAGTAATTGCCATGTAATAGAAAAGTTATGCCTTATTTTACGATGGGTTGCACGGATAGTGAGAGTCAAGAATGCCGCGCACCAACGATTTTAATAATAGAAAAGATAATGAGCAAGAATATAAAGGGGTTGTCCGGCCTGAAAAGCATACCATACTGATGGCCTACCCATAGGATGCCCCTAAATATATAGGCGGTTCAGAGATAGAAGAGAACACATAGCTGTCTAAAATAATTTGAGCTACCTGTTATGAAACACACTGATCTTATATAGCACCCCTCTATAATGTATTCACTTAAACTAAGATGACTTTAGCTCAGTGGCGTAACTTGGAATGGCTGGGCCTCAAGGCGAACATTTGACATGGCCCCCCCCCCCACACCACCCCCTCTGACCCCCCCCCCCCTGCACAAACCACATTCCTGCACACAGTATTATGCACCATAGTGGCCAAATGCACACACTATTATGCCCCATAGTGGCCCCTGCACACAGTATTGTGCAACATAGAGGCCCCTGCACACAGTATTATGTCCCATAGTGGCCCCTGCACACAGTATTATGCCCCATAGTGGCCCCTGCACACAGTATTGTGCAACATAGAGGCCCCTGCACACAGTATTATGTCCCATAGTGGCCCCTGCACACAGTATTATGCCCCATAGTGGCCCCTGCACACAGTATTGTGCAACATAGAGGCCCCTGCACACAGTATTATGTCCCATAGTGGCCCCTGCACACAGTATTATGTCCCACAGTGGCCCCTGCACACAGTATTATGTCCCATAGTGGCCCCTGCACACAGTATTATGCCCCATAGTGGCCCCTGCACACAGTATTGTGCAACATAGAGGCCCCTGCACACAGTATTATGTCCCATAGTGGCCCCTGCACACAGTATTATGTCCCACAGTGGCCCCTGCACACAGTATTATGTCCCATAGTGGCCCCTGCACACAGTATTATGCCCCATAGTGGCCCCTGCACACAGTATTATGCCCCATAGTGGGCCCTGCACACAGTATTATGCCCATAGTGGCCCCTGCACACAGTATTATGTCCCATAGGGGCCCTTCACACAATATTATCCTTCATAGTGGCCCCTGCACACAGTGTTATGCCCCATTGTGGACCACCCATGAACGATTATTATACTCTGGGCAGGGGCGTAACTATCGAGGTAGCAGTGGTAGCAGCTGCCACAGGGCCCGGGACATTAGGGGGCCCCGCGGACCCCCGATGCTTTCTATTTTTAATAGGCCGTTACCTGCTGGAGTAACCCCAGCAGGTAACGGGCCCTATATACTTACCGTTCCCCGGGGTCCCGCTCACGGCCGCCTGCGCTTCTGATTCTGTGGAGGCGGCTGTGAGCAGGAGCGGGGATCGGTATGTGAGGCCGCGGCCGAATCTCACAATCACTGCTATCATTATACTCTGGGGTCTTTTCAGACCCCCGAGTATAATAATCGGAGGCCCAGGGGAGGTGAGGGAACATAAAAAACACTGTACTTACCTCTCCTGCGCTTCTCCAGGCTTCGGGCCTGTTTGGTGACGTCCCTGACGTCATTTTGCGTCGCGACGCCTTGCCCGCATCACGTGACACTGGCCTGGTGCAACGTTGAAGGCGGCCGAAGCAGCAGGGAGAGGACCGGAGCGAAGAACAGGTAAGCAACGTTGTTTTTTTTTATGTTTCTATCCTCCCCTGGGTTTCCGATCATTATACTCTGGGGTCTGAAAAGACTCCAGAGTATAATAATTGTTCATGGGTGGTCCACAATGGGACATATAATAGTGTGTGCAGGGGCCACTATGGGGAATAATAGTGTGTGCAGGGGCCACTATGGGATATAATACTGTGTGCAGGGGTCACTATGGGGCATGATACTGTGTACAGGGGCCACTATGGGACATGATACTGTGTGCAGGGGCCACTATGGGGCATGATACTGTGTGCAGGGCCACTATGGGGCATGATACTGTGTGCAGGGGCCACTATGGGACATGATACTGTGTGCAGGGGCCACTATGGGGCATGATACCGTGTGCAGGGGCCACTATGGGGCATGACACTGTGTGCAGGGGCCACTATGGGGCATGACACTGTGTGCAGGGGCCACTATGGGGCATGACATTGTGTGCAGGGGCCACTATGGGGCATGACACTGTGTGCAGGGGCCACTATGGAGCATGACACTGTGTGCAGGGGCCACTACGGGGCATGGCACTGTGTGCAGGGGCCACTACGGGGCATGACACTGTGTGCAGGGGCCACTATGGGGCATGACACTGTGTGCTGGGGCCACTATGGGACATGATACTGTGTGCAGGGGTCACTATGGGACATGATGCTGTGTGCAGGGGCCACTATGGAGCAAAATACTCAGTGCAGGGGCCACTACGGGGAATAATAGTGTGTGCAGGGGCCACTATGGGGCAAAATACTCAGTGACGGGGCCACTATGGGGAATAATAGTGTGTGCAGGGGCCACTATGGGATATAATACTGTGTGCAGGGACCACTATGGGATATAATACTGTGTACAGGGGCCACTATGGGGAATGATACTTTGTGCAGGGGCCACTATGGAGGATAATACTGTGTGCAGGGGCCACTATGGGACATGATACTGTGTGCAGGGGCCACTATGGGACATGATACTGTGTGCAGGGGCCACTATGGGACATGATACTGTGTGCAGGGGCCACTATGGGGCATGACACTGTGTGCAGGGGCCACTATGTGGCATGACACTGTGTGCAGGGGCCACTATGTGGCATGACACTGTGTGCAGGGGCCACTACGGGGCATGACACTGTGTGCAGGGGCCACTACGGGGCATGACACTGTGTGCAGGGGCCACTACGGGGCATGACACTGTGTGCAGGGGCCACTATGGGGCATGACACTGTGTGCTGGGGTCACTATGGGACATGATACTGTGTGCAGGGGCCACTATGAGGCAAAATACTCAGTGCAGGGGCCACTACGGGGAATAATAGTGTGTGCAGGGGCCACTATGGGGCAAAATACTCAGTGCAGGGGCCACTATGGGAAATAATAGTGTGTGCAGGGGCCACTATGGGATATAATACTGTGTGCAGGGACCACTATGGGGAATGATACTTTGTGCAGGGGCCACTATGGAGGATAATACTGTGTGCAGGGGCCACTATGGGACATGATACTGTGTGCAGGGGCCACTAAGGGACATGATACTGTGTGCTGGGGCCACTATGGGACATGATACTGTGTGCAGGGGCCACTATGGGGCATGACACTGTGTGCAGGGGCCACTACGGGGCATGACACTGTGTGCAGGGGCCACTACGGGGCATGACACTGTGTGCAGGGGCCACTACGGGGCATGACACTGTGTGCAGGGGCCACTACGGGGCATGACACTGTGTGCAGGGGCCACTACGGGGCATGACACTGTGTGCAGGGGCCACTACGGGGCATGACACTGTGTGCAGGGGCCACTACGGGGCATGACACTGTGTGCAGGGGCCACTACGGGGCATGACACTGTGTGCAGGGGCCACTACGGGGCATGACACTGTGTGCAGGGGCCACTACGGGGCATGACACTGTGTGCAGGGGCCACTACGAGGCATGACACTGTGTGCAGGGGCCACTACGGGGCATGACACTGTGTGCAGGGGCCACTACGGGGCATGACACTGTGTGCAGGGGCCACTATGGGGCATGACACTGTGTGCTGGGGTCACTATGGGACATGATACTGTGTGCAGGGGCCACTATGAGGCAAAATACTCAGTGCAGGGGCCACTACGGGGAATAATAGTGTGTGCAGGGGCCACTATGGGATATAATACTGTGTGCAGGGACCACTATGGGGAATGATACTTTGTGCAGGGGCCACTATGGAGGATAATACTGTGTGCAGGGGCCACTATGGGACATGATACTGTGTGCAGGGGCCACTAAGGGACATGATACTGTGTGCTGGGGCCACTATGGGACATGATACTGTGTGCAGGGGCCACTATGGGACATGATACTGTGTGCAGGGGCCACTATGGGGCATGACACTGTGTGCAGGGGCCACTATGGGGCATGATAGTGTGCGCAGGAATGCGTTTTTTTTGGGGGGGGGGGGCGATTGGGGGCAGCGGTTCGGGGGGGGCCCCATGTCAAATGTTCGCCTTGGGGCCCAGCCCTTGGACCCCAGAGTATAATAATCGGAGACCCAGGGGAGGATACAGACATAAAAAAACAATGCTACCTACCTCTCCCTGGCTCCAGCGCGCTGCCCGCTACTTCGGCCGTCTTCAATGTTGGACCAGATCTCGCGTGATCCAGGCTGGAGTCATGACGCATAATGACGTCGGCTGACATCTGGGACGTCACCAAACAGGCCCGTGGGGTTCGCAGTAGCGGCCGTAACAGGGTTTCGTGCCCCGTAATGTCCCGGGCCCTGTGGCAACCGCTACCGCTGATATCCCGGTATTTACGCCCCTTTTTAGCTAACAGAAGTGCCTGTGTTGTGCACTTAGGTTCACTGGTTTGGAATATGATGCTGTAACCTCATACCAGACCATACCAAGAACCCTCCTTATTCTATAACCTGGCTAAACCAGTTACATAGTGTTAGATGCCCTGTGCTGTACATATCTTGCACAGTACTTGCAGGATTGACTGCAGCAGTCCTGTGAATATGATGTACTTCTAGGATTTGCAGGGACATTTAAGCAGTGACCCTGGTGCCATGTGGCGCTTGTAACAAGTAATTTTTTTTTATTTTATAACATTTAGTATCACAAAGAGAAAAACCCTTTATACAACAATGACTTCAGTTCACGAGTACAGTTACATTTTACCATAGCTGCCTCGTGTATCCCAGATGTGTCAACCTTCAGATTTATTTAAAGATTCCAAATTCTCATGAAACCAATTTGTCACAATATGACAACATACCAGCAAAACCCTTGACAGGCTGCATTTCACATCACAAACACTGGGTGGCCACACAGACACCTATAGGATAAACGCTGTCTCTTAACAGAGTATCACAAAATCATGTTGCTTTGAAAAGCTTGTGATCTCATGATACCATTTTCTTGGCTGTACATGCCAGATAAATGTAAGGCAGGACACACCATATCTTAACCATAGGGCAATAATTGTACATGAATTGTAGTCGTCCTCTGAACCCAGCACTATTTTTGTGCCATTTATGTAGTTCTTGTTGGTTTTAGGGGCCCTTTGCTTGAGACACCAGCCTCCTCCGTAAAGGGTCCACTTGATTATACCCCCACCCCATGCCACATGGTAAGTAGTCAGGTGTACTGGCTTAGTATCTGCATAATTTTGTGCTTTTACTTTATGCCCCAGAGCTGCCTCAAAATAGAAAATGCACCTGCTCTGAAATTACTCTGAGCTCATCCATGAATAAACTGCAGACTCGGGAGGCCGGCTCTAGGCATTAGCGAGAGGGAAATGGTAATTTATAGGGGCTTCATGAGAATTTGCCACGGTATTTAACACTTTCATTACCCAGGGAGATATCTGTAATGTGAACTGTGGCCTCACTTAGCAGAAAGGGCATATATATCAATGTACCGTAATGTCTGGGGCATGGGTGTCAGATCCAGTCCTGCTTGCCACTTACTTACAATACTAACAATACTTGGCAACCAAGATGCCTTTTTACTCATCACATGTGCTGTACCCAAAACAACATCTTTGGAAATGTCATTGGAGTCATTATAAAGGACATTTCTTATATTGCTGTAGTAAATGTCACAGGTTACACTGTAAACAGAAGCTGAGTCATCTCATAAAGGAGCCGCAAGCTCAGGCGAAGCAAGTGTTTGTGTACAGTGGATGGATGGATGGTGCTTCTTATGTTCTCCCTGTTTAACAAATGGTGAATATTCATAAGGAAGACTTAAAGAGACCTGACCACTTGTACTTGCGCTTGAACATTTGTTTAGAAAATATTAGTCATAGATGTAAGGATCAGTTGCATGAGAAATGTCTTGGATGAAATTCATGACATGTTTAAAAGCAGAAAACCTTAAAGAGTGTTTATACTAGAGACTTTATACACAAGCCTCTATTCTCACTGGCATCATACAGATCGACCGATTTACTTAGACTGGCGTTTTGTATGCCTTTAATAAAGGCTCGACTGGCACAAGGAGCACCTAAGTTATCAAGAGGCTCCGGACTCTTAATAAATCTGTTGGAGAAAGTGGCGAGCGTGACTTGTTGCGTCTTGCTTCAAAGATGTGCCTCATTATCACCCATATAAGTTAGATAACTTCCCCTAATGTGTTAAAAGCAACATGGAACAGAGTGTTAACAGTTTTTTCAGTCTTTTCATAGACCTGTGTTGTCTTCTGTGATAAGATATCACTTAGCAGTAAGCTATCACATTGTAGAAAGTCTGTAATCCTGTCTCATCGGGCTTCTGTAAATGTGTGGTCTTTTGTGCTGTTCTGTCCATAATCCAACAGGTAGTGACCCATATACTGTATGGGACCAATACAAGGGAAAATATACTGTGTGGGAGCCAATAAATGGGCAGTCCACTGTGTGGGGACCAATAAAAGGGGCATTATACAGTGTGGGGGCCAATAAAGGGAGTGTTAGACTGTGTGGGGACAATACGCTTCTGGGGGTTAATAAAAGGGTATTAGAAACCGGAAAACCCTTTTAGGATAAAGCCCCACATTGCGGAAAGGCTGCTTTTTTGAACTAAAACCAGGATTGGTTTTAACAGAAGGGAAAATTATAAGAGCTTCCTTTTATATTTTCCAGTCCTTTTTAATAATGGAATATCATATTATATCACTATAGTTCAGTATTACAAATAAGTATATATATATATATATATATATATATATAATAGCCTCAAACTAAAATTTAAAAATTCAGGTTTAACAACACTTAGTCCAAACCTCCAATTTCCCTTCTGGTCATGCTCGCAGGAGTTCACGTAACTTAGGTATGATTTACATACACTTTGCAGGGTCTGAGGAGCTGCAATAACTTGTGGTGGAGCAGGCTTATTATTTCCTTTAACTATCAAAATAGTCGCTCTACCGAGTTGAACTGTTTTTTTTGTTTTTTTTTGATTTGAAAGGGGTTGTCGAAATTGAATGTGATCTGTTGAGGTCTGAGACCCGGTCCCTGCACAGATCATCTATTCTAGCAGCCTCTGGGTCAGCCCCGATCCTCTCCAAGTAATACTGTGCCGCTCCTATTACTTGTAGGCTGCTAGAACAGGTATATATGGAGAATCAGATCTAGTTTACATATAACTTTCCAGGGGCCATATCTTTTGAATGGGTGGGGATTTTTAAAAAGAAAAAACATCAAATTGATCAGGGCAAAAAAAAATCAAATCAAATCATGTATTTTATTCAGCATTTTCTACTTGGTGTCAGATCTTTTTTAAGGCTGAGTTTGGTATTTATTAATACCAGAACTAAGTAATGATAAGAGGAGAGAACACCGGATAAGTCAGAGCCCACACCACTTTAGGACACTCTTGCAGACAATAATTTACATGTGGAAATTGACCTGCAATAACCGTGATGTTCTGGCCTGCACTTTCCTCTAATCTAATTCTTGTGACTGATGCATACACTACTATAGGGAAATAAAATAACACATCCAAGGTCACATCCAGATGACACTGGAAATCGGAGGACTGGATCCACTCAAAGGCAGAAATTGTGAGGAATGACGACTTCCAGTAACCTCCATATAATTTCTTCTGCCGTTTCCTGGGAGCTTAACCGCGCGCAGGCCACTTACCTGAAATGGTCACATTTCAGAAATCCCTTAGAAATGTATCAATCATTGTCTTTTCTGGTTGAAGCTGGAAATGCCTGATGGGTATTCCACCATTATTTCAATTGCATCTTTCCCATTGCAGCGTGCAGTAAAGGTGTTTTAGGTGTTTCCGCTCTCTATTTGTTGTCTATGGCCATCAAGTAGAATTATTCTTACAAGTTTTATCTGCTGAAAGGGCTTCAGTCACCGGGAAGCAACGCAAATAAACTAGAAAAAAATTATGTTTATGATAGAAATTGGATGTAACGTATCATCCGTATAAAATCATTAGAGAAATTACTTCCCTTATACAACATAAAAAAGCAATGAGATTTCTTTGACCTGCAGGCTAGCAAAATGCATGTCCCGGTAACCTCAAGTAATCAGACTCGGGGGGTTCCATATGTGCGTATGAAAAAACTATGGCGAGAGAATAACTCATGGATTACATTGAGATAATAAAGCACAATTTGGATCCCGCTATACTGTAGTTTCTCTTGAAGCCATACCCAAGTAATAATCGGATTGGGGAAGAAAGGCCTAGTAATTGTAGGGAACTGCCATTTCTACTAGTATATAATGTATCTGGCTTCTTTGCCCCTGCAGTTTGGCTTCAGAGACCCCAGGCATTTAGTGCAAGTTTTGTTTTGTAAATACAGTGAGACAGACACATGTGAGGCAGAGCTGCTGGGGGGAGAGATGTGAGCAGAGCTGCTGAGCCAGACATGTTATGTCTGGGGGAGTCTAAGAGCCACTTGTTCCTCTTTACTTCACAGTATATAGTTAGGTATGTGTTACCCCCTATATACTCACAGGACCTAGCTAGTAACTGTAGTTAGGGATCCATATATATATATAGTTCAGGGCAGTGATAGGTTAGGCTTCCGAAGGCCAACTAGCTAGTTAGAGGCCCGGTGGCACTAGTAGTTTAGCTGGCAGGTTAAGGACTCAGTGTTAGGGTAGTCAGGCCTGCATCTACTGCCGTCACCGTCGCCCTGTTTGCGGCCTGTGAAGAATCTCACCATCATCATCATCATCTCCTGATCGGCTGTCTGTCATCTCCTGGAAGAATCCGAGGATCCACAGTCATCCACAGGGGCCCCTGCATCTCTTCTGTTGCCTGGAGGTATTGTGCACTGGACTCTTGCTATATATCTATATATATACCCGGGTATATAACCTAAGACGGTTGAGGACTTGCTGGTTGTTGTAGTATTGCTGTGTTCTGAGTATATTTTATGTATGTATTATTACCCTGTTGATTCTTATAAAGCTACTGTTATAACCTTATGTGGTATCTGTATGTATTCTTCAGACTGTGAGATTAGTACAGTGATCCTTGTTAAGGCTACTAACTGTACTTCATGGGTAAGTCCCAGGAAGAGATCCTCCCTGTAATACAGAGGCTCTATCCTGGGTGGAGGCACTGATATATTTCATATATGTTCCCACTCTTCCCTTCAGCGAAGGCTTCAGGTCCCATTATACACACAGGTCAGCGCCAGAGTCTGTTGCGGGAGGGATAATACTCATACCCCCCCCCCCCAAATAGGGCTACATAATATTCTTATTATGCCTCTCATGAAGCGAATGGGCCGTTTATACTATCCGACTTTATCCTGAAACATATTCCTCGTTTCTCAGCAGTGTTAGTTTGCATTTTATGGATTAACGCTGCTCGGGAAGCCTGCCGTTGGGCCTTAGCTGGTGTAATATAGAGCCCTTATAACAAGCATATTTAAACGTGGCCTCAGTATCCGTGTCGAGCTGGCAGAATCCCTTTATATCAGGAAGGCTGTTAGTCTTTTACGATGATAATGAAATTCCGAGAGTGGAACCCTCTTTAATTTTCAGCCTGCCACTTTGCTGGTGCGGCTGATCAGAACACTGTAACTGTGCATTATGGTTTAATTAAACTTCACACACACAGCAGCGGTGGAACAGATACCAGGCAGGCAAGGAATGGGGGAGGACAGATACTTTACACCGCACTTTGCAGCTCTACAGATGCAAACAAGATGCAGTTGTTTATAAGACCGAGCATTTAGCTAAGCTGTAACATGCCGTTACAAATGTAGCAGAGATGAGTTTGTTATACACTAGTTTTATATCAAGGTAAATGTTCCGTTTTATCTTATGTTATAAATATAAACACATGCAGTGTCAAGGAGTTACAGTGGTCCTGTGAATTCTGAGAGCAGTATAGGGTACAGGGAGAGAAGCTGGTATATAGATTTATATTATTTGGAGCAGGTTTTCTGAGTGAAATACAGAATAAGCACTGACAGGACTCCTAGGAGTTACAGTGAGAGTCCTGTGTCCCATATACAGTGATTGACAGCTTTCTGTATATCAGTGAATATGCACAAAAGACTGTCAATCGCTAAATGTGGGAGGGGTTATCAGGACCCTCACTGTTTTCTCTTAGGAGTCTACTTTTTACTTAGAAATCCTGCCTTAAATCATATAACGCTATATGTCAGAGCTCAAATTCTTTCATTCTATCACTTAAACCTATATAACAGAGCTTAGTTTCTCTCCACTATCATATCAACATACAGTCATATGAAAAAGTTTGGGCACCCCTATTAATCTTAATCATTTTTAGTTCTAAATATTTGGGTGTTTGCAACAGCCATTTCAATTTGATATATCTAATAACTGATGGACACAGTAATATTTCAGGATTGAAATGAGGTTTATTGTACTAACAGAAAATGTGCAATATGCATTAAACCAAAATTTGACCGATGCAAAAGTATGGGCACCTGAACAGAAAAGTGACATTAATATTTAGTAGATCCTCCTTTTGCAAAAATAACAGCCTCTAGTCGCTTCCTGTAGCTTTTAATCAGTTCCTGGATCCTGGATGAAGGTATTTTTGACCATTCCTCTTTACAAAACAATTCCAGTTCAGTTAAGTTTGATGGTTGCCGAGCATGGACAGCCCGCTTCAAATTATCCCACAGATGGTCAATGATATTCAGGTCTGGGGACTGGGATGGCCATTCCAGAACATTGTAATTGTTCCTCTGCATGAATGCCTGAGTAGATTTGGAGCTGTGTTTTGGATCATTGTCTTGCTGAAATATCCATCCCCGGCGTAACTTCAAATTCGTCACTGATTCTTGTACATTATTCTCAAGAATCTGCTGATACTGAGTTGAATCCATGCGACCCTCAACTTTAACAAGATTCCTGGTGCCGGCATTGGCCACACAGCCCCAAAGCATGATGGAACCTCCACCAAATTTTACAGTGGGTAGCAAGTGTTTTTCTTGGAATGCTGTGTTTTTTGACGCCATGCATAACGCCTTTTTGTATGACCAAACAACTCAATCTTTGTTTCATCAGTCCACAGGATCTTCTTCCAAAATGAAGCTGGCTTGTCCAAATGTGCTTTTGCATACCTCAGGCGACTCTGTTTGTGGCGTGCTTTCAGAAACGGCTTCTTTCGCATCACTCTCCCATACAGCTTCTCCTTGTGCAAAGTGTGCTGTATTGTTGACCGATGCACAGTGACACCATCTGCAGCAAGATGATGCTGCAGCTCTTTGGAGGTGGTCTGTGGATTGTCCTTGACTGTTCTCACCATTCTTCTTCTCTGCCTTTCTGATATTTTTCTTGGCCTGCCACTTCTGGGCTTAACAAGAACTGTCCCTGTGGTCTTCCATTTCCTTACTATGTTCCTCACAGTGGAAACTGACAGGTTAAATCTCTGAGACAACTTTTTGTATCCTTCCCCTGAACAACTATGTTGAACAATCTTTGTTTTCAGATCATTTGAGAGTTGTTTTGAGGAGCCCATGATGCCACTCTTCAGAGGAGATTCAAATAGGAGAACAACTTGCAATTGGCCACCTTAAATACCTTTTCTCATGATTGGATACACCTGGCTATGAAGTTCAAAGCTCAGTGAGGTTACAAAACCAATTTTGTGCTTCAGTAAGTCAGTAAAAAGTAGTTAGGAGTATTCAAATCAATAAAATGATAAGGGTACCCAAATTTTTGCACCGGTCAAATTTTGGTTTAATGCATATTGCACATTTTCTGTTAGTACAATAAACCTCATTTCAATCCTGAAATATTACTGTGTCCATCAGTTATTAGATATATCAAATCGAAATGGCTGTTGCAAACACCCAAATATTTAGAACTAAAAATGATTAAGATTAATAGGGGTGCCCAAACTTTTTCATATGACTGTATATACCACAGAGCTCAGCTTCTCCTACATTATATAAACCTATATATCAGAGTTCGTCCTCTCTCCACTATCATATAAACCAATATATCATAGATCTCCACTTCTCTCCCTCTATCAATAACCCTATATATCACAGAGATTATGCTTTCTCCTCTATCATATAACCCTATATATCACAGAGCTCAGCTTCTCTCCTCTATCATATAAACTTATATATCACAGAGCTCAGCTTCTCTCCTCTATCATATAAACTTATATATCACAGTGCTCAGCTTCTCTCCTCTATCATATAACCGTATATATCAGAGAGCTCAGCTTCTCTCCTCTATCATATAAACTTATATATCACAGAGCTCAGCTTCTCTCCTCTATCATATAACCTATATATCACAGATCTCAGCTTCTCTCCTCTATCATATAACCCTATATATCACAGAGCTCAGCTTCTCTCCCTCTATCATATAACCCTATATATCACAGAGCTCAGCTTCTCTCCTCTATCATATAAACTTGTATATCACAGAGCTCAGCTTCTCTCCTCTATCATATAACCCTATATATCACAGAGCTCAGCTTCTCTCCCTCTATCATATAACCCTATATATCACAGAGCTCAGCTTCTCTCCTCTATCATATAAACTTATATATCACAGAGCTCAGCTTCTCTCCTCTATCATATAAACTTATATATCACAGAGCTCAGCTTCTCTCCTCTATCATATAACCCTATATATCACAGAGCTCAGCTTCTCTCCCTCTATCATATAACCTATATATAACAGAGCTCAACTTCTCTCCCTCTATCACATAACCCTATATATCACAGAGCTCAGCTTCTCTCCCTCTATCATATAACCCTATATATCACAGAGCTCAGCTTCTCTCCTCTATCATATAACCCTATATATCACAGAGCTCAGCTTCTCTCCTCTATCATATAACCCTATATCACAGAGCTCAGCTTCTCTCCCTCTATCATATAACCCTATATATCACAGAGCTCAGCTTCTCTCCTCTATCATATAACCCTATATATCACAGAGCTCAGCTTCTCTCCCTCTATCATATAACCCTATATATCACACAGCTCAGTGTTACTCTCTCTGTTATCTAAACCTATGTATCACACAGCTCAGCTTCTCTGTCCTTCTATCCCATACTGATCTCAGATAGGGCAGCCGATATCACCTGACCGGTTCACTTTATTTGACACAGTCAGACCTGCTTTATCTCTATATTTGTTGGAATATACATGTAGGCCTATATGTGTAGGTATGCTGCATAGTTGTGGTTGATTTTAGTGTCCATACCAGTTGTGTAGAGTTTGCTGTGTACTTAGCTGTCCTTCACTTGAATATTGAACACTTTTCTGGTACTTTGAAAAGACAGAAATATAATAGGTGCATTAGCAAGATAGGTAAGAAATAAACTGCCGACACCTTCCTCTTGCTGTGCGTTTTGGGACTTTTTAAGCTGAAGGAAGAATGCTTTCCTCCCTGAGTTTTTTTTTTTTTTGCTGGAGGGGTAGGGAGATTTGCTAGATCAAAGCCCAAGGATATTGCCATGTTGCAAAGTGGCAAAATCACTCTCAATTTCCACAGGGAAGTGGCTGTTCTAATGATAAGTAATGCTTTTAATATCTGGAGAGCAGGCCGCGTGTTGATAAGTGCTTTCACGGCATATTTCCCCGGCTTTCAAACGCCATTAGCCCACACTAATATCAGTGTAGGTTTGTATGTGTGCTTTCCTGTATGCGGGAAATTGTGTTGTACATCCCTTTGTATTGCTGTTTATGCACCTCTTTCTATAGTATATGTACTTGTATGTTCCTGTGAGCGCTCACACATTCTTTGGATTCTTTTGCCATTAAAGATGTTGTCTGACAAAAGGGTTTGAAACTATATATATAAGAGGACCTTTCACCGCCTTCAGCAATCCAGCTCTTTACATCAATTAATAAGCTCTGCTCCAATGATTCTGGCACAGTTGGATTTTTTTCTCTAGCCCCCACCGTTCCTGAGCAGTCAATGCTGTTAGTTTTGGTGCCTGATATGCTATTTAGTCTCTCTAATGTCAGGAGGGCGGTGTCAGACAGGAGCAGGCAAGGGGTATGATTCTGAGCTCTGACACTGGCTGCCTCTGATTGGAGCTCTGAATCACGTCCCCTGTCTGACACTGCCCTTCTGACATTACAGAGCTTAAATAGCACATCAGGCACCAAAACTACCTGCAATGGGGGGGCTAGTGAGAAAATTCCAATTGTGCTGGAATCAGTGAAACATCACCTATTAACAGATGCTAAGAACTAGAATTGGTGAAGGTGGAGAAAGGCCCTCTTTAAATGTCCTGCTGCTTCAGCTTCCCTGCTCCATTCCATGCTGGTCCTGCAGCAATGCTGTCACAATCATCTTTCTTGGGTCTGTGGCAGACAGTCATTGGCCTCAGTGGTTACCTGTGTATGTAACTAAGGCCCATGATTAGCTGCTGTGGTCACATGATCGATGTGATGCTGGACCTGTAGGACATTATGGCTATATACACAATATGCAATACCAGCAGCTAACTCACTGTATGGACATCTAGAGTTTTCGACCTGCAGTATGTCAGTAATGCAATGTAAAGGTTGGAAGCAACAGATGACCCTCTAAACTCCTTTTAGTTGCCTGAAAGGGTTTTGAGGACTTCTGCCTTTGTGTTTTCTTGCCCCATGGAGGAAAATTCTGAATTGTTGGCTGATGCTTCATTTATTACTGTTTCTGTTAAATAGCATGAGAACCTTGGCAATTCTTACTTGGCCATTACAAACCAACCGATTTTGTGCATTTTTTGAAGTGGCAGCCCCTAACAAAATCTTGCTGCAACATTGACGTGCTTGTAAAGGTTGAGTATAGGCTGGGTTTTCAGTACATTTTATACAATTTCAAAAAATCTTTCTTAAAAAATCTTGGACAACTCATTTAACTTTCAATTTAAAAATTTTAATACTGTAAATGCTCCACTCATGATGCTTTGCAAGTTTTAGAAATCTTTGTGTCCTATATAAAGAGTTCTGATTTACATTTGCCCCAGTCTCAATGACTCCCCCTAGTTGTCCCTCGTCTTGAGGACAGTTCCTACTTTTGATTCAGGTCTTTAAGTCATAAATAGTAAAGGTGAATATAGGAAACTTTATAGTATATATTATTATGGACATATGTTTCCTTCTCTACTTATTAGGCTGCTATCTTCTTTCTAACACACAGAAGTCTATGGAGAGGGGAATGGGGAGGAGGAGATTTTTGCTGACTAGGTAATTGATTTATTGCCTCACTCTGTGCAGTGGTAAAATCTTGAAGATCTAGAATCTATAAGATACAGCAGTGCCAGAAGAGCTCTCTCACTCACAGTGTAGCAGAGTTTCGCAGCTGCAGTTATTTGTATCTTTACCAGCAGCCTCCTCCTTCCACTCCCCATAGATTTCTGCATAAAAAGGAACTGAGTCTGTTTGGTGAAGAAGGAAACAGATTTCTTTAATAAGTTATATTACAAAGTTTTTTTATTTTCACCTATACTATTCATTTATGAAAAGTGGTTTTATAATTGGAAGGACACTTTAAACTTACTGTACAGTCATGGCCAAAAGTTTTGAGAATGATACAAATATTAATTTTTACAAAGTCTACTGCTTCAGTTTTTCTAATGGCAATTTGCATATACTCCAGAATGTTATAAAGAGTGATCAGCTTAACAGCAATTACTTGCAAAGTCAATATTTGCCTAGAAAATGAACTTTATCCCCCAAAACACATTTCAACATCATTGCAGCCCTGCCTTAAAAGGACCACCTAACATCGTTTCAGTGATTGCTCCATTAACACAGGTGTGGGTGTTGATGAGGACAGGGCTGGAGATCAATCTGTCATGATTAAGTAAGAATGACACCACTGGACACTTTAAAAGGAGGCTGGTGCTTGCCATCATTGTTTCTCTTCTGTTAACCATGGTTATCTCTAAAGAAACACGTGCAGTCATCATTGCACTGCACAAAAATGGCCTAACTGGGAAGAGTATTGCAGCTAGAAAGATTGCACCTCAGTCAACAATCTATCGCATCATCAAGAACTTCAAGGAGAGAGGTTCCATTGGTGCCAAAAAGGCTCCAGGGCGCCCATGAAAGACCAGCAAGCGGCAGGATCGTCTCTTAAAAGTGTTTCAGCTGCGGGATCGGGCTACCAGCAGTGCAGAGCTTGCTGAGGAATGGCAGCAGGCAGGTGTGAGTGCATCTGCACGCACTGTGAGGCGGAGACTCTTGGAGCAAGGCCTGGTCTCAAGGAGGGCAGCAAAGAAGCCACTTCTCTCCAGAAAAAACATCAGGGACACACTGATATTCTGCAAAAGGTACAGGGAGTGGACTGCTGAGGACTGGGGTAAAGTCATTTTCTCTGATGAATCCCCTTTTCGATTGTTTGGAACATCTGGAAAACAGCTTATTCGGAGAAGAAGAGGTGAGCGCTACCACCAGTCTTGTCTCATGCCAACTGTAAAGCATCCTGAAACCATTCATGTGTGGGGTTGCTTCTCAGCCAAGGGAATCGGCTCTCTCACAGTCTTGCCTAAAAACACAGCCATGAATAATGAATGGTACCAGAATGTCCTCCAAGAGCAACTTCTCCCAACCGTCCAAGAGCAGTTTGGCGCTCAACAATGCCTTTTCCAGCATGATGGAGCACCTTGCCATAAAGCAAAGGTGATAACTAAATGGCTCAGGGAACAAAACATAGAGATTTTGGGTCCATGGCCTGGAAACTCCCCCAGATCTTAAGCCCATTGAGAACTTGTGGTCAATCATCAAGAGACGGGTGGACAAACAAAAACCAACAAATTCAGACAAAATTAAAGCATTGATTCTGCAAGAATGGACTGCTATCAGTCAGGATTTGGTCCAGAAGTTGATTGAGAGCATGCCAGGGAGAATTGCAGAGGTCCTGAAGAAGAAGGGTCAACACTGCAAATATTGACTTGCTGCATTAACTCATTCTAACTGTCAATATAAGCTTCTGTTACTCATAATATGAATGCAATTATATTTCTGTATGTGATAAAAACATCTGACAAACACACATAAAAACCAGAGGGCAGCAGATCATGTGAAAATATAATATTTGTGTCATTCTCAAAACTTTTGGCCATGACTGTACTGCTCCAGCAACTACATGACTAGTTTTTAGCTGTGTAATGCGCCCTTTACTCAGCATCTTGAATATTGTATATCTATTCTTAGATCTAAACATGTGCAGAGAATGGGCTTTGACGCTGCAAATCATAATCCATAGTAACTTTCCAGAGAGATGTGCTGTAGCCAGTTAGGGGCTATTAGAAATCCATAGGCTTCAGTAAAGGAAACCGAGTTTTAATAGCCTTGACCTGGGTGCACCCAATTACGCAGAATCATGCCATTAAAGACTTGACTAGCAGTGTTATACCAAAATTCTGCAATTAGGGAATGCAAATTGACACTTGTAAGGAATACTCAATGAAAGAAATGCAAGTAATGATGAACCTTTAACATTACTCTTTTGTTAAAGGAATGCTACAGGAGCCTCACTGTGTCCCCATTTTGACAACCAGATCCTGCTTTTGCCCATCCCAGTTACTCTCATCACACCCAAGAGGCATGCTTTCCAGTGCCCAATTCCTCCCTTCATCCCTGCTATGATTGACGTGTACACGGCCTGGCCCTGTCAGTCATAGCAGAGAGGTAGATCATATATGTGATAAGAGCAATGGTGATGCCCTTGTTGCCCCAAATGGCTTATTAACCTATTAGAAGGAAATGCGAATGTCTGAACAACGGAGGCCCTGGTCAGGAATCAGAAAAAACTGTTTTAGGCTAAGGTCCCATGTTTTGAAAAGCACCTTTTTTTTTTTTTTTTTTGCAGATTTTGCTGTATTTTCTTTGAGCCAAAGCTAAAGAAGGCTGCAGAAGGAATTGGAAATGTATAGGAATCTCTTATACTTTTCCATTCTAGTCAATCCACTCCTGGTTTTAACTAAAAGAAAAACGCAGCAAAATCAGCAACAAAAAAGCTGCTTTTCTGTAACATAGGGCCTTAGCCTTACTCTTGTGAACCCTGGCTGTATGACTATAGCTCAATAGGGCCTGTTCAGGTGACATACTTCTTTAAAGAGGCACTGCACTTTCCAAAAACTGCGAATGTAAGAAACTTTATTATAGAAAAAAAATGCTTCTGCACTTGTTAGCCACGTTTCCTCCCTGTGCCCCTAGCAATTACTTCACTACAGAAAGCCATCTTAAGAGTTTGGACAGGAGTCAGCTTACTGAGGGATCAGGTAACAGCTGATAGAAGTCTATGTGGAGCTTTGAAGGACTGAGCTGCTGGAGTGAGATAAAGGCAGGGACAGATGCAGCTGCTGAATCTAGTAAGTAATTTATGTCACCCTAGTGCTAGATTCTTAGCTACAATGCTCATTACTGCTATATAATGTCCTCTGTGCTACTGTTAGGATCAGCTACAGAGGTATAGGGAAAATCTCCTCAACACACAGTACAAGTCATATAATGGTCAGATAGTGTTATTCATCATATACACGCATAAAAGCTTGGTCTAAAATCACCTGAAAGGATCGGCATACTCTAAGTTTTTGGCAGAGGTTTTACTCATTATTAGTAAGTGTAAGATATACAGTGGGGAAATAAAGTATTTAGTCGGCCACCAGTTGTGCAAGTTCTCCTACTTAAAAAGATGAGGCCGGCCTGTAATTGTCATCATAGGTAGACCTCAACTATGAGAGACAAAATGAGAAAACAAATCCAGAAAATCACATTGGTCTGATTTTTAAAGAATTTATTTGCAAATTATGGTGGAAAATAAGTATTTGGTCAATAGCAAAAGTTCATCTCAGTACTTTGTTATATATCCTTTGTTGGCAATGACAGAGGACAAACGTTTTCTGTAAGTCTTCACAAGGTTGGCATACACTGTTGCTGGTATGTTGGCCCATTCCTCCATGCAGATCTCCTCTAGAGCAGTGATGTTTTGGGTCTGTCGCTGGGCAACACGGACTTTCAACTCCCTCCAAAGGTTTTCTATGGGGTTGAGATCTGGGGACTGGCTAGGCCACTCCAGGACCTTGAAATGCTTCTTACGAAGCCACTCCTTCGTTGCCCTGGCGGTGTGCTTGGGATCATTGTCATGCTGAAAGACCCAGCCACATTTCATCTTCAATGCCCTTGCTGATGGAAGGAGGTTTGCACTCAAACTCTCACGATACATGGCCCCATTCATTCTTTCATGTACACGGATCAGTCGTCCTGGTCCCTTTGCAGAGAAACAGCCCCAAAGCATGATGTTGTCACCCCCATGCTTCACAGTAGGTATGGTGTTCTTTGGATGCAACTCGGCATTCACTCTCCTCCAAACACGACGAGTTGTGTTTCTACCAAACAGTTCTACTTTGGTTTCATCTGACCATATGACATTCTCCCAATACTCTTCTGGAATATCCAAATGCTCTCTAGCAAACTTCAGACGGGCCCGGATATGTACTGGCTTAAGCAGAGGGACACGTCTGGCACTGCAGGATCTGAGTCCCTGGCGGCGTAGTGTGTTACTGATGGTAGCCTTTGTTACATTAGTCCCAGCTTTCTGCAGGTCATTCACTAGGTCCCCCCGTGTGATTCTGGGATTTTTGCTCACCGTTCTTGTAATCATTTTGACCCCACGGGGGTGAGATCTTGCATGGAGCCCCTGATCGAGGGAGATTATCAGTGGACTTGTATGTCTTCCATTTTCTAATTATTGCTCCCACAGTTGATTTCTTCACACCGAGCTGCTTGCCTATTGCAGATTCAGTCTTCCCAGCCTGGTGCAGGTCTACAATTTTGTTTCTGGTGTCCTTCCACAGCTCTTTGGTCTTCACCATAGTGGAGTTTGGAGTGTGACTGTTTGAGGTTGTGGACAGGTATCTTTTATACTGATAACAATGTCAAACAGGAGCCATTACTACAGGTAATGAGTGGAGGACAGAGGAGATTCTTAAAGAAGAAGTTACAGGTCTGTGAGAGCCAAAAATCTTGCTTGTTTGTAGGTGACCAAATACTTATTTTCCACCATAATTTGCAAATAAATAAAAAAAAAAAATCAGACAATGTGATTTTCTGGATTTGTTTTCTCATTTTGTCTCTCATAGTTGAGGTCTACCTATGATGACAATTACAGGCCGGCCTCATCTTTTTAAGTGGGAGAACTTGCACAATTGGTGGTTGACTAAATACTTTTTTTTCCCCACTGTATGTTTTCTGTTTAATCAATGTTTGTTAAAATTTTTAAATACAATACAAAAGAGGAGAAAATAAGGAAAACAAAACAATAATAACAATATTACAAGTGAGCAAAAGGTGCAAAGGCACGCAGGCCTTGCCTAAACATAAGAGGCTAGGGGAAAACCCCGCCCACAGTATGAGGACACAATGTACAAACTAAGGGGTGAAGGCCCAGGTATATGGAAACTGAATAACATAGTCTGCGGAGAAGCAAGGGACAGACAGACAAACAAAGGAGATAGACAGCAGGAGCCACACATAGGTGAGGAAGTAAGGAGGGGAGACATTGGGTGAGGGTAGAACGACCAGTAACCTCTTAAGAGGGAAGGGGAAGGAGAACAGTAAAATAGAGTAGTTCCAGATCAGGAGAAGAAAGAGGAGAACTCAGCTGACTCCTGAAACGCCACCCAAGGACGCCAGAGAGCAGTCAAATTTGGAGGGATCGGAGGAATCCTGTAGGAATTCAACCAGGGAGGGGGCAGCAGTGCTCCGCTAGTGCCTGGGAATGACTGTTCTGGCAGCCGTGAGAAAGTGTCGCAGGAGATCCTTCTTTACCGCAGGAATCCTGCCAGGGATAACCGAAAGAAGGGCCTGTTGAGGATTTGCTGTGACACTGCGACCACACACTTTAGCATACAGGTCGAACACAGCATCCCAGAAGGGCCTAAGAACGTCACACTCCCACCAGATGTGATACAAGGTACCTTTCTCCGTGCCACAGCGCCAACAACGGTCAGTCACAGCAGGATAGATTCTATAGAGGAAATCAGGACACCTGTACCACCGGGACAGAATCTTGAAATTCTTTTCTTGCGCACTGCAAGGCAATGTAAGCCTATGTGCGAACAGGAAAGACCTATCCCAGTCGGCAGGGGAAAGACCCGCGCGGAGGTCTGACTCACAGGGAACTGTATATGAGGGGGACCCGGGAGTAGCGTCCCGGAGAAGAATGCTGTAAAGAGTCGAGAGAGCACGTGGGAAAGAGTCAGCGCAGGATAGAGCTGACTCCAGGTCAGTCATGGTCGAGGAAAGAAGGGGGGACAGAGAATTTCCGCAAGAACGCTGTAAGTTGGCCGTACTCCAGCCAGGACAAATGAAGGTCCGGATGAGAAGTACGCAACTAGGCCAACAGAGGAAGAGGTGGGTCCCCAGCGACCTGCCTAAGTCTAACGTCGTCGTCACCGCTTCGCCAGCACAGGAATCTGTCTACGGAACAACCGGGGGGGAACATAGGATTGCGAAAAAGAGGACTAAGGGGGCCAGGGACTCTAGCCACTCTCCCACTGGAGCACACCGAATCCCAGGTCTTGAGGAAGTGTGAAGAGAGGAATGAGTGCCCAGCGGATCCCGGGCGGTGATGAGTCGGTATCCACGGCAACGAAGGAAGGGGAACCTAGATCAAGTCGGCCTCGATAGAGACCCATTGCTTGTCAGCGCCATGGTAATGCCAATCGAAAAGACGCAGCAAAACTGCGGAGTGGTAATAAAGCCTAGGATCCGGCAGTCCCAAATATAAGTAATTAAACATTTTGCAGAGTTTTAAAGATTTTCTCTAAATATCTTGTGGTCACGAGCTGTTGTCTTGATTGGTTGCCATTGGATACGACCAAAAATGCAGGACCTTTCTAAGGTGAGAAAGTCAGCCATGATTTGCCATATTGTGGTCGGGATATCTTCTGATACATGTATTGTCCCTGCCTGATAACCCGGCTACAATTAGAAAATCATGGCAGGGTTCCTGACAAGTTCCAGACCATAGAAAGTTTCTGCATACGTGGTCGTATCCATTGGCAACCGATCAAGACAACAGACTGTCACCACTAACATAGTTAGAGAAAATCATTAAAACTCTGCAGAATTTTAGCTACTTATATTTGCAAAAATCTTTAGCTTTGTATTATCTACAAATATGATTATGTTCATGGGAATACCTCTCTATGATGCAGTCCTGTCTGGCAGCCTCTGAGGCTGATCACATTCAGAAGCGACATAGCCCTCAGTGCGATCGGACCAATGACATCATAAGATCAGTGTGCCGATGAATAAACTAGGGACGGTAGATGTATCCCATTGAGCTGTGCTTACATACTGTAGACTTTGGGACTGAGGCAAGCCCTATAGGTGACCTCAAAACTGTGGAAATATTTGCTAATTCTGTATTCATTACAAGAAATTTTTTAATCTGGAGTGACCAATTATCAGTCATCAATGGTTAATTAGATTTACACATTGTGCATCCCTAATGAACTTGATAATATTGACATGCCCTTGACTACTACATAATGGTTAGTGCTTATATATACCATTACCAACTATTTTTGTTTCGCCGAATGTGTGAGTTGAGTTGTCTTTAGTGGCGTAACGATTGCGGTCGGAGGGGGTACGACAGCAACCGGGCCTGGAAGGGTACGTGAAGGTCACGCATCCCAGACATCACTGCTGGGGCCCCAACGTTCACATGGGGTGTGCCAGCGTAATGACGTCAGTGCGCCCCACGTGACTGCTGAGGCCCAATCACAGGCCCCAGCAGTGACATCTGGGGCATGTCACTCAGTCGCAGGTACAAGAGGGCTGAAGAAGATGCTGAAGAGAGCCAGATGGAGCAAGGATAACCAGGAGAGGTGAGGCAAGGTGAGTAAGTGTGTGGTATTTTTAATCCCTCCCTTTGAGGAGACTCCAAAGTATAATAGTACCGAAGCGGAGGGCCAAACCTCACGAAAATTCAAAAAAGCGGTTCTAGGGGGCTCTTGGGAACATTTTATACTGTGTGGGGCCATTGTAGGGAGCATATTATACTGTGTGGGAGCCACTGTAGAGCATATTATACTGTGTGGGGGCCACTGGGGAGCATATTATACTGTGTGGGGGCCAAAGTGGAGCATATTAGACTGTGTGGGCCCCTTTATTATTCCCATCACACACCATCTGTTTTATAGCAGCTGTGCGCTATTACAGGCTGTAATAACATTGCATGATGGTGATAAAACCAATCCTGTGCAATGTAAATAGTGAAGGAGTCATGGTGCTCTCAAAAGCACCACTGTACCTTCAAAAAATTGATCAGCAGAGGCCCTGGGTGTTGTACCACCACTGATTTCTTACATCTCTTCGACTGTTAGGACCCTGCAGATCATCTGTTTCCCACAGTACGCAGCTCGGTATTGTTTATTTGCTGGGTGCTGCGCTGCTCACTCATCATATTTTTGATAACTGCAGTTATGGGTACTAAAGCTGTATCCCTTTCAAGTATCTGAGATACCGCTGCACCCGTAACCGTCGCTATCAAGAATATGCTGTGGGGAGGGGGTAGGAGGCCGGGACAAAAGTTTGCACTGGGGCTCACAAGACTTTAGTTACGCCATTGGTTGTTTTGTTAGTGTCCTATGACCTAGAAACTGTTATTCCAGCCATCCATGGTGAGATGTTTTAAGGCATCTTTGTGAGACATGTATTCTGTGAAAAAAAGCAAAGAATTGCGTAATCTTCATTATGTTCAATCTATAAATTTGATAACTTTTTAAATGTATTTTTAAATTATTTAATTACTTGGCAAGTGAGTGTTGACATTAGAGACTGTCTGTCACAAGAACTTTGTATTCCTATGACAATACTTCTTGCCTTTGTGCTCTGGGGCCTCAATAGCATTATAAAAAATCTGTACATTGTATAACAAATCATAACCCAGCATAATTGAGTTACAGGTAAGACAAGAAGGAATTCCTATTCTTTCTCATGGAAAACATGCTACCTAAGGTACAGGGCAGGACCGTTTACATGTATATACAGTACCAGTCAAAAGTTTGGACACACCTTTTCATTCAATGTTTTTTTATTCTTATTTTCTACATTGGAGATTCGTATTTAAGACAGTAAACCTATGAAGGAACAAATATGGAATTATGTTTATATTATAGATTCTTTAAAATATTATTTCTTTATTTTATTTTCCTTCTTTGTATAGCGCCAACATATTCCACATCACTTTACAGACATTGTCTGTCATTGTCCCACATAGGGGACAATCTAAATTCCCTATCAGTATGTCTTTGGAGTGTAGGAGGAATCCATTGCAAACATAGGAAGAACGTACAAACTCCTTGCAGAGGACAACTATGGCACTCTAAGGCTGTGTTCACACAGAGTTTTTTGGTAACGGATTTTGAGGCGGAATCCGCCTCTAAATCCGCCTGAAAAAACTCCTCCCATTCATTTGAATGGGAGTCAGTAGCATTTTTTTTCCTCTAGCGGAAAAAAAAAAAGCGACATGACCTATCTTGTTGCAGATTCCGCCCACGGTGTCCGCGGCTCGAGACGCGCTCCTGATTAGGCCCATTCATCCGGGCCTAATCAGGAGCGGGATGCCGCGATGGAATGCTGATGCACAGCAAAATTCCGGCGGCAGAAAATGATTTTCATTTTCTGCCGTGTGAACACACCCTTAAGATTCTCTCAGTAAGCTTCTCAAGGTAGTCATCTGGAATGGTTTTGAATTAACAGGCATGCCTTGTCAAGAGTTAATTTGCATTTAACTCTTTGCACATGAGGATATTTTCAAACACTATGATGAAAGGGACTCTCATGAGGACTGTGCTAGGAAAGGAAGACCAAGACTTTCCTCTGCTGCAGAGAATAAACTTATTAAAGTTACCAGCTTCAGAAACTGCAAAGTAACAGCACCTCAGATTAGAGCCATATAAATGCTTCACAGAGATCAAGTACATCTCGACATTGACTGTTCAGAGGAAACTGTGAAACCCAAGCCTTTATGGTCAAATTGCTGTAAAGAAGCTGCTACTAAGGAAGAAGAGAATTTCCTGGGCCAAGAAACGCAAGAAATTGAGATTAAAGGAGTGGAAATCAGTACATTGGTATGATGAGTCAAAACGTGAGATTTTTGGTTTTAACCGCCATGTCCTTGGTGATTTATTCAAAATTGCAAGACGCCCTTAACCAGCATTGTTACTGCAACATTCTGCAGTAACATGCCATCCCATCTGGTTTGCGCTTGGTGAGACCATCATTCCACACACTCTTCCAGGCTATGTAAACACAACTGAAATGATTTGGGATGAGCTGGACCGAAGAGTGAAGGAAAAACAACCAACAAGTGCTCAACACCTGTGGGAACTCCTTCAAGACTGATGGAAATCCATTCCAGGTGACTACCTCATGAAGCTGTTTGAAAGGTTGCCAAGAATGTGCAAATCTCTCATCAAAGCAAAAGAAGGCTACTATTTGAAGGATCTAAAATATCTGAAACAAATTCTCCCATTCAAGATTCTAGAGAGTAGAAATTTTTGTGCCAACAGCAGGAAGAATACCGCTGCAGATTTTTTGGTATAGTAAACTTACCCTAATGCAAGGAGCACTGTCAGTCATTAAACTGACCCGCTACTGGACTCCTAAACTCAGAACAAGGAGAGGTTTCAATGAATATATTACTAGTTATGCAGAATCTCTTCCCACAAATCTCTCGATCTGCTGAGCTCCTGCTCCTCTATAACCGGATACCCGCAGACTAGAATGCAGTTTCTATTGGACCAGTGCCCTTTAATTCCCGAAGTATTACAATACTGATCAAAATGTTACTGTAAGAAAGGGTTTGGACGGCGCGTAGGAATAATGTCCTTTTATTTTGTGTTTCATTAACATAGTATGAACATCAAATGAGCATCATGAATTGTAGGTTTTATTACTTTTTTTTTTTTTTCTTCACTTCAGTTAGTTTATTATTAATCCTAGCCACATAGGTTGAATAAATGCAGGATTGATAAACTCTTTGGGAAGCTGCATAATGTAGAAAGATAAAGGCTGTTGTAGTACAGAAGTTTGGAACATTACTGTCAATTAGCAGCATTACTTTGCTGTGAGTTGTAGATGTGAGGTCAGGGGATGCAGAACCGTTGTGTGCCGCCTCTTCACAGGGTACTTAAAGCTAAAATGTGTAATAATGCCTCTTCTGCCGAGAGAGCACAGAGAAGTGAAGTGGCCCTTGCAAAGACTCTTCAGACACGACCACAAACAAATCAACGCAAAAGTAGATGTTGAAGAGGCAAAACCAAGTGACCTATTAGTCCCTGTGTAAAGTAGTTAAGCCATCCCCCGCTCATAATTTCAAGCAGTGGTGCAGAGGAAGGTTTATTACACAGCTGTCTTCCTGCTTGAAATGTTGTAAAAATTTGAGATCTTTTATTCCTTTTGTCTAGTGGATGTAAATTGGAAATGTACCCCCTACTGTAAATTATAGGCATGTAAGAAGTCGCCAAGAAGTCCTGTGACTGTATTAAAGCAGAGGGCTACAGCGGGCTACATTTATACAGGGCGCTGAATAGTGCGGTGATGTCTAATTTTATTTAGTAGGGGGGTGTATTATTCCTTCACTGCTGCAGAACCCTTTCGCCTACCATTTATTTATAGCAGCTGTCCTCATACTTTTCATAAAGACGTATTCAGCGTATGTTATGATGTTCTGCAGCAGCTCAGAAACAATAATGGAAAATACATGCAGCAGCAGCTGCTGAAGAAAGAAGACGAACATTTCCACATCATAGACTATGCAATAATAGCAGGGGAGTAACTTGATGGTGTGCAGAGTGTGCGGCTGCACACAGGTCCAGGAGCCTTAGGGATCACTTAAGCACTGGCATAGCTATAGAGGGTCACAGCTGCACCTGAGCTCAGAAGCCAAGGGGCCATAGAGGTAACCCTCACCGGGTTAAGGCTGATTATACTTCTACGATCTCCTTTCTGATTTTTTTTTTTTTCCCTGGCTGGCAGTCTGTGCATGGTAAGTTTATTACGCCTCTCCTCTGGTGCACTGGAGTGAAGGAAATGTATTATGCATAGCCTTCCACTGTCAGAAGGGAGAAAACTAAACTTTTAATGCCAAAAGTAGCTGGTGGACATTAAACATAGTTAAGGAGAGATTCTGTGGAGGGAGGTTGGGGCACAAAAGGGGAGGCAATTACTGTGTGGGGGGCACTGACATCATAGGAAGCTTGTGTGCACAGACATGTTATGAACAAGTCTTCATAGTTGGTTGGGTTCAGATAGGGAAGGAGATGGAGATGTAAATGCTGCTATAATGTACAGATAGGATTGGTTGACAGACATGAGAAGTGGAACTGGGGGTGGTACAAGCTGAGCTTTTTCACCAGGTCTCATGAGTTACTTAGTGGTGTGTGACTATATTTAACCAGACCTTGCTGTACCAGGAATTTAGCACTGCACACCCCCAATTCTTGGGATCTGTGGGGATCTGAATAATTGGACAACCGCTGATGAGGCTTTCCCAAAATCATATGGTGATGAGTGACTGATGGGAGTGCGACACTCACCAATCATGAGTGGGGTCAAGGTAACTGCTGCTCCTATTAAACTCTATGAAGAGAGCCAAGTGCTGTATTTAGATATCTTTGGCATTAATGTAGATAGTGAATAGAGTGGTCGTGCATATGCTTGACTACCCCTGCATTCCAATAGGGGACACAGGACCCCTATTCTTGTGGTAAAGCTCAGCGTTCAGACCTTGACTGATCAGACGCTTATCAGCTGTCCTGTGGGTTGGCAATAAATATTGGTATCATTCAATAAAAGTCTTTTTATTGAAAATCCTCCTGAAATATCTTTTTTTTTTTTTTCTTTTCAAGTCTATATAAAATAATTGGATAGTTTCTGCTGTGCGTTTTATACCCACAGTGCCTTCACTTTACTGCAGCAGGTTGCCATGCTGGGAGGGTATGTGTTTACCTAACTGAACATATAGGCTGATTCATTTATGCAGCCAGAAACATAGAAGATTCCAAGCTGTTGGTTTAGGAGAAGCAGACTAGCTCCAACCTGACTATTGTGGAAAGAGCTCAGTGAACATATGCAGCTTAGGCCGCTGCTGTCATCCTCCTGCCTGTGCGCCATACCACTAAAAATGCCAGTGTTATGCTGGCATGTAAGTACAAAGATAGAGAGAAAGTGGGCACTATATGCAGGTCACAGATGTAATGCAAAAGATCTCTCTCTCTCTTTCTCTCTCTCTCTCTCTCTGTATATTACATTTCTTTTTTTTTTTTTTATAAAGTTCATACAAGCCAATTACTGTACGTGAGTCAATAAGCCACTTTCACTCTTAAGTTTTCTCACATGCTTATGCTCTGCCCCATATGGGCAGCAATGATGGCTGCATGCTTCATTTATGATAACCAGTATACATAAAGGTCATACTTGAGAACTCTCCCCCAGTCTCCAGAGGGTTCCCAGAAAAAAGAGAAGACCTCGGAGAAGAATAACCAGAATAATCTCCATATTCCCACGCCCCTTTTCACACCTGATACTAATGAAACAAATGTATTGCTAGCTAGTATAAATGTAAGTGCATTGGTCATTTGTGACCTAGGTCATTTTGCCGCTTCCAAGTGCAGCTTCTAAGTGTATAGACCAGAATTAGGCCAGAATTGGAACTGAAGGTAACAACCCACTAAATGAAATCCAAACAATTAGCCACAAAATGCTTCTCACTATAATCACTGTTGTTTTTCCCATACTTGTAAAAACCACTCTACCACCCCAAACCAGCCATGTCACTAAGAATATCTTTATCTCTCCATCTATTCTACCCCACCATCTCACCTTTTCTGCACAGCTACTCACAAACCTGCAAGCTTTCCGCCCCCAGACACATACAACCTCCCCACACTCTCTCCTATTTACACCTGCTATCCCTCTCCCTGCTACTCCTTACTTCTGGCGACATATCTCCCAGTCCTGGACCACACCAGCACTTCCCTGCTTTTGGATCTTTCCACACAACCAGCAACAGTACCCGGAACCCCCCTAAATCTTACACCTATCTTACCTGCTCCTGCCCTCCCAGTACAAACACTCGCTCTGTACACAACAAACTTGACTACATCCACGACCTCTTCATGTCTCATAAATTTTCATTTCTTGGTATCACAGAAACGTGGCTAACACCCTCAGACACCACCTCCCCTGCTGCCCTCTTCTATGGAGGTCTGCAATTCTCGCACACTCCCCTCCCCAACAATAAACTTGGTGGAGGCGTAGGCGTACTCCTGTCTGACAATTGCTCCTTTGCCCCTATCCAACTGCTACCTGCTCTCACCCTCTCCTCCTTTTAAGAGCACTCTGTTCGCATTTACTCGCCCTCCAACCTTCAACTGGCCGTCATATATCGACTGCCAGGACCTACCGCTGCCTTTATCGACCACTTCACCACCTGGCTAATGCACTTCCTATCCACTGACACCCCCATCATCATCATGGGTGATTTCAACATCCCCATTAACACAAACCACCCCTCCACTTCCAGTCTCACGTCCCTCACCGTCTCCTTTGGTCTCTCTCAATGATCCTCCTCTGCCACCCACACAAAGAGGCACACGTTCGACCTCATATTCACCCTCCTCTGCTCTCTAGTCAACCTCTCTAACTCTCTGACCACAACCTGCTGACGTTCTCTGCCCTCTCCTCTGTAATTGACTCCCCAACCCCTAAACCAACACACCCCCCACAGAAACCTTTATCGCCTTGACATCCACACGCTCTGACTCTCTCCTACCACGTTGCTGACATAACCTCACTCCAGGATGTAGATACTGCCACTGACTTCTACAATACCACCATTACTTCAGCCCTTGACTCTGTGGCCCCCTTCACTAACACCAGAGTCCGACTGATCAATAGGCAACCCTGGCACAATGACCTGACTAAAAAAAAAACTGAGACGTGCCTCACGGATTGCAGAGTGCCTCACGGATTGCAGAACGCCTCTGGAAGAAAAGCCGCTCCCAGGAGAACTTCCTTAGGTACAAAGAGGCAGTACTCACATTCAAGAATTCACTCACCTCTGCAAAGCAGGTCTACTTCTCCACACTAATATCTGCCCTATCCCACAACCCCAAACAGCTATTCACTACCTTCAACTCCCTTCTCCGTCCTCCTGTGCCCCCTCTTACATCACTTATCACAGCTGATGACTTTGCCTCTTATTTCAAAAGCAAAATTGATACATCAGATGCATTCTCACCCTACACTTCCGACAACCACTCTACCCAAGTGTCCTGTGCTCTTCATCTTTAACCTGTTTCTCCACCATCACTGATGAAAAGCTCTCCACCCTAATCTCTAAATCCCACCTCACCTCCTGCGCACTTGACCCGATCCAGTCACACCTCATCCCCAAACTCTCTGTAGTCATTACTCCTGCCCTAACCCATCTCTTCAACCTATCCCTAACCAATGGATCTTTCCTTTCCGCCTTCAAACATGCTACCGTCACACCTATACTTAAGAAACCCTCCCTCGACCGTCCTCTCCAGCCGACTATCGCCCCATCTCACTGCTCCCATACGCCTCTAAACTGCTGGAGCAACACGTCCACTCCGAACTGTCCTCCTATCTCTCGTCCAATGTGCTCTTTGACACACTACAGTCAGGCTTCAGACCCTGTCACTCCACAGAAGCTGCCCTAACCAAGGTCACTAATGACATTCTGACTGCCAAAGCCAAATGTCACTACTCTGTCCTCCTCCTCCTCTACCTCTCCTCTGCCTTTGACACAGTCGACCATTCCATCCTGTTACATACTCTCTCATCCCTTGGCATCTCAGAGCTGGCCCTTTCCTGGATCTCCTCCTACCTCACCAACTGCACATTCAGCGTCTCCCACTCGCACACCACCTCCCTGCCACGCCCTCTTTCTGTAGGTGTCCCCCAAGGCTCCGCCCTAGGACCCCTCCTGTTCTCCATCTACACCCTAGGCCTTGGCTAACTCATAGAATCCCATGGCTTCCATTACCATTGCTATGACGACGACACCCAAATATATCTCTCTGGACCAGACATTACCTCTCTGTTGTCCAGAGTCCCAGAATGTCTAGCAGCCGTAGCCTCCTTTCTCTCTTCCCGCCTTCTCAAACTCAACATGGAGAAAACGGAGTTCATAATCTTCACCCCTCCACGCACGACCCCCCTACCTGACCCATCTATCAAAATTAATGGAACCACTCTCACCCCAGTCCCACAGGCCCGCTGCCTTGGGATAACCTTAGACTCTGACCTATCCTTCAAGCCGCATATTCAAACCCTCAATACCTCCTGCCGCCTCCAACTCAAAAACATCCACCGAATCTGCTCCTTCATCACCCCTGAAACTACAAAGATGCTAGTTCACGCCCTTATAATCTCCCGCCTAGACTACTGTAACACCCTTCTCCATGGCCATAGCAAACACTCTCGCCCCTCTCCAATCCACCTTAAACTGTGCTGCTCGCTTAATACACCTCTCCCCCCGTTCTTCATCGGCCGCTCCCCTCTGCCAATTCCTTCACTGGCTACCCATCGCACAGCGAATAGAGTTCAAACTACTAACGCTGACATACAAAGCCATCCACAACCTGTCCCCTCCATATATCTCCCACCTAATCTCCCGATACCTGCCCACACGTAAACTCCGATCCTCCAAGGATCTCCTACTCCGCTCTGCTCTTATTTGCTCTTCACACAAACGTCTCCAAGACTTCTCTCATGCATCCCCCATACTCTGGAACTCACTACCAAGACATATCAGAATGTCCCCCACCGTCACAAGCTTAAAGAAGGCCCTGAAGACTCACCTATTCAGGAAGGCCTACAACCCCCAATAACACTACTGTCACCACACCACCACCTGTACAGTCTCTCCCATCACCTTCTGCCTCTATCCCTCTTCCCTCATAGATTGTAAGCCCTTGCGGGCAGGGCCCTCTATCCCACTGTGCCAGTTGGTCACTGTTAGTATTATCTGTTTTGTACATCTTGTGTACCGTATGTAAATCCTCAAATGTAAAGCACCATGGAATTAATGGTGCTATATAAATAAACAATAATAATAACCAAATTTCTCAGGCACCACCAAAGCCTCCCAGCAAGCAGCTGTCTATGGTACTTTACGCTACGATCACACTAACGTTCGACTCTCCGTCGTTTGGGTGCGCATGGGGACCCGAAAGACAGAGAGTCTGTCGACTAAAAAAACGATTACCCGCGGACCTCATAGACTATAATGCAGTCCTCTGTGCAGGACTTTTCTCTCTGTCGATTTTAGGTTGAATCTGTGGCCGAGTGTCATACAGAGACTCGCACGCGGATGTGAACCTAACCTTACTTTGCATGCTGCTGGGATTCTGCATCGTGAGATGCATCGCCAACGTTTTAATGCACATGACAGGACGATGCTGTGAAGATATAAGGGGCCAACAGTTAGTAAGTATGGTACAGGTGGATTTACAAACTATGTTGTTGAGGCTTGTTGTTGTGAGTAGACCTGTCACAACAATACCCACACGATCTAACAGTAGATAACTCCTATTAAAATTGACTGGAGCTACAAACTCCTTGCTAGAGACTTTAAAGAGGACCTTCAACCACCTCCATAAACTCCAACCATTTGCATCCTCCAATAGGCGCCTTTCCATTGATTCTGGAGCAGTTGGACTTTTTTCTCTCACTCCCCCTTTAAGACCCAATCATTTCTTTTACAGCACCAGATATACTGTTTATTGTCAGGATGGCAGCTAGAGCAGTCTGGGACCACCCATCGGACAGTAGAAGCCTAATCGGCATATCTGGTGCTGAAACTAATGGCACTGGTTGCTCTGGAATGGTGGGGGCTAGGGAGAAAATTCCAACTGTGCCTAAATCAATAGAGCGCCACCTAGTGAAGGATGCAAAGGGTTGAAGTTGACGGATGTGGTGAAAGGCTGCCTATAAAACAGAGAATTCACAGTCTAGCTACTAGTCTGTATTGGCTGGTGCACGCAGTGATAACGTATGTAACTTTTTACCTATGTCACTTTAGTTTCTGCTCAGTCGTGGGCATTTTGACTGGTCAGTACCTATGGGGGTAATCTAGTTTTCATTTTTGGGTTATCCTCGCTGTTGTTATGAAGGTACTAACTATGCGGGTTCTCTGACTATCTGTGAGATCAATTGCTGACTGTGAAGCCAAACTGATTGTCATTATGGGGGCACTACAGCTGTCTGACCACTGCCTGAGGGGGCAGTATAGGTACACTAGGACTGGATGCACTCTGATTATGACGGTACTATACTATACAGTAAGTACAATACTACTGGTCATGTTCTGTGATGGTACTTTGGTCCCCAGTGACCATGGAGACGTGTGTGTACATCGCACCTTTACCATTAGACAGTGGATTATGTGAAGGCATTCTGTTCCCCAGAGACCATGGGGACGCTTGTGTGGTAGTGTGAACATCGCACCTCTATCTTCAGACAATGGATTATGAAGCAGACTGTAACAAGACTGTGTCTGCACGTGATACTCTCTTTGTGTCTTATAATTGTCTAAGTCACCTGCTCAAGTAGTGAAATGCCATCTTATGTATTTTACCTGTGTAACTAACTGAACATGGTAGTTGATTTAGTTAATATGGGTGTATATACCTGCTTGATCTATAAATGTGTGCATACGCTCCAGTGTTGCCTGTGGATAAGTGCTTAAGGCAACAGATGGTGTGTGCAGCCCGTCATCTTGGCACCAGTGGGAACATTACAGCATGAGCACAAAGATGGCATGGGAAGCCAGGGCTGCCACTGCTTACTGATGCCAAATTAGCATGTCTCCGGAGTTTCTGAGCACAAAGTCACATTCTGACACTGTAAGGACATTTCAATGGCAAATAGACATGATGTTGTGTGCAGAGTTTACTGCAGCCATATTCTGTTATGAGGTATGTTCGGGGGATTTGCAGTGTAAGATGATATTACAGCAGAGTCTACAGCTATTTACAGGAATTTGTGGTGTTCATTTTGCACATATCTCTATATTCTGGTTCCTTGAAAAATGGGAAGTCTGCAGGGGATTGTTAAGGGGTTTGTCCTGTCTGGACAGCCCCTTATGGATTATGAGGAGGTACCCCAATTGGGACCCTCTAAGCCAAATTGAAAGCTGCTCCAAAGCTACTCTTTCTCAGACTTACTGTAAGCAACCATGAATTATATGGTTACCCATTATTTTGTATGAACACTTTGTAATGTAGCTGAGAAGAAGGTGAATGGCGTGGTGCCTTTGTATGCGCACTTCTACTCTATTTACATAGGGTGCTCAGGGACCCCTGTTCTCGTGATCCCTAGGAGTCACTGTGGTCGGACCCCCAGAGATCAGACACGTATCCACTATCTCCTGTATGTTGTCAAGTTCTTAAAAATTCTCTTTAGTCATTTCCTAATTTTGTGTGTTTCTAATAATAACCAGTGTGGTTTGTCACCCAGCTTTTCTGCCAAGTCGCATTCCTCACTCCCGTATCACTGCCTCATTCTGCAGATTTTTGATGTAGTTCAGAACTGCTATACATCTTTTTGGGCAATAGACACAGTGCCATAATACAATCTGTTGCATGGCTGCCGCTGTTACATTTTCTTACTCTTTAGGATGTGGAGAGGTGGGAACACTAGTCCAAGTATGGAAGAAATGTCATTGTCAAAATGTATTAGAGATGTGTTAAAAGGCTAATCCAGGCAAAGACTGAGCCTTCATGCAAGCTTATCCTCTTGGTCAGTGCTACTTTATGCCCTAACTCAGTCACTTAAGACTTTGACCGAATCATCGCCATGTTATAGGATATAAGGTTAAAAATGATCGCAATAGCAGGGCTCACTCTGTTAAATACCTTGCAGCACTGGAGTCCTGGGTTTAAATCCGACTAAAGACAACAAATGCAAGGAGTTTGTATGTTCTCCCCGTATTTGCGTGGGTTTCCTCCGGGTACACTGGTTTCCTCCCACACTCTAAAGACATACTGGTAGGGAATGTAGATTGTGATCCCTATATGAGACAGTGATTGACGATGCCTGTAAAGCGCTGTGGAATATGATGGCGCTATATAAGTAAGGAAGCAAATAAATAAATAAGTTCTGACCCTGACATGTATGGGATCGCTTCAGCTGATGTTGGGCTTGTTGGGCTAGAGAATCTTATTTCTGTGTAGTATGCTATTGTGACCTGTTATCTGACTATTATTTCTAGATTTATTTATTTTTTTGCAGATTTCTCTTGTTCTTGCCAGTAAAATTCATTCTATGGATATTGTTTATTACCCCCACCTGTTTCTTCCCTAGTTCCTTCCTATTTCCTTGCTACAATGTAAATTATGCATAATTTGGGTCCTGAGATAGCCAAATCAATTATTTTCTCGCTTTCCCTTATATGATTCTATATCACTATATTTTTCTTCCAATTTGGAAAAATTTGAGTAGTGCCTGGTCTGTTCAATCCCTTCTGGCATTAGGACGTACATTTACATCTTCACCTCCGTGGTGCACAGATGTCCCGATGACGGCTGAGAGGAGTTGTGATTGACATCTCTGGTTGTTCATCAGAGACATCTGCTAAACAGTGGTGGGGTAGGTCACTAGAGGACCAACCACTGGTTAGACACTGAGTACACTGGAGTTATGGCCTAGGTGTCCTCCAGGCCTGATTGTATCTTAATTATTGAAAATAAATAATTGGTTAATGTCATTGGTAGATGATTATATTTATCAAGCTTTGATTCTTTTGGCACATGTTCCCACATCGTGATCCCTGAGATTTATCTTCATATAATAACAGATGGGCCTAACAAAAGTCTTTCCTGTGGCATTGCCTGGTACGTAAGATATGTCCTAATAAATGAAGGTACGTGTTATATGGAATGTTTACATATCTCAAAACAATGGGCAAAAATAAATAGAACTGGTAAATGAAAATCAAGAAGTTTTGACTGGTGAGTATAATACAAAAGCAATAATAAGCGATACTCCCATTACTGATCCCCACAATTTCTGCTCCAACAATTCACAGGTTCATCTCCAGTCTTTACTTCCTTCAACACACAGGAAATGACCACTCAGCCAATCAGTGACAGCTTTGGTAACTTGCCTCAGCCAGTGATTGGCTGAGCAACACTTCCTGCGTGTCAGGGAGAAACCAGGAAGTAGAGACCTGTGAAGCTTTGAAATGGGACCAGCGGAGGTATTGCTTGTTTTATCATTTTATAACATTCTCAGTCTGTATTGGCTGGACATCCCCTTTAACTCCAAATTTGTCACCATTAAGGGTTAAGAGAGGACAATGCCTGGGGCAAGAAGTGGCTATTTGTTACTCTTATTCTGCTTGGCATAGTATGAAATGGCCATGAAAATAGTGACATGGGCAATGGAAGAGTGAAGAAATCAGGCAATAACTTTTAGAGGCTGAGTATATTTTTATTTTCTTTCAATAGTTTTTTATTGAAATTTCGACATGAATACATTACAAATCGTAAACACAGCAAGGAACAAGGGCATAATTATGGCCTCACATACAGCGTAGTCACAGTACAATACATTATACTCCGGTGAGGTACATCCATGATTAAAATACATATAATACTGTATAGTAAGAGCATGCAAGTCTGTCCAAACATACGCTATACCTAACACGGCAAGGTCGTGTGGAACGACAATCGGGTCTTGCCATGCGGGGGAGGGGAACGGGACAGTGGAGGATAGGGTGGGGAACGAAGGGTCAAAGAACAAAAGAACATAAAACGTAAACATAGTCCAGGCCTAGAGAACGAATAGGATCGGATCGCATCCCCCAGCCCACAGAGCAGGTAACCCACCCTGAAATCTAAGGGGCAGACCCATCAGCCACCAGGCATTAACTTTCAAATTAAGTAGTTAGATAACATGTTGGTGCACCAGGAGCAACAAAGCAGAGCGTCCCTTAGAGGCTACAGGAGTAAAGTAAAATGTAATACCATAATGGCAGGTAAGGCCACTTCGTATAGGCTGTCAGTGGGTGTACAGTGGGGGGAATGCCTTTGCCCATGACTCCCAATGTGTCCTGAACCTTTCCAGGCTCCCACCATTGCATGCATAAATACGCTCATATTGATAATTCAGTGACACCACTGAAATCAGCTCAGTCAATGTCGGACAGGAAATAGACTTCCATCTTCGTGCAATTAGTAGGCGGGCAGTCCCTAGTACCTGACATACAACTGTCCTATATCTACCCGGTATCATGTGAATGCCCAGCAGGAGAAGTGCCAGTTCAGGTGTACACCCCACCACTCCACCGCACAGGCTATTAATCAAGGAAAACACAGTACCCCAAAAGGGCTGAATAAGTGGGCAGTGCCAAAACACATGGAATAAAGAACCGATTTCCCCGCATCCCCTCCAACAGCAAGGTGAACACGATAGGTAGAACTTAGCTAGGCGTAGAGGAGGGTAATACCAGCGTAAAAGTATTTTACTATATTGCTCCCAATGCGAGGCACATACTGTGGATCGCTTAGCCCATCTGATCGCCTCCCACCAGTGACCGGCCTCAAATCTACTGCCTATGTCGTCTTCCCAAAGGCACATGTGTTTAGTCTTACGAAAAATGCAATCCATATTTAAAGTGCGATACAAAGTTTTGGTGGTATAAGCCTGTGGGTGCAAGAGGTCGGCGGCCGGCTGCGGCAGACGCAGTTGAGCCGAGGTGGGGTCAGACAAGTAGGAAATCACTCTAGTGTAGGTGTATGCCTCTGTTGCGGGTAGATTGTATGTCTCTTTCAACACGGAGAAGGGCATTATCGTACCACCCCTATACAGGTCGGAGACATACCTTATCCCGCATCTACGCCACCCGTCTAGAGATAAGTGCGGCATCTCGTGAGGTAGCGTCGTAATGGGTAAATTCACTGTTACCTCAGGAGCATCTCCACCCCGAATAGCACAGAATGCATGCCATGCCCCAATCGTAGCCTGTACAGCCGGTGGAGCAATTGCAGAAGAACCGCTTCTGTGTCCTGACGCTAGCAGGAATCCCTTCCAATCAGCAATCTGAGCCATTTGGGCCTCCATAGCTGGCCACAGTTTGTCATGGTTCGTTTTAAACCAAAATTGGAGTTGACCCAACACTGTGGCTAAATAGTAATGGTACAAATTTGGTACACCCATACCCCCATTATCTCTTGCTTTAAACATTGTATGTAGTGCTACTCTAGGTTTACCACCACTCCATATAAAGGACATCATTTGTTTTTGAAAACTCAAGAAGGTGGACTTGGGTATCGGGATCACTAGTGTTCTTAAAAAATAAAGTATCCTAGGAAGGATCAACATTTTATATAAGACTATTCTTCCCATCCAGCTATGCTCAAATTTAGTTAACCCATCAAGCTCCTTCTGCAGGGTAGCTAGCAACCCCGGAAAGTTGGCCTTAACTAAATCTTTTGGGTTTGGGGTGAGTCTTATTCCCAGATAGGGTATAGAGTGCGAGCACCATTGATAGGGCGATGTATTTTTGATGTGGTGTATATTGTTTTGAGTCAGACCAATTCCCAAGATCTGAGACTTGGATTCAGTAACTTTATAGTAGGATAACTCTCCAAAATCTTTCAGAATTTGAGATACAGTACCGAGCATGTTATTAGAGTAGGAAAGGGACAGGATCACATCATCCGCGAATAAATTAATTTTGTGGTCTGTCCGGCCCAACTTGATGCCAGTCAGACCCAGGTGCGTCCTGATCGTCTCAGCCAAAGGCTCCATCACTAGTGAGAATATCAAAGGGGACAATGGACACCCCTGTCTCGTGCCATTGGTAATGGCGAAGGGGCGGGACAAGACCCCATTCGCCAGCACTCGTGCGGATGGGTTAGAGTAGAGAGCAGAGATTGCAGTAGCTATGGGACCAGAAAAACCAAATTTATGGAGAACTTCGAAAAGATACCCCCAGTGCACCCTATCGAACGCCGTCTCTGCATCCAGGGACAGGAGCAGAGAAGGCGTCCGCCGAGCCTGGGCCGCCGCAACCAGCGCGACCACACATCTCGTGCCGTCTGGGGCCTGCTAACTGAGTATATTTGATAAGTAAGCTTTCGGAAGTCTAGCTCCCTTCATCAGACATGGTGTTATGCAAGAACCTGAAACCTCTAAAAGGTATCGCCTGATTTCTTCACTCTTCCACTACTTTCTATGGCTGACATGGTACAACATTATACTATGGGCAATGGTTCACTGTGCAGTGACTGTGCTTTCTAATAGTACTGAGCTTTATAGTTCATCAGCCACGGTATATTATTGCAAGTCCTTACATAATATATATGCTTTTGTTTACAGTCACGGGTGCAGGATTTGTAGCGTACGCTTCGATGGAGAACGTAATACTGTGTATTGAAATCTCCATGTCTGCCCTAGAGAATGGTAGATTTTATTGTATGATTTACTGAACCTTCCCATCCAACATCTGCTGCACAGAAATCATGATGTAAGGTTTAGTAGGAAGCTAAATATATGGAAAATTAAATGCAAAAAAGAAATACAATCCTCAAGTGTTCTTAGTAATATACTAGGAAATACTAAAATATTTAGCTGTGATTATTGACTTTATCATTTCTTTTGGATGGCATAATGGGCTTGCTTAAGGAGTTCAAGTCCAAAATGTGCCAAGAAAACCTTCTCCACATTATGACTCCATCTCCAGTGGCCTGAATTTGTGACATATGAAAAGTTCATTGATTTATGCTGCTTGCCCCAATTTCTGACCCTCCCATCTGCATGGCACAACAGAAATTTGGATTCATCTCACCAGGCAATGTTTTTCCACTGCTCAGTGATCCAATTTTTGCACTCTTCTGTCCACTGAAGTCTTACATTTCTGTTTCCTTAAGGCCTCATGCATACGATTGAGTCTGCAGGCCAAGAGGGACCTGATTTTTATTTATTTTTTTAATGGAATGAACTCTGATGACTTCCGAGTCTCGGGCTACACACTTAGTACACTGGAACTGGTCATTTACTGTTATTTGGCTGCAATTTGCTTGACTGTGTGCCATAGAACAATTTCTGATATTCTCATTTGACCTTTTTTATCGACAAGTTGTTTACATCTATTTTAGCCGGATGGTTTAGCTCGATCATGACGTCCTTGGTATACTCTCCACCATGCTTGGTACACTCTCTCCACCATGCTTGGTATACTCTCTCCACCATGCTTGGTATACTCTCTCCACCATCCTTGGTATACTCTCTCCACCGTCCTTGGTATACTCTCTCCACCGTCCTTGGTATACTCTCTCCACCGTCCTTGGTATACTCTCTCCACCATGCTTGGTACACTCTCTCCACCATGCTTGGTATACTCTCTCCACCATGCTTGGTATACTCTCTCCACCATCCTTGGTATACTCTCTCCACCATGCTTGGTACACTCTCTCCACCATGCTTGGTATACTCTCTCCACCATGCTTGGTACACTCTCTCCACCATGCTTGGTATACTCTCTCCACCATGCTTGGTATACTCTCTCCACCGTCCTTGGTGTACTCTCTCCACCGTCCTTGGTGTACTCTCTCCACCATGCTTGGTACACTCTCTCCACCATGCTTGGTATACTCTCTCCACCATGCTTGGTATACTCTCTCCACCATCCTTGGTATACTCTCTCCACCGTCCTTGGTATACTCTCTCCACCATGCTTGGTATACTCTCTCCACCATGCTTGGTATACTCTCTCCACCATGCTTGGTATACTTTCTCCACCATCCTTGGTATACTCTCTCCACCGTCCTTGGTGTACTCTCTCCACCATCCTTGGTATACTCTCTACTCCATTGTGCAGGAAATTGAACAAGGCATGATCATCGATGCTAGGCTTGCCAAAGTCTGTCAGACTTTATTCTCCCATTCTGTTCTGATTTCACACGGAAACTGATCTGCAAAAAACTTACATGGTGTTATGTTGTACCCTGGAGTTACTTGTCTAGTTTTCATACAGGGAGGCTTGTAACAGGTCAGGTGCCTTAAATAAAAATGGCAAGTCATTGTATATTGAGCTAATATTGGTAGTAGCTGTATAAATTGTGTTCTTCCTGCAGCATGTTGTACAGTTTGTGGCCATTCTGGTCAGCTATCAAACACTTGGTTTTCACGTGAGTGACCACCATTTTATGTGTATGGAATGCATGATGGGAACTTCTTTTTTTACATAGTAGACTGTCTCTCTGTACTTTAAGCACACAAGATCAGAATAAAATACTGTATCCTTAAAGGGGTTGTCTGGCCTCAAATTGAATTTCCATACTGATGGTCTACCCAAAAGAATGGCATTACTAAAATTACTTTAACATCTACCAGCATTTGTAATGTGTTTTTCTCATAATGGACCCATGGTCCAGGAGTAAGCTCAACATTATGTTGTATCCTGTGTAAAGAGCAAGGGTGTTATTTGCCCTCAGATGCCAAACTGAAGAGATGCATAGCGAGCCTTCATGTAATAGTGTCCAAGTATAAGATGTCTCACTATATAGATATAGTGAGTATCTATTCCTGCTTCTTGCTGTCTATATTCTCTTCTCTGCCTCTCTGCATTCTGCTTTCAGTTTATGAGCCCTGATAAGTGCTAGTAAAGTTTCTTGTAGCTGTGTCTCTTTTATCTCTGTATGCATGTGCCATTTACAACAACCAGGAGCTCCATGCTTGAATTAGCTGAAAACCAGGAAGTGGAGGGGAGAGAAGACAGGAGGGCAGCTGAAATCCTGAAATGTTGTAGAAAAGCATTCATTTTAATGCCACTCTTTGCTTTGATTAAAGAAAAAATTCAGCAAAATCTTCAACAAAAAACCCAGCTTTACTACAACGTGTATCCCTACCCTAAAGGTGGATTCTGGATACAGGCAGTTTATTTATGCCTGCTGAATTGAGCAGCCAGCAGGGATTGTGTGATTTCAGTAGTTCTAGATGTAACACAAACCGAGATCTCACTACTAAAAACATAGCTGGGAATGAACTGCCAGATATAAAGCTCAAACTCCTGACTGTCTTTGTAAGTAGTAAAATCTTGTCTTTTTCAATAGTTAGAACTGTAGTCTTGGTTGGCAGTGTATGAAAGCTGAGACTCTCAGCTTTCATATGACACCAGAACCAGGTAGAGTCAAACCAGTGGTGTTGAATTTGCAGGTCTCTATTTTGTTGTTTGGCAACTTCTTTAAGGTCCCTGTATAAGTGATGATGTCACAAACGATGTCATAGGTCATGTAGCTGCAGCATACTGTAATTTCATAAAGGGTAATGGCTCTATAAATAGAGTTCCACATCTATCAGCCATAGCAACTGCACCCAGGAACAAGGATGGCTCAAAGCTGAAGAAGGCCTTGTCTGTTTTTAAGGCTCCCTAGCTAGTTTTTACATAAAATCACGGAGGCTGACACTTCATGATCCACAAAAATCAGCATTTGGTTCAGGGCTATGGGTCTGCTGACTGTAGGCCCAATAGCCTTAAATGAGGACATGCTTGTTCAATTCTTGCACAGTAACCAGACTTGCTGTATGTTCAGACAGGACTCACAGGAGAATGTAGAATGAACAAAGGGTTTTGGCCTCCATGGTCACCAGACCTTATGATGGGCACCTTTTATCTCTGGGGTTACATGGGTATGTTTGTTTGAAACTAGTTCTCAGACATTGCCAAACTGAAGCTGCAAACTGAATCAACTTGTGTTGTCAAAGATGTTCCTGAACATGATAAGACAAGAACAACTTTGCATAGCTGCTGGCGGAAACCATTTCCAGCATCTTCTATAATGGATAAGTACGTCATTATCCTCTACACAACATAAGAGAGTGGTTTTGTTTCTCGTGGCTCATCCGGAATTATATTATATAGTATATTATAGCTGCAAGTCCTGGCTTGACCATGGGTCTGATAGACTGAACTGACAGCATCATAGATTGCTATGTACTAGTTCAGGTCATTAGATCTGTGGTTGGGCCAGGAACGACACCTGTGATACGGGTACAGATATGCAGCTCTATTACATTTATGGGAAATTCACTGTAGATTGCATATACTGTATGTGAATGACCTAAGGAATCTCTCGGCTCACAATTACTAGAGGATTGTTAGGACCGGTTTACATCTGCTTTCGGGTTTCAATTTGGGGAGTCCGCTTGGGGACCGGAAACCTATAGGCATAAAAAGCGGTTTACCTGGGAAACCACACGGACACCATAGACTATAATGGGGTCCGTGTGGTTTCTGCATGAAACATGCGGAGAGTAAAGTGCCGCTTGCAGCACTTTCCTCTCCACTTGCTTGGTGTGGAAACCACACGGACCCCATTATAAACTATGGGGTCTGCGGGTTTCCCAGGTAAACCTGTTTTTATGCGTATAGGTTTCCGTTCCGGGGTCCCCAAGCGGACTCCCTGAACGGAAACCCGAACGCAGATATGAACCAGCCCTTAAGGAGAAATAGTGTAGTACTACATTGTTTGTTTACCAATATTTGATACTTTTGTGTCAAAAATGCAAAAGTGTTGTAGGTCTGATACCTTTATTGGCTAACCAGATACATTACATTTACAAGCTTTCAGAGCACAGAGGCTCCTTCTTCACAACGCTGGCAAGATGCCACGCAAAGGCTATTCGTTCATGAGCTAATACTTAGTAAGGCTAGGTTCACACAGGCATCCTGTCTCCGTTCAAGGTTTCCGTCCCCGAATCCGCATAAAAAATGCAGAGAGAGAACTCCTTTTTTCCGCCTTTTCGGGGCGGAAACCCGTCAGACCCCATTATAGTCTATGGGTTCTGCGGGTTTCCGTGGGTAACCACGTTTTTAAGCTGATTAGGTTATCGTTAGTGGAGTTCCCCAGCGGACCCCAGGAACAGATGACCAAACGCAGGTGTGAACCTAGCGTAAGATAAGGTAGGCTAATAAAACTGAGGTTATATGGGTGAGAACTTGGGGGGGGGGGAGATTTTGGAGTCATCTGCAGGCAGTCTGATGGAGGGGGGTGAATTGTGTCCATGTAAGGGCTCATAAATCCAGGTGTTAGATTGACTCCTTGTGTCAATGATCTGAATTTTATCTGAATTCCCAAATTTTCCTCTCTCTGTCGTTCTTGAAGAGTCCTTCAAGGATCAGGACTTTTAAGTCTGACAAGCTGTGGTCTGGCCCATAGAAGTGTTTTTCCACGGGGGTCTCCAGCTTTATTGTGTATCTGTGTAAATTCATCCTGGTCTGCAGTTCTTGTTGTTTCTCCAAAGTAAATTCCTTCCTTGTACACAGTATCTTGTACACCACATTGGAGGATGTACATCAAATGTTCTAGTTCTCTGCTGTGTTTGGTATGTGGACCGTGCTGGATGACAAGATGTGGGTACAAGTCTTGCGTTTTTTTGCCCTTACATGGAAATGTGCCAGTGTCTGGTGACGCGAGGGCACTTCTAACCAGAAGATTCCTTAAGTTTGGTGGTTGTTTATATGCTAGGAGAGGCAAATCTGGGAATACTTCATTTAGTTTACTGCCCCTATGAAGTATTGAATTTCAGCAGCATTGTTTCTCAGTATGTTCATTTGTATCCACTAGGGGCGCTCTGCTGTTGTCCTCCTTTGCACTCTAAGAGACTGCTCCTTGTATTCTTGTAGCTCTGTAGATCTGCTCATCTACAACCCATGGATAATATTAAGAACATATTCCTTAATGTTAGCAGGTGTTTCCTGTCTTTACTGTCTGAACAGATCCGAATGTACCGCAGAGTTTGGCTGGAAATGATGGATTTTTATGTGTTGTGGATGAAAGCTGTTCCATCTCAGATATCTCGGCCAGCCTGTAAGTTTATGGTAGATTGTAGTTTGTGTAGTGTTGTTATTGATGTATATGGTTGTGTCCAGGAAATATAGTTGAGATTTAGAGTAGTTGAGAGCGATGGAACTTACTGAAGTTTCATGGAAAGACAGTAGTTTGTTTTCTGATCCTGTCCAGAATATTAGCAGGTCATCGATGTACCAGAAGTATAGAGGTTTAGTTTGATAAAACTCCTCCTCTAGCGACATTTTGCTGCCCATAGCACTCCCCATATACTACAAGTATATATTGTCAAATGAAAAGTAATTGTGATGGAGAATGAAGTTGATGAATTGTAGGGCGAACTCTGTCGCTTTTGCAGAAAGTATTGGCAGGCGGTTATACCATCTTCATGTGGAATATTGGAGTAAAGAGAGTCTATATCCTTGGTTGTGGACCCAGGGCTGAGAGTTTGCAGAGGATATCTGTGGTGGTCTGGATATAGCCTGGTCTGCTCCTCACCCGCTCCTCAGTCTTCTCAACCCAACCTTGATGTCTATTGAGAGGTAAAATCAGTGGGTTTGGCCAAGTCCTGTCTAATGTGTCTCACTACCTCTTAGAGGAGGGGGTTGCTTCATGCTTAACCGCTTCCTGCTGCAACTATTTTTCAATTTTAATTTTTTACTTCCAAGTGAGGGAGATTTACAAACCAAAATGTGCCAGCATTCTGGTGTAATTTGCACCAAAAAACTGTCTAACTTGCCTTGTACCACATTTATCAAGTGTTTTAGACACTTTTAGACTAAGGCCCCACATTGCGGAAAAGCTGCTTTGAGCCAAAGCCAAGAGTGGCTACAAAAGGAATGGAAAATATATAGGGAGCTCTTATACTTCCACCTTCTACTCAATCCACTCCTGGCTTTGGGTCAAAAAAACCACAGCAAAATCTATAACAAAAAAAGTTGCTTTTCTGCAACGTGGGGCCTCAGCCTTAGACTTTTAGGACTTCGTGGAAAGTGGTTGTGACAGTGTGCGCTAAATATGGACAAAATGTTGTCCCATTTTTCTGATATAAACTAATCCAACTAATACAGTGCTGGCCAAAAGTATTGGCACCCCTGCAATTCTGTCAGATAATACTCAATTTCTTCCAGAAAATGATTGCAATCACAAATGCTTTGGTAATAATATCTTCATTTATTTTGCTTGCAATGAAAAAACACAAAAGAGAATGAAAAAAAAAGTCAAATCATTGAGATTTGAAGGGTGCCTTCTCCAAACTGCCATTCTGAGATCTCTCCACAGGTGTTCTATGGGATTCAGGTCTGGTCTCATTGCTGGCCACTTTAGAAGTCTCCAGTGCTTTCTCTCAAACCATTTTCTAGTGCTTTTTGAAGTGTGTTTTGGGTCATTGTCCTGCTGGAAGACCCATGACCTCTGAGGGAGACCCAGCTTTCTCACACTGGGCCCTACATTATGCTGCAAAATTTGTTGGTAGTCTTCAGACTTCATAATGCCATGCACACGGTCAAGCAGTCCAGTGCCAGAGGCAGCAAAGCAACCCCAAAACATCAGGGAACCTCCGCCATGTTTGACTGTAGGGACTGTGTTCTTTTCTTTGAAGGCCTCTTTTTTTTTTTTCCTGTAAACTCTATGTTGATGTCTTTTCCCAAAAAGCTCTACTTTTGTCTCATCTGACCATATAACATTCTTCCAAAAAGTTTTTGGCTTTCTCAGGTAAGTTTTGGTAAACTCCAGCCTGGCTTTTTTATGTCTCTGGGTCAGAAGTGGGGTCTTCCTGGGTATCCTACCATAGAGTCCCTTTTCATTCAGACGCCGACGGATAGTACGGGTTGACACTGTTGTACCCTCGGACTGCAGGGCAGCTAGAACTTGTTTGGATGTTAGTCGAGGTTCTTTAGCCACCATCCGCACAATCTTTCGTTGAAATCTCTCGTCAATTTTTCTTTTCCGTCCACATCTAGGGAGGTTAGCCACAGTGCCATGGGCTTTAAACTTCTTGATGACACTGCGCACGGTAGACACAGGAACATTCAGGTCTTTGGAGATGGACTTGTAGCCTTGAGATTGCTCATGCTTCCTCACAATTTTGCTTCTCAAGTCCTCAGACAGTTCTTTGGTCTTCTTTCTTTTCTCCATGCTCAATGTGGTACACACAAGGACACAGGACAGAGGTTGAGTCAACTTTAATCCATTTCAACTGGCTGCAAGTGTGATTTAGTTATTGCCACCACCTGTTATGTGCCACGGGTAAGTAACAGGTGCTGTTAATTACACAAATTAGAGAAGCATCACAGAATTTATCAAAGGGTGCCAATACTTTTGTCCACCCCCTTTTTTAGGTTTGATGTGGAATTATATCCAATTTGGCTTTTTGACAATTCTTTTTGTGGTTTTCCATTGACGACAAATTAAATGAAGATATTATTACCAAAGCATTTGTGATTGCAATCATTTTCTGGAAGAAATTGAGTATTATCTGACAGAATTGCAGGGGTGCCAATACTTTTGGCCAGCGCTGTAGATGTAACCTTTTTGGTGTCTGGTCTCACTCTGCACTGTCTAACTTTTAGATAGTAATAGTAAATCTTACTAGTAAATCTTAGTCTTATGTATTTGACAGAAAGTCAGTTTCTCGATGAGAACCTCGATGAAAGCCTCATTGTAATAAATAGAGAAACTGACTTCCTGTTCACACACAAGATGCATTCAGGTCAGAGAATAAATGGTCACCAGTTTTTCAACAAACTTTGATTAAAACTCACAATAGAAGTCTATAGGGAGGGAAGGGGGGAGGAGTGAGCAGTGAAGAAAGAGACAGGCACATAGAGACTGCTGCAAACAATAGTAAGCTTTGTATTTCACTCCAGGAGCTTTACTTACAGCAATATAGGTGAGCACTTTTCTATAATGTCCTGTACGGTCTTCATGGTGAAAAAGAGAGTTATGGAGCAGATTCTCCTCTACTTTCTGTGTGCAGTGGATGCCAGATAGTCTCTACCCCCTAGCTCTGACATTTGAAAGGTAAACTGCCAAAAAGTGCAGAATCTGAGTGATATAATGGCCAGAAATGGTCCGTGTCCTCGTGCTGGTGCTCTCTGATGCCTGTGTCCGCCCCTACAGATTTGCTGCTGTCACGAGAACACGTTTAATTAAACTTTGCGGATTAATAGAGGCATTTAAGAGATAAAAACAAAGAGCAAAATAAAAAGTCATATCAGTTGAATTTTTAATGAAATGCCATCATTTTAGGTAGTAAAGTGTATTGGCAAATTATGTTACAGTGACAGCATTATCACTATGACATAAATTACCTTAACAGCACAGACACAATGCACAACACGTTGCCATATCATTTGTACAAATAGCTGGAAGAAGTTTTAGGTCTTCATTAAAAAGACGTCTTATTCTTTTATGTTATTTTCAATGTCTCTGTGCACTTAAATGACAAATTTATAATGCAAGAACGGAATCATGATGTGGGTTGTGCTGGTTGTGAAGGTGACAACTACTAGTCTGAAAATAAGAAATAACCTTAGAGATGTTGTCATCTCCCTTCCCCCACACTGCTGTGAATAGGACTAGTACCATAGCTGATGCCGTTGTAACCTTTGCATCTTTTATCTTCTCCACTAAATGGGATTGTAGTTCTTTTAAGACAGACCAGGGAGAAGCTTATATTCCACACCAGCCACCATGCTCATCTACAGTAAATAGAAGCTGTCACTATGACCGCACAGTCCAATCTACCACCCCCATTATGTTGTAGACGGAGGAACTCGGAAGATCAGAAGAAGGTTTGTGTAAAGGTATTCAGTATAACTTGTAACTCATTGATTGAAATCCCAGCTTAGGTTAAATTTACATTTCCATGATTACAGTCCATTGCTCTTATCCATCATAGGATCAGAGCAATGGACTTAAGCGGCAATAGAGCAGCTAATGCAGACAAAGCGCCCTCCACTTGCATTCATTCAGATGTAAAAAAAACAAAACATGACAGAAACTTTCTGTATGGATCACATTCACCACGTGTTCCCCCATGGGTATGGGGTCTAAGGGTATATTCACATGGCTGAATTTTTACCATTTGTCAAATTCAGTTTCAGGTATTTAAAGCGGAGTTTTTCTGCCGGACCAAATTCCGCTGCGGAATTTGCATATTCTGCACCAGCCGGGTGGCATTTTCGGGGAGTTTATCAGGCGGAATTCGCCTATAGATTGAGCATGATGTAAGCTGAAAAAAATCCGGCAGAATTTGATGCTGATTTAGAGGTAGAATCTGCCCCAAATTCAGGCGCGTGAACATAGACTTAGTATTCAAATCTGCACTAGCAGCGTAAAGTAAGAAGAATTCATGGCGAATACATAAGCCAAATCAGCACTGCAAGCCATACCAGGCACAGCGCCAACTTCCTGCCCAAATGAGATTTGTGAAGAGGACAGGCAGTAAGTGCCACCATAACTTTTTGCTTGCTCAGTTGTGGGAGACTCTTTATGTGACCTGTGCTCCATGGAAATTAGGTAGTCAAGTTAGACCCGCATGAACACTCTCTGTTCCCGTGTCTTATCTCCGTACAGATTTGTATTACTATTTTTAATCTCTTTAAAATTTTTCTTGGTGTTCTACAGTCTTTAATTCTCAGCATCTTCCTGAGCAGCTTTTTTTTTTTTAGGATCCTCACATCTTGGCAGGCGCTGGATGCCCATAAAATCAGTGCTAATCTCCCGGCTTGGCACGCTCTGCGATTTCTTTGATTACAGAACTTGTGGCGTAGAGCTTTTTTTTTTTCCCTTTGACGAGCTGGAATAGATAATTACAACCATAAATTATAGTTGCATGGCAGCTTGTGTCCTCGATATGCTAATCGGTTACCGCTAACTCGTGCCGTCTCCTGCGCCACTCTTTTCATAAGTTACAAATGAACACACATGGAGGAGTTTGGTGCTGCGGATAGAATACTTGACCCGTTCCGTCTTTCCTCTCGCTGCCAGCTTTGCTCTATTCCTGATGTCATCTTTGACTTTCTCTTAGCCTGTGTCTTCTAGGTAGATGCGCCAGTATCCTCCTCTATACGTGTTTCTTTGTAGTACCATAGGAACAGCTTTGATGCCGCCCCTGGGTTCCATCTTCTGTGTGATCTATCTCTCTATCTATATACATTTCTGATGACGGCTTTATAAGACCTGCAGCGGTTCTTATAAAAAAGCAATCATTCTCCTTTTTATATTACAATATTGTTTTATATAGCAGCTTGCTGCACTTCATTTTATCAATTTCGAGCACTGACCTTCATGTACAAGCGGAGTCGATTGAATTTAGACTTATTGTGAGTCTTCACGAGGCGTAATCCTGTAGGACGCTGTAGGTTATGCTTTATAGCGTGCTGCCAAATTAGATTTTGCTGCAGTTTTTAGAGTTTTACATTGAAGCTGTCCTGATTTTTATCTGTAAATTTGGGCGCTTGGAAAATGCAAAGTGTAATGCTATAAAACACAATACAATATACTAATAATAGATGTAATAGGTTGCTATAGTTATATAAAATCTGATGGAAAATGTGCGATATTTTGTAGCAAATTATATGATGTAATAATTGCCAACATCTGGTCATTCCAGGTAGATTGTTCACTTGTATCTCACTACAACCTTATAGTTTTTATACAATGCAGATCATAAAACAGCATCATAATCTGAATTGTATTAACATGTGGTTTGGCACCTTATAGCTGCATAAGTAACATGACCGTGCCAAAGCTGCCTTTGCTTGTTACGGCATATACTGTAGATTCAAAGCAGTGGATTTCGTTAGTGCGCCACCTGGTGTTCATGTGAATTGTTGCCGTTCATGAAATAGCACATAAAAATGTATGATCAAGATATGGTATAGGTATGCTTCAGTAAACCTCACACGCCACACAATACAGCGTGCCATATGTCAGGCCAAAAAGAATCAAGTGTCATCCAATGATGTTATCAATGGACAGAGGGGTGATATCGATTAAAGTGAGCGGGTGACGTTTTCTTCTCTATACCACTAAACATGATGTTTTATGTGAGAGAGATATATTTTTTCTATGCTTTGATCCTTTTCACTATCCATATAATTTAAGTGTATTGCTTTCTAGTTGCCACAGCCCCTTTTAGTGCAGCACATGCAAAAACAATGTATATGGTTCGTCTACAAATACAGTTTATTAACCCAAATCAAAAGTATCCTAGCCATAATGCTTAGTAAAGGGCCCATGACTTTTTAAATAGGTTTTCCAAGAGTAAACTATTTATGACCTGTGCTTAGGACAGGTTATCAATATTTCATCAGTGGGGGTCTTACATCCAGGACCCCCACAGATCAGAAGTTTGAACAGAGTGTTTGGTGTTTGGTTGAGCACTGCGGCCCCGTTGCTGAATCTCAAACACAACTCTGTATACGTGTAAGGGCTCTACTTGGTATTATAGCTCAGCCCCATACACTTGAATGGAACTGTGCTGCAGCTGTACTGTGTGACAAATGAACTTGACCTCTTCAAACAGCTGATCCTCAGGGGTCCTGGGTGTTGAACCTCCTTCATTCTAATCTAGTTTATAGGATAGGCCATCAATATGTTAGTCCCAGAAAATCCCTTTGAAGAGAAACCACCAGCACTTCAAACATGTCAGTTTAAGGCTACATAATGGTTTTTACTGTCAGCAAAAATGAATCCATATTCTGTATAACACGTTAGCCTTGCATCAGGATGTCATCCGCAATCACAGATCCACAAAAAGACTTGTATGATCCCGTACACTTGTGTGTGCGAGTCTGTGCCACAAATAACGGACAGGAATCTGCTCTTTCAGATAGTTTCTACGGCCCGGACAATGTTCCATAAAAACTATGTTTGTGTGCATGGGGGCATAGAAACTAATGGGTCAGTATACTATCTGCAATATACTGAAAACAACTACAGTTGTGTGTATGGGGCCTCAGTAAATACTGGTACGGTATTCCCTATGAAATAGCAACACTGGATTGTCATTTCTTCTAGCACTGCATTGTGCTGTTCCTCTGTTATTCTTCCTAGAAATTTATATTCTAAACATCCTGATGATGATACAACATATTGGAATAAAACTTAAAAGTTTTTTTAGTCCAACTTTGACTGACAAAATGGCAGCCTATGCATTTTGAGTGGACACTCGCTCTCTCACACTCGCTCTCTCACACTCGCTCTCTCACGCTCACTCTCACACTCACTCTTACTCATGGCTTATGAATAGTAGCAGAGAGTCTGATCAAATGGCATTGGCTGCCATCTTGTTAATGTTGGACTAATAAACTGCTGAAGTTTCTCAAGCCGATGCTGGATCATCAGTACATTTTGCATATTTTGTGGATCCTCGACCCTCAGATTGGATGTCAAGCCGCAGATTGTATAGGGGAACATTGTATGTAGTCGAAGTATGTCAAATTACACTATTCACTGTGACAATAAATTTCCATTGTCCCTATATATTATATTACTGTCTAACCAATGCTGCCATAGACTGTATAGAGACACACCATTTTGACAACACCCATTGCCCAATTGTCAATGTATTCATACAGAGTTCTAAGAGGAAAACACAATCCAGAGTTGTTAGATGTGTCTGCCCTTACCTTAGCTTAGATTTTGTTTTAGGACTCCAATTTCTCATGACACTAATTCAATACAGTATCACTAGTAAAGATCTGCAATGCACAACTCAGCCCCTGGGTGTCCACACATAGGCATATAAGGGATAGACCTCTTGTGACGGAGTATGGGGTATTTTGTTATTTAAGAATTTGGTCTTGCTCCATATAGCTCAGGATACAGTATGTTGAGGCAAGGGGAAAGGTATGGAAGGACACATTTCACAGGAAATACAGAAAAGACAGCTCCTACCTTAAAGGGGTTGTCCAGGCTAATAATATTGATGTCCTATCCTAAAGATAGGACATCACTATTAGATCAATGGGGTTTCAACACCCAACACCCCCCTTTGACTATCTGTTTTCAGCAGCTGATAGACAGAGAATGAAGAAGGAAGCAGCCAGCTCCGTTCTTGGTATAGTGGTCAGACTAGGTTACTGCAGATCAGCTCCTATTCACTTTAAATGGGAGGCTATCCTGCAATAACTCATTTTGGCCACTATACCAAGAACAGAGCTGTTTGCTTCCTGCTCCATTGTCGGTATATCAGCAGCTGAGAATAGCTGATCTATGGGGGTCCTGGGTTCCAGACCCCCATCAGTCTGATATTGATGGCCTATCCTCAGCATAGATCGTAAATATTTATCTTGGAGGACCAAATCGCTCTCTTTCCACCCATGTGTTCCAGTAAAGGACAAGCCTTATGGTCATAAATTCAAGTGTTTATCTAGAGGAGCAGCAGAAAATGGATGTTTCATGAAGAAAGGTCCTGCAGCGGTGCCATCCCTGGCATACAGTGATAATACATATGGGGATAGGGAGACAACCTTACACTGCAGGGGTCCCATAGCACAGTCACAGGTGCTGCCTCGCTGCTACAGTACATAGGTCATAGCGTGTGCCAAAGATACCTGAAACAAATCTCAGCACTTCATGTAATGATTTCCTGTTATCCTCCCTATTGCTGATTTAGATTGCAGAATAATACCGCAGTTCCAATCACATTTGCAACCTGCAGGAGTTTGTCAGGTGTCCTCCGGCGCCACTAGTCACTATTTTTACTTCTCTCTGCTTGGTACCTTGGTGGGAATTGGAATGTAAAGAGGATTGGTCATCAGAAGTGATTAGTCAGTGTCAGAGATCCGCCGGCAGCTTTCGGCGCAGGATGCTGGAAGCTTTAGTTCCATGGCACTTGTTTGCAGATTACATAGGAGAATATTTGATCTACATTCTGGATGAAAATTTCACAGCGTCTTTGTTGGAACACGATAGGAACTTCTAATAGCTGAAACATAATGATGGTTCCTTTAGTTAGAAGCCTATAATTATCCGGTTATAAACACCAGTGGTGCGGCCTTTGTCATTTTTAATGAATACATCTATTCATTATTAATAGACCAAGTCAGTTTCTCATGGTTACATATTATATATGGCAGGGCTGCAAGGCCAGAATGTCCTAAAATCACCCAAGGGCCAGAAAGTATTTCTTAGGTTCAATAATCAAAGATGATGTTTTATTTATTAAGGGAAGGCTGGGTGTATGAAGCATCGCTCTGGAGATCCCCAGGAACCATTCATTGTCGAAAGGATGACAGTTATGATCATTGTACTGTAAGTAATGTCAGCATATACTGTAGTGCGGAGAAATCAAGGACGGAAAGATTGATATCATAGTCGGAGGTCATGATCGCACTACCCGTACCATAATAATACTGTTATATATATGCACTGTTGGATGGGGGTGGCTAGAAGCCACCAGTAGACATTATTCCGAAAGATATGAAAATACTACCTGCCCGTATTTACACATTGGTAGAACTGCAGCAACAGTGTTAGACTGTTTTTGTCCTGTGAGCTTTCTCCATAGCCGAGAGCCAACGCACCCCTTGTGACTGCTGAAGCCCAATCACAGGGCTCAGCGGTGACCATGGGGCTCATGACATCACCAAAGAGGTCAGTAGAAGACTCTGAGAGAGGTGGGGGAAGGCAAGTATAACTGTTTATTGTTTCTACATCTCTCCTGGGCCTCCGCCTACTATACTTTTGGGTCTGAAAAGACCTCAGAGTATAATAATTTCATTTCCGGTTCTATCCGAACAAGTTTGGGCCAAAAAACGAATCTTCAGAGGTTCGCCCATCATTGTTAGGCAACAAGTGAACATTCAGTTCTTGAACTTGGTGTGTTGGAAGCAGGAAATATAGGCAAGCGTAAGAATCTGAGCAAGTTTCATAAGGGTCAAAGCATGAGTACAGGGTGTGGAGTTGGTAGGAATGCACGAAAATGGGCTAAATGGGAAAATAGTGATGGCATGTGGACGGAGCAGTATCTCTTCCAAAATGCAAATCAACACCATTCCCAAATGATGCCATGTATTGTTAAATGTTATAGGGGGTTTGCATATATTGACAACCTATTGTAAGAATAGGTCCCTGATATCAGATCGGTGCTAGTCTGATATCCAGCACCCCACCTGCTCTCTGCAGCTGATATACAGAGAATGGAGCATTCAAGTGAATGGACACTGAACTGCAGTAACCTGGTCTGACCACTACACAGAAAACGGTCTGCTTCCTGCTCCCTTCTCTGTATATCAGCTGTATACCAGAATAGCTGATCGGTGGGGGTGCTGAGTAATGGATCTCCACAGATCTGATATTGACATCCTATTCTTAGGATAGGTCATCAATAATTTTAACATTTTAAATATGTAGTTACAAGTCAAATGATGTACACCATATGGCAGGTGCTGTCACCCCAAATAGTTTGGTGTTTTGTTTATCCAAATCCATTCAGCCATTCCATAGATATAAGCCCTTTTACTGTTGATGCAAATTAGGGTATATTAGCCAAGTGGGCAGTAACACTGTGGTTTCTCTGGGGGAGGGGTCTCTGTGTACTATATGTCATGCAGTGTTAACGCCCACTTGGCTAGTAGACCCTAATTTGCATCAACACTAACTGGGCTTATATCTGTGGAATGGCTGAACAGATTTGCTTCAAAACAACAAAATGCTCGGAGTGACAGTGGACAGTGCCTATCAAATGTGTGTGTTATAGGACTTTTCAGAGCTGATCTACTGTAACTCACCCAGCCATTGCTGTACAGTGCTCAGCTATATGGAACTCAATGACATCTAAACCATGGTTCTAGCTACTACAAAGCCCAGCATATCTGCATCCAAAGTTATCCCCGCCTCTCAGCATGACTCTTGGTGATATTTCATACCCTACCAGACAGTGCTGTGGGTAAAGTGGTGAAAATCCTGGTGACAGGTACTCTTAAGAATATTCCTCACCCTACAGAAGGTTGCTGATATCACTGTGATGTTGCTGTCCATAGGAATGCATTGCGTAGCTGCCAGCCTGGTCACACTCGATGCAGTCACGTGAGTAGCTAGTATTTCTTTATTTGCTCCATGCTGGGATCTCAGAGCAATTTTAATAACTAATAACTACTTTTTCCCTCCAAAGTGTATGATGAAAATCTATTATAAATCATTCGACAGGATTTGGATTTCTCTACTGAAAAAAAAACCTTCTCAGACAGGGTTTACAAGTAGCACCGGCGTTCTGCGCCAGCTATCTCATTGTTAATAGTTTTATTTTGGGGGGAGGGAGGGGATCATGGAAAGAGCTAAAATCTCAACCAAAATGTAAATTTTTTTCAGTGCAAAAACATGTTGATGTCTAAGGGTTGTTACAGAGCACCAGACCTCCCAAACCTATTAATCCTAAATTCTGCCTTCCCTGCAGGCGCCTGAATAGTCTGAAGACATAAAATACGTAAATAATGCAGAATGTATTTTTAGCGGCCAGAAAAGAGTTTAACTATCTGAATTTATGAAGAAATCATCGAGGTTGTAAAGATGTTTCTGGGTTGACATTTTAATGCCAGCATCTTTTATGCCACCATGCTTATGACAAGCTTCAAATGTCAGCGCTGTTGTGAACTCTGGATACATGGCATGGGCCTTGGAGAAGATTTATTCCTTTTCCTCACTATTTTTTATTCACTCAACTTTGCAAAGCCATTTTCTAGCATAAAGTCTACAAGATGTTCACACGTGGTGGCAATTGTTCCACTGACCACTGCAAACTTACAGAAGATGTCGGACAGCATTCACACTGTGTTGACATTGTCCATTTGTCCATTTGGTATGTAGCAGACATATCCATAGGTTGTCACCACCCTATGGAGACCAAAAGATTGGATAGCTTAGTTTTCATGACCTGCAAAAACATATGCATATGATGTGTTTATTTATTTATTTTTTTTTTTACACGGGTTGTTCAGGGTTTGGGGCAGCTGGGGTGTTTGAGAAAAAAATAAAAAGGTATACTCATCTGTCCATGGCAAGGTCTCTTCAGACCCCGGAGTATAATAATCAGTCACTACTAGTGATTGGCTGAGCGGTCACTTCCTGCATATGATACAAGGGACCCACCAGTAGAGAGCAGTAGAGACCTGAATAGCAATGGAATGGCAGTTGTAGGGATTGGTGATCATGTCTTCTTTAATTAACCCATTATGTCCCTAAAAAAAAAAAAAAATATGCTATAGGACAGTCCCTTTAATATACAGTGGGGAAAAAAACTATTTAGTCAGCCCCCAATTGTGCAAGTTCTCCCACTTAAAAAGATGAGGCCGGCCTGTAATTTTCATCATAGGTAGACCTCAACTATGAGAGACAAAATGAGAAAACAAATCCAGAAAATCACTTTGTCTGATTTTTAAAGAATTTATTTGCAAATTATGGTGGAAAATAACTATTTGGTCAATAACAAAAGTTCATCTCAATACTTTGTTATATATCCTTTGTTGGCAATGACAGAGGTCAAACATTTTCTGTAAGTCTTCACAAGGTTTGCACACACTGTTGCCGGTATGTTGGCCCATTCCTCCATGCAGATCTCCTGGGGCTGTCGCTGGGCAACACAGACTTTCAACTCCCTCCAAAGGTTTTCTGTGGGGTTTGAGATCTGGAGACTGGCTAGGCCACTCCAGGACCTTAAAATGCTTCTTACGAAGCCGCTCCTTCGCTGCCCTGGCGGTGTGCTTGGGATCATTGTCATGCTGAAAGACCCAGCCACGATTCATCTTCAATGCCCTCGCTGATGGAAGGAGGTTTTCACTCAAAAGCTCACGATACATGGCCCCATTCATTCTTTCATGTACACGGATCAGTCGTCCTGGTCCCTTTGCAGAGAAACAGCCCCAAAGCATGATGTTGCCACCCCCATGCTTCACAGTAGGTATGGTGTTCTTTGGATGCAACTCAGCATTCACTCTCCTCCAAACATGACGAGTTGTGTTTCTACCAAACAGTTCTACTTTGGTTTCATCTGACCATATGACATTCTCCCAATACTCTTCTGGAACATCCAAATGCTCTCTAGCAAACTTCAGACGGGCCCGGATATGTACTGGCTTAAGCAGGGGGACACGTCTGGCTCTGCAGGATCTGAGTCCCTGGCGGCGTAGTGTGTTACTGACGGTAGCCTTTGTTACATTAGTCCCAGCTTTCTGCAGGTCATTCACTAGGTCCCCCCGTGTGGTTCTGGGATTTTTGCTCACCGTTCTTGTGATCATTTTGACTCCACGGGGTGAGATCTTGCGTGGAGTCCCTAATAGAGGGAGATTATGAGTGGTCTTGTATGTCTTCCATTTTCTAATTATTGCTCCCACAGTTGATTTCTTCACACCGAGCTGCTTGCCTATTGCAGATTCAGTCTTCCCAGCCTGGTGCAGGTCTACAATTTTGTTTCTGGTGTCCTTCCACAGCTCTTTGGTCTTCACCATAGTGGAATTTGGAGTGTGACTGTTTGAGGTTGTGGACAGGTATCTTTTATACTGATAACAATGTCAAACAGGAGCCATTACTACAGGTAATGAGTGGAGGACAGAGGAGATTCTTAAAGAAGAAGTTACAGGTCTGTGAGAGCCAGAAATCTTGCTTGTTTGTAGGTGACCAAATACTTATTTTCCACTATAATTTGCAAATAAATTCTTAAAAAATCAGACAATGTGATTTTCTGGATTTGTTTTCTCATTTTGTCTCTCATAGTTGAGGTCTAACTATGATGACAATTACAGGCCGGTCTCATCTTTTTAAGTGGGAGAACTTGCACAATTGATGGCTGACTAAATACTTTTTTCCCAACTGTACATTAATGGCCTCTCCTTAACTATTATAGTGGAGTAGATGAGAAAAATACTAGGACAGCACTTCTCAATGACAGAAGTAGTCAAGGAACATTGAATCCATTTATTGATCTCAAACATAACACATATTGGAAGCAATTTCAATTTCCCAACTACAAAGATCATGTCCTCAGGTTAAACAATCAGAGTGTGATAAGTGAGGGATCAGCCCTGGAGACACCTACTGATCAGAGATGTCCGTGCATTCTGTGTGTCTTCACCTTGATCTACGAGGTGGCCTGGATGATCCTCTTGTTGGGTTTAATCTTTGTTTAAAAAGAACTTGTCATGTGGCAAATGCAGTGCCACCTGCAGGCAGCATATTATAGAGCCGGAGGAGCTCTGTAACATGTGGGAAGAGATTAAGTATGAGCTAGGTTCACTCTACAGTTATTAATGTCTGTTGCTCTCATCAATCATAGGGTGACAGCAAAGGACATTAACCATATAATGCAGGTGATGCCCCCTCCATCTGGCGGCCATCTGCATTCACTGTCATATTAAACAAGATGATGGAAGCTTTCTTCCGTCATGTCTTTTACTTTTCTGGTGGAAGAAACATCCTGCATGTAACAGTAGTGTGAACACCCCCTTACTTGTTGTTTAGTCATTCATATCTTTGCTCTTTCTATGCTTAGCAATAAGACCTCCCCTGATGAAATGACTATCTGTCATGGACGGATATCTCTATATGGACAGTCATACATGGAGACCGGTCAGCCACTCATAAGAACGCCCACATGATTAGATGACTGATTGTAAATCTAGCCAGGGCAAAGCTGTAAGTGACTACATGACCGGTTATAAAGAGTCTTTTCCCAAAAATCCATATATCCATCTGCTCAGCTCCTCCTGCTCTATAACATGCTGCCTGCAGATTGGACTGTATTTTCCAGGGGACAAGTTCCCTTTAAGATTTGGGAGACCGTATGGACTTGGTTTATGTTTAAAAGAGCGTTAAATCTCTGAAGGTAATGCCTTCTTTTCTATTCATACATACAATCATGCAAAGAAATAAGGATCTCTGTTCTGAGCAACATCTGTTCAGTTCCAGAAACTGTTCTGAGAATGGGAAGTAAAAATAAACCAACCCTGCTTATATTGTGACTGAATCGCTCTCCATGGTGCTGAATGTTAGTCTTCGTACTTAAAGGGCTTTTCCCAAGATAGTAACTTATCAGGCAAATTCCTGATCGGTGGGGGTCACAACACCTGGGGCCTCCATTTGAATGGACCAGCTCTCAAGCATGTGCAACATGTCAGACACTTATCACCTATCCTTGGAAAAACACCTTAAGTCTGAGGACTCAAATTGTGGAAAACGCTGATTTTTTTTTTGGTTGCAGATTTTGCTGCGGTATTTTAAACCAAAGTCAGGAGTGGATTGAGCAGAAGGTAGAAATATTATTATTTATTTTATTATTTATTATGCCTACTTTTATAGCTGCATCATATTCCGCAGGGCTTTACAGGCATTGTCCCATATAGGGCTCACAATCTACTGTATATATAAGAACTTCCTATATATTTTCTATTCCTTTTGTAGCCATTCTTGGCTTTGGCTCAAAAAAAGCAGCAAAATCTGCAACAACAAAAAAAGCTGTTTCTGCAACGTGGGGCCTCAGCCTTAAAGGCATTGTCTCATTATATACAACAGATTTATGTTGGTGAACCTTCTGATTCTGCTGGATTCAGACCAACCATCTAATGTGTATGGTAGCCTCCTAACACTCCCAAACAGCAAATGTCATAGGAGAATAGGATTGGGCACACAGTTGGATTTCAACTTGAGGTGTCTGGCAGCAACTTAGTCTTTTCTGCTCATTCAAAATACATGCATGCTCAGCCGACTTGAATGTGCATGGGGTTGGGAGGGCTGAAAGCTAATCTAAAGTATAATCCTGCCTTAGAGGATGTGACAGCCATGATTTCCTTACTGTGGACAGGTTATCAGGCAGGGACACCACATGTATGAGAAGATAACCCGGCCACAATAAGGAAGTCTTAGACCATAGAAAGTTCCTACATTCATGGTGGTATCCATTGACAACCCATCAAGACAACAGATGCCACCACTAACATGGTTAGAGAAAATCTTTAAAACTTGGCAAAATGTTTAATTATATTTTGAAAAATGTTTTTTTTTTTGTATATACATTTTAAATATGTTCTTTCTTTTGTTATACCTGTCTTTGTCCAATGCTGTTTACTATAAGTGTCATCTTTACAGTCATTTACAATTCTTAAAGGGCTGCCTCTCAGCTTTCCTAGGCTTCTGAAAGACAAATATGCCTGCTTATGCAGTGATGCATTGCCAACACCTATATTATTGCATATCACAGGGCCAAACTTCTATAACATTAGTAGCAGAATTAGAAGATCCTTCTTTAGTACTCTTTTACAGTATCAGCATTATCTCCGTCTTACATGTAGGTCACCTCCAACTCACACGCACAAAGGTCGGATGTTCTAATAATTAAAAAAACACTCCGGGCAAAACTGATAAAGTGTGTTATACCTAGTACAGGACCTGAGGGGCAATGCATGACATAGGAACTTCAAAGAAAGGATCCTCGTGTCATGCAGCGCCCCCTCAGGCCCTGCACTAGGATTGTTACAGCGTATCCGCATAGGCTCTTTTGATTACCATGATGTTAATGTAACAGATAGGTAAGAGCTCCTGTACTTCATGCTGTGACTGGCTGTACACAATACATACAGCCCAGTTATTCCAGAGGATTTAGTGCTTGCTTCTGTCATTATTGGCTATCCTGAGCCCTCTTGCAAATTCTATTACTTAGTCCTCCACCTCAATGCCCACAAGTATGAAGCAGTTTATTCCAATGCTTAACTAAGATGCTAAAATGTTGCAATTGATGATATAAAATGTATGTCTTTTCACTTGTGACAAGCACCTTGTTGAACAAGATGTTGATCCACTGGGTTGCTACAAATTTGGCTTGGGGCTAAACTTGGAAGCAAAGTCTAAGGGATTCTCCAGTACTGATCCGTTAACCCCTATACAGGAAACTGGTCCTTGCTGCAAGGATTCCCCAGATCACTAACCCCAGGAGTATCTGCATTAGCAACATCTGACGTGAGCTGAACATGAGGGATACCAAGAATTTGTGGTCAGATGTTGCAGAGGTCGAGGCAAGTGGAGTTTGGTCATGACTGTTGTTAGAAGAAGGTCAGGGCAGGTTACGTCAGGAATACCCAAGCCAGGTCAGTAACCACAAAGTCAAGAACATGCACCTTACTGAACTGTAAGAAGGCATATAGACCTTATTTATCAGGTACCAGAAGGGTCCTTAAGAAGACACTGGCTACTGGGCAGTGACTGAGGGAACCACTTGTTCTTGGCTTTTTAAAGGGCCAGCAGTGCTGCACAGGAGAGGAGTCACCAGCAGACGGCCAGTAGTGAGCAGGACGCCAGGTATGGAGGCCCCAAGCAGTTGGACTGTAGGAAATTGAAGGACAGAGAGCTGAATACAAGGACAGCATAAGAGGACATGATGCCAGGCATAGAGGCTCTAGGTAGGAGCAAGACAACTTGTCAGATTCAGAAAGTGATTAGAAATAAAGGAATGACATAATTGAGGTCAGGCTTTTTATGTACAATTGGTGAAAATTAAACATATTTTGGCTTAATGTGTAAGTAAACTTTTATGTTTTTTTTTTTGTTCATAAATCTACAGTGCAGGCGAAGGGAACTAACTTTGCAATATACTTCACTAAAGAAAGATGCCTGTGTCTTTAAGTATTACTCCTGTCTTTACTTCTTAAGTGATTGCAGTCCGTACTCTGTACACAAAGCTATGTCAGTTTACTGTTGAGTTTATGGAGAGAGGAGAAGGAGACAGACAGAGCTATGAGGCCATCTACAGTGTTAAATGAGTCATTTCTGGTCGGAAAAAGTCAAATAGTAATAGATAATAACCCAGCTGTGTTGTGAAAGAAAACTGTCTCTCTATAGTGCAGATGTCTCTCTGCTTTGAGGAACTCTCCTCTTCCTCTCCCTCCATGGAAGTCTGTACAGATTGTATCAGTGGCAGAAGGAGGCAAACATTACAATGTTTGTTCCCTTTACCTGCACTATGAATTTGCGAAAAAGTAATACAATTACACACACGTGTAAATCTAGCCTGTCCATTGATCTTATTTCCTATCAGACCTTGAAAATGACAGACACAAGGGACTCAAGGGGCAGGGAATGTTGTGGAGTAGGGGAGTTAGTGGCTGTCGTATAGGCACTCATCCCCAACACCCACAAGGGTCAGTTGTTTTTTACATGAAGCCAGTTTACCTCTCAGTATATTTTTGGCATGTGGGAGGAAATTGGAGTACCCAGAGGAAGCCCACTCAGACATGGGGACCACATACAAACTCCATGAAGATGTTGCCGTTGGTTGGATTTGACCCCAGGACCCCATTGCTATAAGGCAACAGTGCTAACCACTGAGCCACCGTGCTGTCAGAGAGGTTAAAACGTGCCATATTTATTAAGAGTTGTGTTCCTTTTAATAAATTTGTCAGAAATCGCTCCAACTTCCTTCTTTTCTTAGACACATCAAAAATAACAATTCTGGTAAATGTGGTCCAGTGACTTCACATGCCCCCTATATAATGAGTGATAACTTGCTATACCTTTTCTTCTTGCTATGGTATATAGTATGCAGTGATCACTAAACTGTCTCTCACTTGCATTCATCCTTTTGAGGATCTGCCGTGCTCTTCCATGTACACTTGCTTATATATCTGCCTACATGGATACTATGCATTCATAGAGGTCAGTGTTCATGTCGTCTACTATGTGTATTGTGACAATTGGGGGTAGTTTAGCATCAAAGGTAGGAGCTTCCTGGACTTAACAGAGGTGTTGGTGGCGCTGGGTGCCAAATAAACAGCATATCAGGTAATGGCAATCCCAAAGAAATGGCTTTATTCAGCTAGTAAGTGATAACAGGAACAAAAATAACAAAACAGCCTAGCCCACACACAGGGCAATACCTCACTTCTTGAGCCCTAACTAACTACTGGGGGAAAGAAGCTTTACTGAGGTTACTTCTTTGCAGTCTGGCTCACACTGAGCTTAACCAGTCCTTTCTGGAATCCATTCCTCTTGGACAGACCCCCTGTCTGTCTCCAACTGGTTCCGCAATCCACCTGCCCCCTGCAGGTCACCAGCAGTACTCCCCTGCTGTGCACTCTCTGGAGTGAAGCCCCAGGTATGGGTGTGGCCAAGGACCTTTTCAACCCTGTTTTTAGGTCGCTCACCAGCGCCCTCTAGGTTCACACCCTCACAGTATGTACATAAGTGAAGCCTGCAGTCACAACTCCTTTGATCCATGCTTGGGTATATTTCCACTTTGTGTCTTGTAGCACATTCAGAAATCTGTTAAAAAGGAGATGAAAGAATTTTTTTTTTTTTTCCTTTCCATCTGTTTATTATAGTATTTCTGTTACAAAATTAATACAAGCTCTGGTTAGAAAAAAACAGAATCTGTTGTAAATTAAGTATAAAATATATGCAAACTTTACTAAGCGCATGTTCACACAACATTTTTTTCACATGATTTTCAGTGCATACATGCTGCTGTGTAAATAAGTGGCCGGTCACAGTAGTTCTGGTGGTAAATCTGAGGAAAGACAATGGACTAAGTGTTCTCATACTCCGCCAGGTTTGAAAACGAAGGACCCCATTATAGTCAGTGGGGTCCACCAGGCTCTGTGTGTCACCGCTGTTTTAGCACTGCGCCTCTCTGTTGTTTGGGCCCCTGATAGACCCAACCAACAGAGAGCTAGCACTAGTGTGAGCCTAGCATCATACTGCTGCAGATCTGTGGCAATAGAAATCTGAGGGTCAGCCCACTGCAGAAAATACATATTGGGTTAAATCTGTCACTTTTATATAGTCTATTAGTGCCAATGAAACAATGAACGTATGCATGGCCAGCTCTGCTAGAGGTAATGGTCATATGTAAATAATAATTCAGTTTTACTGTGTAATATACTGTATAAATATTCATACATACTAATGCCAGAAAATGAAAGTATAATTTGCCCTTACAATATTGTAATTATAATTTTTTTTTACATTGACTTTATGAGGCAGTAAGTTTGTGCAGTCAGTTCTCTGACATCTCTTCTTATAACTATGCATTGTGTCATTCCGCTGTTATTCCTCCTAGAAATTTATGAATACATTGACAATAGTGTATTATTAGTTGGGGGTGTCCATATACACAGTCACACTATCCAATCAGTGCTGCCAGTGTGGGACCACACCCATTTGACAAGGAGAATAACACATAGTTGTCAATTTCTGCATATTTTTCTAAGAGGATTAACAGAGGAACTGTACAACATACTAAGAAAACATGTTCCTGAATTATTTTAATGGGAAATACAAGTATTGCCTGTACTAAAATAGACTTGCCAGGAGAAGTGACAGGTCTATTTTTTAAGGGTTATTTTTAAGGGTCATTTTTTTTAAGGGTCATTTTTAAAGGGTTAATTTGAGCGTGAATCTGTAATAAGATGTATAAAGCACGCAGACAGGGGAAGGGCACGCTGCTCTAGTGTCACAGCTTCCTCCCTTTGATGCGTGACTGTCACACTACTGCTCTGCTATCGCTGCAGTCGCCTGTAACTTTTGGTGACTGACGCTTTACAGACATGTTGACACGTACATACCGGGTAACTTTGTACATTCCTATAGAACATGGCGGGCACACAGTTCTATGGCAAACAAAATCTATTAAATTCCAAAATTCACCCCCCTCATCCATATCCTCTCCCTACCCCCAGGTTGAAATTTATGAAGATTTGTGTATATTGGACCATACTATGTAACTATACAAACAGCATATCTACTGAGACCACATATAGTGCAGATTTTCCCCTACACAGAGGTATTAATCTGTATGGTGACAGCGCTATTTCTGCGGATTATGGATAAAGCCCATGTACTGTATTCTGACTAGTACAGAATTCTTGCCTTCCGTCTCTCCCTCTGGATTATAGCACATATAATAATATTGCCAGCATGATAATTATAACCATTAATTCAGCATTTTAGTGCTCGGAGTCTCCATCTTCATCCAGAAAATTTCCATTATTGCCATAGAAAGGTGTATTAAACAGCCAGAGAGTAAGGAAGCTCCAAGTTCAATCTGCTCAGGGTTCCTTATTGATTTCTTAACCAATTAATTTCTGGAGAAGGGAAGGGGGGTCAGCTGCAAAGCTTCACCAGTTCCTTTCACCCCTTGCTGGAAACTGTGATGATGGCCCTAGATAAATTTGTGATTGGTTGGGAAGGGGGAAGAATCCTTGAGAGAGTGAGAGTGCTGAGCATGCATAAATAAGCCTGTAGGAGCAATCTCTCCCCTTCTCTCTCCTCCTCTCTCCCTCTTCTGAGTGGACCACAGAGAAACTGCTTCTGTGCATGCAAAACGGAGAGAGAGACAGGAAAATGTCAAAAGGGAGGGGGAGATCCAAGGAGAGAGTGAAGCATTATCACTGAGAGATGAGCAGTGTGAATGAAGCTCACTCTGTGTTTGCGCAGGCGAGAGAGGATCAGACAGGACTGTGCAAGAGAAGAGCAGATTAGTCCTGCCTGCTGCAGCAGGGCACGGGGGACATGCCACCTGCACCTTTCAGGCGCCCAACAGCACAGCTGCCCTGCATGCAGACATGTGGTGGAGACCAGAGGGGATGTTCCTAAGTCACTGGTTTAGGGATTTTCTCTGTTTGGGGCAGCTGCTAGCATGGCCGCTTTTGCTGAAGACTGGTGGGTAGAGTGACACTCCGAATCCTAACTCTGTCTTAAAAAGTGCTTCTGCTCTCTTCACCTTCTCAATTGTGATGATGGGACACATTTGCCATTGGATGGATTGATACTGCCACTTAAGTTTAGGGTTAAACCCTTTTACCTGCCAGTTTTTATCCCTCCCCTACCCTGCCCCCTAAACTTGTGCACCCACCTGCGCCATGAGACGGTCGAGTACGGATGAATCTACTTACCATCGCAGTCCATCCCTGGACAGCAAAGACTACTCTCTTCCCCAGGGTGGTGCCTTCCGCCGCTATAGCAGCCTCTACGGGGGGCAGTTTGGGGCATCTGCAGGTGGCTCTTTTTTTTGGGTTTCACACTAACCCTGGTCCTAAAGCAACAAAATCGAAGTACACATCCCCTAAGGGCAACAAGTACGTGGTGTTTTACCTGGATCTCTCCTTCATTTTCCTCCTAGAGCTGAAGAGGTGCAGGATGGCACAGAACTGCCTGCAGTGTATGAAATATCTCATGTTCGTCTTCAACCTCCTCTTTTGGGTAAGTTCCTTTGCAAAAACTGGAGGGGGATTCTGAAATGTCCTTAAATGTCAATGTGAACTATGTTGTAATTTGTCAATTACTTGTAACTGACTTGTATATTCCTTGAAATGTATCTTTGCTTCTAAACTATGTAAATGAAGGTATTTGGTTACAGATTAAGTCTCTAAAGTAGACAAATGTGAAGATCTATAGCGTTTAACCCTTGCCTCACTCCCTGCCGGCTTTCAGGTACATGTATACACCTGTATTGGGTCATCTGAATTGCTTCCCATGCGCATTTCTGGCTGCACATCACCTAGAGTTTCAGTGGCACTTTAGCTATCCTTAAGTTTACTAAAGAAAGGCAATGAGAGGGATGTGGGCATGGACTACAGTAAACCTATACAGATATCGGTGCCTGATATATTCCATCACTCTCTTGTAACCAAATGTCAGAACTGCCATTAACCTTCTCCATGCCATAAAAATGATATAAAATCCGCACAAACTCATTAAAATCTGATTAGATGATGGCGAGCGCTTGATAACTTCTTACATCTCGGTTCTCCTCGCATGCTCCAGGGCAATAAACTGTAAATATTCACTTCCTAGTAGCCTGAGAAGACCATCACCAGTTCTTTATACATTCCAGGTTTGTCATTTTGACGATCTATATAAAAAAAAAAAACTAAATCTAAAAGTTAAATAAATGCATCATTTTGTTTTGTCTAAAATGAATATAAACCTGTATCCCACAGGGACAGCAGTGTCAGGTTGCTATTATTAAGGACGATATTCTCCAAACTTCTGCTTTCATTCCCAATAACCCCGTGTGCCTGGTCTCCAGCTAATATTCTCCTTGCAGCTCTGTTAGCCTGGATCTATCAGCTCCATCCATTGTATTCCTGTGTGTGTCAGATAAACCTGCCCCGGCAGAAACTCCCTGTGTGTATAATAAGAGCTGCATTGAGCGCTGTGCTGTAGCCTTGAGTGTTCTGGTACATTTAGGTGTAAATGAGTTTGCTGCCCTTCATTCTAAAGCTGTTTGTGTTGCAATACCAGGCTAGTAATATGTCTTCTCGAGGCTGTGATACATAGGCGAGATGGATTGGCACAAGCATGATAAGAGCTGTCAGGGTTTTAATGCCGGGGTTTTAGAGCTGATGAATGTTGCATTCAACCTATCAAAAATAGTACGTGTCTTATTCTTTATATAACCTGTCATTTCGGGTTATGACTAGCCTGCTTGGTGAATTATTTGGCCCATAAACATATTGTGATTGAGATAAGTAACATATGTAACATAAGACAATGAAAAATGAGCCGCTCTCTGTACAATGCAGTAAAAGCTCCACTATTCCTGCTCTACCTAATATGCACAATAAGTCATCTTGTATCCCTTATACCTGTATTTGGGACTTGGGGACCAAAGCTCTGATATGTCAATTTCCATACGCCTTGTTTACAGGGAACCTATCATGTTAAACATGGTTTGTGATCTTTAGGCAGCCTGTTAAAGAGCAGGAGGAGCTGAGCACATTGATATATCGTTTTGTGGGGAAAAGATTCAGTATAACTTGTCATTTATTTATTTAAACCTCTGCTCCTTCTATGGTTAGGAGTCCAGTGGGTGGTCCTAATCATGACTGACAGCTTTCTCTGTATGAGTACTGAGCTAGCTGGTCAAACACTGAAGAGGGCTGCCCACTGGACTCCTAAGCATTCAATGAGTAAATGACAAGTTTTCCTAAATCTTTTCCCAGAAATATGTATCTGCTCATCTCCCTTTGCTCCATTAAATGCTTTCCAGAGATAGAACTACATGTACAATATGATAAGTTACATCAGGAAGTTACATTTAGGGCTGTTGTGCAATAAGTTACTTGCAAAAAGTTTTTATATACTGCACATATTTATTTAAAGGGGCAACACAAAAAAGTTGTCTTGTGTTTTTACTTGTGTATCCATTTCTATTACTGTGTCTCATGTATTCTTATATTTGCTCCCATTAATTGATTTAAAGTGTTTCAATACATCTGTAGCTGTTCTCCCTATACTCCTTAGGTTGGTGCCACACACTATTCCAGCCGCAGCACAGCTGCCGTCAGTGCTCCAACAAATCCAACTCTTTACATCACTTAATAGCTGATTCTGGCACAGTTGGAACTCTTTCTCTAGCCCTCTTCGTTCCTGAGCAATCAATGCTGTTAGTTTTGGTGCCTGATATGCTATTTAGGCTCTGTATTGTCAGGAGGGCGGAGTCAGGCAGGAACAGACAAGGGGTGTGATTCTGAGCTCAAATCAGAGGTAGCCAGTGTCAGAGCTCAGAATCATACCCCTTGCCTGCTCCTGCCTGACACCACTCATTTGACATTACAGAGCTTAAATAGCACACCAGGCACCAAAACTACTTGCGCTTATTGTTCAGGAATGCTGGGGGCTAGCGAGGAAATTCCAACTGTGCTGTCAGTGGAGCAGCGCCTATTAGCAAATGCTAAGCACTTGAATTGGTAGAGGTGGGGAAAGGTCCTCTTTAAGTAAGCGCTAACTAATCAGTGGCTTTTCCTCATTAGCGGTTGTGCAGTTTTGCAGGTTACCACATGGTAATGAGGAAAAGCCAATTAATCAATTAGTGATATCACTTAAGTGAACGCAATGGGAGCCGGTGCACTGTCTGCAGCCAGAACTGGTGTGGCACCACCCCGAAGCTGCATAAGACAAAACTCTCATAAGTTGCAGATATTTTAATACTTGTTATACATATATTAGGTCAGGGTATTGTACAAACTGATCTCTTGATGTGTTGATAGCAACCTAAAACTCCCTTATGACCTTGGAAATGGAGGGGGCACAGACTTTTGTGAAAACAGAACAACAAGATGTTTCTTCTTCGTCTGGACAACCTTTGGCTGTTTTAGAGTGACTTTAAAATGGAATTTGGTACCATACAGTTTATATAGCTGACAGCAAACATCTTTTGGGTTATACAGAGAAACCAACAGCAATCCCTAATGGGTTTACATGATGGATCCTCCTTTCAATAGGAAAGAGAAGTTGTTAGTGTAGCTGTGTGAGGCATTTAAGGAAACACAGTCTACATCAGTGTTTCTCAACTTAAGAAAGCGAACTACCCTCTAGTGAGAAAATATCCCAACCAAGTACCCCAAAAGTAGTGATCACTATCAAATTTTAAAAAATTGAGGCTTTGTTTAGAGCCTCCATCAACAGTAATGGCCTTCTCAGTGCCCCCACATTTAGTATAATGGTCCCCACAATTCCCCCACATGTAATATAATGGCCCCACCCTCAGTAAAATGTCCCCCTCAGTGCCCCTACATGTAGTATAATGGCCCTCACACTCATTAGAATGGTCCCTTCCGTGCCCCACATATAGTATGACCCCTACAGTGATCCATGTGTAATATAATGGCCCCCATAGTGCTCTACATATAATATAATGGCCCGTACAGTGCTGCCACATATAATGGCACCCACACTGCCTCCATAGTGCCCCCACATATAATAAAATGGCCTATACAGTTCCCCCACATTTAATGGCTCACACAGTGCCTCCATGCTCACTGATGTTTAAGGAATGGTAAGCTGCATTCATTATTTACCACTCTATTCCATGCTTCCTCTCTGCTCCAGACTCTGCCGTGGCTTCAGCACTTGGTGCCCAGAGCAGAGTGGTGAGTACTGAAAGCATTTTACGACATGCTCCCTGGTAACTGCAATGAGCTTCTCTACCAGTACCGATGGAAGCGTTCATTATGCTTGTAAAGTAAGGATGGTGCCCGTGGGGGACACGTACCACAGCTTGATAACCACTGGTCTACCCCACAGATACTTGACTTTGTGTATTTCTTGGTCCAACTGGTTTCTCAAATTTACCAGACTTTTTACCTGGCCTTGGGTTGACCTACCTCACAAATTGTACATTTTCGATGGCCAGAAAAGTTAAGATCTCTAGTTCCTTTTGTCCTCCTTCCTCCTCAGCTTGCCAGCAAGAAACCCAAACAGAAGGGTGTTATGTCTAGTCCTTCATACCTCAATCAGCCACAGCATTAAAACCATTACCTAATATTCTGACTTGTTGAGAGAGAGTCTTCACAAAACCTTTTGAGGGCATGCTGTGGTATCTGACACAAGGATGGTCACAGCAGATCCTCCTGTAAATTGCACAGTGGAGCCTCCATGAATTAGTTGTGCATCACTGAGGCTCAGGCGCCCATGACCCTGTCACAGGTATGCAAGATATCCTACCTTGGATCAAATTTAATAGGTACCAACCACTGAATAATAGGAATAACCCCCACAACACAAGCAGTTTTGGACCAAGTGAAAGTTGCTCAGATCCTTACGCCATTGTCTTGAAATAACCCATGTTATTGATGCCATTTGTAAGTGGATTAAAGGGAGTCTATCATGTCTAAAACCCCTCCCAAACCAATAATGGTATTGTCTGAGATCCTTTACCATAAGAAGGAATGGATGAGGCGATGCTGAGATAATCCTCTTTTATGAATATGTAAATCAGCCTGCAAATCCACCAATGATGGGACCTGATTGACCAAATCTGCCTCCATATGGCCAAAAGTGCTTTGAATGACATCTAAAATTTCTTCCCAGTGTCACCTCTTTAGTAGTGAATGACATTGTCAGCCTCTACTGTGTCACAGCTGTCTGTATGCAAATCTAGCAAAATGGGCCCACCCCAGTGCCAATTTGCATAGCCATAAAAAGGTGATTTTCTTGGCATTGCTTCATTGGCGTGTGGCCTGACAGATATATTTCTGCTCCTATTAAAGGTCCCTACATGGTACCATTGCTGGTTTGGGAGGCATTTTGGTTCCTGACTGACTCCCTTTGATGTCATGGCTGAGTGCTATGTATTCACCATTGTTTTTATAAGAAGGTTTCTGTCGTTGCTCAACAATGGCAAGATGTACGTGGGAAGAGATATGACTGATAGGGACACTTATATTCTACAAACTGTAATGGCCCTTGGTTTGTGGGATAGCGTCTTCACTGGAGAACATGACAAATAATGATGGAAATAAACTCAAAAGAGTTTTGTGAAAATTAAAAAGTGGTCAATTTAGCAGCAGCAAATGAAAAAAAAAAAACTCTTTTAAACTAAAACTTTTTATATCTATCTAATTCTTCTCCTTTCCCCCAATACCAGTGTCCTCCATCCCAGCCGGCCGATCCTTGTTTATATTGATACATAATGCCATCTCATCCTCCGCAGTGACCAAGGACTGTCCTCTTTGGTTGCTGCTTATCTCTTGCCATGATCAGTGAGTCCACCTTACTCTACTGGAGTCATAAATAAATCTGCTGGTGGATGTGATGATGTCATAGTCTAAATTCCTCTCTCCTTGCCTCTTTCTCTCCCCCATTTACTATAGCTCTTGTGTATTGTGAAATGGACCACAAGAGTACAGTACTGAAGAAGGAAAACCTATCCTAAAAATTTTTACATGTAGATGAAATGGTTTTCTGGGCCCCTCAGATGTTTTTCATACTGATGACTTACCAGCAGGTTATGTCAGGGTCTAACTCCCGGACCCCGCACCAATGCGCTAATCTGGCTGCCCCAGCGTCATGCTATACAGTGGATGGAAACCTACAGCTGCTTCAGTCTCCATGCATCACTATAACATCCCACGCTCAGAGGCACCAGGAGCAGCTGATCAGTGCAGGGTCCCTGTGTCACTGGGTACGTAGGCGGGCCGGAAAGCCCCTTTAAAGGGGCAATATTTATTACTGTTATTACTGGATTCCTCACCTGATTGTCTATGGGAGAGTTAGGAAAAGTGTTTTTGGGGGGATTTTGTAATTCTTCTCAAAATTCGCCTGCAAAAAACTTCCTGGATGGTGACACATAGAGAAAACATGGAGCATATGAGCTATTCAGCATGTACCTGACATGAAGTAACTATAGTGACTTTGTAAACTTTAGGGGTGAATCATAATCCTATCATTTGTACACTGTGTTAACCGAGGCTGACTTGAAGTCTGGTTAACTGATATATATTTCATATGGCAGTAATATTGATTTCACATTATATAGCGGCTTTGTGTTCTCTGCTGGAAGTATCTTGTGATCTGATTGTTAAGAGAGGTGTATACATAGGAAATAGTTATCTGGTGTTTGTCGCATACACTATTATTGCTGTTAATTAACTTCTGCCTCTCATCTGATCCAGGGTGAGATAAATGTCCCAGGCGTTTGCATTATTCTCTTAATTTGTATTTTTGATCCTTTTTCTACATGAATAATTTAATTTGATACAATTAACCTGTTTTTCCTTGAGTAGTACCTGATGATGTAAATGCTGTTTGCACAATGCATTTATGGTAATGCACACATGGGAGGATTTATCAATGATTTATGCCAGTCTGTGGTGTCATAAAAGTTGAAATTTTTGACACACAGCATCTTTTTTTTATATTTTTCACCCCCCACACCACATTGGGGGGACGGGATTAGCAAAGGGGTGAGTTGGTCCTTCCCAACCCCGCCAAGTCATCATAAAAGACTCCAAATCTTGCCTAAAATTATAGCTTGTAGCTGTATGAGCTTGCACAAGTGACAGAAGATAAGTCACTGCCAGAGAGGGTCTGGCATCTGCTTTCTTCCCTGTGACCAATATACACAAACTGCTTGGCCGAGCTTTCATGTGTATGCAGGAATTGGACCGACTAAGATTTATCACCGTGACTTTTACTTTGTACCATATTTGGTGCATCTTTGGACACTTTTGTCTAACTCTAAACCATCTTTTAGATAAGATAATATAATCCTTTAATAGTCCCACCATGTGGAAATTCAGTGCGCTACAGCAGCATAGATAATACAAATACAAAAGCTCCAAGGTAGAGGCATTACAGTGACAGTAGGTACAGATAAAAAGGTCAAGGTAAAAAAGTAGTAGAAGGGATACCACAACTTAAAGATCTTTCAGTTCTCTGTATGGAGTGATCTCCGCTTAGCTCGGTGTTGGTTGTACAGCCTAACCGCGGTGGGGAGGAAAGACTTCAGGTAGCGCTCCTTCTCACACTTAGGATGAAGCAGTCGGTCACTGACAGTACTGCCCAGCGCTATCACGGTCTCATGCATAGAATGGGAGTTGTTCTCCCGCATGGAGCTTACCACAGTATCCTTCTGTCACCCACCACCTGCACTGGGTCTAGGGGACTCCCAAGGAGAGAGCTGGCCCTGCTAATCAGGCCACTCCGAAGAAGATGGCTGATGCCTCTACAGAGTTGAAAAAGGCCCTAAGAAGTGCCCCCGGACGCCAAAGGCTCTCAGCCTCCTAAGCAGGTAGAGCCTTTCCTGTATAGGACCTCCATGTGATCTGCCCAGTCTAGCTTATTATTGAGGAACACACCTAGGTACTTACATGTGTTGACTATCCTAATGCCCATTCCCTGGATATCCACTGGCTTTGGAGGGTATCTGCGCTTGCGAAAATTTACCACCATCTCCTTGGTCTTCCCAGCATTAATCCTAATGTGGTTCTAAACTGGTCCTAAACTGGCTTTCTTTTCACTAGAACTTTGTCACATATTGTTTTTGAACCTTGTCCCTTTTTTGCTAAGTATGCCCATTTCCCCAAAGGGTTCATACGTAGTGTGAGGTGCCCCCTGGGGGGTGAAGCGGAAGCGGGCCTGGACAGGAGCTGGGATGGGTTAGTAAAGTATCATCTCTACCTGTTAGAATAATCCAATAGACATGATGAATGGGGGCTGGATGTTTGGCTTAGTTTAGTAGTGAAGCCAAACTGGAAGTGGAGTTGCTAGGACAGCAAGACGTGGTATGGAATTGAGACAACCCCTTTTATTCCACCTATGTCTATACGTTTCCTGAGAGCAGCTACTTATTATAATGAATAGTCCAACTAAGTGGCAACTTCTAGCATTTTATACTGATATGGATAGAATACAATGAGTTCCATAGAATGTAGTAATCGCTGTCGGATTCTGCGAAGTTTTGAGCAAATTTACAATAATTGCAGTTTTACTATTAGACTTGAAGTGTTTTCGATCAACCAGAGTGCCGGATTTCCATTGAAATGGTTTCTAAACATGTCAGTTAGATACAGCAATGTCCTCTGTACAAAAAAAGTTCAACGACCTGGAAAAATTTGCAGTGAATATTAGATCCTATTAAGTTATATGTGGGATGTGGTGAAAGACAATCCTCCAGTGGTGATTCCCTATCAATATGATAAGCTAGGAGGTACTTTGAAGGTGATTTGGCCTCCACCTTCCTTTGAGAGTAACTCCATTCATATACTCTCCCAGTTCAGACTGCAATATATTGTATTCCTTAGTAAGTGATGTACTAAAGGTTTTCACCAGTTTGTCAGTAAATGGCTTGAAGTGAGCTAAAATGTACTCTTCTCATCTGTGCTTTGCAGGTCATACAAATTACATACATCACAAGGCACATACCAGAGTAAAGAGAATATATAATAGAATATATAATCTCTGTACAGCATCCCAAGGCATGATGGGAGTGACATTCAGAATGAAAAAATATATCTAGCAAAACTGATATATTTTTTATGGTTTATGAATAAATTAGGAATGTTTAGTATGTTGTTGTATTCATGGTGACCAGAAAAGCTACAGAGTATCTGCCGTAAGAGTGACCAGACTACAGAGAGGAGGGTGGGCTGTTGTATGTAGATGCCCTTATTTGATGTCCATCTTCATTTAAAGATTTGTCCTTCTTTAGTTTTCCTCTAGGCTGGATATTTTAGATATGTGTGCCACAAGATGAACATCTTTTCAAAACAATATGATTTTGTGATTTTCTGTCATAAAATGATATGCTATAGGAGTCTATGTGTGACCACCAAATTTTGCTAGTGTGTCACAATATTGTACTGAATTGGTTTCATGAGAAATTAACCAAATTTGAGCTAAGTTAAGGATCACTATTGGGTGAGTCTACAATGGAGAAAGATTTGGAAGTGATTATTGAAAATAAACAAAATTATAGTATACAATGCCAGCCTGCTGCATCCCAAGCCAACAGGATATCTTCATGTATTAGGAAATGCATGGCTTCTAGAGAAGAAACTATTATTTTAACTAACTCTCCATAAAGCATTGGTGCAACTGCAACTTGAGTGTGCCATCCTTTTTTTTGCACCATCAGATAATTGGAGAGGGTTCAGACAAGGGAAACCATATTAAAGGGTTTTTCCAGGACTTAATTGATGATCCCCCCCCGCCAGAACCCCAGCCGATCAGCTGTTTGAAGAGGCTTGAATGGTGCTGATCTGCAATTAGGCCATGTGACAGATTAACATGATATCACACCCCAAAATCTGTGGGGGTGTCGGACCCCCACATATTTTCAGTTTATGTCCTATCCTAAGGAAAGGTCTTCAATTAAAAACAACACTGCTCAATGCTTACTGTTAAAGGAAGTGCAATTTCATCACAACGTTCTGGAGCATTAGGGGGCGTTCACACTACCGTTGGTGACCGTCAGTAGTGTCCGTTGCTATTGTCCGTTACAAGATTTTAGCATCGGACACTAGCTGAACCATCAGAAATCCGTTAAAGTTTCCATTCATTTCAATGGGTTTTATATTGTGTCCATTAGTATCCGTTTGTGTCCGTTTACACCCAATCCATCAGAAGTCCGTTTTTTTCCCGCGGACAAAAAATCCAACATGCAGGACTTTTTTGTCCATTTGGAAAAACGGATTCTTGATGGACAGCAAGTGTCCTTTATTTTTTTTTAACATTGAAGTCTATGGGTAACGGACTTATAACGGACAGTAACCGATAGCCATCAGTTACTGTACGTTATTTTATGTCCGGTTTTTTTCTGTGCATGCTCAGAAAGCAGAAACCACAAAAAAAAAGACAGTGTTAAAAAACGGACACTAACTGATGCTGACTGTTAATGTGTCTGTTTTTTTAACTGATCGATTAATTGGATCAGTTTAAAAAAAAAAAAAAAAGGGACACATTAACATCAGTTAGTGTCCGTTAATGTCTGTTATGATAGGTGTCCATTTTGTGTTTTTTTTTTTGACACTTTCATAACGGAATCCAACGGTAGTGTGAACCCTGCCTTACTTTTACTGTCCGAAATGTAAAATTATTCAACATGCTTCTGTAGGATTTGGTAATGGGGAAAAGTGTGGAAAGCTTTATAATAATAATAATAATAATAGTCCTTTAATAGTCCCACAATGGGGAAATTCAGTGTGTTACAGCAGCAAAGATAAGCAGATACAAATACAAATACAACATGTACAGGAATGTTCCAAGGTGAGAGGCATTACATTGATAGCAGACAGACAGATAGGGCGTAGCAGAGGAGGGGGGGGGGATTTAACAGGCAGAGAGATATTTCAGTTCTCTGTGTGTAATGATCTCCGCTTAGGTCGGTGTTGGTTGTACAGCCTAACCGCGGTGGGGAGGAAAGACTTCCGATAGCGCTCCTTCTCACACCTAGGGTGGAGCAGTCGGTCACTGACAGTACTGCTCAGCGCGATCACAGTCTCATGCATGGGATGGGACTTCTTCTTCTGCATGGAGCTCACCACGGACAGTATCCTTCTGTCACCCACCACCTGCACTGGGTCCAGTGGGCTCCCCAGGACAGAGCTGGCCTTTCTAATCAGCTTGTCAAGTTTATTTCTGTCCCTGGTTGATATACTGCTCCCCCAGCAGGCCACTCCAAAGAAGATGGCTGATGCCACTACCGAGTTGAAGAAAGTTCTAAGAAGTGCCCCCCGGATTCCAAAGGCTCTCAGTTTCCTAAGCAGGTAGAGCCTGCTGTGGCCCTTCCTGTACAGGGCCTCCATATGATCTGCCCAGTCCAGCTTATTATTAAGGAGCAAACCCAGGTACTTATAGGTGTTCACAATCTCGATGCCCGTCCCCAGGATGTCCACTGGTTTAGGAGGGCTTCTGCCTTTGCGGAAGTCCACCACCATCTCCTTGGTCTTCCCCGCGTTAATCTTCAGGTGGTTCCGGTGGCACCAGTCCACAAAATGCTGGTTCAGTTCTCTGTACTCCCTGTCATCATCATCTGTGATGAGACCCACTATTGTAGAGTCATCAGAATACTTCTGTAGGTAGCAGCTGGATGAGTTGCACCTAAAATCTGCAGTGTACAGTGTGAAGAGGAAAGGGGCGAGAACCGTACCCTGAGGTGCCCCCGTATTACAGATCACGGTACCTGACACACAGTCTCGGGCTCTCACGTATTGAGGTCGATTTGTGAGGTAGTCTAGGATCCAGTTGGAGAGGTGGTGGTCCACTCCAGCAAGGCCCAGCTTGTCCCTCAATAACCTGGGCTGTATGGTGTTAAAAGCACTGGAGAAGTCAAAGAACATTATTCTCACTGTGTTCCCTGGTTTCTCCAGGTGAGACAGAGCCCTGTGCAGAAGATGGATGATGGCATCATCTACCCCAATGCCCGGCCGATAAGCAAACTGGAGTGGGTCCATAGCGGGGCTCACTAGAGGGCGGAGATGTGTGAGAACCAATCTCTCCAAGATCTTCATCAGGTGGGATGTCAGTGCTACAGGTCTGTAGTCGTTGAGGTCCATAGGGTGGGGTTTCTTTGGAACTGGTACCACACAAGAAGATTTCCATAATTCAGGGACTATTTCCTGCCTCAGGCTCATATTATACATATATGTAATTATACCACACAGCTGGTCCCCACAAGTCTTAATTAGCCTTGCACTGTCATCTGGCCCTGCGGCTTTCCTCGCCTTGATCTTTTTCATCTTCTTCCTCACCTGGGCCCGTGTGAAGGTCAGACTGTGGCCAGATAAAGATGGATTTCTGGATTTACTGGTCTGTTGGGAAGTGGCCGCATGGGGAGAAGTCATTGTGGTGGGGGGAGCTGAAGGACATACTGGGGTGGGAGGAGCTGGTGTGTGATCAAATCTGTTGAAGAATAGGTTTAGTTCATTAAGCCAATTAACATCTGCCTCAATCTGGCAGACAGACTGTTTATGACCCGAAATTGACTTAAGCCCCTCCCAGACCCCCCTTATGTCTTTTCTTTCCATTTGCTTTTCCATTTTTTCTTTATAACTGGCTTTTCCCTGCCTGATTTGATGCCTCAGCTCCTTTTGTACTTCCCTCAACCCCTCCTTATCTCTTGTCCTGAATGCCATCTTTTTCTCCTTAAGTAGTGTTTTTATATCAGAGTTAATCCATGGTTTGTTATTGGAGAAGCACCTCACCACTTTTGTGGGTACTGTGTTGTCCACACAAAAATTAATGTAGTCTGTTATGCAGTGTGTGAGTCCTTCTATGTCTTCCCCATAAGAATCCTGCAGAACTTCCCATGCGGTTGTGTCAAAACAATCCCTCAGAGCCTCATCACTCTCCTCGGACCATATCCTCACTGTGCGGGTGACAGCTGGTTCTCTACGTACAAGTGGCTTGTACACAGGTCGGAGATGTACTAGGTTGTGATCCGATCTTCCCAGGGGCGGTAGGGCTGATGAGTTATATGCCTCCCTCACGTTGGCAAAGAACAAGTCCAGTGTTTTGTTGTCTCTTGTGTGGCAGGTTACATACTGTGTGAAACTGGGCAGTGTGGATGATGGAGAGGCATGGTTGAAATCACCCGACAGAAGAAAGAGGGCCTGGGGGTGCTGAGACTGTAACTGGCTCAGCGTGGCTTGTAGGACCTCGCAGGCAGTGTCAGCTTTCGCAGAGGGGGGGACATATGCAGCTATCACGATGACATGTGATAGTTCCCTTGGTAGGTAGAAAGGTCTCATGCTCACAGCTAATAGTTCAATGTCCTTACAGCAAGTTTGATCCTTAATCACAATGTGCCTAGGATTACACCATCTATTATTCACAAACATTGCCAGCCCTCCTCCTTTCCTCTTACCGCTCTCCCTTGTCCTGTCTGCCCGAAGGAGTTTAAAACCATCCAAGGAGACCAGAGGGTCAGGAGTAACTTCAGTGAGCCAAGTCTCTGTAAGTAGCATCATGCTGCACGCCCGAAACTCCTGATGCTGCCTGGTGAGCGCTGTTAGTTCATCCATCTTGTTTGCAAGAGATCTCACATTGCCCATGATGATGGAGGGAACAGCTGGTCGGTAACGCCTCTTTTTAATCCTCTGAAGAGTACCAGCTCTGCATCCCCTCACCCGCTTTTTCTTTCTCCAAATCTCACGGGGGATGTGTGACCAGATGGTATGCCGTCCTGCTGTGCCTCTGAGCTGCAGAATTTCCTCTCTTGTATAGACAAAGGGCTAGATACCTACCCTGTAAATCACAATATACAGGGCTACTGGTATTAAAGGGGTTGTCTGAGACTATGATATTGATCTTGTGGGCCCCAGTGCAAACTTTGACCGTGGCCCCATTCCCTACAGTGTATTCTTGATAGCAGCACTTATGGGTACAGCAGTGGTATCTCATATACTTGAAAGGGATACAACTATAGTACCCACAACTGCAGTTATCAAGAATATGGTGAATGAGCATGTAAAACAGCTGATCTGCGGGGATGCTAACAGTCTAATAGAGCTAAGACTGTGTTTCTCAACCCTCTCAAGCAAAGTACCCCTTAGTAAGAAAAAGTCCCAACCGAGTACCCCTAAAGTAGAGAGAACTTTTATAAATGACTAATAACAGCTATGTAATGCCCCCCACAGTGCCTCCATGTGTAATATAATGGCCCACACAGTTCTTCCACATGTAACACAATGGCCCCCACAGTGCTCCCACATGTAACATAATGGCCCCCACAGTGCCTCTCCTCCCCTGGGCAGGCTCCTTGGAAAGGGGACCGGTGGCATTGTACATACATCACATAACATCAGGCCTCTTTCCATTAATGCCACTGTCCACAGGCAGCAGAGATGAGTGAAATCTCTGCTGCCTGAGATGTATACTGGAAAAAGCGGTCAGGGAATGAGGCTTTCCCCAACCGCTATCATGGTGCTGCAGGGCCCTGGCCATCTCCAGCTGACCGAGGGCCCCTTACCCCTCCGGGCCTGGCCGCACCACCGGTGAGCACAATCCTTACGCCACTGCTTCTCTGGCCTGCCTGTTTGCCAAATTTATCACCAATCGAGCATTTATGGGACTAGCTGGGGTGCAAGCTTCAGTGACCTACAGGATCTACAGGGCCAGCTGCAACACCTGTGGACAAATGTCGGAACCTGTATGCCTCCTTTCCCTATCGTATCTTAACTTGTACCCAGGCCAGACGTTGGCCCATTAAGGTACTAAAGCCTCTTTCAATTGTATAATTGTCTCCAATAAACTTTCCTTTTGCTCTAATATAGTCATCACTTACATTTATCATCAATACAGTCGCACATAGAAAGTTTCATTCAATTCCAACTCCTCCTCCTTGGTGCGTTATTTTTTGACAATGCATGTATGTTACATAGAGACAAGGTTTTACATCTTCTGACTTTATAGGCAATGCTGATCTAAGGAAGAGCTTCCCTTAAATTTCTGTTTGACATTTCCAGACTATTTCCGACACTGAGATCCGTAATATGAGAAGAACCTCAGTAAATGATATTTCTGACAGATCTGTTGAGCGTTCTGTCTACAGTTCTTGCCTTTAATGTTTTGATTAACCTCAATCCCCCAATGTGACATCTCCGAGTGATCCCAAGAGACACCCGAATCCAGGAGACTACCAGAACTGCTGGATTATATCCAATTTCAGATACAGCTTCTTATTATTTTATTTTATTTTTTTTGTTCGGAACATAATTTTTCCATATTTACATGTAAGGATTGTGTTGACGTCGATCATCTATTATCTGTATCGCCTAAAGAAGTCTCACTTAGAATTCTATGGGAAGAGGAGTCGCGAGATCTAAAGGCTTCAAATCAGCAGTACGTGGCAGCTGAGTGAGGAATGAAGCCTAGAAAATCATAAAATTGAATATACTTTTCCCTTCACAATAGCCATAGCGGTGTTCAAATGTGAATATGACTATGCAGGGTAATCTAGGACTCTTTATTCCATATAATGTTGCTTATTTCTTCAGATAGTTCTCCCTGAAAAGTCATGGAAATACAGTAAGACGCCTTGCTGAGAGGAAGAAATAGCAGCCTTTGAATCAGAACAGATGCTGAGATTTAGAGGAGAAATGTTAAGAATTGCTCTTACAGAATTTATTAGCCGAGGCAGAACAGGGCTGTCCATGCTCTTGTGCCTTTGGAGTAATAGGCTAGAGGTCCACAAGCCAAGCATGGTATGGTGGCACATAAAAGCTTAAACAATACATTATTCACAAGGCCTGGTGTGATGAAGAAGTGGGGTATAGTAATTGCATGAAATATGAAATACTCCTCGCTGTAATTATTTATTCCTTATTCTATGAGGAAAGCGGCTTTATGGTCACCGCGTATTCCATTCTGGTGCCTTTATGGCTCTGAAATTCATTATGTCTTCACAGTTCATTCTCCGCCATATACTGTATGGTCTATCAGTTGTTTAAAGCTTTCCAAGGCTTCCCGCAATTCCAGTACACAGAAGTTTATTTCTATCTTAAAAAAAAAAAAAAAAATATATATATATATATATATATAGTATATACAGTAAACACTCCCACTCCTTTGAGCCTGTCTCCCCATAAACACCAAATTTTTCAATTATAACAGTTTTGGTATAGTGACCCCCTCTACCTGTTGTCTTGGGGTGGGAGTGTAGTGTCCCACTGGGAGCACTGTAAAATGTTAGTAACTGTAGTATAATATGTATGTAATGTGTAATTATCCCTTTAACGAGCTTAACCACTGTGAAGTGGGAGCTTAGAGTTAGTACGATCTATTTAGAGAGTTCTGAGAAGGAGGAAGAGACCAGGAGTTTTCTCCTGTCCTTTAAAGAGGGAGAAAGTATGGAATGAGAAATGAGACTAAGTCAGAGCTCAAACTAGCCTGGAAAATCTCAAGCTAGACCTGTCCTGCATCATACCAACAGCCATGAGACAGAAATCATCCTGCTCAGCTTGTGATAAAGATAGAAGTGTGATAGATTTGAATCTGAGGCTAAGTTTTATATGAGGCTTAGAGCTATGACCCTGCCTGCGCCTCAGGAAACCCTGCTCATCTAAACCCCACACTGGGAGCCTGTGGAAACTTTATGGACTTTGTGAGTGAATATGGCACATTAACTAAGGTGAAGAATGTCCTAGCAATGGAGATGTGGACTGTAATAAAAATAAAAAAAAAATAAAAAAGCGTGTACCAGCCCAACCCCAACCTACAGTGGTAACGCCAAAAACATTGTACCTTCAGAAATTGGATGCTGTTTAACCTTGTTCTACCTCACATAAAGACTGGGACTTACCCTGCAAACCTCTTGTCAACTGAGACTTATTTCTGCATGACCATCATGTGCACTCCAACCTCCATCAGGCTCAGGAAAGCTAATAACAAATAGAACATAACCCAGGGAAAACCACTACCACTACCATCAGGTACCCTGCAGGCCTCCTCAGCACTGCATCAGCCCAGGAGGAGAACCTGAGGAACTGGTTGAGTTCCCAGCCACTGTGACCATTGCAAGTAGTACTACAAGTCCCAGCCTCCTGTAGGAGGAGGAGTTTTAATGGAGTGGCGCTAGAACATAAGCTTTCTCATTCCATACACATTCTGTGGAAGGCACAGGACAGCTGAGTGCAGTGTTGTAACCCCAGCGAGATAATGGGGGCCCTTGGCATCACTTTTCTTTTACAGCATGGAATAAAAAAGAATTCTAGAGTAATAGATTGCCATAGGTAACAGTTTTATGTATTTAGGCCTAAGTATTCTTCCCATTTAGTCTCTTAGTATTCAGCTCTCGTGTGCAGCCGAAACACAAGAGCTGTAAAAGTTTGTACAAATAAAATTCTTATATAATCAGTCACTATATCACAATTTTGTAGTAGTTATTATTAGTATTAATTATTTAACTAAAACAAGCTACTGTATGTTGTCCTTAGATCCAAGAAGTTGCGAACCCCTGGTGTATTTAGAAAAGCTATTATGTGTAGATAACACATGCCACACGTAAGGTATAAAATATGCACACATTAAAGCTTAAAGAGTGAAAATGCTGTATAACACCTATAATTTGCATAGCACTTCTGTTTCTTTGGAGATAGAAAAATTGTTATGCTGTGGATTGGATTTGCTGCATTTAAGCAAAACAATGTAAATTTATACTTTTTCACTTATTTTCTGAAGGATTGTGGATTTTAGAGACTCTCTTCCCACTGTATGTGATTTTAGAGTTGCTCCAAAAATCCCCAAAGCCTACTGTGACATAACATTAATGGCTTAAAGGGTTTTCATACCTCAGTGTCTGGTGACTAGAGGTCTAAGACCTGGACCCTGCGCTGATCAGCTACCTCCAGGTGTCGAGAGTTGTATAGGAGATGGTGCCAGAAGCAGAAGGCACTGTGGACTGTATAGTGGCTGCTCATGTTGAAGTGAATTGGAGCAGAGGAGCAGTATCCCGGCATGGCAATTCTACGTCAGCTCATAGCTGCCATGGATGTCAGGCCTAATTTACACCAGTTATTCTTATGGCTTTGTCCTAGTATGCCTTCTTCGCACTCCCTTTTCAAAAAGTGATGAGGGTGGCATAAAAGCGAAAATTTTTGTTGCTTCCGGCGTTCAAAAACTTGCAACATTTATATGCCGCAGAAGTGGCGTACAGCAATAATAAATCTCCCCCCATAGTGTCCGATGGAATATGCCACGTTTGTATGGAACTGAATAGCAACTTCTGTATGTAATAATAGTCAGAGGTACCGTAAGGACCCAAACGTTACAACCCAGAGCTTTACACAGCCATAATATGCCCATGTTCTTAATCCCGAAATGTGCAGTTTCTCCATTTGGAATCTGCCATCATTGGAGCATCACTTTATGGCGCTGCAATATGGATTTGCTGCTTCATAGATAATTAGCAAGTAGTGCTGCTGTCACTGGATAATTATACCATGTCCTCTAACGTGATAGCGTACATAAGTTTTAAGAACTACAGTTACTTTATCTGTATTACTCTATGGTTCATAAGACATCATGACAACCAAGAATTATTTACCTTTCAGCCTGTCTTTACTTGCCGCCTGTTCTAGAATGAGCAAAATTTGGCTTTTGTGTATTAAGTGGCTAAATACTGTTGAAATGTGAATCCATAAACTAATATCCTGCAAGTGAAGTGCTTAGTATCTTATTATCCTGCATTGGTTTGGCAGAACGTGCCGCTGTAAGACTTTGCTGCTCATTGTATAAACTATTTTATGTCGATTTTCTATTTGTCTATGTCTTGTGTGTCTTGTAACGCTGACTTAAAACTCTATCAATAGTATTATAAAACACATGGACAGTCTACTATACATATCTCAGGGTAGATGGGACAAAGACACTTCAAGGGGTGTTCCATTTCCTTGTCTAGGGAGTAGAAACCAGGGCTGTGGAGTTGGAGTTGAGACCAATTTTGGCTGAAAAAGTTACCGACTCCGGCTTCAAAATAAAATCATTAATTACATTATAGAATTATTAATATTGTATAATAATTAGATGTATAGTTTGGATTCCTATGAAAGTAAATATGTAACAATCACAGTTTTTTTAAATAAATTAGAGAATCTTTACTGCTTCTGACTGATCCTGTCGGTCAGTGGGAAAATGGAGGAGTTGGGAGTTGGTGGTTTGGACTAGCGACTCCGCTCTTGGTAGAAACTATAAACACTCTATAGTGACCTGTCCGTTTGGCAAGGGCTCCAGTCTCTCTTCGGGTCCCCGGTCTTTGTTTACCTTCTGACATGTCAGCCAACATACAGACCAGATTTTCTGACCTGGATTCTCCCATGTGCATGGGGTCTAAGACACCTGAAAGCAGCGGGAGCCCTCCCCTACCCGACTGTCTATAGCAACCAATTACAGCACAGCTTTTACTTTGTATTATGCACTAGGATTGGTTGATATTGGCAACATGGATAGCTTTCATACATCTGCTCCAATAAGACCACCCCCTCCCATCTGTCACATGAAAATGGAAGGAATTAACCCCTGTGTTCTCTATAAGAATTCTACAAGGAACATACAGATATTTCTCGAGTCTGAAAACACTGGGCACATTTTTCTTTATTTCACTTCCATTCTTCTTTCTAGGTTTAGTGTCCCTTTAAGAATATTCACTCTCTGCCAGTATATACAGTCATCATTATTTGCTATTCCAAGAGATGTCTTTTTTTTTTTTCTCTCTGTAAACAGCAACAATTTACATAATACGGTTTAAGAACGACACCTGCATAGATGAGGGAATAGGAGATGTCATGTAGAAAGTGTGGAGAGAGAGAAGCTGCCCGTGTACCTTATGCAGATTACTTCCAGCAGGCACAGGAAAGGTCAATTATAGTGGACAAGGGTCTTGTGCTGCTTGCATACACCACATATCGCTAATAGCCACAAAGGTCAAGAGCCATATTTATTCTGGATGGAAACCAGAACCAAAAGTGGAAAATATTCATAGATCTTCTAATGTCATTATTTGGTTTAGAAAGGAAATCCAATGAAGGACAATTGGCTGTTAAGTTAATAGGTCTTGGCATCCTTGTTCCTGCACTCTCCTAAAGGAGAGATGATTTATAGGTAAGGTTGTGCTCATAACCATGAACAAGAATCCGTGTAATTGCAGAAGTAATGTGCATGTTGGGAGCTGGAAGTGATCACTAGCAATCACTACTATAATGGGCATGTATAGATCAGAGGACACAAATAATCACTCTTTATGAGTCATTGCAATGAGTAACCCAGATTAATGAGCTGATAATATTAGTTGCATGACTCGCAGAGCATTGCACTGCAGCACATCCACATTACTTTTTTTTAAAAAGGAATATTAAACACAAAAATGTACAAAAATAAAAAATCTATCCCTGCACCATCTCCCTTCATCTCCTCCATTCTTGTAGTCCTATTTTATCTCATGTTACAGTTAAAACTATATATATATATATATATATATATATATATATATATATATTATATATATATGTATATATTCTTTGTGTGTCCCAGCTATGTCCTCCCCCTTCCACAGTCCTGTATCTTGGCTGTAAGACAACTGGCTGGAGCAGGAGCCTTAACTCTCCGCTCTGTCTGCAGCAGGACAAAGAGACTGTTACAAGGCTTATTCAGGGAATGTGTAAAAACTTGCTCTCTCCAGGGTTCTTTTTGCGCTAATCTTTGGAAATCTGGGTAACTTCGGTGATCAGATCTAGCTCCCAGCCTTTGGGTCGTTTGGCTGCTTTTCTCTCTCATGTTTTGCAGATAGTTACCTATAGTATGGAGCCTGGCAGACTAGATCATTCTAATAGTAAAGCCAATTCCGTAGCACAATCTGTGAACATAGTAGTTCTGATCACATGACCGAGTCTGAATCCTCCTCGGAAACTCTAGGCACCGTGCATAAACAACCCTGGAGTAAGTACATTTTATACATTCGATGGATAACCCCTTTTAAAAGGGTTGTGCAGCCTTTTGATATTGCTGGCATCAGATAGCTGGTGGTCCATCGTGTAAATGCCATGTCGAGTTACTGCAGATCAGTTCCCATTGATGGTGGCTATTGCTTCTGGTTCCATCTATCATGTAGTACTGCGATTGACAGCTGCTCTCAGACCCCCCACCAATCTGATATTGATGCCCTCTCCTAAGGACAGGTCATCAATAGCAATGGCTGGAAACACATTTAAGTCCCTTGACCAAGTCATGCCCCAAGATGGTTTCCAGCGAAGATGGAGCGGATCCGCAAAAGATTAACCACTATTTTCTCTGCCAGATTTGCAGGATTCTCTGCAGACTGACAAATAGCGAGGACAACTATTCATCTTGCTTATTTTTCTGTTTCATTTCCAGTGTTCCTTTTAAGCGTCTCTTTGTCCTTTTTGGAAAGCTTCATTGAGCTATGACTATGTTGAACACCTGGCAGCCTAGAATAAGCTTCACAGCTTACAATACAGGAATATTAACTGTGACAAATATCTCTAATTGCTGGCCACCACTGATCCTTATTGCAGACTATCTAATATCCGACACAGACTCCACGTCCAAGTGCACAGAATTAGGAGTCAAGGTGTAGCTGTTAATTCACTGCAGTGTTCTGTTGGCACCTCTGACAGTAAGGGTTATGCGACTGTCAATCGTGTCTGAGTCGGTGACATTGGGAGACTTTAAGTAGATTAGCCCCAAAACCTCAATTAGCATGGTTGTTAATCTCCTCTCTGGGACATTAACAGAAAGCCTTACTGAGGAGATTGAGATAATCATATTTGTTCTGATAAGATACTTTGAACGCCTTGTGCCAGCAGACTGTTGTTGTAAACCACATAGGAGTGATGTGGATGAGTCTTACGATATGACATATGTGCCTATCACTATACATTATATAGGAATTTCATGATCACAGTACTGACACTCTACAGAGCAAGTCATTACATTAATGGTGGTGTATTACTGGGGATTAGTAACATTAAATGGCTTTAAAGGGAGCGTATCAACCCAGCCCCGCAGATAGATAGGATTGGGTCACTGGAATCAAACTGTGTTTTCCCTTGTGAATGTCACTGTTTTTGTCAGTACACACATGAACTCAGTGGACCAAAGAGGCCTTTGTTGTTGATCCAAAGAGGTAACTCCTTTAGTGCTCCCAAGATCTAATTTGCATATTGACAAAAACTGCGATAACTCAGCATTGGAGTCACCAATTTACAAGGAGAGAACAAAGGGTAAGACCAACTGAATCCAACATTGCTCTCCCCTTGTAAATAGTTGACTCCATTGCAATTTTTGTCAATATGCAGATTAGATCTTGGGAGCACTAAATGAGATACCTCTTTGGAGCAACAACAAAGCCCTCATCGGTGCACTGAACTCATTTGTATACTAACAAAAATTGTTATCTGGGCAATGAAGGCAACGATTCACATGGGAAAAACACAGGTTAGGGTCACTGGAATCAAACTATCTATCTGCAGGGCTGATTCCCACTGACAGACTCCCTTCAAAGGGTTATTTAGCTATACCAAGAGGTTACCTTGGTAGGGTCTAAAGGTGGCGACACACATTAGATACAGGTATAGTAGGTTGATATTTGAACAACCCTTAAATGAACTGTCTGGTGAACATTTGCACTGCAAGACTCCTCAGGCAGCATGTGCCCCCCAGATCAAAATGATCAGCAGTTAAAATCCAGAATCTCAATTCTTATCTCCCCTAAAGGCAGATTTCTGGGGCCCCATACACATTAGATGGCTGGCCGAACCAGTTGGAAAAGGCATGATACCATCAATACACATCTAATGTGTATGGGCTTATTAACTGACCACATATTTGCAATGACAAATAATCGTATTGCTCATCTTACCTGATCATTCTTTGATAAATTTCACTCAACGTTTGTTCACTTTGATCATCCATTTTCTTTGTAGTTAACAAAGCCGCATCGGCACTTGGGAAAGAGATGGACACCTTCTGACTCCCACGAGTTTTACCTCCAAATGGTTGTACGTGACAAAACATTGAATTTATGAGCCTGAATGGAAGGGCTTGCCCAGACTTTGTGGGGTAGATTGTGGTCTCATACCTGGAATCCTCATTTTCTATTCTGTGCCATCAGAAATGTCATTGGTGACATTTTTTTTAGTGTAAACATATAGTACCTCATGCAGATTGCAAAAACTCCATCTGCAAGTTCCAAGAGATGGCCCTTTCATGTAGTATGTCCTGGGCTGGCCCAACCTGCCAGAGTTGGATTGGAAACTTAAGGTGGCCCTGGAAAAAATCTGAAAGTGTCCCCATGTCACAGGTGGGTTAAATTGTCAGAAGACAGGGCCAGTGTGTACCTAAGGTGGTGATTTGGATAAAATGTCTTCAGTCATAAACCACATGGATTATTTTTGTAAAACCATGAGAGTATGTAACCATTATACTCAGTTAGCCTATAAAAGGTATGGCCTGATTTCTTCACTCTTCCACTACTTTCTATGGCTAACACGGTACAACATTATACTACTAGTAGGTAACCATCACGCTGTGTTCCTGCACATGAGCCTGGAGACTTGTACTATAACCATAAAGCTATATTCACGTGACAGTGAATAACGGCTGTGTGGCTTTTTTTAATGGATGTCACATGGCAACATTAAATTTGAGGCAAGTGAATGGGGGCTATTCGCATTTTTCATCTTTTGATGGTCCATTGCAACAAAACGTCAAAATATAGGTCATGTTCTATTTGTGTACGTTTTCATGGATCCCTCCATACACTCAAATGTATGGGGGATCCATGAAAACCTGTGCCCATTTTTCACGGCCGTTTTGTACCTTGGTCATGTAAATGTAGCCTTAGATTTGGCGTCTCTGAAATCTTCCCAGTACGCTGTATGGCTTGTCCACCCCTGCACTTTACCATGGCTTATAGGTTTTGCATTGTAGTGTCTGTACAACAACCTAGGTCTCTTGTAGACAGTCCATGTTGGGAGCTGTCATTTTCTTAGTATTGTAGCATTGTCATGTCTAGAAGTATCATTTTGTATCCTCAAATTTTGTTACAGCTATAGCAGTCTGTATTATAATGTTCTGGTTCTGTATAATGGACAATACGCTTGCATTATGTGATTTGTACACGCTGTTTGTATATTGTCCAGTGAAATCTTGACTAGCCTATTCATCAATGGAACATTGTAACCATAGGTAGATAGAAACTGTACCAAGGGTAAAATACAAAGGGTTACTAAATGGTGAGCTCTGGATAGGCTCATCTCTAACACTACTAAGCTGCCGTATGTAGGTCAGTTAATACCTAGGTGTTGTCATTGTTTACCAACGCTTCACATCTGCAATAACGTGACCTCCATGTTGAGATGATATGTACTTGGTCTGATGACGCACCATGATACTATTCCCTCTGGACTGGTTTATGTAAACCTAAGTTATTCATCTATGTGTAAGATTGAAGAGAACACCTTGTCCATTATAGTACATAATCCTTGAAATAATAATGCTTGAAAATCTTATAATTTTATGTTGTTTTATTCCTCTGTTACATCTACACACAATGTGTGAATAAATTAAAGGGGTTGTCCATACCCAAATGCATTTTTCATACTGTTGACCTATTGGCAGCTATCTGATCTGTGGGGGTCTGACACCCAGTCACCGCTCAGATAAGCGTTTCCAGCAGTCTGCTCATATTCAGAACTGCAGTTCCCTGGCGCCACCACTATACAGTGGATGGGGCTACAGCGCCACTCCTGTTACTTGGATAGTAGCAGACTGCTTCCACTCCATGTCCACTAGTTGTCACCGTTTCTCTTGTCAATAATAACCGTTTCCCTACACACTTTAGGGTAGGGCCCTGCATTTAAGTACCAAAAACAATGTCTTCATGTTGTGGTCACTGTTATCCAATTCTTATTCAATGGCTGGTTTATTTTGCAGGTAATACCATTGTAGGTATTAGCAATTATACTGACTGGTCACCTTTAAGGGTAGAGTCACACTACCATTATTAATGTCTGTTGCTCTCATCCGTCATAAAATGAGAACAAAGGACATTAACTGTAGAACGCAGATGGGGCTCCTCCATCTGGTGTCCTCCTGCATTCACTCTCATGTTAAAAACATGGCGAAAGTTTTTGTTTTTTACTTTTCTGATGGAAGAAAAAGTCCTGCACGTTGTACTTTTTTTTTTTTTTTTCTTCTTCCATTACAAAAGTAAACTAACATGATGAAATAAAACGTCCATCATGTGGTTTACATTAAAGTCCATGGGAATGGACACAGACGGAGGAGGCTCCATCTGTGTCCGTCACTCTATGGCTGTTAAAGTCCGTTGCTCTCATCCTATGATGCATGAGAGCAACAGACATGTGAACGTCCCCTAAATAAAGCTATCTTGGCACATGTAGATCACCAGGTTCCAGTGTATACTATTTTTTTTATACAACTTCTACAGTACACCTTACTGCTGGATAGTGTTTCCTTCTGGCGGTATCCAATTCCTTATGCAGGCGTCAGGATGGATGTAGGCTCAGTACCTCTAGTAGCCCGGTGCTCTGTATTTGATCGGCAGTGATCATATTTTTTTGCTGTCTACAAACTGCCTTCATTTTACAGAGTCGGCAGTAGACTTGTTATATTCATCATTCACCTTCTCTCTCCTCTATAGCAATATCTTGCTCCGAGCGCTCATCGATTCTTCCTAGCTGCACTAGGTGCTGCCTCTTTGGCTTGCTTTGGAGCCCTTGTATATTAGGACAAGCAGATACTAGTCTTCTATGTGTGGAGAGGCAGTTTAATCACTGACAAGCTATTATGTGCCCCCTCCCCTATCACTTCAGCATGCCTGCAGCCCCCAGAGCATTGAGTTAGGGGTCAAGATGTGGCATTTAATTAGCAAACTCATTTTCCTCTGAGCCCAGAGAACCTGCATTTCTGAAATCTGCTTTCTCGCCTCTATCTCTGCGTTGTGTCTCTCGCCTAAGGCGTCCCGTTAAACATACACAGATAAATAAAAACCTCCTTGCAGTCCCATTACACTGATCTATTGCCATTGTCACATTCCTATTGTTTTTTCCCTTCTTTTTCTGGTGCGTGAAAAATGTATATATGTGTTTTTTTTTTTTAAACCTAGGACAGATAGGTCTTTTTATTCTCCTATCCTCCTGTAATTTTCGCTGTCAGACGTTTGGGAAATGATTTGTATTTGGGAAGGAAGAAATCGAAATAAAGCCAAATGTTCAGAGAGCAGATGTCTCGCTGTCCTTAATGTGTATGTAATAAGATGGGAGACTGAGGCACAGAGCCCAGAGGATTGGTAAACTGATGGTCTCGCTCCTCGCCACCTCGCCAATTTTTCACAAACTTTCCAACTTCAGAGTGCAATTTCCAGTCATGTATCGGGGCCCCGAGGGAAATGTACAAAGACCTGTACTCATTCAAAGACGTTGTATTTCTAACATGGTCTGCACACAGCTGGGATGACGGGGTTGGAGGATGCCTGATGAAATTCTGAGGTGGCAGTATTGTGCCCCATGAAGGAGGACCTTGGTATCTTTTCTCATAACTGTGTGTTATGGTGTTCCTCTGTTATTGCTCCTGGAAAGTTATTAATAAATAGACATTGCCCTAGTTAAAGGGGTTATCCAGGAATTGGACAAACTACGGAAGGGTTGGGGCAGGTGTAACAAAAAAACATACTCACCTGTCCCTGGTGCTCCAATATTCAAAGCCACATTCTGCTAGGTCATGTGCCATGGTCCCTTTAAAACCTGAGCCCCACACGAACAATGTAGCTCTGGGACAGGTGAGTATATTTGTTTGGGTTTTTTTTTTTTGTTTTTTAACACCAGCCCCAGGTCCCTCCATCATAGTTTGTCCAATTCTGGACAACCCCTTTAAGTGGGTGTGTCCCTACACAGTCTAGCACTGTCAGCATTCCAATGGACAGTGGAATGTAGTGTAGAGATACACCCCCAACTGGTAACACCCAGTTGCCATTTGTATTCATAAATTTCTAGGAAGAATAACAGAGGAACAATACGTATAAGCCAAGTTTTTCGGAAAGATGCTTCTGAATTGTTACAAATGGGAACATCAAGAGAACAAAGAGGTCTCTTTAAGGACATCCTACACGTTACAACACTAACCATGGCCTCACTATGCTCTTACTGTAGATGTACTGTGTTAATGGTCTAGCCTGCCACACTGGTTAGCATTGCGACATCTGTACATCTAATTAATTTATAGAAATATCTCATAACAATAGACGAGATTCCGAGTGGTATTATGTAACCGGCTGCCATGCTCTCTTTGCTACTTTGCTGCCAAGATGACGCCAATTCTGATTTAAGTTTAATAACCAGTCATATAAGTCAGGCTAGTGGATAAATATACTGTGCTCCCCCTATGGATTTATTCTCAAGTTGCGGTAAAATTACATTTACCATGGGGTCCTAGCCTATTTATCTACATTTCTTTCTAGAAGGAGAAGGTTCTAAAAGATTCAGTTGCATTTTTTTTTTTTTATTCATTATGTACCTATTCCCCCAATATATATAATTCAGTCACTATTCCATAATTTAGTTATTCTTTTCTGTATGAATCCTTTTCTTTTGACCTTCATGTGACTCTCACTCTGATAACATAAACGTGTGTGTGTGTGTATGTGTGTGTGTATATATATATATATATATATATATGGAATAATGAACAAGTCCCTGCCTTCCCATATTCTGTCACTAACTACTGATGAGCAGACAGTTCCTGTCGCACAGCCATGCTGAAGGAGCTCATGGCTCAGCCTCCATAACTATGTACTCTTAGATTATTTAGGAGCCTATAGAGAGAAGGATAATACTGTCCTGCAGCTGGTAGATATAGTACAGTCTCCAGGTCTTATTCATCCACATTAAAAATCTTTATGATGATCCCTGCATATTTACATTTTAAAAGTTTCTAGAAGCTTTCTTCCAGGGAGATCACTGTAGTTCAGCAAAGTGACAGTCTGCAATAAAAAGTGACTACAGATACACAAAACCAAGTGCTCCACATAGTCCTTTCCATTCATTCGGCAACATCTGATCTGACCTACCAAAGAAGGTTTTATCAAAATAATACAACTTGTTTTGTGTGGCAATTCACAGTGTCTCTGTTTAGCCTTCATGTAGTCGCTGCCCAGACACTCCCCCCTCAGGTCACCTGGAGCTGAAGTGTGGTATCAGTGTATAATATGCCTCCACTATTGAAGGAGATACACTGTCCATCACTGCAGTGTCGGGGCTAATGCTTGCCAGGTTCTCCAGACGGGGTGCCAGTTTGAAAAGGCGGCTTATGTCCTATTCTAGGCCACTCTCCTCTCGCTGCGAACTGGACCAACTGCTCTCTCAAATTGGCCTTGCTGGGTACTGCTTTCTCCAACTCCCCTCAACACAAGTTTACTTCCACTCCTACGAGCAGTTTCTTCCCCAGAGCATAGGAGTGGCCTGAAATCTCCCACTTTGGTCGCCTGCTGTACAACTCAGGGGCGCATCTTAGTTCCTCCTATAACTGCACAGTCCAGTTCCCTAAAGTTCTGGAACACCGACGGCTCGATCTGCAGCATGTATAAAGTGCATCATAACACAGCTTGGCCAACACTGCACTTTCACTATGCTAACGGGAGCAGTCGAGACAAGGTTTTAACTGTTCAATATGTGCGTTCACACAATCTTACGTGGCCTTAGGCTGTGTTCACATCTGCGCCGTCCATTCCGTTTTTCTTTCCTGTCAGAGAGGTAGAGCAGGGAGAGGAATCATGGGAAATGTAGTTTGTCCACAGATTCACTACTTGTAAATAACAGTGATAGAAGGAGCAGCAAGTAAAATAATGCCAAGCAAAGGGTGCACAAGGGAACAGTGAGGATTTATCACTGCCGTGGATGTATGTGCAGATCATTTTTGGAAGCTGAATAACCCCTTTAAATGTACCACAATGCACCAAGATGTGCCAAAGACTAGACCGTGTAGATGCACCAGATTTATCATCCGGCATCTGTCACTGTGATAAATCTGGCATATTTTCCTTTGGCATATTAAGTTTACAGTGTCTAAGTGTTAGTAAATCAGGTCCAGTGTGTATTCTTCATCCTTGTGATTGTCCTTTTCTGAACTGAACATTATATGCATTATGTGGCTGAATAACTCATTTATGTCTTTCTTGCCATGTATCTTAGTTACCAGGTCAGCACGATCACATTCTTACAATTGTATTGCCTATATATTTTCTTATACTCTTTGGTGTAATACATAACTGAACATCATCCTGAGACCATGTGTACTGTATCTGTGAATAGATTGCCATATCTTAAGGGAACAAACACTTGCACCGTTGATATGTACATTTTGTTTTTGCATTTTACATATTTTTAGTTTCCTTTTAGTTATTGAGATTGTTTGTATGTGTTTTTGTTGCTTATATACAGTAGCACCGACATTCTGCAGCGATGTACAACAATCTCAAACGCTGAAGAGCCAACAGCATATGAAACCAATATAGGACTTCATGTCCATGACTATGATGTGGTGAGCGCCCTTCACACGGCTGTGATCAGTCCGGGAAATGTGGCCCAAACATGGATGGAATACGGTGGTGTGAATAAGCCCTAAGGTTGTGTTCACTAATAGGAGTCTGTTGAAGATTTTATCATAAATGACGGACACAATAGCACAGTATGCTGCACTATTTTGTCTGGTGAAATGATGGATTTTTGTCCTGATGTATGTGATGGATTATTTCCAGCTTGCATTCTGTTTTTCTGTATCTGTGACTGAACAGAAAAACTGAAAGCCTGATGCAGATGTGAACACAGCCTTACTTATCAGTATCTGGTGGAGAACATACAAACGCCATGCAGATGTTATCCTTGGTCATTTTTGAGGTACTTGACTAGGGATCAGAAAGGGTTCATAAAGACCCAGTTTACTGGGTTCCTTATGAATTTATGTCCAAACCTGAAATTTTTGGGGTTCACCACCCAGACCTCAGAGTTTAATAAGCAGAGGCCCAGTGGAAGTGTGTAAGCTTAACAAACAATCATACTCGCCTCTCCTGGGCTCTATTGCAGTATCTGCTGCAGGTCCCCACGCTCTTCAGGCCTCTTTCTGAATGACGTCAGTGGCCCCAGGTCTTCCATGTGAGCATAATGATGTTGACATACCCCACATGGCCACTGAGACCTGGGATGTCAGCCAGGAAGCCGGAAGAGGACGTCGAGAGAGCACTGGACACTGTGAAGGAGCCAAAGAGGGGTGAAGCAAGATGAGTATGTGTTATGTTTCTGAACCTCCACTTATTATACCCCAGAGTATAATAATAGTACCTCCGGTTCTTAGCCTGAGAGGAAACCGGCAGACAAACCTTAAAAATATTTGTGAATGTCAAGAGGTACGCCCATTTCTGTATATAAACACCCAACATCAGGAAGGGGGAGACACTTTGGAGACTTGCAAAAAAGCTACTGGTTTCTTCTTCAGAAAGGGTTAATTAGATTATAATATTCATGGTTATAATATGTCATCAATATCAGATGGGGGACTGAGCAGTCCCACTAATCACATTTTTTGCAGGGGCTACGGCACCGACTAATCCTTGAACTCTTCATTGTTTACATGAGTCCACTACCCATTAGTAGCACTGGTGCAGGGTATTACAAATTTGGCCCGCACTGTAGTAGGGCAGAGCTGCAATACCCTGCACCACCACCATTAAGCAGAACCCATATAGTGTTTTATTCACTTTATACCTGATGTGCTTAGATGTCAGATATAGCTGGGCTATAATTCACAGACACTTAGATGGTTGTTTCCCATTGATGTGTATTATAGACAATATCCATGAGAAGAATCTGTTTAATCTGTTCCCCTCGCCTTTCATATTGTTTCTACATGTCCATATACTGTATATGCTGTCATGGCATTTAAAGGGCATGCTGATAAGGGTGAATGTGGGAGGTTTGTGTATGTGTATATATGTCTTCTTGTCTCTAAATGGTTTCCTTCAGGTGTCATAACACCTCTCCACCAGCGCAGCAGATGAAAAGAGATCTGTCTCTCCCCAGCCTGCCTGTGACATTATAAATCAAGGAGTGTTTGCTTAGGAGCAGGCTTTTTCCTTGTAGATAAAAGAAGACACTGGATAGGATAGCAAAGGGCTTCTGTTAACTCCTTCACTACAACTCTAAGTTACTGGGTTAGGACTAGTTTTGGGGGCAGAAGTTTCAGAGGTAAGACACTATGTCACCATATTTGCTTGGATGACAGAAGGGCAGTTGCTTTATCTACTTCTACTAAATATTTGGGTCTCATATCTTTGGCAGATTGGATTGCATGGACCAGATACAATATTATTGACTTCCCGGGCATGTGCAGGACCTGTACCTGTGATCCTAAACAGGAAGGTTCTTAAATATTTTAGGTTTCAGCCATTTTTACTTTTGCTTGTGACAATTGTACTTTAGTGTTGGATGACCCCTCGAATACCATTGTACACAATTGGAAGGGAAAAGATTTCAAACATGAGAAAGAAATTTCCCTTAAAGGGACAATAAGGTATATGATATCCCTGAGTTATGGGAATTATGGTTTATTACCTATATTGCTGAGGATCAACAGCTAATCTGTGTATAAGGACCTTGTTGGTTAATAGTTTATATATTTATTTTGTAGAATTACCTGTCTAATGGTGGTTTTTAGTTTTTTGGATTTTTTTTCCTCCTTTTTTTTCTCCCTTTCCTCTCCAGCAGATGGAGTATTTGGAAGGCGAGTAATATGTTAATATGTTTAGTATTTAATCTATTATCATGTGGTTCCTCGGATTGGTCTTTTATAGATGACCTATGCCTGGGACCCCCACTGATCAGCTCTTTGAAGGGACTGTGATGCTTGTACATGAACCCTGAACCCTTCACTATTTCCCTTGCACGCCATATGTTTTATAGTCTCTTTCTATAGAAGTGAACATTATCTTGTATGATCACTATAAAACAGATGGCATGCAATGTAAAAAGTGAAGAGGTCCCATCACTCGCAAAAGTGTTGCAGTTCTTTCAAACAGTTGATCAGCACGGGTCCTGGTTTTTGGTTCTCCACTAATCTTTTGTTGATGAACTTTTCTGATGATAGATCGATCATTAATAGCAAGGAACTGGAATACCCCTTTAAAAAAACGGTCAGTAAGATCGGCCTCTTTAGATCATCGCAAGTATGACGGTCAGGACTCACAAAGCAATGGTCAGCGTTGTTCATATACCTGGCATTGCACTGGTCACTCACCATCTTCTTGGTAATGGTAGCTTTGGGTACTATAGCTGTATCCCTTTCAAATCAATGGGCCACCGCTGCTATCAAGAATACACCGTAGGAATGGGTTTGTACTGGTGCCCATAAGATTGGTTCCCATGAAAGGAGTTTACACCTAAATTTCATCTATTATATATTATATTATATATATCTTTTTTTTTGTTTTTTTGTTTTTTTTTTAATACTATGAAGACCATTTGTTACTAGTCATGCTTCTGTCACCATTCTGGTAAATGACTATATCAAAGACTTTCATACGTGCTATAAGAGTGTTTGTCATTGACATCCATATGTCTCCTCTGTGTGTATTGATGTCATTCTGCAGCTTATTTTATCATTTAATTTCATGGTAATTGGTGTGTAGGAGTTAACCGGAATTAACCCAGCAGGCTTTTTATGACTTGCTATAGTATATATCCCCCATTTATTGTGTAGCTGGGTCTTGTATGTGTATATATGTGTTGTATCTAATTTGTACTGGTAGATGTGAGTCTTACAGTATTTCAGTCTAATTATTATTTTAATGATTATTATTCCCAATTTACTGCTTTTTTCTGTTTCTAAGGTTAATGTTGTATCCTGCTGGGAAGTTCACAGAGAGGAAATAAATATAGCTGAAATAGCTGAGACTTAGAAGTGCTTTACATACTGTACAATGCCTTCTGTTACTATGTAGAAGCTGCAGTTCTATTGCATTTTTATAGTACTTTATCCACTTTTTTCTGATTCATGTGTAGAGGTGGGATACATCAATAGGTATGTCTACACTGAGACTGAATACACCTATTATTTAGCCAATGGGCTGTACTTTTATTATACAATATTATGTACAGATAAAAGTGCACACATGTGGGCTACTCTAAATAATAGTGACTTTCACATAATACCACCCATGCATTTTCAACAAAGCCGTGCCAGATAATACCACTATAAACTATATAATACTGGTTTATTCTGCTCAAATAACAATGCCAAACAGTAAACCTCACCCTATAAGACAGTGCTTAAATAGCATTGCCTTACAGTACTAAAATACTACAGCTATACAGTGTTTTCCACAAAGAGATCAAATAAAAAAGTCATGTACAGTCCAACTATAACCACCTTATGGTCTTCAAATAATTCTGTCAAATAGTGCCAAAATAATTCCTATGCCTAAAGCCTAAAAATGTCTACTGCAATGCGTGAATATGACTGCCACAGTCACATTATGCCGTATACATAAGTTTAGACTATTTACAGTGCATATTCCGACACTTACCGAGTGCTAAAATATATCAGGGTACTAACCCTCTATTGAGCGCCCACCATGAATGCCCCTCAGTTGCCCCTACACAATAATGGAGCCCTTCTACATACCCCCACACAGTAATAATACCCCAATTGTTTCCCCACAAATCAATAAATGTCACCTTTGTGCCCCCCACAAAGTAACAATGCCTTTCTTGGTGCCCCCATTGATAATACCCGCTTTATCCCCCATAGTAATAATTATTATATGTTATCCCAGAGTAATAATCCTGTTTAATGCCCACCAAAAAGTTATATACCACATAGTTATACAACAACTGTATTAGATGGTTGCCTGAATCTGGTGGAAGTATACGGCTAGATTAAAGGGGTTTATCCACCTTCTTTCCATAGCACAGGCCATCAGTTTTAGATCTGTAAGGGTCCAACACCCGGATCCCCCACATTGCATCTGCTCTGGGACAGCATGGCTCCCGATAATGTTTACATGTCAGGTGCTGCACTGCTCTCACCATACAAGATGTAGTGGTGGCTTTAGGTACTGCAGTCACCACAGTTTGTACAACGGGTGAGCAGCGCGGCTCCTGACATTAGATGACCCCTTTTAAGCCTTGGCTGACTCTCATAAATACAGTTGGGCAGATTTATTAAAATGTTCTCAAAGTAAAACGGTCTTAGTTGCCCATAGCAACCAATCTCAATGCGCCTTCATTTTTCAGGTGCAGAATACCGCTGTGCTGCCCCAGCGTCTCTTGCAGTAGTCTCTGGTGCCTTTTAGATGACTGAAATTCTGTAATCATTTTATGATGGACATTTTTGGTATTCGAGAATTCTTCAAGAAAGTCTTGTGCATGATAGGTTTACATAGACGGATTCCCTTGAAATGATTTTAAGATCTTGGCAACTATGAAGTTGTAATTGTAAAATCTCAGTCCCTTCTGTTCTGTGACATTACAGATTGTTTCAGCTGCATCCACTAAAATAACAGCAGACCAGACATCTGGATCATTGAGAAGGATGGCAGCATGCACTAATGTGTGGTAACAGAGAGGAGCTGCTGTCTTAATTCATGATCATCTAAGAACCCGAAAGGCGGGTTCACAACCCCTGTTCATGCAGTGGCCAAAATAAGCAGGGATTTTAGGGCATGCTAGCAAAAAGAAATTCTGTAACTTGTACTTTATATTACAGAAATTTACATCATAAGTGTGTGTGTGTGTGTGTGTGTGTGTGTGTGTGTATACTGTGTGTATATATATATATATATATATATATACAGTCATATGAAAAAGTTTGGGCACCCCTATTAATCTTAATCATTTTTAGTTGTAAATATTTGTGTGTTTGCAACAGCCATTTCAATTTGATATATCTAATAACTGATGGACACAGTAATATTTCAGGATTGAAATGAGGTTTATTGTACTAACAGAAAATCTGCAATATGCATTAAACCAAAATTTGACCGGTGCAAAAGTATGGGCACCTCAACAGAAAAGTGACATTAATATTTAGTAGATCCTCCTTTTGCAAAAATAACAGCCTCTAGTCGCTTCCTGTAGCTTTGAATCAGTTCCTGGATCCTGGATGAAGGTATTTTTGACCATTCCTCTTTACAAAACAATTCCAGTTCAGTTAAGTTTGATGGTCGCCGAGCATGGACAGCCCGCTTCAAACTATCCCACAGATGTTCAATGATATTCAGGTCTGGGGACTGGGATGGCCATTCCAGAACATTGTAATTGTTCCTCTGCATGAATGCCTGAGTAGATTTGGAGCTGTGTTTTGGATCATTGTCTTGCTGAAATATCCATCCCCAGCGTAACTTCAAATTCGTCACTGATTCTTGTACATTATTCTCAAGAATCTGCTGAAACTGAGTTGAATCCATGCGACCCTCAACTTTAACAAGATTCCCGATGCCGGCATTGGCCACACAGCCCCAAAGCATGATGGAACCTCCACCAAATTTTACAGTCGGTAGCAAGTGTTTTTCTTGGAATGCTTTGTTTTTTGGACGCCATGCATAACGCCTTTTTGTATGACCAAACAACTCAATCTTTGTTTCATCAGTCCACAGGACCTTCTTCCAAAATGAAGCTGGCTTGTCCAAATGTGCTTTTGCATACCTCAGGCGACTCTGTTTGTGGCGTGCTTTCAGAAACGGCTTCTTTCGCATCACTCTCCCATACAGCTTCTCCTTGTGCAAAGTGTGCTGTATTGTTGACCGATGCACAGTGACACCATCTGCAGCAAGATGATGCTGCAGCTCTTTGGAGGTGGTCTGTGGATTGTCCTTGACTCTTCTCACCATTCTTCTTCTCTGCCTTTCTGATATTTTTCTTGGCCTGCCACTTCTGGGCTTAACAAGAACTGTCCCTGTGGTCTTCCATTTCCTTACTATGTTCCTCACAGTGGAAACTGACAGGTTAAATCTCTGAGACAACTTTTTGTATCCTTCCCCTGAACAACTATGTTGAACAATCTTTGTTTTCAGATCATTTGAGAGTTGTTTTGAGGAGCCCATGATGCCACTCTTCAGAGGAGATTCAAATAGGAGAACAACTTGCAAATGGCCACCTTAAATACCTTTTCTCATGATTGGATACACCTGGCTATGAAGATCAAAGCTCAGTGAGGTTACAAAACCAATTTTGTGCTTCAGTAAGTCAGTAAAAAGTAGTTAGGAGTATTCAAATCAATAAAGTGATAAGGGTACCCAAATTTTTGCACCGGTCAAATTTTGGTTTAATGCATATTGCAGATTTTCTGTTAGTACAATAAACCTCATTTCAATCCTGAAATATTACTGTGTCCATCAGTTATTAGATATATCAAATTGAAATGGCTGTTGCAAACACCCAAATATTTAGAACTAAAAATGATTAAGATTAATAGGGGTACCCAAACTTTTTCATATGACTGTATATGAGTGTGTGTGTCTGTGTTTGTTTGTAGATACATGTTGCTTTCTTCACCTCCTGTATTATAACCCAGAGCTGCATTCATAGTTCTGCTGGTTGCCTTTGGAACCAGTCGGCAAGCTAGTCAGTAGGTATGTCTCTAACAGTTTACAGAGGCCATGTCAACCCTCTATCAAAATGCTACTGTTCATTGTGTCATCCGCATACTTGAAGGTTATCTATGCATCTGCAGCCATCTTTATTGCCCCAAAGCATCTAAAAATAAAATGAAGCAAATGCAAATAATCTTATTAAAAAAAAAAATCAGCGATTTGGTGTCTATAGCACATATGTAGATGTATCTATGTCCTTGGTTACAGACCAACTTAGAAACTGTGTGTGTGGTTTCTCCTGCCATCTTTTTTGCTAAGCTACCTAGAGAAGGGGGCAGAGAGAGTGGAGTAACGCTAGGGTCACACTAGTGTTCGGGACTCCTTCCCCCATTTCACTTTAAAATAGGCAGAGAGAAAAGTCCTGCAAACTTTTATCTCCTCCGATTTCATTATAACCCGGCAGACCACATTATAGTCTATGGGGTCCACGGGTAACCGTTCCCAAGCAGACTTGGAGAACAGAAACCCGAATGCTAGTGTGAAGCGACCATAACACGTGACTGCACCTAACACATCTTCTATATTGTTCTGACTACACACAGGTTTTATTTATAGTCTGAGACATATATAAGATGTGCTTGAGAGCTGTGTACATCAAACTAGGATAACTTAAGATATTTTCTAAACAAAAAAGTGTCATGGGCAACTTGACTTGTATTATGTGTCAGATCCTTGCTTGAGGACCATTCATGTAGGACCGTAAGGGAAATGTGTTATCAGAAAATTATCTATTTTTTTTAAATGAAGTTATGTTTATGGTTTATGTTAACTATATTTTTTCATTACAGTTTCCATGTGTTTATCTGTATTTAAGCAGTGCCCTCATTATCAGCACAGGTAGGCTGACAGTGACAGGTTTTATCTATATATAGATAATGCAGGGACCAGCATTCACAGTAGATGATGGACACAGTTTATTTCCATCCTCCCTGCCCAATGACCTTTGCACAGAGCATGTCTAGAAAACTCCCCTCATAGACCTCAATGAACATCTCCAAACTATTGTGGTCCATGTGGCTGCTGTAAAGCATATCCCTGAAAGCATTTATCCGTCCTATAAAAATCAGGGTTGTGGTGTAGGGGTCGGATTTCATAATAAAATGATTCATTATTTTTTATTATATTATAGAATTACGAATATTGTTAAATTAATTTGGTGTTTATTTTGTTACATATATACTTTCATAGGAATTTACTAGAGTTTAATGAATTAGAGGATCTTTACTGCTTCGGACTGGCCATGGCTGTTAGCCACTTGGGTAGGAGTCTGAGTCAGAGTGCGAGTCAGTCTGTGGAAAAATAAAGCAGTCAAAGTCTGTGGTTTGACCTACTGACTCGACAGCCCTGCAGGAAATACTAAATAATAATAAATAATATGTTTTACTATGTTGTTTTAATTTAGTAGAAAAAAAAAAGCAATATAAAAGTCAGGGGTCAGTAACCTTCAGAATTCCAGATGTTGTGAAACTACAACTCCCAGCATGCATACTTGCTCTGCTGTTCTTGTAACTCCCAGAGAAGTGAACGAAGCATGCTGGGAGTTGTAGTTTTGCAGCAGCTAGAGTGCTGCAGGTTGCTGACTCCAGCTGTAGATGGTACATCCCCTTTAAGAGACTCATATAACATGTAAACAGAATGGTGGTTATTATATAGTACACACTAAAAAGGGAATATAAATATGAGGAAAGTTGTATTGGGTTGTATGTACAGTAGGTCAATGCCACGTATGTCCTAATTCCATGTAGTATAGTCCTGTATTCGCAGCCAGGTTGCTTAGATATGGTTGTGAAGCCACCAGACTGCGCGCAGCAGAGTGCACTACGTCTGACTCTTATTCTTACTCTGTCCCAGTTTCTCTAATGACATCACAAATTACCCTTGATAGTTCACCTCACAAGGTCTGGGGACACCACCGTATTGTTTCTGTGACAACCACCTCGTATTCATGTTTCATGGTCGTCTTCTCTATTATTCTCATGTTGCTAGTTGCGTAGTTACAATTATTTTGTTTTTGCATTTCTTTTATATAAATGATGATGTATTGTTTTCTATGCCATAGACGTAAGTTTTTATATTACTTGATAAGTATGAAGTCACAGCAATTGAGGATTCATAAAAACCACTCCAAATTCTTGCTATTTAATAGAAAACTGTCCTTAAATAGTAATGTTATAAAATTTTTAATTTCTGGAGACTTTTGTTTATTTTTACAGTGTAGTTGAAATAAGCTTTAAAGGGGAGATCCGGGAACTAATAAAGTGCATTCCATGCACTGATTAAGCTTTATACGTAATAGATACCCCATTTATTACCTCTGTAGAGGGCAGCTGGGGAGGCCGGGACACTCATTCTAATGTCTCCTCAGTTGCCTCTTCATCTCTCCAGGTCTATTGAGTAGAATGGAGTCAGTCATCTGACCAAGAGTAGGAGAGTCAGCAGGGAAGACAGATCTCTCTACTGTCAAGTGGGTGGTCTCAGGCAAGGGGCATGATTTTGAGCTCTAATCAGAAGTGGACAGTATCAGAGCTCAGAATCATACTCTTTTGTCTGTTCCTGCCTGAGACCACCTACTTGACAGTAGAGAGTCTAAATATGATATTAGGTGCTGAAACCAACTGCATTACTGCTTAGGAATGGTCAGGGCTAGAGAAAAAATTCGAACTGTGCTGGAATCAGGGAAGCAGAACTTATTAAATGTTGCACTAGAGAACTGATGTAGATAGCGGTGGTGAAAGGTCCTGTTTAATTTGATGATGGATATTAAATTCCATCAATCATCAAATTAAGGGTGTCTGAGTTTTCATGAAAAGTTAAATATGTGCAAGGTCTTGTTGGACAGTCTTTTCTATGACTGTATAAACCTTCATGCATGGTATCCTATCAGTTTTTCTGCTGCTAATACCCTCATTATGGCTGAAGCACATATATTACTTTTGTCTCTCTTTGAGGCAGGGGCCGTGTACAATAAGGAGCAGTCTGTAGGAGCATTATAACTAGTTTGTTTTGTTTACATGCAGCTCTGCCAGGAGTAACTGTACAAGAGCAAGAAAATAATAGCTGAGAAGAGCCCTAGTGACCATGGTATAGGAGATCCAGGTACACTGAGTTGCAAACATAGGACAGTTTCCCACTCCATTCTAGCATCTACCATGCAGGCATTACACAGGAAAAGAGCAATCAATGAGCACAGTCTGGAAAGCTGCTTGCAGTCTGTGAATAATATCCCATCTGTAATAGCACAATCCAGAAGTAGATACAAGTGTATGAAAGACTTTTCTTGCATAGTAAACTGTGAGATTTGCAGAATGTTCAGTCCTTTGTACAGAGCAGTTTACATACATGTGAGGAAAATTAGCCCCTTCCATCTACATTCACTGTGTGAAGAGACCAGCCCCTCCCCCTTCCATGTACTGTGTTCCCATCTTGCATCTATGGAGACAAAACCAGCCTAGCAACATGGAGTGAGCTGCCAATTGGTAGGAAAAAGCCACGTTTTTAATTAAATTGCATTGCATTTTGGTCCAGAATCATATGTTCTATGAAATGAGACTGGGTTGTCTGAAAAGTTAGTGACAATTTAATGGATATACAGGTTTGTTTGACTGTCAGTTTCCGATGTCCCATTATACTTGATAACGTGTTTTTATATGTCACTTACATCTCTATAGACTTACATAACAGACACTATGCATGTACTGTATAGATTATTGGTTGCTGCTTTTGAAGAGGCACATATTCACTATCTCTGGACATTGTACGGACGGAGCCTCAGTTATCCCAGTGGAATTACGCGTATCTTGAGCCATCTTAATCTTAACAGTACTTAACAATACTAGGAAGTTCAGCTTAGTGAATTGATCTGTTATATCTTGTATGGTCTGAGAAATCAATTTGGCCTAATCCAGTGGGTATCACTTACCATGTAAGGTTCTAGATCTGCCGAACAATGTATAGAATACAAAACTGAGATTATATTGTACTGAGATGTGGAAGACATCACTACAATAGACTGAATGCAGCAACATAGCCAACAATGAATGTGTAGACACTGGTGCCTTTGGGCGAATAGCTGGCTATTCTAAAACTTTCAGCACTATTATGTTTTATATACCTCTGTTATTACTCCTGGAAATGTAAGAATAACTTATGCTATAGAACCAAGACGTAAAGACAACCAGTTCAAGAGGACCTAACCTATTCAGGATTAACATGTGATCAGTGATAAGACCCCTCAGGAGTCGGCTGATCATCTAGTATGTATGGGGTTGTCTCAACGTTCTCCTAATGTCATGGGAAGGAGATTCAAGCATGTTGCATTTCAACCATTTTTGTTAGGTGCCAGTGGTGTCTGGCAGTAGGTAGCTTATTACCCTGTCCCCATTGAGAACACATGGATGCTTATCCAAGCTGTATTTGCATGTGTAAGGGAGCAATTGGAAGTAATAGCTGTTGATCTATACTGACAGCTAAGGTTCATAGCAACCTTTAGGCTGTATTATAACATATACAACGCTGTGTATATGTGTCTATAATTCTCATAGACTTTCACTAACAAAAAAGTTTCAAATAACAAGCGATGATGTCATCATTTCACCATCAACAGATCTTTGTCTGTCCTATGTACTTAACATCAAGGGATGTTCAGTGTCTGCTAGAAAATGGCTCCACTGGGGCTGAAACATTGCTTGCTGTGAATAAAGTACATGGGTGCATTTATGCTGGAATGCTGACGTCATCGCTTGATCTTTGAAGCTTTGTTAGGCAGTTGAGAATCTTTCTTGTTTGTCAAAAGAATGAAATATACCATTCTAAAATGACAGAATACAGTCGGGTTGACCATTGAAATATTTTTATTATTATGGTGCAAATACCCTATGCCTGCGTCAAAGTTTTTCCCTGCACTCCTGGCTTCCCAGAGTCCAGAAAATATATCTTTTCTTTTACACTCTGGATCAGTGCCATAACATACATCAAATGCAGCTCGGTTACAAATTCAGCTCTGCTACATATTTGCTTCTTTTTCTCCTCCTTTATATGTATGTATTTATTACTTGTTTTAGCGTAGCAGCAGCCATAACGCACACCCCCATATACAGATAATGTAGGAAGAAAGTGCGACCATCCCCAGGGATGATCTGAAAAATGAAGATGAATGGGTACAACTTTTAAAGGGTCACCCACTTTGTAATACTGATGGCTTATCCTGATTGTTCATCAATATTAGATATGTAAGGCCAAGCCAAGACCACCACAGATTTGCTGTTGAGGGGTAGCGTGGTTCCCAGTAATGCCTGAAGCTGCACTGCTTACTTGCCATACAAACTGTAGCGGTTTCTTTAGGTACTGTTTCCTCTGATTCTGTTTTTTTTTTTTTTTCATGAGTGATTTAATGGAAAAAAAAACTTAACTTTTTCCTTTTTTTTACATTAATGTCTTTATTGCTTATTATAAATGTTATCTTTTGTCTAGATTGTTTCAGCGCAAAAACATTATACAGAGAGAAGTTACATTTTGTAAACTTCACTTACATGACTGTTGGGATTTGGTTTCTATAGGCAACACTGCTGTTCTTGGTGGGGGAGATTGCTTTGTGTGAATCCATCCTTAGGAGCTGCGGAGGAATGAATATCATTATGGTTGGGATGTGAGCTGATATAGAAGTGTCTGATGCTTCCTTCATTCTAAACAAGTCATTTCTAGATGCCCCCGGATATGTAAGCTGTTGTAATAGGGTTCAGCGCCTCTGTATTCTTAGCCTAATATAATGTCATTAATACAGAGTAAAACAGTCGAGTGGTTTGCTCATCTGCAGGAATGACAGCTTACAACATCTTCCCATAATCTTCTCTGCTGCATTGTAGAACAGATGTGTTGACTCATCGGTTGTAATGGCACATGTCCATCAACAACTGCATAAAACCTATCCATATTCATTGTCCCATATGATTGGTGAACCGTTGGTGTGTGGTGAGAACAAAAAAAACGTGCAGATAATTCTCACCACACACCAACGGTTCATCCCCAGCCACTACATGACATCGTACTGACACACTATCCTTCTCTGGACGAATGCCTGATGAAGGGACGGTGTCCCGAAATGTTGCATTCTACTTGTTAATAAATACTTTATGCAGATATAACCTTTGGAGTGCCATCATATACTCGTTTTTTTGGATATTGCTATTCTGTGGATAGGTCACCAGTATCAAAAATCTTCAGATCCTGGACCTTAAAAGAAAAAAAACAAAACATGAAAATCGAGATTCAAAATTGAGTATCACCCATAACCTTATTTTTATTTTTTTTATTTTTTAAGGCAAAAATTTACCATCCCATTTCCCCTGGTTAAAGCGAGTCTGTCACTGAACTGTGAGCACAGTCAGCCAGGATTTACCTGAATAAAAGTTTTTTCTGCTTCCCTATCGCTGACTCCATTGCTGAGATATTAGCTCTTTTCCTGATGTGCTCATGAAGTGTTTGGTGCAGTGGGGGCGTCATCGTTGCTCCCTCTATGTATGTTGCTGTAAGGCTAAATATTAACTTAATGTCTGTCTTGAGATTCTTCAGGAGATTTGCACTCTGGAAGTCTAGACCTTAAAGGAATTATCTGAGAATTGAAATCTATCTACAGTACAGACCAAAAGTTTGGACACACCGGGGGGGGGGGGGGCGTGGCTAGCGCTCAACATGGACGGTCGCATGTGAGCGGAGCTCCGGTTAGAGCCGCTCATCCATCCTGATTCCCATCCTCACTTACCGGTGCCCGGGCTAGCTGTCCGTTGAAACGCACATCTGGGGCCCTCCTCTTGGTTCCGGGACTCCCGTTCTGCCGGTGTCATCCTCCGCTGGTCGGTGGCCGCTGCACGTGGCCGGCGGCCGTGTTCCTTCACCGCCGCTGCCGGAGCTACCCTGTCCTGCGCTGCTGTGGTCTGGAGCTGTGGTGGAGCTGCCGTTCTGGGGCTGCGCTCGGGGGCCGGCCTGGAGCTGTGCGGGCACTGCTGGGGCGCGGATCCTGCTGCCGCCCGGGCGGCGGTCTCCCCCTCTCTCCACGTGGCGGGCGGCCATTTTCATCCTGACCGACTCGGCCATCAGCTTGTCACCCCGCTGACTGCTTTTCTGGGAGGCTCCACTTATAATCCAGTGAAGGTTGTGGTATGTACTACTGGACTGTTGAGTTACTATCTGTCCTCCTCTAGTTCCTCCTGGCAATCTATATACTTCATCATTCCGCCACTGGCCTTCTTGGAGGCCTTACTTATAATCCAGTGACTGTTGCTATCGGCACTATTGGATCGTTGAGTTACCATCCGTTCCCTCTTAGTTCCTCCTGGCAATCTATTCATTTCATTACTCTGCTGATGGCTCCCTTCTGGAAGTATTGCTTATAATCCAGTATCTGTTGCCATCGATATTATTGGACTGTTGAGTTACTGCCTGTCCTCGGCTGGCTGATTGACACTGGTGGCCCGACATAGAGGTTCCTACCGTGCAGTTGCTATTAGCCAGAGACCTCGCTAATAATCCTCTGGGACCGGCCTGGTCTTGTTGCAACCACACCACACCTCCTCCTCTGCCATCATACCCACCCGTACGGAACGTAGGAAGAGCGGCCGCCGACTCGCTAATATGAGTCGCCCGCAATCAACCTCTGTCTCTGATCGCCTGAGGGAGTTCTCCAGGGCAGCATCCTCTTCTACATCATCATCGCTTGAGGCAGTCTCTCCTGCCCTTCCAGAGGAGGACCCCGAGCCCACTCTAAAACAACTCACTGGACAGCTACTGGAGGCGATCCATGCCGGCACTACCTCGCTGACCGGGAAAATTGAGGAGGTAAAAATCGACCTGGGCCTGCTCCGCCAGGACTTTCAGGCATTGCGAGGTAGGGTGCATGAGGTGGAGGATCGGGTCTCTCAGGTAGAGGATACTGTTAACCCACTTCCTGCCAAACTCCAGGAGCTGGAGAGAGCTGCAAATTTGTGGACCCAGCGTGCGGATGATCTGGAGAATAGATTGCGGCGAAACAACCTCTGTATCCTGGGCCTGCCTGAGCAGGCGGAGGGCGATGATCCTCGGGCCTTTGTGGAGGGATGGCTGAAGAATGTCCTGCCGGAGGCTCACTTCTCGCCAATATTTGCAGTGGAACGGGCCCATAGGGTTCCGGCTAAACCGCCGCCCCAGGGCGCACCTCCTCGACCCTTGCTGGCCCGTCTGATTAACAGCACGGATTGAGATACGGCATTGCGGGCTGCACGCCAGGCCGGCGAGCTTAAGTACAACGGAGCTGCGGTGGCCATGTTTCCGGATTTCTCGGCGGCTCTCCAGAAGACCCGGGCGTCCTTTGTGGCCGGTAAAAGGCGGCTACGAGAAAAGGCTATACAGTATTCCATGATCTACCCAGCACGTCTTCGGGTCGTCCATGACGGCAGGTCCCTCTTCTTCACTTCACCGAAGGATGTGGAGGACTGGCTATCTCTTCTACCTCGATCTCCGAGGCGATGATCCTAAGGGCGTATGGTGAGGGGTCCAGTTGGACCATACATAAAGACTTATGTTTTACGGGATGCTCTTGTTTACTGCATAAGTAATTCTATGATAATGTGCGATTCTGTTATTATATCATCCTGTATTTTTATAGTTGCCCTGGCTGGCGACCCTGAGGCGCCGGTGTATCCTAATTACTCATGTGAACTGGCTCTGTTGAAAGTATATCCCCTAGCCTATTGTTCATCTATACCTTTAAGACAGTGCCCCGTATACCAACCACTTTGGGTGCACTTCTTCCCCCGTTATTTGTAGCCACGGTTATTTTAATGAATATTGTTTATCTATGTCAGTAATATGTCTCACACCCTTTAGGGGTGTAATGGTTCATTTCGTTTGTATATGGTTCTTAGGTTGCTGCACACCATTCTGTGTCTCACTCAACCACGCACTGCATGCTCACAGGCGGGTCACTTTTGGGGTCCTGAACTGCCATGATTATATTCTTAGACAGCTATGGCGACATTTAATGTACTGTCTTGGAATGTGAGAGGCCTGGGAAGCCCACGAAAGAGATCGTTGTTTTTTTCTCAGATTAGGAGGGCTGACCCACACCTCATATGTCTTCAGGAAACTCATTTGGTTCCAGACAATTCCAGACGACTTCAGAAGCCATGGGTTCAGTGGGCGGCTCACTCTACACATACTTCCTATTCCAGGGGGGTGTCCATCTTGGTGCATCGTAGACTCAGGTGGGAGCCAGGCCTCATTGTAGGGGACCCTGAGGGACGATACGTTTTTGTCCAGGCCTGGGTTGACTCTGTCCTGTATGTTATCCTGGGTGTGTACTTGCCACCGGCGTCTGATCTTGCTGTGCTCCAGCAGGCTGCGCAGTTTGCGACCAGATTCCCTGGGGCTATTGCATTATGTCTGGGTGACTTTAATAAAGTTATGGATATTGCTTTGGACCGGTTCTCTGCGGAGCCGGGCTCCCCCTCTTTGCCTCGTCCTACTACAATGGCCAGAGTGATCCATGAACTGGGGTGGTTGGATTTGTGGCGGGTCCGGTTTCCGGAGGCCCGCACCTTTTCCTGTCACTTTGCCAACAGACATGCTCTGTCCAGGATTGACCATGTTTTTGGGAATACTAAAGCATGCTCTTTGTTGCAGACCATATCCTACCTACCCAGGGCAGTGTCTGATCATTCCCCTTTGTTAGTCCAATTAAATAGTAGTATGGTTGCTACGCCACGACGGGGTTGGCGAATCCACCCATTTTGGTTGAAACTATTTATACCACATGATCGAATACCTGATCAACTTCAGACGTTTCTGACCATTAACTCCCCAAACACCTCTCCGCTCCTCTTATGGGAAACTATGAAGGCATATCTTAGGGGTTGTATTAAGTCCTCCATTTCCTTTGTAAAGAGGGAATCCTCGCTGTTGGAGACCACCTTGGCGACCCAGTGTGCCTCGCTCGAAGCCGCCTACGTGGCTAATCCAACTGATGAGGCTAGATCTCAGTGGTTGCAGACGGGTAGACAATATCTGCATATACTGCATGACAAGGCACGTAGGTCTATGTTTTTTAGCAAACAGAAGTTTTACGAACTTGGTAACCAGTCAAGCAGCTTTCTAGCTCAACTGATACATCAAAACACAGCCTCACCTGCAATACTACGAGTGCATTCAGAGACGGGGGGAGGTACTGTCCAATAGCTTGGCCATTAGTGACAGATTTTATAGGTATTACAGTGAGTTATACCTCTCCAAGCTTAGAGTCACTGACGGAGAGCTTGCCACCTATTTGGGCTTGATCCCCCCTTCCTACATTGTCAGAAGACCAACGTGACTTTTTAGATTCCCCTTTTACGCTAGAGGAGCTATCGGGAGCCCTGGCAGATATGGCAAGGGGCAAATCACCGGGTCCGGACGGCATCCCAGTGGAGGTTTATGCCCAGTATGGGGGCCTGCTTCTCCCGGTATTGCTTGAATGTTCCAATGCTGCCTTTGTGGGCTGCCGTCTCCCGGAGTCCTTTTATGACGCCACCATTATCCTGTTACTTAAGCCTGACAAGGATCTGCTGGACTGTGGCTCATATAGGCCTATATCACTGCTTAATATAGATTATAAACTCCTTACTAAAATGTTGGCGAAAAGGCTAAATTCTGTTGTTCTCGACCTTGTCCATCCGGATCAGACAGGCTTTATGCCTGGAAAATCCACATCGGATAATCTTAGAAGGGCTCAGGTGATAACTCAGATTGGGGCATCATCCTCACATGACTGGGCGGTGGCTTCTTTAGATGCAACAAAGGCGTTCGACTCTGTCGAGTGGCCTTTCCTATTGCAGGTGTTGCGAGGATACGGATTTGGAGAGGGGTTTATTACATGGATTTCCCTTTTATACTGTTCCCCTAGAGCGGCGCTGTCAATTAATGGCACGTTGTCTTCCTACTTTCCTTTGGGTAGGGGTACAAGACAAGGATGTCCATTGTCACCGCTACTGTTTGCTTTGGCGGTGGAACCCTTGGCAATACTGCTTCGGAACGACCCCATATATAAAGGCATAGTGATAGGCACCCGGGAGGAGAGAACAGCACTCTATGCCGATGACTTACTCCTGTTTATGAGCGACCCCTCCCGGTCCCTGCCCAGAGCCATGGCTATAATTGACGACTTGGGTAATTATTCTGGCTTGCGGACCAACTGGACTAAGTCCTCATACATGCATATTAGCCGCGCGTCAGGTGTAGCTGAGGGGAATGTGGTATGTGGATTGACTACAGTCTCAACTTGCAAATATCTGGGCATCTTTATATCTAGGGACCATAGGTGTTTTTTGGAACAGAACATTTTTCCGCTCATCTCGCACTTTAGGGTTAAGTTTAATCTTTGGGCTACATTGCCTTTGTCGGTGGCTGGTAGAATCAACCTTGTTAAAATGATAGTACTACCCAAATGTCTATATGCTATAAGCCATTCTGCTGTGTCCGTGCCCCTTAGATTTTTTAAACAAATGGACTACCTCATTATCTCCTTTATATGGGGAAACTCTAGATCTAAGCTTAGGTTGTCATCTCTACAACGACCGAAGCAGCTCGGGGGTACATCACTCCCTGATCTGTTTCTTTACTACCTGGCAGGACAGCTCCGTTTTATTAGGAAGTGGCTCTCATCTGATCCCCTACCGGGGTCCGAGGCACATCTGGCTCACCACCTGGGTCTGTGTAATCTGTGGCCGGTGTTGGAACACCCGGCCATGTTCAGGGGGAAATTGTTGCCCATCCATGCCCTGGCAGGACAGGTCTGGCGTCAGGCGAAAAAGGTGTTCGCTTATTCTGATATACCTGCGGAAATCCCGCTTTGGCACAACCCTGGTCTGCCGACGTTATTTGCCCTGCCTGGCGCCCGGGCCTGGTCGCAGTATGGTGTGTCCTCTCTTAGTGACCTGTACATACAAGGCGTTTTCAAAACGTTTGACTCGCTGAGCTCCTCCTATGGCATACCTAGAACGCAGTTCTTTAGATATCTATAGATTAGACATGCGCTCTCTTCTCAGTTCCCGGATCGGTTGGACAATATATCTGAGTATCCGCTTATTGGCATACTTCGCTCACAGGGCCCTGGGGGTTTGATATCTACTTTATATGTACATCTGATACAGGCCAAGGTATCCACATTGGACGCCCCGGCCCTGACACGGTGGTGCATAAATATCCCAACTCTCACAAATGAGATGTTTCAAGACATCCTTGAATCTCCTCAACATGTGTCACCTTCAGCTAACAACAAACTGATTCAAACATATATTCTACACCAATGTTACTTGACACCTTCCCGTCTCTACAAAATGGGACGTCTGCCCAACCCCGGATGCCTTAGGTGTCTTTGTCCACAGTCAGACTTTTGGCATATGATTAGGGAATGTCCGATCATACAATGTTTTTGGAAAGGGGTCGTGGATCTCCTGGCGGAAGTTCTGGCTAAACCTATACCATTAACCCCAGAGGTATGCCTTTTCGGCGTATTAGATGAAGAATTATGGCAACACCATGTTAGAATCTTTTTGAGGGAGTCTTTATTCTATGGCAGGAAAGCTATCGCACTGCGATAGATGGCTCCGAAACCCCCATCAGTATCTCAGTGGAAGAAACTTGTTAATACTGTTCTTCCTTATAACCAGATTGTGTATAAAGGGAGAGGGTGCCCTCAGAAATTCCATAAGGTGTGGGTAACATGGTGCAATTCTCCGGTAACCCAATATACGGCTCCCTCATTGCGCTCGGCCATTCATTTACTCATGCCGTGAGGGGTGCAAGACACCAGGAGTATCCACGACCTCTCATCTTGGAGTGTATCCTTGTTGTTACCCTTGACTTATTGACTGCATGTTTTTGTACATAACTGATGTATACAGTATTATGCATGTCCTGATTATATCCTTTCTGTATCGAGTCTACGTTATATGGTCCGGGGGCCTGGCGGGGTGGGATGTGGTGCGGTGAGTGGATTTACATTTAAATTTTCGTTTTCTGGTGCGCAACATGTTATGTTTTGATTACTTTTCTTGTGTCTGATACGCAATTTTCAATAAAACGAGTTTAAAAAAAAAAAAAAAGTTTGGACACACCTTCTCATTCCAAGAGTTTTCTGTATTTTCTTGACTATAAAAATTGTAGATTCACACTGAAGGCATCAAAACTATGAATTAACACATGTGGAATTATATACTTAACAAAAAAGTGAAGAACCTAGAATATAAGACATATTTTCAGTTGTTTCACAAAGTAGTCACCTTTTGCTTTGATTACTGCTTTGCACACTCTTGGCATTCTCTTGATGAGCTTCAAGAGGTAGTCACCTAAAATGGTCTTCCAACAGTCTTGAAGGAGTTCCCAGAGATGCTTAGCACTTGTTGGCCCTTTTGCCTTCACTCTGCGGTCCAGCTCACCCCAAACCATCTCGATTGGGTTCAGGTCTGGTGACTGTGGAGGCCAGGTCATCTGGTGTAGCACCCCATCACTCTCCTTCTTGGTCAAATAGCCCTTACACAGTCTGGAGGTGTGTTTTGGGTCATTGTCCTGTTGAAAAATAAATGATGGTCCAACTAAACGCAAACCGGATGGCATAGCATGCCGCTGCAAGATGCTGTGGTAACCATGCTGGTTCAGTATTCCTTCAATTTTGAATAAATCCCCAACAGTGTCACCAGCAAAGCTCCCCCACACCATCACACCTCCTCCTCCATGCTTCACGGTGGGAACCAGGCATGTAGAGTCCATTCGTTCACCTTTTCTGCGTCGCACAAAGACACGGTGGTTGGAACCAAAGATCTCAAATTTGGACTCATCAGACCAAAGCACAGATTTCCACAGGTCTAATGTCCATTCCTTGTGTTCTTTAGCCCAAACAAGTCTCTTCTGCTTGTTGCCTGTCCTTAGCAGTGGTTTCCTAGCAGCTATTTTACCATGAAGGCCTGCTGCACACAGTCTCCTCTTAACAGTTGTTGTAGAGATGTGTCTGCTGCTAGAACTCTGTGTGGCATTGACCTGGTCTCTAATCTGAGCTGCTGTTAACCTGAGATTTCTGAGGCTGGTGACTCGGATGAACTTATCCTCCGCAGCAGAGGTGACTCTTGGTCTTCCTTTCCTGGGGCGGTCCTCATGTGAGCCAGTTTCTTTGTAGCGTTTGATGGTTTTGGCCACTGCACTTGGGGACACTTTCAAAGTTTTCCCAATTTTTCGGACTGACTGACCTTCATTTCTTAAAGTAATGATGGCCACTCGTTTTTCTTTACTTAGCTGCTTTTTTCTTGCCATAATACAAATTCTAACACTCCATTCAGTAGGACTATCAGCTGTGTATCCACCTGACTTCTGAACACCACAACTGATGGTCCCAACCCCATTTATAAGGCAAGAAATCCCACTTATTAAACCTGACAGGGCACACCTGTGAAGTGAAAACCATTTCAGGTGACTACCTCTTGAAGCTCATCAAGAGAATGCCAAGAGTGTGCAAAGCAGTAATCAAAGCAAAAGGTGGCTACTTTGAAGAACCTAGAATATAAGACATATTTTCAGTTGTTTCACAATTTTTTGTTAAGTATATAATTCCACATGTGTTAATTCATAGTTTTGATTTTTATAGTCATGAAAATACAGAAAACTCTTGGAATGAGAAGGTGTGTCCAAACTTTTGGTCTGTACTGTACATCTTGTCCAGGTTCCGAATGTTCCAAACCTCAGGATTCTGGGCTGGTTCAGACACTGAGTCACTTGATCGGCACCTGAGAGGAGGGAATCGGTGCTGATCGCATGACTCTGTGTCAGAACCAGCCCGGAAACCCAAGATTTGGAACGTTGAGAGCCTCGGCCTGATGTATGTAGATTTGAGTAGTCAGATAACTCCTTTATGGTAGCCATAGTGGGTGCCGAACTCACTGATTTTATCAGGACCAGTTGACCCTACAATGTGTATAGAGGCCTCCTTAAGGATCGATCATGTTGAATTTGAACGCGTGAAATAAGCCCCTGTCACCAATAAAAATACATGTGCATGGGAAATGCAATAGGAATTACTGTCAACTATTAATAGTGCTTGGTCACCTGTATACTAAACTGAAGTTTGGAAAACTCATTTCTCCACAGCTGTGTTGATGCTAAACTATTCGATTGTTGACGTCTACAAGCTTATTGACTATTTCCCAGCAGCACTCAGCAATGTGAACTCTGCTCTAGTCCATAGTACAGCCTGTAACTCCGGAGTAGTGCAAGATACTGTAAGCAATGTGTTGAAGCCACAAAGACGCTCTGCCATTTATGTAGATTAGGTCTCTATAGAAAGACAGATTTTCCATTAGGCACAAGAGGCACATGCTCAGGGGAGGCACACCTGCTGCTCCATGACAAGAGTGGATTAGGGTTGATGTATTAGAAGTTTATGCTGCCGTCTAAATTAAATTTTCTCCTGTAATCGTGTTGTCTGATGTCGCTGCGGTCTTTCGTAGGCGTCTGAGCAAAAAAATAGTAGGAAGAATGTGTCTGAGCTATTGCTTAGCAAGAGTCTAAGAATGTACTAGGTGACAACCACAAATCTTCCTAGCGTTACGTATTTTACTGTTGTCACCGAATCTTCCCCAAACTGCTTCCTGTTAATGATATAAGGGTAGGTTCACACTGCTGTTGTGATGGATGAGAGCAACGGACATTAATTCTAGAAGGCAGACGGAGCACTCTGCATTCACTCTTATCTTAAAAAAAACATGACGGAGTCTTTTCTATCATTTTTTACTTCTTCAATGGAAGAAAAAGTCATGTTCAACGAAAGCAAAAATACCTGATAGAAGAGCGCTTCTGTCATGTTATGTACACTAGGCCCAATGGGAATGGACACTGACGGAGGGGGCTCAGTCAAGATAAAGGCCAGAAGGTGCAGAATTCTCCTAATTCCAAATGAGAAGTATCATGGAGGGAAATAGGGGAACTTTTTTTTATAAAGTGGCAATGCTCTGGCTTTGGTTCTCTTTACAAAATAGTTTTTTTTTTAACTTAAAATGGTTTTTCAACCGCGTGTGTATGTGTTTTCAATAGAGAGAGGATTGAAAGTCGCTACCAGACACCACTGGGGGCAGCCTATCTCCTAGGAGGGAACAAAGGCTTAAACATGAGGAGATTCAGCACTCCTGTCCTTCCTTCCCTCACCATCATCTGTTGGAGGATAGTCAGGAGGCCGCCATACACACAAGATAGTCATCCAGTCTCACAGACATCCCTGGATTCACCTGAGTTTTCTCTTATGTACTTGGGGGGGCCTTCAATACTTGGGACCCCCACTGATCAGCTGTTTGAAAAGCGTTCAGGTGCTGTGGCCTCTTCACTGTACATTGTGTAGGGAGGGATTGTGCTTTCTATTGCAGCTCAGCCTCATTCACTTGGATGGGACTGTTCTACAAACAAGTTATCTGACAATTGAATATAACGTCGCTTGCCTGTGATATAGATATTGACGACCTATTCTAAGGATGCAGACCCTCACTGATTCTGAGAATGGGGGGTGTTTTACCTCTGCTACGAAGGCTGCCAGACCTCTGATGGATGCAGATGCCCCCCACTACCATTCACTTCAGTTGAAGTACAGCATTCAGCTATCTCTGGCACTAACTCCGGCGCTCCTATTGAATTTTAAGCTAAGGCCCCACATGGCGTCCCGCAGCAAAAAAGTGCTGGGAGAAAAACCATGGCGGGAATGCATCGCGGTTCTTCCCGCAGCACTTTAGACAGAAAGTTTACAGAGTTTTCCTCTGTGGACTTTGTTTCAATTATACCTATGGGGAAACCGCTGGCATTTCAGTAGGTATAGTTGACATGCTGCGATTTCCAAAACCGCGCCGGTTTTGGAAATCGCCACGTGTCCGCAGTGGGTTTTTTACGCAAAGTGGGCATGGGATTTGCTAGATTCCCATCCACTTTGCTCTGACTGTAAAACACAGCGATTTTTTTTAAATAGCGCCGTTTACGCCACATGAGGCCCCAGTCTTAAGTAGCTTTTCCATTTTCGAAACTTATAGCTTATCCACAGTACATCATCTGGGACTTCCAATGATGGAAAGAACACCCCAAGCCATGAAGATGGGTGGTGCACACCTCCCTACCCTCACAACCCACAGCAGGGTAAATTTCAGCACTAAGGCCTCACTGTACAGACCTGTAGCAATGCCCCCACATAAGTATTATATATATATATATATATATATATATATATATATATATAATGATGGCATCTTTGATATCCATAAAGCCTGAGGTGGTTCCTTAGTGCAGGCTGGTGTTTAATGTGCATACATTTGTATTAGACCTACTGCTTTTATGCATGTTTTATAGCGGTAATGTGCAATCATATAGTAATCATATCGTACGCATATTTGTTTCCCACTGAAGAAAACTCCAATATAAGTATATTAAAAGTAGACTTGATATATTAGATAACATAATAAAATGTCATTAAGTGTATTCATCTTTATCTACAGTATGGACAGGATTATTTTCTCTGTATTTCCACACAGAGCTATTGAAATAATATGAAACCGTAAAAAGTATTGTTGTGAAATGTAATGGCAAGGTAAAAATCCAAAGCAAAATATACCACGTTACTGCAGCATACGACAACGTGGTCACAATTTATAAATCTGTATAAATTCCTTATTCTGAAATTGAATAAAAATGGGGCATAGACGGGGGATTTTGCAAATTAACAAAAGAAGCTGTATGTACCCTGAATCTCAGGGGCCGCACTCCGTTACTCCACACTACTTCCCTGACTACAGCAATGACATCGCCTGCTGCAGCCTGTTATTGACCTCACAGTATATCTTTCCCATTTCCAAACACTTCTATGGGCAGCATGTCACCTGATCCCTCAGTGTGCTGATAAATGGTCTCAAGATGGATTTAAGTAAGAGAACGGTTTAGGGAGCAAGAGAGAGGAGGTAAGAAGCCTGACAAGTGGAGAAAAAGCCATATATGAAAGACATGAGTCCTTCAACCAGTCACTGTATATTCCTGCCCTCTCCATAGACTTCTTTTGGCACCATTTAACCTGATCTCTCAGGGAACTGATTTTTATCTTGTCTCTCAAGATTGAATTTATTTCAAGTGAACAGTTTAAGAACTGTAGAGGAAAGGAGACTGATAAGAGGTGGAACAAATATAATTTCTCCATACCTCCCAAATGTTTTGACCCCCTATAGACCGCTATAGTTCACTGCATGAAAGTTTCAAAGTTGTTTGCATATCTATATACTGGAATATGTTTTTTTTATTAAAATATTAGCACAAGTAATATCTGAATATAGGTATTTTAATGTCTAAAATGCTCCAAATAATGACCTATTATATAAGTTGGTGTCTAATACACCGCTAGGAACCAAACAGTTTCTGGAACAATATTGTTTAGTTTACTAATGCACATCTATTTCCAATACCATAAAGCGGGACATTTAGGCGACTGTGTGCATGACACCGGGCCGCAAAACGGACATCACATGGATGACTTAGCCCCATTCATTGAGGTCAGTGAGCATGGGCTGCAAAATGGACAGCAATAGAAATGTCCTGAGTTTTTCTCCCGGCACGGTTGTGTGTATGGGGCCATAGAAATTATTGGATCAAAAGTAGGGACTTTCCCTATTACAGAGATTCTTATATTCACTTGTACTTGTACTTTTGATTTATGGACATTTTGTTAAAGCCACAGTGCCCAATTACATCTTTATATATTTTTTTCTGAAATGTGTGAAGTATTAACTCTTTATTTTGATTAGACGCCATGTGAAGTCTGAAAGCATATTTGTGTGTGAACATGCTTTATAGTTAACTGCTGTAGGCTAAACTGTTAGAGAAGACTGATGACTTGTAGCTTGCTACAAAATGCTTCATATAGCCTAAGCATAATGGTCATTATAGTACAAAACATATGATGTAAAAAATATGACCAGTTCCGGGTCCCCCCCCCCCCCATTTACTAGATATATCCAGGCAGTACGCTGTTAACCCTTCAAGGCTTAAAAACTGGGGGTTGTGTGCTACTAGAACCAATCCATCCCTGCTTTCCTGATCGCTGCTCAATGAGCAGCTCCCCTCACGCCCAGTGATGATCCCCCCAAGGGGCCAGTAACTGTAGAAGATGCTGGGTCCTAGAGGACACAGATCACCTCTACAGTTCAGGTTAGAAGACTGCATTCCTCCTGTAGCTGGGGCTAAATGAATGAGTTCCAGTTACAGGGAAGATCGGCCAAAAAATGAATGACCTTATGTGGGGGCACAAAGTAAAAAAAAAAAAAAAAATGAAAATTTTATAGTAAAATCAAAAATGCCAATACTACAATAGCACTATGGTCCCTCTCTATTTGTCAGCTACATAAAAATTACCGTAATAGAGAGGGAAAACTATTTTAGGCTAAGGCCCCACGTTGCGGAAACACAGCTTTTTTTGTTGCAGATTTTGTAGCTTTTTTTTTTTTAACCAAAGCCAAGAATGGATACAAAAGGAATGTAAAATATATAGGAAGCTCTTATATTTCTAACTTCTGCTCAATCCACTCCTGGCTTTGGCTGAAAAAACCACAACAAAATCTGCAACAAAAAAGTTACATTTCCGCAACAAAAACACAAAAATAAAATTCTGTCACCAAACAAAAGAAGCAAAAATAAAAAAAAATATATATATAGCCCTCAAAACCGCATATACATAAAAAACTTGAAAATGTGTCTGGTCCTGAAGTGATTAATGCTCATTTATACAGGGGGCCACACACATGAAATGTATAGCTAAGTGTAGTAAAAGTGGGGGACCTAGCTGTAGGATGATCATATGGTCTGATAGACAGTGGTTTTGCAACATGTCAGTCTTCATTGAGCTTGCTCTGACACAGAACTTGCACATACAGGGGCATCTCAATTAATTAGAATATTTTTGAAACGTTCATTCATTTCAGTAATTCAGTAATACAATCCATAATCAGCGTCTTCCATGATTGTGTGTCCTACTGAACCAGACTGAGGGACCATTTAAAGGCTTAGGAAACCTTGGCAGGTGACACTGAATTTACAATACTGAACTTTTTTACAATATTCAAATTTTCTTAGATTTTGGTTTTCATTACCTGTAATCCATAATCAACATTTACAGAAATAAAACACTTGAAATAGAACACTCTGTGTGTAAAGAATCTAGAAAATATAGGAGGTCACTTTTTTTTATTTAATTTAATTACTGAAAGAAATAAACGTTTCAAAGATATTCTAATTTATTGAGATGTACCTGTACACCAAATAAATTTTGCATCATTTTGTGATGACAGAAAACTGCTGTGCCCAAATGCCCTCTACATTGCCCTAATCCTTTCCATTATTCTGTATTATAAAGATGCGTCATCCTACAGTTCATTAGCCCATATTGCTGTGGGACAGACACTGACACGGCGCTCAGCAGGACACAACACATACGCAGAATATACTGCTAGTTCTCTAAGCACTTCTTCACTTTCCAGCCTCAGTGTCCTTTCCTTGGCATTACTCTGACACTTTCCCCTGGGGCTGGAATAAGCAGTCTGCTTGTCCTTCCTAAATATTTTTAATCTTTTTGACAGCCCCCATAAAAGAATCACGCAAAGTCTCCTACTGCCCTTTTGCACAAGCAATTTACCTGCTAAAATGTTTTAACGCCTGCTGGCACTATACCGATATACAGGTTTCCTGTATGCCCAGTCTCTTAGGAGATGGCAGGAAATCTAAACACCAGAGGACGTGGCAAGGCTACTTGTCATAGACTCACACTTCCCAGAGTCTCATTACTGTCATACACAGCAACTTGTGCAATGCAATTATGTTACATCTTCCAGATTGGATCCATTCACAGCGGGAATTCTGCATTACTCAACTCTGTATTCCAATTTCTAGGTCATATACAAATGAACTGTACATTACTATTTCTCAGGCTGGCGTGATCACTGTTACCTACATTTCTTTTAGCATACTTCGTTATCAGTAAATCACGTAGCAATCCAGGCGGTCTGGAGATTGCGAGACTTTGTTTTCCGAAAAAAAAAAGGTACTTGTAATCCCCGGCTCATTCAATTTAAAGGAAATGTGTCGCCAGAAAAAAATGGCCTATTTTTTATGTTAAACATATGTATTAAGAATCTTGATCTTTTTATTTTATTTTTACTACCTGTATTTAAAAAAAAAAAAAAAAAAAATATATATATATATATATATATATATATATATATATATATATATATATACAGTACAGACCAAAAGTTTGGACACACCTTCTCATTCCAAGAGTTTTCTGTATTTTCATGACTATAAAAATTGTAGATTCACACTGAAGGCATCAAAACTATGAATTAACACATGTGGAATTATATACTTAACAAAAAAGTGTGAAACAACTGAAAATATGTCTTATATTCTAGGTTCTTCAAAGTAGCCACCTTTTGCTTTGATTACTGCTTTGCACACTCTTGGCATTCTCTTGATGAGCTTCAAGAGGTAGTCACCTGAAATGGTCTTCCAACAGTCTTGAAGGAGTTCCCAGAGATGCTTAGCACTTGTTGGCCCTTTTGCTTTCACTCTGCGGTCCAGCTCACCCCAAACCATCTCGATTGGGTTCAGGTCTGGTGACTGTGGAGGCCAGGTATTCCTTCAATTTTGAATAAATCCCCAACAGTGTCACCAGCAAAGCACCCCCACACCATCACACCTCCTCCTCCATGCTTCACGGTGGGAACCAGGCATGTAGAGTCCATTCGTTCACCTTTTCTGCGTCGCACAAAGACACGGTGGTTGGAACCAAAGATCTCAAATTTGAACTCATCAGACCAAAGCATAGATTTCCACAGGTCTAATGTCCATTCCTTCTGTTCTTTAGCCCAAACAAGTCTCTTCTGCTTGTTGCCTGTCCTTAGCAGTGGTTTCCTAGCAGCTATTTTACCATGAAGGCCTGCTGCACACAGTCTCCTCTTAACAGTTGTTGTAGAGATGTGTCTGCTGCTAGAACTCTGTGTGGCATTGACCTGGTCTCTAATTTGAGCTGCTGTTAACCTGCGATTTCTCTGGCTGGTGACTCGGATGAATTTATCCTCCGCAGCAGAGGTGACTCTTGGTCTTCCTTTCCTGGGGCAGTCCTCATGTGAGCCAATTTCTTTGTAGCGCTTGATGGTTTTGGCCACTGCAATTGGGGACATTTTCAAAGTTTTCCCAATTTTTCAGACTGACTGACCTTCATTTCTTAAAGTAATGATGGCCACTCGTTTTTCTTTACTTAGCTGCTTTTTTCTTGCCATAATACAAATTCTAACACTCCATTCAGTAGGACTATCAGCTGTGTATCCACCTGACTTCTGAACACCACAACTGATGGTCCCAACCCCATTTATAAGGCAAGAAATCCCACTTATTAAACCTGACAGGGCGCACCTGTGAAGTGAAAACCATTTCAGGTGACTACCTCTTGAAGCTCATCAAGAGAATGCCAAGAGTGTGCAAAGCAGTAATCAAAGCAAAAGGTGGCTATTTTGAAGAACCTAGAATATAAGACATATTTTCAGTTGTTTCATACTTTTTTGTTAAGTATATAATTTCACATGTGTTAATTCATAGTTTTGGTGCATTCAGTGTGAATCTACAATTTTTATAGTCATGAAAATACAGAAAACTCTTGGATTGAGAAGGTGTGTCCAAACTTTTGGTCTGTACTGTATATCCTAAAAGTTTCACTCCTACCAGTAAGCCTAATAATAGACTGACACAATTCTGTCACCTCATCTACATCACAGACAAGACAGATATCTTTACAATAGAAGATGATACCTTTATAAGAATAGATGATATCACCACTATAGATAAACATCACTTAACCCCTATCATTACATCCACTACTGACAATAGATGATGTCACAGTTTATCTCCTCCCCTTCCCTGCACTGAGCATGTCTAGAAAACTCTCCCATGACCATAGTCAGATATAGACTATTGCAGCCTATGGCTATGGGAGTGCAGTAAAGCATATCACTAAGGCTAGGTTCACATCTGCGCAAAAACAGCAGTTACCTACAGACCACATAGACTATAATGGGATCTGCCACTGTTTTTATACTGAAACTGGTGGAGAGAAAAGTCCTCCATGCAGGACTTTTTGCAGTTTCTGCGGAGACTCTGGCACAGATGTGTACCTAGCCTAAATTCTTTTAACAGAGCAAAGAAAAAGCTGTGTGTAGATAATCACTTGAAAAATTATATACTTGAGGGAAATTGGCGAATTATTAGGTAGGGTAAAACCATACAATAATTGAACGAGAAGCGATCATGTCAATCTATTATACTGTATTGACATGAAAGTCATCGTTCATCAACATGAAGTCCACGTGTGTGAACAGGCATCGTCTACCAAATGGACGAGAACAGAGTACTGTAGGTAAGTGCACAAGGTTGCCAGACAAACAATCTATTAGGTCAAGGAAACAAGCAAGAACACACCTTCATTTCCTCCTCATCGTTCAAACACAGCAAAGGAATATTTCTTAATGTTACTAAATGTCACAAAGCCTAGGAATTATAATATCCCACCACAGGAATGATAAATATAATGACATCACACCATACAGGAAGAATAAGTACAACAATGTCAAAGTAAAGGGTCAGTACAGATAGCGATGTGAAACTACTAGGAATATATATATACAGTGTTGTCCCAGTTTAGGAATAAAGTGCAAAGTAATATCACAGTACGAGGGTAGTGCATACAGCGATACTAAAGACAGAGATGTCACAGTAAATGGGTTAACAAATATTGTGATGTCACAATACAGGGATAATACGTACAGAGATGTCTCAGTATGAGGATAATAAATACAGTGATATCACATTATGTGAATAATAAATACAGGGATGTCATATTATGAGGATAATAAGTATAGTGATGTCACAGTAAATGGGTTAATAAATAGTGATCTCACAAAACTGGAATAATACGTTCAGAGATGAAACCATATAGGGATAATCGGTGATGTGTCATTATGGGGATAATACATACAGTGATGTCACTGAATGTGGATAAATTAATTCTGTATTGTCACAATATAGACATAATAATGCTTATGAATAATAAAGATTTGATGTCACAGTAAAGAATTAAAGAGGTTTATAGGGTTCATAAATACCTGATCATCGGGTTCCCGTGAGGATCAGCTGTACGGGGGCCAATTCTGAAACCCACACTATACACAACAGATAGCTCCGTGCCTTGTATAGTGGTCAGGCACCAGTACTGCAGCTCAGATCCCATTGAAATCCTGATAACTGAAATCAGTGGGAGCTGAACTACAGTATTGTGCCTAGCCATTTTACAAGGAACAGAGCCATTTGTTTCTGGCACCAGAATTGGCCCCGTACAGTTCCTCGATGCTCGTCTGCTTGTTGAGCCCCCCCCCCCCCCACACACACACACACACACTGTCAAAAATAAAAAATAAATTCCTGGACAACCCCTTTAATGACTGAAGTGAATTAATAGCACAGTCCTATTGTAAGGAGGTAAAAGTAGGGCAGAGATCATGGCATGTAGGGTCAGGCTTTACACAGGGTTTGTTTATAGTGTACAGCCATGGAGATGCATAGGAGCTGTGTACACAAAACGGTACATTGGAATATTAATATATGGTTACAGTATTGTACATAACATTTCATTCTTGGCCTTTAAGATGTTGAATATATTATCAGCGCTGCCCAACCTCAGAACATCCTGTTCTCTAAGATCTTTGCTCAGGAGGTAAATCCATGCAAGTTTTATTGCTGCACTGTAGTGTTACTACCATTAACAAATCCTACAATGTACCACAATGGTAACACTTCAGCTCGCAACCACTGCACATTGATATAGTCTGGGATAATTCTTTATAGTGTCTGACAGGAATAATTTATACAAGTTCTTAATGGACTGTTGGATGATCAATACTGGGTGAAATATTCGGTTGCGCTGCATTTACATGGAGCCAAAAAGGTTTGGCTCATTCAGACATTGTCTGTGTCAGCCCTGGAGTATTAGGACTCTATTTGTTCTTAGATAGGCAATGCTGTGAATGGGATTATCTACCCATTAGTGTCTGTCTGGCCTTCTCACCTCAACGTAAAGAGAAAATCAAGGGCTCAAGGGTAAAGCTTATAAAATCACTGTGTCTAAAACCGTATCAGAAAACTCCTCCAGTTTGGGTAGAGCAAGTCTTGTGAGAAGGCATTTGTCCTTCGCTTACATCGAAACAGCTAGACTGAAAAAAAAAAAGGAAATAATGCTGAAACAGGAGGCGCTATGGAAGACTAATGCAGTCATGACAAGACCTGCAGTATTTGTAGAATTCCCTGTGGAGACGTGGAAAATCAAAGCAATGTGACTTTTTCGGGGGGAAGATTGTGGCCTCTGCGGATGCAAAGCTGTCGATCAAGAATCCCAAGCTTATGACTCATGATTTCTGCATTTTTGTCTAGAGGGTACTTTACTATAAAGCTACTTTTTTTTGGCAGGCGCGTATCATTTTAGGTTCCACTTATATTCAGTATAAGGCAGTAACGGGTGACTGTCATTTAGAAGAAATGTGTGGATGCGAAGATCATCATCATCATCATCATCATCATCATCACATCACATTATTAGATTATAACCTTAACATAATGCATTGCTTTTGAGCTTATCCTACTTTGTATACAGAGCACTTGTAGGTCGGGGATGGATTAGAATTCTACTTTTAAACAATATTTTTTACTTTAATACAGAAAAACCTTAAATGCTAAAAATACAAAAAATGTTAAAGGAGATAAAATTTTATTTTATTTCTTTTTAAGAAAACTGATTCTGCCCATCTTCTTAAAAAAAAATAAATAAAATTATCCCTCTGGATAACCTCGTTGCTAATATTTTTTTTTTTATTATTATTGTTTATATATATAGCACCATTAATTCCATGGTGCTTTTACATTTGCGGATTTACATACGGTACACCAGATATACAAAACAGATAATGCTAACAGAGACCAACTGGTACAGTGGGATAGAGGGCCCTGCCCGCAAGGGCTTACAGTCTATGAGTCTATAATATTTTGATTTTATAGTTTTTTTTTTTTTTGTTTTTTTTTTTAATTTCACATTGGTAGATATCACCTTTTATAGGTCACATCTGTCTGCAGTTTCTCTTATCTCCCATATTTCCCCTTGTGTACACGGGGCACTCTGATATCCTGCCTCACTAGTTCACTGATGGGTTAAAGGCTTGTACAAGATTAGATAAACTTTGACTGCTTTTCTCCGAAAAAACTGTCACACCTGTTTGTGTGTTTTCTTCACTGTAGCTCAGCTCCATTCAGTTTATTGGAGCTGAGCTACAGTGCAATACCACACACAACCAATGGACATATGTGGTGCTGTTTCTAAAAGAAAGCAGTCATGTTTTTGTAATCCTTTACAGTCCCTTTAATTGATTTCCTATAAATAAGGGTAAAAACATTGTGCATTTTAAGGAAGGTTGTTATGGACACAATGACTGACAGCTTAGACAAACTGGTGAGTAGTTCATCATGGGTAACTAGTAACTAGAAAAAGGTAAGGCAATTTGGTAACAGTCAGTTCATTCCTTTATATACAGATGTGTCTTTACTTACCTTTGCTCTTGTCTCAACAAACTGTTTCCCAAGACTACTGGCGTCTTTAAAACAAAAAACAAGTGATATTGTGATACTCTGTCACAAGATGTTTCTCCCGTCTGTGCCTATGTGTGGTCACCCAAGAGGTTACCGTTATTAATGTCCGTTGCGGTCATACGTCACAGGATGAGAGGAACAGACATAAAATGACAGACGCATACAGAGCCCCCTTCATTGTGTGTCCATCTGCATTTACCCTCATGTAAAAAAATTCTTTTCCATCATGTTTTTTTTTTTTTTTTTTTCTTTTCTCACAAAAGAAAAAGTCCTGCATGCAGGACTTTTGCTTTTCTTACAAAAGTAAACAAACATGATAGAAGAAAGTGTCTGTCATGTTGTTTACATTGGCGCTAATGGGAACGGACACAGATATTTGGAGCCAATATTCTGCTACTGTTAATGTCCGCTGCTGTCATCCTATGACGGATGACAGCAGTGGACATTCATAAGGGTAGTGTGAACGTAGCCTAAAGAAAAATAAATTTCCAGCAGTCTTGGTGTCCTAAAGGAATTTCCGAAAGTACAGTTCTATACTTTTATAAGTCTTATGAACTATTCTGTGTCCTATACAGTACTATATACTGTTTATAGCACACATCGCTTTCTATATCTGTATTGTCGCTAACCTTCAGTTATACTTTTGTTGATAAACTCCATTTCCCATGATTTTCATCCACCCCAGGGGCTTCCTATCGATTACATTGTGTACAGTGCTACTAAAGACTGTAACTCAGTTTAATGGCAATAAAATGTCTTAATCGTGTTATTGATAGTACAGCCGAGTAAAATGTTAAATATAACTGCGAGAATCTAACAACTCTCTTCAGGCTATATATATTTTATATATCACGCCCCCCAATTGGACAGCATCAAGCTCCATTACCTCTTGTGTCTCTCTGTCATTGGGAGCGATCAATATCCATTAAGTTCCAATCACAAGCTCAAGCCAACTTGCAAAACCTGCAATAATTCTGAGCAAATGCCTGAACACTGCTCTCGAGCGCTCTTCCTTCCACCACGCACATAAAGAACACTCTGCTATTTCAGTAGTCAAACTCTCACCATTTAGCTTTGTCATAAGGTGTTCTTAATGAACAGTGGGTCTGCTAGGATGGCGCTAGCACATTGAAAATACGTTTTTCTGTAAATACATATAATATCACTTGAACTTTACAAAAATAGTCAATACCGTCTTGGATGCTAATATTACAAATCGATTGTGGATTTTCCATCTCTATAAATTGCTGGCAGACTGGATTGTTTTATCTATCTATCTATCCTGTGTATAATCTACACATGATGACCCTATACAATCTAAATCATCAATAGCTCTAATATATATATATATATATATATATATATATATATATATAATATAATAGTATATTTCAGATGTGCCTACTGCTTGTGATTTTCCAGAGCTGTGAATTGCTGAGACTTGTGGCACAAGATCCTTACTTTGCAGCCAACTGATTTGATTGTGGAAACTTAATTGACTCTTAAAGCTTTTAAGTACCCAATGGAGAGCTTCTTCAATGGGGGAGGGTTGATTTGGGCCCTGCATGATGCAAAGAGGAAAAAAAAATACACTGCCGAACTTCAGGTTGTATTATATCTGTGTATTTATCATTACACTGTAAATATAGTATATTACGTCCTAAATTTTGGTGACGAACCATGCAGACTGCCTCTTTATACAGACTTGACCATATTTTTCATAGTCTGCTAGAAGAATGACTGAATAACAAATCATTTAATGCGATGTTAGATTAAAAGCTCTGCTGCAGCACACACAAAAGACTGTGGAACTAGTTCTTCAATTATTGTACATCAGGAGCACTTAGCGGCCTCTTATACACATCTGCACACAGGTAAAACATGGATTAACTGGAAGTTAAGAGCTTCTGTACAGAGACTTTGTGTACCTGTTACAGAGAGGACTCTGCTTATTACAGAACATTATGTGAAATAATATGATGTATATAGACCAAAACATCTCATCGCTGAGGAAAGAAAACCAAATTATTGTGACAAGACTTTATGGTGTAAATCAACAACGTTAAAGGGACTTTTTCAGCAGGTAAATTTTTTATGAAGTGCTCAGAATGGGTTAAAAAAAAAAAATAAGCAAAACGCACCCCTCCAAACTCCTGCCACTACTGCTCAGTTACTGCCTGGTGCCCCGCCAGTCTCTACTTCCTGGTGCTTCTCGACACGCATGAGATGAAAGTTACAAATGATTTGTGTTGGGTCTTGAAATAGAGGAGTAAGAGCTTTAAATGTGTGCCAAATAAAACATTTTTCAATGTATGTACGCTTGAAATTGTCATACATATATGTCAACCAAACCGTATCCATACGGAGAATGATGGAATAATTTCTTAGTTGACACTGTTATGGCAGCTGTACTTGCGAATGTCAGAAAAATATGTTGTGACGGCTGAGAAGTCAGTTATAAATTTCCATATCCAACACTACTTAAAGTGGTGTGGCTTAAAAAAACAAATAAATGCTCACCTGTCCATTTGGCTGGGGATCCTGTTTGGGTCACCGATCTCCCTGACCTTTGGCCTGCACAGAAGTGTATCAGCCAATCAGTGACTGAGCAGTGATGTTCTGTTCAATCGGAGCTTCAGAGCTTACTCACTGATTGGCCGACGTGTTTGTGCACAGCAGGAGGTAAACGACAGGAGACCCGAGCGGAGACTTTCTCTGAATCCCAAGCCAAACAGACAGATAAGGATGTAGCATTTGTTATTTTAAGCTTACCTATACCGTAAAAAGTGGACCACTCCTTTAACCGTTTTTACCCTGAAGTCTGCCATTGCAAGAAAGCTGCGAAATCCCTATAGATATTATATAGTCAATTACTCCTCGCAACTTTCATTCAATGTCTATGACCTCCTATTCTTTCCCACCACGCAACATACATAAGCAAGAATTACACCATTTTCCCTACTGATGGTGCCAGCCAATGCATCCTCCAGCTTAACTCCCTTGAAAACAAAAGGAATGTGCATGTTGGAATCTAACTGCCCGATCCTTCTCTCCAATGAGAGTCTCTTGGCCCTCATACACATTAAATGGTTTTGTGTTCTAACAGGTTTGGCCGATATTAATCTAATGTGGTTGGCCAGCCTTAGGTTAATCATTAGTGTTTTTTTTGTTTTGTTTTGTTTTTTATATATTAACGTGTTAACTGTTTTATTAGTTATGCTAACTTAGATTGATATTGATCTAATTAAAGAATAAAATCTGTGTAAACACATATTAAACCAGGCCATACCTATTAATTCCCCCTGCTGATTTTGGTTGACCATCTAATGTGTATAGAGGCCTCCCAAGCTGTGTGGGACAAAGGGTAAGTATAAATACTTAGCTGTCTGTTCTCCGACCCCTTATGCTCCTTCCTGCTTTGGGAGCACTTGACGTCACAGCAGTGCGCCCAGAGCAAGAAGGAGTGGGACCAGGGAGCACACAGGTAAGTAATGACTCAATATTACTATAAGGGGAACCAAAGAAGTGACCATTGTATGGGCCATACAGTGACCACATCACTATTTCCCCCCCCCCCCCACAGTGGTCCCTTCACTGGTCCCCCATACTGTGTGGGGACCAGTGATGGGGCCATTATATTGTGTGGGGGAAGTGATAGGGGCGACATTAAAGTGTATGAGGAATTAGGGGGGGATATTAAAAGGGTTGTTTGGTCTTAATTTTTTTTATGGCCTATCTTCAGGATACACAATACCCAGATAACCGCTTTGATATTTCCCCACACACTTTAATGTTTCCTCCGCAGGATATTGGCCACCATCTCTGGTCCCCATACTATATGGGGGACTAATGAAGGGGCCAGGGAGGTGTAAAATTAAAAAAGGAAAAAAAAAAACATATTCATCTTTCCCCAACACCCCATTGTCCCCTGCCAGTGTCCATTCAGTCTCATGGTGGTGCCTCATTTTTGGAAATCCTGTACCTAATTGGTCTCAGCGATCACATGAGTTGCAGGACTCCCAGCAATTAGGCGCCAGTATGAGACTGAATGGACACTGTTGGTGGGTGCCAGGGACAGGTGAGTGTGTTGTTTTTTTGCTTTTTTTAATTTTTACACATTCCAGTCCACCACATGGGTTGCTCCAATTCCTGGACAACCTCTTTAAAGGGTTTATCCATCTTACTAATATTGATGGCCTGTCCTTATCTGCAAGGGTCCGACAGTCAGGATCAGCTTTTCCAGGACAGTGCTTGCTTGCCATACAGGGTTTAGCGGTGGTTTTAGGTAGCGCAATGGTGCACATCGTATGGCGAGTGAGTAGCATGGCTCCTGACATGTTATTACCTGTAACCGCTCTTTCTGGATACAGCTGATCTGACCTGGTGTTGGCCCCTAGAAAAACTGGTGGCCCCTATACATCCCAGTGACTGACACTGTTGGAGTTCAACTGACTGATCTTTTTGTTCTTGGACAGATAAGCTGCTGCCAGGGGAGTCTGGTTGTGGTTTTCTCCCCAAGCCCTATTCAGTAGTCTGCTAAGCTGAGGATGCATGTGTATGGGGAAGTCAGACAAGATCTCATTCAGCCGACAGCTTTCTAAACTGTATGGCCATCTTGGAGCATAGATAAATGTCTGCTGAATGTGACACTTCTAGCAAGATCTGATAGTCTTATCTGTATGAGTGCAATCCAACTGTACCCAATGGTAGACCACAAGGTAAAAAAAAAAAAAAAGAGTTAACTTTCCTTTGTACCCTCAGGAGATAAGTGATTCCAGTTATTAGCAGTGACTTTTCTTCCTCTGCCTATTCAAAGCGACATTTGAGTAATGTTGACCCAGCCAAGTATGTCTGTGAGAGACTATAGCTGTTAGCTTAGTGTACATTTAGCTGCCTGGATCTTATATATAGGAACGCCAGACTTTAATATGTCATATTGATTATTAGAATGAGTGATTATCATCAACTGAGCAAATCCTTCCAGATCTGCATATACAGAGATTATCACGAGATAATGGTCTACTAGGAATAATCCTAATGTTTTCATTTGTCATAATCATAGACTTTTTATAATGTGGTCACATTGTAATTTCTCCCTCATTGAGTTATGGGCGGTAATAGTTCTTTATAGAAAAATCATTTGATCAAGGTTACCAATTGTTTTGTCCCCATCTCATATTTGTCAAACACATTAGGACTAAAGCCAAAAATATATTTTAGATAGCTGGACGAGTGTTTGGATGACAGCTATCTCTACCAACTTCCCTATACACTTGCAGACTCATTGGGGCAAGTATACTGAATAGGAGAGGAGAGGGAGCTGAAATCCAAACTCCCGATCCTTATTTCTCCTGGCACCTGCTGTCATTGAAATCAAGAGGACCTGATACACATTAGATGATTAGCCTAACCTGTCAAAAATGGAGACTTCGGCTGCCACAAATCTAATGTGTATGGCCAGTTTAATTAACGTCTGTGATGATCTCCAACCTGACATACAAAACATGAAGGAAGATGCTATAGAAGTCATCATAATGTAGACAAGGCAATGAGCCATGGAATTAGCCCAGCTTCAGCTTCTGATATGAATCTGCTTGTGCCATAATATTTTCTAGTGACTGCTAAACATAATAGTTAGAAGATCCCATTTACAATGTGGGTGTATGGTAACAAACATGAAATATTTTAAGAGAAATCTATGAGCATTATCCTTGCAAAAATAATGGATGTGTCCATGAATTGTGACCAGCAAGGATTTGAGTCATTGGTCTACGACTCACACCAGTGATTCAGAACGATTTCAGAGAGAATTGCTCTTATCAGGCTGCTTCCCTGTCTCAACTAAAATAGCTTTCACTCTGAAAATCACTGCTCTGTCTGCAGGTCACTTGATTCATGATTACTTATGTCTATAGAAGCCTATGGAGAGGGGATGGGGAGCAGAGAACAGGAAATACTGGAGATAAGAGAAGAAATCCATGGTTAGCCTGGTGCTGGAGCTGAATAGAAGCTTTCTATTATAACCAAAGTACTTTACTCACATCTGTACAAATCAGTACTTCTCTATGTATGTCCTGCATGGTCCTAAACAGAGCATACATAGAGCTCACACAATTGGGGCCAGAGCTAGCAAGTGCCAGACTGCAGTGCACTCCTGGGAGATGCAGTTGCTTGATGCAGCCACATGGTGCAAGCATTTACTTCCCACAGAAAATGAAAAGAACAGACCTGTAAAGAGGCAAAAATGATACTGCTGAGCATTTTTTTTTAATTCATGGGATAACCCCTTTAAGCTTCTGTTCTTTATGTAGCAGTCCATTGGTAAAGTGGCAAAGATTACTGTCAGTCACTGAGTTGGACTGCTACCGGACGCCTAAGCCCAGAAAGAGCAGAGGTTAAATGAATGAATTACTAGTAAAACTTAATCTATAAAATATATATATTAATCTACTCATTTTACTGTAAACGTGTCAAGTTTCTTTAAAGGAAGCTGAAAAAAGTTTACCTTCTCCACTGTAAAATTGCAATATTGTGTCTCAACAATGTGAAGATTCATTTACATAAATTGAATAAGCATTTCAGTACAGTTTGACTTAATAGAAAAAAGAGAAAAGTACAGTCCAATACAGTAATATTAAATGATAAAAATACTGTACTGTATATACTCATCTACAGTAAGCGCAAGAACTGCATTTCCATAGAGAATTGATTAAAACTTTTTATTAAGTTATGAATTATTAATTCATGTACTTCCATGATGGATATTTCATGAACGAATATTCAGTGTTTGCACTTTTATGTACACATATAACCTACATGTCGGTATATGAAGTTTTATATATTTTGTGTTCATCTTGGTGATATATATATATATATATATATATATATATATATATATATGATAGAAGAAGAACATTTAGATCTCATGTCACAGTCAAAGACAGATGAGCAATGCAAACAATACTATTCTTGTCTATTGACGATCAGGTTATCATTGCCTTTAGAACCTCCTAGCAGTAACTAAAATAATGTATCCTAAATTCTAAGCTTTAGCATACAAGCGTGTATAGGGCTCCTATGGGTTCATTTCCCAAATTTCCACTTTTAACTCAATTACAAATCCATTGGTGGTCTTTCAGGGGTATTGTGTTGATGACCTAAGCTTAGGATAGGTCATCAATAGTAGATTGACAGGGTGCTACTCCCAAGACTCCTGCCTATCAACCGTTTGCCACACCTGCAGAATAACAGAGCTAGTACAGCTCTGTACACTGTGTAGTGGCCAGGTACTCAGACCCATAGTTAGGCATTTTTCAACATAACTGGCTAAACTATACTGAACTCTATCCACTGTTTGCATTTTTGCAAAGATAAAGTGCTGGAAAGTACATGATCCTTTTTTGATACCACTTTTGTAAAGCTTCCAAGTGAGCCAAAGCGTCTCCAAAGGGTCCCATGACTGCAGGTTCATGCAGGATTGCTAAGGCACCCGGCTACATTAATGGGGTACTGTATCTGCAGTGAAGAACAGAGTCAATCTTATCAAAAGCAAGTAGAGTTGAGCCAGTGCCATGCAATGGAAAGTGGCTATTGACTTCAAAGGGACTGAGCTTGCAGTATATTTCCCAGTATTTGGATTTGTGCTAGTTACGATACACTGTAGACTCTGCAGCTGATCAGTGTGGATGGGGAGAGTCCGACCCTGACAGTACCTGGCATAGGTCAGAATAGGTTCCATCAATAACCCTTGAAAGAAAAAAACTGATGCTGTGGCAGCATGCTGCTCTAATGCAAAGTTATGAGTCATTTTACCAATAGTGGACGTGGTTATAGAATTCTTTGTAGTGTAGACCGAGCTATCAGTTTCATTCATGATCTTTCTAAGCAGATCTTTTTAGAAAGGTTATTTCCAGCAACTTCCATGCCGATAATGCCATTGTGGGACTTTCTGCTCACAATGACCTCTCAGTGGGACCATTTCCCTTCTTTATTGGCAATATTATGATGGCCTCGCATTACTCAGCTACAAGTAAATTGCCAAGTGCATGTTTAAGGCAGATATTCGCCTTTCCTGCCTCTCTTCTTGCTCGGTTACGATCAATACGAAGCATGGCGGCACAGGTCCATCCTCCTAAATCCTTCTTTATTTCATGAAGGAGCAGCTATGGATTTTTACTTCCTTTAGGCAGCTCCGTTTTTGTATGCATAATATATAGCCTGTGCGTTGTGCATTTTATGTTCTAAGGTGGAAGCCTGGTTGTCTTACTTATTTGTTCTACTTGAAAGCATCCTTCCTGACATCTTACTTGCAGTTGAAGATGTCTTTGAGATATGAGCCCTCTCAATGCCTGGCTGGCTTTTACTAGTATACTGATACCAAATTCAACATTGTGTTGAAATATTCCAGATATGACTCAGTGTCGAGACCTATATGTCTTTAAGCAAAGGCTTATTTTTAGAATGACTTATACAGTTTTTATTCGGATAAAGAATACTCACATAAAATGTTATAATTTAAGAAACATTCCACTAAAAAACGTATAATATAATAATTGCTCTATAACAGCGGAACATTCTGAAAAAAACTTTCCTGCATATCTCCTCTATTTGACGTTAAATCCAACCTTTCTTATTTCCAGGAATGAATTGATGTTAAATTGTCAGTACTGTATTATGGTTTATTAAATGACAGTCATTGATTTAGCCAAATAATGTGTTCTTTAGTATGGCCTTTGCCTAAATGTAATATAAAATAGGCCAAATAAAGTGTTTTTGTCTATAGAAACCAATACAATTCCAGCTGAGAGTTAGACTTTATTCTGAACTGTTTGATCATCACAGACTTCACTTCACATTGCTTGGGGATCACCAGTCTATTGGGGCCTCCTGACTCTCCCCTGATGACAGATGTTAGGGGAGATAAGGATCAGGTTGATGGATATCAATAACCCTATCCTTTTATTCACAGGGGTGATAACCTGCTGCCAAAGAAGTATGGCACTATCTACATCCCCTCTCCCTATTCAGAACACATGGACTGTTGTATTTCAACATGCCTAATCCATAAAATAGTGACTGGCAGAATTTTTCCCTCCTATCCCCACAAAGAACACATGTATGTATGGGGAATGTTGGGAGAAATAGCAGTCAACAGAACAAATATTTCGCCAACAGCCTTATTACAGGTGCTTCAGGAGTTCCAGGTGAGAACATAACACCCAGACTATATTTTTGGGATAGAAGCCAGCAGGAACCAATGCTAACATTAGTGTAACCACAAAAATCAGCTTCATATACTGTAGATCCAGAAAAAGTACAAATGGGATTGGGGTGAAATTAATCCAGAAGCCCCAGAACAAGGTATTATTAGGACCTGTAAGAAGATGCAGCCTAAGTAAATTTTGTCCTTAATCCAAATAATAACCCATTAGGATTTCTGTACCTGTAAACCTACAAAAACATAAAAACACATTGTGTTACCAGGATGAATTCAACCTCTGCTTTTTCTAATGGCTGTGCCAGATCCAGTCCCATATGAACTTCCATTTCACCTAGAATAGCTCATGGACTCTCCTTCCGTATGTATGTTTTCTGAGGAAGAACAGGACAACAAAGCTTCTTATTCTATATATATTTTTTAATGTTACCTAAAACTATAGTTTATCACTTTTGGTGATAACTGTCTAATTAGTGGGAGTCCAACAACGATCACAAGAACAGGGGTCTCTTATACTCCCATCTCATTGAAGCAGTTGGTTGCTCATGCATGGCTGATTCATCCACTTCTATGAGACTACCAGGGACAGTGGCACATCAGGTGGCAGGAACAGTGGGGGTTCAACTGCTGGGATCAGAGTGGCTAGGGAATAACGTGAAATAACCAAAATACCGCTTTAACGATCTTTTAGAAATAAGCTGTGGTTATAATTGACATAAAGATCAGTTGTATGATGAAGAGTCTTACGCCAGATGTTAATGCACTTCATTTTACACTTAGGTCTTGCGGAATAACTTCTCAATTTTTTAGTTCTCTCCCATGACTCCCAAAGACGGTCCAGCAATATGATTTTTTTTTTTTTTTTTTAACCCTGCCATTTATTTCCTGCTGCAGTCAATATCACTCCCGAATGATTAATGTATTTTTTATGGCACACCAGATGGAAGAAGGGAAGTGGCAGATGAATGAAGGCGATTTATGGGTCACAACTGTTTGTCCCCTTAAATACCCTTTTAGCCTTTGCTCTAGTAAATCTATAGCAGCTTTTTCACTACAATAAGGAGATTGACCCTTTATATATCATAAACCAAAAGCATAGCTATACATACATCAGAGGTGTGAGCTGTACCCAGCCCGAGTGCTTGGCAGGTCCAATAATTGGAGGGTCTATACCCCAGAAACTAGAGGTCCACATATGGCTCCACTTTCCATTAAATAGATCTGGCTTCAAAAAGGTCACTAAGGACCGAAACGTTGCTTTATGGATCTGAAGATTTTATGTTTACCTTTTAATTCATGGTGGATGATTTCATGTTACATGTCTTCTAATGTGAACGATAATAAACTTTATTATGTTTGCAATAATGCAATCTTTAGTGTGTGCCGTCCCAATAAAAAGACTCTAGTATTGTAAATGGCACATGGTAGTGGTGGTGAGTTTAACAGATTTAGGACCATTAAGTTACTCTTCTAAGAAGATCCTAGTTTAGAAGACTGGAAACAATTCCCAGATTTCCATAGGAAATGTTTCCCTCATTATTCCTCCATATTTAGTCAAGTTCAGGTTTATAAACTGGCCTAAATTTCATGTGAGACAAACAGTGGAGGCAGTGGACTTTCCAGACAGAGGTGTTTAGTTGGTTAAATTCCAGAAGTTTACATCCTTTCCTTAGCTCCAGTTAAGTTAAGGACTCCAGTTTCTTGGAAAGCCAAAACAATATTGTGATATGCTAGTAAACCCTTGACAGACACAAGTCACAACACAACCACTGGGTGACCAGAAATAGACACATAAAAGGTGGACATCTTGTGACAAAGTATTGCGAAATCATGTTGTTTTGAACAGCTGGTCATCTCCTGACACACAGTCTTGTCCAGTCAAGAGGGAACGTAAAAGAGGACACAAAAAATAAGTCGTTGGCCTCAAGTGGAAGGAAAAGCAATTTCTACAGAAGAATAATGTTAGAACATTATATAATGTAAAACGCAAAGTACAAGCATTGTTTTCCAATGGCCTTGTATATAACAATCAGCTATTATGTCTAGGCTTTCTAATAACATGGATAACAATGTTACTGTTATATAGTCTTTAAATGATTCCTCTGCTTTATTGTTCTGAGTTCCAAGTGGACTTTTTCTTCTATTCTATAATGTTCACTTGCTTTGTGCCCAGATGTCATTTAGTCATTTTATGCTAATCACATTCATCTTCAGTCTCGTCTTCACCTGTACAGAGCTTAACCTCTACTGACTTCTATCTCTTTGTATCAAGTCTACTCTCTCCTCTCCTGTTATATGCCCAGGTCTGTGTAATTGCAGCCATTCCTATGCCTTTTACGAATTCTCTGTCTCCTTCCATCTGTACTTTTGATATTATCTTTTTGTTCTCTTGATAATTACTTTGACCTTGCCCTTTTGCTCTGCTGCTATAGCCACCTATACGTCTATATATATGTCATGCTGATGTTATTACAGTTTTTCCATTTTTGCTTGGATTTCCCACCAATCTCTCATTCTTCAAAAATGATCGATTGTTATACAGAATACTTTTGGGATTCATATAAGGTACTACATGTTGCAGTAGCTATGGCTTGTGACCCCTTAGTACAAATCAACTGCAAATACTGTATATCAGTGAGGGAAAAACTGAATGCCCTACCATGGAAGCCACGAGGGGGCTATACAATGTGACCTCCAGATAGCAAATAAACGCCCATGACTCTTTAGAATTTTGGGGATACATCATTTAAAGTTCTTTTTTCTACATGATTTAAGTACACACCCTAAATACAGCTAGACAGTGGCCCAAATTTAGCAATGCCAGTTTTTTGGCATGAAAGTGTCCACTTTGTTGACTTTCCGATTCTCTCTAGCCACTCTTGAGAATAGTGAATGCAGCAGGGTTTAAGATGGACTGAGATGTGGTTTCTTGGACCAACAGATTTGCTATAACTTGCAGTAATATCTTGCACCTTATCTAACTGAATAAAGTTATACTTGCAATATTGACTAGATCCTGGCTGGTATAAATTTCAATTCTGGTGCTAGGACCCTCCCAAGATGCGCCAGAGTTATTAAGAAGCTCTAACAACTGATTAGGCGTCGAAAAGGAAACTCTAGACTTAATAAATCCCTCCAGTGGGCGTGTGATGTGGTTGTATTTTTGTTTCCATACATGTCCCAGTGGAAAGGATGAGCTACCATAATCTAGTACCGGAAGTGTCTTGCGATAAAATAAGTAGAGATTCCACATCTTTTGTTCGTCTCACAAGAATGTAGTTTGTCTTTAATTTTGGTCGTATGTTCCCTTTGCATTGTCAGCTCTTACTACCCAGGCTCATCTATATTGAATTGTATCACTATGTCATTCGCTTCAGGCATCTTCCACAAATTTTCTCCTTTTACGTTGATTTGTTCTAGTCAGTGACAGGAAAATTGAATATATCTACAGCCTTTCCTTAGCCTGCCAATCCATTAGGTGTAATCTATGTATGTTTGTGGCTTCTTTGTTTTACTGTCGATGTATAGAATAGTTAAAAAGCAATTCCAGCTGTTTTTCAAAGTCTAAGTGCTATTTTATGGCAGTCAGAGCAGTTGTTGCCTCCTTTCCATCAGACAGTATCCAGAACTATTACGCCATCTTTGGGTACTCAATGATAAAATTAACACCAATGGATCTCTTCTCTGTTCTCGAGAAGATTGTTATTTTGTAAATGTAAATTTGTACATATGAATTTATTTGGTTAGTTAGCCTTGGTCTGTCGGTGCATAAGGAAGACAAGCACTTGTGCCACTAGTTTATCTCTCCTGATATGTAAGTTTTGGTAAATAGAATAATTTCCTGATAGCACCTTGTCTTAGAAATTTGACTTATGATGTTACGCTGTTCTTCTGTGATCCTTCCTACAAATGTATGAATAAATTAACAACTGGGTATTTCCATTTCCCATGTCATAGGGGTGTCCCTGGTCCTCTCCAGTGATTGGATAGTGTGAAACTAGGCAGGGACACCACCCCAGCTGGTAATATCCAGTTGTCAATTTATTTATAAATTTCTAGGAGGAATAACAGAGGAACAGCACAACGTACATGTATAAGAAATCCCGATTATTTACTAAAACAGGGGGCCTTTATAACCAGGATAAATCCTTGTGTGCCTTTGAAAGCTCTTATGTCAGCGTCTAGTTGTCACCATTGAACGTCTTAACATTATTACCTTAGATCTGGTGGACTATAAAAGTAGTACAAGATATATATTGAAGGGAGCAGTGATCAGATGGCTGTACAGATTAGATATGTTATCTATGTCACCCACTAACTTAGGATCACCTTAAACTAAATCTATATGGCAGCAATAATGGCCTACAAGCTGTGCACCATGTTTATTAAGTGTTTTAGACACTTTCTTTGCCTTACCTGACAAATGGGTGGGGCTTGATGGAAAGGGTATAGTTTAAGACAGAAGTTGAGACTTTAAGGCTAAGGCCCCACATTGCAGAAACACCGCTTTTTTGTTGCAGATTTTGCTGCTGTTTGAGCCAAAGCCAGGAGTGGATTGCACTGAAGGGAGAAATATATGAGCTTTCTATATATTTCCCATTCCTGCTGTAGCCATTCCTGGGTTTGGCTCAGAAAAACACAGCAAAATCTGCAACAAAAAAGCAACGTTTCCCCACTGTGAGGTTTTAGCCTTTAGGAGTTTTCCAGGGAGAGTTTCTATGATTACTTCCCCAAGTTTCAATAAACTAGATGAACTACAAGTTTCTGGGCTGGTTCCAAGCCTGGGTCATGTGATATGAATTAGGACCCGAGACACTCGCCTCCTCCCTCCTCTCCCGTGTTCACAGGTAGGTATCTGTATTATAGGGACTGGCTTTACTATTACAATGATGGTGTATTCAGCCAACCTCCGAGGAGTGGGGAGGCAGAGCGACTCTAGGACTAGGAGTCAGAACCATCCCAGACACCTATGGTCCGTCCGCGGTAGAATCTCGGAGAAGTAAGTATAGAAACCATCCATGGAGAACCACTTTCACACCGTGCACCCGGGATTGTGTCAAAATTGTGGAGCAAATTTCTTCTGCTGGTGCTATAAGCTTAGACTTGATGGTATAAAGATGCACCAGATTTTTCATCCAGCATCAGTCCCTTTAATAAATTTTGTGTAATTTAAGACTGTCTAGTCTAAGTATGCACTGTCTAACAGGATTAGGAAATCTACCCCAATGAATCATCACATGCCTTCTTACTGAGATAGAATACAGTGCTCTGAAGGAACCAAATAGTGGTAACCAGAGTGACCAAAGGTTTGTGTTCCCTTTTATAAGGCCGCATTGCTGTGGATCATTAGCAGAAATTTTGTGAGGTGCCACGAGTTGATGATAGAGGTGCAGACTCTTTTTCTGGAATTCAGAGACACAGACTCAGTTCACAGCCCTATTAAGACACATTTCAAGACAATTTCTCATCATCCTCCACCTAATGAGTTCTAATTTCTTGAAGTTTCCTTTAATTAATCCTGCCAAGGATATTCCCCCGCAGTTATATTAGATCCTGACACAATTGTTTATGTGTTTTACAGCTGGGTTTAATTGGCACAGAAATGACACAATGCCACACAAGGTCCCAGAAGGATTACAGGAAACCACATTCAGCTCTACCTAACAAAACTTCCAGCTACACTTCTATATAATTAGGATGTACACAAGAAGCAGAGCCTTAATTCCGGCCATTCATCAAAGTGTTTATGCTTTCCATCGTCCCATATTCACATATGCTTGTTTAATGATCCTTTTATTGAGTTTTTATATTTTTATATTAGCATTGCTGTTTTAGAAACATAAAGCACAACCAGAAAGTAGTTAAATACTATAAAAAAAGACCAAAAAACTTATCCAGGATTGCCAAGAGGAAAACATGCGCCGTCTTAATGCTGTCTAAGAGACAATCTGATTATAGGTAGCAGCAACTTCTCAAGGGGATTGAAGAAACCTCAGCTTATTCTGAGAGCTGCCAAATCTGGGTAAACTAATCAACTTTACTATTCATGTCTGAAGGTTTTACATACTCTTAAAATAAGGCAGGTATTATTTCACTAGTCACTGATCTGGAAGGGGGGGACAAGAACATATTAAAATGTTCTGCAAAGTCCTACTGTACATTCTGTTCTGGTTCTTCGGGAGAGTTTGCAATAATATGTTATAAAATTGCATTCTGTACCAGAACTGTTCAAACAGCCAGTAAAGCTGTATTTTGGTCCTTAATGTGCCCTATAAAACTGCTGTTCACAGTGCAAGCGACAGTGCCCCCTTTATGAGCCATGGTACCCCTGAGTCAGTCACATCGTCATCAGTGTTAGCTACAGTCCACTGATAAAAACCATAATACTCCTAGTAACAGCCACTATGGCCCCAGTCAGATTAGTACTTTCCTTTGTATAGTTCTTCCTCTGGCCCTTTGTCTTTTCATGGTCCTTCCCCAGCAAAAAGCAAATTACCCATACACTCCTAATGATGCGAACTGTGATAGAGAAGGAAAATGTACAAGATAGCAGGACCATCCTACTAACTTTAAGGGATTTAGTAGGCATGCATAATAAAAGTATATGCATCACTCCCTAACAGTTTGAGGTGCACCGTATACTATATAAAATTACAATTTTAGCATTTTCTAATTTGTTGTAAAGTACTAGCATTGACACTCCGAAAATTAGCTTAAAATCCACCTTCTATATGCATATCAATGGTGTTTCTGCAACCCCTTTTACATACATTGGAAAATGTTCACTTCAATTTTACAGTGGAAAAAAAAAAAACATCCACCGTGAAAGTATGTGGAACGCAACTTATGTAGCTCAGAAATGGAGAGGATTAGCCTCATTACATTTATGGGAGGTTAATCCTTGGGTAAAACTGCTATAAATTTTCCACAAATCTGTGCAAAGAAATCCAAGTGTGCAATGTCTGATTTCAGTCGAACAAATACACATTGAATTTTAATCCCATTTGTGAACATTACGTAATGGTAAATTTGGAAAAAAAAAAATGTCTAGCCTAGTATTAAATGCAACACATGGTCCCAATTACTAATATCTGGGCTTGATCACATGATTCTTGATTACATGATTCTTGATCACATGATTGACCCCACTCTACTCCTCCTGCTTGTCCTTGGAGTAGAGCAGGGTGGGTCACCTGATCAACAAAAGGTATGTCAGGAAGGGGGCCAAAATACAAGACTTCCAATCCCCAGGCAGTAGTTTAGAAAGCTCACGATTGACCTGACAGGGATGTAGCACAGATATTAGTAAGTGGGACCTTGTGCTGCATTTAATACAAGGCTAGACCTCAAATAACCCCTCTAACTTATCAGGAGATCACGCTGCTTTTAGAAAAGCTGCTTAATTTGTGACACCCATCTCTCGACATCTTCAGCCAAGAGGACAGATAAGGGAGGACACATTTACAATTGTCAATAGTTAAGATTTTGAGCTATATTCATAATTTTAATGTATGATGATAGGGTTGTCATAAAATCAGTGAAATGTCAAAATCTGGTCCTGTCCATGCCGCGGTAATAAGGATTATTATTTAAAAGAAATAAATGTGAGAAAAATGTGATCTGTGATCAATAATTCTAATTTTCCATTGCATTATTGCTCGTCCTGAGGGTATTTTCTATTAATAGATGATATATCAGGACAGATATTATCATTTGGATATTGAGGTGATATAGTATAATGATTATAACTTGGATTTACAGCTTAATCTAAGAATGTAATGGTCAACCAGATCCTGAATAACTTGGTTTCTCCTTTATTTGTCTGATAAAAAGTCTGTCTTTGTTGCCTATAGCAACCAATCAGAACTTAAACTCACTTCTTAAACTGGTCTGGGAGACTGAAAGCTAAATAGATTGGTTGCTATAGGCAACAAAGATAATCTTAGGGTATGTTCATACAGCTGAATTTTTACTAGTTGAAAAACTCAACTTTAAGAATTTGTCCACTTGACCAAGTTCCGGCCTGGCAGTATTTTTTCACCTCCCATTCATTTCAATGAGCACTTTCTGGCCTGGGGTGTACGTTAAACAGATTCCTGTAACAGAAGTCATAGGGCAGCATGTTTAAATTTAAAAAATAAATAAATAAAAAAATTGCTCCATTCTGCAATATTACATATAGTTAAAATGAAGACTACACCCCTTGTAACAGGGCCGGCTCCAGGTTTGTGTGAGCTCTTGGGCGACAGAACCACAGTGGGTCCCTTTTGGAGCAACTCATGCGCACCACAGCAAAAAAACAACCGAAATTGGGTGTTTTTGTTGAGGCAGACCTACTGGCCACGTAATACAATCCGTCCCAAACAAGTAGAGAGAACCTGTTCAGATGTCGGAAAGCAAGGAGGAATTTGAGGTGGACATATATATAGATTTACATACACACACATAGATAGATGCATAGGGGCTTAACTAGCAAAGACTGGGCTCCATAGCAAACTTATGATTTACCCCCCCCCCACCCCCACACAGCATAGTGCCCACTTTCCTGGCCCCCACACAGTAGAACACCCCATTTACACACATTATAAGGTCCCAAAGTGTCCCCGTCACACAGTATAGTGTCCCAAAGTGGCCTCCACGCAGTATAATTTCCTTTAGCTGCCTCTCTACACCGTATAATGTCCCATGGCAGCCCCTCCACACAGTATAATGTCCCATAGTGGCCCCTCTGAAGTGGCTGAATGGGAAGCGAAGGTGGCCGTGGCCAGGAGTGGGAAATGGTAAGTAAATAGGGCCTGTTCCCTGCTGGTAACAGCCTATTTAAAAAAAACAAAAAAAAAACAGCAGAAACCAGTTAGCACCAGGCAGCCGAGTGGGCCCCCTCAGGAGCTTTTGGCCCTGGCAATTGCCCGGGTTTGCCGGGTGTAAATACCACCAAATGAATGGCAAAAAACACTATTTTGGCCCCACTGGTGTAATGGAAGCCTATGAGTCTGTTTCCATGTAATGTGCGCATGAAAAAGCTCCTGAATTCAAAGGAGAAATGTAATGAGAAAAGAGCCTAATAGAGGTGTCGCACAACAAGTACTCCAGTTTTCTGGCACAAATTAAAGGGACGCATAGACCGTGGCTACAACCTCAGCAACACTTATTGGTAGTTGCTCATGTTTACAGCCTTGGTCTGTTCTTCCATAGTTCCATAGGAACTATGAGCAATGTTATGTCCACTCTCCACCGCACCCCTGCACAAACCACAAGTGGCCCACAGCCCATCCTAGTTACATTCTAGGAGTGGTTTCTAACAGCAAGGCGGCCATTCTAACATATAAAATTGTCTGTCCCTAGACAAACAAGCATCTTTGGCTAATGAAGTACATTTATCAATTTAATTATATCAACATGTTTTTTATTTTTTATTTTTTTTTCTTCTTTTTTTCCCCTGGAGAACCCTTTTAAGCCAGAATTCTGGAACATTTACTTGGTAAATCTCTAAAGCGTCTCATGTTAAAATATGCTTTGGCCGATATCACTCAGCTGGCAAACTTTTAGCGATTTCTAATGAATTCAGTTGAGGACCAGTGTATAATGTGTATTGGAGAGGTGAAGTATTTTATATCTCATCACAGGTTGGAGAGACCCTTCTCCAATTAATGTCTATTCTTAATAAAGTGTCTGCACTGTGTTGATAAGACAGGGGTCATCTGGGCTCTCAAACCATTTCATTACAAATCATGGAAGCATATTTATTCAGGAAGAAAGAAAAGAAAGATTTATCTTCCATTGAACAGGCATGGAGAATCGTGACGGATGAGGTTGAGGAGACCTACAAAAGACAATGCTAGTAGGATATTGTCACCATAGATCCTTCAGCAATAAAACAGCGTTTCCTGGGCATAGTTCTCTATCCACCCACGTCTGGAGAAGCATCTTATCTAAATTCTTAGGCTGAGTTTCCCCTTCCTATGATGAGGCACATGAAGCATTGCATGTTTCAGGGCAAATTGAATTGTATGCGAAAGTACATTGTACGTTGACCTCTCCCACACAAGAGACTCATTGTGCGCCTCTTCCATTTAGATATTCAACATATTTATTTCTTTCATTTAAAAGGTTCTGGAATAGTTTATGACAGGAGCCGAGAGTATATAGCAATTGTCGGCCACGTTAATACAGTACATTGGCCTTTATTGTTTGCCCTGTACACTGAAAATAGATTTGAAATTACATACACCTATGCATATATATTGTATTTCAATGAAAATAAGGCTCTCTTAACCTCCTCTTCCCACTAAAAGAAAATCTAGTTTATATTCCAGCAAATTCTGTAGGTTAGAAGAATTACTCATCGACATTGCTTGGTGCCCATACAGAGATGGTAGTATAAAATGTAAGTAAAGTTGCACTGCACAGATCCCACTTATATCAGCAATTCACAACCTTTCTTAAAAACTCCAGTTTTTAAAGGGGTATTCCCATATCGGCGTTTATGGCTATATCCATAGGTTATGCCATAGATGCTTGATAGATGCAGGTCCCACCTCCTGGGACCCACATCTATCTGAAGAATGGGCCTTGTTCGCCATAAATGAATGAGACAAGGCTGTGCACGGGAGCCTATACATTCACTTGTATGGGACTTTAGAAAATAGCTGAGTGCCTTTTTTTATTCACTTGCAGCCATGAAGGTGACTTGAAGGTGTTCTTGAGATAGATGCATGTTCCATAGGTTGGAGCCATTCCCCCCACCAACACCACATAGGAGACAAGCCAAACCTCCTGACTCTCCCCCCGACAGATCATGTCAAGGGAATGAAGATTGGCATGTTGGATTTCAATGCCTCATCCTTTTGTTCTGAGGAGTGATAAAACTGACAGCAGATTACTTTCCCTATTGAGAACACAGGCATTTTCAAGCATCGTGTGCATGTCTATGACAGGGTCGGAAGGAATAGCTATTGGCCAAACAAGAGTTTGGCTGGCAGTAATATAATATGTTGGCTAAATCAGCTATCTAAAGTCTATAGGGCCAAATCAAGAGTGCATGTGTATGGAGGAGTCGGGAAGAATAGCTATTGGTAGAATGCTCTGACAGGTACTAAAGATGTACAGGCACCTTAAAGAGGACCTTTTACTACTTCCAAAATCTCAAGCTTTTTCCATGCTTTAACAGGCTCCCCACCACTGATTCCAGAGCAGTTAGAATTTTTTATGTAGCCCCCAGCATTTACAATCAGTTCAGTTAGTTTAGGTGCCCGATATGCTACAACTAGACTATCTGATGTCAAGTGGGTGGTATCGGGGAGGAGCAAGCAAGAGGGGTCATGACTCCTCCAATCAGAGGCAGACAGTATCAGATCTTAGAATCATGCCCTAATGCCTACTCCTGTCCAACTTCAACCACTTGACATTAGAGAGTTTAGTTATCTCATCAGGCACCAAAACTACCTGCACTAATAGCTCGGGAACAGTGGGGGCTAGAGAAGAAATTCTCTGGAATCATTGGAGGGCCACCTATTAAAGGATGAAAAGAGCTCCAGTTGGTGTTAGTGGTGAAAGCTCCTCTTTAATCAATTATTTCCAGTATTTGATATGCTCGGAGCATGTACAGCACTAGGTTTAAGACCATTGCAGACTGTAAAGGCATTTATTATAATGGAATATGTGCACAAATATGCTGTAACTAGAACTAAGCTGTCAAACCATGGCTGTCATGTTCAAGCGCCGAGTGGCAAATGAAAATAAACCCGAATACCAGCTATGAGGTATAACAGATAAGACTCCACTTTATGCTTCATTGCATCAATCTAATGAAGAGATAACTCATGGAAGTTTTGCAATTATTAGGAGCCCTGTAAACGGCATGACTGAATAATAGCGTAATGTACTCCTCACTGACAGTACAGGAGCCTTTAGAAAGCATGTTAAGCGTTATTTCTAGCTACGCTGTATTACCACCACCAAAGTTTACAGGATAACATTTAGAGGGTAAAACTGTTTAGTGTATTAAAGTGTAGTAAAGATGCCCATTACTAACCATCAGAGTCCTCAGTATTAAATATCAATGCCATTTAAGAAGTGTCTGTATCTACTACTTATCGATATCCACTACAAGGTTTTTTACATGTGCACACTCAGTATAGCCATAATATAAACCAAACATTAATGGGAAATCCAGTCTGCCTCTCTGTACTCAATTACAATGCAGTGATCCATGTACTTGACTGTGTATTCTCGGTGGGATCACAGCCTTGGTGAAAACATTCAGTTTTCTCATGCTCACTAACGTTTGGCAAGAAATGCCTGCAGATATTTTGCCATCAATAGTAATGACGTCTGGGTCACAGTTGTGTACACATCAACACCCCCGCTTGACATCACGAATGTCTTGATGGTCTCCAGCTTGGTTTTATTATAGGTGTGTAGCATTATAATGTTTCCTTGTGACTGAGCTGCCCAGCAGGTTGTTTTCGCTTCATGTAAGACAATAGAGATGGAAAAAATATTCAAGCTCTCTGTAGTTACATGCAACTTGTAGCTTAAGGGGGTTTTCCAATGTTGGGCTACAATTGCACTCCAGCAAATCTTAATTTTGCCTATATAGTACATTATGTAGAGGCTGTTGTATACTGCATGCTTTGCCTATGTTGCACCTGGTCATGTGCCATTCATTTTTGTTGGCAGTTATCTGGGTGGGACAGCATTTTGGGGGTGGCCCCAGCCCCTTCCTGTTACACCATGCCCATTTTTTGGGTGATGGGGATTGTCACACTTCCTTTTTATGACGCAACATGCAGTGTCCATATCACATAGAGAATAATATAGAGCTGCCCAGTAGAATTGCCAACTTTTTCAGGTATTCAGGAGGTCTCCTCTTATTTTCGGGAGCCTCTCAGACATTCCGGGAGAGTTGATAGGTATGATCTTAATCAATTTTTCCTCTCTGCTATGGCTCCCCTAAATCAGACTACTTTTTCCGTTAAACTTCTGGCTTTTGCAGATACAGAGGCGTGGAGCCTCATTATATTGAACTTGCTCTGCCCAAGGTCTTATGTAAGGGTGACATGGGATAGATTAGTGACATAGACCTTCTGTCACCTAAATTACACTGCAATTTCCCCCTTCAAACAGCTGATCACCAGGGGCCCTCGATGTTGGACCCCACTGATTTCTTATTGATGACCTATCCTGAGATTAATCAATAGCATGGAACTAGGATACTTCTTTAGGCTGAGGCTCCATATTGCGTAAACGCTGATTATTTTTGTTGCAGATTTTGCTGTGGTTTTTTTGAGCCAAACCCAGGCGTGGCTATAGAAGGATTGGGAAATATATAGGAAGTTCTTCTACTTCTCCCTTCTGCTCAATCCACTCCTGGCTTTGGCGCAAAAACACACAGCAAAATCTGCAACAAAAAAAAACAGTTTTTCCACAACGTGGGGCCTTATCCTTGCAGGGTCATCATATTATTGCCTTGTATTTCTTTCTATTATGCACTCATATGTATGATTTTGTCTTTGTTTTACAAAACTTTACAAACTGGAACAAAAATTACAATTGGGGGAAAAACAAAAGGTCATCGGTGTTAGATAGGTGGTGGTCCGACTGTCAGGACGGCCACAGATCAGCTGTTTCTCAGAACGTACAGCTCCCAGCATTGTTTGTATGATGGGTGGTGCGCTGCTTATTAACCGTATTCCTGATAAAGGCAAGTGTGGGTACCATAGCTGTATCCTGTTCAAGTCTATGGGACACCGCTGCAGCACCCATACTCGCTGTAGAATATGCCATAGGGATGGGGTAAGGTGCCTTGACTGAAGTTCGTACCCGAGCCCACTGGTCTTTTGCTAAGCCATTGGTTGCAAGAGCAGTGCTCCAGGGAGCTGAAGGCCCACCTCCAGTGCACCAATTGCCTCATTTACATAAGACTTCAAAGTTGTTTTTATCCAAATCTACGAAAGTGACATACATTACAGTGATAAACATCATACCCTTGTTATGTGCCCTGTAAACATGGTGGGGACAGTTGAGTATGCTTGGGCAAGGTGGTAGACTCCCTTTAATCTTATAACTGTGAGGAGTTAGAGAGTTATTCCCATGTCATTCACTGATGTTTTATTACTAGGGTATGTAGTCACTCTATGGTTGGTGGTTTTCAGATCTGAGATGGCCACATATTCTGTAATCTCAGTTTTTTCCTCGTTAGTGGCCCTCTTACCCAACCTACTGTGCAGGGAGCTGCAGTCAGCCCAACTGAATGGAATTGGGAGCCCAGGTCTCCGTTGTGCATGGGAAGTCTGTGAAGGGACCTCAGTGGCGCAGCATCATCATTCTCAGAATCATTGGGAGTCAGAGGCCAGACCCCCAACCAAACCAACCCTTGCACCCATGGCAGTTTACTGTGCAGAAGTTTCCTTTCGGCTGATCTCTCCATTACTGCTCAGCTGGGGGTTTTGTGTGCTTAAAGCCCTTCATTATTATACATGGCAATCAGTATTTATAGTTATCCGTGCGCGATGCAATTATACAATGATAATAACCAACAGGGCACTTGCCGGAAAGGTCTGTCAGATAATGCCGCAAATTAAAATGCAATTGTTTAAGTAATGGACAGAAATTAATAAAACTGCAAATATCGCAGAGATTATTATAAAATCACGTCTTTTGGGAAAATGATGTTATTACCACCCATGTTTATCCCCTCCGGCTGTACTGAATTTTCTATCACTAAAATGGCCTTGTTAACTCCTGTGAATAAATAAGAAGAGCTATAGACTACAAGCAGCTACAGAGAAGCCTGAAGAGGGGAGAAGAAGAATAAAATAGTCAATACAAAGGACAGTCTGAATACAGGCAGACAGGGGCAAAGTTATAGGGAGTGCAGTGGTAGGAGGAGTTATGGGCTCCGGAGCCCTGAAGGGGCCCCCAATGTCCATTATAATGGCACTATCTAGATTTAGCGTTGGGGCCCAAGAACGTCAGGTTGTGCCTTTGCTAGTAGATACTCTAAGGTCAGTGCCTGGATGAGGGCAATGTAGGTACCGGCCTAGGGCACTCCTCTTAGCACAGATGGGGGGTGCATTTTTTCTGCTTTAGGGATTTAAAACCATTGTCTACTCACAAAAATGTATTTGTAAAAGTTCTTATGGATACGATAAAGGTAAGGAAACAAAGCCGAGCTTCCCGTGACGATTTGACGTTCCATCTGCCGACCACATGGGTTCCTTACCTGGAAGCTCTGCCCACTCAGACGGCCCAAGAAGGGGTTGGGGCCAACAGGTGAGTAGCAGAAAGGCCCACCTGTCACACACACAACTACCACTCCAATGGCAGGTGACACTGCCTCATGACAATTTTCCTCTTGCTCTCCTATCTGCCCCCTACCCTGACTGTTTGTCATGGTCCTCTTCATAGGCCATCCAAGCGGATGGGTCTTGCAGGAAAGTAACCCATGTGATCGGGCAGACTGGACATGAGGGAATCACACAAAGCTCTGCCTGGTTCCTGTAATGTGGGAGGGAAACAAATTTGAGCTTAGAGCCAAAAAGAGACATACCTCTATTTTACCCCTAGGAATTTTTTACAATTTGCATGGTTTTAATGTTATGGCTGACTGATGTGTGTATCTGCGAGTGAATAGCAATGATTATCTCATGATAGTGCTACCTGTCAAAGGGTGGGATATACAGTGCAAAAGTTTTAGGCAGGTGTGGGGAAAAATGCCGCAAAGTAAGAATAGTAAGAATGCCCCTAACTGCCTGCCATCTCTGCCTCCCATTACTTGAGAGACATTTTCCCCCTGCGCTTGTCATCCGGATTGGCCATGGCAAGCACAGCACTGACTATACTGCAGATTACTGATGATGTCAGGCTACACCTGGAGGAACATAAGGCCGGCTTCAGATGGAGGTAGCCACAGACAAAGTGTGACAATGTGGGAGATGTCACTCAAGCAGTGTGGGGGGGGGGGGGGCAGCGGGGCAGCATTTAAGGGCAAGCACCTAGTGCAGAGAGTGAAGCCCCAGCAGAAGAAACGCCCCTAAAGCACTTTCAGCTAATTTGCATAAATATAAAACCTCTTTTTTTTTTTAATGAAAAGGGAGCTGCAATGCAAAATAAAGTGTAAAAGCAGCCCTATAAGGTACGTTATTAGTTTGATACCAATTTTTCTGCTGACTTGTATGTTCTCCCTATATGAAGATGCACCAAGTATATTCCTTGAAGGCAATGATCGGTTTTCTGCAATGAGTCACCTGCATCAGTTTTGCGGGCCCCTTTATGCAATAGTTGTATTGATAAACGTGCTGCATTATGGGATTAGAAATAAACTTCTTTGTTTGACCCGTCTGGGCATACATGGTAATTCTGCTATAATCCATAAAACATGCACCGTGGGAGGGTGCGGAGGATGACCTGTAGAAGGGACCTCTACTCAGCATTTAACACCTAGTTCTCATTACCATACAAATTACATTTGGGCATTCTCCTATTAGTTAATCTTCATATATATTTCATACGTGAGCCACAATGACAAGTACGACTGATTCAGTATGTTTAGCTGGAGCAAGAAGTTTTATGATGCAGATGTGAGTGTTACCGAAAGTCAGATATTAACACTTTACTGGCTTCAATGATCAGCTCTCAGTGATTGAGTTTTTGTAGAAATTTGGGATTAAATTTCTCTCCTTTTGGAAACATAAACCCTTATATAAAATTCTGTTAACCTTGCCTAAAGTAGAGCCTTCGGCAGCCTGAACCCTCAACCTTTTCAGTCTAACAATAAAAGCCAGTGCTGTATCTGTAGGATTAGGGTTGTGGGTCCCTGGTGTTGGCCGCTGGGGGGGGTAGCTTTCTCTCAGTAATAATCTCACAGTATTTCTATCTGTAGTGCACTAGATTTACATTGATTTCTATTGATTGCACATTTGCAGCCATCATGTCTTATTGGGTTCCTTGGCTGAGAATGACTGACTGTGTTGCTATGGTTGCTGTGTATATGGAGTGTGTGAAGTCTCGTATATTAGTACAGTATAGAAGACATTACACTAAATGGCCAGTTAATTAGAGAAATCTATCTAGAAGCCTGCTGGACCTCCTTTGACCTTTAGAAGCGCAGCAATATGTTGCGGTATCAGAGGATCTAAATTGTCACAGGAAAACGTATCCCATACCAATATCCCACCTCCACCAGACTGAGCAGGTGACTGTCAGGAAGGGTTCATCGATTCATTCATCTGTACAACAGAAATCTGGATTCATCTTCCACTGCTGTCGGATGCAATTTTTGTTCTCTTTTGCCCACTGAAGTCTTGCCTTTCTGTTTTCTTTAGCATGACCATCAAACCCCATTCATCGACAACTTGTGTCCATCACTGTATCCCCTTTCACAAGGTGTTTTTCCTCCACCACGCCATTCTCGGTATACTCTCTACACTGCTGCACAAGAAAACCCCACAGGGCTGGCAGCTTTTACAATACTGACCCCGGCTAGTCTAGCACCCATGACAAGGCCTTGTTCCAAGTCACTCAGATCGCTCAATTGTAATGTGGATTTATACTGTGCTCTGGGGTCGCGCCCAATGTCCATAGGTGCCAATCGTGAAGGGGCAGGTGTCTGTAATAAAGTAGCCATTTAGTGTATACATTTTTATTGTGACGCTACCCAAGTGGTGACATTATTCAGATAACAGCCGTGTTTTTGTGTATGGCTTTCCCTTGAACCACAGAATGGGCGGAATTCATGCAAATTTACAGTTCTATAGGTGTTTCTATTACCTTTATGGTTGAAGAGGGACAGGATTCCATCACAAGGTTTCTCCTATGGGGTATCTTAAAGCAAGAGAGATACAGTGTAGTACAAAAGTTTTAGGAAAAAAAAATGCATCAGAGTAAAAATGGTTTCAAAAATAAAAGTGTTAATAGCTTGTATTTGTCAAGTAACAAAATTAAGTGAATGAGAAATCAATATTTCGGGCGCCCTTTGTCTTCCATCAATTCTTCTTGGTACACTTGTAGACAGTTTTTGAAAGAACTTGTCAGTGAGTTCCAGACATCTTAGAGAACTAAGCACAGATCTTCTGTGGATGTAGGCTTGCTCAAATCCTTCTGCCTCCTATGTAATCCAAGACAGACTGGATGATGATATCAGGGCTTTGTGAGGGCCACATCATCACTTCCAGGACTCCTCCAAAGGGTAAAGGTCACACTAAATATTGATGTGATTTAGATTTCTGTCTTTTCTTCATTCACTTCATTTTACTAACTGACAGCCATAAACTATCACTACTTATGAAAGCATTCTTATTTGTGTAATTTTTTTGTTTTGTTTATTTAGCACCTGCCTAAAATTTGTGCACAGCCCTGTACAATGTGCTATTACTAAAGCAGCCAGGCTTTTAACTTCAGATGTGCACATTCAGAATAGTAAGAATAATGCATTCTTGTAGTGTGGAAATGGAGCGTGTTGCTCCTTGCCCAGACTTTGCAGGAGCTCCACTACAACAATGCACAGGGCTCCTTTTGGAGCTGCATGGCTATACGCTGCCTCCACTGTGCGCTGGAATTGATGCCACTACAGGGTACTGCAGATGGATCTCTGCTCGTTTTTTTAGCCCGCTCCAAGCAAACAAAAGAAACCAGCTAAATTTTTCCCAGTTTACTCTCAACTGTTTTTCCAGGAAACTCCTTCATATATTGTCTGCATGGAGCTAGTGTAATGAATGGTATGTCAGAGCCCACCGCTGCACCAAATGTACTTTAATGAAAACACACGCTGTGTAGCCGAGAGATTATCCTATTAGTTCAAGGCTTTCATAGTTAAATTGTTCAGGCAAAGATAATTGTACAATAAGCAGCGCTGAAGAATTTTACACACTGAGTTGAGCAAACAGCAAGAAGTAAAAATTGCATTGCTTACCTATATATCAGCAGCGCTGATTGTAAGCACAGGACGGGGGGGATCATTAGGTCCTGCTTAGTAATAGATGTGTCAGGGCACACAGCGACTTCTGGGATCCAGACTGCCAGGGATTGTCAAAACGTATAGGTATATGTTGTACTAACTTAAAAGGGTAGGATTTGGAGCAATCCAGGGTAACTCAAAGCCCTTGGGTCCCAATGTAAAATCTGTAATAGAGCCCCTACCTCTCCTGCGCCATTTAGAATAGAGGTATATTTTATGTAGCAGAGGAACCTTGGAGAAAAAGTGCATACTCACCTGTACCTGGTGCACCGTTGAACACTTCTGGGGTTCGCAGCACTAGAAGCCATGAGGCTCACATGGTAGCTGAGACAAGTCACTGGTAAGGAACTGGTGATGTATGTGAGTGATGTCACCAGGCCCCCTCCAATGACTCTTGAGGCCACTGATTGGTCTCACTGGTCATGGCCTCATGGCTTCTGGCGAAAAGGGAACCAGGAGCAGGCAGCAGAGCATTGGCGACAGAGAAGTATGAATTATTTATTTTAAATTTACAACCACCCCGGCTACCCCAAACGTTGCTCCAAATCCTGGACATCCCCTTTGACTAATGGGGTTTTTCTATGAACCCACATTGATGGCTATCTTCCAATGGGCGATTGGCGGGGGATGACAAACAGGACTTCTACGATCAAAAGAATGAAGCAGTCTGGGCACTAGATGGAGTGCCATGGTTCCTTCAGTGTCTTTTCAGCTGAAGTCACACATCTGGTATTTGTCTCTCTCCCATACCATTGTTCAGCCCAATTAAAATGAATGGCAAGACCCCCAATAATCACACATTGGTGGCAATCCACTGGCTATTATAGGAATAGTGCAGACAACATTATCTCTCTGCATTAATGGGTCTTGTTGGGTGCCAGTACCATGGTGATTAAGACCCCATTCACACCATGATATGGCTCTTTTCTGAGCCTTCCATTAGAGGATTCTTGTTTTCAGTTATCCCACATCATATCCATTAACTTTAATGGGGCAAATAGAGACAGAATGAATCTGTTTCATCTGGTTTCTTGGTGTATTATGTTGTTAATGGCAGAACCCCTTTAGTGCTGGGATTTGTGGTGGCGGCCTCCAGGAAAAGGAAAGTATAGAAACTGAGCAGTGTGTCTGTTGTGTGTGATCCCAGCCCAAGTCATCAAAATTCTCATTAGTTACTAGTGGGGACAGATAGGTAGCTGAGCTTGCATAAGTTTGGGAATATCAAGTTAGATAGTTGTAGTTCATCCAACATCTATCTAACCTTTATAGGCTTCTTAAGGCTATATTCAAACAACCAAGTTTCTTGGCCATGTGTCGGCTGTGGCTTGGACATGCATTATGTTTCATCCATCGTTCCAAAACAGACCAGATTCACCCATTCAGTGAAAAACATAGCCAAGAATGAGCACAGCCATATACTCTTTTATGTACAGTACAGACCAAAAGTTTGGACACACCTTCTCATTCCAAGACTGTTCTGTATTTTCATAACTATAAAAATTGTAGATTCACACTGAAGGCATCAAAACTATGAATTAACACATGTGGAATTATATACTTAACAAAAAAGTGTGAAACAACTGAAAATATGTCTTATATTCTAGGTTCTTCAAAGTAGCCACCTTTTGCTTTGATTACTGCTTTGCCCACTCTTGGCATTCTCTTGATGAGCTTCAAGAGGTAGTCACCTGAAATGGTCTTCCAACAGTCTTGAAGGAGTTCCCAGAGATGCTTAGCACTTGTTGGCCCTTTTGCCTTCACTCTGCGGTCCAGCTCACCCCAAACCATCTCGATTGGGTTCAGGTCTGGTGACTGTGGAGGCCAGGTCATCTAGCGTAGTACCCCATCACTCTCCTTCTTGGTCAAATAGCCCTTACACAGTCTGGAGGTGTGTTTAGGGTCATTGTCCTGTTGAAAAATAAATGATGGTCCAACTAAACGCAAACCGGATGGAATAGCATGCCGCTGCAAGATGCTGTGGTAACCATGCTGGTTCAGTATTCCTTCAATTTTGAATAAATCCTCAACAGTGTCACCAGCAAAGCACCCCCACACCATCACACCTCCTCCTCCTCCATGCTTCACGGTGGGAACCAGGCATGTAGAGTCCATTTGTTCACCTTTTCTGCGTCGCACAAAGACACGGTGGTTGAAACCAAAGATCTCAAATTTAGACTCATCAGACCAAAGCACAGATTTCCACAGGTCTAATGTCCATTCCTTGTGTTCTTTAGCCCAAACAAGTCTCTTCTGCTTGTTGCCTGTCCTTAGCAGTGGTTTCCTAGCAGCTATTTTACCATGAAGGCCTGCTGCACACAGTCTCCTCTTAACAGTTGTTGTAGAGATGTGTCTGCTGCTAGAACTCTGTGTGGCATTGACCTGGTCTCTAATCTGAGCTGCTGTTAACCTGCGATTTCTGAGGCTGGTGACTCGGATGAACTTATCCTCCGCAGCAGAGGTGACTCTTGGTCTTCCTTTCCTGGGGCGGTCCTCATGTGAGCCAGTTTCTTTGTAGCGCTTGATGATTTTGGCCACTGCACTTGGGGACACTTTCAAAGTTTTCCCAATTTTTCGGACTGACTGACCTTCATTTCTTAAAGTAATGATGGCCACTCGTTTTTCTTTACTTAGCTGCTTTTTTCTTGCCATAATACAAATTCTAACACTCCATTCAGTAGGACTATCAGCTGTGTATCCACCTGACTTCTGAACAACACAACTGATGGTCCCAACCCCATTTATAAGGCAAGAAATCCCACTTATTAAACCTGACAGGGCACACCTGTGAAGTGAAAACCATTTCAGGTGACTACCTCTTGAAGCTCATCAAGAGAATGCCAAGAGTTTGCAAAGCAATAATCAAAGCAAAAGGTGGCTACTTTGAAGAACCTAGAATATAAGACATATTTTCAGTTGTTTCACACTTTTTTGTTAAGTATATAATTCCACATGTGTTAATTCATAGTTTTGATGCCTTCAGTGTGAATCTACAATTTTTATAGTCATGAAAATACAGAAAACTCTTGGAATGAGAAGGTGTGTCCAAACTTTTGGTCTGTACTGTACATGTATAAATTGAGGACCCGATCAAGCTATTCACAAACAGGGATGTTTAATAAAATAAGATCAACTTCACAGTACAAAACCTCAGTTATACCATAAGTTATGGGTATCTACTACTATCACTACTGCATTATCATAGCAATAGCTAAACCTTAGATATGGTGAGGTTCACACAGAAGATTCCCATGCAACTGAAAAATCCACTCCATACATATGAATGGGGTTTCTTATGCAGCATGTGCATGGCTATCTAAAAGCTACATTCAGATCATGGGGAAATTGTTGCAACAAATTTTCCTCATGTGAACATACTTTTAGTTCTTAGTTGCATAAAATGTACAATGGGGAAAAAAAAGCATTTAGTCAGCTACCAATTGTGCAAGTTCTCCCACTTAAAAAGATGAGGCCGGCCTGTAATTGTCATCATAGGTAGACCTCAACTATGAGAGACAAAATGAGAAAACATATCTAGAAAATCACATTGTCTGATTTTTTAAGAATATATTTGCAAATTATGGTGGAAAATAAGTATTTGGTCACCTACAGACAAGCAAGATTTCTGGCTCTCACAGACCTGTAACTTCTTCTTTAAGAGGCTCCTCTGTCCTCCACTCATTACCTGTAGTAATGGCTCCTGTTTGACATTGTTATCAGTGTAAAAGATACCTGTCCACAACCTCAAACAGTCACACTCCAAACTCCACTATGGTGAAGACCAAAGAGCTGTGGAAGGACACCAGAAAGAAAATTGTAGACCTGAACCAGGCTGGGAAGACTGAATCTGCAATAGGCAAGCAGCTTGGTGTGAAGAAATCAACTGTGGGAGCAATAATTAGAAAATGGAAGACATACAAGACCACTGATAATCTCCCTCGATCAGGGGATCCACACAAGATCTCACCCCGTGGGGTCAAAATGATCACAAGAACGGTGAGCAAAAATCCCAGAACCACACGGGGGGATCTAGTGAATGACCTGCAGAAAGCTGGGACTAACGTAACAAAGGCTACCGTCAGTAACACACTACGCCGCCAGGGACTCAGATCCTGCAGTGCCAGACGTGTCCTCCTGCTTATAGCCAGTACATATCCGGGCCCGTCTGAAGTTTGCTAGAGAGCATTTGGATGTTCCAGAAGAGTATTGGGAGAATGTCATATGGTCAGATGAAACCAAAGTAGAACTGTTTGCTAGAAACACAACTCGTCGTGTTTGGAGGAGAGTAAATGCTGAGTTGCATCCAAAGAACACCATACCTACTGTGAAGCATGGGGGTAGCAACATCATGCTTTGGGGCTGTTTCTCTGCAAAGGGACCAGGACGTCTGATCCGTGTACATGAAAGAATGAATGGGGCCATGTATCGTGAGATTTTGAGTGCAAACCTCCTTCCATCAGCAAGGGCATTGAAGATGAAACGTGGCTGGGTCTTTCAGCATGACAATGATCCCAAGCACACCGCCAGGGCAGCGAAGGAGTGGCTTCGTAAGAAGCATTACAAGGTCCTGGAGTGGCCTAGCCAGTCTCCAGATCTCAACCCCATAGAAAACCTTTGGAGGGAGTTGAAAGTCCGTGTTGCCCAGCGACAGCCCCAAAACATCACTGCTCTAGAGGAGATCTGCATGGAGGAATGGGCCAACATACCAGCAACAGTGTGTGCCAACCTTGTGAAGACTTACAGAAAACGTTTGACCTCTGTCATTGCCAACAAAGGATCTATAACAAAGTATTGAGATGAACTTTTGTTATTGACCAAACACTTATTTTCCACCATAATTTGCAAATAAATTCTTAAAAAAATCAGACAATGTGATTTTCTGGATATGTTTTCTCATTTTGTCTCTCATAGTTGAGGTCTACCTATGATGACAATTACAGGCCGGCCTCATCTATTTAAGTGGGAGAACTTGCACAATTGGTGGCTGACTAAATACTTTTTTTCCCCACTGTATTTGCTCCAGATTTTCCATGTAGATTTGCACAGTAAAATCTGCAGTGTATTACAAAACCTACCACAAAGATGAGACTTTAAAGGGGGATATTCACGTTTTATTATTAATGGCATATGCTAAGGATAGATCATCAATATTAGATTTGTGGGTACCGACACCCAGGGCCCCCTGCAGATCACCTGCTCAAAAGATGTGCTGCCCCAGAGCAGCTGATCTGTGGAGGTCCTGGGTGTCAGACCCTCTCAAATCTAATATTGATGGCCACCAATATTAGAAAGTACATAACCCCTTTAACAAATCTTATCTACTTCCTGCAGAGAGATTCCATGCAGACTTGACCTGCAGTACAAATTACCCATCCATAGCTGCAGTTCTGCTGCAGATTTTTACTGCATATTTCATCCTTTGCAATGTAGAAGGGTTAAATTTGCAGCAAAAATCTTCATTTAGATCTATGGACTTTGCCGCAGATTCGCCACAAATTCCGGCTTGGGTTTCTCCGCTTACCCATATCTTGTATTTTTAACTTGATGTATCTGATCGCAGAGCTGCAAAACATTCACAATATAAAATGTCCTCACAAAAGGAGATATTCTCTGTCAGCAGCATTCCTATAGACGGTGATGTCTTAACAATAGGATCCTGTCGTACAGACCAGAGAAATGATTAAACATCTTATGCAGTAAGTAATCCTCCCAAGAACGGGTTTTAATTGATTTTTACACAGTACAAGTCTCTGACATGTAGACAGGTGCTGCAGTGTGAAATAAAAGCCAAGAACACAGCGTAAGAATGATATATAGTGTGACCAGCGCATTGACTGTCACGAGAACTGATGCCTATTCTGGAGAGAAGTTTAATACAGACAGGTCTATATAAGATGCTCAGATTTATTATAGCAAAGTTTATAGTCTTGTGTTACCAATGCACATAAGGAGCTGGCTCCTGCACCAGTGGGACGGTTGGCTGTATGGCGCTCAGCCTTAGTGCCCTAGGTACAAGGTGCCTGACTGTCCCTCACTGAGCAGCTGCCTAGCCACACCACTCCCCTCCGGACCTTTCAGGGCAAAGGAAAGAAGATACACAAATTGTAGACACCAGGTCCTTCACTGTTGGCTTCTCCACTGTGTGTTATAGAACCTGTGTCACCAGTAAGTAGGATCTGGCTAGTTCTTGGTTCTGAGCCAAGGGTGCTGATGTCCCTCCTCTACTCGAGCAGCATGTGTAACCCTCCGAGCCACAAACTACTTATCTCTCAACATCTGCTTGAGCTCTATTTCTTCCTCAGTGCATGGGTAGCTTGGGCAACCCTGACTTCAATAGGCCGTACTGTGTGAGAGAAAAACATTTCTTCTGCGGTGAAACTCCTAGTTGCAACTCTGTTCCACATGTCAAGAGACATTGCATGATCCAGATTCTAGAAACCTCCCAGAGCACAACCTGGCGATGACCTGCACCATCCCAAAGCCACAATGTAATCCGTACATTTCATAGCGCAAGTCATATTCCATATCAACACAGTACAATATGCAGCCTGAGTAAAAAGCGCTAAAGTGAGCCACGCCATGTCACACTATGCTCTCAGACTCTCTCCTACCGCTCGCTGACATAGCCTCACTCCAGGACGCAGATACCGCCGCTGACTTCTACAATACCACCATTACTTCAACCCTTCCCTCTGTGGCCCCTTTCCCTAACACCAGAGCCCAACCGATCAATAGACAACCCTGGCACACTGACCTGACTAAAAAACTGAGACGTGCCTCACGGGTCGCAGAACACCTCTGGAAGAAAAGCCACTCCCATGAGGACTTCCTTAGGTACAAAGAGGCAGTTCACACATTCAAGAATGCACTCACCTCTGCAAAGCAGGTCTACTTCTCCACACTAATATCTGCCCTATCCCGCAACCCCAAACAGCTATTCACTACCTTCAACTCCCTTCTCCATCCTCCTGCGCCCCCTCCGACATCACTTATCACAGCTGATGACTTTGCCTCTTATTTCAAAAGCAAAATTTGCACCATCAGAGACAATCTCACCCTACACACCCAACAACCACCCCACCTAACTGTCCTGTGCTCTTCATCTTTAACCTGTTTCTCCACCATCACTGATGTAAAGCTCTCCACCCTAATCTTTAAATCCCACCTCACCTCCTGCGTGCTTTATCCTATCCAGTCAAATCTCATCCCCAAACTCTCCTAAGTCATTACTCCTGTCCTAACCCATCTCTTCAACTTATCCCTAACCAATGGATCCTTCCCTTCCACCGTCACACCTATACTTAAGAAACCCTCCATCGACTGTCCTCTCCAGACAACTAGCGTCCCATCTCACTGCTCCCATACGCCTCTAAACTGCTGGAGCAACACGTCCACTCCGAACTATCATCCTATCTCTCGTCCAATGTGCTCTTTGACAGACTACAGTCAGGCTTCAGACACCATCATTCCACAGAAACTGCCCTAACCAAGGTTACTAATGACCTTCTAACTGCGAGAGCCAAGTGTCACTAATGAGTCCTCCTCCTCCTCGACCTCTCCTCTGCCTTTGACACAGTCAACCATTCCCTCCTGTTAGAAACGCTTTCATCCCTTGGCATCTGAGACCTGGTCCTTTCCTGGATCTCCTCATACCTCACCAACCGCATATTCATCGTCTCCCTCACACACACCACCTCCCCGCCACGCCCTCTTTCTGTAGGTGTCCCCCAAGGCTCCGTCCTAGGACCCCTCCTGTTCTCCATCTACACCCTCGGCCTTGGTCAACTCATAGAATTCCATGGTTTCCATTACCATTGCTATGCTGACCACACCCAAATATATCTCTCTGGACCAGACATTACCTCTCTGTTGTCCAGAGTCCCAGAATGTCTAGCAGCCGTAGCCTCCTTTCTCTCCTCCCGCTTTCTCAAACTCAACATGGAGAAAATGTAGTTCATAATCTTCACCCCTCCTCGCACGGCCCCCCTATCAGACCCATCTATCAAAGTTAATGGAACCATTCTCACCCCAGTCCCAAGGGTCTGCTGCCTTGGGATAACCTTAGACTCTGACCTATCCTTCAAGCTGCATATTCAAACCCTCAGCACCGCCTCCAACTCAAGAACATCTATCGAATCTGCTCCTTCCTCACCCCTGAAACTACAAAGATGCTAGTCCACGCCCTCATAATTTCCCGCCTAGAATACTGTAACACCCTTCTCCATGACCTCCCAGCTAACACTCTCTTCCCCCCTCCAGTCCACCTTAAATTGTGCTGCTAGCTTAATACACCTCTCCCCCCATTCTTCATCAGACGCTCCCCTCTGCCAATCCCTTCACTGGCTACCCGTTGCCCAGCGAATAGCCCAACGAGTAGCCCAGCGAGTTCAAATTACTAACGCTGACATACAAAGCCATCTACAACCTGTCCCCTCCATATATCTCCGACCTAATCTCCCGCTACCTGCCCACACGTAACCTCCGATCCACCAAAGACCTCCTACTCCGCTCTGCTTTTATCCATTCTTCACACAACAGTCTCCAAGACTTCTCCCGTGCATCCCCCATACTCTGGAACTCATTACCAAGACACATAAGACTGACCCCCCACAGTCACAAGCTTCAAGAAGGCCCTGAAGACTCACCTATTCAGGAAGGCCTACAACCTCCAATAACGCTACTGTCACCACACCACCATCTGTACAGCCTCTCCCCTCACCTTCTGTCTCGATCCCTCTTCCAAGGCTTTTCAGTGCAGAGTTCACAGGAATGATGAGAATTTTGTGAATTGTAAAATCAGCTGCATTTGTTACACTCTACAATTATGCATTAAAAAAGTTGCAAAATACAGGGTTTGCAACTTTACGCTTTTTTTTTTTTAAATAAAATTTGGTACATTTTGCATTTTTACACAACTTGCCTCACTTATGAATATTATATGGGAAAGCAGATGTGATTAGTCTGTGTAGCTGATGAACAACAGATTATCAACTGCACTTATTTTAAAAGTCACAAAAATTGTTGCAATCTCACTCCAGTGGGGGAGGGGTGTAAAAAGTGGAGTAAGGCTAGGTTCACACTACTGTTATTTAATGTCTATTGCTTTTCATCCATCACAGGATGAGAGCAATGAACATTAAATGACAGATGCAGACAGAGCTCCCTTCTTTGGGTGTCCGTCTGCATTCATCCCAATGTGAAAAACATGATGGAAGCTTACAGGGCTTTTTCTTCCATTACAAAAGTAAACAAACATGACCAAAGACCGTGTCCATCATGTTGTTTACATTAGAGTCCTTTAATCTGCTACACTAATGTCCGTTCTGTCATCCTATGATGAATGACAGCAATGGACATTAACAACAGTAGTGTAAACGTAGCCTAACATAGTTACATCTCAGGACAGAAATGTTAGATTTATAGATCTGCCAAATTTATCAAACAGTGTTCAAAATTTGATAAATTTGGAGCAAATTACATCAAGGAAAAGCAGAAAAAAAAATGACTTTAGGAATTCTCCTCTTGATAAGTTGCCCCGCCGTAATTTCTATTTCTTTGTTACGAAATTAACACATATATTGTTGAAAAAAATCAGTTTTAGGAGCAGAATCACTTTTTCTCTATCCAGCAGCTCTCCTGGCCAACCGTAGAACAGAGTACTGCAGCACCGCTCCATTCATGTCCCATGTAAAACCAAAAATATCACATCCTAAAAATTTATCAACAGATTTTTTTTGTGTAAAAGGTAAAAAAAAAAAAAAAAAAAAAAAAAAGTCACACCATATTGGTGCTAAAATTTTAGACTTTTCTGAAGTGGAGAGGGTTAGTCAGGAGAGGGAAGAACCATAAATTCAGACTGGCGCTAAGTTCACATTAGCGTTGCCTCTCAGAGGACCAGAACAACAGATAAGAAGACTGCTAAAATAGTTACATACGGAACCCGACAGACTCCATTAACTATAAAGCGGCGGAAGTAAAAGCCATGCATGCAGGACCTTACCATCTGCCGATTTCACTCAACATTGTGAAGGAATGTTAATGTAGCCTTACTATTAAGGACAGAAATGGCACAAAATATAGTGCGAAATGCCAGTTCTAATAAATCTTGCCCTCTATTTGTTTGAAGATGACAAATTTGATGGGGTATTCTGGTAATAATATTATCCCTTTCAACTGGATTAGTCAGGGGGATTCTGACCGCTTGGTTTCCATGGATCACAAGAATGGGGGTCCCAGGACCCCCATTTTGAATGGAGTCTTAGTCATGCATGCACTTTTACGCAAATCATCTCTATGTGGCTGCTGGCAGTCCCATAGAACCGCTGACCCGTTCATATAGGGCCACTCAGGACCCCTATCCCGGTGATGGTTGAGAGTCCCATTGCTTAGACCCCCACTGACTTCCATTATTAGTGGATAGGGGATAACTTATTAGTGGAATACCCCTTTAACTCTCCTGCATATACAGTAGTATCAGAGCCAAGTTTGCCATATTATTTTATAATGTTACCAGTGCTTTGTCATCTGCAGAGAATTTACTGTATAATCTTAATACAGAGCCGTATCATGGCGACTAAAAGTTAAAGGATATACGTATATATGTGGAGGGTACGGTATATTTATTCTCTCTCACCTTATATTCCCCATGACAAGCTGTAATTTCTTTTGCTGTTACCTCAGGATATTGTCAGATTTTTTTTTTGTTCTACTTTGAGTTTTCTCCTTCCTCCTCCTGAGCGCTCATTCCTTTTATGTATGTCTGGCACAGTTCACGCCTGCCCTGCAGAGCTCACAATCTAATAGACCTGGCGGCAGGACGCCATGAATATGTATGTGTTAGCAGCTGGGTAACTACTCTTTTCTCTCTCCCCCTGTTGGTGCTTTCAGAGCTGTGTCTGTTTCCATTCTGTACAGCAGACTGTGGAGAAAACCTACCTCATAGAAATAAATATTATTCCTGAAGCCTCCCAAGCACTGCAGGCAGCAGAAAGTTTAATCATGCTAAGGGACGACGACTACTGCGAGGGAGCAAAAAAGTAAGGAGGAGGCAAGAAGAGGAAGGAGGGAGATGTGGAGGGATTTAGAGAGACTGCGAAATGAGAAGGTAGAGGACAGAGACTGCCGGGAAGGGTGGGGAGACTACAGGGATGAGGTACAGTGAAGTCGGCAAAACCGTGCTGTGAGGTGTGTAAGACAGATTGAGAAAGTAAGGATCCTATGTCTCCCCTGAGGCTCTGCTAGGAATATAGATTCTGCATACAGATGTTATCCAAAATCCTGGCACTGCCTGGTCTGAGATGTAAGCATTCATTAAATGATAAGGCTTTTATTAATCTGAGGCTCCGGGTAGATAATGTGGCTGGTTACGCATCGCACGTTATGCAATATCTGTCAGTCTATCTACATTGTCTGTCTGTAGTCTATCTAATCTATCTATCTATCTCCTACATATGTCTGTCTAGCTATCTTCTATCTTCTTACCTATTTCAATTAAAAAATCCAATGTGCATATGTGCCAGATTGGAAATTTTCATTGGAATATTTGCACCCTGCTGTCCTAGGGGGTTTCTCCGAACACGGAACCAAAAACTTAGGACTGCTTTGCCGATATCTACAAACTAACACTTTCATATAGGTAAGCTGTGCTTATTACTGTTTGTGCTACTTGTCTATCGATCTACATATTTCTGTTTAGCTGTCTTCTATCTACTTAGCTATTTTTCTATCTACTATCTGTATATCTTTCTATCCATCTATCTTCTAGCTACTTACCTAAATATCTTCTGTTTGTGTACATATGTATCTAAACATCGGTCTATCTTCTGTCTAGATATATATCTATCTACATATCTATTCATCCATCTGTCACAGCCACAATATTAAAGCCAATGATAGGTGAAGTGAATATCAATGATCTCATGACAATGCCACCTGTCAAGAATTGGGATATATTAGGCAGCAAGTGAACAGTCGGTTCTTGAAACAGATGTGTTGGAAGCAAGAACTATGAGCAAGCATAAGGATCTGAACAACTTTGACAAGGGCAGAATTATGACTGCTAGACAACTGGTCTTGTAGCATGTTCCCAGTATGTGTTATATTTTATGTATCAAAGTGGGTTAAGAAAGGACAATTGGTGAACTGGCAACATGGGTCATTGGTACCCAAGTCTTGTTAATGTGAGTGGTGAGTGAAGGCTAGCCTGTCCAATCCCACATAAAAGCTTCTAGAACACATATAGCTAGGACATGTAATGCTGCCTATGCTAGGTGTCAGAACACACAGTGCATCACAGCTGAATGTGTATGGGGCTACGTAGCTTCAAAGTAGTCACATGTTATGTCTATGCTGATCCCTGTCCATCCACTGCCAAAAGAGCCTATATCCGGCACATGAAAATTACATCCTCCTTTACATTTTGTGGATAGCATGCGTGCGTCTTACCTGCTGAGTGTACGGCACCAAGAAGAAGGCAAGCCAGGAGAGCAAATGGGATGCGCTGGGAAACCTTTCGTCTTAACTTTTATGTGGATCTTACTTTGACACCTACTAGCTACCTAAACATTGCACAGACGAAGTACACACTTCATGATAAACTTATTTCTTAATAGCAGTGGATTATTTAGCAGAATGATGCTGCCAGCCACTCTTCAAAGGTTGTTCAGGAATGGTTTGAGGGGCAAGACGCTGTTAACTGAGTTTAAGGTCATGACTTGGCCACCAAATTGCACAGATTTCAATCTGATTGAGATCTATCTATCTATATCCAAAAGAAAGTAGCACTGCATAGGATAAATAGACTGCAAACAATCTTCCAAGGGTGCAGACTTGACCCTGCTTCAATAAATCTAAAAAAAAAAAAATAAAAAAAAAAAGGCAATACTCTGAGATTCACAGGAAGGTGATGTGTTTATTCACCCAACTGCAACATTTCAGTCCAACTCGTTGGGACCTCTATCTATCTATCTATCTATCTATCTATCTATCTATCTATGTCCTAATTGTATAAAAGTAGTGAAGTTCATTCTCGCACTCCATAACCATACTTACCATGAATCTATGGCGGTGTCTTCCTGCTTGCTCTTCCATACATTTTCTAAACACTTGGACTTGGCAGAACATAACACTGCTTGATATAAGCAATAACAGGGTTGAACTCTAAGGGAAGCAGGAAGACGGCCAGGAGTCTGAAACACCTCCATCCAAAGACTGAGTATTCAGTTTCTCTTACTGGTTGGGTTTAGTGTAAGCTGTGAGCAGTTATGGTAATACATTGCCAGTAGTGTCAATGATCTACATGGGTCATTCTGATATACCGCAGCGTGCAATGGCACCTTTCCTAATACTTACATGTATAGCTGAATTATGTATTACACAAAATAACTACAGGATGTTAAGACAGATTTATGAAAATTGACATTTTTCTCTATAAATAAGATTTGTCAATCAATAAATATGGCCGCACTCTGGAAGGACTGGTGTTCAGTGGTAGGAGGCAAATCCTGACTATATTTGTTACAGAGAACCGCAGCATAATACGATGCACAGAATGAAAAATATTTATCAATCCGTCATGTGAAAGGTGAAAACACAGACAACCTTTTGATCCAGTCTGGACTGTAGTCATGGCCTGGTATGCGGTTGTGGTAAGGTGGTGTGTGGTACCACACCTCAAGGCATGACCAAGGTCCAGCTTGGACCGAAACATTGCCATATTTTACCTTTCACAAGCTTGGTCAATAAATAGTTTTTCCTTCTTTGCATCGTATATTGAGTGCCTTGATCTTCTGCAACAAATGTAAATGATACTTGTACAATGAACACGACGTCCTGTTGTCACAGCCTGACAGTTATACAGAGGTGATTCCGCTATAGGCGCTGCTCTTTCTTTCTTTAGAAAAACAGTCTGTTTCAAACAGCTTGTGCTGAAATTTTTGTTCATTTTTTTTCCATCTTTTTGATAGGTTCTTCCACAGCTGTAGTGTACAGTATGCTGCTTTGTGTCTCTGTAACATAGCATAAAACATGCTTCAGATGTAACACCATAATACACACCATAGATGCTGCAGAACTTCTTTTTGAAAAGGATAAGTGCTTTTCATATCAGTCAATCAATGGTGGGCAGGAACTTTCCTCTTACGCTAGGTTCACACCTGCTTTTGGGTTTAAAAAGCAGTTGCCCATGGAAACCTGTGGACCCCATAGACTCTAATGGGGTCTGCTTGGTTTCCGCCTGAAGAATGCGGAGAGAAAAGCCCTCCTTGATTCTTCTTCCCCCTATACATATTACATAGACAGCCATAGCTGTTTATGCTTGAAAAAAATGCAAAAAATTTCGACACGGGAATTTATGAAATGTAGACATCAGAACATGTAAAGGTACAAAGTCCTGTGACAAGGAGATGTCTTTACTAGATTAAGATGTATACGTTTTTCAACAAAAACCGAGAAACTTGAAAACCAGAGAATGAATGAAGTTCAGCACCAAGGACAGCAGTAACATTAAGCAGTGTTACACTGGGCGGCTGTGCTTGCTTCACGGTGCAAACAGATCAATGCTTTTCTTTCTTGATAACATCTGAACATATCTCATTGCTTTCCAGGTGGTCTCTTAAACCATGACCACAATCTTAGTATTTCCATACAGTTTCGCCACCTTTTTCTGCTCTGCCGAGTTTGCAGTCTTGATAGTTTTATCGTTTTGTCCTTGTATTGTGAAGAGAAGCTGAGACATAGGAGCTGTTTTTACCTGTCTGCCAATGATCTGATTTTGATGCATTGCAGCCAGTTTGGGTTCATGTTGTCAGGGTGGTTTGAGAGGAGCTTCCTGTTGTCTAAAGCCAGCCGCTTTATTAGGACCATAAAATAGATATTGACCTAGTCAGTGTGTTATATTGAAGATGACAAGTAAAAATTTTGTAAAAAAAAAAATGCTTGAAAAAAAAATAAAGTAATCCTAAAGTAATATTTTTATGCAATACTAAATTTTGATACAGAGCAGCATTGTAAAATAAAGGGGAAGGGCAGAGTCAATGGATTAGATCTGAACACTCATTTGGCTACCGTTTAGTTCTTCCGACCATCCAATTTACATGCACGCTCGACTGAACATGCATGTGCTCTCAAGCGGCCACACTCTCATGGCAGATGATCTAGTTATTAACAAATAGGTGAAATCCAAAACCCGGATCCTCAGGAGGCCCTCATACACCTTAGATTCATCCACATTAATCCCTTTGTGACATCCACTGTACATGTCTGATCTTTAAAGATGTGGTCTCTCACTTCTATAGCTGCCTGGTTTCTGCTGTTTTATACAACAAGAACTCTTCAGCAGTGTCCCTAATCAAAGACAGCAGAGACCATTAACCCCTCAGATTCTGTGGTTACATGGTTCACTTCTATTTCCGGCAGCCATATGGCTCCCCCATGGTTGCAGTGTTTGCCAGAAGTCTTCTAAAGGCTCCTAGGTACAGTGCTGGCCAAAAGTATTGGCACCCCTGCAATTCTGTTAGATAATACTCAATTTCTTCCAGAAAATGATTGCAATCACAAATGCTTTGGTAATAATATCTTCATTTAATTTGTCGTCAATGGAAAACCACAAAAAGAATTGTCAAAAAGCCAAATTGGATATAATTCCACACCAAACATAAAAAAGGGGGTGGACAAAAGTATTGGCACCCTTTGAAAAATCATGTGATGCTTCTCTAATTTGTGTAATTAACAGCACCTGTTACTTACCTGTGGCACATAACAGGTGGTGGCAATAACTAAATCACACTTGCAGCCAGTTGAAATGGATTAAAGTTGACTCAACCTCTGTCCTGTGTTCTTGTGTGTACCACATTGAGCATGGAGAAAAGAAAGAAGACCAAAGAACTGTCTGAGGACTTGAGAAGCAAAATTGTGAGGAAGCATGAGCAATCTCAAGGCTACAAGTCCATCTCCAAAGACCTGAATGTTCCTGTGTCTACCGTGCACAGTGTCATGAAGAAGTTTAAAGCCCATGGCACTGTGGCTAACCTCCCTAGATGTGGACGGAAAAGAAAAATTGACGAGAGATTTCAACGAAAGATTGTGCGGATGGTGGCTAAAGAACCTCGACTAACATCCAAACAAGTTCTAGCTGCCCTGCAGTCCGAGGGTACAACAGTGTCAACCCGTACTATCCGTCGGCGTCTGAATGAAAAGGGACTCTATGGTAGGTTACCCAGGAAGACCCCACTTCTGACCCAGAGACATAAAAAAGCCAGGCTGGAGTTTGCCAAAACTTACCTGAGAAAGCCAAAAACTTTTTGGAAGAATGTTCTCTGGTCAGATGAGACAAAAGTAGAGCTTTTTGGGAAAAGGCATCAACATAGAGTTTACAGGAAAAAAAAAGAGGCCTTCAAAGAAAAGAACACGGTCCCTACAGTCAAACATGGTGGAGGTTCCCTGATGTTTTGGGGTTGCTTTGCTGCCTCTGGCACTGGACTGCTTGACCGTGTGCATGGCATTATGAAGTCTGAAGACTACCAACAAATTTTGCAGCATAATGTAGGGCCCATTGTGAGAAAGCTGGGTCTCCCTCAGAGGTCATGGGTCTTCCAGCAGGACAATGACCCAAAACACACTTCAAAAAGCACTAGAAAATGGTTTGAGAGAAAGCACTGGAGACTTCTAAAGTGGCCAGCAATGAGTCCAGACCTGAATCCCATAGAACACCTGTGGAGAGATCTCAAAATGGCAGTTTGGAGAAGGCACCCTTCAAATCTCAGGGACCTGGAGAAATTTGCCAAAGAAGAATGGTCTAAAATTCCAGCAGAGCATTGTAAGAAACTCTTTGATGGTTACTGGAAGCGGTTGTTCGCAGTTATTTTGTCTAAAGGTTGTGCTACCAAGTATTAGGCTGAGGGTGCCAATACTTTTGTCCGGCCCATTTTTGGAGTTTTGTGTAAAATGATCAATGATTTGACTTTTTTTTCATTCTCTTTTGTGTTTTTTCATTGCAAGCAAAATAAATGAAGATATTATTACCAAAGCATTTGTGATTGCAATCATTTTCTGGAAGAAATTGAGTATTTTCTGACAGAATTGGAGTGGTGCCAATACTTTTGGCCAGCACTGTATGTCACTGCTATGTTAGTATTGAGCTCTGTCTGTGGCAGGGCTCAGTAGTAACACATCAATATTCCCATAGACTGCTTATATCATAGACTGCAATATCACAATATTACAATTTAATAATTGCTTATGCAAGCCCCATAAAGTAGATAAAAACAAGTTTTAAAAAAATTGTAAAACTTTTTTTTTCAAAACAAACAAAAAAAAAAAAAAAAAATACCCTCTTTCCCTAGTTTACATATAGAAATAAAGAAAATAAACACATTGGATATTGCCACATCCAAAAGTGTCTATATATTAACTATAAAAATATCCCAAATGGTAAATGTCGTAACAGGAAAAATATAAAAATGCCCAAATGCCAATTTGCCACATTACCTTTCAATAAAGTAGGATAAAAAGTGGTCAAATCCTCACACATTCACCAAAAAATGATTACTTATGCAGCTTTATAGATGGGAACATTAAAAAAAAAAATTATAGATGTCAGAATATGTTATGGCTCTTTGAAGAGAGGGAGGAAAAAACAAGAAATGGAAAAACTGTCCTCAACGGGTTGATGTAAGGAGTATTGCCAGCTTTGTACCACTTGTTCATCCCTAGACTGAGGCCTCATGGACACAATCATGTGTATTCAGTCTGCTAGCTGTTTTTTTCATGGTTAGCACACTGAAGCATTCATTTCTATGGCTTCATACACACGCCTGTGTATTTTCACAGGCCCATGTATGGGGCAAAACTCAGAGCAGGTCCTATTCCTGTCCATGTTGGGGCCCAGGCTCTCTGAGATTAGTGAACGGGGCCATGGAGGCAAAAATGGCACACGAATATCAGCCATGTGCTATCCTTGCCACGGCCCTGCTACATGTGCGTGGTTGGGTACATGTTGCCTGAGAGTCCTTTTATATAATTTTGTAAAACAATGACGACTGCCTGGAAAAGCCAATGTCAAACTATTTTATCCCACAATAATTGATGTGTGCAAGGAAGTAATGCAGTGGTCTCCGGCTTGTAACTCTCTGATCCCAGGAGTGTCTTACATGATGTTTTCACTGGTAACATGAGGATTGCCTATAGTGCTGACCACATTACTTTACGTGAAGCCTAGAATTGATGCAATTACAGTCTTATTTATTTGCACATCAATACATTTTATTATTCACAGTTCCCCAAGTTGATTTCTTCTCAATTTCACTTAGTTACGTGCCATGTGTTCAATATTTGTGTTGTGGAGCATCCTTTTCTTCTTTTTTTTTTTTTTTTTTTCAGATTTGAGTTCTTGCTTGCCTGGTTATAGGACTAATAATATGACTATGTGACAAGGCTTAATGTTATCATATAGTTTATAATTTAATATAGTTTATAGAGAGAGAGAGAAAATAATATAGAGGGAAAAAATGGAAAGGCAGTTCAAAAATTTTAAGGAGAAATCCTCAGGATAAAAACATGATCTGACGTGTTATCGTTGCATCATAGTTGGTGATCTCGGAGCACCACATTGCTTTATAGAGATCGAATACCCTAGGTAATACATAGATTCCCATTTATAATGAAGTTACAATTACTTGAGGTGTGCCTCCAATTACTGCCTAGTGATATCAAGAAAAAAAATTGGTTGTTCACTCACCTCTGCCACAGTATCATAGGATGGTTAAGGAATTTTGTATTTTATTGTCCATATTATGACTGCCCACAGTGCTTCACCAATCTCCTCCTCATATCCTACATAATCCAAAGATTCCATTACCATCTCCAAGACTTTTCTCGTGCTGCACCATTTCTTTTGAAATGCGCTATCCCGGACAATCACATTATTCCTCAAAACCTGATCCTTTCATTCAACACTGTCCTCCCCACATTTTTCACCTTAATGCATGTTATATTTGTGCATACACATATACTGCCTGGTGACAGTGCTGCAGTTTGTATAGCGAGTCTCCCATGGTACCTCGGGATCGGTGATCTAAATTGATATTGGTCATCAGTTGTAGAAAGTGGATAACCCCTGCACAATCTCTCATAGGCAAACCTCGCAAAATTAATTTTTAGATTGTTCTTGAGCTCCACTTGGCATTTATGTTTAAGTGCTATTATTATAGTAGGGGGGGGTGTCTCTTTAGACCGCACAGTATAATAAGCAGAGGCCCAGGGAAGGTGTGGAAATATAATAAACACTCATACTTACCTTCCCTCACCTCTTTGGTCGTGTCCTGGGTGACATCAGAGTTTTGGGGGAACCAGTGAGGCCTGTGATTGTGATGACGTCAGTGCACACCATGTAATTGCTGAGGTCTAGCTGACCTCCGGGGCCCATGGCATTACCCAAGAGGTCAGAAGTCAAAGAACTGAAAGAGAGTCCAGAATAGGTGAGGGAAGGTGAGTATGTGTTTGTTTCCTCACCTCCACTTATTATACTTTAGGGTCTCAAGACACTCCACTACAACTAGCCCAGCTTGTTATGAACCAGTTGGCTCATCTCTAGTCATCCCCATTTCCTTATAGGATGTAAGGTCTTGTGAGCCGGACCCTCACTCTTCCTATTTAGTTTGCTACTTTGTACTGTCTGGTTTTGTTTGTGCCTTCTGGGTTGTTTAGCACTGCAGAATATGTTGGCACTGTATAAAGATTCTTATTATAAGAAATGACTAGATAGTAATTCACAGTAAGGCTTAACAAAGAGGATTTTTGTTAAAGATCTTAGTGTGAAATGCTCTTCCAGACAGTTTTTACCTTGACTGAAGATGCATTACTTGTTAACACATTGGGTTCAAGAGTCCTGCTATACGGCTTCCAAAGTGATCCATAGACATCCCACTTTATGTCCTGGGCACAGCAGACATCTTTTGTCTTTAGTACTGTGGTGCATCTTTTTCTCCACTTTGTCTCCATTGCTTTCTCTTGCTGTAGTTGCTTATATCTCGGATTTATCGATAATCCTTTTCGTGAAAATCTCACTGAAGACGAAATCCTGGCATTAGATGCAGACAGTAGCCATGTCCTCTTGTGAGGAAACACGGAGGATTAGCCAGTAATGCGCTGGGTGTTAGCACTTACAATTAGCTGTTCTTCTTGCCGTCAGCTATATCTGTATCTTGGCCCCGTGTATCTGAAGGGGATAAATGGTTTGTGTAAATACATAATTTGTTTTTCAGTTGTTTGTAGAAACATAATATATCTGGATGTGAGCACAGAGCCGAGTTTACTATGTGTGGTGTACATTCACAGCTACAGTGGCAATAAACTCTGCAGTAATAAAGCAGGAGGACAACACAACATACCAGGTAGACATCATTATTAAAGAGAATCGGTCAAGTCTAAAATGCCTTCCAAATCAATATTCGTGCCATGTAGGGACATTTAATAGGAGCAGAAACCTACCTCTGTAGCCACAAACCAGTGAAGCAATAAAGAGCGGATATTATTTTTATTAATATGCAAATTAGCCTGCAGGTGCATTCAGGGCGGGGCCTGATTTACCAGATTTGACTACAGGCAGCTGTGATGTAGACAGAGGGTGCCGATCCTGCATGGGAGCTGCAGACTTTGCTGCGGTCTGTAGGTAAATCTTGTAAATAGGCCCACCCCTGATGCACTTGCAGGCTGTTTTGCATATTCATTAAAAGATTGCATTGTTTTTAAGAGATCAGACCCAAATAAAACTGAAAAAGGGACATTAGACTGTGGGGGCAAAGTGAAGGGGCCTCCGGGGTGGGACAGGTTAATATATGAGGGGTCACTGGGGGGGGAACAGTTAATGTCTGAAGCCTCAGCAGGGGCATTTTATGGTGTGGAGGGCCACTAAGGGGCATTATACGATGTGGGAGCCACTGACTAGGCATTATAATTTGTGCAGGTCAGGTATTTCTAAGGGGTGGTGATAGGGGAGACCATGAAACCTTTGCATTAGGTCTCCCAATGTGTTAAAACAGCCCAGTTTGTGAGACAAACCGTTTGACCCAGGTTGTCTTCTGCAGGATCTCATTGTGGTGGACCTATTGTAACCGAGACTAGATATCATGTCAGACCCTGGTCATCTGACATGATACTCTGACTTTAATGGTGTCTATTTCCCAGGTGGAAACTTTTGTTTGGGACTCTATAAAAAAAAAAAAAAAAAAAAATCACCTCCTCTGTTCTACATGGACTCGAAAAAGGTGAAAGTCAATGGTAGTTTAAGCATCTGCGCAATATTTTGCACCAAGAAATGGTGAATACCTGTAGTAAATTTGGCACACTTTTGCTAGAATGTTCCCTGAACAGTTGAGGTTGGTATGAAATATGTCCATGGTGCAAAAGTTTTTTGTGCTGTGCTACTCATTTTTTTGCTACAATTTGTAACAGAATTGTAGTGCATTTTTGCATAACTTTATGACAACAATACTTGTCCTATGCAAGGCCATAGATAAAAGTGTGATATGACAATGTGCAACATAACAGTCTCTGGCTAGGTTCACATCCCCTTCATATTCTGACACAGGAACAGAAAAACAAAAGGTTGGATTCATCATGTGACTGACACTGATGGCACCCAATGAACCCCATTGACTTATAAAGGGGTCCCTATTTCAGACAAAATAGTAGCATATCCCACTATGTCCTGCAAATTTAGGGAAATCTGATGGAGGGTCCTTATGGAACCTCTATCACAAACATGAACCTAGTCGATGCTCTACAATGTCTGACAACCTTGTATGTCTGTGTGTTTATTATGTCTCTTCCACAAATAAATATGACTTAAATGGTTACTAGACAAAGACAACACCGCTGGCATTATACTGCTATAGTTCTTTTATTTCAGTCTTAGCTTTGCTTTCATGTAGCCATCATCCCCTTTGGTGTCAGAAATCCCCCTCGGTCTTCACCTGGACAGTACAGTATCGATCACCTTGTGTAAACAGCTCGGAAGGAGAATGTATACTAATGCCTGGTCCCTGTTGCTTCCCTTAGTTCTGCAGCAAATACTTTCACAATATCTGAGGGGTAACCATTTTCCTTTGCAGCAGAGTACCCCCTCCACAAGATAACACTTCCCCCCCCCCAAACCATAAAAAAGCTGTATTGATGAAATGACTCAGCCTTTATAAAAGATGAAGCAGAGGCCAATGTGCGATGACTGTGATAGTCTGTTTGTGACTGTTCTTCCATACAGAACTTGTTCATTATCGTGCTCTTCTCTTGTGTCTTGGCAGCTGGGAGGATGTGGGATCCTTGGAGTCGGTATCTGGTTGGCGGTCACGCAGGGGAACTTTGCCACGCTCTCCTCCTCTTTCCCTTCACTGTCTGCTGCCAACTTGTTGATAGCTACAGGAACTATTGTGATGATCGTGGGTTTCCTGGGCTGCATCGGTGCTATTAAAGAGAACAAATACCTACTGCTGAGTGTAAGTACGCCTTATTGTGGGGGTTGTATAGTACTGAACATCCTTGAAATAGAGAAAAACAAGGCGCTGTAAACAATATGGATGATGAGCCTGAGCACAAGCTGCAATGCTGTAAATATAAATGTCATAAAGTAATATTACTGATGTAATATGCAATAATATTAGTATGTAATATAGTTATACTATACACAGTACTATGAAAATTGTGTGTTAACATAAGAAAGTAGTTGAATATTCAGAGATTTAGTATACATCATACAGAAAATAGGCAAACACATTAAGAACAATTTCTTGCTTTTATGGAGCCATTTCATCATTATTGAAAACCTATATAAGATACATACACATGGAGCACATATGACTGTCACAGAGTCTGTATGGCTCCATACTATTGAGCTGTAGGTATTACGTGTGTCGCCATATGTTGCCTGTGTACACCAGCTTAAAAGGACTGTTTCATGGGATCAAATGGTATCTGATAGAAAAACTTCATATCAAATTGAAGGTACCCTCAGAGATTTATGGAGCTATATTATTGCCAAGTGCTTGAGTCCTAAAAGCATGCTGCGGATTATAAAACAACACTACATAAGTGAATAGTACATGTGAATATAAGAAACTTTGTAATATATCTGTTCTACCTCTCTTTCCTCTCATTCATGCTCTTCTCTTTTTAGAATCTGTACCTGTTTTTAGCCTCATACACATAAGTCTATGGAGAGGGGAGGGGAAGGAGTAGCAGCTGCAGCTATTTCTGTGTCAGCAGCTATATCTTTTCCACCAGCCTCCGCCTCCCCCCTTCTCCATAGACTTCTATGTTCAAAGTAAGTCAGTCTGATAGGTGGAGAAGGAAACATATTTGTGTAAAAATATATATATTCCAAAGTTTCTTATATTCACCTGTATTATTCATTTATGATATGCTGTATTATAATTGGAGAAATGCTTTAAGCTGATCATACACATTAGACTAATGTTAACTGAAGTCACCTACAGGACCATCTGGTACATATAGGGTCCATATGACTCTCCCTGGGGGATAAGGTTCAAACTGCTGGATTTCAATATCACCCATTCATTTGTTATCTGGGACGATAAGCTGCCAGAGGGATATAGCAGTGGCTTTGGCATTAACAGTTGGCTGAGCTGGGGAATCGGGATAGTTGGATATATATATAACATGTATGGCTGGCGTTAAATTCCTAAATGGCAGGAAAGTTAGCCCTACAGTGAAGGGTGCTAGCATTTTGTATCTTGTGACTCCCATTAACTAAGAAACTGTGGAAAGACAATAGTAAAAACATGACGCGTGAAACATCTGCAGATAGTAGTAGATGCAGGTGGTTCATACCTAAGACTTTACATTATACCATCCAAGCTATCTTGTTTGGTGTTTAGGATAATGTCTGTAGGTATTGTCCATATGAATGTCTTATTGAATCTAGTGCATGTGGTCTCCTACTGTATGTCAGACACATATACAGATCTAGCAAACTTTAACCTGACACCTAAAGTTAACTCAACCTAACTGTAACTTGACTTCTTAAATGGCTTTTGTTGGGTTAAATGATAGGACTACACACTGCAGCAAGATATTTGTAAGCTTAAAGTTTGCTACATCTGAACGTGGTTCCCAGATCACTAGGGTAACTGCTGTCCTACAGAAACTATACATATGTTGTCATGTTGGTTAGTACCTAGCTTTCCCTGAAGAGCAGGTGAGATAGCTGGATATCTATCATTAGGGCACACCTTCCAATCTATCCATTACATTCCATTAAAATAAGGTCATTATGGTCTGTCCTTGATGTCCCTGTGTAATGTATGGTGTTTAGTTTACAAGGACATCAGGCTCTAATGACCTTATTTTTCATGGGCTTGTAGAGGTCACTGGATAAGATGGAAGTCATGTATTACAGATTGGATGTAGATTAAACATCTGATATTTTTATATCCCCTGTCATTCTAAAGGTTTGTAATGGCAGTTCCAATAACAAACATATCAATGGTATTAATGTAATAATATTAATATAGTTTTATTAATCATTTTCTACTCGACACACAAAACACACCCTGGCACTGTTACTTTCCTCTCCTCATTTACGTCATTTGCCACTAACAACTCTAATTACTTTCAAGTTAATGTAAAATTCCTTTAATCTTACCCGATAGATGCCAGATTATCTAATATTTAGGCTTATTGGGCAACCATACGTAAGTGCAATATATAAAATTCGCATGGATGGATTCTCAACCTTCAGCCTCAGCCTTCTGCTTCTGGTCTCTTAAAATTCCATATTATATTCTGCAGTCAGAACAATTGGCAGGTTATCAGATGCCAAACTAAAGGAATTTCATATGTACCGCTAAGTGGACATTGCATTTGGTCACTAATCTATATGGCAGGAGCATATATGCTAACTTTTCTGGAGACCCCCTTTTACAAGATGGGAGGACAAAACAGTGTCCTGGACAGTATGTTTTTAGTATACAGTTGTTGTTTTTTTTTTGCTATATTGCCTGGTGCAACAGACTGTATTTTATAATACCAAAGATTTCAAAAAAACGTACACTGTGCAGTATAGGTCTTTTTTTATTTTTTATTGCAGTGGGACCCTAAATGTGATGAATGCCACAATAGCATGCATGTCACAAGCATTCTTCATGAATAGCAGCAGATACGAGCATTCTGTATACAGAGCCTTAGACAACAGTGTTTTACACTTTTTTTTTTTTTAGACTTTTCTTGCTTGCTTGAGTCTGCAGAGATCTACATTTATGGCCACAAAGTGATGAAGCAATGCAGAGATTATCATCATCTTAAAGATATGCAAATCAGCCTTCAAGTGCATTGGGGGTGGAGTCTGATTTGCATACAGACAGCTGCATGTGCTCCGGCTCTCATCTGGAATCTTCATCCATCACTGTCCCTTTTGCCATGATAGAGATTTTCTGTCTGTCTGTATCATGGCTATCTATAGGTAAATCTGGCAAATTGGGTCCCTGGTGCACTTGCAGGATGATTTTGAATAGCCATAAAAAGATTATCTGTGAATTGCTTCATTGGTTTTTGGCCACAAAGATAGGTTCCTGCGCCTATTAAAGGCTTCTACATTGCACCATTAGACTCGATGCAGACGTCCGAGTGTGCCATCTGAGGTGGAATCCAGTGGTCTCTTGAAAATAGAGCAGGTCTTATTCTGCTTCATGTCATCACAACGGATCGGTAAGTGCATTACGGAATACACACAGATGTCACTCCGCTGTACATAGCGCTGCAAAATCAGTCCCTCCTCGGATGCACACGCGGTCGTGTACATGGGGTTTTAATGGCTAGGGAGGCATTTTGGATCTGATAAACTCCGTTTAAGAATATATTGCACATTGTCTGACATTTTTTCTATTTTCATTGATTTGTAGCCAGGCAGTCAAGCCCAGTCTTACAATACACTGGCCTTTTTTTTTTTTTTCTCTTTTTATACCTGGATTTCATTTTATTTCACAGCACTAGACCAGTCTACACTGCTATTTTTACCATACTAGACACTAGAAGCCAGAAAACTGATAGGACTCCATTAGAATTTAGAAGGATCAGTCAGGTGTTATTGGTCTCGGTTGAAAAATGGAGCTTTCGTATCTTTGATATAATCAGAAGCCATGACGGCAGTGTGACCAAAACATTAGCCTGTAGTGTAGCTCCGCTGAGATGCACTGCCCTGTCTGGCCTTCTAAACAGGAAGGGTAAAATCCGTGTCCATATAATAGACTGCTGCCTGCCTGTGCCTGCGACCTGGGTATACCTTTAACTATATAAGTGATTTACAAACGTTTTGCTATTAATGCCCCTGTTCTGTGAACCAAAAAAACTAAACCGTTCGCCCCTGGGCACAATATTTCTAAATATTACTTTAGGTTTGTAGCTCGTTCAGGTTAATAAAGTCCCTTATTTTTGCAGTATTGATCCACTTAGAAAGGAGACAATTCTCCTCCATCACCCAAAGTTTGCCCCTTTAGCGGCAGTATGTCAGCACAGAGAGCAGAAAGGTTAACAGTGATCTTACAGAGGATGCCAGCTGTGTGACATTCAATCCTCCCAGCTCAAACACCGAGCAACTGCGGCATGAAATATTACAGAAGAGAAGTCAGGAGCTGAGGGAAGAGCAGGAAATAAAAACACACTTTACAGCTTGCCCAGGAGGCTTCGAGCGGGAACTCAAATTGATTTTACTATCTCTGTACGCACCACAGAGATGGCAGCGGCACAAGTGTGGTTATTTTGTGATGCATCCGAGGAAGAGGTGGGGATTATGGATGCACATTTCTATTATAACTTGTGACACATCTTTCAATAACAGCCGTGCGGCTTCCACCTTATCCTCTGCGAAACATTTCATTTTCTAGTTAGAAGCCATCAGTGGTTAGAAAGTAAATAGAGCAATGTTGTTTGCTCATCTAAAGTTCTGTTCTCGGTGGCTCACAACACAGGAGTCAGAAAGGGTCACCAAAAAATAGTGTATGGCAGCGCTTCTCTAACACTGCGGCCTGATTCTTGTAAGCTGTGGCACGCTACAGAAGAATCCCGGCAGATACAGTCTATAATAGATTGCTTAAAGTGGTTGTACCATGACGGCAACCCCTGTGCATGTGCCCTAAATGGGCATATGGATCTGATAAAGGGGATCCCCTGCTCAGGACACCCCTCTATGAGAATTCATTTACCTGGCCACCATGTTATCCAGGGTCGTAGCTAAAGGCTCATGGGCCAGGGTAGAAAAGTTGTACCTTTCACAAGTAGTTGCCCAATTTTGTGCCCCTAGATCAGTGATTCCCAACTGGGGTGACATCCAAGGGTGCCTTGGAAATTTGCAAGAGGGCCACAACATTCTGGTTGGGAGGATGACCGCATGCTTTCATTCAATGTTATCTGCGTCCATAGGACATTTTTTGTCTTTTAGTAAGAATTATTTGGTAGGAGTTCCCCCGTTTTTCCAGGGGTGCCCTGAGTTTGTAAAGGTTATTAAACACTTCCCAAGTAATAATATTTCTTTATGCAAGCCAGTGTTTGTGCCTCTATATGGCAACAGTGTCCCCAAAAAGTAATAATACCCCCTTTATGCTCTCAGGTTAACAATACCCCTTTATGCTCTCAGATTAACAATACCCCTTTGTACCCCCACAAAAAATGGTGTCCATCTGTACAACCAAAAATAATACCCTCTTCAGTTATCAGTGTGGGGTCAGTTTCTTGCCCACCCAAAACTATAGAAATCTTCAAAAAAGGTCAGCGTTGACTTGTTAGGGGGCTTATCTGCACGCCACGTGAATTTCTACATAGAAAAAAAACATATCGAGGGAGATTTATGGAACTGGGTAAAAGAAAATCTTTTTTGTTGCCAATAGCAACCATTCGCAAGGCAGCTTTCATTTTGTGCTCTGATGGGTTGCTATGGGCAACAAACCATTTTTCTTTAGAACAGTTTCATAAATCCCCCCTTCATTGTGAACACGAAATTATAAAAATGTATTGTGTTAGATTTATTAAGTGTCTAAAAGCAAAGCTGGTTTAGTTGCCCATAACAACCAATCACAGTGCAGCTTTCATTCTGCATTCTGCTCCTCAAAAATGAAAGCTGCAATGTTATTGGTTGTTAAGGGCAATTAAGACAGTTTTGTTTTAAGACCGTTTTAATAAATCTTCCCCATTGACTTTAATGCTACTGTATTATTCTACACAAAAATCAGCCTATAACCCTCAATGTGTGCATGTACCCCATGGTTGACCCTTGGATTTATGCTGCAGATTAACCCCATTGTCATTCAAGATGGATTTTTCTCCAACAGTGGCATAACATATCTGTGGGATGCAGATTTCATGTATATTTTAAAGCAGAATATGCACCAAATTCAGCATGACAATAACTTCATGTAAACATACCCTTAGGCCAAGTCCAGTTGCTGCAGAATTGCCATGGATTTACATAAATGTGGTCGTAGCAATAAAAATCCATGTGGAAATATGAGCAATGCAATTGTGTCAAAAATTGCAGCGGAAATTTTAATCTGCATCTGGATTGAGCCTTTATACTGTGTGTATTTTTTCTAGTCCAAGCATATTATAAATTTCCTTGGTTTTATGCTGCATTAAATGAAATAACCCAAACAAGGGCGTGCAGAAGGTGCAGTCACACCCAGGCCTTGGCCTTGGAGGGTGCATATTCACTGGCATAATTGGGGTCACAGTTGTGACTAAGCCCATGAGCCAAGGGGGCCTACATGTCACACTCAACACACTAAGACTGATTTAAGAAGCTGTCCAGGGTTAAGTTTTTTTTATGTCCCATCCATGGTGGAGGACCAACAGTTGGCCTCTGTACTGATCCACTGGAGCCGCTTCCAGCACCCATTCTATACATAATACAGGACCGGAAACCAAAAGATCTGTCCTCTGTATAGTGGCTGGGCACCGCCACGACAGATCAGCACTCATTAAAGTCAGAGGGAGCTGAGTAACTGTGTCCAGACGCTAAACAGGGGACAGAGCTCTATGTCTGTGGTTCTGTATTGTGTATAGGATGGGCGCCAGAAGCGCTGATCAACACGGGGGTTGGCTGTTGGCCCCCACTGATTAGATATTTATGGCCTATCCAAAGGATTAGTGATGAAACCTGAACCCTGGAAACCCCTTTAAACTTATTTGATTTCATTTCTAATTTTGTTTGATAGCTGTCAGTCTGTGCATTAAAAATGTTTTACCCCTGACCTCTGGTGCCATGAAGTGAGACGGGAAGAAGGTTTATGATACATAGAGTTTTACTGTAGGAATGGAGAAAATGATAACTTTAATGCCAAAAATAGCAGTTGGTCAGCAGCATATAGTCAAGAAAGGATTCTTTGGGGTAGGTTGTGTCACAAATGGGTGGACGATTACTGTGTGATGGGCACTGACAGTGGATAGGAATGATGGGAAACTTGACATGTTGTGATCAAGTCTTTATGGTGTCTGGGCCCAGAAAGGGAAATGTAAATGCCGCCAAAAATGTACAGATGGGAGTGGCTCTCTGTCTTAAAGGGAATCTGTCAGGGCAATTTGGGACACTAAACCACCCACAGGTCCATATTGATCATGTGTTTAATGTCCTAAATCACCCTGTTATAACGCAATCCATGTCCGCATTAAAAATAAAAAACCTTTATGCTCACCCTGCCGCTGTACTCCCCGCGCCTGCGCAGTTCTTCAATGAAGCCAGAGGAGTACACCTCAGCTTCAGTGCGCATGCCTCACAATTACGTAGTGAAGCCGGGGGGGGCCATCTTTGGCTTCACTGAAGAACAGCACGGGCGCCGGGAGGCGTGCCAACGAAGAATCTCGTGAATAAGCCGGACCTTCTCGCCAAACAGCGTCGATCGGACCCTTTTCTAAGTAAGTATAAAGGTTTTTTATTTTTAATGTTCCTGTGGATTTCATTACAACAGGGCGATTTGGAACACTAAACCCCAGGTCTATAAGGACCTGTGGGTGGTTTAGTGTCCCAGATTGACCTGACAGATTCCCTTTAAGGAGCAGTTGTGCTGGGGGGGCCCAAGCTGAGCTTTTGCATCATGTACCTTCAGTTACGCCCTTGACACTACTGTAAAATGGCCTTTTGTCCTATTCCTTCCTGTTAATGGGTTATATATTATATTATATTACAGTATAATATAAGTAAGTTTATAGCACAAATATCTCCTAGCTCAAGATCATGAAGCTTTGTGACCGCAGCTGCAGGCATTCTTTTTAGTTACTTAATGTGCTTCCATAATGTCCATCGATCTTTGTAACAATACATTTAGGCCCTTACATATTCTGCAGCATTATACAGAGATTGCCATCACTTACATCAATAGGGTAACAATGTAACCAATTTCTCTGTTTCCCTGTCTCTCGCCCACTAGTACCTAACAGTATCACTTTTCCATAGCACTAGTATTGATAAATCCCTGCCAGTATTTCTATGAAAAGTGTAAAACCGCTTATAACTTTTACTGTAGAGCTAGGAAATGCAGGGAGGACAGTACAGTGTGGTTAGTGCCCTACGACACATTCTCATTATCACTCACCATAGTCTTCCTCTATGGTCTGTGAAGCCGGACAGCATAAACACTGGGGCATGTATTGTATGGCACAGCGTGTCTTCTCAGTTAGAATAGAGAATGTCTTGGTCATTTAATGGCCTCTTTCTTATATCCTAGCGAGCAGTTTATAGAGAGTCCCTCCTCACCAGTGGGATCTTGTACGTGTGCGCTTCCAGCCATCTAATCACCTCCAAGTAGTTATTGGAACTAAGGAAGCACATTGCTGATTTCTTTCCTCCCTTAATGAAACTCCTCGGATCGTGTAAATGTAATTTCTAGAGGGAAGAAGTAAGAGAACAAGGGTACTGAGAGAACATATTATGTCTTTATTGCTTTTTTACCTAATATAATCGTGTAGAAAATCCCCTGCCTGCTTTCCAGGAACAGATTGTGCAGAGTTGCCAGAATTCTCCCCACCATTGTGTGAAGGGTCGGTCTAAAACTATTTAGCTCCGGGTATGGTTTTCAGCATTATGTCAATAAGCAAAAAAACAGAGCAATATTATAAAACCAATATGAATTTTCTTAAATTTATATATGAAATTGCTTTATAGGTGATTTTTTTATAATTATTCGGCTGGCTGCTATCTCTCATGATACCCATTGGCCTCAGCTTGGCCAAATTTTGCATGTGTATTGAATGAGTTGAATGAGAGAGGGGAGGAAGCCACAGACTCCTCCAGCAGCACCATGTCTACCCAATATCAATAGGAGCAGGCAGTCAAATTCCAACTGCCCAATCCTTATTGCCCCTGGCAGCAGCCATCAGGGCTCCTATACATATTTACATGTTCAGCCGATCCTGCCGAAACAGGTGCCTTGGCCAACAATCATCTAATATGTATGCCCAGCTTTAGATTGAGCAGATAAGAGATTTTGGAAGCGGAGGATAACCCAGGAACAGTATTTGAGAAGCCACGATACATGTTGAAATATTCAGGACATGTTTAAAAGGAAAGGTCACAGAAGTAAGTGAAATGTCATATGCACTTTCATTTTTAGAGGTCTCAATCATGTTATAGGTTTTTATTAAGAAAAATAAATAAATTAAAAACCCAAAACTTATTTTTTTGTCTTTTTTCCCCTTTAGTTCTTTATCTTGCTGTTGATCATCTTCTTACTGGAGCTCATTGTGGTCACCCTGTTCTTCATCTACACAGATAAGGTAAGGTCTTCTCCTAACTTCACCAAACCTTTTATACACCTTTAGTACTCATAGTGCAGCATCGTTCTTGTCTTGGGGCACCTCATGATCAGAGTCGCACACAAAGATGGCCACAAGTAAATTTTACTTTGTAACCAGGTACAGGAGCTAGACCTGTTTTTGATGCCATTCCTTGGCGGAATAATGGCTACACATTCAGGTACTGTCAGGGAGTGTCATTCCCAAACAATGGATAAGTCATATTGGATTGGTGATGTCTGCCCTCTAGGCTGGAGCTTTGTGACCCCGCTAGGGTTCTGTTTGGTGGGGGTCCTGACAAGGGGCCATCAATATGAAGTCCTCAGAAAACTGTTATATTTTTATTTTTTTTTTTAAACTTTGGATACAATGGCTGATATTTGCAACTATAGGGCTATACAGTCACATACAGTAAGTCAGAGTTCAGACGTAATGTGAACAGAACCTTGTGCAGCAACTAAAGATAGGATTGTATTGCCAGGCTATATAACAGGTGTTGCCTATATATAGTGATGCTTCCCTACAAAAAGGAACCACGTTATTGCTTCTCAATGGGTCCTCTAAGACAAGGGCACCAAAACAGCAACACGGCGTCATCTGTGAAAATAGTGTGAATTTTGGGATTACCACTTTGTATGGAGCACATAAGGTCATGTGCATTGTCATAGGCTGTCATGCCTTTTGCTGGTTGGTACATAATATGGGGAATTTATCAACCCATCTACGCCAGTTTTTTGGTCTTGACCAACATATTTATTAAAACCTCTGCCAGAACATGTATTATACAGGAAATCTATGCCAGTTCCTTACTGGTACAGATTTCCATGCTGGTGCATGGGCGTGTGCCAAATTTATTAAGAGGCCGGAGCCTCCTGATTATTCAGACACGCCTTACGCCAGTTAGGGCCTTTATTAAAAGTGTAGGAAACACCAGTTTTACAGTAGTTCACATTACCTTTGACTGTTTTGGTCCCTCGAAGGACCAGAATGACGGACAGATGGACTGCTAAAATAGCGGTTACATATTGAACCCGATGAACCCCGTTATAGTGTCCTGTGTTTTTTATCTGAAATCAGAGGACGAAAAAGCTGTGCGTGCAGGACTTTTTTGTCCACCAATTTCAGGCAGACATTTCAGTTGAGTGTAGCGCAAATGTGAACAAACATAGCCATAATAAATTCCCTCCAGTCTTACTGGTTGCCTCTTCTACTACATGTCTGTGTCTCCTGATGCCAGTGCACTTTACCTTGGCTGCCTATGCATTAGCTGTGGTATACGGTAGATTAGACCGCTCGTCCCCTTATAGTCCAGTGACTCTGGCACAAAGCAGACCATCTGTGTACTTAGTGCCTTGTATAACCTGTCATCAGCAGCCGTGCGTTACAATGGCGTCCCATCAAAGTGCTCACTTGACATCATAAACTAGGTGTTAAGTTCCTGTGTTTGCACTCTGGCATTGGACATATGTCATCACAATGGGAATAGCTTTCATCCGTCACATGTCATTATAGCGGTAGAAATCTGCAGAGGCTGCAGTACACGGCTCCCCTGCCTTTTCAGCATGTGACACCATAAACTAATGCATTACATGGCAGCGAGGTCCCTCTCCATCTCTTTTATGCTCTCGTCTCCAGGTAAATTGATGTTGCTGTTTTTTTGCTGCTGTTTTTTTTTTTTTATGCTGTTCATTGTTTGCAAAGTAATTATGAAGCCGGCATTAGTCAAACACAGAGACATAAGTGGCTGATCTGCATAAATTCAGCAAACCTCAGGAAAATGGAAATAAGGCCTGCATTTGTTGGATACAAATAAGGAAAATTGTCAGTTTAAGGCCAATTGAGCATCACAAAAAAATGTATTGAAATACATGTGCAGAGTCAGCAAGCGTCGAAATGCTCTCAGGATATTACATAATGTTACATAGTCAATGAGGTTCATGTGGCTATGCTCATTCATGGAAGGGGGCAGATATAATTATACCCATCTATTTCATGGGAAGGTTATCTGGCGTTCAGAAGACAATTATCATGTTGTGGGGATTCCTGACCTTTATGGCTATTAGTCCCATTATGCATGAAAACTATTGTTAAAGGAACACTGAACTCAGAAATGAATCATAAGAGTACACAAGAAATATACTTAGCCTCACTCTTTCTTTGCAGCATTTTATGCATAATCCTGCAACAGGGATTAATCTCCTGCTGATTTGCTCCATCTTTATCTGAGGACTAAATAGAGGAGGTATGGTCTAACACAGCACAGGGGTATGTTCACACGGTGGAATTTGGCACCAATATTAAGCTGGATTCCGTCTCAAAAATAGTGCCAAATTCTGTCCTCAATCGACCTCCCATTATTTTTAATGATAGGCAAAGATCGAAGCAGGATGCTGAAAAAAATAAGTGTCCTGCTTGATCTTGCCGCAGATTCCTCACATGATTAAGCCATAGAGTTCACGCCTCCAGCCCCATTCATCTGGGGCTTCTCGAAAGGAAGCCGGAGGGAAGTCCACCTTAAATTCCTCTTCTATGTGAACCTACCTTAAGGACGCTCCTGCTCCAGCCAGTTGTCTTACAGCCAGACACAGAACAGCGAGAAGGAGGAGGGGGGACGTGGCTCATCTTCACGGACACAGAGAGAAGATTCCTTTATATGTTTCTCAGATTTAATAGTAATATAAGACAGAACAAGGCCAAAAGAAAGGAGGACATGAAGGGAGGTTAGTTTTGGAACATTTTTCATGTGTTTTTTTTTTTTTTTGTGTTTAGTGTTCCTTTAAGAGATATATAGAATAGGTTTGATTGGCAGCACAAAAATGCAGTACCATGACTGAAGATTAGTGCACGTCAAAGAATATACAGGATGAGAAACAAGGTACTATAGTATTGGGCTTTAGAAGAAAAATGTGAGAGAGAACATTTGGTTTACAACAGCTGACGAATAGCGCAGTAATTCTAATGTATGTAGACACTTTGTCAGTGCCTATATTTATGAAGCTGTGCATAATGAGAATTTAGGAGAATAAAATAAGATATAGTTGTAGGAAGTAACAGAGCTGTAACTATGCTTTCCTTCAGCTTTCTCCATGGCCCTATATATAAAATTCCCCTGATACTGACCAGAGAGTGCTGATACAATAAGTACATGCAATGGAAAAGTTGAAAGCTGCAGTGGGGCCGCAGAGAAATCTGCATGTGATTTGCCGCAAAAAAAACACATGACTTAGCGTGGCTTTTGCTGTGGCAGCTTGCAAATAAACTGCAGACTTTTTTAATGACTGAAATTTTGCAGCATGTTCACATGGTGCGTCCCCAGACACAATAAGTTTTCAGGGATTTTCAGTTGATTGCATATTCCTCAGGGCTCCCCTGATAAACAATAATTCTTCATCCAAGCACAGTGACATACCCATGATTGTGGTTTTACCTGGTAATGCAGCCTAGTCTCAGCCATCTGACTGTATATAAATGGGTTTTCTGAGTTAATTACAAAAAAACTGCTCAAATCCAGAGAATGTAGTAAAATAACAAAAAGGTATAGAGGTTAGTTAAGAAATGTGGTTTCATAACAAGCTAGCTAATAATAGAGCAACGACATCCTAGCTCTGCCAGGGTGGACAGGGCCATGTTTTTTGTTTTTGGTTCTTGCCAGCCTAATATTATAGTTTGTGGCTGATCATCTGAAGTGATTATACTGGTTCTTGATTGTAGCTGGCTCTTCCCAGTAGTCCTGGTGGAGGTGGGTACCAGACTATTAATAGGGTTTAGTGTTAGCCTTTTTACTGGCTAACAGTAAGCCTTTTTTAAAGAAGTTGTCTGTGCAAAATAATTTTTTTTTAAATAGACTGGGGGAGGTGGAAAAAAAAAAAAGTCATACTCACCTGTTCCCAGTGCTCCGGTGTCCACCCAGTGTGGTCCAGTCCTGCTGCTCCGGTATCTTCTTGAAATGAAACTCCTCGCCAGCTGTGGCATCCCATATCCCTTCCTCTGAAGCTGCTGCTTGGCCTCAGCGGTCATGTGACCACAGGCCTCAGGTAGGAACCCGCAACGTCCTGATTGGCCTCAGTGGTCAATTGCAGCAGGGAACTTCCACCGGAAGACAACAACAGGCAGGACAGAACCGTGTTTGGAGGCACCGAAGCACCGGGAAAAGGTGAGTATGATTTTTCTTTTTTTTTTTTTTTTTTTTTTTACCTCCCCCGTCCGATTTTAAAAAATACAATTTTTGGCTGAACAACCCCTTTAATAATGGATGCTATTAATGAGGTAATAGTATAAAGTATTAAAAACACACAGAGACTTAAGAAATGTTTTCATTGATGTAAAAACACGCCCTCTTTGATCATTTTATTTAAAAAAAATAAATAAAACTCGCCTAGTCTACAGTCTTCTCCCCTGTGTGGCAATAGAAAACAGAGGTTAATGAACTTTACTTTCTACTGTGTCGCAGGGGACCTAGAGATGTGCAGTAATTATTAATAGGAGTATTAATAATTCCGATGCATGTTGAAGCTTCATCAAACCAATGGAAACAGTTTAGCTCCAAGACGGTTTTCGAAACAAACCTGCAGACCTATTGGAAGGGATGATAGGGAATTGGTGTCTCATTGTGATGGCTAAAATATAATATATAATATAATATGGAGATCCTCTAGTAGTAGGATCACCCTGACTTCAACCATTTGGATATCTGCTAGGCCTCTTGCATATGGGGTCATATATTTCCCTTATTTCAGGAATGGAGGCTCTTTGCATGATAGTGATCTATAATGCTAGGAGTCCCTGCCTCCCTGTGACTCTGCTGTCCCACACTGCATATAGAGCCACAGGGAGGCAGGGATCACTATGATGCCATCCGATGTATAGACCAGATTTTCCTGCCCGTTTTCACCTGTGTTCCTGGGGCCTAACAGTCAGAAATGACTTGGTCCAAATGGCTATAATTCCCTATTGGCCGCCATTGGAGAATTGGTCTCTTTATTAGAGACTGTGACTTGTTTACCAGCAGAGACATGTACTTCACACTTACCTGCCTTGTGTTTATGACTTTTTTTTCATTGTAGAGTATTACTATTGTAATCCATCTGAAGTTGGCTCACTGTTCAATAAAATATGCGTTATTGTGTTTCATATATTCAGGGCTTGATTCAATTTACTCCTTTATGTTCTTTTTATACCAGGGAAGGTACTTTCAGACGTAATCCAATTCTGCGTTTTTTTTTTTTTTGTTTGTTTTCATGTTAGATGAAGATGGGAGGAATATCTATAGGATGGAAATAGGGAGGAAAAACACTGCATCTGTCAGTGAGGTTACAGCATGCTATATGACAGGCAGATCACATTTGCATCTATATGTATTGTGTGGATACTAGGATGGTATGCGGAATGAATGATCTTGCCTGTATCCTGCATTTTCTCTGCGCTGAAGGTTATCGCCATTTTACAGTTTTTACACTAGGATTCATCATGGGGATGTTATGTGACCTTTAACAATCCAGATCAGCGATTGAATATGAGGGGTTTAACATTTTGCCTCCTATACAAGCTGCTGGACAGATTATTTTTAGGAAAAAAACTCCACCAGTCAAAGGCAGAATAATGTTGATTGTACCCAGCAATTTGGTTAAAATGAAGATTGACACCCAGTTGCCAATTTTGTTCATACATTTGCAGGAGAACATTTAGAACTTCACATTGCTGCAGCAGAAAGGGACACCATGTGGGGTCAGTTTATGGTGAAAAAACACCTGACTGGTTCACTTTAAAGCAAGCTGCACATGGACATTTTCAGTATGGAAAATATGGTCCATGTTTTGGCAGTAGAGGTGGGCGAAAAGACTTGTACGGAGTCGGGTTCGATTCGAATAATCGAAATTCTTTGTTTTTGTTTTTTTTTCATGAAACCGAACTAAAATGGCTGCCACATTAGTTTGGGAAATAAGTCCGATAATGTCCATGTGCAGCTGGCCTAAAGGGATTGTCTCGTGTAGATGGTTTCTACTGTACTTACAACTGTGAGTCCAGCTCTTTGCATCCGGTCTTCAGCTGTTAATGTCAGGGAAGGCTGACTTAGTACCATTGGTACAGAGTTTGCTTCATTCCCTGCACCACTGTCACTAAATAGACAGAACTTTCTCCTCCAAGCGACTGCCAAATGTTTGACGGAACTGATATTGATGTCCTATCCTCAGGTAGTCCATCAATATTGTAAAACTAGAAAAACATGTCCTATAACAAGAAACTGCTCTGTGTATCATTGTAGGTTTGTATTGGAAAAGATTAATTTTGCTTCTTCCACTTCAGTTCTAGCTTTGTTTTAACAGTCTTGCAGGTAGGCAACTTCTGATACCAAGACATGAGGTTACATTGCAAACCCAGGGACCTTAAGACTTACGCACAACACGGGAACTTATCTCAACTTATGGAAAGTTATATAAATTAAGGAAGAAGGCTTCAAGCGTATAAAGGTATACTAGCCAGCCCATTTGACTACTACTATTATTTGACACCTACTTGGTTTCCCACGATCTTTGAATTACCTGTATATCTTGGGATGCCCGCACATATGACATATGGGTTCCCCAGTTGATGCTGTTGCTTCTTGTGTATGATATTTTTCTTGCTTATGGTGTTTTCTTTTATTGAAGAAGTCAGTGGTGTGTGGCATACTTGTTCTCACTAGCCTTAGAACTTACCATTAAACAAGGTTTTTGTGTTTTTTACTGTTCTCCGCTTTGGTATGCTCATTGCATAGATGAAATAATTTGGAGCCTCGGCCCTTCAACCTTGTTCCAATTATTTGCGGTATAACTAAGATAGATGGCAGCAGGACAGCCAGTCCGAGACAGTAGCCATATTTTCGTTGGCAATTAAACTCAGGGGAGACAAAGTCCTCTAGTGTCATATAGACCTCGGTCCCTCTGCCGAAACATCCATCAGGTTTATCTGCTGCCGTGCAACGTAAAGGATTCAGGAGTGAATTATGGACTGACAAAGCAGACAACATTAATTTTCCTCTCTGGCTACAAATGCACAAGCCCCTTCTGTGACATTACCACTGACAGGCCATCCCTCACCAGTGCAGTGTGGAACCCCACATTACCTAATAGAAGGGGCAGGGGGCGCTATTATTGTTATTAGCTACACTATGCTTATTTAAAATTCTGAAAATTGTTTATGGAAATGAGTTATCCCGTGAACGCCGTAGAATCACTGCTGGATCCCCCGGGAATATTTCACCTCCAGTTACAATTGTATGGTAATTAGTTGTTGTGAATTAAGGTGCAGATTATGTCTGATTTAGAAGTACTGTAGATAATATGAGAGAACTGGATAAGCAACAACTACTGTATATTTATAAGACACCAATGTAAAATGTAGAAGAAAACCAGATACAAATCATATTAATAGAACTATAATGCAAAATCCGTTCAACACAAAAATGTGTTTAACTGATTTTATGAGAAATTGGAATCCTTAATCATATTGGAGATCAGTTAAAGGGAGTCTGTCAGCAGAAAAATCTTTATCAGAATAATGTCAATACCTTGTAGAGCGGCTTCTATGCTTTCCAAAGATACCTTTCTTTTTTTGCATTGAAGCTTCTTCTTCATTAAAATCTGCTGGGGCTTCACTCTCTGCTGTAGATAATCGCCCCTAACTGCAGACCATGTGCTTGAGTGACATCTTCCACTTTGTAGTTAGGTGCAGTTATCCAGAGTGGAGAGTGAAGCCCTGGCAGGAGAGGACACGCCCCTAAAGTCCTTTTTAGCTAATTTGCATATGAATAAAGCTCTGGTTTTCATGAAAATGGAGCTGCAATGCAGAATAAGAAAATGTAGAAGCCGCTCTACAAGTTATTGACATTAGTCTGATAATGATTTTTCTGCTGACAGACTTCCTTTAACTGATCTCCAATATGATTAATGACAATTTATCATGAAATCAGTTCAACGCAATATCACAGTTTTAGGGGCTGTCCAGACAAAAATGTTATTTTTTTAAATAGGCCAGAGGAGGTAAAAAAAAAAATTATATTCACCTTTCCCCGATGCTCTCGTGCCTCCCAGCGCGGTCTGATCTGTTGTCTTATGGCGGAAATACCCGCCGCACGTGACCACTGAGGCCAATCATTGTCTTCAGTGGAAGGCGTCCAAGACATCACAGCCAGCGAGGAACTTCATTTCAAGAAGACACTGGAGCAGAAGGACCGTGCTGGGAGGACACCGGAGCAGCGGGCCAGGTAAGTGTTTTATTTATTTATTTATTTCACATACCCCAGCCTATGTATTAAAAAAATGCATTTTTTGCCCGGACAACCCTTTTAACCCAAAGCCTAGACAGGCTATAGTTCATTTACCAACTCCCAACCCCATCCTAAGCACACTCGGGAGTTCCGGGCTGGTTCTGATCCAGGGTCACGTGATCAGAACCAGCAATGGGGATCTAATCTGCAGTGCACAGACAAGAGAACTGTCTGCCTCCTGCTCCATTCTCTCTATCAACTACTGAGAACAAATGGTCGGTGGGGTTGTTGGGTTTTAACTCCCCCACCGATTTTATATTGATGACTTATCTCCTAAATAAATAATGATGACCTATTCCATAGAATAGGTCATCAGTATTGATGAAAACCCCTTTAATGGAGGGGGTCCCCCATCAGGCCTAGACTTGGTGGTTGGTAGGAAATAGTGTTTCTTGCTGTGGAGGACCCGGCATGTTCATGCATTACATGGACAACCCATTGATTTCAGTAGGTACTACTTTATGTAATGCATGATTTCTACTGCACAAACATTTCTGTCCTGTTCCCCCACAGATATCTGGAGATCCTGGTGAAATTCTTGATGATCATCAAAGGACTATTCTAACAAAAAGGGGAAACATGGCTGCCTTCCAAAAACAGTTCCCCACTTCTCCACTTGTCAGTGTGGTACTGTAGTTCAGTACCCATCACCTAAATGGAGCGGAGTCGCAGTGCCAAACACATCCCATACACAGGCATGGTGCTATTTCTGTAAGAAAGCAGCCATGTATACTGTATGTACATATGTGACCTGTTCAGTAAAGCTCAGTTCACACTAGTTTTTGCTTTTTGGCATCAGGCGGAGCAGATTATATTACTGTCAGTACTTGCTGCACATCACTGCTGTGAGAATTTGCTTTTGCTAATCGTATAAGAAACTGTTGTTTGTAAGCGTTGTGCCTGCTTGGTATATATGTATATTCATTATTGTGCACTCATTGTGGCTCGCACGTCTCCATGCCCTACTGAGCGGAGATGATTGTTCTTTTTCCAGTAATATGTATACATGAGGTTATTCTGACAGATGTTAATTATCAGATTTTTAATGAAGAATTTCATTTCTCTCTAGACGAATGCGTCACTCCTATTTGGCAGAATATTTTTTTCTGGGTAATGAAATTCATTAAAGTTATGTCTTCTACATTTTCGGTCTAGAATATATTACACTGGAAAATGAGGAAATGCCCGTTCTGTGCCCAAGTTTACAAAGTTGTGAAAACCTAATCACATGGTGATGTAAAACCCAGATTTCTAGCTTTTTTCTTTCATTCTATTTTTCTATGGTTGATATTGTACATGTGGTTGTATTCTAGTCCTTGGCAGCAAACACATTGAATTCTGATAAATGCGAGCGTGGCAGAAATTTCTGCACCAAATCTGCTGCGCGTCACTTCTCCTTTATGAAGTGTGTGTGAAGTTCAGCACGATGCCTGCCGCTTTATATAATATAGGAAGTTGGTGGCCTGTCATCCAGCTCTGGCTGCAGTGACCCCTCACTTTAGCAAAATTTGCAGAGCACATCAGTAGCTGCCACTCAATATTTACATCTCAAGTGCCGGGAAGACTATAAATTGATGCGCCCGTGAAATTTTGTGACAAGCAGGCAGATTTCCAGGCTGGGAGTCATTTTCTTTTAATTGGAATGCCCCATCTAATGTGTGACTTTATTTATGGCTGATGTTCTGGTGTAGCGCAGTGTGTATGCTGATGTAGACATTAGTCACATTGTTTACTTGATCAATCCCTGTCATAATGAACTACTAATGTAAATCTGTACAGTATATCTACTAATGTAAATCTGTACAGTATATCTACTAATGTAAATCTGTACAGTATCTACTAATGTAAATCTGTACAGTATATAACTACTAATGTAAATCTGTACAGTATATCTAAATGTAAACTGTACAGTATATTCTATGTAAATCTGTACAGTATATAATACTAATGTAAATCTGTACAGTATATCTACTAATGTAAATCTGTACAGTATATCTACTAATGTAAATCTGTACAGTATATAACTACTAATGTAAATCTGTACAATATATTACTAATGTAAATCTGTACAGTATATCTACTAATGTAAATCTATACAGTATATATATCTACTAAGGTAAATCTGTACAGTATCTACTAATGTAAATCTGTACAGTATATAACTACAAATGTAAATCTATATAGTGTGCAGCATACAACAGTGTAATCAGAAATTCATCTTGAGGTGAATGTGTGCACGATTTATTACACACGGTGCACCTATTTAGTAAATTGGCACATGGAAATACAGCTAAGAAAAAATGAGAAAGGTTAAGAAGAGACATAAATAATCATTTCTCCCAATGACTCCTTCAATGTGCACACCCAATTCATGAATATACATGTAATAGTAGAGACAAACCAGGGGTGTAAAAAGTAACCATAAAGTCCCATAACTCAAGTTTTTTATGGGGTCCCTGTTCCGTCTGTACATGAAAGGCTGTTCCCGTTTGTCTTATCTTTTTTTTTAAATTAATTTTCCCTCCCTTTATCTTCCATTATCCACAGTTATCATGACTTCAGTTAGTGCACTTTCAGACGTCCTTTGTTTTTATCCCCCATGGTGGCTTAAAGGGTTTGGCCACTTTCAGACCAATATTGAGAGCCAAATGTTATTGTTTGTATAATAAAAAGTTTTACAATTTTCCACAATTTTTACAATTCCTCACAGTTTTCTAGATCTCTGCTTGTTGTCATTCATTGTGTTACTTTTAGTGGATAAAAGTCTGACCATGGTCATGTGATATGCAGTCCATGGTCATGTGATATGCAGTCCATGGTCATGTGATATGCAGTCCATGGTCATGTGATATACAGTCCATGGTCATGTGAAGAATACAGACATGCACAGCTTATTACCAGGCAGATGTCTGATTACTGTGCTGTGACTATGACGAGCTGTGCACCTGTGTGTCCCTCACATGACCATGGACCATATATCACATGACCATGGTCAGACTTTCATCCACTAGAGGTAAGCAGAATGAATGACGGCAAGCAGAGATCTAGAAAACCATGAGGAATATCTACAGAAAGTATATTGGAAAATTGTATATCCTTTTATTATACAAACAATAACATTTGTCTCTCAATATTAGTCTGAAAGTGGAAAATTCCTTTAAGGAACAACAGAGAATAAAAAGAATGATGCGGAGCTAAGAAGCTTCAGTGTACAGTCCAAGGAAATCTTGAATTGTACATTGAATGCCATTTTCTGATCGGACATGCTGTAAATGTTTTTCATAAGGACGGAGGGTCCACAAAAAATGAAGCTTATATGGCTCCATTGTTTTTAATGGATCTGTGTGCAGTCTGGTCTTTACGATCACACAACACTTTAGTTGCCTAAAGAGTTCCTAAGGGTCCTTTTACACGGGCAGCTGAATTGCCCATAACAAGCGTCAACTGACAGTATATCAAGTCTCTCCGCACTTATCTACTTACATCTACATGTTCAGTTAACAGTTGGCACCATTGTCAGCAGCGTGCCCCCTGCTTATAGGGTTATGTGCTACCCACAACTGATCCTCAGTATGTCATTATTAAGGATACAGTAGTGAAAATGTTTGTAGGAATGATCATTTCAGCGATGACCACTCTGTGCAAAATATTATTATTTTATTATATACTAGCAGAAGGACTCTGCTTTGCATGGGTATATTTTCATTTTTTGTTTGTGTAGTGGCCCCATAAGAATTGGCACTGGTCTATTTTGTATGTCAATTGTGTGTAGTTTAAATATGTTTCAGTTTATAAGAATGCTGACATCCAGTATGGTAGTCCAGTATAGGTACAGTTATATTGGCTGATACACGTACGACTGAATATTTAAGGACCTGCGAACTGCTATTGACTAATACAGGTCATAAATAGCTTGGTTGCTATGGAAACCTGGTGTAAAGCTGCGTGCATGTGGAGACTAAGTGCCTGCGAGCTGCTATTGGCTGATAAGGGACATGTCACCGTGTGTATGGAAGTTGGAATATGAGTGAAAGACTAGCAGGCTTCTATTGGCTTAAGCAGGTCATTTTTTGGGAATACTGTATCTCAGGAACGGTATGTCATAGAGAGCTGAGACCTGGTCTAAAACCTTCCCGGACACCTGATGTACCTGTGTGCCAAATTTGGTGAAGATCGGGCCAGTCGTTTGGTCGGACATAAAGAACAGACCGACAGACAAACATTTTTATATATATAAGAGAAAGAGATAAGATGTACTGCAGTTGTTGTCCAAATGGCTTTGAACCCTTAGAAAAGCAAGAAATGGAACCCAACCACTGGCGAAACTATATGAGTTGCAGTCCCAGAAGTCAGGGGGCTTACAGGTCACCCTCTCCACACTAAGGCTTATTAAACTTCTTTGATATCTTATCTTTTTCCACCAGTCTATGCATCATAAATGTATTACTCTGAAGCTCTTAAATGAGACATGGGAAAAAGATGTAGGATACACAGCCTTCCACTGTCAGAAAGGAGAAAATTAACCCTCCCATGACAAAAGTATCATGCATGGGGGACAAGGAGGCATAAAAGGGAGTCCAATTACTGTGTAGGGGTCGGTAATTGACAGTGCATGGAGATGATGGGAAGCCTGTGTGCACAAAAAGTAAGGCTTCATTGCAGTCTAGGCCTAGACAGAGAAGGAAAAGTAAATGTTGCTAAAATGTACACATGAGACGTGACTGATGGTTGTAAGCAAAGCATACTTTCAGAATTTTTACACCATGGTCTGTGAGCCTTACGTTATGTCCTTGGCCTCCAACATAGTCACAGTAAACTACAATATATCAGACAGCAGCGTGACCAATTTTACTTGAAAAAAGTCCAAGAAGCTAGTGAACAGAAACCTGGAAAATACTGTTTTTTTCCCCCCACAAAGAAGTAACAAGATTTCAACACATATTAAAGGGAGTCTTTGATGAGAACCTAATATATCAACGCAGACCCTCAGATAGATAGGTTAGAGTCACCTGAATCAAACAGTGTGAATCAGTGACCCATCACTGTTTTTGTCTGTATGCAAATGATCTCTTTGGAGCGATAAGGTGCTTCAGTTGCTTCAAAGAGCTCATTTGCATATTGACAAAAACTGTGATATCTCAGCAAAGGAAGTAATGATTCACAAGGGGAAAACCAGTCTGATTCAGGTGACCCTAATCTGCGGCTGCGTTCTGGTGACAGACTCCCTTTAAAAGTAAGAAAAATGCATCAAACCATCATGTGGTTACAATATCCTAGTCTTGCACAAATGTGTTCTGTCTCACTTAAACTAGGGCACTTGCTGAGCTCTCTTGAGTAATGTATTACCACCAGCTGGGATCACTACTTCAGGTCATTTCCACCTAACTTTTTTCTTGCATAATCTTCTCATAAAACATTGCTGCATACATCCGTCTCATGCTGAGCTTTAGAGAAGTGATACTTGAGGAAGAGAAAAGGCCGTGATAGCCCAACATCAAAAAATGTAATCATCGATCAGGGCATTGTGGGCCTCTTTTGTATTCCCCAGTGTCCACCTCCGTAAACTCATTTCAACCCTTATGATTCCTTGAGCAGATCTACATCTTATCCCGAAGAACTCCCCCATCAGGGTCTATGGTATCGCAGACGATGTCCAACTGTACTGTGACCTTGTATCCAACCCTCCTCAGTGAATGAGCAGGAAATGTCGATCGCAGTCTTTTTGACCTGTGATGTTGACTTCACTTTGATAATTCTGTTCCTCTGATATCTCATTTTTTCTAACAGACGTTGCCTAATAGATCTTCTTGATGCCTGAAACTTTTTTTTTTTTTTTTTTTTAGCAGTCATGTTATAACCTTTGGTTGCCATTAACTTTTTTTTTTTCTTAAAGCGATTCTCTTTGATTTTTTTGCTTTTTACAATTTCCTCTACCTAGTCTATATCCTCCTGTAAAAGTCCATCTTTTTCACTGTAATTTTTCTAGATAACATTATGGTTGTCAACTATGGACTAGTATACAAGGCTTAAAATTGGGTCTAACACTGTGAAAAACATCTATTTGGTGGCCGTTTTAGTCACACTTGTCACACAGCTGTTTTAGAACACGGTGGTTTCAATGGGGCCTTTTAACAGTCTGTCAAAAAATAGATCATGTTCTATTTTTGTCCATTATTCACAAATCTGTCAATACACTTAAGTCTATGAGGGATCTGTGAAAACGGCTGCCCCACAGATGGAAAGTGACTGTTAAAAAAATAAAAAAAAATAAAAATGGACCATTGCATCTGTTTTTCACAACCGTTCTTTACAGTGTTCGCTGGCATGTTGCCGAAAAGGTCCCTTCATCAGTTTCAGTAATGTTTACCATTTCACCAATTTCATTCCACTTTTTAATTTTCTTAATTTTGGGTATACAAAAACTTTGATGGTAAGATCCGTAGTATGCTGTGTGCAAATGCAGTCGCAGTTAAGACTGGGTTCACATCTGTGTTGCAGAGACTGCCGAAAATGGGCGGAGAAAAAAGTCCTGCAAGAAAGACTTTTTTTTCTCCACCAATTTCAGCTTGGAGATGGTGGGCATCCGGCGGTCCGCCAGTCTCCCTGTATAACCGCTGTAGTAGCGGTCTGGCTCTCTTTTAGGGAACCCAAACAAAGGAGAGCCCGGCGCTAGTGTGAACCTAACCTCAGCCATCTTTGATGCCCTGCCTTGGTACTATGTAACTACTATCATCATTTCACTGTAATATGGTGGAATCTCCAAGCACACGTCATCCAAGATCAGTCAGTGATAAATTGCTACATCATAAGCATTGTTTAGGCTAAGCCCCACGTGATGGAAACACAGTTTTTTTTTTTGTTGCGGATTTTGGAGCCAAAGCCAAGAATGGCTACAAAAGAAGTGGGAAATATATAGGAAGTACTTTTTCAACTACCTTTTCCTCAATCCACTCCTGGCTTTGGCTCAAAAATACAAAACAAAATCTGCAACAAAAAAAGCTGTGTTACCGCAATGTGGGGCCTTGACCTTAAAGGGGATTTCCAGAACTTTAAAGGCATTTCTGATACTGATGACCTATCCTCAGGCACTGGAACCTATACATAGCAGACGGAAGTATAAGCATATGTGTGCATATATGTGCAGCACTGGTTCTTGCGAAACTGGTAGAATAGTAACTAGGAGTATCAGCATGGTCCACAATATTTGGTTTCCACTATATACTATATTTGCACACATATTTATGAGCATCCAGACCATCTCAGCTAGGGATACGTAGCGGTTTTTCGGATGCAGATTTTTTTTTTTCCTTCCGACTGTTGATAAAAGCAAATGTAATTGTACTGAGAATTCCTGTCTGTGTAAGCGCTCGGCTCAGTACTAGCAGCTTGTTCTCTCTATAGAGGATACCATAAAGAAAGCAGATTAACCGCGCTGAGAACAATGGCAGATATGCTGACAGGCATACTGCAGGGGAGATGTGTGAAGACAGAGAGGCTCATGGAAGGCTTTGGGGCCCGATACAGGTGCTGTGCGTGTCCCGTAGACCTCTTATCTGCAGAACCCCTCTCTGCAGTGTGAACCAGGCTCATGGCTGATCGGCTGTTTGTTGTCAGGGAAGAACATTTCAAGGTTGCCCCCTCTTCAGGGACAGGAATAAAAACAGGAGCATTGATTTGTTTCTATTCCGAGATTGGGAAAGGAGGAAGGGAGGGAGTGAGGTAAGGTGTTGGAGATAATGACCGAGGGTTTTATAGTACTGATATACTGCTGGCAGCTCACGTCCTTCCTATAGAAATCCTAAAGTGCGGCCTTTATTCACAGCCGTCTCGCGGTGAAAGCCTGCTCTGCTCAGGATGTAAGGCACACAATAGTGTGCAACTGCGGCCTCTGTACAGACAGAATCATCACATTATCCACATCAATTATCTATTATTTTCAATAGGATCAACCTGGAACATAAAGCAAATCCCCAGACGTGGAGTTAATCGCCTTACATTTAACTGGTTCACACGTCACCTGCCTGATGGAGGGAGATTACAAGGTCACCCGAGACCCCTATATAAAATGTAATGAAAGGGCTGTATGAAGTATTATACGGTCCCTCCACTACGGCGAACCCCAACTATGTTATATACATCATTTATATGACGAAGCAGGGAAATACTGGCCTCAGCGGTCAAGTGAACTTATATACATTACGTCATCACTGCAAGATCAACTGGGATGGCGGATAAGTTAGTTCTTTATTGTATAGCTTCCTACCCTTAGACATATTTTTTTTAATCTTGGACAAACCCTTTAAAGGGAGCCAGTCAGCAATAAATCCCAGTACTTTGTATAGCTTAGTCGACAGTTTCCAAATATGTCTCTGTTGTTCAGCTTCTGAGCGACATTTTCATGTAAGTCTTTGTTTTATTCATATATAAATTATGGGAATAAGTGATTTACCTGGGAATTTAGAGCTGAGACCAAAGCCCAGACAAGCTCAGTGACACCACCAAAGCATGAAAAGCGGTAGAATCATCTCTACAAGGTACTGGGATTAGGTTTATAACCCATTTTACTGCTGACAGACTCCCTTTAACCTAAAGTCCATCAAGAAGGACAAAACTGCTTGTATGCAGAGCTACTGTATGTAGAAAAGTTTCCACTATGTGTAAGGGTATATTAAGACATTGTAGATATGTTTCAGCTTACAGTAGAGTCATAGCTCCCATCCATCCCAGATTCAGCGGGACAGTCCCGGATTCTGTGGGCAGGAAGTATGTCCTGGCTTCAACTCAACGAATAGAATGATGAAGTAGGGAGCCGTCCATTCCCAGCTTCACAATTCGTCCCCCGTCTCTGCTCCCCGCATTTTGGAAATAATAGGTGCAATGTAGTGATGTCACCACATTGTCTGCTGCTCTCTAAAGCCAACATTTGATGCGTTATAGTGTGTGGGCATACTCAGGAGGACATTATACAGTGGGGCACCAGGAGGGCGATATTATAATGTGACAGCATATTCAGGAGGATATTATAATGGGGGGCATTATACTGTAAAGGCATATACAGGAGAATATTATGTAGTTGCATATTCAGGGGGATATTATAATCCATAGGGATTTCAAGAGGACATTATACTGTACGGTGACCACAAGAGGCATGAGACAGTGTCAGGGCCACTATAGTGGTGTTATACTGTGTGGGGGGCATAGAAGGACAGGGCTGAAAAGTGGGGTTTACTATACATACATACATATATTAGCTCCTACATCACACATGTCCTCTTTCAGTCCTTTGAAAGTTGGGGGGTTATGGTAAAATCAGTTCTATACACCTGAGGCCTCTGCTTACTCCACTCAAATGAATGGGTTAGAAGATCTGCATCAAACCTTCTGCAGATGAAGAATCAATCCCCCAATCCCTCCACCCCCACATATTACACAAGTATTGGTCTCGCCATAGACATGACATTAATTTTAAAATGGATTAATAATCCAATTATGTTGTCTGAACCACTTATCAATAACCATTTTTCCCAGAAATTTTTGAACCTACCTGACCCCTATCCAGAATCATTAAGTCTGTCCAATGTAACTGTGAGGTATCAGTCCCAGTCCACACATGCATGGCATAATACATGGAACCGATCAGTCATTGTTACAAATCTCCGGTCACCTTGGGATCACTGCGATCTTATGATTTCGGTATGATGCAAGCTCTTACCACTGACCACTTCCAGTCTGTAGTCAAGAAATAACCCTGTAACTGGTGGTTACAAAGAACAGGGGCTTATAGCGTATATTAGTTATGTACATGGTTATTTGTAGGGCCTAAAGGATCAGAGCATTTACGGCATCTCCAGACTGGCGCCTCTATTGGCAGCAGGAGGTATTGCTGCAATGTCACAAGTGAACAGACTATAAAATCACTTATATGATGTAGTCAGTGCATTGTATACAGAGCCTCAGTTGGTTGCTAGAGAGGAAATATCACTATACATTGAATTAAAAATATCTACTTGTCAGTGAATAGAAACTTCTATACTAAAAAAAATTCAGGTGTATGTCACATACTTGTATGTACTACAGGTGTGTGTCACATTACAGTCACAGCTCTTCTTATAGCTAGCCCTGCATCTCTGTACATAGGATATAAGGACAACTCTTCAATATCTGAATGTGTCAATTCACAGACAGCAAGCAGAGATCTTGAAACGGGTAAGAATTGATGCAAAATTGCAGGACTCGGGTGTATCAATAGGGGGTTCAGAGGTTTCAGTTACTACTGAGCCCTGGATCCTGGGAGGGGGGCTCTGCCATATAAAATATACCACCATTGTAAATGGCACAAGGCAGGTAAGGGCCCCATTACAGATTTAGCATTGGGGCCCTGGAGCTTCAAGTTACGCCTCTGCAAGGGCCCTCACCATACAATGATTTTGCTGTATTTCCACATAGACGACTGGTAGCAGTTTATGTGCAGTCCGTCCTAGCCTCCTGGGTGGTGGTGTGTGATGCGGCCTCTTTCTCTTATCAGTGTGTGGTCACGGTCATGTTCGGAGCTATTATTCCCCTCCTGCCTTAAGATACAGATTTTATGATGAGATGTGAGGTGTTTTTCACCACTCGCCACTCTTTAGTAAAGCTCTGGACTGACCTCCATACAGGGGTGAAGAGAGTGCGATAAAAGTCCCTGCTGAGGCCTAACCCGCCACTGTGGTGATGCCGGTCTGCGCGCCAGAAAAATGTTATTATTACATGGTGTGAATGAGGCTGACTGCTACCCCTGCACTTCATGCCCACACACCTCCCAAACATCCAATTAGCCTCTCGGGAATGTGTGTGCAATTTACCGCAAGCACGTACCTATTAATAAACCGCATGACAAAAGCTTCTCTTCATTAGGTAATTACCCCATGATTTCCTTAAAAGCACAACATTTAACGACTGTCCTCTGCAAATCTCCCATAAACTTGCACATTACTGTGTGGACACTAAGTGTATGCGAGGCAGCTTAGACTCCGTTCACACCTACAGTATTGTTGTTTTGCTCTGATTCCACAGTCACCAAAACCAGAGACGCCCACATTTCTATCTGGTTTTACATTAGACTCGGTGCATGTAGAGCTCTGATCACAGGGACAGTATGGTGCAAATGTTTTAGGCAGGTGTAAAAAAAAAAAATGCTGCAAAGAAAGAACGTGTTAAGAAATAGAAGTGTTAATAGTTTCATTTTTTTTTTATCAATTAACTAGATAAAGTGAATGAACAAAAGAGAAATCTAAATCCCATCAATATTTGGTGTGACCTTTGCCCTTTGCCTTCCATCAATTCTTTTGGGTACACTTGCTATTTTTTTTTTTTTTATTAATTTATCTATTACAAAGCTTACAAAACAATGAAATACATGGGGAAAGAAACCTTCAGAGAGCATGTGAAATGCAATACGTGTTGCACGGGTTCCATTTGGATTGGAATGTCTCCACCGTGTTATTCATGGCTTTCACTTGCTGTTTTTGAAGGATCTCGGCAGGGAGGATGTTCCCGCCATCTTGGAGAACTAAGTACAGATCTTCTGTGGATGTAGGCTTGCTCCAATCCTTCTGTCCCGCCATGTAATCCCAGACAGACTGGATGATGAGATCAGGGCTCTGTCGGGGCCGTATCATTACTTACTTTTTACATATTAGTCTGAGGAGAGAGGAGGAAGATGAATGGGAAAGACGAATAACCCCAGCTCCTGCACTCTGCTATTCTGTAAGTCAGGCAGCTCTTTTAACACTGCTGTGCTTCATCGGACACATGGTACAGCTGCAGCGCAGTCCTATGCAAGTGAATAGAGCTGAGGGCCAATACCAACCACAGCCCCTAAGTGTGAACACTACAGTTTCCTCCATACAACTGATGGTAAAGGTCTCCGTCTGACATTGATGACCTAACCTAGGGTTGACCATCAGTATTTTAGTCCAAAAAACCTTTTAAGGCCGGGGCGGAATTGCCACTGCAAAAACTGTGGAGCTTTACAGTACCTGCAAATCCCTGGCTAATCCCATCCACACATTGCAGAAAAATATAAACAGTGAAATTCTGCAATTTCAAAAACAATTGCATTTTTGTAAATCGTAGAATGTCAATTATACCTACTGAAATACTGTCGTTTTCTGTATAGGTATAATAGGGACAGAAAGTCCACAGAGGAAAACTCTGTGGACTTTCTGTGAAAAACACTGTGAGAAAAAACGCAATGAGTTTCCGCCACAGTCTTTTCCGCAGTGCTTTATGGCTGCGGATCGCTACGTGGGGCCTTAGCCTAAAGCAGGGAAAAGTGAGAGACTTGTACTTCTTGTTTTGCATTGCTAAAAATAAAATCTTACAAAAACTGCCCTGAGTGAATCTGATATTGTACGGTTAAGCTTTTATTTACACAGGATGGTTCTAGTGGGCAATGAGCCATGTTATCCTGATTGTGACCTGAGAGAATACCGCATGAAAAATCTGCATGTTTTAGAAACTGTTTTGGGCTAAGGCTCCGTGTTGCGGAAAAGATTTCATTGCAAATTTTTTGTTGCAACATCTGCAAGAAATAAAAGCAGCATTTATGTAACATGGGGCTTTAGCTTTATAGTAATGTACTGTTATTTTGCAGAAATAACTGCACAAATGTGAACACAGACTTAACACAGCATTTCAGACATTCCATAAAGCCGTGTCCTATCATATAGTGCTGTACTTTCCCTGGACTCTTACGACTTCTTGGGTGTGAATAATTGTTGCCACTATGCTTATGGCAGACTCCATTAAGATTACTAGGCTACATACACACAACCCTGTGCATGTGCCAAGTCCCAGGTTGATTAGGTTGGATTAATATCCTTCAGTGAGCCTGGGCAGCAAAATTGACAGATATGGGACTTGTCCTGAGTTTTTCCTCCGGCTCATTCACAAGCCCCTGATATCACCAGGGCATGTGTATGGGGCCATTACAATATAATGAGTTTGTGTGCTAGGCGTGAAAAACATGGCTAGCACACGGACTATGCACACACCACATAGAAATTAGGTTACTCTGATAAATAGATCTTTTTAGTAATATATCTAAAGATATAACATGATGAGAACCCCAGGGAGGCTTAAGGTAGAACATGGCGTATTATACAGCAGCGGCAGGCGATATGCAGGAAGTATGCATTTGTCTGTCAGAGCTGCCTTAGAAATGACCTCCATGAATAATTGACTGCCCTTCAGCTTGGATCACCATCATCACGCACTAAAAGTGCCTTCTACATGGGCCTTCTCTCAATGAGCAGCGCTCGGTGCGGTTGCTTTTATACAAGTCACACGTGCAAGGTGCCCTCTGCAGAATGGCCCTATGACTCCTTAAATGTAAGCTTTGTTGTTATAGAAAATAGTAATACAGGATGAAGATTAATATTTGCAGAGGGAGCCATTGGCCGTCATGTGAAGCGGCTTTCTGTATACGGTTTATGTATATACATTCCTCATCGCTGAGACAGTGTGGACTGACTGGTAAAGTAGATCAGGAGGGCTATATTTAGAGAGTTTATGCTCCTCTCATCCTTTTGCATGTCATTATATAGGACTGGTGTTGTGGGATAGGTAGAAAGCAGCTACATGTTCACCAAGTTCAGTTTTTCAAAGACATTTTAAAGGCGGCCATACACAAAAGATAAAAAGCAGTCAAAATGGACATTTCGGATAAAATTCTTATAAAAAAAATTGTCTTTGCAAACTATGCCATTATGGCTGACTTTGATCCCATGTGTATGGCCAGCATAAAAATCTTGCCACACAGGGAAAACATATGTTTTATTAATCTCACAAATAATCTGATAATAATTTACCATCATTCCTTCTTATAATGACTCTGAATTAGCCATGAGATGAATGTGTAGAATATGAGTATTATTCTGTCATTGTAGCTGCCATAACCAGCTGGCCATACATGTGAATGGTCGCTCCTGTGATGCAGTCATACACATTTTACTCCATGTAGACTGGGGTTGTTCAAATTGGCGACACCATACTTGTTTAATGATACCAGGTGAAGGACGAATGCTCTCTATGGGAATGTTCCTTCCTGGAAAGACTGTCCATAGACTACCTACTATCAGACAAAAATGGCGGCGCTTCCATGGATCAGACTTATTTTCGAGTACATACTTTACCATAAATGCTGAACCGGATTGAAATCTGGGAAACGTGGAGGCAGGGGTGCATTAAAGAGGTGAACTTGTTCTACAACAGACAGTCGATAGTATGTGTCAAGGTAATATCTACATAAATGTAAGACCAAATTAGGCAGTACATTTTCCAGAGTATCTGAAAACCTTTGCCAGTTCTTCTCATAGTTAATCCTGGTATTCTTTTCCCTTGGTAAGAAATGAAAATACATCTGGCCATCTACGTGATTCATCAGGCCATTTTCTTCCATTGCTCTGGTGTCCAGTTCAGAAATTCAAGTTCCCATTACAGGTGGTTTCAGTGGTGGACGGGGGTCGGCATGGGTAGTCTGATACACTAGTTCTTCTGTTTGATTAAACCAGATGAGCTAGATTTTCCACATGCATCAATGAGCCTTGGGTACCCGCGACCCTGTCACCGGTTTACCAGTTTGGTGGTAGTACCCTTGGTATGCTCTTTTTTGGACATGTTTTGACCACTCCTCTCGCCATCAAAATTTGTTTTTCATCAATCATTATGTTTGCCCAATTTTCCTGTCAACTTCAAGAACTGACTGTCCATTTGTATCCCACCCCTTGACAGGCGCCATTGCAGGGAATAAGCTCCACTTTTTTATTTTAATTATGAAAGGTTGAGAATCCTTCTAGATAACTACAGCTTTAGATATTTTTGTTACTTTAATATTCCGATATATTAGTCTACTTTCTCAGTATTCCTAATATTTGGTAAGAATAGCATAGAGGTGACCTATGGAATATACAGGGACCCTCCTCCTACTGGTGATCTGTTCTGGGAGTGAAGGTCATTTAATGTCCCCTGCTGCTCCCTTTTATGGAACATTGGCTACATTTCTTAGGGGTGGTTACCAAATCTTAGTTTACTAACACAGCATTGTCTGTGGAAAAGGCTAACCTTGTGGAGTTATACCACTACTTAGCCTGCACCTTATGATCGTCTCGGGCCCACTTCTGTTGTACCTAAACCAAGTTTATACACCACTAACACTGTGGGAATGTCCTTCGTCTATGAAAATGAACTGTGTGTTAAAATGCAAGAATGCCTTCACATAAAACCCACTGTTTTCCCACGCTGTGCATGAAGTGTTCTCCTTACGTCTCTATATAAAATCATAAGGGTCGGTGCCGCGGGGTCTTGGATGTGTGTTTAGTGCTTAGTCAGATTTGAAGTGTGTGTTGTTTATGACAGCAATCCCTTGCCTCTAGGTTCACCGGCCTGTTGAGCTGAGCTTAGTCTATTGTGTGTAATGCTCAGCAGCTGTTTGTTTTTGACGGGCCCTCCAGCTTACCGTGACAGCCTGGGGCATGTTCACCTATGCATACAATTGATAGGACTAAATAGCTGCGCTGAATGCCAAGCAAAAACCCTTATGTGTGTGGGAAATGGAAGGTGAAGCAGGGCTTTCAATTGCAGCTTAACACATAAAAGCAGCCTAGGACTTGTCCTGAACTTCTATATTGTCCTGAACTTAACTTATGACATAAGAAATGCATGAAGCAGAACCAGAAACCCCCCCCCCAATAACTCCTTACTTGATATCGAGGGCCATAAGTGTAATACGAAATGGTGAGATAGCTGCTGGCTGAATACCGGTAGACAGACTACTATGCTTCCCAACCCCAACCCCATACCCAGACACGTTAGGCCTGGCCAAGCACTCTGTATATTTTGATTTGGGAATGGGGCGTAACCCGCTACCTCACCTTTATCACCCCAACAACTGCCTACAAAGGACAGTCCTACCAAAATCAGTGGGTTTGCCCGACAGTAATCTAATATGTGAGATTACTTTAAAGGGGTTTCCAGGATTAAGATTTTTATGGCCTATCCTTAGGATTGGTTATAATTACTTGATCGGTGGTAGGCCAACAGCTGGCCCCCGCACCGATGAGCTGTATGTGGCCGCATTTGGCTATACACAATACAGGACTGGAAGCAGAAAGCTCCACTCCCTGTATAACAGTCGGATTCTGCCAGGTTCAGCTCCAATTGACATTAGTAGTAGTTTTGCGACTATGAGCAATGGTGTCAGGAGTATGTGCCTAATGCATAATGAAGTGCAGCCAAATCATAAATTAAAGGGGTTGTGCAGGATTAAAAAACATGGCTGATTTCTGTTTAGGAAGTGACATCACATTTGTTGGTCACATGGCCATACTACAGTTGCCTTATTCATTTTAATGGAACTGAGCTGTAGCAATGCCTTGTGATGAACGGACGTGAGGTCACTTCCTGAAGAGGAAAGCGGCAATGTTTCCAAATCCTGCACATACCCTTTAAGGGCGCTGGTGCAGGGGACATCAAGACTGATATGTTTTTTGAAGTTGTTTTTTAGTATGTACAGTGATAGTTTCCTTTAGGCCGGGGCCCCACATTGCAGAAACACCGCTGCAAAAAACCCTACCTGCAAAGTGGATGAGATTCTGTCTGCAGAAAAAAAAAATCTGCAGCGGAAATGATGCGATTTCAAAAACACAAACATTTTTTGCAAATGGCAGCATGCCAATTATACCTACGGAAACGCTGGCATTTTCCATATACGTATAATAGGAGCAAAACTCTGTAGACTTTCTGTGAAAAATGCTCGTGGGGCTCGCTGCATGGGGCCTTAGCAGAATTGCTGTGGATTTTCTGTGACTATTTGCATACTGTAGATCCTCAGAGCAATATACTGCAATACATGTCAGTGATTTTAAAAGATTGTGGAAATTGTCCTGCAGCATGTCAACTTTCAGCATGGATTTCATCCCTTTCAATGTAGAGAGGTAATATGCACCAGAAATTTGCAGAAAAATCTGGATACTACATATTTGGATTTTACAGCAGATTTTTCCACCCAACAAGCAACAAGTTGCAACCCTGCACTGCAATGTTCGACCCACCTTCCAATTCAGTGGGGTCCTCCCTTCACGCCCACAACAGGAAGGAAGAATTGTACATGCCGGATCATGCACCATCTTTTTCTTTTCAGGGGAAGTACTTCCATCTCTTCTTTGACAATACATGCATGAACGGCCAAACTGAGCATACATGTTAATGTGGGGGTTAGGAGAAATAGATTTTGGAGGAACGAATATGCATAACAGGAATAGAAGGGGTACCGACAATGTAGGGGTAGAGGAATGAACATACTCCATTTTGTATTGAGTCAGTGGACCCATACTCTACCTCTGTATGCCTCAGATCTCATACAAAGGTATATGGAATATTTTCTGTTGGATTCATATAGAATGGACCATAGTAACCTCCATTGGAAACATTGGGGAGAATCCATCTACCCATCTGGTGTAGATGGATCTTAATATGACGCATCTTTGGCGCACTGGGCACAAGACTGTACTCAGAAATGGTACATGTGCCATGCACTGTTGGTTGCGTAAGAACCAAACCGGTCCACAGACTCCTACAGAGTCAATATACCTTTTTACCCCACTATATATTCCGCAGCCTGTGTCACTATCCTATATAGTTGACCTCTACAAAAACAATTGTACTGCACAGTATCCTTTTTTACAATATTAATATAAAGTTGGGGATTCACATTCGGGACATAAAGAAAACTAAATATGTGAACAGAGCCTTAATTCACGCATGAACTCTTCTTTACCTATAGCTATGCTTACCACGTATGACATGTTTACTATACATTTTTTGCCGCGTGGCATCCTCACAACAAAGCCTGTTGATGTTGTTGCTCTATATATAGTACAGTGTGTATTTGGGTGAAGGCCAGGTTCATCTTTAGAAGCGCTGATAATGGCAGAGTGTTCAGTGTCAGATGTGACGGGAGATTAGGGCTGAGTGGTTAAATGGTTGTTCTGTTTGTTTCCACACAAAGCACATTGATTCTCCATCACCATCAGATCTGCTTCCCTTCGTGTTGCCATGTGCAGCTTTTGTCTTCTGGACGCCCTTTGTTCTGGATAATATTGCTCTCATCAGACCTGTTCTTCCTACCTGATGATAAGAATGTGTTATCAGCCAGGCAGATTCATTACGCTCGCTGCGCTGCTCATGTCTACTATTTAGGTTTGTCCCTTTTCTTAAATATCTCATCTAACTGTTCTGAAGCATGAGACATAAAGAAAGGAGTAAAAAACATATCAGAGAGTGTTCACCTACATGGAGGAGGAAAGTAAATGGTTAATGAATGGTCCCCAATACCTGATGACGTTATAAGGTTAGAGGATGATTCCAAATACATAATAAACCTTCTTTTAGTCACTGGCAGAAGCCGCGATATCTAACTATCCACCTGAATAATAAGGCTAGGTTCACACCTACGTTGGAGTCGATTCTGCTTAAAATTAGCAGAGAGAAAAGTCCTGCAAGGAGTAAACTGTGCGGAAACCCAGTGGACCCCATTTGAGTCTATGGGGTCCGTGGGTTTCTGCAGGTAACCCATGTGGACCCAAACGCTAGTGTGAACCTAGCGTAAAAAACTTTGTCAAAAATATGTAAGGCCACATATAGTGAAACACAGAAGAAAAAAAAAAAAGGTGTTTCCACATGTAAAATATACGTCGTGTTTTTTCAAAAATATTTGAAACTACAGCTTTTCTACAGCGTTTTTTTCCCCAGTGTGTGGATGAAATTAAATGAAATCTCAGTCACTTTGCTGAGACTGTAAACTACAGCATATTTTTTTTTCCTCTGTGTTTCATCCATGTGTGGCCTTAGCTTCAAAAAGGAGTTGTGTCACAAACTGTGGCACTATGTAAAGTGCATCCTTAGGGTGCATTCACATGATGCAGCTGGGTGACCTTAAAACTGCAACAGCCCTAGTTACAGTCAGCGACTCCAGCGCTAGGTTATGTCACGTGACGTCACAGAGACGGAGAATAGGCATACCATAGCTTCCATCCATGCTGGACAAGTTCCCCACTACTTCCTGCCATGGCAGGGCAAAATCCGCTCACCCGCCAGTGTTCCACCTCTTGAGTCCGCCTTCCAAGTGCTGCTTCCTTGGTCCCACCTCCCGGCTGCTACTATGCTGTGGGCTTGTCTAGCTATCTATGTGACCAGCCGTCAGATACTACCCATGGTCGCTCCCACAGACGCAGCCACTCCACTACAGCACCTCCCACATAGAGAGTCCTAGGTGCCACTGCCACACAGAGTGTTTAGAGAGAGAGAGTGCCAGTAAGTTTATTTAAGACCTCCGGAAATAAACCCTAGCCCTTTTTTCAGAGAAAAAAAAAATATAAGACCCGCTCTTATTTTCAGAGAAACATGGGTAGTATTTTGTACTCTGGGGAACTGACTGTTGTAGTGATGAGCACAGGGCATGGCAGCTGCAAAGACACAAGTGCACGTGTGTGTCCACCATGGCCATTACACTGAGGTGGACAGAGAACTAGTGAATTCTCCAAAGAGCAGGTGGTGTTATTTGGAGGTATTTTATGGCACGCACAGATACAGAGTAGAGTCTTAATAAAACACAGTTGGAAAAATAAACATATTAAGGAGCGGATTTCAACAATTGATACTATATATGTGCAATAGATCCTTTAAAAACTATTTTGGTAATGGGTATATACAGTATATATAATTTTTTTTGTTTGTTTCATTAAGAAATTGAAAAAAAAAACTGCATGTTTCCCAATATGGATGATACACTTACAAGTTATTACCCAGACGCTGTATAACCCTATGAACGCATTAAGAAAATAACATGATGGACGTCGGCGATTAATGTGAAACTGGCATTAATATCCCGACAGACTCATTGTAACTTATCCTTTTAGATCTAGTCGTGGCCTCCTGGAACATTTCATCACTCCAGGAGATTAGTCACACCAGGATATCTCTTCAGATCACATTCTCAGAAAGGTTTAGCTTTGATTTCAGATTCTATTACATGTGTTCACCAAGGTGTTGTGTCTTTTCAGATTGATAGGTATGCGCAACAAGATCTGAAGAAGGGTCTCCACTTGTACGGGACCGAAGGAAACATAGGCCTGACCAATGCATGGAGCATCATCCAAACTGATGTAAGTAGAAAACGTCCTGTAGTCCACATACTTCCACCCTCCTGAGAGATGAGGCGCGCACCTCGTGATTCCAGACCATAGAAACGACGCCACATATAAAGCACATACTAATTTTTGGCTTGTTCTGGTTTACTTCGTGTCTAGTTAAGGGGGGCAATCCCTATTTGTTAAAATGATCCCTTGACAATCACAATGTGTACCCTGACAGTAAGAGTTTCATCACCTTGCAGCGCCACAACAGGGGAAATTAGGTATCACAATGTTCTGTTTCAAATCAATGTGTTGTCAGAGTGAGCAATACAGTTTGGCTATATTCACATGAGTGTGTCAGATTCTCCACCGTACAATACAGATCCTTTGCTCCATTTTCCACTGATCCCACAGATTTGTGTGTGACCCTTGAAAATGGACGAGTCTAGGACATTTGGTTATCTTTCTTGGATTGAACATATGGATCAGTCACCCCCGCTCATAATAACCCAAAAAATGTAACAGGGTACAGTTCTGGTGCATTGTGGGAGGTCTTGTGTGTCAGAAATTAAATCTACACCGATCTGGAAATGGCGGAAATGTCAGATGTAACTCACACCAGTTCTCAAAAAGTGGTGCATTTTTTGGTACAAAATACCTGTGGTCCAAAATTATGCCATTTTTACACCAGAAACCTATTTACATCGCTTAATAAATTTGAGCCAGTATATTTTATCAATGTAGAGGTGCCAGTAGTCCCCACTTGTACTGTCCACAGCTTTAGATACAGGGAATGTGACTGTCATTGCAGTGTGGAGAGTGACTTGTGCCATTTAATGGTACATTGTTTTACCAGCTTTAACGGGAATAAAACCACTGACGTGTCAGGTCTTGTGGAGAAGCAAGTCACATGGGAGGAGATAATGGAATGGTGGGACATGAATGTCCTGCTGGCTTAGAAGATGTAGTCCAGTCTGCAGGCAGTATGTTATAGAGCAGGAGGAGCTGAGCAGACCGATGTAATAGTTTTATTAGAACCATTGCATCGACTCATTTAAGCCCCTGCTCATTCTTGGCATAGAAGTCCAGTGGGCGGTCCTACTTAGTGACCGACAGCCATCTCTATGCTTACTTACACAGGGAAAACAGTCGATGACCGAGTAGGACTGCCCACTGGACTCCAAGCCCAGAATGAGCAGAGGCTTACATGCATTATGCTGGAACTTTCCTCACAAAACTTTACATCAATCTGCTCCGCTCCTCCTGCTCTATAACATGCCACCAGCACTTTCAATGTGACAGGTTCCCCTTAAGAAAGTCTAACAGACTTCTCAGTAAACAGTTACTATGAAAAATTCTATTATTTACATAGATAAAATTGCAGGTAATATTATATCAGATGATAACGAATAGTAATAAGAGGACACAAATAAAAGATATCAGTGACACCGCATGTAAATGTCAGGGACTACGACATGGTTAATGGTATTGTGAGGACTATAGGTTAGAGTAAAGAGAGTGTAGACCTGGAGATATCCCTATGCCGTGTGTTATATCAGATATGGAGTCATGATATTGCATATAACATTCTCTTTGCTCCTGCAGTTTCGGTGTTGTGGGGTCGCAAACTACACAGACTGGTTTGAGGTATATAATACGAGTCGGGTCCCGGATTCCTGCTGCTTGGAGTTCAGTGAGAACTGTGGCTTACACTCACCTGGGACCTGGTGGAAAGCGGTATGTGGGGTTTTATTCACTGACACTTTGTTGTCATTCAATGGGAATATCCATTCACTGTTTAACGCAACAAAGACCTTGAAAACTGAGGAATTGATACAAAAGATATGATATAGTTATTGGTGTAACCCAGTGTTCAGACACGATACAAAGATCCAGATCTCTACAGCTATAGAATTACACAATATAATTCTAGCTGTCTGTAGGGGGAGTTTACTGCATATAGAGGCATAGTTTATTTCAGTGGGAGCGGTGTATATAGTAATCTCCACCTAGTGGTGATGGCAGGTAGCCAGAGTGTTATCATTAAAGGGGTTGTCCTACGAATCTAACATTTTTTTTTCCCCAGAAGCCCAGTATCTTCCTAGCTTGTACAAATGTATTACTAGGTGATCTTCTCATAAGGTTTTGGATGCTTATTCCCCCCGTTGGTCCTACGTTCTTCACTTAGGGCTTCTGCTGCTTGGCCCACGTGACCAAAACTTGATCCTGCAAAATTCCCAGAAGTGCCCCAAGTCTTCCCCTCAATGTGCTCTCCTGTGTATTGCCAGATAACTTGGTGGCAGCAGGATTAGTGTACACAGGACGAGCCATGGTTAAAAAAAAAAACAACATTGCGGCGCTTTTACACCGTGTCGATGCAACCAATAAATGGACCTTTGGACACCATACCCCATCCATGTTGGCTTCTGTTCAGTGGTATATGTCAGGCTTTCAGTCTACTTAGCTGAATAGTATAGTGCGATACGCTGTGCTGTTCTATAAGTGACTGCACCAAACTCTATGTAACAATAGAGGTCTACAGGGGACAGACCTAGCTATAGATGTAGCACCCGTACAGGAATATTAGCAAAGAATGAGAAGCGGCCATGCAAAGTGTGCTGGACGGATATCGCAAAATGAATGTTCTTTAACATGACAAATATTGGTTTGGTAACCGCTACATCTGTATGGCTTTTGATGTATACATTTAAGCAAAAAGAACACGTGACAGCAGCAATAGATGTGTTACTTCAAAGAAGAATATCAAAGATCATGTAGATAGTTCTCGAACATATGCAGTGAGGAAACTGCAATCCGCAGACTTGCTTCACATGGAGAACATGTATACAGAGATAACATGTATACAGAGACAGCAGTGCACAAGTGCGCAAGTTCATCCTGTGAACAAAAGGACTAGCGGAGGACGAGTCCTGTAACAACACCGTATAAACAAGATATTATAAGGTATGGGGCGGGGGGCATTATGGTAAAATATTTGCAGATTTAATTTTACATATTGGAATAATGGACCTTCATTCAGATTCTGGGAATACCCCTTTAAAATTCTCTATTCTGAAAGGGGATCAGGGATTTTTGGAGCTATTTATCAAATCAGAAAGCTCTGGTTATATTCTAAGATACTTGTGGTCGGCTCACATCTATATTCTCTGTACTGCCAAACCTACGGCCTGACTGTCAGATTGTAATAGTAATCACTATGTATAAATTATGGCCGCTCAGACCTGAAAATTACTGTATCTGACCTGCTAAAAAAAAAAATCCAATTTAATCTGCTCTGTCACTATGATCATAACCTGTACATTGGATGATGAGAACTGAAGACCTCAGGGATAAGTCGTACTACGATGAAATAATTTTATTTTCCTCTAAAATTACTCTGAAAATATCCCCACACTCATGTGATGATGGAGCCGGTAATGAATTATAATAATATTAAGATGACAGCCCCATTTTAGCATTTCATCCACAACACTTGGACTTGTCACAACTCTGCTGAACCCTATGTGATCTGAGTTCAGCAGAATCGTGGAGGGTGCACGTATTATAACGGTAATATACAGACACAGTATTGCTGAAACCTGTAAATGACAAGTGCACTTACCAAGTCCAGACACAGAGATTTAGAGAGTAGGGTTAAAAGGGTTTTCTAGGATTAGTCACCTATCCTTAGGGACATGGCTATAGCTGCCTCCAGTCCTCCAGTCCCCGGGTCGCTAATACTTTCACTTATCAGTAAGTGAAACCCCGATTCATTTCAGCTATATATCATTACTAGTCGCCCAGTAACAGCAAAACCCCAGGGCCAGTAATAAAATATAGCTGAGATTAATCGCTATTTGGGTGGCCTGGGTTCTGAACATGGCTATAGCCACATCCAGGTACATCATGTGGCACCACCCATAGGATAGGTTATTAATGTAAGATTGAGGTTGGTCCAACACATGGCACCCCCATTTCTGGTTGCTGAGCTGCAGAATTGGTCACTATACAGTACACAGAGCAGTCTTCTTTCTGTTCTGTACACTGTGCTAGTTCAGGGTGCCATGCAATGCACATTATTACTGGTATTCTAATAAATACAATCACAGAATAGCGGTAACTATCTGATCAGTGAAGTTGTAAAGACTGCTGGGACCCCACTGATCATGAGAACGGAGGTCCTACATGAATGGAGAAGCAGGTCACACACGGACAATGCCGTGCCATTACACTCTATAGGACTAACAAAGATAGTCAAGTACAATGCTCTACCATCTCTAGCAGATCCATAGAATTAAGCGACCTTTCATACAAGGTACACAGGACCACAGCGGTTGGACCTTCAGACTTTTGACCTATCCTGTTGATGGGGCATTTTCTGCTGTACACGATTAAGTCTCAGGAGGACATGATATAGGTATCTGCAGTAGGCTCAGGCATGATGCTCACAGATATGCTTTATTTCAGCCTTGCTATGAAACAGTGAAGATCTGGCTACATGAGAATCTTCTGGCGGTCGGTATCTTTGGACTCTGCACTGCTCTTGTACAGGTCAGTGGCGGACACAAGAGAGCAACGTCTTGGCACTTTAGCTGTAGTGACTCTAATAAGACGGTGCAACTGAAGTCCATTATAGCAATGACATATTTCTAATGGCCGTGTATTCTCTAAAGACAAGGTTAACTACAGACCTAGATATGTGGTATGAAGGATATGACCTCCACGGTACATGAGAAGGGAATCAAAGTGAATATGAAGGCAGAACGGTGTATTATTTATCAAGTAAGCCAGCTATTCATGAAAAATAAGATTCTAGGATGTAGTTTGATAACCTGGTCCTATAGCGATAAAACATAAGCAAATATTGCATATCATGCACACTTACAATACTGTCGGCCCACAATATGCAATTGTCAGTAATGTCACTTACGCTCAGAGATATGATGGTTGCATTCAGGTAACATATATAGAGAGACAGGATGTCAGGGCAGTAAGAGCTTGGTAAGGTTTGATGCAACAAAGCAGATTTATCACTATAGTGACTCCAGTTATAAACAAAAGTATGAAGCATAGATATGAGAAACTTTGTAATATATCTTACCAAGGCATAAAGGTACAACATATGTTTCCTATTCCATTTTTCAGGCAGAGATACTTTCTATATACAAGTCTATGGAGAGGGGAGGGGGAGTAGAAGGCTGTTGGAAATCACTCACAAATAACTGCTGCTGCTACACTGTGAGTGAGGCAGAGCTCTTTTAATACTACTATATCTTCTAGATAAGAGTTTCAGAATGAGGCAATAAATCAATTACCCAGCCTGCAGCAGCCTCCTCCGTCCTCCTCCTTCCTCCTCCATAGTGTTGTGTGTGTAAGGCTGGATACAGAGACAGATATAAACAAACAATCTGAGCGAGGAGAAGGAGAACAGCTTAATAAGTGGAGAAGGAAACAGATCTTTTTAATAAGATACATTACAAAGTTTCTTATATTCACATGTACTTTGTATTTATAACTGGAGGTATGCTTTAAACACATTAAAATCTATGGGAAAGGAAATGTATTATTCAATATCCAGTGTTAAAATGTTGCAAATTATGGTGTTCACTGTGTTTGCTCTATGATGTGCAAGCTTTCAATTCTCTTGCCACAAAAAGTGTGGCGTTTTATCAGGAGAGGGTGAGGCCAGCGGCCATCTTAAAATGTCATATACTGTAGTTTCAGTCCAGAAAATGGTGGAACTTCACGCCGTATTTCAAAAGCCAGTGGACACCTTTTCCAAAATATACGTATATGTTAGCTAAAGTGGAAGCTTCAGAGATGTGCTAGACCGATTCATTTATCAGAGCTCCTCAACACTTTTCAGACAACAGTACATGGGGGTGGTCCGGGGAAGTACAAAGACCCAATTGCTAGGTCTCACATTCACAGCACCTTCATTCCTGGTGGGCTCCAAAACTGGATTATATGACATGATAAATGGCTGACTGTCAGGTACAGTTGAATAGCCAAGTTAGTTCCTGTATCATTGCTGGTTTATATACAGAGAAGATGACTGGCTTGGCTATAGAACTGAGTCTCTTTACTGCATTATTTGTTTTATATTCGCTATGCTTGGTATTGCACCTTGGTCCCATTCATTTGAATGGGACTGAGCTGCAAACAGGTGATATGACTCATGAATATGACCTCACAGGTCTGTAAAGTGTTCATACTTTTGCCTCTTAAAACAGATAAATCGTAGTTTGACGCAAGTCTGATTCATAGAATAGGCCATCAGAATCCTAGGCCCAGAAAAGCCCCTTAAACTCTTTGTAATGTTGGTGGTGACTGTCATACCAGTTGTGTACTTTTTTTGTGGCTACGAACTGTAAATGAATGATGCGCTCTGATTTCAATGGCACTGAAATTCTCTTTGCTTCTATAGATCCTTGGACTTACATTTGCCATGACAATGTACTGCCAGATGGCAAAAACTGACACATACTACGCCTGAGACATCCAACCCGTCAACTCCCTGCTCTCTTTACTGAGATGTACCTGGGAGGAACCTATGTGGTTTTCAAAGCAGATCTTCCTTAGTTCTGTTCTTCCTCCTTTTTGAAACCACCACCGGCAGCCTCGAAAAGCACAAGAGCCCTCTGAAACATCTTTCTCCAGGTATGGAGGACAGACAGCGGGTGGGAAGTGGACAACTCTACAATACAGAGCCCGATTGTGGAGGCAGAAAAGTGCCACATGATCTGTGGAAGCCAAGACTCGGGAGAGGGTCCTCTGTGCTTTTTTGGGGGGGAGCAGTGGGTTTTATACTGTTCACCACATGATGAATGGAAGCACATCTTTACCTGTTCTCTCCAACCAATACTGTGTTACACAAGAACTCTACTGCCTGTCGTGCTTTCCGTCTGGTTGAGTTATATAAGCATACATCGCAAAAGCCAAAACTTCTACCTGCCATATTACTGGAGTACACTGACTATGTGTCTACATTCAGAAGGTTCCAGTATGTTACCATATACAGCTATATGCAGCCTACATATACTAAGATTGGGGAAGACTTTTTTTTAGTTTTACAAAAATGTGCCCGAAAAAGCCAACAACCTGATAATATAGGAATGTGAATATTTTCTGGTGGTTTATAAGATGCCAAGTAACTAACTGTAAGTCACTGCCACATAGCTATCCATGCATTTAGTGAAAAAAAAAAAATTTAGGTTGCAATTCCCAGAATGCTCCTCTGTATTCGGTAAACTATAGTATATATGGAGTCTACCACTGCTTTGAGTTTTTCAGAATATTGTCCTTTATAAGCTTATCGCCATATTGTGTACATGCTTACTGGCCAGGTGGACAGTGCAGTGTATAGCGGTATTTTTCCTGTGTGTTAATGGATAGTACTTAAAATTTGGCTTAGGTTTGTCTTGACAAGCGGCCGCTCCAGCTCCATTCACAGCTGTACTATGCAGTACAGTGTGTGGAAATTTACATTGAGGACACCACATGGGCAACTAAAAGACATTGCTGTGGGGCCAGTTGGCTGGACCGTACCATCTTCTGCTAAACTCCTCTACATCCTTATCGCCTCCTTTAACCTTTTATATTATTTTTTTTTTCTCACTGTTTTTCTTCCCCTTCTTAATCTATCCACCTATGTTATAGGCTGCAACAAGCAATTATACACTTTAAGAACTAGAGAAGGCATTTTTGGCCAGTGTTGGCATCTTTATAGGAAGTCGATAAGATGTCAGCACCCTGGGAGGCTGCCAGATTTACACGTGTATATAGAAGCAATGTTTAGCATAAAAAAAAAAAGAGACATGAGGATAAAGATGGTTACAGGAATCAGTGAAAGACTATGCATTTTGTTGCTGAGACTCCTCCGAAGTGTCTGCCAGCCGAGCACTGCTCTGTACCTATAGCAGAGCCTTCACACTTCATGTCACCTCTCCCAGTAGGACACCGCGAAGTGACACCAGACAGCACTATCCAAACACGTAAAGGCAGCTCCTGAGATCTCCCCTTCCCTCTCAGTGTTTCCATTTATACTAAAGCACTTATGGTTCAGTTTCTATCCCAGCACAACCCGGCCTCATCCTGCGAGCAAGACAGTAGATCACCGCTCCTTTTATGAGGAGTAAGGCTTACATTGGACATCATTCCTTTAATCCACATTGTGAGTTCAATGATGGCTGCTTCCTGGTAAGATCCCTGCAGAGTTTCTCACTATGTTTCCCTATTTTCAGTGTATATACTTATATACATAATTTATGCAAGAAGTATAGTGAAAATTTGTTCTAATAAAAATGTTTATCAGACGCTTTGTGTGTGCATTGAGTACATGGACAGACGGCATCCCCGGCCACTGCGGATCACAAAGTCAAGTGTTGATTTATATCTACAGGAAATTACTTTCAGCACTTTGTTTGTCATCCTCCATGTAGCGTAAGGGGCTCGTATACAAGACTCCATACTGTACAGAGTCATAATAGGATGGCCACGTGTATGAATTGTGTACTAGTACTGTATTATGCCTTTCCAGACTACCCTGGCAGGATAGCACAGAGTAGGAGGGCGACATGCTTGCAGATTCAGGCTGACCCAGAGATTCTACTTCAGGTAAGTTGTTATACTCAAGTGAGATGTTACAATAGCACCCTACAGGTTCAGCAAATAAAGCTTATTGCATACTGAAATGTTATGTAGATGGCACAGAAATGTCCATGTGAGTGTGACCGTACCTGGTACTAAGCCCAGTAACTGGTGCCGAACAAGACTGACTTGCAGGGCCAGTATGAATATTGTGCTAGATACAGTGCAGTGTTCTAGTAATCCCTACTGTGGGGTCCTTGCTGATACACTGAAGACCTATCCTCAGGAGAGACTATCAGTGTAACATCTTAAGGCCAGTGAAGTGAAGTACAATAGCAGTGTAATGGATGGGACTGGCGAAATAAACCCCCAGTGCTAAGTGTCTTGTGCTGTAGGTTTGGAACACGCAGCATGTCAATTATTACTGTGTCTTCCTCTGCGTTTTTCAACCATTGCAGATGAAATCCAGGTCCATCTTCCTGAGAATTGTGATATAAGATGGGATAACCCCTTTTAATTCTTTACATTTAGGGGTTAAAAACCGTCTGGGTCATGAGATGATCTCACAGGAGTATGGCTCGCTACAGTGCAGATACAGAGCTCTAAGAGGTGATGCAGGACACCTGTGTGATCATCTCTGACTTGTATCTTATTGAATAACTTTATATTAGGGTGCTATTACACTATTGTCATGGATTAGTGGGCCAATGGCCAGACAATGTTGGGGGTATTACTCCCCTGAATTATGCTGCTGTTGGCTCACTGCAGGTGACTGAGGATTTAGATGCTAGTGGTTGCCACAAAACAGTCACTAAGTGTGCTGTCACCCTATGGGACTATATGTCAGCTGTATTTTCTGGACAATGTTTGGAGACCTGGTCTCCTAGTGCAGGATTACAGAATGAGGCAGCATGACTATGATGTTGGGTCCCCAGACAGTGTTCAGTCCAATACATACAGCCAACATACATGCCCTATATATCACTGAATGTGCCCATCTGACACTGACCTGAGCCGCCGCTAATGCCCACGATTTACCTCTAGTTGCCGAACTGCACCTTATCTTGCTAAAGTGGCAAGACCACGTGAGGCCAAGCCATATGCAGTCAAATGCAGTTGGTCACTAACACACTAGAGTGTGTGGCGGATATCCTACAGTCGATTCATCTGATGCTACTTGGCGCTGCGCGTTTTGCAAGCAGTTTTTCTAGCTTGGGTTTCAACTTTTGCATTGCAAAGATTGAAATTCGCAGCAGAACTTGCAGCGTGTGGTCTTATCCTAAGGTTGTGTTTCCAGTTTAGGTTTTCTGATGCAGTTTTTGAAGCCAAAACCAGGTGATATCATATCAAGGACAGATGGTACTAAACAGAGATACTCATCCTCCAATTACTGATATTTACTGATACTTACCATTATGTCACATTATCAGGTGCAGCCCGACAATAAGCAGTAAACTGCGAGCGAAAGATCACAATGAATAAGCCGTAGGTCCGAGCCTCTTCTATCACTGTAATAGACATTTCTACAGCACTGCATTCTCTCTCTCTCTGCTGTGGACTTGTTTTCCAACGTAAAGCCTACTACTGCCTGCAATGGAAAAACATCATGAACTCACGTTTATCTCGACTATATACTGATATCTTCTATGTTTGAAAAGGTTTATTCAGTCTTGTACATTGATGGGTCACTATGGTGAAAGATCCGCACTTAATGGACTTACAAACACATCAACAGACAGCCGCCTCTGGAGACTTCGCAGTGCTGAAGAAGGAAGAAATGAAGTTCTAGTGCGGATACCGTACAGGGATGAAAGCAGCAGAGTAAATACTACTGACAGGTAATGAGTGCAGAGCGGAGACATAGGTGTAGTGTGCCGCAGACGTGTCTGAACCAGATGGAAGATAGATGTATTAGACACAGACATCTGCTCTGGAGCTCTCCTAAATCCTACAATCTGTAATGTGATTGGTAGGAAAAGCCGTAATCTCAAGTATATTCTGTGTGATGGAATAAGACGCAAGGTAAGAATATTCTCATTACTGCTTTATACTGCAGCACACATTACCCGGCGCACTCAGCACTTAACTGTTTTGTCTGCAGCGTAAAACCAGGCAATGATAATGACCCAGGTGCCTATGTGCCCCGAATTAATGCAAACCTTGTCTATGCCCTCCGCTATCCTGCAGCTTATTAGTGACCGGGAAGAAAGACCCGACTTCAGTCATGGGATACTCGCTGGTGAAAGCGTAAAACACATCAAACAGAAAGAGATTTATGTTTCACATTAAAACTGCACGGATATATTCAAAACATGCAAGCCTGGCAGCTGAAAGGATTAGAGGAGATGTAAATGCAGGATATGATATGCCAAGATAGCTATCTACAGCCGCTCGCGTTGTCGTCCCTGTTGGGCTGACTCCAGAGAGGTGGATCCAGGGGAATGCAGCTGAATTGGCATATTATACACGGCTCAGGTTTATCTGCCGGTATTACCGAATAAATCCGGTTCTGCAACGTTCCACTCTCGATAACCTCTTTCCTTCCCACGCTGCTACTTCTATTAATTCAACTTTGCCGTTCAGCATTCCTACAATTATGATGTCCTTGGACTAGGCCAGCCGGAGTATTATCGTACTATTGTACTCAGCTGCTAGTAACCCTTTCATACATTTGTGCTTGTATCTACAGGAAGGTTTCAAAATTATCTTGGTTTAACAGGTACTGAATTTCTAAAGCTGACAAAGACTAGTGGCAGCCATTACATTGTCCATAGGAGTTTTTCCAGACATAAACATCACTATTGTTATGCAGGTATGTATCAATAGTCTCTTGTCCTCCGGTACCATAGCCAGAGGAGGCGGCTGGCAGGGCATGTGTCCTGGGTCACAGGGAGGCACCAACCAGCCATATAGCACTAGCCCAGGTGCCCAAGTACATGGCTGGGTGGAGCAAGCTTAAAGGGGTATTTTGATAAGAAATTATCTAAATAATTGCTATATTAAAAGGGGCCTAACTGCTGGGACCCCTACCAATAACAAGAGCAGGGATCCCAAATCAATTATTTTTTTTTTACTATAGCAGTCAGACATACTGTATGTGCTACCACTCCCTTCACAGTGTTATGGGACTGCCAAAGAAGGCTCAGCGCTGTACTCTGCTGTCTATGTAACATACACCGATAGTGAGTAGAGCAGTAGTGCATATACTTATTGAAATGGGGGATCCAGGACCCCCATTCTTGCAATCCAACTAGTGGGAGCCCCACCAATCCTTATTCAGAGGATAGGGGATACTTTGTTATGAAGGGGTTTTAAATATTGATGATCTATCCTAAGAATGGGTCTTCAATATCAGATCAGCAAGGATCCAACACCTGGTACCTCGATCGATCAGCTGTTCTCAGCAGCACATGCACAGAAAATGGAGCAGGAAGCAGAGCTAACCAATGGGCCTATCAGACCAACAACACACATCTGATATTAGTAACCTAGTTTTAGACTAGGTCATTAATATTTTCAGCCTGGAAAAACCTTTTAAAGGGATAGCCCCTTAACTTTTGGCCCAGCTCCAACTCTGCTCTTGCCTACTGCTTGCCTGTATGAGTGTCATGGTAATCCTAAAAGTCTGCTCCTGAACCAGGAGAACTAGTATTAACAACTATAGGCAGCAGTTTTAAAATGCATAATATTGTGGAAGGAAGTTGGTGGCCGCCATACAGGCGCTCATCCCCAACACCCACAAGGGTAAATTGGTTAATGGGAGCCAATTTACCTATCCGTATATTTTTGCCATGTGGAAGAAAGCCAAAGTGTCCAGAGGAAAGCCATGCCAACATGGGGAGAATATACAAACTACATGTAGATGTTGTCCTTGGTCAGATTCGAACCCATGACTCCTGTGCTACAATACAACAGTGCTATCCACTGAACCACTGTAAATAAGTTAATTTAACCCCTTAACGACCCAGGGCGTAATAATACGTCCTGAGTCGCATGACGATGTATGGAGAACGCTCAGGAGCTAAGCGCTCTCCATACACCGATCGCGGCTCTTAACCCTTTAGATGTCATGGTCAAACGGGACCGCGGCGTCTAAATTGCGCAGCCGCCACGGGCGCCGCCATTTTTACCTGATCGCCGCCCTCTAGAACGTCATTGGAGGGCGGCGCTTGGTTGCCATGACAGCCGGGAGCCTATTGAAAGCTCCCAGGCCTGTCATTACATTAGAGCTATTACGCAATGCCAGAGGCAGCGTCTAATAGCAGTGAAGGCATTTTGCTAGTCACTGCGATACAGTAGTATCGCAGTGGATAGTATGATCAATCAGACTCCCTAGGTTTCAAGGTCCCTAGGGAGTCTGATGATACAAGTAAAAGTATAAAAAAAAAATAAAAAATTTAAAGTATGAAAAAAATAAAAAAAACACAAGTTCAAATCACCCCCCTTTCCCTAGATCAGATATAAAAGTAAATAAACAAAAGTAAGCATAAACACTTTAGGTATCCCTGCGCTCCAAAATGCCCGAACTATTAAAATATTAAAATATTTATCCCATACGGTGAACGGCGTAGCGGGGAAAAAAAAATCAAAATGGCCAAATAGCGTTTTTTTCAACACTTTGTCTCTTATAAAAAATTGAATAAAAAGTGATCAAACCATCAGATCTGTCCCCAAATGTTATCAATAAAAACTTCATGTTGTCCCGCATAAAAAGACGCTATACCCAGCTCCATAAATGTAAATATGAAAAAGTTACAGGTGACACAATATGGTGACGCAAAATTTTTTTTTCTATTTAGCAAAGTTTTCAATTTTTTAAAAGGTATCAAAACATTACAAATACTATATAAATTTGGTATCGCCGTGTTCGTACTGACCTGCAGAATACAGGTACCATGTCATTTTTACCACACAGTGAATGCTGTTTAAACCCATATGAATTTGGCGCAAATGCAGTTTTTCTCCAATTGCACCACATTCTGAATTTTTTACCAGCTTCCCAGTACATTGCACAGCATATTGAATAGTGACATTATGAAGTACAATTTGTTTCGCAAACAATAAGCCATCATGTGACTCTGTGAACTGAAAAATGAAAAAGTTATGGCTCTTGGAATGTGGGGAGGGAAAAACGAAAAATGGCCCGGTCATTAAGGGGTTAAAGGTGCTGCCAATGTCTGACTGGCAGAGGGCTGGCATTTGTGGAGTGACGTTACAGCAGTGGTAGGATAGTACTGCGCCACTTGGTCTCCTGTCAGCCATGGTCTGTGTTCTTTGGAGGTCACATTGTCAGTCTGCTATAGTACTAAGGCTGAGCTCACATCTCCATTGGTGTCCCCGCACCTAATCAGTTTCTATGATCTGTCAAAAGATCTAAAAACTATTTATAACGGATCGTTTAAAGAACTAATTGATTTTAATGAGTTTTTAAAACCATCCTCAGGTTTGCGTTTGGAGCATTTCCACAGTGTACCCGCTCTTTTGGGCGGAGACAAAAGTCGGACTTTCAGCACTTTTGCTCCGTCCAAAAAATAAGGCTACACGACGGACAGCAACAGCCCCCTTTTTTAAATTTTTTTTTTTTTTTTTTTTTTTTTACATTGAGGTCTATAGAAGGTGGACACAAAAAGATAAGCAACAGATTCAGTATTCAGTTTGTGTCTGAATTGCAATCCGTTTTTCCCCTCTTCGTTCTTCACTGCACATGCTCAGATGAGGGGGAACAAAACAAGGATCTGCCAAAAATGGACACAAATTGGCAGTTTTTTGAGATTCTCAATTCAGCTAGGAGAGTTTTAGCTGGTGAATACATTGGACTCCTGCGCTGTCATGTCATAGCTGGATTCATATGGACAATGATTTACAAAGTACGTACACACCAGTCTCATCAATACTGTATGAAGCGTGCATTGTGACAGATCCTCTTTAGGTCTGTTATTGATGTATGCCTTTGCCAGAGCCAGTATCATAGTAACCTGTGCTGCCACCAGATCTGCTGGATACCTGGAACAGACTTGGCTTTGAAGCGTATTTTGCATGTAGAACAATATGGTTGGAATGTGCACATTTTAGAGTAAAGATGCCCAGAGGGATTCTCCTCTAAGTAAATGAAATGAAGAATGTCCACAAAGATCTCCTACCATCATGATCATCGAGTCTGCATCCATAGATTTCTAGGAAATGGGCAGAGTCAGTGTGATGTTCAGGGCCACATGGGGAGATGGTCTGTGATCGTAACATCTGAGTGGCCTCCTACCTACTAATCCATGCCTCAAACAAGTACCGTATTGTCTCTTCACACAGGACAAACACGTCTGCCTGAAACATTGTAGATACTGCAGGGAAAACAATACTTGTTCTGAAACATTTTGATTGGAGTGGGAGAATAATGGGACCTGCTGGCGCCTTTATTCTGTATGCCACAAATAGGGCACAAGCTGTCATAGACAAAGCTTTGTGGTATTTAGGCTTCAGAAAATAGAGGATGTTCAGCCATCTGGATGGCATATTTGTTGAGCTCGAACCAAATCCATTATTTTACCTGCAGGTTAACCCTTACATAGCCACTATGAAACAAAACCTCTCCAAGCCATTGCCTAAAAAGCAGGATAGTGTAAGTCGGTGCCATATTCTGGCAGCGCAAGAGTTACTTGTATCATACAGAGGATATGAATTCCTCTGGGTTGGAGGAGACGTGTTTATTCAGTGGGCTGACAGGCGTATTAAACGTTTGCGAGGTGTGTTTGAGATGCATTTCATCTGACAAACTCCTCACACTGCTCTGTGATCAATGCTTTCAGGCCTCATTATTCCTGCTAACCTTCAGTTTGTACACAGAGCAGATTCAGCTCTTCAGACTCCTCTGTATACACATGGAATGCGAGATGAGCGCCCGCCTGCGTATACCGGATACGTACACCGTACACCTGCTGCAGTGGACAGTATGGATACAGGAAAGTTCTGCAACATTCCAGTTCTACAATTGTATTTAGTCTCAATAGTCTGCTATAAAACCTGGATAAATCCACACAGGGCATAAACTGAGTCGAGATGACTCTGGTGAGTTGCGTGCAGATTTGTCACATTTTGACAAGATTTGACCCTGTGCATTGTAAATGGTGAAATCCACTGTGTGACCTTGCCCCCAAATACAGTACATGTTATGTTTTTAAAACAATACTTACCCCCACCCCCCAAAAAAATTGTGCCACAAGGACAGTGCCCCTGAAAACAAATGCCAGATATCTGCCAATTATACTCACCACTGTCAAGTGGGTGGTCTTGGGCTAGAGCAGATAAGGGGGGTGTGATTCTGAGCCATGACACTGTCGTTCTATGATTGGATAATGCCAGGGAGCTCAAAATCACACCCCCATGCCTGCTCCTGTCTGACACTGCCTAGCTGACAGTACAGAACCTAAGTAGTATACCAGGCACCAAAACTAACAGCATTGATTGCTCAAGAATGGTGGGGGCTAGAGAAAAAATTCCAGAATAAGTGATGGAATCACTATTAAAAGATGCTAAAAACTGGAGTTGGTGGAAGTGCTTAAAGGCCCTCTTTAAATGAAAGGATTCTCCAGAATGCAATTCAGTTTGTTATTACACAAGAAACTTTTACAGAAAGTGAGCTGGTTAGGGCTAGGGATTAGCGGGAGAGGCATGGCCTCCCATGTGCCAGTAGATTTACTTTACAGTAATTTATGCCCTAGTTGGCGTAGACTTCTGGTGCACAGAAGGCAGGTGATGCATGGACCTGATTTATTCGGCATGAGCCCTTTAATAAAATAGACATATGGGGAGATCAAGACTGGCATAGTAAATGCCAGTCTTGACAACTCTCCCTCAATGACTCATAGGTGATGTCTTCTCTGAAGGTAAGATCACACTATGCCATGATGCTTGTTGTGAATACTCCACCCTGGCTGTAGTCAATCACTTTTCTGATCTTTTCCATCCGGCCCAGCCCAACATTAAAGCTTCTTCTAGCCACCATCTATAAATTCTATAGACAGTTGTAATTCCCTTGTGTAATAGTCACACTGCCTCCCACGGCAGCTATCATCAGGGTCACTTTCAATGAATTTAGCCATGCTTTAGCAAATGTACCAAATTACCCATCTAATTGGTACCAGAGATTGATTTGAGGATAGGAAGATGCATCACGCAGAAGCCGAAAGCAAGAAGTTAAATGTAGCTGCACAGGGTGCAATGCTGTGTCGGGGGGAGTGGGGTGAGTGGGGCTGCTGTTATTACTATTTGGGAAAAGGTGGTAATAATGTTTTGCATGGCTATATGATTAGCGTACAAGGAAAAACATTCATTATCTGAGAGTATTGACATAAATCACTGCAACAAAACAATCCCAGATCCCTTAGCTTTGTCTGCAGGGACTCTCTGGGAGAATATATGAAAGAAATCCTGCTGTTCTGCCACTTATTCTTAATTTAATGGGAACCTGTCACATTAAAAATTCATTCTGAGCTGCCAGAAGCATGTTATAGAGCAGGAGTTGCGGAGCAGATTGAGCTATAGCTTTGTGACAAAAGATTAAGGAATACCTGTATTTTATTCACTCAAATCACTATTCATTTTGGCTTAGCCTTCCCTGAGTCAGTCCCTGATAAGGACCACCCACTGGATTTCTATCATTTAGTGAGACCACCCACTGGACTCCTAAGGCCACAATGAGTAGAAATTAGGTGCCACTCCACAGTAGGATTTTTTCTCTCTAGCCCCTCCTGTTCCTGAGCAATAGGTGATGTTGCTTTCAGCACCCAATATACTAATTAGGCTCTTTAATGTCAGATGGGCAGTCCTGGGCTGAAGCAGAGAGTTTAGGACTACCTGCTTTACAGCAGAGTCTAATTAGCATATTGGGTGCTGAAAGCAACAACACCAATGGTCCAGGAATCAGAAAGTAAAAAATTCCAACTACGCTGGAATCAGTGGAGCGGCACCTATTGAAGAATGCAAAGAGTTGGTGAAAGGTCCACTTTGAATCCATTGTATAACTCTTGGTGGTGTTTTTTCTATTTTAAGTGACTCTGGAGAACTTACAGTATTCTCACATTCTCTTTTCTGCAACTTACGTGTCAGCTTTACTGTGTGAACTTGTACATGGTCAGCAGAGACATTTCATTACTATTAGAGGTTTAAAGCAACCCTCCAGGTCATGATAAAAATTTGCAATAAATGCATAGTTACAATAGGGTACTCTACTCTTTATCTGGTGTGCTTTCTTTCATTTCTAGACCCCTCTTCATTTTTGTAAAATGTCCACCAACATGATAGATGACAGCTATAGATAAAGCAAAATATAAGCACCATAGCTACGCATAGATAAGGTGGCTGAGGTTGCATCTCTCCAGTCACTCCCTGGAATCTGGAGTTAGGTCAGTACTCCTCTTTTTCCTGGAGACTGTATCAATCTATGGACACTTTTCTGTCTATTAACTCCTAATCATTGAAGCTGCCATAAAAGCACACGTCACCACGCACTGTCATCTATACAGACAATGGTAGAAGAGTGTGTGTCTCCAATATGGCCACTCCGGGAAATGTTTACAAATAAATAATAAACACACAGTTTTACATATGATCGATGAAATTACATTTCCATACATAAGGCATTCTCTTTAACGTCAGTGCTAAGATTAGCTTATTCTAAACCCCAAAGGAAATCCAACATGTCAGATCACACGCAAGCATATTGTTGGAAATGCCTTAAAAATAATGGTAAGTAGAACAAATAAACATTGTAACTATGATTTATCTATGATACTTACATCTCCGTGATCACTGCCTTCATCATCCCTGGAAATCCCTGAAAATAAAACTGGTATTGAGACATTAGACTGTAAGCTCATCTGGTTAGCATCTCTCGTATACTGTGTTAGTAACTTACCTCCTCGGCTGCACCGTTCTCCATAAATACCACTGCCACATAAGGCAAGCAATCATTTTGTACCATATAATTGCTATTATAAAACCTTTATGGCATTTCAGAGGTTAAGCTCCTTAGGCATTAGTGCTGTAGAAAACGATTGCTCAGCAGCAGAGGAAAGAAAAAAACGGCGGTGTAGCAAGGACACTGGCAGGGAGAATTACGATCCAAGTGGACCATCAATCCTAACAGGGCCCGCCTGTACAAATTACACTACGTGCAGGGAATATCTGAGCCTGCACTGGGGAGAACCTTCTTACACGTTGTGTTGCCATTCACTTACTACTGAGACATTTTTCTGCCGCCTTGGTTAGGCACAATGAATAGTAAAAAAAAAATTCTTGTAGTGTTAAAAAATAAATACAATATGGCTGAGCTCATGTAGTGTGAGAGATCCTGCAAAAATGAAAAATGATGGTAGTATTGTTTACAAACACTACTGTGAATCGGTTGTATGGGGAGGAAAACATTTTGACAAGAAGCTCAGAATAGGTAAAAAAAAAAAAAAAACAATGCTCACCTCTGCGATACCCTGCCACTCCCATTCCTGCACTTCCCAGATGCCCCACCAGTCTCTTCTTCCCTCTACCATTCAGCCATACACGGTCTTCAGTGGTGACCAGCCGCAACCAGAGCAGCACTTCCTGTGTGTCAAGTAGAGACTGGCAAGTCCTCTGGGAAAAGCTGGAACAGGATCAGCAGGGTCCACAATGGTGGGTAGTTTTATTTTTTAACGGACGGTAGTGGATTTTATGCTGCAATTGAAATCTACCCTGTATAGTCATGACTACTATGATTCCTATAGTAAATGGTGTGTAATATACAGCATGGCAAATCCACAAGACCAAAACTACTATACACTAACCAAACCCATTATAAACAAAAGGACCAAAGAAACTCTGCTCCATCAGTCAGAAGCAACATCAGACAAAAAGTATAAGGACCGTGCATATTCACAAGACTTTTCACCATACTAATAAATTCCCATGGGAAAATTTGGTGACATTAAACAATACCTGATCCTTTTCTTCAGTTATGTTATGCAAGGATTTTCAGGATCTGCGGGTGGTGCCCAATGGGATCAAGAAATGTATAGGAAGCCACACGTATTTGGAAAGCATTGTTTTTTAACTGACCGTAATATGACCCCTTATACCCACCTACGGTCAATGTGAAACTGGCCTTAAAGAGACAGGCCAGCTCTCCTGATTTGTCTGTTTTAGTATTTAGCATGGAATAATAATTCTGGGGTAACTTTTCTTAGAACTTTACATTGTACCGTTCCGCTGTTATTCTTCCCTCAGATTTATGAATAAATTGACTATTGGGTGATATAATTTTCCTTGTTAAAGGGGCGTGTCCTCCACAGTCTGATACTGTCATTCCTGACTGGGCAGGGACATGGCCCATCTGGAAACCAGGGTCATGGACTCAGAAAGCCAAACCTCTGACTTCGACTCCTCTGTTTTTCCACAGCCCAACTTCAGTTCCGACTACTTCATAAATGGCATAGTCATGGTCAGACAGAAGCAGTAAAGATCCTCCAATTCTTTAAAAAGCCAGTGATTGAATTCATATGAAAGTAATTGTGCAGCAAACTGTATAACTAAATCATCAGATAATAATAATTGCATAATAGAATTTAAAATTATTAACCATTTTTCCTAGATTCTGGGTGGAGGTCACTGACTTTTGTCTAGGCTCATTTCTGTCCCAGGACCTAGGTGCCTCCTAGGCTTATTATCAGATGAGACTTCGACATTTCATACAGTGTCGGACTGGGATGTCTAGGGCCCACCAGTGGAATTGTTTCTAGGGGCCCACTGCCAGGACCCCTGCAGATCAGCTGTTCCGATACAGGGTGGCTAAAGGTAATAACATGTCGGGAGCCATGCTGCTCACCCGCCATACGATGTGCACCACTGCACTACCTAAACCCACTGCTACATCCTGTATGGCAAGTGAACAGTGTGGCTCTTAGAATTGTTAACATTACCTGTAGCCGCAGTGCCCTGGAAAAGCTGATCTGAAGAGGTCTTGGCTGTCAGACCCCCGCAGATGTAATATCGATGGCCTATCCTAAGGACAATCAATATTAGAAAGATGGATAAATCCTTTAAAGAGGTTGTCCAGGAATTGGAGCAAACCATGTGGCGAGCAGGAGGTGTAAAATAAGAAATAAATAAAATTTAAAAAAGCAGCATACTCACCTGTCTCTGGCGCTCCGTTGTCCGCTGCCAGTGTCCATTCAGACTCGTGCCGGCGCTGTCTTGCTGGGAGTCCTGCACCACATGTGATTACTGAGGCCAATTAGGTACAGGATTTCTAGAAATGAGGTGCTGCCATGAGACCGAACTTTTTTTTTTTTTTTTTTTTTATTTTTACACCTTTCTGTCCGCCACAGTGATTGCTCCCATTTATGGAAAACCTCTTTAAAGGGGTTGTCTGTGCCAAATACAGGCCTCTTCACTGGTCCCTCATACTGTATGGGGAACAGTGATGGGTGCTTACATACTGTGGGGGGAAAACATAAGACTATGTGGGGCATATTAAAGGGGTTGTCCAGGGTTAACTTTTTGTGGCCTATCCTTTCACCACTCCCCGTCCATTGCTGTAGCTTCAGGTGCTCAGAGGCTGCCAGAACAGCAGATCTGTGAGGGGTCTAGGTGTCGGACCCCAGAGATTAGATACTGATGACCTATTCCAGGGATGCGTCAGCAATATGTAATGGAAGAAATGCATTTGAGGCAGAAAAGCCAATATAACAGAGGACAGCACAAGGCAGAGATCTAAAAGAAAGCTGCTCCAAAAGTCCCATTTCTTGAACTAGTTACTAAAACAGACATGTGAAAAATCCTACAGATCCTCTTTAACAGCTTTCTAATATGGCTATGACTGTACATTAACCTGCTTTATATTTTAATAACCATCTGGAGCTCAGATGAGCAACACTTAGCGATCAGGACTACACAATAAGACAACACATATACATAGACAACACATACACACAATAAGACATCGCATATATACATAGACAACACATACACACAATAAGACAACACATATACATAGACAACACATACAATAAGACAACACATATACATAGACAACACATATACACAATAAGACAGCGCATATATACATAGACAACACATGCACACAATAAGACAACACATATACACAATAAGACAACACATATACACAATAAGACACATATACTCCAGTAACCATTTACTCCCTTCTGATTTTAATTGTGCAGGTTCCAGATTACAAGGACATCCCCAATTCAGATCAGTATTGTCCCTTCTATGTCTTTATTAAAAACTTTTACCCAAAAATTGCAGCATTTGTGAATTAAACATTAAATAAGACACTTATCTCTTTGAGCCTGGTTACATTTTTGCTGGTTTGCTCCATATTAATGGCTTATTTTCTTAAAACTATTATTGTCTTATAGTGTGTTCATTCATAGTCAAAAGCAAAAAAGGCCAAGGTAAGAATAAGGCAGAAGTGAGAGCAAGTACAGCTTGTACAGGATAGTAGACTGACCGATGTCGGGAGCTCGGGGGATCCATTTACCAGTCCAGTCTATAATCGGACTAGCGCTGGAGTTTATTACCCAAATTGTTACCAGGAATCTTAGATAAAAGCCTAAAGTTCAGCATTTACAGCAGGAAGACTAGTCTGTATATGAAGAGCAGTCTCTTATATAGCACTACAGGACTGGACTGCTTTCAGACTTCAATTTAGGAAAAAAGAAATCCTGTATTGTGCTGACCTTTTTGCAGTATTTGAAGTCCCATTAAATAGAGGAAAGTGCAGCCGGCTGACAGAAAAGTGAAGAAATAAAGAATGTGGCGCTAATGGAGGACATCAGGACCCCTATTATTGTGTGTATAGCACAGGTAGGAACTTCCAGTTTCTGTGTCATTTGTGTCTCCTAATAGAATCACAAAGTCTATTATCCAATGCATAGAAAATCATAAAAGGTCATAAAAATAGTCCAAGCCTTGTCCCAGCTCCCAGATAGAGATCCCCGTTCCCAGCTCTCTTGCAAGGTCCAGTCGCACCTGTATAGACTGATAGATTGAAAAAGAAGACAGAATTAGAGGTAGAAAATGCCATTAAAGGGGTTGTCAAACTATATAAAATTTTTGAACACAGAATACAGTTATAAAATAATAAAAAGCCATACTTGCCTCCAATGCTTCCCTGGCCCCGCTGGTCTCTGCTTCAACACAAAGGAAACAATTACTCAGCCAATCATTGTCTGAGGAGGAGGAGGAGCACCGTGATTGGCTGAGTCGGCAGTTCTTGTGTGTCCAGATGGATAATGAAGCAAAGACCAATGGGGCACCCAGGAAATATCAGAACAGGACTTGAAGGCAAGATTTTTGAGCAAAAATAAATATAAAATTCAAGGTTTTGCAAGCATTTTCTATTGAAGGCCTGTCCTCAGGATAGGCCATTGATATCTGATTGGTGGGGATCCAACACCCGCTCTCTGTCTGGGCACCAGAAATGTACAGTGGACGAAGCCAAAAGTAGACTCGACACTATAGAGTCGAAGTTCCAACATCGCCATTTGCTTCTGGCTCCATCCACTGCATAGTTCCTGCACCCAGCGTAAGCAGAGAACAGCTGATTAGTGGGATGAGTGTCTGAGCCCCATCGATTGAGAATAGGCCACTAATATAAAATGCTCAGAAAACTGATTAAAGGGGTTTTCTAGGACTATGATATTGATAACCTATGTTTAGGATAGGCCATCAATATTAGATCAGTAAAGTCTTTCACCGAGGGCTCCTACCAATCAGCTGGTGGAAGAGCTTGCGTCGCTTCCTTTTCTCAGGCCAGTGACATGACATCCATTGGTCACATGACCAGGCTGCACCTCAGCCACTATATAATATACAGTGCTAGGTAAGCATTTAAGAAGGCAAATAAATCAATATCATAGTCATAGAAAACTCTTTAAAAACCTAATCAAACACTAACCTGGATACCTGGTAGATGAGTTCTCATACTTCACAATATCCTAAGTCCATAAAGAAAAAAAATTACGGCTTAGCCTAAGGCTTGACAAAGCGCATGGGCTCGAAACGTCCCGTTGCCTGCTGATGTCCATCATTATGCAGCCCATTGTTATGTATTTTGTGCCAATAAAGGAGTTAATATAGAAGATCCGGTGAGCGCCTCCTTTCTATTCAGACTTAGGATATGGTGGACTGAACTGGTTCTCTTAAGCAATAGATGTCCTGTCTGTCCCAGCTGTGATGTTGGGACTGTTTTATCTACTATGGTTATATGGCTCATACTGCACACAACCATCTTATAATTCTGCACCATCTTGGCACCTCTTAGCTCCTGTGCTCTGCTCGCCACTTATTTAGACAATGAGCAGAGCGAGACAGGAATCTACGAGGGCCAGAAAACTGCTGTGAGTTATACCACATATCTACGCCAGTTCAGGGGCACTTACATGTACACGAATTATTTAGAGGCCAGAGTCTTTCAGTCATTTCTTAAATTAAGCTTGAATAAATTCCACATAGTTGTCTCTTTTTGCTCTGATTTTAATGTTCTACTCTCCCCAGTGCAGAAGCTTTGCCCTACAGGGTGTTTGTATCTCACAGAACTCAGAGGAGACTGAAAAATATATATACAGATCTTTGCAAAACATCTGTAAAGTACTGCTCATTGTCCCTGAGGTATAGCTGAATCATTGGGAAAAACATCTTGAAAAAATTAGTTTTTTTCTAATTGCATCCATATCTGAAAGTGCCTTATGGTACCAGTCATGTGGACGAGGCCTTACAATACATTTTCCCCCTTTGTGCAATTCATAGCTCTATTATACAGTTCTAATGAGTCTCTCCTGTAAAACACATTGCAAAACCATTAACATGCTATCCCCATGCCAAGAACCGCAGCGCCATGAGGCTTCCTCCTTCAGGTACAACATTACAAATTACAAGACCTAGTATAGAAAGTGAACATGCATAGAATGCATGATCATACAGTAAAGGGATGGATAAGTGGAGAGTTCACACATACATTACAATGAAATGTTTACTGAAATCCTATAGGGGATTTCTGTAATGTGCTATGAACAGTGCAGAAGTGTGAAAAAAATACTTATACCGTATATCGCAGCAGGTTAACCACAGGCAGCTAACCCACTGCAATTATGCAACGTGTGGCCCTGGCCTTAATGGTCTTTTTGGGTCCATGGTGTGTTTTTCAAAAACAGTCCCAGGACCATGCCGGTATATAGAGAAGCACTGACCCGTACTGATGTGAATAAAGAACTTTGGTGGTTACAGAAAGCTCCTATTGCGCGCTATCATCATTCTATCGTTCTAGTCAGATGAAAAAAAAAAAAAAAGAGACATGGACATTTTTCCTCTGTGGGACAACTACTTTCATGGATCCCTCATAGACTTGAGTCCATTGATGGTTCCATGAATTCGGCAAGTGTACTGGGGAAGGCATTCTTTCCTGTGTAGTATCTCCCCAACTATTCCTTTGTGTTATTGACTCAGGAGACTGCTCGAGCCATCATTCAGTTCAGAGTACAAAATTCTGTGTGTATGCAACCTACTAAGACAACTATCTATGTCTGCATTCTGTGTATACCCCGTGTGATGTCATATCATATTAAGTTGGGGACACCCCCACATGAAGAGAACACCCCCGGGACATTTATGATCACAGTGTTTGGAGGATTAAAACTTGGACTCGTAAGTCATGGAACCTGTGTGACCATTACACTGCTGTCCCCTTCCTCTATATAACTACTGACAGACTCCCATATATTGTGCAGGGCGGTAATAGCCACACTACTGCCATCCCCATCAGACAGGTAGCAGGTGGACAATATTCTTTCGTGTACCTCACCTTCAGCGTTGGATAGAACACTGCATGTTTTCCTCCTTTATTCCTGTAAAAAAATAAAATGTCTTAAGAAACAGAATAATTCAGAGATTGGCATCTGTATTTGGAAAGACATCAGCTTCAGCTGGGTTTTGTTAAACCTTACCAGGGGGCCCAGACCCTAGATCTCTTTAACAATAAGCCTGGACAATTTGATGATGGATAAGAGCCATTTGTTCTACTTTGTCTGTCAATTTTCCCGACATGAAATACAATCAGCCTCTAAGCAGAGAAAATAACTAGAAATTATTGTCGAGTGTCGGATCGTTCAGCATGATTTTGTTGGCAATGGCTGTCTCTACAAATTTTCTATCTTGACTCTATCCATTGTCCCTTTCCCTGTATGTCTTGATGTGACGGGAAGTCTCATCCATCACATGCAGGACAGGACAACCTCATGCAGTGCTCACTTTTTATACTCCAGGTAATGTTCTGCAATGTGCTGGTCCCACAGAATCTTCGGCTTATGCTCCTTCAGTATCTCAATGTACCTGCAGAGGAGACAAGAGTTGGTGTAAGTGCCGAGTCAGCTTCAAGGAGGAAGATAGGAAATTTTTTGTACCTCATATATTCTGCATAAAATAGAAATAATAGCCTCTGAAGCTCTGCGTTCTCTAGCGGTTGTACATTTCAAGAGAAATTAGCTGAGCGGTGAAAGGACAGCATTAAACTTTACCTCAAATACCACCCAATAATTAGCCGCCGCTATGCTTGATTAATGAATGTTTCCTTTTCTAATAGATAAAAGCTTAAGGGCTCCTTGAGATGAGCGCGGTACCTGCTTAGATTCGCTGAACAGCAGGCATGGCATTCAATTAGCCCTTATCGCAGCACACGGAGATCACATCAGACATGTATGATATTTGGACCTCACGGTTACATAATATGAATAGCTGCTGTTCACATGAATAGCAGAAGCATTCAGTCACAGGGGTTTTGTTGTCATACTGAAGCTTCTTTTAGGGGGTGTATTGACATTATGGTCTCTTTGGACAGACGCGCTAATGGCCTCGATGTTCAGGTTCACTATAGCTGTAGGCTCTGACATAATGGTGACTGGATCAAACATAGATCACTTCTATTTATGTACGGTGCACATGTGTCCACCATTACCTTAGCTGGAACTTGGCTAAGTACCCCAATTTCTCATTAAACCATTTCACTACACTATGGTGACATGCTACCAAAACCTGTGACAGGTTGCCATCAAAAACACTGGGCGAGCACACATAACATATCACTTCATGACATCATGTTAACTTGAAAAGCTTGTCATCTTGTAACATACATATCCCAACATGTCTATCCAAGCAGGGGCGTAACTATAGGGGTGCAGAGAAAGCAGTATAAGGTAGGTAGAAGCCCCATTACAGATTCTGCATTTGGGCCTAAGAGCTTCAAGTTACACCTCTGTATCCAAGAGGAAAGGTAAGGAAGGAAACCTCTGTACAGCTTCTCTGTTTTGTTTCTTATAATGTACTTGAAATTGTGAGCAGTGGTTTGTTTAGGTCCATATAGAGGTATTACAATCAGGACATGTACTGCTAAATCCACAGGATATGACATAAATGTCCAAAAGCTGAAGATCCCACCTCTAACTTTAAACCAGGGTCCCCTGAACCATGTCTTGCAGCTGCAGCGATATGGCCATGCATTGGTGAGTCTCTCCATTCACTTGTCTCCATGACATGTCAGAAACTTGTTGCAAATGTATATGTTAAAAGGGGTATTTGCAATTTAAAGGGGTTTTTCAATATTTAGGTGTTGAGGACCAATCCTTAGGATCATCAATATCAGATCGATGAGGTTTCAACACTTGACACCATCATTGATCAGCTGATATCAGTTGTGCTGGATATACACAGTGTACAAAGCCTAAAGCAGACAGCTCCATACACTGTGTAGTGTCTTCGATCGATTACAATAGCTCCCGTTCGAGCATTTATAGCAGCTCCACAGGATATGCCATTAAATGGATTGTCCCACGGTCACAAATTAGTACCATTCTACAGATAAGTGTCTAATCGTCAGAGGTCCAATCTCTGGAATCCCCACCGATCACGGCTCAATGGCCGTGCTACTGCTTCATTCAATCTCTCTGTATGACTGACTGAGACAGCGGAGTACACCACTGAGCTGTCCTCGACTTTCCCGTAGAATGGAGAAGCATCGTACATGGGTGACGGTTTTAACTGAGGACACAGGCCCACGCCCGCTCTCATGATTGATAGGGTCCCACCAGTGTGGACCAACCCCTTTAATATCTGATAAATAAAAGTCCCAGAAGTGGAACCAATACCAGGGTCTTGTGATCCCCATTCACTGATTTGCTCAATAGAGTTCAATGGAGCTGTGGCATCGATTGGACATGGCACTAGAGGAGTTACGGAAAGTGTCAAGCACTCTTTACTAGCAGTCATAGTAGTAATATATAAATATGTTATTATGTACTTGGAGGTTCTACCATTATACAGTGCTGGCCAAAAGTATTGGCACCCCTGCAATTCTGTCAGATAATACTCAATTTCTTCCAGAAAATGATTGCAATCACAAATGCTTTGGTAATAATATCTTCAATTAATTTGTCTTCAATGGAAAACCACAAAAAGAATTGTCAAAAAGCCAAATTGGATATAATTCCACACCAAACATAAAAAAGGGGGTGGACAAAAGTATTGGCACCCTTTGAAAAATCAAGTGATGCTTCTCTAATTTGTGTAATTAACAGCACCTGTTACTTACCTGTGGCACATAACAGGTGGTGGCAATAACTAAATCACACTTGCAGCCAGTTGAAATGGATTAAAGTTGACTCAACCTCTGTCCTGTGTCCTTGTGTGTACCACATTGAGCATGGAGAAAAGAAAGAAGACCAAAGAACTGTCTGAGGACTTGAGAAGCAAAATTGTGAGGAAGCATGAGCAATCTCAAGGCTACAAGTCCATCTCCAAAGACCTGAATGTTCCTGTGTCTACCGTTCGCAGTGTCATCAAGAAGTGTAAAGCCCATGGCACTGTGGCTAACCTCCCTAGATGTGGACGGAAAAGAAAAATTGATGAGAGATTTCAACGAAAGATTGTGCGGATGGTGGCTAAGGAACCTCGACTAACATCCAAACAAGTTCTAGCTGCCCTGTAGTCCGAGGGTACAACAGTGTCAACCCGTACTATCCGTCGGCGTCTGAATGAAAAGGGACTCTATGGTAGGATACCCAGGAAGACCCCACTTCTGACCCAGAGACATAAAAAAGCCAGGCTGGAGTTTGCCAAAACTTACCTGAGAAAGCCAAAAACTTTTTGGAAGAATGTTCTCTGGTCAGATGAGACAAAAGTAGAGCTTTTTGGGAAAAGGCATCAACATAGAGTTTACAGGAAAAAAAAAGAGGCCTTCAAAGAAAAGAACACGGTCCCTACAGTCAAACATGGCGGAGGTTCCCTGATGTTTTGGGGTTGCTTTGCTGCCTCTGGCACTGGACTGCTTGACCGTGTGCATGGCATTATGAAGTCTGAAGACTACCAACAAATTTTGCAGCATAATGTAGGGCCCAGTGTGAGAAAGCTGGGTCTCCCTCAGAGGTCATGGGTCTTCCAGCAGGACAATGACCCAAAACACACTTCAAAAAGCACTAGAAAATGGTTTGAGAGAAAGCACTGGAGACTTCTAAAGTGGCCAGCAATGAGTCCAGACCTGAATCCCATAGAACACCTGTGGAGAGATCTCAAAATGGCAGTTTGGAGAAGGCACCCTTCACATCTCAGGGACCTGGAGAAATTTGCCAAAGAAGAATGGTCTAAAATTCCAGCAGAGCATTGTAAGAAACTCATTGATGATTACCGGAAGCGGTTGTTCGCAGTTGTTTTGTCTAAAGGTTGTGCTACCAAGTATTAGGCTGAGGGTGCCAATACTTTTGTCCGGCCCATTTTTGGAGTTTTGTGTAAAATGATCAATGATTTGACTTTTTTTTTCATTCTCTTTTGTGTTTTTTCATTGCAAGCAAAATAAATGAAGATATTATTACCAAAGCATTTGTGATTGCAATCATTTTCTGGAAGAAATTGAGTATTATCTGACAGATTTGCAGGGGTGCCAATACTTTTGGCCAGCACTGTATACTCTGCATATATTCTCTACCATTGTATACTTTGGTCAAATTCTTACAGCTGTCACTATAAGTAACACAGATGATGCCACAACTGTTGTCAACCAGTGGAAGCTGTGAGGGCATTCTGGGAGTTGTAGTTTTGAAACAACTATAGATGTAGAGGTCCACTGAATTATAGCAGATGTCCATGGCTTGTCCATTCCTGCTGTCTAATATTGTGTATGGCGCTGCAGAGATATACCGTCCTACACAAATAATACAGGCAAGCTGAGGTGTGTGAGATGCTGTAAATGGGGACTTGACTTATACATGTAATAAAAGAGTCATTTCTCAGATTTTGTCTGTAGTTTTTTTTTTTTTTTTTTTATCTAACCTTTCCCTTGGGACATATTTGATTTCTTTTTCACTTTGAAACAGCCTCTCAAATTGTCTTTGCAAAAGTAATTGAACATTCCCAAATGTCATTGTAAATCTCAAGTTTTCGAATGCAATATCTCACAATACAAATTTTGTGTTGCATCTGAGATCTGCTTGGGCCGTGGAATTCACCAAGAAATACATTCCTATACTAGATAAATCTAAATAATTGTCTGCGCTCACTTTTCCATTAAAGCTTCATCCGTCCTAGAAATGTCAGTACAGTCTGACCTTAAAAAGCCTCTGCCACTAACCCCCAAGATAAACCAAAGAGACAAGCCCCAAGTTATCTTGGTCTTACAGACACAGGGGACGTCCACTAATGGCAAGCAACATAGTGACCATAGGCACTATAGAGGCCCTCAATATAAATAATATATAGGTCTGCTTTATACTTCCCCCTGTCACTATGATAGTATTAGTAGTAGTGTCGGTATAGCGAATGGAAGGACATTCCTAGTAGGGTTGTATACCTTCCTGTAGGTGACATTTATATGTTTTTTTTTTACATTCATAAAGTTGTATGAAGTCTTTTTATTTGTGGGACAAATCAGAGTTCATAATGATACCATATAATATTCTGTACAATGTACTGGGAAACTGGAAGAAATTCTGAACAGGGTGGAATTGGAAAAAAGTGTCCCTTTTTTTTTTTTTTTTTTTTTTTTTACAGGTTTTGTTTTTACAGTGTTCACTGTGCAGCAAGAATGACACATTGACAATATTCTGTGGTTCGGTACAATCACATTAATACCAAATTTATATAGTTGTTGCTAGGAATTTAAACCTTTACAAAAATTCAAAAATTTATTTGAGTTACCATAATCTGACATCTGTAACTTTTTAATTTTTATATTTCTTTGTATAGATACGTGTGAGGAGTCTTTTTTTGTGGATCCCTCAGGGATTTGAACACCCTTACAATATACAACAAACATATACAGGGTGGGCCATAAGTATGGATACACCCAGTTACCATTGTTTTTCTTGTGCAATTCTCCATGTGTTTGATGATGTCTTTGCAGATGGCCGCCATGCAGCTCAGGCCTATTAAAGTGAACAAGACTGAGCTGCAATACCAAGCACAGAAAATGTGTCAGGAGTACAAGATACTGTATTTGCTGTATTAAAAAGTCACAAAAATAATGCATAGAGATAAGCTATGTGGTGATCCAGGGTAAGATCACCTACAAAATGTATAATCCCAAACAATTCAGAGCTGGAATTTTATATTAAAAATATAAGAAAAAAATGATACACAAAATTCATCCCATGATGTGACATCCAATGGAGTAAAGTAACCAAGTGGCTCAATTATGGCCCTCCTTGTCCTGTGTCTGGATCTTAAGACAACTGGCTGCAGCAGAAGCCTCCTTACTTTTCCCTAAAGTTCATGTTCTCTTTTTTTAGGGCACAGGTAGATTTATAATAACAAATACTATGCACTCCCCTCTATACTAAAAAACAAAATACTATACACTTGCCTCGCTGTTTGGTCGGGGATCCAGCAGAGCGCCTCTATTTGAGTTTCCAATCAGTGACTGGTGGTGCATCGAATACAGATTCTCCACTGAATCTCTTGCTGATTGCACAGGTAAATAAATAGTATTTGTTATTTTAGTGTCCCTATGTACTAAAAACTGGAATACCCCCTTTAAGGCTGAGGCCCCATGTTGCGGAAACGCAGCTTTTTTTGTTGCAGATTTTTCTGCGTTTTTTTTTAGCCAAAGCCAAGCATGACTACAAAGAGAATAGGAAATATATAGGAAGCTCTTATACTTCTACCTTTTGATCAATCCACACCTGGATGACTCAAAAAACGCAACAAAAAAACTGCGTTTCCGCAAAATGGGGCCTTAGCCTAAGGCCTTTTAGTGTAACTATGCGCCCCCCCCCCCCCCGCTCCTGGTCTTCAGGCAAATATGGAACCGATCTGCAGATTAACCACCTGTGTTCTCTACAGTATTGCTTGTTAGTCTCAGGATCATACACAAAATGCTGCAGACTGGCAAACGACGAGGACAATTCTTTACTTTTAAGTTCAGTATATCTTTAAGAGACAGTACAAAAAAGCACGTACTCACATAGCCATATAAAATATGTAACAGTAGAAGCAGCAAGTATCAGACTGTTACTCCTAACAAAAAGAAAAGGGAATGCAAAAGAACAGAAACAATCGGCCATAGTGGTTAGTACTGCTGTCCTGCAGTGCTGGGGTCCTGAGTTCCTATGCTACAGAGTACAGCAGAGTTTTTATGTTCTCCCCGTATTTTTATTAAAATATGAGGTCAGGTTAATAGGTTAAGAAATTGCTCCTAGTGTGTGCACAGTATGTCTGAGATACGGAAGTTAGAGGGAGAGCCCCATCTCAGAATATGGTATGTTTTGTAACAAGCCTGACGTCTAGTGAAAGCGAAAAAGAGCAAAAAGTGCTGCATGTCAATCCATAAAGAATTATCATCCTATAGTTGCCCAGTACAGTTAAGTCTATCAGTGGACTTACTAACTCTTGCTGTCAGCTGTTCCATGATGCATCAATCTTTGGCACGTGAAATGTAGGTGGCGCCAATACTTTATCAAAGTAGTGAAACTGTGTAAGAATTGGCAGCCTGGTCAAGGATTTAGGAGATCTTACGGTTTTTATGAATACAGCAAAATGTAATAACTGTAGCTTCCGATGTAAGTATCATGTAGTAAGTAAGCTAACCAAATAATATGTAAGATCTCCCAATGTATACAATATATAGCTCTGATGTATGCAACTATATGTATATGTCATCTGTTCACAAAAAAAAACACACCGATGTAGTAGCTGGCAAGTGAACATTTGCAATTTCTGCGCTACGCACCTTGCTTAGCACGGCCACTTCGCATGCAAAGTGAATGGCAGTCACACAAAGGACAAAATGAACATTTCTTAGCATGACACAAATGTTAATTTTACGGCTGCTACATCTGTATATCACAGGGTACTTTATATGTGTTTGCAGAAATACAAAAGGACGGAGAGACAAAAAAATTGTATGATCCATATGTGCACCATATCTCATGAAGAGGTGGGTGTAGCCCCCAAACACGTTATATAGTATAACTAATAAAACATGATCTTGACCATACTGGCCAAATGTGTTAATGCAATGAAGTAGGGAAAAGCTACCAAAATGGATCATATTACTTTTTGTCTCTCCATTCTTGGTCTACATATGTGTCTACCTTTAACTTAGCTTGAATCTGGTTATGGACTTAAACTTCACATAAAACCAATTCAATACAATATCACAACATTCTAACAAAATTCTTTATAGGCTGCAGTTCACAAAACAAAAACTGGGTAGCCACAGACACATATAGGATAACACCTATGACGCAATATTACAAGATAATATTGTCTTGAAAAGCTAGTTGTTTTGTGATATATCTGAACATGCCCAGCCAAAATGAATATAGAGGGACTGTATGTTTCAGAGGAATTTAGTGCACATTCTGAAACCCCACTGTGTGTCTTTTCTGTATTTCTAAGCCATTATAACCAGTTAATGTGTTTGGCATATACTGTATGTTGCAAGGTTTTATTGGCAAATACCCTGAACGTACACCATAAGTGTAGACTTCTGCTCAGTTATATTTATAGTCCTTTTCATTTAGTTTGCAGGGCATATAGGATGAGACAACAGTCAGAACATTGCCAGATGCTAACACACAAATATAGCTGCAGTAAGAAGGACTAATCTGGAATATGCATCTCCAGGCTTTGATGGCAGTAAACTGGAGAACAATCTGATAACTGCTGGCAATATACAGTATACTGACGTTACTGTCAAGCTATAAATGTGAGAACGGAGCTGCCTCGTGACACCACTTGGCAATTGTGGACATATTTAAAATTGCTTTGCAATTTTTGAGCTTTTTGTGACGTCTGGAGACCAAAAAAAATAAATAAATAAAAGACCTTCCACTCTTCCTGGATTTTGCAGACAGCCTTCTGAATTGGTGATGAGATTGCACGCAATAAAATGTTATTAATGGTTACAGTGAGAGGAGCCCAAGTCTTGTAATGAATCAGGATTTTGCAGTCACAATGAAAACAAACCTCTTTTGTGGAAGAAAGATTTTTTTTTTTTCTCCTAATATCAGATGCACATAAAAACTGCAAATGAAAGTAAAATTGGCTTTGCAGGGATCTAGCAGGAACGGAGGGGAAGGGTTTCATTCCATTTCAATTCTATTCTGTCTTTTACAAAACCGCCAGCAAATGATACGTCTTTGTGCCAAGAGATTATAAGCGTTGCCACATAGCTCTGTCCAGACCTCATGCTCTGGAGTGAGAAAGAGAGCTCGGATTAAGCACTGTTTGCATAGCTGGTCATCCGTGTCATAGTTTGCTCAGATTATCCAGGCAGCAAACACCATTCTCTATCTCAGCTACTACTGATAAATACACAACTGCTCTTCAACTTCCTCTATAGTGATGGTATTTGCTGTGATGACATTAAAAGCCATCGTAGTCATAAAAGTGTGCAAACAATAAGAGCAGTCGCTATCAATATACATTTTAAGATATAGTGGGTACGGAAAGTATTCAGACCCCTTTTAATTTTTCACTCTTTGTTTCATTGCTGCCATTTGCTAAAAGCAAAAAAGTTCATTTTAATTCTCATTAATGTACACTCAGCACCCCATCTTGACAGAAAAAAACCTCAGAGTGGGCCAAAGGTTCACCTTCCAACAAGACAATGACCCTAAGCACACAGCTAAAATAACAAAGGACTGGCTTTGTAACAACTCTGTGACCATTCTTGACTGGCCCAGCCAGAGCCCTGACCTCAACCCAATTAAGCATCTCTGGAGAGACCTGAAAATGGCTGTCCACCAACGTTCACCATCCAACCTGACGGAACTGGAGAGGATCTGCAAGGAAGAATGGCAGAGGATACCCAAAACCAGATGTGAAAAACTTGTTGCATCATTCCCAAGAAGACTCCTGGCAGTACTAGCTCAAAAGGAAGCGGCTTCTACTCAATACTGAGCAAAGGGTCTGAATACTTATGACCATGTGATATTTCAGTTTTAATTTTTTAATAAATTTTCAAAAATATCTACATTTCTGTTTTTTCTGTCAAGATGGGGAGCTGAGTGTACATTAATGAGAAATAAAATGAACTTTTTTGCTTTTAGCAAATGGCTGCAATTTAACAAAGAGTGAAAAATGTAAAGGGGTCTGAATACTTTCCGTCCCCACTGTATATGCCATCTCATATCTAAGCGTATATCATAAGCGTAATACAATTGTGATGGCCACCAGAAGTACATAAAAAGCCTGCAGCGTACTGAAAGGCCGCTCCAGATGAAATCCTGAATGTTCTGGCACAGGGAAATGACTGACAGCACATATCACCAGATCAGACTGTCTGACTTAATGACCTTATGGAAGCTGGCAGTACATTAGTCAGCAAGCGCAGAAGCCTTTAGAAGTATATTTATTAAATGCTATGTGAAACCCTCACACTGCGTCGTAATAAGGACAAGCGCAGGATAATGTAGTTGAAATAATGAGCAGAAGTTCTTGTAACAACTCCCAGATCGCCCCTGCTGTCAGCCCCTAAGTGCTCGCTTCAGCACTGGCACTCATAACGGCAGAAGAGTCCAGGAATCTCCCACTGCGGCATGGACGATGGATGTTTACAAGGAGAATGAAACATTTTTTGGACACCGAGTGGAAAAGCCTGATCCTGCGAGCAGCAAAAGAATCCAGACATAAGATCCAGTGTATTATGTAAATGGGCTTAATATAGTGGAACCAGTGCCGTCTCATTATAAGAGACATGTGACTGCCCAATATGTAATCCAATTTCCAATATTTAGCATCTGCTTCAAGTCTAGACATCAGAGTAACAGCACCTATGACATGTAACCGAATGAGAACATATGTCTTCAGTCAGAGCCCATTGATAATAATCGTTTTCCATATATTCCCTGGGGCTCATGCCCAAAGTCGTGGTATTGCTCCACACAATATTGTGGGTCTATACTCAGAGATGTAACTACTATCTCCTGGGCACCAATGCAAAATCTGTAACAGTGGGCCCCTTCAGTCTCCAGGGCCCGGTAGCAACTGCTACCTCTGCACCCCCTATAGTTACACCTCTGGCTATAATATGGCATCCGTACAAGCTCCATGGGATCTTTTATGTCGTATTACAGCAACAGATGTATCTTGTACAGCAGAAGGAATACAGTGCATAAATATCATGATCACAGAGGATGCAACTGGGTAAAGGGACCCCCCAAATTCCCAGGCAAGCACCATTTTCAAATGTATCCATGACCACTGGCTCGCTGTCCCGCCACTTACTCTGGTTCTGTATTTCAGAGACTACTTTAGACTTGTAGCCTACTAGATATGTATGAGGAGCGTGCGGGAACACCAAGGCCTGTGATGCAGGGGGACAGCAGACAGAAGGAAGAGCACCCAGACGCTTATCATGGGAACAGGATAAGTGCAGTTTCATGGATTTTTTTTTTTACGGGTCTTTTTGGGTACATAAAGGCCTATATGAATAGTGAATGAAGGAAGTGTACATACTGCTAACATTATCATATGGGGGATCAAAAGCACTGTGTTGTGGTATACATTAAAGAGTAGACATTACTACTGTAGTGGGGCACAAAGAGGGACGTCACTACTGTATTTAGCAAGAAGGGAGACATTACTAACGAAGTGGGGGCACAAAGAAAGATACTGCTGCATAGGAAGGAGGAATTGATACTGTAGGGGGGTTTACTACAGTATGGGGGCACTTTACTGTGTGAGGTACTCAGAGTAGCACTATTACAGTGTCGGGGAAAAAAGGAGGTAATCAGTGGGGGCTGAGGCAGCATTATTGGGGCGCAGACACACATATTGATCCCAGCAATACTACTAAGAGCAGCATTCTGGTGGGCGTAGGTCCAAAATTTACGATGGGGTGCATGAGACTCCTTACACGGGAAAGCCCTTATTTATACTTCTTAATAAAGTCACAATGTACTGTATAAGGAGTTCACATATCGAGAAAGCCGAATGCCGATTCTACCCAGTGACTAAGACCAATGTTTAGGTGACATCTGTGCCATCCTATATTGGACACAGTCAATGTTACAGCATACTGCAGAGACAGGAAAAGTGGGACCCACAGAACATGGGCCAGGAGCAATGACAGCTCTTATTAAGAGGCCTCATAATTCCACCCCGCCACCTCGTGAACTCCACTAATTGGCTGCCGCAGTTTTGCTGCCATCGAAAATGTATTTTACTGTAATTATGTAATCAGCGGATGGAACAGGAACTAATATCCTCCATGACTTATGAAGCCCAAGTTATTACAGCAGCTAATGAACCTTTAAGGTCTGATTTATCGCTGTGGTGAGCAGGGCCGGACGATCAAGGGGGCTGCGAGTCCGAGATATATGCAGGAGGTGTATGGAAGTCACATGGAATGACAAGACGCTGCCATCAGTGCTCAACCCCCCGTATCCTGCACACTGGCCTCGTAAGATAAAAGCAAGCCAGTACAACATGCTATAAAATATCAGACAAGCATCAGACTGAGTTATCTTTAGTACATCCGCAGTCAATTCAGGTGCGGTTTCTAAAATTTACTAGGATTAAAGGAGATGTCAGTTTTCTTGTGATGTCTGTATTAACAAATACTTGTATTCCACATTACATCATTATTTGGGAGCATCTTTTCTTTCACTATGGGCTGCAATGTCCCTCAGTTATTCCTCCTGGAATTGTTTGAATAAATTGATAACTGGCTTTCACTATTTTTCTTCTCAATGGGGCGTCTGCCAGTGTCTGTTCAGTGATGAGAGTATTAGACTTTGTAGGGACACATATCGATAAGGGCAATGATAACATTCATTCAGCTGTCAATTTAATCATGCATGTCTATCCTTATCCTGCTGTCCGAAAAAGAGGGCAATTTCCAGAGCAGATTGCTGGAGAATATAACATTGAAATATAAAATTATCCAAGTTACTAACAGGCAGATAACTTCGCAATTCCTGCTAGGAATGTGACTGCATGGTCTGGATAGATTGTTGACCCTCTAATAGTCACATGGGGCATGTACATTGTTTCCTCTAAGGAGTGCGGCTGAACACCTCAAAAGCAAGACTCAAGGATAGTCTGCTCCAATGCATTGCCCGTGAGTGCTCCTCTCCCTAGAGTAAGGAAATTCTGAGTTGATATTGTGGGATCAGTTACAAAGAACGTCTTTTGCTCTGGAGAACTTGTCTTGTCCTTCATCTTACAGGCAACCCATTATTTTAACGGACACTTTGTAATGCTTTGTTTCCCCTCTTATGGTGCTAGAGGAAAGCTGCACACTTATTGCCAGGCTGCTTCACAGATTACAGCCGATTGTGGGGAGGGGGGATTTCAGTAGCGAAATACTTTGTTATCAGTTTATTGTTAATGGACCTATAAAACAAATAGGAATAGTTCAAGGCAGAAAGCTCCTTTAATATCAGGCAGGAGGATCATAGAGTGAACTGTGCAGCCATATAGTTACAGCTGCACAGTCCTCTCTATCTCCTCCATACATGCATCTCTGATGAGTGCAAGGAGGAAACTGGAAGCTGAACCGGTGTTACAGCTTGGGTAATTTCTAAACTGTATGGGCTTCATGAAAGTTTAAGCAGCATCTCAAATAGGCACAACCTCAGGTTTACGTCAAATCAGGGGTTTTAGGGTTGCATTTAGGAGGGATATATTTCTTATTGCTCTTCAAACTTGGTGCAACAACACATGCTGAGGTGGAGGGTGTAGTTGTGATGGGCGAGTGGGTCCAGCCACACTTACTAGATCTGCGTCCATTCCTTCTAGCATCATCCTACAGCAAGGTCAACCTTGGAACCTTGTGAGGTGAATAACCACAAGTATGCAGCCATTCACTCCACTCAAAGATCTTTAAATTAACCATTAAACTACCTTAGACCACCAGGGATCCTTACATTAACTCAGCTTGAAGCCCCTGGGCCCCAATGCAAAATCTGTATTGAGGCCCCTACCTTCCTTGTGTTGTTTAGAATAGTGGCACATTTTATGTGACAGAGGGACGTAGGAGATCCCTCAGGGTCTAGTGCCCGGTAACGGTTGCTACAGCCGCTCCCCTTATGGCTATGCCTCTGCATTAACCCCTTCACTACCCTACACTAACAGGGATCCTGAATATAACCCATTTATTGCCCTGACCCCACCAGCAACAATAAAAATAACCCTTCCTCAGAATTTCGACATTACTTTTGACCACTTCACAGGCCCAAATCACAAGGAATATTGATATTACCTTTTTTACTATCATAGACTAGCATTTATACTGGTGTTAAAGCTTTCACTGCCCTAGACAACCAAGGATGCTTACACTTTTACTGCCATAGGCCACCAGGTATTCTGGCATGGACCTCCTACTCCCTTAGCCCACCAGAGATACAGTATTTATTTCCATGGATGCAACACAACCCTGTTTATATGGCTGCTTTATAATAGATGCCAAATAGACAATCTTTTGGCTTCCGTCTGTCTAATATAACCCCACTGACACGTTCGGCATATATGTCATTTACATGGTAACAAGCTACAAAGCCTTAAACAGCATACTGGAAAACTGAAATTTTATAGGAACAATTTTAAAGGTAAAAAAAATGCATAAAATCGTGAAAAACAATTTTGGCCTCAGTTCATTAAATATTCCATTTCTTTATTGTACAGGATATGAGGATCCCGGATATATGTATATCATTAACAGATGAAGAGCTGAGCTCAGGAAAAATGGTACAGTCTTTTCTTCCTGGCTGATCATAGCGTAGAATAGTCAGTAATGGTTGACGCGTACCTCCAGTTATACAACTTATCATACATGAATACTACAGGTTAATATAAGAAACTTTGTAATATTTCTTATTAAAGTAATATGTTTTATTCTCCACTTTTCAGGCACAGTGACTTTCTACATATTAGTCTATGAAATGGAGAGGAGGATGAGGCTGCTGCAAAAGACACTTGAATAACTGCTGCTGTTACACTCTGCTATTCTGTGCTCTTTTACCACTGCTAGATTTGTAGATAAGAAGCTACCAGTGCACAGAATGAGGCAAAATATCAACTAACCTGCCGGTAATAACCTCCTACTCCACCCCCTCCCTTCTCCATAGAGCTCTATGAGTGAAGTTGAATACAGAGACAAATCTAATGTAAACCAGCAGTCAGATAAGACAAAGACGATAAGGAGAACAGCTTAATAAGTGGTGAAGGAGGCAGATCTCATTTATAGGATATATATAAACTATACTATATATATATATATATATATATATATATATATATATATATAAACTTATATTAAAATGCAATATTCAATTATGAAAAAGTGTTTATAACTGGAGGTACACTTTAAATAAGAGGTTGTATGTGATAGGGAAAAAAATTTATTGCTTTTTGCCAAAAACAGCACCACCTTTGCCCTTGGACATTGTTTGGTATTGCAGTTCAGCAAAATTCAATTGAAAAGACCTATACTGCAGTACCAGACATAGCCAAAGGACACAAGTGGCACTTTTTCTGGAAGAAAAACAAGCAGTCTTTGTTTCTTCTGTATTTTCATAAAACCTGTTAAAGTTGGCTGTAAATCCAGGTGTAGGTTGTAAATGGCATGGCTTGTAGAGGACGGCCAGAGATTCTGCGGGGACCTATTAGCCAAGTAATTGCTATTCTGTGGTTCTACAGCTATGGTATTAACATCTAAGTAACTAGGAGCATCCAATAACGTCTCACCGATATATTACAGTATTTTCAGACAACCTACATTTGCCTACAGGAATGAAGAGTCCTGCTCCGTACAAGGCAACGCCGAGAGCTGTGGGCTGTGGCCGAGGCTGATTCAATTTGAGGAGCTGAGAACATTGATCTCCACTTCATTAAGTCTTCTCTTCAAACATTTCAGGCCATGGTAATAAATCTCAGCTCAGATTAAAATCAATGTTTATTGAAAGTGCCTCTTATCACTCCTCCGAGCTGAGATGATTTCTGGACTCCTTCGCTGCCAGGTAGGTAGACTGCATTCACTTAAAATTCTCCAGTGATCCCTTTGCTTTTCATGTGTCCTCCTTGTGAAGATTGCACTTCTTATTATCTCATCATAATACATATTACTGCAGTAGTTCATCTCATGACACGCACTACATGGCCTACATGTCAATTACTGAGGCGTCTGCATCACAAGAGAATATACAGCAGGGAGGATTGTCATGGCTGCCCCGAATACCTTGCTTTATGTAAAAGATTCATCTGGTATGTTGTACACTGCCATGTTGTATGCTACATCCGATAATATGGTATAGGTATCTATAAAGAAACACTAAACCTAGAAATGAATAATAAAAATAAGCAAGAAATATATAGCTGTCCTCACTATCAGTCTGTAGCATATTCTGCACGATCCTGACATAATCTTTTAGAAATCCTACACAGGACACAGGGGTTAAAGTATCATCCACTTTCTAATATTGACAGCCTATTCTTAGGTTAGGTCATCAATATTAGATCTTTGAAGGTCCAACACCTGGAACCACATGCTCAGGGACAACGTGGCTCTCGGTAATGTTTACAGCAGCTTTAGGCACTGCAGCACTGCCCTATAGACCTCAATGGGGCAGTGCTGCAGTACCTAAAGCTGCCACTACAAATTGTACAGAGAATGAGGAGTGCAGATCCCAGCATCTAAATATTATTGGCTGCTGATCTGCCGGGGTCCCGGATGTCAGACCCTCATAGATCTAATATTGATGGCCTAGAAAGTGGATAATCCTTTAATCTCCTTTGTTCTGCTCAGTCCTTTAGTACTACTGCAGACAGGGCAGAGGGGGAGATCTTAGAGACCGTCGCAGGACAGTGAGGAGGAGGAGGAGGATATAGCGGAGCTCCTGAGACACAAATAGAAAATTTCTTTATAGATTTCTCAGCTTTAACTAATATAAAACAAAATTAGGCCAATGGAAAGGAGGATAAGAATGAAGGACATTATGACATATAGATTTTATCATTTGATGGATTTTCTGTGTTTAGTCTTCCTTTAGAGCGTACCTTTTGCTATTTATAGGTCCATAATTTTGTGCTATATGTGAAAGACATGACACATTGATTTCAGCAGCAAATCACTTATGTGGAGTTCATGCAGAAGTATATGAGACCCTACAGAACATGTTAAACCTCAAGGTGTCCAGTGATATTCATGATATACATGAGCCCGCCATCCTGACACTATTGACAGATTTCCCCCTTTGCATAGTAATAGGGGATCCTAATGCTGAAAGGTTCCGTTTAATAATAAAATTTTATCAGGCTGTTGCATTCACTAGCATTACTGCATCATCAGTATGTGACATCAGCATAGGTCATCAGTGTGCGATCTCTAGGGGTCTGACACTAGTGGACGGGGAGTGTGTACAGGGTATACTTATTCAAGTAATAGGAGTAGCACAGCAGCCCCATCCATTGAACTAAAGCGCCCCCCATTACTTGAATAGTAGAGTCTGACACACTCCCCTTCCACCGCCTGGAAGCTACCAGAACAGCTGATTTGTTTGGGGTCTAGGTACCGGAATACCACAATCACATACTGATGACCTATCGAGTATAAAAGATCCTATCCTTAGGGCCAGACAATCCCTTTAAAATAGATATGTCTGTTGAAATGACATAACCTTTTATCGCTTCTTTATTGATTCTCAATATCAATGTGTATTGTTTGCTGAAATAAGAATTAAAAGAAAAAAAAAAAAGAAAAAAGTGTGTTATCAGTGGGGGTCCAACCTCTGGAATCCCCATGCATCATAAAAATGGGGACCCTTCTATCACCATCTATATAGAGCAGCAGTCACGCAGGAGCACTGCCACCCCATTCGGCTATATGGGACTCAAAGTGTCTCTCACAGACATGTATACAAAAAGTTACTTCTGGTCCGCAGAGAAGAGGTTGTAGGGCAGTCACAGTGTGGTTATGTGATACACAACGCAATGAAAAGGCTGCCAATTACAGTAGAAACATTATATGCACCTTTACGTGTCCTATGCCTATTACTAAGCAGGGAACAAAATAAAAAGGTTGCTAGAGTGCTGCTTTAAGTGCAATATTCTCATTCCTCGAGTTTCCATAGAAGATATATCTGGAGCTACTGTTTTTCAGTCTTGCTAAAAATCAGTGCATGATATAGCAAAGAAGGTTACAGTTTAGTGTTTGTACTTAAAGCAACCCTCTGGATCACAAGAAATATTTCACAATAAATGCATAATACACAGATATAGTACCTGGTACCCTCCTTTGTCATCTTTCTGGCATGGTTCGAATTCCCAATCTGCTCTTTATTTCAACAAAATAGCCACCATCTTCTCAGAATACTCCATGCACACTGTGCTTTGTTAGTCTGAGACACTCTCCCCGCTCACAGCTGATCCAGTCAATAGCAGTGATAGGGTCTCAGACTACCGAAGCACAGTGTGCAGAGTAGACAAAGACACCCCTATATGCTACCTCACCTGGATATACCACTGTATTATGCCTGTAAAGATACGATAACCTTAATACGATTTTAGGCAGAGAAAATCCTCTCAGAGATAACAGATCCACCTGTGGCTCATTGTTAGTGTTTCTGCTTCCCAACCTGAGTTTAAGACCCTGCAGGCCATAAAATTAATGAAATAAATAGCCCCGTCACCCAAATATCGTCAAAGTGCTGCAGTAAAGTAAGTGCATATTTTCTATATTTGCTATTAAAAGGATGATCTTTTTTTAGCTACCGTTTTAATTTGCCACAGTCTTTGTTCATTGCAAACAAAACCCTTACCGGTAGTTATAAGATAATGTAGTTCAAGACTAGTCACAAATTAAATCTGTCACAAGTGATCTGCGAGTGCCCCTGCCCTTGGCGATTATGTCTAGTGCACATCTTGATATCAGCGAGACAAAGTACCCTCTGCTATAATTCACCTGACCCCTAAACAAAGTGAATTAGTCAGACATTGGCACTGGCTTCTCTCAGATTATAGCTTAATTAATCCTTCCCTTTATCTGCCTGGCACATTTTAATTACCTACACCCTGACTTAACTCTATGGGCCTCTGCCTATGTTATGCACAGATGACTCATCCTGCAACTGGAATATAGAGAATGTTACAATAAAAAGGATGAGATCACCGTGGACAATTCATCATAAACCTGTCAGGATCAATGGCCCTCCCTTTAGTTTTAAATGTATTTTCATAAAATCTGTCTCAAAGATTGTCTCACCTATTCAGAGATTCTTAGACTAAATGTATTACTATATGTGAAAAATGCCAGTTATAGCTAGCATGGGCTTCCATGGGAATTATTTTGTGAAATCAATATATGGTACAATTTCTGTAATTTTTTTTGTCAATTAGACAGCTACATGAATACCTATAGGTATGTTCACATAATTTGCACGAATAATTTGCATGGTGGCTCAGTGGTTAGCATTGCAGCCTTGCAGCACCGGAGTCCTGGGTTCGGATCCTGCCAAGGACACCATCTGCAAGGAGTTTGTATGTTTTCCCTGTGTTTGCGTGGGTTTCCTCCGGGTACTCCGATTTCCTCCCACACTGGTAGGAAATGTAGATTGTGAGCCCTATATGGGGCAATGACTGTCAATGTCTGTAAAGTGCAGCGGAATATGATGGCGCTATATAAGTAAGCATAATAATTTGGTGCTGTTTTTGAGGTGGATTCTGCCTCAAATTAAGTGACAACTTTTGTCTTGAATTTGCCTCCCATTGTAATCAACTTCCACTTCTGGAAAAATTGAAATGATACAATAGAGGTTCAGGTTCACTAATGAGATTTTGCAAACAACTTTTTGCATTAAAGAGGACCTTTCACGTCCTCATGTATACTGCAGGGCTGTGGAGTCGGAGTCGTGGAGTCGGTGCCTATTTTGGTGGAGTCGGTATAAAATGGACCGACTCCGACTCCCAAAATATATAATAAATTGGTACAGTTAGTAGTACAATGCAGTATGTGCTGAATATATTTTCATAAGAATTTGGGAAAATGATGAAATGTTGAAAATGATGAAATGTCCTGTAAAGGTCTGTTCTATTCCTCATATAATGATGGGACTGAGTTCTGAGTGAACCTATAAGGTTTAGCACCATTATCTGGAGTAAGCAAGTCGGAGTCGGAGCCGGAGTCGGAGTCGTAGTCAGGGGAAATTGAGGAGTCGGGGCTTTGGCATACCGACTCCACAGCCCCTGGTATACTGTATGCTGTTTTACCTACCGCTAGAAAGCCGACAGCACGCTGAATTCAGTGCACTGCCGGCTTTCCTGGTATGTGCCCCGGGGCTGGAGATATCAGGGGTCGTAGTTTCATGATTCACCATCAGAAGTGCGTTCCTGACAGTCTAGCTTCGCTGTGAGGAACGCCCTCTCTGACCGTTCTCGTTCATAGACTTGTACTGGGGGGGCGTTCCTCACAGCTCAGCGCCATTGCTGGGCTGTAAGGAACGCCCCTTCTGACAGTACAGCACTATGGGCGAGTACAGAGAGAGGGGGCGTTCAGTCCAGTGATGACGCTGAGCTGTGAGGAACGCCCCCCCAGTACAGTGCTATGGAGGAATACTGTCAGGGAGGGCGTTCCTCACAGTGCAGCTAGACTGTCAGGAACGCCCTTCAGACGGTGAACGGTGGAACTACCACCGCCAATATCTCCAGCCCCGGGGGCACATACCGGGAAAGCCGGCAGTGCGCTGAATTCAGCACACTGTCGGCTTTCTAGCGGTATGTAAAACAGCATATACATGAGGACATGAAAGGTCCTCTTTAAAGTAATAAAGCTGTAAACGTAACTAAACTTTCCAACAACTTTTGATTTTGTGGCATTAATAAAATTTGCAACACATTTTATTAACAAATTCTGGCTTCTTTTCTGAAATCCTGCTTTTCTTTACTTTTCCTTGCTTTTTTATAGGGAGCTGCACCCTGCTCCGCACTGTGTATGGTGTGCAGGGAAAATAAGGGTGGGGGGACAGTCAAACAGTTATATATAGGCATTATAAATCCTAGAAACTTGGTTCTGGTGTCATATGAAAGAGGAGGTTTTTGCAGTTCTATCTGCATAACATCTAGAGGTATTATCCGTTAAAAACACAGTGAGGATTCATTAGAACTTACTCTATTATATCTTTTTCTATATCTTGCAGAAATTCAACAGGCAAGTTAGAATGAAGTCAGAGGACGGCAACAGAGGATAACAATGTCCAGTCATTAGTAGGGATGGTAAACTGATACATATTATTCAGGCCATGTTCTATGGCTGAGGGTGGGCTAAACAAATCACCAAATGATGACATCTATGACCAGTGATTGACAACCCTCTAGTCATGGCGGTAGTCCTACTTGGTGACTGACAGCCCTCCATGTAAGACTCCATATACAGAGATATCTTTCAATCTTGATAGCAGTTGACTAGACGCTTCTGGGCATGCTTTTTTTTTTCTTATATAATGGGTAGAAGGGAATAGGCCACTGCCAGATACCTCTAGAAGCAGTTTCTCTCCCTCAGGAAGAAAGGATGGGCATGCGGAGGTCCAGCATATTCGAACCTCCCGCCAGAGAAGCCACCATACAGCACAATGGGCCGGTTCTGCTGCCAATTTTCTTACGACAATTACTTAATGTGTATGACCAGTTTAACTAAATATTCCCAAATGTCTTTCATCAGCAGAGTAAACAGCACAACCACTATACTAACAGAATGTATAAACTAATAACAATACAGGATAGAAAATTACCAAGCGACCCTGATAAAGAAGACGTCGCAGAATCCACAGCTTACTTTACAAAGTTATTTATTTGCTGGCTGGAGGATGGGAACAGCAAGTCGAGGAGCGCGAAACAGAGGGGGAACGTTTCTCTCCAGCTTTTAATTAAAGTAAAAATGCACATACTCTTGCCCAAAAGGCTTCCCATGTTGGTGTGAAATCCGGCACCTCTCCCATGTGATGGCTTTAATTAATTACCAGACATAATTAGAGAAAGCTGAGAAGTCCTGCTTCAGAGATTTTCTGAAAGTTTTGCATTCCACTCACAACACCTATGATATATTTTGACCATATTCTACATAGCTATTCTCCACAAACTACACAAAACTGTAGATTGCATGGTATATTACATATATTATGTATATCAAGGTCAGATTTACCTATTGGAACAGTGAGCATGTGTCCCAGGGGAAGGGTGTCTGGAATAATAGACAGTGTTTGTGAATATGTAAATTATTGTTATTTATATGTTAATTAGATAATCATAGTGCTGTGGGACTGAAAGGAGGACACCAGGAAGCCATTAGTAGACTGTCACTGCAATATACTGTGTGAAGGTTACAACTAGACATGGGTGAACCAGGGGAGTAACTTGAAGGGATGCAGTTGCACCCGGTTCCAGGAGTCTTAAGGGGCCCATAAGCACTGGAATCACTATTTAGGTTGCAGTGGTTGCTACGACCTGGCCCATGAGCCAAGGAGACCCACAGGTTATCCTCACCACAGTAAGGCTGATTAAACTTCTTTCATCTCTTTTCTCATTTCCAGAAGCGTATCTACAGGGGATGTGCAGATAGCAGTCACAACAGGCCCTGAACCCTGGAGGCCCCAAAGGTCTCCCCGCCACATAAAATGTACCACTATTCTGAATTACACGAGATAGGAATGGGACCCCACTACAAATATTCCACAGGGGTGAACCTCTCAAGATTCGTTTAGTTTCAGGGTCGGGTTCAGGAGCAAGATTTGTTTCAGGTTGAATAATTTCGGTATGAACCACACTTTAAATTGGCTTAAAACATAGTATATAACACTTAAGGGCTCCTAAGAGCCTATCTATCCAATTTCTAGCTCTCTAAGGCAAACACAGCCGGAGTTATGTCAAAGTGAATGTGATAGATATGTCTATGAAAAAACTAATGGTAAGCAGAGGATACAAACTCCAAGTATAACCATACACTGCGCTGACACTCACTTTTACGGATTTAACATTTAGGTGCTTGTCCGTTTATTTTTTAGACACACAAGGCGGTTATATTGCAAAAGGCAATGGTTTTGTAGAAAAATTAGCTGGTTTTGATGGCTTGTAAGTGCTACAGACTTATTGTTATTTGGGAGACAATTTATTTTTATTTTTTATATAACAACACTGTGATAATAGTACCAACAGTGTGGTATGTGGTACTGTGATGGTGGACCAGGCCGCAGGACATGTCTGGCTGACTGGTGGCAGTGGTGGTAGCTATTTAGGAGCAGCATCAGATACAGTACAGTAAATGGAAGATGATGATAAAGAGAGACGTAGACACCACTATTCGGAAGCATCAGTCGGAGGTGTTTGAAAATCCTCACAGATCCATGCCTGCTTCATTTTGATAAAAGTAATTTCTTTCACGGTATCATTGGAGAGTTTCATCCTTTTAGGTGTTACAACACCACCGACAGCACTGAACACCCTCTCAGCCATAACACTTGAAGCTGGACAAGATAAAACTCCTATGGCAAACTGGGCCAGCAACTTCCACTGCTCTAACCTACTGGCCCAGGTTAATATATGAACATTTGTAATATATCTTATTAAAAAAGTATGTTTTCTTCTCCATGAGACAACTCTTATGTAAACAACAGTAAGATTCAAGATAAGGAGCAGAATAGCCTGATATGTGGAGAAGGAAACAGATCTTAATTTTTAATATATTATAAAATGTACGTGTATGTGTTTGAGGGGGTGTATGAAGAGGGCCCAGGAGCTGACCCTCTCCATACACGGCGGATGCTGGTTGTATAATACAGCCAGCACCCTCGGCTAACAGCTGTGATTGGTGCCAACACCGATGGCAGCTGTTAACACTTTACCGTAGATGCCACAGTTAAACATGATCATGGCATCTAAAGTGCGCAGGCGCCATGTGCGCTGCCATCTTTAACCGATCACCACTCTCCAGAAGGTTCTAAAGGCAGAATGTAATAGAAGTCAATGAATTTTACAATAAACTTTAATATGTATTGCACTGTATAGTATGAACGATCAGACCCCCTAGGATTTAAGGTCCCTCGGGGTCTGAAAATAAAAGAAAAAGAAAAAACAAAACATTTCTTTAAAGAACATATAAAAAAAAAAAAAAATAAAAAAAAAAAAAAACACTTTAGGGATCCCCATGCTCAAAAATGTCCGAACAATTAAAATGTAAAAATATTTATCTCATACATTGAACATCATAGCGAGGAAAAAAAAAAAAAATCAAGAAATTGCCAAATGGTGGTTTTTTTCAACACTTTTTGTCTCCTATAAAAAAAATGGAATAAACCATCAGACCTTCCTCCAAATGGTATCAATAAAAATGTCATCTTGTCCCGCATAAAAAGATGCCATACCCAGCTCCATACACATTAATATGAAAAAGTTACATGTGTCATAATATGGCAACACAAAAATTTTTTCTATTTTGCAGTTTTTAATTTTTTTACATTACAAATACTATATAAATTTGGTATCGCTGTGATCATATTGAGCCACAGAATACAGATAACATGTCACTTTTACCACATAGTGAATGCCGTTACACCCACAACAAATTGCCACAAAAGTGTTTTTTTTCCCAATTCCACCTCATTCTGAATTTTTTTTTTCCAGCTTCCAAGTACACTGCACAGGATATTGAATGGTGCCATTAGTACAATTTGCTTTGGAAACAATAAGCCATCATGTGACTCTGTGAACTGAGAAATGAAAAAATATGGCTCTTGGAACGTGTGGCGGGAAAAACAGAAATGCAAAAATGAAAATTGTCTGTGGCATGAAGAGGTCTTTTTAGTAAATACTTGTTTTCCTAATAAAGTAACTATTATAACGTTATTCCACCTAGAAATGTTATAAAAAAAATGTGGCGCATCAATTTTTCTGACTTGATAGACACATGGGCTTGGATTCTCAGGAAAAGGATGCATGGCTTAAATGCGGCAAAGTGCATTAAAATGTTGGATTACAATTCTGGCTCAAAGTAAGCCACCTAAAAGGTGGTATAAACCTACACTAGACTATTGAGGTGTGGTCTTTACAACTGTGAATCCCAAGGATACATTCACCCAAAATAGTCTTGGATTGGCTGCTGTGATGTAGCAGAGGCAAAAAATGTGAGCCAGGATCAGGCAAGTTTTGGCACAAGAAAGAATAGGGCAAAGAGGACAGCAAAGTTCGGCACAACCCAGAACTGCCAAACCACGAGTGCCAAGAAGTTCAAAGCCCAAGTTGGGGAGAAATATGAGGACGGCAAGAGAAGATAACAATAGGTCAACCACTAGTAGGGACTGGAAACTGATACCTATATTCAGGCAGTGATCTATGGGTGAAGCTGGGATAAACAAATCATCAGATCCAAAAATCATCTCCAGTACAGGAGAATGTGAGGGGGGACTAATGCATAGTGGGGCTAAAGCCAGGGCAGGTAACATAACACTTTGAGACCACAGCTACTTTCCTTTAATTATACATAAGTGGTATTCTGTATTCTCATTCTCTTTTTTTTTCTGTACAATTTCAAAACTGACATTGTGTTCAGGAAAAGAAATGAGAATGGGTACGTTGAATCGAGATCACATCAGTTCGGAGTTAATGGAGGGGATCCCTCATTCAGAGCTCCTGTCAATTACCCAGAGTAGAATGAATAATAAAAAAAAAAAGTTAAAACATCTCTTGCTCCGGAGGACACAGCTCTTCCTCTTCTCTACACAGACAGCACTGGTGGAACTGCAGTAAAAATAAACTCTGGCTGCTGGGGACCCCAACACATGACAGTAATATCTGGGGCTCCCAATTGGGGGAAAACAAAGAGATATTAAAGGGGGTGTCTGCTTTTTACTATGTCCAGGTGTCTTGCAGAACTACATAGGTCTCCATGTTCATGGCCACTCCAGTCCTTTCCTATTACAGAGTGATATAATAACATATTCTTAGAAAAGACCTGTTTTATTTATTAAGTGAGGTCAAACCTGTGGTCACCACTATCAGGTCAAAGGATAGGGTGTCATAGATATCTCAGGAAAAATGTAAAATATAACTTTTATTAATCAAAAAGATAAAATAAAGACAAAAAAGGGGGACGAAACATAAAACAAATAATGAACCATCAGAATGAGGGATATATATATATTATATAGTCAGTTGTATCAATTAGATATACACTACTGTTCAAAAGTTTGGGGTCACCCAAACAATTTTGTGTTTTCCATGAAAACTCACACTTTTATTTATCAAATGAGTTGCAAAATGAATAGAAAATATAGTTAAGACATTGACAAGGTTAGAAATAATGATTTTTATTTGAAATAATAATTTTCTCCTTCAAACTTTGCTTTCGTCAAAGAATGCTCCATTTGCAGCAATTTCAGCATTGCAGACCTTTGGCATTCTAGCTGTTAATTTGCTGAGGTAATCTTGAGAAATTTCACCCCATGCTTCCAGAAGCCCCTCCCACAAGTTGGATTGGCTTGATGGGCACTTTTTGCGTACCATACGGTCAAGCTGCTCCCACAAGAGCTCAATGGGGTTGAGATCTGGTGACTGCGCTGGCCACTCCATTACAGATGAAATTGGCTCCAATCAAGCGCTATCCACAGGGTATGGCATGGCGTTGCAAAATGGAGTGATAGCCTTCCTTATTCAAAATCCCTTTTACCTTGTACAAATCTCCCACTTTACCAGCACCAAAGCAACCCCAGACCATCACATTACCTCCACCATGCTGACAGATGATGTCAGGCAGTCTTCCAGCATCTTTTCAGTTGTTCTGCGTCTCACAAATGTTCTTCTGTGTGATCCAAACACCTCAAACTTCAATTCATCTGTCCATAACACTTTTTTCCAATCCTCCTCTGTCCAATGACTGTGTTCTTTTGCCCATATTAATCTTTTCCTTTTATTAGCCAGTCTCAGATATAGCTTTTTCTTGGCCACTCTGCCCTGAAGGCCAGCATCCCTGAGTCGCCTCTTCACTGTAGACGTTGACACTGGTGTTTTCCGAGTACTATTTAATGAAGCTGCCAGTTGAGGACCTGTGAGGCGTCGATTTCTCAAACTAGAGACTCTAATGTACTTGTCTTGTTGCTCAGTTGTGCAGCGTGGCCTCGCACTTCTCTTTCTACTCTGGTTAGAGCCTGTTTGTGCAGTCCTCTGAAGGGAGTAGTACACACCGTTGTAGGAAATCTTCAGTTTCTTGGCAATTTCTCGCATCGAATGGCCTTCATTTCTAAGAACAAGAATAGACTGTCGAGTTTCACATGAAAGTTCTCTTTTTCTGGCCATTTTGAGAGTTTAATCGAACCAACAAATGTAATGCTCCAGATTCTCAACTAGCTCAAAGGAAGGTCAGTTTTATAGCTTCTCTAACCAGCAAAACTGTTTTCAGCTGTGCTAACATACTTGCACAAGGGTTTTCAAGGGTTTATTAAACATCCATTAGCCTTCTTACACAGTTAGCAAACACAATGTACCATTAGAACACTGGAGTGATGGTTGCTGGAAATGGGCCTCTATACACCTATGTAGATATTGCGTTAAAAACCAGACGTTTGCAGCTAGGATAGTCATTTACCACATTAACAATGTATAGAGTGTATTTCTGATTCATATAATGTTATCTTCATTGAAAAAAACTGTGCTTTTCTTTCAAAAATAAGGAAATTTCTAAGTGACCCTAAACTTTTGAACGGTAGTGTACATACAACCATTTCTGCTTTGCTCAATTCATCATAGAGGTATATATTCTCAGGTAAAAAGTGTCCTATTATAGAATGGACTCTGTAGTACTGACCATCCCCTCTGTTCAGTAAGAGGAAATAAACCGCGGCAGGGGCAATAAGTGAGTACTCTGCTAAAACGGATAATATGCTCTTAGGAGTTTTAGTCATCAGAGATGCCAAGGCACTTGGAGATTCTGACCAAAAATTAAATGAGAGTGAGTATATATAACCAATGCCCCCACCAGAGTATTTCACTGTACTGGGGATAAGGCTGGGTACTCCCTTAAGGTCTAATGTCCTAGGCTAAAAAATGATGACAGATGCTACCCTCCCACATCAGAGCTGATCTCTGCCCAGGTTTTCCCAAAATAAATCGGGACATGTCTCTGCCCAGATAAAGTAGTATATTTGTAGAGACAGCCTCCGGGCAAAATTTTGCACACAAATAGATATTGCATGCTAGCCGACAAAGTGCTGCTCAAAATTATACTGACAGGCTCTGGATCCTCTATTACACCCACATAGTCAGCATTGTGCACTGCCAATAAGACGATCGGTATTCACCCCTGCTGGAGTGCGCTCTTAAAAGAGCGTCAAACCGATCCTTCACTAATGGCTCCAGAGAACGTCTAATCCGAACACTTACAGTATATGATGAAAGATCTGTCCCTCATACGAAGTAAAGTTAAAATAACAAACTCCCTTTACATATTTCACTAGCACCCTAAATGGTGCTAGATCATCAGGGGAAACAAGCATAATGACCTCTCAGTCTGAGAGGTAAGAGGCAGTGGCTGATATGATAACATACTCAGCTCAATCCCAAGGATCAGCGGTTGCCATTGAATTTATTGTAACTTAGAAGTATGTTCCACTTAACAGTTTATTCATTCGCTCTTCATTATTATGTAGTTAATGAGGGTGAAACGTCCACCCAGAGGCGCCTTTTAGAACGTTCCTTGAAGTGTCGATGCCGAGAGAAGAAAATCAAAACTCCATAGTGATACATTTCTCAATTAATTATCTCAGTAAAATATTCCCCTTCTAATCCTAAGGGTTAATCAACACTATTCCCCGCATCAGTCAACCAATTTTTTTTTCTTATAAGTCTTGCCTCCAGTCCTACTTACCAAATAGTGAGCAGAAGTCTTTTAATTCTGAACATGATTCTATGAAATTCCTGCCAATCCAACTCCGTACAGGAAGGAGAATAACTGCTACGAGATGAGCACCCTGAAACTGAGGTGGAAACGCAGCTTTTTTTGTTGCAAATTCTGCTGCATTTTTTGAACCAAAGCCAGGAGTGGACTGGGCAGAAGGTAGAAGTCTAAGAACTTCCTATATATTTCCAATTCCTTTTGTAGCCAAAAAAACCCAGTAAAATCTGCAGCAAAAAAAGCTGCGTTTTCACAATGTGGGGCCTCAGTCTAAAGGTTTTTTTTTTTTTTTGTTTTTTTTTTACACCAGTCCCCTAGAATGTGAATGTAACAGCGCACATGTCTGAGCACCACTCAATATGAATGCATCCATATGGAGGTTACGTGGGTGAGGAGTACAGGGGATTCAGGACCCCCGTTATAGTGACTGGTGTGGCCTCCAGCAATAAAACATTGCAAACCAATGGTACTAAAAGTACACAAACACTTCTTGTGTTCTATTTTGTTGGGCTTGTAAACAAATTCCATGAAATTCTTGCCTTTTCGGTGGTGTTTTTTTAAGCTTATACATGTTTTTTTCCTATACTGAAGTCCATGGAAAATGCTTGAAAATAATCACAATACCTAGAGCAGGGGTAGGCAACCTTTTTTGTTCGGCATGCCGATTTTAATTAAAAAATCAAAGATGAGGTACTCGGAGTGCCGGTCAATAATTGTAAGTCTGACGACCCCTAAACTAAAGTCATATACCACAAACCATAATACAGAAGTGCTGCCACCAGATGCTTTAGGACACATGGGTTTACTGCTATTTCCTGGGACGCTCCTGTACTTTCCGATTAGAAGCAATGAAAGTCCATGTGCAGCCCCCAATTAGTGGTAATATATGTGTCCAGGAGCACCGTATAGCAGCACCCTTATGGTGAATACACATTATGTATCTGGATTCAGCTATATTCTTAGGCCACTGGAACTTTTACTTTGATGTAAAACTGGTGCATTTTTGCACAAAAAAAAAAAAAAAAAAGCCTGAGTTTTCTGTGCAAAAACACATCCTTAATACAGAAAACATACCGTTATACAGAATAATGTCCTATAGTGGTCCCTGCACATGGTATTATGTCCCACAGCCCTAGCAGTCCCTGCACACAGTATTATATCCTATAGTGGCCCCTGCACACGGTATTAGGTCTCATAGCGGTCCTTGCACACGGTATTATGTCTCATAGCGGCCCCTGCACACGGTATTATGTCCCATAGCGGCCCCTGCACACGGTATTATGTCCCATAGCGGCGCCTGCACACGGTATTATGTCCCATAGCGGCGCCTGCACACGGTATTATGTCCCATAGCGGCGCCTGCACACGGTATTATGTCCCATAGCGGCCCCTGCACACAGTATTATGTCCCATAGCGGCCCCTGCACACGGTATTATGTCCCATAGTGGTCCCTGCACACAATCTTATGTCCCATAGCGGCCCCTGCACATGGTATATGTCCCATAGCGGCCTCTGCACACGGTATTTGTCCCATAGCGGCCCCTGCACACAGTATTATGTCCCATAGCGGCCCCTGCACACAGTATAATATTCTAACTTTTATAATATTCCAATTTGTGCCACTCACTAGCTATTATTATACTGTGGGGTCTCTTCAGACCACAGAGTATAATAAGTGGAGGGCGAAGAGAGGTGACAAACATAAAAAAACAATGTACTCACCATTCCTCGCTCCGCAGCCGCTCTGTTCTCTTCGGGCGCTTCTGCCTGTAGTCAGCGACCGCTCATTGGGTCTCAGGGGTCACGTCGTGTCATTATGCGTAATGACGCCAGACGCAGACGTGACACCTGAGGCCCTGTAAGCTGACTTCAAGCAGAAGCGCCCAAAGAGCGCAGAGCGTGGAATGGTGAGTAACATTGTTTTTTATGTTTGATCACCTCCCCGGGGGGTCCGCTTATTATACTCGGGGGTTTGAAGTAACCCCACAGTATAATAATAGCAGTTTGTTTCGGCCGTGTTTGGTCCCATCGAAACTGCTTGGTGAGGACTCAGGCTGCCATGCCAGGTAAGTAAGCCTCGCGTGCCACTCTTGACACGCGTGCCGGGGGTTGCCGACCCCTGACCTAGAGGATGCTGTGGTCTAAAAAGAGTGCCATGGACCCTAAAAACCTAGCACTGTAGTGTGTTTTTGCTACAAAAAAAAAAATTCTGAATTTTTTTCTAAAAATGTGATGGGTGAAACCATCTGCCTGAGTTGTGCAGGCCATGTGGGTGCCCATTTTTTAATGGAAAGCACTCGGATCAAACTCAAATGAATTTGAATGTCATCCAAGTGCCTTCCATGACTCATTAAGTTCTATGGGGGAATTTCCGTCCTATTCCAAATCAATATCATCTATAATTATCGGATCGGAACATCACAGTCCTGCTCGGATGGCACACTCGGTCATTTGCATGGGGCTTAAATCAGGTTCAGCACTGAAGGTTAGGGAATATGGACATTATCCAAAGACGAATAAAGTGCAGCTCTCACAAATACATTATAGAATTAGTTATATGGTTGATAAAAAAAATAAAGCCTTTTCTGCATTACTAATGTGAACATGAATATATTACTCCACCTGCACGGCCCTATATCTGTATCTGGTATAAAGCACTTTTGTACATTTGTGTAAATGTCTAACTTCTTTCAGATGAATGGCCCACAGATTGTGACTTAGCTGGTCTGTGCCCTTCGCATACTGTGATGTGTAGCTGTGCTTAGATTTGGTATTTTAGGCAGTCTGTATCATGCAGAGTTTGTGCCCCATGCTTATTGTTTTCATCTGTTGTCCTGGCACTAGCAGGGGACATTTAGTGACTGGGCCTGCATCCATACTAGATTATACAGACCCCAAAAAGACTCATCACATTGCGGACCTAGCTGACTGTCTGGGCATAGCTCATCATGACATTGAACCGGCCTCAAAGTCTTGGCATAGCTCTTTATCATATAACAAATGCGCCACACTGTCTGGGTATAGCATGTACAAAATAAAATCTTTATGTCTAAATTGTAAATGATGTTTTAGCGACAACCTAAAATGAGTCCAAAGAACCTAGCCAAACTAAAACCTATAAAAAGATAATACAATTTAACATAGTCCAACTCCACAATGAGATACTGTACTCCATAGCCTACACAAAAATACATACATATTCATCTTCCCTGTTGCAGCCAAAAATGTTCTCTTTCGCTTACATCTAAAGCAAAGCTGTGTGCAGAAATCCTGTATAGCAGCACACGGCGTCCCTTTGGTTCTGTATTATGGAGCTGTAGCTTTTTTTATTATAAGAGTGAAACATAACAATACATCAGAACAATATAAAACACATATAACAATGTATAAAACAATATATAAAACTAATGTACAATAACAACATAACACAGGCATAATAAAACAACACAAACCCAGATATAGCTAGCCCGGCCAGCCACAACAGCATCAACATTTTTTAATCCCTCACACCAAATACACAAACCCCTAAATATCAAGATTATACTTGCCCTCCGGTCCATTACCAACAATTATACATAAACATATACATGTATTTTGGTGCTATTTTTTTATGTATTTCCTCTTTTTATACTGACAAATACTCATAATAAATAAATAAATAAATATAGTAAAAAAAAAAAAAAAAAAAAAATGTACCAATATACCCTCACCCAAACTAAACGCATAAACAGTGAAGCCCCATTATTGTCTTTTCTCGATGTCCAGTGGACTAGGCTTGTTAGTCCAAATAATATTCAGAGCCCACTCATGTCATTCCGTCAACTATAACCAATATCTAAGATATAATACATACAACGTGTGTCACAACAACAGGAAACTTATACAGCTACAAAAACTGCCCAAACTATCCCAATATTTATCAAGGTCCTATCCTATGGATAGAGGATAAGTGCCTTTAAAGCGGCCCTTTCATGTCCTCACTGATGTGCGGTATTATATACTGATAGAAAGCTGACAGTCGCTAAATTCAGTGCACAGTCGGCTTTCCCAGTATGCGCCCCAGTGCCGTTGATTTCGGCACCGATATCTCCTCCCACTGTTTAAGGAAGTTTAAGGAAGAGTACTGTCAGGGGGGCCTTCCTCACAGCTCAGTGATGACACTAGGCTGTAAGGCCTGCCCTTCTGACAGTGGGGAGATATCGGTGTCAAAAATAACAGTACTGATATCTCCAGCATGGGGGCGCATACGAGGAAAGCCAACAGTGCACTGACTTCAGTGCACTGTGGGCTTTCTAGCGGTATATAATACCACACATCGATGAGGAAGTGAAAGGTTCTCTTTCTCTGTCCAGTTTGCAGAGCCCCACTCCTTCCAGTCCGCCACCAGCTGAAGATGGAACTGATCAGCAAGAAATGACTCCTTGTATTTCTGCACAATTTCTACAAGACTATGTCAGGACCCTGCAGAAAATCCCTCAGAGCAACTATATCTCTTGTTTACCTTTATCATTAATTTCTACATTTAAAGTTCCTTTAAGGAACCAAGAAACAAGACGCAGGTTATCAAGGCATATTTGAGCAGTGAGGGGCTCCTAAATTCTTGTAGCCCTGGATTTTCAAGACAGGAGCCAAAATGGCATCATTAACTGTTCTAGTTGATGACGACATATCCAGAGGTAGTTCAGTAGATGTGGTTGTCAGCTCATCTCTACTATGTGCCCCTTATTATCGCAGGATTTACAGTAATAAAGTAGTAAATAACGTATCGAAAACTTTCCTTTTTAACACACACAGGAGAGCACCAGACACAGATAGGAAGGGCTTGTATATGTGTGTGCTGTGGATGGGGGCGTTCATGTACAGTATCTCTACTCATTACCGCCATTTCCATGAAATCTATCCAGTCCAAAGATAACTACACCTCCTAGTCTGCTGTAAATTAAACGCTGGATATGCAGAGCAATGTTCAGATGGGGCCCAGGAGAAATTCATCACACAGTAAATACCAGAGCTCATTCTGATCTTTTAGGAGATGCTAAATACATCAGAGTAAGTGCAGGCGGCTGACGTTAATGTGTGCACCTGTCTCCAAGCACGTACTGGGGGGGGAGACACTGAATAATGGTGCGATTGTCAACACAGTTCAAGTACAGCGATAGAAGGATTGCAGAGTTAAGCATTGTGTGGGTTTCCTCTTGGCACGCCATTTTCTGCAAAGACTCGAAAACTACTACAGATTAATTGGCTTCCTAGATATTTGGACCTTGTGTATGTGGATCTGACAGAGGAAGGAGATTATCAGGAATTTATGAGAATGAAATGACAGTATGTCACAAATATATGCCACATTAAAGGGGCTGTCCAGCTTCAAAAGCTTAGAATGCCATAAATAATAAACCGAGTAATCCTCACCTTATCGATCTCTGCCGCCACTTACTGGGCCCCCTGCCCATCTTCAGGGAACTAGTCACTGCTGGTGGATTTTCACTCATGTAGCGGTCACAGGTTTGTATCAAAACGTCGTCACTGGAGACCATTGGGTAGCGGCAGCATAAGAGCGGCCGGGGATTGGTAGGGTGAGTATCACTTAGTTTTTGTGGGCAGTCAACAATGCTGCCATTTTTCTTTTTAGAATAAAACATGTGACTCTATGGCCCCCAGAGAGTTATTGACATGACATATTTAGATCGGTTTCACGGTAGCTTATCCAGACGTATACTGTATGTTATACAGGGAGGATAATAATGGTAACCTTTTCCCTTTATGCTGGTGACCCAGTTGTTCCAGGAAAGCCACTTATTAGTGCAAGTTGTTACAAAAACGCACTTGGCTGCTCCACTGACAGCACCATACAGAGAGGAAAAGATAAAATAGCTCTGCCTATCTTCAGCATTCACCATCTTCTCTCATGTGGTTCTTCAACAACAATTTTGGAGAAATGTACTCAGACCTTTGAAGAAGAATAGTGCGGACAATCAATTTACTTGGCTTGTAGAAAGCTTATTAGTTCCTACCATATAAGACTGTTGCGAATTGAGCCATAACATACATTTTTCGCCTAAGCTTTTTGAGTGGAAATATACATTAAAAGCTATGGACACATTTTCACATTTTTTTTTTTTTTAGCTTTTGCTTCCTTAATGCAAAATTAAGAAACTTTATACATGGTGGGTGAGATTTATTATAGATTCTATGCCAGGTTTCTGGTGTAAAAAAAAACTGCAAACCTCAGGTTTGTGACTTTTTAAAGGTAAGTCTATCATCTCCTCCCAAGCATATTCAGCTGTCACCACTGTGTTACAGCACACATTACACTGATAAACACCATAGCTCTGTTATGTATGCCACTTTTGTAGATTTAAAGAAAACAAATTTGAAGCCTTATGCAAATTAGGCAGTTGGTGCACTGGTGGTGGGCCTTCAGCTCCCCGGAGCCCTGCTCTTGCCACTCTGACCCAGTGTCGGACTGGGATGTCTAGGGCTCACCAGTGGAATTGATTTTAGGTGCCCACCGCCAGATCAGCTGTACTGACACAGCACGGATACAGGTAATAACAATCCCATGCGGCTCACCCGCCATACGATGTGCACCACTACACTACCTAAACCCAACATACAACTATAGCACCACAACTGCGGTTATCTAGAATATAGTGAGTAAGCAGCGCCCAGCATGGAAACAATACTGGGAGCTGCGTGTTCTGGTAAACATCTGATCTAAGGGGACCTAACAGTTTAAGATATTAGTGGGGTTTCAACACCCAGGGCCCCTGCTAATCAACTGTTTGAAGGGACCGTGGTGCTTTTGTGAGAGCCCTCACTGTTTAGCTATTTACATTGCACAGATTTGTTTTATAGTGACCGTGCAATGTAATTACAGCCTGTGATAATATCACGTCTGCTATAAAATGGATGGGGTGTGATGTAAATAATGAAGGGGTCACACATGGTATAATATGCTCCATGGTGGCCCCCACACAGTATAATGCTCCACGGTGGGCCCCCACACAGTACAATATGCTCCGCAGTGCCCCCCCCCCACACACAGTATAATATGCTCCACAGTGGCCCCTGCACAGTGTAATATGCTTTACCATAGCCCCCGCACAGTATAATATGCTCCACGGTGCCCCCCACACAGTACAATATGCTCCTCAGTGGCCCCCACAAAGTATAATATGCTCCACAGTGGCCCCCACACAGTATAATGCTCCACAGTAGCACCCACACAGTATAAAATGCTCCATAGTGGCATCCACACAGTATAATATGCTCCACAGTGACCCCACACAGTATAATGCTCCACAGTGGCGCCCACACAGTAACGTATCCTACACAGTCACGCTCCACAGTATAATGTGCTTCGCAGTGGCACCCACACAGTATAATGTGCTTCACAGTAGCCTCCACACAGAATATGCTCCACAGAGGCCCCACACAGTATAATATGCTCCCCCACAGTAGCCCAAAACAGTATAAAATGCTCCCAAGAGTCCCCCTTAAGTCCTTAAGTCACTTCAGGCTAACCCCACAAAATTTGACTAATATTCGCGAGGTTCGGCACTCTGATTAATTTTGGTGCTATTATTATACACTGGGGTCGCCTCAGACCCCCATGTATAATAATCGGAGGCCCAGGGAAGATGATGGAAAACCACAAACACTTATAATCACCTTACCTGAACTCGGCATCCTTGTTTCATCCGGCAGTCTTCACTATCTTCTCCGATCCTCTTCTGCAGGTCATGCGCCCCAGACGTCACTGCTGGGTCCTGTGATTGGGTCTCAACGGTCATGTGGGGCGCACTGACATCATTATGCCAGTGCACCCCACGTTACTGCTGGAGCCCGATCACAGGCCCCAGCAGTGACATCTGGGCAGTGTGACCTTAGTCACAGGCTGGAAGATCCCCGAGGAAGATGCCGGGAGCCGTTGGAGTCCCAGGAGAGGTGAGTATAAGTATTTGTTATATTTAATCACCTCCCATGGGCTTCCGATTATTATACTCCGGAGTTTCAGGTGACCCCAATGTATAATAATAGCAATATTGGAAAAAGGCCAACATAATACCGGGCCACTTTCCATTAACAATATGTATAGCAATCGGGGAACCAGACTTTTCCTGATCGCTATGACGGTGCTGCGGGGCCCAGGCCATCTCCAGCGGGCCCTGTAGCACTTCATTCGCGGTCGCAGGGGGATCACCCATTACCAAACCTCCACTGCCTATTAAAAAAAAGCAGTGGGGGTCTGGTAGGGCCCACTAAAGGCACGGGGCCCAATGGGGATTCACCGTTCCCCTCGTGGGCATGTCTGATCCTGCACTGACCCCTACCATCTCCTCCTGCCTGTGCCACTCAATGCAGTGGGAGTTGATGCTCCACTGCTATGACTTCACCCATCCTCCCTGAGCAGCAAGGGCACCACGCCAGTGCACCAACTGCCTCATTTGCATAATATTTCAAACTTGTTTTTCTCAAAATTTATAAAAGTGACATACATATAAAAGGTATAGTGTTTATCGTTGTAATGTGCAGATGCAGGTGAGGTGATGGCAGTTGAATATGCATGGGGGAGGTGGTAGACTCAATAATAATAATAATAATAATAATATATTAATAATAATAATAATAATAGTCCTTTAATAGTCCCACAATGGGGAAATTCAGTGTGTTACGGCAGCAAAGATAAGCAGATACAAATACAAATACAATATGTACAGGAATGTTCCAAGGTAAGAGGCATTACATTAACAGTAGACAGACAGATAGGAAGTAGCAGAGGAGGGGGGGGGGATTTAACAGGCAGAGAGATGTTTCAGTTCTCTGTGTGTAATGATCTCCGCTTAGATCAGTGTTGGTTGTACAGCCTAACCGCGATGGGGAGGAAAGACTTCCGATAGCGCTTCTCACACCTAGGGTGGAGCAGTCGGTCACTGACCGTACTGCCCAGCGCGATCACGGTCTCATGCATGGGATGGGACATATTCTTCTCCCGCATGGAGCTCACCACGGACAGTATCCTCTGTCGCCCACCACCTGCACTGGGTCCAGTGGGCTCCCCAGGACAGAGCTGGCCCTTCTAATCAGCTTGTCAAGTTTATTTCTGTCCCTGGTTGATATACTGCTCCCCCAGCAGGCCACTCCAAAGAAGATGGCCGATGCCACTACCGAGTTGAAGAAAGTCCTAAGAAGTGCCCCCCGGATTCCAAAGGCTCTCAGCTTCCTAAGCAGGTAGAGCCTGCTGTGGCCCTTCCTGTACAGGACCTCCATGTGATATGCCCAGTCCAGCTTATTATTAAGGAGCAAACCCAGGTACTTATAGGTGTTCACAATCTCGATGCCCGTCCCCAGGATGACCACTGGTTTAGGTTTAAACATCAGTTGCGACAATCATTGTCAAAACTGGCGTTTTTATGGCCACGTCACTTTCCAAAAAAGGGTGGCATCACAAGGGTGTACTAGGGGTGGGGGCCATCATCCCAGTCAGATTTGTTATGATTTATGCCAGGAAACTGGTGTAAATGATACCCGAAATCCACGCCATCTATGAACTAGTGCAGGTTTCAGTGCAGAAGCAATCCCTGGCAGAGGGTCTGCCTCCTGATAAATCAGGCACAAACTCCACCAGTGCAGTAACTATGAAGAAAACACCGGTCTTTATAAATCTCCCACTGTGTTTATTAAATATTTCCAATTTTGCTTCTGCAGAGTCTGTGAAAATCCTTAATCTAGCTGGTTGTCCTGCTGCTTCTGACAGCACACTGCTCCTGGTAGTACTGGCTCCCTCAGCTTTCCCCTCTGTTTTCTCAACATTAAAGATAGTAGCAGGAAGGGGGTTGGGGTTGTTCATGGCAGACCAAAGATTGAAGGGGGGGGGGAAGAATAGTATCTTGAGAGAGGATTGATCACACAAGTTAGATAGAGAAGTAAACACACACAGGTAACTCTTATGAGGTGTAGAAGGAGAAATCAATACAGAAATACTGCAGAGTTGTGTAATATGTGAGAGCAAGTCGATGGATCACCATTCTGGACACACAGAGCCCATATCCAGGTTGTATTATTGGGAGAGAGAGGAGCCCACATGAGATAAAACTGCTTATCAGGGGGTATTAAAATTAATTAAGTAATGAGGATTGCAGCCTAAATTTCTTTAAACTCAAGGTAACAGCTAAGAGCCATATAAAATGGTATTTTAGGCTAGGGCTCCACGGTAGTGCCCATAAATCCGAGCCTTATCATGACTTTTCAGCAAAATTTCCCAATACAAAAAATTGTTGTAACCAATCATGTACAATACTAAAAATGACAACATAATCGCTGTTTTAGCGGTCAGGTTCTCCATCGTTTGGGTCCCCTGATGGATGCAAACAACGGAGACCCATGCACAGATGTGAACCTATCCTGAGACTGCTAAAGCCAGTGACTGGCTATAGCCAATCATGTGTAGATGGCACAACATCTCTGCAGCCTAGTAAACAGAGACAGTCAGGGAGAACTGGAAGGATGGGGACTTAACAGGTAAATATAGCTTATTTTATTATTTTATACAATTAATGTAATAATGCAAACAATTATGTCACAGTGCAAGGGTAATGTACATAATGATGTCACAGTACAGTGATAATGCACACAGTGATGTCACAGTACAGTGATAATGCACACAGTGATGTCACAGTCAGGAAAAATGAACACAGTGATGTAACAGTAGAGGGATCACTCCTAACATAATACACACAGTGATGTCACAGTACAAGTGTAATGCAAACAGTGATGTCACAGCACAGGAATAAGAAACATACTGCTATTACCATCAACAGGATCTTTCACCATCAACTGTGACTCTTTGCAACCCTCAATAGGTGCTGTTCCACTGATTCCGGCACAGTTGGAATTTTTTTTTCTCTAGGCACCACCATTCCTGAGCAATTGCTGCTATCAGTTTCAGCACCCAATATGCAAATTAGGCTCTATACTGTCAGATGGTTGATCCCAGACAATCTGTTTTCGCACAGGATCACTCACCTTGCTCAGAAGGATGCAAAGAGTTGGAGTTGGTGGAGGTGGTGAAAGGTCCTGTTTAAATAACAGTTTTTGCTTTCAATTGGTATACAACTGAAGCTTCTACATCCCTGATTAAAATGGTGCTCAGAACGGGTGAGTTGTCCATAAGATAAGGACTACAAACTGCTTCTAAATCGACTTCAAGAAGTTGAATAGCTCACATCCTAATGGGCAAAATCTCTAGTTTTAGTGGAGTGTAAATATTAGATTACCCTGCCTAAGATCTGGCATCTGTTGGGTAATTGTTTCTGAAATATGTTTCATCTTCCCTTTAAACAAGATTAAAACACTTCCATAAAAGAGAACAGATACTTTCATACTAACAGGGAATCAGCACAATAACTAATGAACTTGCTTTCAGCAACCCAAGGGACAGACACATTAAAGGACAGCCAAACCTGAAAAATGTGGATTGGCAAATATGAGTCATGAAGGTAAACTACTGGAAGTTGCTTAGCGGAGCTCTGTCATGCCCCAGATTTGTTAAAAATGTAAAGTGAACTTGTCATCAGACAGGTTTCCATGAACAATGCATTCATCTAATCCATAATTTGTTTCTGGAGACTTCAGATTTTGATGATGGCAGAGATCGTTGCAAATATAAGTGTGGAAAAAAAAATCTACACATTAATTGTGAACTCAGTATGACCAAGACAGCGCAATACTCTACCACTGAGGGACATACACAGCCTGTGATTCTCATACACGTTGAAGGGGTTATCTGGTAAGCAGAATTCTTTGTAAAAACAGTCCGACGTTAGGTTCACACTAGCGTTCGGCCTTACGTTCTTCGGGTCCGCTTGGGGACCCAAAAAATGAAAACCTAATCCGCTTAAAAAGCCATTACACGCGGAGACACACAGACTCCATAGATTATAATGGGGTCCGCCGGGTTTCCACCCGAAAAATGCGGAGACAAGGTGCAAGACTTTTCTCTCCGGATTTTTCAAGCAGATTCGGGAGGTATTTCCCCAACAGAGTACGAACGCTGGTGTGAATCCAGCCTTAGAATAAGATAAAAACATTGCCTCACCGAGTATCCACCACTTCAACACCTCACTGAGCCTCCACCACCTCAATACCATTTATTACCAGGTCCCCTCTAGGCTGTACACAAAACTGAGCAAATATCCAGCATTCCTGAGCAGACACTGCTGTTCACTGAGCTCTCTGCTGTCGAATGGGCACTCTCTGTCTTATTGCTCCAGCCCAGGACCGCCCATCTGACAGTATAGAGAATAACTGTGCTGAAACTAACAGAAATGATTGCTCGGGAATGGTGGGGGCTAGAGAAAAAAAAATCCAACTCTGCCGGAATCAGTGGAATGATGACTATTGACACATTCAAAGTGTTGAAGTTGGTGGAGGTGGAGAAAGGTCCTCTATAAAGGAGATGATTCTTCAAACATCAGTGACATGTCTCAAGCATACAGTATAACGTGACTACCTGGAAATATCCAAGTGGAGCTGACAAGAGTCAAAGTGAGGAGTTACAATGGTTGGTTTTCTTCTGATCAGACAACAGTGACATACCCTAGCAATATCTCACTCACGTCTTTCATGACTACACTCACTATACAGATTTATCCACTTTTATCTCTAGCTTGCAATGGAGATGAAAGTGGACAATACAATTTCTCATAATAGCTGTAGAAGTGTCTGGTAATGTTTTTTCCCCTCTACCTAATCGATGGAGGAGTTTAGAGACATCACCATCAAAGAAAGGAATATGACCATAGCTATACCATGTGAATGTTGTGGTGTTTTAGGCACAAATTTCAGTAGCTAATAGAACAGATATATATTGTTGATTATAAACCCTTCATAGTCAGTAACACAAAAGAATATTCACATTATGAAGGTGAGGATGAAGTATAAAGTGTAGCATGGTCTAGCACAGTGCTGGTTTATGTTGACTTTTGCCAAGACTTTGTTTTAAGGTATAGCCAGGAGTGGGTCTTAAAGAAACCCTCCAGTCCAAAGCAAAAAATTGACTATACACAGTCAGTGTGTAGTACATATAACCAGTGTGCTTTCTTTGAAACCTGCTGCCACCATCTGTCCATTCTGGAATTCGTCTGCATCTCATAAAATGGCTGCCTTGGTCTCAGAATAGGCACAGTAGGAAAGATTTATGAAGACTAAAATATTCTATGCCAGGCTTCATTTTCCCTGGCACACACCTCCTCATAAATGAGGCTCACCCTCTGTCGGGCTGTGGTCTGCAGTGAAATCTATGACAGATGTAGCATCATTTACACCAGCTTGAATGATAATAAATCACTTTGGGAAAGTGGCGTAGGTAGTGCAAAAACACCAGCGGCAAAAATAAATGTCCGAAAACTACCACACCTTAATAATAAATCTGCGCCAGTGTGCTTTGAAAGTTCAAGACACTTCCCTCTGGGTAGATGCTAAATCCTAGTAGACTAGAAGTGATTTGATGATATCATAACCATGTATGACATCATCAAAGATCTTTTAGCCCACTAGGATCTAGCATCAAACGCGGGGGAGTGTCTTGGATTTTAAAAACACACCGGGGCAGATAAACTAATAAATATGTACCAGAATTCTGACATAATGTGTGCTATAAAACTGGCGTAAATGCTTTACACCAAATTTTCTGTGTGTTTTAGACACTTTGTTGCAATTTCTGCTCCCCATGGGTGGGGCTTTTTGAAAAGGGGGTTAGGCTTAAAATTAGGCAGTCTAAAAGTATAGTCTAAATGACAAATTTTCAAACAGCATTAGACAGGAAAATCTGGCAGTTTAAGACTGTCTAATCTAACTTTGCACAGTCTAAAAGTTAGGCAGTATTAGTTTGTCTGCCTAAAAGTCTAAAGTTGTGGCGACCATTTTACATTATGCTAACAGGACCCCGAAATGGACACACGGCAGTAGCTTTCAAAAGGAGCAAACCAGGTATACTGTATGGCCGGCTATGTATGGTCAAATATTCACGATAGAGTGGAGGGTCGTTCAAAAGGAGAAAAAACTATGAGCAAAAGATATCTCTTCTGTTTATATGCAATGTCATATGAACAGAAGTGTCAAATGTGCAATACAACTGCTGATCTTATAATAGCCAATATATTGTATGCTTATACGGAAATTGCCTCTTTGGAATGCGATGGGTTAATGTATAAAAGTGACCGGATCACCTCGGAATTTCCAGTCTGCACTGAAGAGGTCTCATTAGCTTCAGATTTGTGCTGCTGATGAGAGCGGGTGTTCATCTTTCCCCCTGATTTAGAGGCGGTTTTATTGCTGTTAATTAGTGGATGCGATTGTGAAAGCTGTTATGTCTGATTTTTTTAATTATCTGGCGGCTGTGGGATCTCTGAGTTAATAACAGGAACATGGAAAGAGAGTTGTAAAATTTGCAAAGAGTATGCGCTCCATTTGATAAATTTCCTCTACCCGCATGCGTGGTGTTCATACACACTGTATAAGGCTATAACTACATACATAATTCAGTAGTTTCACTGAGAAAATCTGTGGCACCAAAGTAAAAAAAAGGAATTTGTTTTTAAGGGTTTCTACAACATATATATATATATATATATATATATATATATTCTTTTTAAATGATACAAGACATCTTAAAAAAGATTCATAAACTCTGCAATTGTTCCAATGCATCTAAAATATAAATAAAGCAACTTTTCAGAGTCTACTATGTAGGTCTATCTGTCCCCATGGTAACAGACTACAAATACATACTGTGTAGTCTGAAAGCTCTTGCATTTGACGTTATAAGCCCAAGCAGACATGGACTACAAAAAGCATTTCACCCTGGACTACCTATCATATTACATAGACAGCCATTTCATTTCAATAGCTACCGTGTAATGTTCAATTTTCTCTGGGGTGGCTCTGCAGTGGAAATCACCACTTGTTTCCAGGTACAGCCACACATTAGTAGAGAGAATGAACCGCTGCCAATGACAGCGCAGATTGAATATGTGTTTCCAGGGATAAATGTTCCTTTGTAGGTAAAAGTGTTTCACCTTTCTAAGAGTCCATGGAGGCTGCAGATTTACTAACCATCTTGTTAAAGGGAGTCTGCCACCAAAACACAGCATATCAATCCAGCCCTGCAGATAGATAGCTTAGTATCAGTGCCTCTGTTGCTGAGATATCACTGTTGCAAGGGTGTTGCCATTGCTCCAAAGAGCTCATTTGCATATTTTAAAAAAATGGCAATATCCTGGCAACAGAGACACCAATTCACAAAGAGAAAAAACTTTGATTCAGACGACTCTAACCTATCTATTGGCAGAGTTGATATGGTGGGTTCTGGTGACAGACTCCCTTTTAGTTGGTCACTTACAATCCTTTTATGCAAAACAAGTCTACAAGATACAAAAATTATTAAAATATAACTGTTCTTCTAACCACATTAGTACAGACCAATACTTTTAAAACCGCAGGGCGCCCTCTAGATTATTGGTGAGGAGCTGCTGCAGAGTCACCTTTAACAGAACATCAATTGCACCAATTTCTTAATATCTTTAACAACTTAAGGCTACGTTCACACCTGCGCAAGCAGGACTTATCTCTCCGAATTTTTCAGGCGGAAACCGGGCGGACCCCATTATAGTCTATGGGATCCACGGGTAACCGCTTTTTAAGCGGATTGGGTTTCCGTTTTTCGGGTCCACTTGGGGAAACCTCAATACAGGTGTGAACCTAGCGTAACCAATTCCTTTTGTGCTTATTTAAATGCTCTGAGTTCAGGAGGCAAATTGTAAGATTTCCTTATCTTTGCTCGCGGCTCGGCATATCCTGCGTAAAGTGATATGAGATAAACAGCTTTGAACAAAACGTGACTGCGTGATACTGTGGAGTTGTATCTGCTATGTATATCTATATGTAACTGGCCAGTAGTTGTCATGTTAGTTACAATTCCAACAATTTTGCCAGCAAGTCAAAATACTGTATTATTTTTTTTATTATGAGAATATTAAGTCTTTAAAGGGGTAATCCTACTTGAGACATATCAACAGGATCCATATCTATCTTGAGAATGGGAGTCCCCAACTACCGTCTATTGGATGCAGTGAACAGAGTTATAGATAAGCATTAGTTATATTGATAAAATGGTCTATTCATACGTATGCACTGATGTGAATGGTAGCACGTAGAGTCGCTACAGATCCATATTACAGTACTACTTGGCACTGAAGACACAAGAAGTTATAATATTGACCCATAGCAGCCTATGGCTGCCATACTAAGGGTCTGTATAACACAGGCTATGCATAGCTACTGCATAGATGAGCCCTTACCTAACTGATGAGATCAGGGGTAATGATTGGGTATATCGAAGTTTACATGTCCAATCCTTTTGTTATTAGTTGAGAAGAATCGGACAGCCGCTTATTCCCCTCAAATAATTGTGGAAACATGATGAAATCATGCCAACAACAATCTGGATCTCAGTAGAGCGTTGAGGCCCTTCTAACCCCTATTCCCTAAACTCCAAGTGTAACTCAATATCCAACAAGTTTTCCTCTAACTTTGTCTTTAATCAGTACATAAAAACTTCAGTCCGGGTTCAACGGCCACTTAATACAGCACCTAGTAATAGCAATATTCTGCGAGGGAAAAATGGACAGTGACTCTTGGTATTTTAGGTATTTCCACATACCCAACTAGTCTTCTGGTTGCGCTTCCTTGCAAATATAACTCAAAATCCACTAGAGGGCGAGGAACCAATGATAATAAAGAAGCCGATTGTAAATCCAGTTTCGGGAGTGAGTCTCCCTTCTTCAGGAGCGACATAGTACAATATGACCAGCTCTCCAAGTTATAAAGGCTCTTCCATGTTGTGAAAGATCCTCAGTGCGCCAACACCGCTGTGGCCCCACCTGAGTCTTCTTTCATATAAAAACCACACTCACCGCCAGTGAGTGTCGGGTTCACAAGATAAATACAAGACAAGCTTTCTAAATTTTATATATTTATTAACCCCTAAATGGGTCGGTATTAACATCTAACACATGCAGTTCAGAACAGATATGCAGATGTATGCAAGCATTAACAGTTACTAGTTACAATATACAGTACAATAAAAATAAAAAGAGAATAACATTGAAAATAATTACTTTACCACGCATCTCCTTGATGTGGCTCTATAATCCAACACTCACACATGCTCTGTCATGTGTGAATACCCAGTGGAGGCTGCTTAGCATTAACTCCTAGCATGTGGCATCACAGTATATTCCAGCCTGCATGCTCTCATCACAGTCTCTCAGTAAACTCTTGTAGTCTCAGCCCAATCTCCTCCCATTGCCTCTTACCTCATCTTTTATACCCTTTATGCCACCTCCCAGAATGAGGTCACCGGCAGCAGCAAGTCTGATTGAATAATGCACTCAAGTCCAGATTTTTTGTATAGAGCTGAGACCAAGTGGAATGATACAATGTTATCAGCCAGGTCTGATCTATCATTGCAGACTGGACAATGCATGTTTCTTTGATCACTCAGGACTGTATAGGAATACAATGGAGCCCTGCTGGGATTGATACAAAGCCCTATTGTTCCAGTCTGGCCACTATTGGCAATATACCTATGAGTAGGCTGTGCACATTATGAGTAAATGCAGGTAAGAAGGGAGATACTATACCCAGAGATCAAAATACATCTCTGAGTTATAGCCATATTTAAGCAGAATCATTACACATGTGAAATGGAACTCAGTTTACTTGCACTCTTTTGAGACAGAATAACTTTTAGTCCACACTGAAGAGACTGTAGTATTTAGAGAGTCAGAGTGTACATCAGATGGTACAATTGATATACCAGGAATATAGCCGACCATTAAATTACTGGAAATACTATTTACCAGATGTACATTAGCAATGTGGAAGAAGATGGCATACAACCAACACCGACCTAAGCGGAGATCATTACATACAGAGAACTGAAATATCTCTCTGCCTGTTAAATCCCCCCCCCCCCCTGCTACTTCCTATCTGTCTGTCTGCTATTAATGTAATGCCTCTCACCTTGGAACATTCCTGTACATGTTGTATTTGTATTTGTATCTGCTTATCTTATCTTTGCTGCTGTAACACACTGAATTTCCCCACTGTGGGACTATTAAAGGACTATTATATTATTATTATCATATTTACTCGGAGTGCGTCTTTAAACATTACTGGCATATTCTCTTTATAGCTGAGCTTTGCTTTCAGCTGAATGGATGAGATAGGAATAACAGATACTAAACAGAAACCCGGGCTCGTCTCTGTCCTCAACACCGCACTCTTGACCTTACGTGATTGTATTCTATGTTGATAAGCATCTGCTTGCACTAACACAAGTCCTCTCCGACCTTTATGCCTTCCTGCAAAGTAATGAGATGTGGATGACCAACACAAATGTCAATCATTATATAATGCATTTCTGTGCCCGGCTTATTAACAGTAGGCTATAAAGAGCGTTCGACTTCAACCCATTAGGACTGGGAAGGTCGGTTACACGCAGGCTCGTGCTGGAATACTCTTTATTAAAAAGATATGTATAAATCCCATCTATGAAATGTGTGACCCAGTCTGGAGTTGACACATTTCGTATCTATTTCATGGTTACGATTGTGGTTAACCTTCAACTCCGAGCTTGTGAGGTTGAAAGGGACTTGTACACCCAGCCAAACATCTAGGTTTAACTTAGATTATTGTGTCACAGTATATGTCAAAAGACAACTAAGATCAATACTTTGATCTTAGGCTGTATTCACACTGCTGTCCATAAGGAGCCTTCATCGGCAGATTTGATAGGAATAAAATCTAATGGGGCCTGTGGGGCACCAGTGACATCTGTCATACAAATCCAGCAGAGTCACAAAACAAAGCCTTAAACTGATTACATTTCTTCAAGCCTAAGGATGTGTTCAGACAGAGGAATTTTAAGGTAGATTTTAATGTAAATCATTGAGTGGATCAGTGGCAAGTTATACTGTATATATACAATGTGTATAAATACAATGTATAATCTGAGCGTCTTGTTCAGACTGTGAGGTGGCTTTTCCGATGGAAAAAGCTGCAGTATGAACATGTCCTTACAGTCCAGCCAGATATCTCATGCAAATGAGCAGAGAATACCCTGTACATAGGATCACACCGGCCCAAGAGGATCCTCCAGTGACAGACCTATATAACATAATGGGCCCCAATGGCTTAGCAGAACACATCATCATTTGGAGCACTTGACTCTAGCATTTATTTATTTGTTAAGGGATAATGCACAAATAACCTATTAAACTTTACAGATGATACTGTATGTTTTACATGGGCCAAAAAGAGGTTTGTGTACACACAGGGGATAGGCTCACAGATGCATTTGCTCTGGTGAGTTCAATAAACCATTGAAACTTTCTATACAGACACCGAACAAGCAGGTACTGCTATAAACATGTCAAGAAAGAGCTAAAGTTAAAGGGGTTTCTAGGATTTAGGTTTTTATGGCCAATGCTTAGGATAGGCCATAAATATCTGATAGCTGAACAGGGCTGCTTCCGACGCCCATAATATACACAACACTGGGCCGGAAGTAGTTGGCTCTATGTTCTGTATAGTGGCCGGGCGCTGGAACTGCAGCTCAACTTCCACTGACTTCAAAGGGAGCTGAGCTGTAGCACCGGCCACTACACAGGTACCGGAGCTTTCTGCTTCCAGCTCAGTGCTGTGTATAATACAGGTGTCAAAAGTGGCTCCGTACAGCTGATCACCATAAAAACCTAAATCCTGAAAAACCCATTTAAGCTTTTAAATTTTTCAATGCAGTTCTACCTAAATATAGAATATAATATATAATGCAACTTAAAATTAGTACATGAGAAGTAATGGCAACTGTTTTAGGTTACTCAAAGTAGGAAAAGTGAGCCATCTCCCCCTTCATGTAAACCATAATAAGACTGTAACAAACAGAGAAACATTACAAGCGGTTTCCACTTATGCTGCTTTGTATAGGGCAGTGCCAAGCTCACAGGCTATTAGCATATATGTTATCTCATTACTCCTGCTACACGATGTCGCAGCAAAGTAGAACTCTACTGGCAACAGGATGGTTAAAATCCATTAAACAGGGAGATTTTTCACACTTGCTCCTCGCTGCTGATGAACACATTAAGCCAGACTCTGTCGGTTTCTGATTAAGCCTATTGACCTAACATAGGAAAACATTATTGCCGAGGTCTCTGCTTTCCAGGCTTCGCTCTGCAGCTCCGAGACATCCCAATACCCAACTTCATTTCAGAAGACGACTGCAGTGAATAACAATGTCTCACTCCTTGTGTTGAGACCCCTCCCTGGCTGTTTACATTTGGTTTTTGGTTATGGTCTTACAGTATAAGAACATTGTCCCTTGCTTGTCAAGTTGCAAGTAATCCCATCATTATGTCCTGCATCTACCAAGGTCCCTTTAGGATGATCAGAGACATAGATTTCTTCACTAGAATGAATCTGTAATGAAGCTGAACATATAAAACTGATCTTCTGACAACGCCTTTGGCGGTGTAAGGATTCTTAAGGTTGAGGCCCCACGTTGCAGAAACGCAGTTTTTTTTGTTGCGGATTTCGCTGCGGTTTTTTGAGCCAAAGCCAGGAGTGGACTGAGCAGAATGGAGAAGTATAAGGACTTCCTATATATTTCCCATTCCTTTTGTAGTCATTCTTGAATTTAGCTCAAAAAACCGCAGGAAAATCTGCAACGTGAGGTCTCAGCCTAATGGGGTTTTCCAGCCCAAATTGGATTTTTCATACTGATGACCTATCTACAGGATAAGTCATCAGTATGTCACGTGTGGGGTGCAATGCCTGAGCCCCGCGCAGATCAGCTGTTCCAGCAGCATCCAGATACTGTAAATAAGGCTATCTGTGATCTGTAATACGGGGGCACCTCAGGGTACGGTTCTCGCCCCTTTCCTCTTCACACTGTACACTGCAGATTTTAGGTGCAACTCATCCAGCTGCTACCTACAGAAGTATTCTGACGACTCTGCAATAGTGGGTCTCATCACAGATGATGATGACAGGGAGTACAGAGAACTGAACCAGGATTTTGTGGTCTGGTGCCACCGGAACCACCTGAAGATTAACGCGGGGAAGACCAAGGAGATGGTGGTGGACTTCCGCAAAGGCAGATGCCCTCCAAATCCAGTGGACATCCTGGGGACGGGCATCGAGATTGTGAACACCTATAAGTACCTGGGTTTGCTCCTTAATAATAAGCTGGACTGGGCAGATCATATGGAGGCCCTGTACAGGAAGGGCCACAGCAGGCTCTACCTGCTTAGGAAACTGAGAGCCTTTGGAATCCGGGGGGCACTTCTTAGAACTTTCTTCAACTCGGTAGTGGCATCAGCCCTCTTCTTTGGAGTGGCCTGCTGGGGGAGCAGTATATCAACCAGGGACAGAAATAAACTTGACAAGCTGATTAGAAGGGCCAGCTCTGTCCTGGGGAGCCCACTGGACCCAGTGCAGGTGGTGGGTGACAGAAGGATACTGTCTGTGGTGAGCTCCATGCAGAAGAAGAAGTCCCATCCCATGCATGAGACTGTGATCACGCTGAGCAGTACTGTCAGTGACCGACTGCTCCACCCTAGGTGTGAGAAGGAGCGCTATCGGAAGTCTTTCCTCCCCACCGCGGTTAGGCTGTACAACCAACACCGACCTAAGCGGAGATCATTACACACAGAGAACTGAAATATCTCTCTGCCTGTTAAATCCCCCCCCCCCCCTCCTCTGCTACGTCCTATCTGTCTGTCTGCTATTAATGTAATGCCTCTCACCTTGGAACATTCCTGTACATGTTGTATTGTATTTGTATCTGCTTATCTTATCTTTGCTGCTGTAACACACTGAATTTCCCCATTGTGGGACTATTAAAGGACTATTATTATTATTATTATTATTATTATTATTAATATTGCACCTGGTGTAGACAGTACTGTGCAAAGGGTTTAGACATGTGTACAAAAATGTTGTAAAGGAAGAATTCTTCCAAAACTAGAAATGTTAATAGTTTATTTTTGTCAATTAACAAAATGAAGTGAATGACCAAAAGAGAAACCTAAATCCCATCAATATTTAATGTGACTGTCCTTTGCCTTCCATTAATTCTTCTAGGTACACTTACAGACAGCTTTTGAAGAAACTCTGCAGGGACTTTGTAAAATATGGTATACTTGGGTGATGATGTAGATCATATAATTCTTACCCACACGTGACACCATAAGGTAATATTGGAGGACTCGGCTTCTTATAAATAACTGGAAATTTATTTAAGTTTTCATGAAAAGCATGTATAGGAAAAACTTACAGAATAATATATATATCAGTCAATTCTATTAGGCTTGAAGATGTCCATAGTCAGCTCTTCATTGTATAGCGTTTAGAGACCTGGAACTTCATTTGGCCTTTGGATGTTCACCTGTGCCTCTTCACACAATGCCTCTTCACTCAACCCCCATCATCTCGTAAGTGTTACATCAAGGGTAAGGCTAGGTTCACATCTGCATTGAAGTCCCTGTAGGAAACTCTGCCGCAGATTCCGTCTGAATCGGTGGAGAGAAAAGTCCTGTATGGAGGACTTTTCCTCCACCGTTTACAGTATAAAACCTGCGGAAACCCAACGGACACCATCGTAGTCTATGGGGTCCGCGGGTAACCGCTTTTTTAGCAGATGGGCTCTCTGTCTTTCGGGTCCCCATGAGGACCGGAACGACGGAGAGACAAACGCTAGTGAGAACATAGCATCAGAGACCAACATGTCAATCATTTACATCAATAAGGAGGTGTATCCTTTGAAGTTTACAAACTCTTTGCCACTCAATATGGATAACACCAATATATCTCATTCCGGACACGCTCATGTGTACTAAGATAGAGGTATATTGTAAGCAGTGTATAGATTAACCCCTTATGTACCAATGAGATTGAATACTCTATCCCAAATATACTTAAAGGTTGTTTCAGACATCTTGGAAAGCTAAACACGGATATTCTGTGGCTGTAGGCATGCTCAATCCTGGAAGCCAAGACAGACTGGACGATGTTGACATCAGGGCTCCTTGGAGAGCCATATCATCACTTCTAGGACTCCTCCTCCAAAGGGCAAAGGTCACATTAAATATTGATGGGATTTGATTTCTCTTTTGTTTATTCACTTAATTTTGTTCATTGACACAAATAAACTATTAACTTCTAGTTTTGGAAACATTCTTTCTTTGCGGCCTTTTATCCAGACATGCCTATAACTTTTGTACAATACTTTATCTATCTATCACTCTTTTTTATAATAATTTGCACTGCTATCTCATCACTATCTGGGCGGCCATCACATGTTGATACTTCTATAATCTATGAGGATATTTATTATATTTTCATGTGCCTCCTGGATCTGTCTATAGTGCTGTGTTTGACAGCAGAACAGACTGTATACTCCACTGAGTAAAGGGTATACGGCTCACCACAGCTGTAGTCTACGATGGGAGTCTGCCCCCGGTCTGTAATACTTTTATACACGGTGAGTGAGACATGGCTTGTTAGTAAGGCATTCATTGACTGTTAGCTGGAAACAAGTAGCGTTCGATACGTTGCTTGGAGGATAGAATAAGCCGTAGCTTTCTTGATTTCAGTTTCTACCCAGTTGCTCTGAAATGACCTCGGACTGTAGTTTTAGCCTCTAAATGACTTTGGCTTTTTACGTTAAGTGCAAGTAGAAAATGGACGAAGAGAAATCATCAGCAAAAAGAGCAAAGTAATAAAAAAGTAAGAAAAACACTGATGATAAAAAGCATCTTCCCCTAAAATCTCTCCGGTAAATACCAGTCATTAAGTCATCCTCTTCAGGCAAGTTGTAAAAATTCTCTTCAGCTTGGTTTTAACTCACTCTTACTTGTTTGAAGGTGACAACCATTAGTGGTCACCATTACAGCGCCCACAGGGGTTGTCACCCCTTACTGTAATGCAGTAATATGTGTAGCAGTGCTATACGTGTCACTGCTTACATAGGCAGATTTATCAATTAGGAGTCTGGTACAGCTGGATGAGGAGCATGAGGGAGTCGTCATGGCAGCCATATTGGTTGTTAACTAGTTACACAAAGCAGGTATGACTGAAAAGGCCAGAAAGCATTTAAAGGGATTTGACAAGTCAAACACTAAGGACATGTTCACATGTGGAGAATTTATTGCAGAAATGTCTGTAAGTGAATGAGGTTTGTAGAAATCTGCTATAGAAACAAACTTGCTGTATATAAATATAAGTGACATTTATGGGTGGGTGGGTGAGTGTGTCCTACCTCATACTTTACCCTGCTGTTACTATCACCATGTTCTGTGCTGCCAATACCCATCAATCATTGATTCATTGATCTGAATGGAAATGTACCAGAGAGACTGCATTGCCCTGCTTAGATATAGTTAATGGAGTTAAGGCCGTGGCTCCAAGTGGCGTAAATGCTGCTGAAAAAAAACCACGCCGTTTTACAGTCCCTGCAAAGTGGATAGGATTCTAGCATATCCCATTCACAGATTGTGGAAAATTATGTGCAACGTATCCCATCCACTGTTGCGGTTTTGGAAATCGCAGCACGTCAATTATACCTACGGAAACACCGGCGGTTTCCCTATAGGTATAATGGAAGCAGAAAGTCCGCAGAGGAAAGCTCTGCGGACTTTAGTGAAAAGCACTGCGGAAAAACCATGATGTGTTGCCGCCACTGTTTATCCCGCAACGTTTTTTTGCTGCTGCCCGCTACGTGGGGCCTTAGCCTAAGACGGACAATTTGAGAAATGTAGATCCCAAATCCCTTTTGTTGGAAGAGTCCCCACTAATATTAACTAGGAACCCAACTATAATCTGAGAGGGAGACAGACAGAATGTCAAACTCCTCTGCAACTTTTTGGACTGTCAGAGACACTTATAGTTTTCTGGGTACAAAACGTAAAGCTTGCTTGCACATCTATGCTTAAATAGGTTTTTATTAAAATATTACCACAAACAATATCTAAATATAGTCTAAAATGCACCAAATTTATAACTTATTTTACAAGTTAGGGGTCCAGGCAGATAGTTTTTGGACCAGTATAGTTTAGTTCATTAATGTAAAATTATTTCCAAGATCAAAAAGAGGGACATTTTGGAGGTATGCTCCAGGTAATATAAATTCAGACAGCTCTGAGAAAGCTTGTTGGCAAAACCCTTATGGGCACTGTAATGGCTGCAAGATATCCACTGCCCATACAGAGAACTGGTCAGAAATAGGCTAGGTTCACATCACATATTCACTATACTATTTATGCAAAAAATATTGGTGTACATAATCTGTATTGCAAAAACATGATGTGAACCTGGCCTTACACTTTGCATTATGGTATGTAACATCTAATGCTAGGTTCACACTAGCGTTCGGGTCTCCATCATTTGGGTCCACTTGGGCTCCCAACAGACGGAAACCCTGTCCACTTAAAAAATGGTTACCTGCTGAAACCCACCCACACCATAGACTATAATGGGGTCTGCCGGGTTTCTGCCTGGCCTAAGGCTGGATTTACATGTGCGTTTGAGTCTCCGTAGGAGATTCCGCTTACAATCGGCGAAGAGAAAAGTCCTACAAGGAGGACTTTTCCCTCCGCCGGTTTCAGTATAAAACCGGTGGAAACCCGCCGGACCCCATTATAGTTTATGGGGTCCGCGGGTTTCTGCTGGTAACCACTTTTTTAAGCGGATACGGTCTCAGTCTTTCGGGTCCCCATGCAGACCCGAATGATGAAGACCCAAACGCTAGTGTGAACCTAGCTTAACTTGAATCTGATAATTTGCTGCAGCGGAAAAGCATAAGTATTATATTTTATTTTTATTAGTTAACTCACTAGGTGTCTTGTCAAACTGCTTCATCTGTATTAGGCGCGATTCACATTCTCACCTATCTTTTTGCACTTCTTTCATCTCTTAAAAATTAAAAAAATCAGCAAGATTAAGAAATGTATAATTTGCATCTACAGCTTTCAATACCCGGGGATACTTGTGACAACAGAGCCGGCCCTCGGCAATCTACCATTTGTGTGCGCTGGATTGGCGGTGCGGTTCTCAATTGGTGTGATCAATTAAATGAAGTAGGCTATAAACACTTAATAACCGGTCATTTTCACAGAGACGAGAGTTCCTACAAAGTGTATATTTATGACACTGAGCAAACCTCGAAGACTGACCTTTATAATCAAGATCGCTTTACACTGAAACCTATAATAAAACTGTGACAAAGTAAAGTAAAAGGCCAATTAGTGAGACATCTGACGGGGTATAAATGATCCCCTCCCTCTCTCTGGCATTGCTGAAGCCTTCTTAATAAGACTGACATGGAAGCCTTTGTAGTAGGTTTCTCTGCAGCTAGTCTGCAATGTTCGGGTGACCAGATAAGGAATACCAGCTGTGTCTCCAGAGGCCGAGAACACACAAGCTGAGCAAGACATAAAAATAGTTACTTTCATACAAGTGATTTTCTTACCAGTCTGAGCAGCAAGCACTTTATTTTGGGGAGAGGTGGGGGCATAGGGTGCTGCAATTCGATGTATAATGTATGAGTCTGGGCTGCAGAATAAAGTGGTGGAGGCGGGCGTTCGCCTGTAGCTAGCTCCTAATGACTACCCCAGAGATATTTCACCTGCATTAGAGCTTTCTTAAAACCTTGTTCCTTGAGAGTAATATCATCCTGCAACAATATGTACTCTGCCACATAGGATACAATACCCAGATGTATAAAAATACACTTACTTGATCCGATGAAAGAGCTACAGGATTATGCCCTGCTGCCATACATGGAGACCACACCTGTCCTTGTTATATGTACAGGCTCAGTTCTCAATTGGTAAGTCACGGAAATCCTCACAATACATATAGTTCAAACAGGTATGACATATGTGCCATGTATTATACCACTGCTAGAGGGCAACTACCAAAAAGTGGGGGTTTTTTACCGCCTTCTTCTTTATTAAATAGGAGACTAGGTCGCAGTTTAGATGGTGTGGGTTTTTCTGAGCATGGATTTAAAATGTCAAAAAAAAAAAAATATATATATGTTAATTCTTAAAGGGTTACAGGGTCACAGATTTTTAAAACAGCATCTGATTTTTTTTTGTCCTAAGGGGGCGATGTGCCTGTAAGGCTACGTTCACATGGGTCCATAGTTTAAGATAGAATTTGCATGACAATGTCAGAAAACTATGGACTGTATCAGGGTCTTCTGAAACATACTGCATAAAACAGAGTACCTTAAATAGTAGAACATAAAAATAAAGCGATGCAAGTAGTAAGGTAATGGATGCCACTAACTTAAAGATGAAATCCACATTGGGTATTAAAAATAAAGTCTACTAAAGATTTGACTAAAAACCAAGTAAGGCTGAAGCCCCATGTTGTGGAAATGCAGCTTTTTTTGTTGCAGATTTTGTTCAGGAGTGGATTGAGCAGAAGGTAGAAGTATAAGAACTTCCTAGATATTTCCCATTCCTTTTGTGGCCAACTCTAGTCTTTTGCTCAAAAAACGCAGCAAAATTTGCAACAAAAAAAGCTGTGTTTCCGCAATTTGGAGCCTCAGCCTTTTTCACATCTCAGTCGGAATTTCCATTTTTCTGTTCCATTATAGGAACAAAAAAGCAGAAATGCCGAAGGAAATGGATTTGTCATATGATAGAACAAACACATCTCGATGGACGCCACTGACTGAAATGAGGTCTTTTTCATCCTCAATTGTGACAGCCGCAACAAAGGCTGTGTTCACAGTACTGAGGTCCCTACTGTGACTAGTGACTGACTGCTGTGGCCACGTGACAAATAGCTGTTACAGTTAATGTCGACAGTGCAGTGGCCTCACAGGAGCCTAGGATACAAACACCAATGGGGAACCAAGAAAACATGAGTCCGGGAGCAGCCGAGAATTGGTAAAGTAAATGTTAGGGTAAGTTCACACTAACATTATTATTTCCATTGCTATGATCCATCATAGGATGGGAATGATGGACATTAACTGTAGGACAGTGGCTAATGCAGACGGAGACCCCTCCATCTGGTGTCACTCATGTAAAAAACATGACAGGAGCTTTCTTCCATCATGTTTTTACTTTTCAGACAAAGTCTGAAGTCATGCCTGGAGGGCTTTTTCCTTCCACTACAAAAGTAAACAAACACGACAGAAGAATGCTTAAAGTGTGTTTATTTATTTATTTTTACATTAGAGTCAAATGGAATGGATGCAAATAGAGGGGCCTCTATTACTGTCCATTGCTCTCATCCTATGACGGATGAGAACAACGGACATTCATAACAGTAATGTCCCCTTACATAAACTGTTATGCTGTGATATACCTAGTCTCATTGATGTACAATAATACATACAGAAGGCAACAGCTAGATAGTCCCATGCAGAGGGGCAGAAAGCCACATGTGCTTTCCAAGCCTCTGTTTCGACAAAATTACCTTACAAATATTTAAAAACAAGTACCCATCTAAAATAAATTGTAGAATGGGTCTGAAAAGACAGGAACTGGAGGCTGCCAAGGGAAATTAAGCAAGTTTTTGGAATTGCCGCATACAGCAGAATGTCTCCCATACTGTGTTTTGATCTTTAAAAAGAAATAAATCAATTTATGCACGGGTCACAATTATGTTACTCAAAAGCAATTCTGAACCATATTAAAGCCTGCAAAAAAATCCATAAAACTAATTTAAAATAATAAAACATCTGTATTGTAACATTTTCACACAGTCACATTTTTCCTTAACATGACCACTACTGTATCAAAGTGTACTTAACACTGCTTTCGGCAAATTTCACTGTACGCTAATTAATATGATTAATTACTGTATATGCAATATTGTAAAACCCAGTGGTTATTTATTTCCATCACATATCACATATTACCCAAATTCACAAATCCTTAAAGGGAGTCAACCACGACTAAAGTTGCTTCTACACCAGTTATATGTTGTTGTACGAACAGTTATTAACATAGTGAATATACGGATGTTGTTTCAAAGTGTAATCTTACTGCTGAGAAAATCAAAGCTAAGGCCCCACATAGCGAACGCAGCTAAAGAAAAACGCAGCTAAAAAAAAAAGGTTTTGCTAATTTTTCCTTTCCCTATTAAATGTATAAGAAAAATGCTCGCAATTTTAAAAAATATAACTTTTCTGCAGCTTTTTTTCTGCAATGTTTGGATGGGATTAAGCAGAATCTCACCGCCTTTGCTGGTGCTGTAAAAGGCAGCGTTTTATTTTGCTACGTTTCTGCAGCTGCCAAAAACATTGCGTTTCCAAAACATGGGGCCTTAGAGTTAATTTGTAGGGAAGTCCTCATGCATAGTGACCACAGGTGACGATGAGTACTCCATCAGATCCAGTCCTACTCAGGTACACCAAACCGCTCATCTGCATACGGATTGAGGCTAAGGCCCCAACGAAGCTAAAAAATGCAGCGGAAATTAATCGCTTTTTTTTCCACAGCATTTTTCATTGCGTTTTTGCTGAGTTTTTCTCTGCCGATTATTAAATCTATAGGGAAACGCAGCGTTTTTTTCTGCAATGTGTGGATGGGAGTAGCCAGAGTCTTTTTCACTCTTTGCTGGTACTGTAAATCGCTGTGTTTTTATCTGTGGCGTTTTGGCAGCGGGAAAAACTCAGTGTTTCCGCAACGTGGGGCTTTAACCTAAAAGTTGATTTTTTTTGGCAACAACATTGCAGTTTGACATAGGAAAAGTATGTTCAATATGTCACTAACCGGCCCTACAACCTCATATAGGCAGAAGAGATTTTGGTGGTGGTAGGAGACCTCCTTTAACCCTTTCCTGACATACATCATACTACTACGGCAGATGTCAGAATCTTTAAAAATGGCAGCCACAAAAGAGCTGATCAGCCGCCATAGCCACTGGGTCTCTGCTGTATTATACAACACTGATCACCAGCATTAACCCTACAGATGCCTCAGTCAAATGTGGGTGACTAAGTTTTAATTCTCCCCCTTTCCTAGATCAGATATAAAAATAAATGCATAAAGTAGGTATCCCTGTGTCCGAAAATGCCCAATCTATAAACTTATAAAAAGCTATTTTTCCCATACGGTGAACACTGTTTTGCCTCCCAAAAAAAAACCTATATAAATTTGGCATTGGCGTAATCATACTAACCCACAGAATACAGGTAATAAGTCATTTTGGCTGCACAGTGGACACTGCTAAAACGAAGCCCATAAGAAAGTCGCGCAAATTCAGTTTTAGATTTGAACGGACACACACAATTGTGTTTCCACGGACCAATGGCTTATGGAAAAAAAAATGCGAACATGCTCTATTTGGGTCCATTTTGCGGACTATGGATGCCCAAGTCCTTTTGTATATAAATATATGACTCTTCAGATACCATGCCTGATGAAGAGACCTAAGTAGTCTTGAAAGTTTGCTGTTTTCCATAATCTGTTCCCATAGCCATTAAGGGTATCATCTACTCAAGACTCTCGATTTTTATCTTTTATATCTACTGGCTAATACGGTACAAAGATATATTTTTTCCTTAAGCAGGAATGTTACAGTAACAATATATCCAGTACGCATCCATCTCTACATTCAGACAACCGAATAACAATATTATATATTCTTCTATCTTAGTTATGACTGTATTGGATATTTTTAGACAAAATGTTACCTTCCCAGCATCCTGTATTTTTAGCTAATCTTTTTCACAGCTATGATTTCTTCCCATGAGGCTCTTCTGTATTTTGTATTTGAGATCTGTCTTCCTACATGACTTCACACACCGATGTTCGACTGGAGGAACAAACCGTACTCAAAGGTCCAAAAGTCAGATTGTGAAAGGGAAAGATTCCTCTGAAGAGGACCTATCATGTTATCTGCTGCCCTATCTGATGATAAGGCGGCACCAAAAAGATTGTTATTCTGTTTAGCCCAAACTGTTCCTCTTATTAAAATCCTTCTCAATGTTAGCAAGTCTGGAAGATGGTTTTCCCGGGTCACACACAGATTGATGGCTATACCTGTATGATATGGAGTAGATAAATACAGGGGGTTCTTCTGTTCAGGATCCTCATCTTTTGTCTAGAGAAGAGAATAAAGACCACAAAGAGGGTCTCTCGCTCTGGAGGACTTGTCATGTCCTGCATTAAGCAGACAACTCATTGATTTGATTAGGCAATCTGTAATATTTAATTTCACCTGTGGTGGCGCTGCAGACAGAACGAACACTTACTGTCTGCCACATTTACTAAAACATTTGTGATACACTTTTTGTCTTCTAACAAGTATTGACTGTCCAAAGCGAAGAACTGTTTAAATAGCACACATGCAGTAGTTAAAGTGATATTCTGGGACTAACTTTTCTTCTACAAATGACTTGACAATGCACTATAGTTGATTTTATAATGTACTTCTGCTCATAAAAGAATACAGAGCTGGAGCTTTGTTTCATGGTCACATGAGCGTTTTGGTGCACTTCTTCTTGCACCATAGGTCACGTGTTGAACATCTTACAGGTGATCTTTGCTGACTGGTTACTTTCTCCATTGTATACAGTTGTGCTAAAAAGTTTACATACGCCGGTAGATTTTTTGGCCTTTTTTCAGAGAATATGAATGATAACACAAAAACTTTTTCTCCACTCATGGTTAGTGGTTGGTTGAAGCCATTTATTGTCAAACTTCTGTGTTTTCTCTTTTTAAATCTTAATAACAACCAAAAACATCAAAATGACCCTGTTCAAAAGTTCACATACCCCAGTTCTTAATACCGTGTATTGCCCCCTCTAACATCAATGACAGCTTGAAGTCTTTTGTGGTAGTTGTGGATGAGGCTCTTTATTTTCTCAGATGGTAGAACTGCCCATTCTTCTTGGCAAAAAGTCTCCAGTTCCTGTAAATTTCTGGGCTGTCTTGCATGTACTGCGCGCTTGAGATCTCCCCAGAGTGGCTCAATGATATTGAGGTCAGGAGACTGAGATGGCCACTCCAGAACCTTCACTTTCTTCTACTGTAGCCAATGACAGGTCGACTTGGCCTTGTGTTTTGGATCGTTGTCTTGTTAGAACATCCAAGTACGTCCCATGTGCAGCTTCCTGGCTGATGAGTGCACATTTGCCTCCAGTATTTGCTGATAACGTGCTGCATTCATCTTTCCTTCAACTATGACCAAGTATTGTTGACACCTCTCCAAATGTAAAGTTTATGGTTGTGGCCAAAAAGTTCGATTTTTGTCTCATCATTCCAAATTACCTCGTTCCATTAGTTTTCAGGCTTCTCTCTGTGCTGTTTGGCGTATTGAAGGTGAGATTCTTTGTGGCATTTGCGCAGTAATGGCTTTCTTCTGGCAACTTGACCATTCAGCCCATTTTTCTTCAAGTGCCTCCTTACTGTGCATCTTGAAACAGCCACACCGATAGTTTTCAGAGAGTCCTGTATTTCAGCTGATGTTATGTTTGGGTTTTTCTTTGCATCTCAAACAATTTTCCGGGCAGTTGTGGCCAAAATTTTGGTTGGTCTACCTGACCATGGTTTGGTTTTTACAGAGCCCCTGAGTTTCCATTTGTTAATCACAGTTTGAACACTGCTGACTGGCATTATCAATTCCTTGGATATCTTTTTGTATCCCTTTTCTGTTTTATACAGTTCAACTACCTTTTCCCGTAGATCTGTGGACAATTCTTTTGCTTTCCCCATGACTCACAATCCAGTACAGTCAGTATCTGGAGGAAAGATGCAACAGTCTGTCTGGATCCCAGAAACTCACTCAGCTTTTATGCACACACTGATTACAAACAGGTCACAGGTGAGGAGGTTACCTTTAGTAGCCATTCAAACCTCTTTGTGTCAACTTGTGGGCATGTTATCAGGCCAAAATCACCAGGGTATGTGAACTTTTGAACAGGGTCATTTTGATGTTTTTGGTTGTTATGATTTAAAAAGAGAAAACACAGAAGTTTGACAATAAATGGCTTCAACAAACCACTAACCATGAGTGGAGAAAAAGGTTTTGTGTTATCATTCATATTCTCTGAAAAAAAGTCAAAAAACCAAAGAATCTGCCTGGGTATGTAAACTTTTTAGCACAACTGTCATGAAGGATGTCCCATACATGGTCAGGGTCTTCCGCTGTTTCCCCAACAGTGTATGTGCTATAATTACAGCCAAGGTAGTAGCAGGATGGTCAAGTGGGATACATGCCCTGGGTGCAAAGTTAAAAAAGACTGATGGAGGGAAGCAGTCAGGTCCTGCTTGGCAGGGAATAAAAATAGACACTGGAGAGAGAATCTCTGCACTCTTTTTGATCCCTGTAGCCATGTAATCATGACTATAGGGGTAGGCAAGGGTTAACCCCCCTCCTCACTGCTCTATATCTCCACCTCGCAAGATATACATCATGGGTTCTCACACAGATCATACTTCCTGCATACAACAGGGGCTCAGGTATATCAGTCAGGACAGGCAAGGAGGGGGAGGCTATAGGAGGAATTCAGGAGCACTAGTGTAACTATAGGGGTAGCAGTGGTCCCAGCTGCAACTGGGCTCAGAAGTCAAGGGGGCTCAAAGGTCACCCTCACCACACTAGAAATGGATGAACTTCTTTGATCCCTTATTTTTTTCCTTTGAAGTCTGGCAGTTTGCCCAATGGAAAAATGGAAAAAAATCCTGTAAAATAAGAATGTATTCAAAAATAGAAGTGTTAACAGTTTATTTTTGTCAGCTAACAAAATGAAGTGAATGAACCAAAGAGAAATCTAAATCCCATCAATATTTGGTGTGACCACCTTTTACTTTCATTAATTCTTCTAGGTACACTTGGAGTTTTTAAGGATCTCGGCAGGGAGGTTGCTCCTGCCATCTTGGACAACTAAGCACAGATCTTCTGTGGATGTAGACTTGGAGCAACTCATGCGAACCGCAGTCATAAAAAAAAACTACCGAAATTGGGTGTTTTTTGCTGAGTAAGACCTACTGGAGTGGACTGTGGTACAGTAAATTCCATACAAGTAAATAAAACCTGTTCAGAAAATGATGAGGAATTTGAGGTGAACATGCCTCGGACTCCTCTTTATTTTCTGCCCCCGGCTCATGGTGGCGGATGCAGAACATCAGTTTTTTGTTGTGGCTTTCCACAGCTGATTAGGCCCAAATAAATGGGTTTAATCAGTGCGGAGCCTCAAGCCGCAGCCTCCGAATCAGCTGCAGAATCCGTGGCAAGATCAAGCAGGATGATTTTTTTTCCCCCGCGTCCTGTTCCATTTGTTTTCAATGGGAGGTAGAAGGAGGGAAAAATCTGATGCTGATCTGAGGGCGATGTGGCCTCACAGGCCCCATAGCAGCCGCAGTTAGCACACGGCCCTGGGTGTTAACACACTTAATAGAGATCTTTTTCAGGTCCTTGTAAACCCTGATAAGTTCCAAAACACCAGAGTCCGTCTGGCTCATAAAGATTCTCCTGGTCATAGTAATAAACCCTACAATAACAGCCCCACAGGTTTACACAATTTGAAATGGTTTTGGACCCAGTCACCTGTCATGTATATATATGCTGTATATATACAGTGAAGGAAATAAGTATTTAATCCCTTGCTGATTTTGTAAGTTTGCCCACTGACAAAGACATGAACAGTCTATAATTTTAACGGTAGGTTAATTTTAACAGTTAGAGATAGAACATCAAAAATGAAACCCAGAAAATCACATTGTATAAATTATATAAATTTATTTGCATTTTGCAGAGAGAAATAAGTATTTGATCCCCTACCAACCATTAAGAGTTCTGGCTCCTACAGACCAGTTAGACGCTCGTTACCTGCATTCAAGACAGCTCTCTTATATTGTCACCTGTATAAAAGACTCCTGTCCACAGACTCAATGAATCAGTCAGACTCTAACCTCTACAACATGGGCAAGACCAAAGAGCTTTCTAAGGATGTCAGGGACAAGATCATAGACCTACACAGGGCTGGAATGGGCTACAAAACCATAAGTAAGACGCTGGGTGAGAAGGAGACAACTGTTGGTGCAATAGTAAGAAAATGGAAGAAATACAAAAAGACTGTCAATCAACATCAATCTGGGGCTCCATGCAAAATCTCACCTCGTGGGGTATCCTTGATCATGAGGAAGGTGAGAGATTTGCCTAAAGCTACATGGGGGGAACTTGTTAATGATGTCAAGGCAGCTGGGACCACAGTCACCAAGAAAACCATTGGTAACACATTACGCCGTAATGGATTAAAATCCTGCAGTGCCCGCAAGGTCCCCCTGCTCAAGAAGGCCCATGTGCAGGCCCATCTGAAGTTTGCCAATGAACACCTGGATGATTCTGCGAGTGAATGAGAGAAGGTGCTGTGGTCAGGTGAGACAAAAATTGAGCTCTTTGGCATTAACTCAACTCGCTGTGTTTGGCGGAAGAGAAATGTTGCCTATGACCCAAAGAACACCGTCCCCACTGCTAAGCATGGAGGTGGAAACATTATGTTTTAGGGGTGTTTCTCTGCTAAAGACAAAGGACTACTTCACCGCATCAATGGGAGAATGGATGGAGCCATCTACTGTAAAATCCTGAGTAACAACCTCCTTCCCTCCGCCAGGACATTAAAAATGGGTCATGGCTGGGTCTTCCAGCAGGACAATGACCCAAAATATACAGCCAAGGCAACACTTATTGATGCCTTATAGTAAGTGGGAGTGTTTCATTTGTCATTTTTTATAGTTTTATGTCAGTATTTTACATGCTAAATTATTGTATCTGAAAATCTTATTATACTTTATTTATGAGCATTTACGGTATGCACTACTGCACTTTGTATTTTTGCACTTTTTTATGATATTGCAAATTGATTGAAATAATTGCACTGTGAATTGGATCCTCTTTATATTGCTGTTAGTATCACTGTATTGTGATTGAGAAAGGTTCTAGGTGAGAACCGAAATGTCGCCATGAAATAAACACACTGGAAATACACATTTTTTGGAGTGCTACCACTTTGATCTATATATATATATATATATATATATATATATATATACAGTACAGACCAAAAGTTTGGACACACCTTCTCATTCCAAGAGTTTTCTGTATTTTCATGACTATAAAAATTGTAGATTCACACTGAAGGCATCAAAACTATGAAGTAACACATGTGGAATAATATACTTAACAAAAAAGTGTGAAACAACTGAAAATATGTCTTATATTCTAGGTTCTTCAAAGTAGCCACCTTTTGCTTTGATTACTGCTTTGCACACTCTTGGCATTCTCTTGATGAGCTTCAAGAGGTAGTCACCTGAAATGGTTTTCACTTCACAGGTGTGCCCTGTCAGGTTTAATAAGTGGGATTTCTTGCCTTATAAATGGGGTTGGGACCATCAGTTGTGTTGTTCAGAAGTCAGGTGGATACACAGCTGATAGTCCTACTGAATGGAGTGTTAGAATTTGTATTATGGCAAGAAAAAAAAGCAGCTAAGTAAAGAAAAACGAGTGGCCATCATTACTTTAAGAAATGAAGGTCAGTCAGTCCGAAAAATTGGGAAAACTTTGAAAGGGTCCCCAAGTGCAGTGGCCAAAACCATCAAGCGCTACAAAGAAACTGGCTCACATGAGGACCGCCCCAGGAAAGGAAGACCAAGAGTCACCTCTGCTGCGGAGGATAAGTTCATCCGAGTCACCAGCCTTAGAAATCGCAGGTTAACAGCAGCTCAGATTAGAGACCAGGTCAATGCCACACAGAGTTCTAGCAGCAGACACATCTCTGCAACAACTGTTAAGAGGAGACTGTGTGCAGCAGGCCTTCATGGTAAAATAGCTGCTAGGAAACCACTGCTAAGGATAGGCAACAAGCAGAAGAGACTTGTTTGGGCTAAAGAACACAAGGAATGGACATTAGACCTGTGGAAATCTGTGCTTTGGTCTGATGAGTCCAAATTTGAGATCTTTGGTTCCAACCACCGTGTCTTTGTGCGACACAGAAAAGGTGAACGAATGGACTCTACATGCCTGGTTCCCACCGTGAAGCATGGAGGAGGAGGTGTGATGGTGTGGGGGTGCTTTGCTGGTGACACTGTTGGGGATTTATTCAAAATTGAAGGAATACTGAACCAGCATGGTTACCACAGCATCTTGCAACGGCATGCTATTCCATCTGGTTTGCGTTTAGTTGGACTATCATTTATTTTTCAACAGGACAATGACCCCAAACACACCTCCAGACTGTGTAAGGGCTATTTGACCAAGAAGGAGAGTGATGGGGTGCTACGCCAGATGACCTGGCCTCCACAGTCACCAGACCTGAACCCAATCGAGATGGTTTGGGGTGAGCTGGACCGCAGAGTGAAGGCAAAAGGGCCAACAAGTGCTAAGCATCTCTGGGAACTCCTTCAAGACTGTTGGAAGACCATTTCAGGTGACTACCTCTTGAAGCTCATCAAGAGAATGCCAAGAGTGTGCAAAGCAGTAATCAAAGCAAAAGGTGGCTACTTTGAAGAACCTAGAATATAAGACATATTTTCAGTTGTTTCACACTTTTTTACGTATATAATTCCACATGTGTTAATTCATAGTTTTGATGCCTTCAGTGTGAATCTACAATTTTTATAGTCATGAAAATACAGAAAACTCTTGGAATGAGAAGGTGTGTCCAAACTTTTGGTCTGTACTGTATATATATATATATATATATATATATATATATATAAACTTTTAGACTTTATTAATGATATGACCTGTGTGTGAGAAGGAGGTTACCGATAACACTAAACTACAATGCAAGAAGGACCTTAGTTTAGATCTTCTGGTCTGTCCAAGGGGCAAGATTTGCCCGCCCCATCTGTACAGATGGCATTCTACTCCATTTGGGAATCACTTGACATGCTATGCTATTTGTGTAGCACGCCTTTCTAATAGTAAGTGTAATAATTTGGCATGCCATGTAAATAGAGTATGGAAATATCCAGGGGTCCATCATCTTCAGCAGATCCAGACGAAGGCAAAAAAATGTACAATGTTCAAATAAAGCATCGCCATCTGGAGAGCTATTCTTTTGTGTCCTATTTTTAACATGATCAAAAAATAATGAATCGGATTTTTACATCCAATAGACATAACTTCACCTCCATATTGGCTCTCACTTGGCAGCACGGAGGACAACTGGAACAGGGAACAAAGAATGAACCATAAATTTAATTTTTTGTTATTTCATTTTCTTTTTTACTATGTGCCTAACTATATGCTACTGTATATAAAGAGCTATTATTCTCAGTAACAATGTAGGTGAATGACATCCGCAGATTATCTCCTCTCATAAACAATGGAGCGCTGCCAGATTGTTCTACTTGAGTGTCTGCAACGCTCTACACAGAACACTACATCTTATCCTTTTGCCAAATTTCAGTATTGATCCTTGTACACATGAAGGGAACAGTCTGCTGCTTCTATATTCTTGACAACTAACAAACCTTGCAATATAATTAAAGCCAAGGTACAATAAAGGCATTAGGAAAAAAACGAATGTAGCTGTACGCAATTCTAACCACTTATGATCCGAAAGAAAGACTCTCCTACCATCTTTATTGGTTACAGGTTATTTTTTCAAGTGAAAGACATGCTCTTTTCACAGTTTCACAGTAGCACTGTACAAAAACTTAATCTTAACTGAAATCCATATTGACAGAATGGTAATATTCAGTATTGTGCAAAAGTTTTAGGAAGGTTTGGAAATATGCTGCAAAGTAAGGTGTTAGTATATTTTTGTCAGTTAACAAAATTAAGTGAATGAATAAAAGAGAAATCTAAATCCCTTCAATATTTGGTGTGACCTCCCTTTTGGAGGAGAAGTCCTGGAAGTGATGATATGTTCTCCACACATTGATCTCAACATCATCCAGTCTGTCTGGGATTTCATGAAGAGACAGAAGTTCTTAGTGCTTAGTTCTCCACGGTGTTAGGAACAACCTCCCTGCCGAGTTGCTTCAAAACCTGTCTGCAAATGTACCGGGAACAACTGACGCAACACAAAGGGTGGTCACAGTAAATATTCATGGGATTTAGGTTTTTCTTTGGTTCATTCAGTTCATTTTGTTAAATGACAAAAATAAGCTATTAGTACTTCTATTTCTAAAGGCATTCTCACTTTGCAGCATTTTTTCCACACCTGCCTAAAACATTTGCACAACATTGGCAGTGACCTGAACACAAAAAGTGAATGAAAAATGCTGCGGGAAAAAACTCTGTGTTTTTGTGCATTCTTTTCCACTGCGTTTTTTAGCTGTGTTTTGCTACGTGGAGCCTTAGCATTAGCCACATTTCTGGCTTTGCTAACCCTCGGTGGTCGCCATAAGCAGCCATGTCTGACCAAACATGGATACGTAGCATTACATGGCTGCCATTTAAATGTATCACTTACCACGTGACACACGGACTAGTGAGAATCAATCTTTGAGGACCCTCTCTATGAGGTCCATAAACCTCAATACCGAATATGAGACAACTCCATACAGCTATATTTATATTACCATGTCAGATATGTAGCATTATATGGCAACTACTTAAATGAATGACTACCCATGTGACTCACCAGCAGAGTAGGAGATGTTTTACAGGTGTCTTAATTTCCCATAAATTTTGCCAAGGAGTCTAATTTCTCATGATACAAATATAAAATGAGAATAATAACAAACACGTATAATGGATAGATATCTTATGATGAGTGTCACTAAATCAGTTTTTTTTTCCTCAAAGCTGGTTATCTTGCACCTCTCGCCTTGAAATACTGTATGTAGAGACAAGATGAAAGGTAAGGAAGGACACATGTATAGAGACCCTTTAAATGCCACTAAAAAGACCCCATTATAAGCAAAATCTTTAGCTTCTGCCTAATCACGTTGTATGCCCCCAAATCAAATGGTACAGGTTCTAAAGACATCATACAAGGTACACATTATATATAGTAAGATCCCACTGTGAAATTTATATCATGCAATGAGAATATTCCTGCTTTCTCATGTATCTGAGTGGAGTATGACCCACTAAGATGTAGGGGACTAATTTCAACAGACAATTAAAGCTGAACCACTGACTGGACCCAAATTCATTTAGATAGTAGGTTCTTACAGACAAGGACTTCCTTCCTTAAAAAGGGTTTCTGGCCCCAAACGGAGTTTTCATACTGACAACCTAGGATAGGTCACCAGTATTTGATATGTAGGGGTCTGATATCCCAACCCCACACAGATCAGCTCTTCCAGTGCACAGGCTCTCTTTCAAGTAATAGGAATGACGCTGCAATTCCCCAGAACCACCACTATGCAGTGGATGGGGCTTCTGACTACTACTAGTACTTGAATAAGAGCAGCCTACACGCGTTCCCCGTCTACTGCAACAGCTTCAGGCGCCTACAGGCTGCAGGAACAGCTGACCTGTGTTGGGGCTGGGGTGTCGGACCCACACAGATCACATACTGATGACCTATCTTGTGGATGAAAATTACATTTGGGGCCAGAAAACCCCTTTAAGGCTCATTGTATGTTCATTTATTCTGACTGCTTTTCATTTTACTTGTGTTATTTTAGCCATTATAAAGTTTTATTGTAATCTCATCCACTTTGCCGATACTGTAATATACTACAGATTTTTCATGCACAAATCTGGTTGGAAAATCTGCAACGTATCTGTCCTGTGTGGACATAGGCCAAGGATATGTAATATTCTGGATGAAGAATAACTAACTCTACATATTATCAGTGTCTCATTATGTGCAATGTGTAGAACTACAAGTTTCAGTAAGCCATGGTACCTTCATGCTGGCAGAACCTGATGGGAAAACAACCGACCGCCTAGACTCACGCTGCATCAACGATACGTAAGGCCAATAACCAACAAAGTAATCTATTTTGTGCGCTCTGTCAGCTTCTCAGAATCACAGGTTTTAATGTTAAATCCCCTGAACGTCTGAGGAATAAGCAGCATAATGCAGAGCAATGAGCTGCGGCCGCTTCCACTGCCGGCAGACGAGACTTGCCACGAGGCACAGAGGTCAGGACTCATGAAGCAGAGATCTCTCTGAATTATGCTATGGCACAGCTTTGAAAGCAATGGTGCAAATCTGCTTTCTACAGCCAGGCCCTAGAGACTAGACTGCGACATCTAAGATGCAGGAAAATGGGACCTGACAGCAGGGAAATAATGGAGTTTTTCTGAAGATGTCAACCTGGAGTCTTCCCAGTATAGAGTAAATAATAACCCCGTACTCTGCTCTAAATAATGCATGGCTATCAATATAGGATCTGTATGGGGATCTCAATGGAGAAGGATGAGCGCCAGAAAAAAAGCAGACTTGAGTGGTTTGTCATAAAACTAGGACACATAGGAAGACCCTATATAATGAAATGATAATGACCTTCCTCCACTTCCACCGGCATCTCTGCCCTTTACCAGTGCAATATTAGATGTATCATGTTCTTACCCAACACATTCATCATTTCTGTTTCCGACATCTACAACCCTGACTAATGTGAAGGGTGGAAATGTTGAAGCTTTTGCAATTAACACAGACCACAACAGGAAGTCTCTGAGGCAAATATGTTTGCCCCCCCGACCTGAGAATGCCGTGGTAGAAATGAATATTAAGAAATTTGTATGTTTATTTTAATACTGTAGACATAATACATGTCAATGGAAATTTACACTGAAAACAAACAACCCAATACTATGTAAACTCCCTTGAGGGACGTTAAGGTGATGCATTGACCCAGTCAGGCCGGGACATGCGCCCCAGCTATGAACCACTGTATGCAGGTCACCCCTGACCAGGATGGACACCCACTCCTGTACTTATAGAGGGGCTCATTGCAGTTAGTGGAGCCCCAGGGAGCGAGAGGTAAGCTCCATCCTGGGCAGGGGGGACCTGCATGCAGCGCAGCATGTAATATAGATGAGGGGTTCTTAGCCGTGGTGCGTGCCCCTTGGGGTACAAGTACTGCAAGGTGAAAACCACTGGGCTAGCCATCACAATTTGGCTCCTGCCAAAGTTGCGCAGATCCTTATGTCTTGCTTCAAGAACTGACTGTTCGCTTGCTGCCTAATATATCCCAATCCACATGTGCCATTGCCACAAGACTATCAATGTTATTCACTTCAGTATTTTTAATGTTATGGCTGATGACAGAGCCATCTACTGTCACTCATCTCTTCAAGTAGAAGTGAACTGATGGGTTGGGCAGGCTGCTTGTATATACGTCTAGTCATACAGAGCAAGTATATATTATGGAAGAAGTGGGAAGGAAGTATCGGGGCATTGCTTTCATATGAATCATCCTTTTTGAGAGCTATAAAAAAAACAACATACGTTGTACATCCAAATGGTGTCTTGCCATTTATCAGTCCATACTGTATACTGTTAATGTAATACCGCCAACTGTCCTAGATATTGCTAATGGTGCCATTACTGTGATTTTGTAGCCTGGTATACCAATCTTTTTTACTCTTTTTCTTATGTTAATAGTGTGAAAAAATGAATATGAAATCTTAATAAACCAAAGAGAGGATGTGAAAAGGAGCCGCACATTACCCTGAATACCAGAAGACATCTGTATATGACACCATACAGCCATTGTGATTTGTATAAGGCTTTACACTGTACACAAACATGTACGCACATTAGTAACTGGAATTACAGGCCTATATATCTCATGTACGGCTCGCCTGCGACTAGAACAGGCTATAAGGTCACGGCGAGGCTGGTAAGCAGTAAGTTAAATCTCACACGTCCCCCGGTCTTGCTGTGATATCTGTGCTCGGCAAGTTTATTAAAGGATATAAAGTCAGCCCTTGTGCTGAGTGATGTATAGGCAGCTCAGTAAAGCTTCATCTGATGGGGAGCCGGGCACATTAACATTCTACTCAGGCTTCCCACCAATAACTCCACATCACAGTAAAGGGCTGTAATCCTTGTAGAATATATTAGATGTTCACAGCTAAACCTGGGTTTTCTTTATGATGGTTAGTTTTCGGAGGATAGAGGCAATGGCGCTCATTTGATGTGTTTATACCTATTGATTAACAGCAGCCACTGTCACATACATAATACAGGAAGAAATGAATTTCTGGCAAAATTCTTGGCAAGCAAGCGCCGAAAACCCATATCCCGTCAAAAGAAGAGGATTACTTGTCATAAAACAGAGACAGGGAGCACATCCCCTACTGAATCTCTTATAGATACGGATTATAGTATATTCCTATACAAATGCCAATACATAAAACCATGGGGCTTCCACTGTACATATGAATTCTGTATGTGTGGCTCTAAGCCGCCCTCCCCAACACACCAATGTCATATCACCAATACATATTGTATATTTCATACTTTATAGATCTTCAGGCAGATCACATGGATTACCGGAGTCACAGAGATACATTATTATATATGCTCAGTATGTCTGAAATCACCAAGGGTGCCCCCCCACTCAGTAAGCTTAGTCTAAATTATTCAACACTCCCTACACTTTTACTATTTATATGGATGTTAAACAATGATATTTTTTTTTTTAGGCAGAAATAAAGGTTTTAAAAATGAGAGATAAAACACACATATTGTACTTCTCTGATTTGCTTACACTGTGGCTACAGGTATTCAGTATGCTGGGCAGGATTTAGAGGGAGGCAAACTGAGCTATTCCCGGAGACCCCATTGTTTAGGAGCCCCAGAGTATGGCACATTTAAGGGTGGAAAGAAAAAAAATAAAATTTAAGTTCACTGTCAGTTCCAGTAGTCAGACAGTTTGCACATTTACCATAAGCATTCTAAGGGGTTGTTGACACGTAGGAATTTGAAGCAGATTTTTTCTGCTTGACAAAAACTGATGTGGATTTTGACACTGAACTTGAAGCGGAATTTGGAGTAAAGTGCCACTGTATTTTGCCTTTATTGGGCAGGGCCAAATTCCACAAGTGGATCTTGACAAATTCTGCACCGATGGAAAAGGTCCCATTTCATTTGGACTTTTCAGGTGGAATCTGCCTGAAGAACGTGCAGGATGCTTATTTTTTCTGCTAGTTGAAAAAAAAAAAAATCAGCTACTCCCTCCCATTGAAAAGAATAGGAAATTTCAGGCTGAATTTGAGAAGGATTCCTCTTCAAATTCAGCGTCAAATTCCTACGTGTGAACACCCCCTTAAGAAGGCATTCCTCAGGCTTTTATTGCATATCCACAGGATACGTGGTAAATGCTTGATAGATAAGGGTCCCAGAGGAACCTCAAGAACTGGGGTCCCCTGACTGTAGCAAAGAGAGGGATGAATGTGCATGAGTACAAGGGTCTCTCCATTTACTTAAACGCAACTTCCAAAAACAGCCAAGAAGGTAGCTCTATGTGGGTCCCAAGATGGGAATACTCCTTTAACATTAATAATGAGAACTATGTGAGTATTATTTAAATGGGTTTTCTCACGCTACCGATCAGCAAAGTAAAGAGGTTCCCTTCATTTTTTAAACAGGCACAGAGCCCTGTCCTTATAAGCAGCAGTGCCTGGTATTGTAGCTTATACCATTTAATAAAAAGCGTACCTCCAGTTATAAACAACTTTTCATAAATGAATATTACAGGTGAAAATAAGAAACTTTATAATATATCTCATTAAAACTTCTTCACTTTTCAGGTACTTTCTACAGATGATTCTACAGTTTCTAAATATGTCTCTGTTATTCAGCTTTTCCTCGTATTTTTGTGTGGGCCATTTCTATATTTATTCAGGTTTCTTGTCCCTCTCAGATGTTTCAAATTTGAGAATTCATTTGAAGGTATATAATGGGAGGATCCCCCGACATATACCTCCAGCACAATGCTACCATGTATGCCTCTGTCTATAAAACTATGATCCTCTATAGAGTTAAAAATAAAGGGTACAGTATACCAATGTATACTGTACTGCCCCAAACTAGAGGGGTATTCTATATTATGGTATAGTGAGGCTTAAAGTGCGCCTCCAGTTGTAAACTTTTCATAAATGATCAGTGCATATGAATATAAGGAACTTTGTAATATGTCTTATTAAGGAGATTGGTTTCCTTCACCACTTATTGGGCTGTTCTAATGCTCCTTATCTTCAATCTGACTGCTTGTTTATATTATATTCTTCTCTGTCACACATGCCTCACACATGGAGCTCTATGGAGAAGGGAGGGGTGGAATAGAATTCCTACTGGCTAGTTAACTGATTTATTGCTTCGTTCTCTACAGGGGTAGTGTCTTATCTACAACCTAGTGGTGTTAAAAGAATTTAGAATAGCAGAGTAAGGAAACATCAATTATTTGAGTGTCTTTTCTATGCCAACTCCCCTATACATAGACTATAAAAATATGTAGAAGGAAACTCTGTCTGAAAAAATGGAGAAGAAAACTTATTTCTTTAATAAGATATAAGATACAAAGTTTCATATATTAACCTGCACTATTCATTTCTGAAAAGTTGTTTATAACTGGAGGTATGCTTTAAAATTTCAAATATATACTGACCAGTCCTTTTGGCTGGGAATCTAGCGGAGAGTCTTTGTTCAGGTCCCCGGTCTTTACTGTTTGCCTGTGCATGAGCAGAGTCATGGAGACTGGGGATCCGAACTGAGACTCTCTCCTGGACCCCCAGCCGAACAGACAGGTAAAATATGAACCAGAACACCCCCTTAATTTGAACATAACCTAAGACAGGCTTGGTTCATGAGCACAAGAGCTGCTCTCCATTCTGGCTAAGTTTGGTCCCAAGAAGGGGAATCCCTTTATGAAGTCTTCATGAGGAAACCCCTTTAACCATGTGCCCCAAATCAATATGGTGAAGTATTCAAAAGAAGTTTTCTCTAGCAGCATGTTCGAAGTGAATAGCTCTTAAAACGTTGCAGTTTTATTCTCAGATAGTCTATGGTTGTTGTATTGTATGTGCTTTAATTGCAGGTGTACTAAAAAAAAAAAAAAAACCTGCCAACACCTCATATACATATTTATGGCGGTTTGTAAAAGGGATATAAAATGTAATTTCTGTAGCTGCCTCTGGCTGTATTACATGAAGATGTAAGACATCATTTGCAGTATGAACCAACAACATTTAGAGCTTTATGAAATTACTTCCATTACGTGGACTATATATACTCCTCACTTCCTTCTAACGCACATATATTACAATTACATTTAATATGTTCATCTACAAATAATATTTTTACCTCCACCTAAGCTTCCCTAGTCCACATGAAGCAGAAGCCCACTTCATAGCTATTTTGTTCTGTCGCACTACATTAGAAATGAAGGTAAAAAGAAACAGCTTGCGACATTGACTGTTACTGGAGCTCGACTCAAGAAAAAAAATTACCTAACATAAGTCACATTGTGCAAATCAATCAAAAAAAAAATATCATGAGGCAGGCACTACACCACACAAAACACAGTGTCATTTCCGCCTCAGTACAGTCATGGCCAAAAGTTTTGAGAATGACACAAATATTATATTTTCACATGATCTGCTGCCCTCTGGTTTTTATGTGTGTTTGTCAGATGTTTTTATCACATACAGAAATATAATTGCATTCATATTATGAGTAACAGAAGCTTATATTGACAGTTAGAATGAGTTAATGCAGCAAGTCAATACTTGCAGTGTTGACCCTTCTTCTTCAGGACCTCTGCAATTCTCCCTGGCATGCTCTCAATCAACTTCTGGACCAAATCCTGACTGATAGCAGTCCATTCTTGCAGAATCAATGCTTTAATTTTGTCTGACTTTGTCGGTTTTTGTTTGTCCACCCGTCTCTTGATGATTGACCACAAGTTCTCAATGGGATTAAGATCTGGGGAGTTTCCAAGCCATGGACCCAAAATCTCTATGTTTTGTTCCCTGAGCCATTTAGTTATCACCTTTGCTTTATGGCAAGGTGCTCCATCATGCTGGAAAAGGCATTGTTGAGCGCCAAACTGCTCTTGGACGGTTGGGAGAAGTTGCTCTTGGAGGACATTCTGGTACCATTCTTTATTCATGGCTGTGTTTTTAGGCAAGACTGTGAGAGAGCCGATTCCCTTGGCTGAGAAGCAACCCCACACATGAATGGTTTCAGGATGCTTTACGGTTGGCATGAGACAAGACTGGTGGTAGCGCTCACCTCTTCTTCTCCGAATAAGCTGTTTTCCAGATGTTCTAAACAATCGAAAAGGGGATTCATCAGAGAAAATGACTTTACCCCAGTCCTCAGCAGTCCACTCCCTGTACCTTTTGCAGAATATCAGTCTGTCCCTGATGTTTTTTCTGGAGAGAAGTGGCTTCTTTGCTGCCCTCCTTGAGACCAGGCATTGCTCCAAGAGTCTCCGCCTCACAGTGCGTGCAGATGCACTCACACCTGCCTGCTGCCATTCCTCAGCAAGCTCTGCACTGCTGGTAGCCCGATCCCGCAGCTGAAACACTTTTAAGAGACGGTCCTGCCGCTTGCTGGTCTTTCTTGGGCGTCCTGGAGCCTTTTTGGTACCAATGGAACCTCTCTCCTTGAAGTTCTTGATGATGCGATAGATTGTTGACTGAGGTGCAATCTTTCTAGCTGCAATACTCTTCCCAGTTAGGCCATTTTTGTGCAGTGCAATGATGACTGCACGTGTTTCTTTAGAGATAACCATGGTTAACAGAAGAGAAACAATGATGACAAGCACCAGCCTCCTTTTAAAGTGTCCAGTGGTGTCATTCTTACTTAATCATGACAGATTGATCTCCAGCCCTGTCCTCATCAACACCCACACCTGTGTTAATGGAGCAATCACTGAAACGATGTTAGGTGGTCCTTTTAAGGCAGGGCTGCAATGATGTTGAAATATGTTTTGGGGGATAAAGTTCATTTTCTAGGCAAATATTGACTTTGCAAGTAATTGCTGTTAAGCTGATCACTCTTTATAACATTCTGGAGTATATGCAAATTGCCATTAGAAAAACTGAAGCAGTAGACTTTGTAAAAATTAATATTTGTATCATTCTCAAAACTTTTGGCCATGACTGTATATACTGACAATAGATAGTGAATATGGGACACTTAGTTAAAGGGGTTGTCCAGGGCTAAGGTTTTTATGAACCATCCTTAGGATTGCCCATAAATACCTGATCATGGGGGGAGGATGGGGTGGTGCGACAACCTGCTTCCAGCACCTGTCCAATATATCCTACAGGGTCAGAAGCAGCAAAGCTTTGTCCTCTATATAATGGACACCATGCCATCACTGCGTTTCATTGCCCACTGAAGTCATTGGGAGCTATCATCAGCTTCCTCACTGATCAGGTATTTATGGCCTACCCTAAAATAGTATAATTGCACTAGGTTAATAAAGTACACTGTGTGCAGAATTATTAGGCAAGGTGTATTTGAGATGATTATTTTTATTATTGAACAACAACTATGTTCTCAATCAACCCAAAAGACTCATAAATATAAAAGCTTAATATTTTTGGAAGTTGGAGGGGTTTTTTTTTAGATTTGGCTATCTTAGGAGGATATCTGTTTGTGCAGGTAACCATTACTGTGCAGAATTATTAGGCAACTTAATAAAAACCAAATATATACCCATCTCACTTGTTTATTTTCACCAGGTAAACCAATATAACAACAGAAAATTTTGAAATAAACATTTGACATTCAAAAACAAAACCAAAAACAAATCAGTGACCAATATAGCCACCTTTCTTTACGATGACACTCAAAAGCCTTCCATCCATAGATTCTGTCAGTTGCTTGATCTGTTTACGATCACCATTGCGTGCAGCAGCCACCACAGCCTCCCAGACACTGTTCGGAGAGGTGTACTGTTTTCTCTCCCTGTAGATCTCACATTTTATGAGGGACCACAGGTTCTCTATGGGGTTCAGATCAGGTGAACAAGGGGGCCATGTCATTATTTTTTCTTCTTTTAGACCTTTACTGGCCAGCCACGCTGTGGAGTATTTGGATGCATGTGATGGAGCATTGTCCTGCATGAAAATCATGTTTTTCTTGAACGATACCGACTTCTTCCTGTACCACTGCTTAAAGAAGGTGTCTTCCAGAAACTGGCAGTAGGTCTGGGAGTATAGCTTCTCTCCATCCTCCACCCGAAAAGGTCCCACAAGCTCATCTTTGATGATACCAGCCCATACCAGTACCCCACCTCCACCTCGCTGGCGTCTGAGTCAGAGTGGAGCTCTCTGCCCTTTACTGATCCAGCCTCGGGCCCATCCATCTGGCCCATCAAGAGTCATTCTCATTTCATCAGTCCATAAAACCTTTGAAAAATCAGTCTTAAGATATTTCTTGCCCCAGTCTTGACGTTTTATCTTATGTTTCTTGTTCAAAGGTGGTCGTTTTTCAGCCTTCCTTACCTTGGCCATGTCCCTGAGTATCGCACACCTTGTGCTTTTGATACTCCAGTAACGTTCCAGCTCTGAAATATGGCTAAACTGGTGGCTAATGGCATCTTGGCAGCTTCACGCTTGATTTTCCTCAATTCATTAGCAGTTATTTTACGCCTTTTTTTTTTTCAACACGCTTCTTGCGACCCTGTTGGCTATTTGCCATGAAACGCTTGATTGTTCGGTGATCACGCTTCAAAAGTTTGGCAACTTCAAGACTGCTGCATCCCTCTGCAAGACATCTCACAATTTTTGACTTTTCAGAGTCCGTCAAATCTCTCTTCTGACCCATTTTACCAAAGGAAAGGAAGTTGCCTAATAATTAAGCACACCTTATATAGGGTGTTGATGTCATTAGACCACACCCCTCCTCATTACAGAGATGCACATCACCAGATTTACTTAATTGGTAGTTGGCTTTCAAGCCTATACAGCTTGGAGTAGGACAACATGTATAAAAAGGATGATGTGATCAAAATTACTATTATTACAAAATAATATTTGCCTAATAATTCTGCACACAGTGTATATTACAAAAATATTCAGCAAACCCCTCCTTATAAAATACAAAAAAGTAAAATGACTTAGGCTTTAGGTCAGGGCTCATAGAAGGCCACTACAGAATAGTCCAATGTTTTCCTCTTAGCCATTCTTGGGTGTTTTTAGCTGTGTGTTTTGGGTCATTATCCTGTTGCAAGATCCATGACCTGCGACTGAGGCCAAGCTTTCTGACACTGGGCAGCACATTTCACTCTAGAATCCCTTGATAATCTTGAGATTTCATTGTACCCTGCACAGATTCAGGACACCCTGTGCCAGATGCAGCAAAGCAGCCCCAGAACATAACAGAGCCTCCTCCATGTTTCACAGTAGGGACAGTGTTCTTTTCAAGACATGCTTCATTTTTCCATCTGTGAACATAGAGCTGATGTGCCTTGCCAAAAATTTAGATTTTTGTCTCATCTGTCCATAGGACATTCTCCCAGAAGCTTTGTGGCTTGTCAACATGTATTTTTATATATTATTACTTTTGTCAGATTCAAGTTATTTCTGTGACCATTGTGGGTTTTTCTTTCATTAAACGAGGGCTACCAAAAATTTTGTCCATGTGTGTAATTTCCCCTTTATGCCTTATACAGTACAATGACTCCCTTATGACCCCATGCAGTACAACGTCCCCATATAATGGTCCCTTATATCCCCATATGTTAGCCCCGTGTCCCCATACAGTGCAATGCCACCTAATGCCGTCATAAAATTACCCCTTATGTCCTATACAGTACAATATACCCATATATTGACCCCTTATGCCCCCATACAGTACGCCTTTATTTCCCCATATAATGGTCTTTTATGCCCCTATATAGTACAATGCCCTTTTATTGCCCCAAATAATGGCCCCTTATGTCCCCATATAAAACAGTGTCTCCTTATGCCCTCATATAACATCCCCTAATCTTCCCATACAGTACAGTGCCCTCTTATGCCTTACCCCCTACCTCTGCTTAGAGGTAGGGTGATAAGTGCAGATTTCACTTACTATGATTTCACTTTCATTTACCGCTCGGATCTGTCAATGCAATGATTGTTGCCACTTGTATTGATGGAACACACGCAGCTGCAACCGAGTGGACCCCCTCAGGGGTGCTGAGCGCTGGCAACCATACTCTTGAAGACAGCACTATTGCAAAGAGCATCTGTTGCTCTGGCAGATCCAGTCCATCTTTGTATTACATGGATGGCTACTTATTTGAATGGCAGTACAGTATGTAATAATACCTACTACATTTCCGCTGCAGGGGACATGAACAGTATGGCTGGTGATAGCTTACCCCTGCGCTATCAGCAAATAACCTAGGATTTCTGAAGATGGATCCACTGTGATCGGCGGATTACCAGGACTGATTCCATCTAAAACAGGGTAGTCTTGATAAGGTGGTCGTACAGATGTGTCCACTCTTACCTTTGCTCAAATTTTGTTAAGGGCTCCAGATTCTCATGAAACACATTTAATTTTACATTATTATTGCATTGTGCTAGCATAACATATGACAGGCTTCAAGCGGCTACACATACAGGATAAGCCAAGTATTGCAAAATCATGTTTTTTTTTTTGTTTGCTTTTTTAAAGCCGGTCATCTTGCACCACACATCTTGGGATATGCTGAGCCAAGAGGAAAGATAAGAACACATCTGTCTGCATTGCATGGTGTACATCTGTATACATTACGTTAGGGCAAAACATGCAGAATATAAGTAAAAAAAAAAAAAATTCTCCCTGGAGAATGTGCCAGATGTTCAGTAAAAAAGCAAACAGAGTCTAAGTTTCCTGCGGGTTTCCCTTTAGTGCAAAAACCGACCCATTGGTTGACACTGACAATACAATGTGTATTTGAGACTAAATTAGACTGAGAGTCCCAATGAGAACACAGAGCAATGTGACTGAACGTATACATGAAAGAGAGATAATATAAGCATATACTATATATATATATATATATATATATATATATATATATATATATAAGTATTTATCAGTGATATATGCACCTGGAACCTCTCAGTACCTGGCTAGCTCAATATAAACTATACAACACTCTGTAGTAAATACACAATAAGATACACAATCTCATATTTTTCCCTGCAGTTATTAAATATGCATTTTCACCTGTTTCTAATATAAAGTAATAACCACAAACTGCTTCCAGTGTCATCAAGGTCCAGGGAAACAATCAAGATTTATATAGGTGCATAAAATATTAATACGGCAAAACCATAAAAAAGCTTCTCCATAACAGCCTGACAAGAACACAGATTATTGCGCTGGAATAAACGTATCGAGCTGAAAGATTAAGTTGTAGTTGCCACTGCAGACATTATATTATTGTGTTCAATATTCTCTTCTCGGGGTTCAGAGAAACCTGCTGAGCTCCTGTGAAAATCAATAGTTGCTTATTACAGGCATACATAGCTGTATTACTACCTAAATAATCTGCCTGCAATGCACTATGTACATGAAACTCCATGTTGGGGGCCCCTCTGAGCAGCCTATACAAGAGGAGAACATGACAGTCTAGTTAACGTCGGGCCACACAGAACCTTGGAGATATAGAAGAGAATCTAACATGCAAACAATAAAACAAAGCCCCTTTTATCTGTAGGCAGCCAGTTTCCTTGCTTGTGTGAATTAATGTCAGGGATTTTAATACAATTATCCCGATAAGCGGAACGCCAGAGCATGACGATCCTGCAGAACATTCCAACCCTGACATCCTCATTTTTTGTTGAATGTGAGCTTTATCTCCATTCTTGTTCATTTATTTACTTTGCTATAGTGCTTGTGTTTCTTAGTAACCCAAGCTCTTAAATTATCTCCTTGTATCTTTACCTCTTGAAGAGAGCAGTCCTAACAAGGCGGCAGATTTCTTTTGTTTTTGTCTTATTGTATTCTGAAAGACGTCCTTTCTTTTTTGGTTTAAGTCCATTTGATGTTTGGAATTGTTTTTGTGGGACCGCTTGTAGGTTTTTAGTTATGATTATGAAGTGAGTGTAAGTTAGCGTTAAATTTATATGAATTTTTAATAATGACAGAATCTATAAGAGAGAAATTCCGCTAGAATTCTTTTTATAGGTTTATACCTTTCTCTGAGTGTTATAAAAATATATAACAACAATAAACAATTGTACAGGCTCATATAACAAAAAAAACATTATGCATATGGGGCCAACATACACATTCATACATACTACACACTCACACACATGATATATATATATTGTGAGTATGTGAACCAGAGGGCGCTGTTGAGCGACCCAGGCCAGAAAAGGCCCTCAGCCACGCCTTTGGGTGTGGGCGCGTATCTCCAGAACGCTGGAGAAACCTGCATGGAGCAGGAGATGGTGGACCAGCTAAGGACAGAGAGAGAGGCTCTGTCCCAGAAGGGCTGGGGTCCACAGGGGACTGTTGCTGGAGCTGAGCAATAGTCAGGCTAGTTAGGGGCTCAAGGAGTGAGTTAGGGCCCTAACTGCAGCCTAGGTTTTTTGTTGTTTTGCTATGTTGCAGTTAAGCTGAATAAAGCCAGTTTTATTTTACACTTGGACTGTCTGAACGCTATCTTTCCGGCGCCCAGTACCAAGAACCACCGCTGTCCGGACCAGGAGCTTGCCGCCATTTTGAGTCTAATTCCCCCAAGTTGTCACAATATATATATATTTATTATTATTTTTTTTTTTAATGACTTTTATTTACAGGGGTTGTTCAAGGCCCAGTCTTATTGGATACGGATGATCTATCCACAGTATAGGTCATCATTATCAGATTATCAGATCGGTGGGGGTCAGACACCCGGACCTTGCATCAATCAGCTTACAGTCATATGAAAAAGTTTGGGCACCCCTATTAATCTTAATCATTTTTAGTTCTAAATATTTGGGTGTTTGCAACAGCCATTTCAATTTGATATATCTAATTACTGATGGACACAGTAATATTTCAGGATTGAAATGAGGTTTATTGTACTAACAGAAAATGTGCAATATGCATTAAACCAAAATTTGACCGGTGCAAAAGTATGGGCACCTCAACAGAAAAGTGACATTAATATTTAGTAGATCCTCCTTTTGCAAAAATAACAGCCTCTAGTCGCTTCCTGTAGCTTTTAATCAGTTCCTGGATCCTGGATGAAGGTATTTTTGACCATTCCTCTTTACAAAACAATTCCAGTTCAGTTAACTTTGATGGTTGCCGAGCATGGACAGCCCGCTTCAAACTATCCCACAGATGTTCAATGATATTCAGGTCTGGGGACTGGGATGGCCATTCCAGAACATTGTAATTGTTCCTCTGCATGAATGCCTGAGTAGATTTGGAGCTGTGTTTTGGATCATTGTCTTGCTGAAATATCCATCCCCGGCGTAATTTCAAATTCGTCACTGATTCTTGTACATTATTCTCAAGAATCTGCTGATACTGAGTTGAATCCATGCGACCCTCAACTTTAACAAGATTCCCGGTGCCGGCATTGGCCACACAGCCCCAAAGCATGATGGAACCTCCACCAAATTTTACAGTGGGTAGCAAGTGTTTTTCTTGGAATGCTATGTTTTTTTGACGCCATGCATAACGCCTTTTTGTATGACCAAACAACTCAATCTTTGTTTCATCAGTCCACAGGACCTTCTTCGAAAATGAAGCTGGCTTGTCCAAATGTGCTTTTGCATACCTCAGGCGACTCTGTTTGTGGCGTGCTTTCAGAAACGGCTTCTTTCGCATCACTCTCCCATACAGCTTCTCCTTGTGCAAAGTGTGCTGTATTGTTGACCGATGCACAGTGACACCATCTGCAGCAAGATGATGCTGCAGCTCTTTGGAGGTGGTCTGTGGATTGTCCTTGACTGTTCTCACCATTCTTCTTCTCTGCCTTTCTGATATTTTTCTTGGCCTGCCACTTCTGGGCTTAACAAGAACTGTCCCTCTGGTCTTCCATTTCCTTACCATGTTCCTCACAGTGGAAACTGACAGGTTAAATCTCTGAGACAACTTTTTGTATCCTTCCCCTGAACAACTATGTTGAACAATCTTTGTTTTCAGATCATTTGAGAGTTGTTTTGAGGAGCCCATGATGCCACTCTTCAGAGGAGATTCAAATAGGAGAGCAACTTGCAATTGGCCACCTTAAATACCTTTTCTCATGATTGGATACACCTGGCTATGAAGTTCAAAGCTCAGTGAGGTTACAAAACCAATTTTGTGCTTCAGTAAGTCAGTAAAAAGTAGTTAGGAGTATTCAAATCAATAAAATGATAAGGGTACCCAAATTTTTGCACCGGTCAAATTTTGGTTTAATGCATATTGCACATTTTCTGTTAGTACAATAAACCTCATTTCAATCCTGAAATATTACTGTGTCCATCAGTTATTAGATATATCAAATTGAAATGGCTGTTGCAAACACCCAAATATTTAGAACTAAACATGATTAAGATTAATAGGGGTGCCCAAAATTTTTCATATGACTGTATTTGGCTGACGGAAGTCAAGGTATACGGCTGGAAGCAGCTCTGCTAAACTATAGTGCCACATTTCTGCAATCTTACATGTGTCTGAAGCTTTCTTAAAACCTTTCTTAAATTTTTTTTTATAGGTATAGTGTTCCTTTAAAAAGAATTCATTCACTGCAACATTATTCAAGAAGTTGTTCAGTAGGCACTCTGTTAATAGGATTGTGGTGCACATATCTCCAGGATGGTGTTAATGGGGTTGCCCAGGATAAGTGTTTTTTTGTTTGTTTGTTTTTTTTGGCAAGGGGGACCAGGGAGGGTAAAAAATAAAATAAAAAAAACCAAAAGAACAAAAACAAACAAACAAACATACTCCCCTGTCCCCGGTGTTCTGGTGTCTCCCACCGTGGTCCAGTCCTGCCGCTCCGGGACCTTGTTTTGGCGGCATCCGCCACTTTTTTTCACCTTCCCCGGCCCCCTTGCAAAAAAAAACGCTTATCCTGGACAGCCCCTTTAAGTTACAGAAAGAAGACCGGCACTCAAGTAATATGTTTAAAGGGGTTTCCATGAACATAGCCATATATAATTTGTAAACAAAAGTTAAACAATTTTGCAAATATAAATAAACATTTTGCAGAGTTTAAAAGATTTTCTCTACCCATCTTACTGGTGACAGTCTATTGTCTTGATAAGTTGTCAATGAATATGAACATAAGTACAGGAACTTCCTGAAACCGTAACCAAGATTTCATAATTGTACCTCGGTTATCTTCGCATGCATGTGGTGTCTCTGTCGCTTTCTATGTAAGGAGTAAGAAAATTATGGCTGGGTTACTGACAAATGTCAGAGCATAGAAAACTCCTGTATTAATGATCATATCCAAAATAACCAGTCCAATAGATTGTCACCACTAAATTGGTTAGAAGAAAATCTCAAAAATTTTCAAAAATGTTTAACTTTTAATTGTCTACAAATTTAAATATGGTTATAATGATGGGAAATCCCTTGAATTTCCAAGGTTTGCTACAATAACATCAGATAAGCACATTGTGGCATGTTTGGCTCAACCTGAGTCTCTCTCTAGCATATGTAAGTATAACTATGACCTACATTCCTGTAAAACAGCTACATGTGTACAATTAGAAATGCAAGAAATACAGTACAGTTTTATACTCACCCTACCTCTGTACTCCCCGCGCCTGCGCAGTTCTTCAATGAAGCCAGAGGATACTCTTCAGCTTCAGTACACATGCCCCGTACCTCCGGCAATTGCAGAGGGGAAACCGGGGTGTCCATCTTTGGCTTCACTGAAGAACAGCACGGTGGCTCAGTGGTTAGCACTGCAGCCTTGTAGCGCTGGTGTCCTGGGTTTGAATCCTGCCAAGGACAACATCTGCAAGGAGTTTGTATGTTCTCCCTGTATTTGCGTGGGTTTCCTCCCACACTCCAAAGACATACTGATAGGGAATATAGATTGTGAGCCTATATGGGACAGTGACTGACAATGTCTGTAAAGCGCTGCGGAATATGATGGCGCTATACAAGTAAGCATAATAAATAAATAAATAACAGCGCAGGCGCCGGGAGGCGTGCCAACAAAGAAGCTCATGAATAAGCCGGACTTTTCTCGGCGGAACAACGTACATCGGACCCTTATCTAGGTAAGTATAAAGGTTTTTTATTTTTAATGCGCCTGCGGATTGCATTACAACAGGGCGATCTGGGACACTAAACCCCAGGTCTATAAGGACCCGTGGGTGGTTTAGTGTCCCAGATTGACCTGACAGATTCTCTTTAAGGAACTTTATCTGTATAGCCCTGAGGAAAGAAGGGAAAGGGAGGACATGACTGAAACCATAAATATATTATAAGGTATAATAAATAAGCTTCAGGAGGGAAGGGGTTTAATAAAAAAAAACTAAACACAAGAACAAGGGGGCACAATCTGGAGTAAGTTGGGGGGAAGATCAGAAGAACTGTTAGGAAACATTATTTCACTGAAAGTGTAGTTGAGGCTCAGAGCAAACTTTCAGCAGATGTGGTTGGGAAATGTGAATGTGAACATGCCTGGGATAAACACGTCTATCCTAAGATAAAATGGTAATAATATAAGGGCAGACTAGATGGACCATGTCGGCTTTTTCTACCGTCACTCTATCTTTCTATGTATGTAAGCAAATATGTTATTCAGGACGGCAGGAGAACTTGGTGGGGACCATGCGGGGGCTGTAATGACATCTGCGCTAGCTGTTGCCTTATGGAAGACGATCCTGTATGTGAGGACTTGTATTTACTGCACATCTGTATGGCAACCTATGTGTTATAGTAATTGCAGCAATTATAGTAAATGTGTAATAGCAATTGTAGCAATAATAGTAAATATCTGTGCACAAAGACAACTAATATTTCTCTGAAAGAATCAGCTGTGTCAGTGGCTTCTAGTGCTTTAGAATATTTGCCAACACATGCAGTTTATACGTTAAGAGATTTAGGAATATATTACATCAGCAGCCTGTCTTAAAGTTTCTTTGTATCCGGATTATTTTACTATCCCATCTTTCATGTTAGTTCAGAATGTTTCCACAGGAGCCTTTCAGTAAGCCCCGCACAATTTGTGAATATTAAATAAAGATATAGCGTCTTCCCGTCACACAGCTGCTTTCTCTAATGAGAGCGCTATCCTGACCCAGCAACTAGTGGGTGTTCTCGATGGAGGTGAGAAAAACATCATTACAAAAATGCAAATTTTATGCCAATAAACAGGTTGTGGTTTCCATCCTGCGGCTTCATTGTATATTTAAATAGAACAATGCGCACTGTCTCCGGGCAGGATTTACTGGTCTGATATGCTGGATGGAAAGAGACATAAAACAGGTTTTCCGGGACTATGATATTGATGGCCTATCCTTGGGATCATCATTATATTGGTGGGTGTCCAACTTCCAGCCCCATGCTGAATAGACCTGGGCCCTCATGCGAGCACCACTTCGTCTTCTCAAGTCGGTGATGTCATGTTCACTGGTCCCATGACCATGTCAGAGCTGAGTCCCATTCAATAATTGGGATATATTGTAATATGCAGTCATTTTACAATGTGGCGATGCTGTGCATGGTTAGCGGCGATGAGGCTGCAGCTCTTGTCCAAACACTGTGACCCCTTTAACAGTATATGCCAGGTGCCTGACCCTACCTGATCTAATATTGATGACCGGTACTAAGGTTTGGTGATCAGTATCAGAGTCCTTGAAAACCCCATTTAATCCATAAAAGGGTTCAACATAATATAATAGGGGTATACATTAATCGCATATCCAAAGGATTGTCTAATAAGTTTGGGTCCCACCTGTGTGACGCTCAGCTATCTCAAGAATAGGACCCCCCAGTGAGCTGAAAGTAGCTGCTCAAGCAAGACTCTTTACAAGAAAGAGAGTCTGTCAGATGCAAAATGGCTCCCAAATGAATAATAGTACGCTATGTAGGGGACTTTAATAGGAGCAGAAACATACCTTTATGGCCACAAACCAATATCTATAGGTAAGCAAATCAGCCCGCAAGTGCACCAGGAATGGGTCTGACTTGCCAGATTGACCTGTAGGCAAATCTCCCAAATCAAACCCCCGCCCCAGGTGCACTTGCTGGCTGATTTGCATATCTATAAAAATATGATTATCTCTGCATTGCTTCATTGGTTAGAGGTCATAAATGTATATTTCTGCTCCTATTAAAGGGTCCTACATGGCACTATTATTAATTTTGGACCTGACCAACTCCCTTTAACTTCTAGGAAGGACTTACTGCATATTATTATTATTATTATCATTATTATTATTATTACTTCATTATATAAACAGTATTCAGTAAAGGTTGCCCCAGTAGTGGCCAAATTATAAAAAATGGTATAAATTTTGAGTTGAAAGACTTCTTTACTATTTTAGTAACCTGTTGTTGCACCCACTCTGTTTTATCTATATCTCTTTGTAGGTGGGTTCTCCGGAATTGGATACAGTATTACAGTTGTGGTCTCACTAACGCTTTATACAACAGGATCACAGTCTCTCTCTTCCTACTGGCTATACCTCCAGCTAAATAGCAGAATATCCTACTTGCCCTCCCTGCTGTCTTGCCGCTCAGTACACTCATTTTAGGCTGTTATATATCAGGGCCCTTAGATCATTTTCTTCTGAAGGCCTGGCTAACACAAAACAGCCAATGCACTCCCGAAGAGCAGTATCCTGCATTGAACTACAGCTTCTATTGTTTGGGCAATTCATCCAGTAAAACTAGATCTTTTTCTATGTTACATAGGAATAAATAGAGAACGTATCACCCAGCGATCTACATATGGGCAGGCTCAGACTGGCTCACAGGTGAAATTCCTGTTAGGCTCCTGACCAAGCTCATCCTGGCATGGCACAGTACACTCATTGTACACTGAGTCTATATACTGGATAGACTATTTAAGAAACTACCCCGTTTATTTGTATATGCTTGGGCGACTGAGATGACATGTAAGGTGCCAAGTCCACTAGTTAGGCCAACCAATATCCTTCTTCCCTGGGCCCTATCTTCTCAATCACACTGTAGGGGCCCCAATAACCTGTTATCTTGCAGCATGATTCTGCTGTCTGAGGTCTTCTGTTGTTTGGGCACATATCCCTGATTCACAGAGCTAAAAGGGCATGAACCAGGCAGCAGTTACTGACAGGGCCCCAGGACAGAAACAATCTGAAGAAAGTGCTAGGCACCAAGCTACTACTGAAAAATACATTTATGTTGGAGACATTTTAGGAATTTGTGAACTAGTGTTAGGTAATATTTACATGTAGCTGTATAGTGGGACCCAGAATGACTTTTACTGATGGATCCTAGGCACCCCAGTCCAGCACTGCATATGAGCCAGCCATATGGTGGCTTAGATGTTTACACTTTTGCTTTGCGGCACTGGAGTCCTGGGTTTGAATCTGACAAAGGGCAACATCTGCATAGAGTTGTATATTCTCCCCATGTTTGAGTGGCTTTGCTTTGGGTACTCCAGTTTCTTTCCCAAAATATGTTGATATGTTAAAGGGGGAGGGGGGTTAAGACATATAAAATAATATTTAAAACAGGTCATCCTTCCGTATAAAAATCAGAAAAGCAATACTCCACTCACGGATAACCTGCCACTCCATACCAGACACTGCCATGTCCTCTGAGAATCTGTTTTCTAGTCTAGTGATGACATCTCAACAGCATGACATCACCTCTGCAGTCAATCATGGAAAATCCACTTAGGCCAGGGCCATTTTAACACATTGGTGGGCCCAGTGCAAAGGTTTATAAGTGGTTTCCCCATCACTACCACATAGTATAATGCCCCTTAGTGGCCCTCACATAGTATTAAGCCTCCGTAGTGGCCCATCACACTATCATATGTCTCTGCAATGGCCCCATATAATATAAAAGCCCACCACAAATTAAACTGCCCCCCCAGTGACCCCTCAGACATTAACTTGTCCCCTCAGAGGTCCCTAAGACATTATAAAGACCCTCTCCTGGCGCATCCACAGTTCCATGTCACCCTTATGGTTGCCCCCACAGTCTAATGTCTCCCTCTAGTTGGCCCCACAGTTTCATGTCCCCCTTCAGTTGTCCACAGTACAATGTTTCAAATAAAAAAAGAAAAAAACTAAATACTCACCTTTGCCCAGTTCCCTTTTGTCCTGGAGGCTTCAGGGAGCAACAAGTGCAATGTAAGTAACATCACTACACTGTGCCTACTGCTCCTAAGACACTGGGAGCAGAGACAGGGGATGAATGGTGAAGCAGGGAGCAGACAGCACCCTGCTTCACCAATGTATTCAACTCACAGATGAGTTGGAATCAGGACTGCCCAGACTCACTTCCACAAACAGTGGGACAGCACTGTAAATGCTGGACTATCCTGCTGTCCCAAGTGGGCCCCCACTACCATAAGGCCTGATGCAACTACAATGTTTGCCCTATGGTTAAAGCAGCCCCGCCATAGGTTAAAGCGGCACGTGTGAGATTTCCACAACAGACTCACCCATGGCAAAAACCAGCCGAGAAAGGGTAGGCCACAGCTTTCAACTCTTGCACTTCAAGGCTTGAAAAAACGTGGCTGAACATATAGTAATAATTGACATGCTGTGTGTTTCTTTTCTGCAGTGTGTGTTAAATCCCATCCACAACACTAATACTGTACTTTGCAGTTGGTATGCCGCCAGCCATTTTACAGCAGCTAACCTGCTGCGAGTACCCCACGTGTGTCAATGGGTAATAACTCAAATAAACTATAAGTAAGAAATATCTGACCAGGATCATTAGTAATTTAAGGGAAGAAATAAGCACAAGAAGATGCTCTTAAAATACTACTATAACAAAATGACAAATAGATCCATTATCAGATTCAATATTGTGATGATATCCATTCATTCGATGTCTTATTTCTCTGCCTCTGTAGTAACGCATCCTATTCTCACATATATCTTCCTGACACATCTCTTCTCATACTTCGTTGACTCTGATAAATAGATCAGCCATACAATTAATAGATCAGCCTTAAAATTAAACCATCTGTCTAATATTGTGTAGGCCCCATCATGCTGCTAAAACAGCTTTAATTACTGACGTGTTAACTCAATAAGAACTCTGTTGTGCAGGCGCCGGCAGACGTCAAGAGTTGGAGGAGCTGGCCCCACAGAAGGAAGTGATGTTCCGTGCCCAGAAGATCCAGGCAGGAAGACAGGTAAGTATGATGAGGTGAGAGGTGGGCTGAGTTAGTTAGGAAGGGCTTGTAGTAGGCGGGCTGTGAAGGAGCGAGAGAGGGAGGGGGAGGGAGCGAGAGAGGAAGCTAGTGTGAGTCAGCTCTGAGTGAATTGCAGATGATGGTGATGGCGAGAGGTGAATTTTAATGTGCTAGGTGTGAAGTATAGGATGGTGTAGCATTGAGGATGCATTCACATGGTGTAGCTGTAATGCAATTACAATTGCATCAAAACAGCATTGGGGAAAAATGCATGCAGTTTCAATGTGTTTTTTGGTGAGGTTTAATGCTTCAGCTGTAAATTCAAAAACATATAAAAGTGGTGTTTTTTGTCTTTTGGTAAAAAATATTTGGTAGAGGTGCCCCAAGTCTGAAAAGGGGGTGGGGTACATCCCATGCCCCCCTATGCCTTCCTCCACAGACCCAGTTGCCTTAGGCTTAGGGTCTTCCAGGGTTACATTGTGATTACTTTGATGTGAAGAATACTGCTGCATGCTGCGCTATTCTTCCCATCAATTCTGACATAAATGCTGATGGAGGCTCCAAACAAAGCCCTATTTTGTTAACACTTATAACTTACTGCTACTTCAGGGTTACTTCGCTGGACCTTACTTCACTAAGACTAGATTCACACTTGCATAGGAGACTCCCCACAGAATCCGCCAAAAATCAGTATTCTCAGGTTTCAGTATAAAATCCGAATGACAGAAACCCGAACGCTAGTGTGAACCTATTGTAAGGGGTATTTTAGTTAAAAAGGTTGAGAAAGAGGGATCTATATCAAAGTTTCTTATAATCGCCTGTAATATCAATTTATGCAAAGTTTTTTGAAAAGTTACAGTCCATTAAAGTCAGAGTGCAAGTTTGTTTTTTATAATTTAGGAAAAGGGCTGCAGATTGATAACATTGACACAGGTAATTTGTCATCAATTTTTCCAGTGTGACCTCCACCATACATTAAATATTAATGTCATGTAATAGTAGAACAGCGCACATAAAGGCTTCTATTTCTTACAAGCTACAATGGTGTTAGTTCATATAATAGAGGCTGCAGCAGATGGCACAGCTTGGCACGGAGTATATTACACAGGTGTGACAGCATTCTCTTCAGGAGTAATCATTGGAGACGCTCATAGCCAATTCTATAATACTGACAAACCTAGCTATATTACAGCCTTCCCATCCACGTCTGCACCGCTCAAGTGAATGATATTACCAGGCAGTTCACAGACCGGCCAGGAACAGCCTTTGAGGTCCGGAACCAACCATATGTGAGCGTGGAATTAAATGATATTTCAGCAAAACCTTGTCGATTTGGTTTATACAATATATTTCTGCGGATTACAGAAGAAACAGGATTAGTAAAATAAGAAGAAAGTCACTGCAGCGGTTACTGTGATAAAACAGACATAAGAAGACAGCTGCCATGACACAGGACCTGTCAGGAAAACTGGATACTGCTGAAAATTTAGAAGCTATGGGTTTTAGCGTAAAAGCATCAAAAACTAGCAAGCCTATTAAAACACGAAAGTACTGTAGTAGAGCTGACTTTGATGTGCAACTTATTGGGAGAGCAACGTGGTCATAATGCATGTTGGTTGAGGCTAGACCTATACATTATGTTACGTTACGTTCACGTCTGCGCTCTTCTGGAAGAACGGACAGCAACAGATCCCGGAAATGACAGACACAAACGGATCCTGAGGGCCCCCATTGACTATAATCTTTGCAGTGTATTGTGGGGTGGCAGCACTGTCATTTCAGCAGCAGTATAGGAGTGATATCTAGACAACATATAGCAATGATATTTGGTACCATAGTGTATGGAGTTTAGAATTAGGTACTATACGCAATAGTCATTTGTACCCGGTATAACCAGATGACAGTGGCTGAGAAAACGCACAAAGCCAGTAGGGACAAAACTACAATACCTTGTACGACCACTACTGAGTACAAACAGTGTCTTGTGCCAATATGAACATTGAAGAGGCTGCAGAGCAGACCCTTGCAAACAGCTGATCGGTGGCAGTGTCAAGAGATGGACTCTTACCAATACGATAGGCCATTCGTTTTAAAAGGCTGGTTAACCCCTGTAAAGGGGTTGGCTATTTCTGAAGATTTGTTTCTTTCATGTTTATCTTGGCCATCCCCAATAAGCCCATGCTGGGTGCTGTGGGTACCTCTGTAGAGGTGAGGTACTCCTCTAAGCCTGCGCTAATGTCATCCAGTGCAGAGGACACTGAGAAGATATGGATGTCCTGAACGCTTTCAGCACAGATGCATCCGCCATATTGGAACAGCTATGAACATGAAATCTGTTTATAGAGTAACTGAAGCACCTGGCAGGGTTTCTTTTGGAGGGCTCTGAAACATAAAAAAAGGCTTTTTATGCTATTACACAACAGCATACGACATTTTTGAAATATTGCCAGAAAATATCGGAGGGCCAGAGCATCTTCGGACGGCTAAAATGGAGGTTACACATGGAGCTTGATGGACCCTACTGACTATAATGGGATCCGATGGACGAAAAAGCCATAAGTGAAGGACTTGTTTGTCTACCGATTTCAGGCGGACATTACAACGGAGACTCCAATGTGAATGTAGCCTTAAGATTTCCAGAATGCGAGTCTCTCTAAAATTGTTACGTTGTTACTATGAAGTCGCATGTTGCATCACTGACACTATGGCAATGAATATTTAATATAACATGACACATTCATTACAAATCTCCAGCTCTAAAGCAATGCAAAGTACAAAGTGGTTCAGTATAGTAATGTATAGTATAATGACTCCAGCACAAAACCGAATACTCTTTATGTTAATGAAGTGAAATATATTACCAGCCAGGACGGGAATAAAAAACACAAAGAACAATTTTCACAATAACTATACAAGATTATTAATGAGTAAATGACATTCATTTCCTCAATAGCAAAACAGCTCATGCAAGTCATCATCCAATTCTGCTTTCTCACCAAAAATCAGCTTTCATGGGCCATTTCCCAGCAAATTGACAGAAGGAAAACAAGTAAGAAAACATTGTCTTTAATTAATATGCTCCATTGGATATATATCTCCGAGCATCTCCATAATGAAAATCACACAGAAGCTTCTATGACTTCACCAACAGCACGATCCAAATAAAGGAACGTTAATAAAGCAGCTGCTAAACTGTATGTGAAACCTTCGGCTGATAGGATGATGGCTGCACAGTAATAGCAGCCACACTGTAGTGCAAAGAAGGCAATAAAGGGACAGGAACCAGCAATCTACATGTTCCCATCCAAATCAATTGTTGGCTAAATGCACTTGCTTTCTATTAGATCCTCGGTGGCTATAACATTAAGATAACTCACAGTTCTGGGACCTTAATGGGAAGCTCAGATGAGGCTGTAACACATTTCTTCTAAGAGGGCATCTACTCCAAAGTTTTATCTAAGTTTCTAATGAAGAAAATCACGTTGGACATTAAGTTCAGACAACGCTCCGCTCACATTATGTTCAGGGCATAAGTTTGGCGTGCATGTTTGAAAAGTTTTAGCAAACATATGTAACTATATACCAATATAGTTGGTGGATCACCTTGTGTTGGAACTTCTGTCCTTTGTCTAACTGCTTAGGTGCTGCAGTCGCCATTAACTGCAGCATCTAAATGGTTACATTGCCAGGATCTCAGTTATATTTCATCCTGGCAGTTGCAGCTGAAGGCCAGCTATGTGTGTTAGTCACTCAACCAGCAGCATCACTAAGACGTCTACTCATCACTGATTGGTGGGCGACCATAGACCAGCTTCTTGAAGCTGCAAGGGCACTCAGGTGAGCACCGCTTCTACTTTACAGGTCAGTGGTGTCATGCTCATTCATAATGTGGACTGTTTGCAGTTCAATCCCATTTAAATGAATGGGGCTGAGCTGCAATCCTAAGCACAGCCACTATACAAAGGACAACACTGTGCTTTGTAATCAGTTAAAGGGGTTGTCCCATTAAGGAAATGTATCTCGTATACACAGAATAGTGGATAAGCGTTACATTGCTGGGGGTCTGTCAGCTGATCCCCTGACAATTAGGAGAACGGGGGACTAAAAGTCCCTCATGAATATTCCTTGTGAATGGAGCGCCAGTGCACTATTCATTGCTATGGGGGTGCTGGGACTGCAATCTGCAGTCTCTTGGGGGACCCGGTGGTTGGAACCCCAGTGATCTGACACTTATCCTGTGGATAGGGGCAAAAGTGTCCTTAATGGGACAACTGCTTTAAGAGACTGCAATGCTCACCAAACACTCAATCTGTGGGGTCCCACATGTTGGACCTCCACATTTAGATAGAGATTTTCCACTACTGTAAAATATGTGTTTGGCATGATCAGAATGTCTGGTCAGGCAGTTTAGTTGTTAATGTTAATGGTGGGATCAACTGTTCAGCTGTCCAAAATCTAATGTGCACAGTCAGCTTTAGTTGGAACTGGGTTGATGCTTACGCTAGGTTCACGCTATTGTTCGGATTTCCGGAAACCCAGTCCACTTAAAAAGTGGTTACCGTGGAAACCCACAGACCCCATAGACTATAAAACTGCGGGGAGAAAAGTCCTGCTTGGACGGAATCCCCAAACGGAGTGCGCGTGCTGGTTAAAACAAGCCTTAGCTTGTTTTAACTTTTTTTATTTTGCAAGCGGGTTCCTGTTCCAGCAAGCTTCCTCCCAGTCAGATATTGGTTTGATCTGAGATGAACACAACAGGAAAAATGGATACCCACTGTGACACATTCAGAAATCTTATTTTCTTATAATTTAACCTCTTTATTGCTGTATGGGGAAAAAACAGCATGAAAAAAGATATGAAAAGTTTTACGGAGAGAACATCTTTTGCTTTATTATTATTTTTTTTTATAAATTGTTCTTACAACACTGCAAACAAAAGTCACAAGCAATCCTAGAGTATGAAAACAGCGACACTTGATATGCATTTAGTAATTGTCTCCACTAGAAGTCAATGTGATTAAATAATACCCTGCCTTGCATCAGAAATAACAGTGTGAACACTTTCCAATCATAGTTTGTGATTCTGCTCTCCAACATCTGGGATTTGGCCACAAGTAGAGCCTGTTTTCATGCTGTAAGAGGGTTGTCCTCCTCTTTTTAATCAGCTGGATGATTGCGGTAAGTGATTCATGTCTTTAGGAGTGTTCTGTCTAAGGACATTCTGCATAAATATCATCATACACATCATCAGCAGAGTCTCAAAATAACAATTACAGTAATAGCCATCACCATAATTGTGTACTGTGGAGTCCAGTGGTTTGTGGGACCTCGGCATCTCAGCAAGTACAGCGGACTTTAATTCTCTTAGAGCTTTTCATGTCTGTTCAATTGTGAGATCTTCAGGAGTAGCAGCCTCTGAATATTAGGCAGGAACATTTCATCATGTTTCCTAATAGCTTCACGAGGCTCAGTGTTAGTCTTCCAGTTATAACAAGTTACCACTTATCCATGGATCGATAGAATAGGGGGTCCAATTCAAAGTCTTTGACACTAGCGAAGACAGCCGAACGCCGTATGCCCACTTTGGTGTGACAGACATGTCAGAGAGTGTCCAGGAACACCACAGGAACAGTGTCTGAAGTTGTGCTTTTTCTTCCTGCGCCCCAGCCAGTGAAGCAGCATGCAATACCACAATTGGAGGTTATGTCTCTTAGGGTATGATCACACAGAGTTTACAAGTGGATTTTTGAGGCAGAATATGTCCCAAAAGCCACCTCCCAACTCTCCCATTCATTCCAGATTTTTTCCGCTAGAGGGGTAAAAAAGCATCATGATCTATCTTCAGGCGGATCCTGATTTGCAAAGCTCATTGAAATGAATGGGAGGTAGAAAAATGCCTCAAAATTCGACTGCAAAAAACTGTGAACATACCCTCACACTCCCTGTTCTTGGTATATGCATGGTGTACACATGAAGCCAGAACTTGAACATCTGGTTTCATCGTGTATGAGTAAGGAGCAGAAAGAAATATTTCAGACTAAACCCCTGTCAACGGACCCTACCTGGCATTTCAAAAATGGGCAATAACAGTGGGCATCAATGAAAGTCTGCCTATGTGATTGGGACCCCCACTCCAATGGAGCTAGTCTGCCAGGATGACTGGAGGGTGTATTTGGGACACTAAATCCCTGGTCTAAAAGGTCCTAAATGAATTTGACAGGTTCCTTTTATAAGCTTATTTTGCTAACAACAATCTACAGTATAGGGGGTAAGTTGCTGAATGGCGGAGAACCGACCTACGGGACCCCCACCAGTCACGAGAATGAAGTTCTCATTTCATCTGAATGGAACAGTATTTTTTTGAGCATGTGTGTTGTCACTCCATTCATTCTTTATAAATGTTTATCTTACGGATAGGAGGTAACTTGCGGTAACCACAATATCCCTTTAAGAACTCTGTAGCTGGCTGGGGGATAAAAATCTAAGTCCACATGAAAGCTAACATAACCTCACTTAAAACAACTAAGCAGATGTCTTTTTTACTGAAACAGTGTTCAGTCATTTTTTTTTGTAAGAAAAATACACAAAGCAAACAAACACCCCCTCCCCTCCATTCTCCCTAGGAAATCAATAAGGATATAAAACTACACATTTGGACTGGAAAAACTTCCAAACAGTGCTTAAACAGTGGTCATATAATACTAGTACATGGATATACTGAAGCAGTTCTCATGGTGAAAAGTTCTGATGACTGCAGAGCAGGTGGCAAAGGTACATGAGCAGATGTCTAATGGTTAGTGAGACATCTGCCTGTCCTTCACACCCCAATGTGACACTGTTAGCACAGAGGGCGTTCTCCATTGACAAGGAAGAATAATTGAGCTGTTGTAATGATGTTCTGCTGAATTTTACATATATGGTAGTTTTGGTGCTCACCTAAACTTAAAGGGAACCTGTCACGCTCAACAAGGTGTCTGATCTGCAGGCAGCATGTTATAGAGCAGAAGGGGCATTACAACTTGCAATTTATTCATTTAAAGTTCTGCTCTTTTTATGGTCAGGAGTCCAGTGGGCGGTCCTTATCTGTGACTGACCACTCTTCCTGCATGAATGAATATACGAATGAATATATATCATATATATATATCATATATATATATATGAAAAAATGGCCACCCTCTTTGATTTTGCAACAACCTTGACACATTTCAAATATATGCAGTAAAATGGGGATGTCTACGTCTAAGTCAGCACCTATTCACATGAAGACACATAAATGGCGATTGCCGTGTTAGTGGAATGAATGACACAGATCATTACTTCATAGAATTTTAATGCAATGGGACAGAATTACTAATAGGCTAAATTCAGATGGCAGAAAATTAAGAGGAATTTGAGGCGGACATCTCATTTTCCGCACCTCCAGTTTCCTGCCACTGATTAGGCTCAGATTAATGGGCTCATTCAGAGGGGAGTCTCGCAACGTGGCTGAATCAGTTGCGGAATGTGTGCCTAGATCAAGTAGGACACATTTTTTTCAGCATCCTGCATTGATCTCTGCTTCTCATTGTGGCAGAAATAGGGTGGAATCTGTCTCTGATTTTGAGATGGAGTCAAAATGAGCACCAAATTCCTTCGGGTTCTTACTGTCTAAGACCTAGTCTAACTTTACACCACTTATTATTTGGCACATTTCTTGAACATACTGTAGCAACTTAAGCTCCATCCGACTACCATACAAAGCGCAGAAAGTCTCTAAAATGTTGTGTAAAGCATGTACTGCCACATTTTCTAAAGTAATCACAACCCACCAAGGTGAGCATTTTAGATGAGTGATCTGATACTTTGTATCCTTTGATGTTACACTATTAGCGCTCTGCGTTGTTTTTTCTCTTTTCTCCACATTTTCTAAAGTAAATTCGCCCAATTGTTTGTGCCTATAAAAACGGAATTTCTAAATTATGAGCTGAGATGGCAGAATGACTCTACTTACAACATATGACCTTATGAAAAAAGTGACCTTTTCTATATTATATGAAAAATTGCTTTGTGTTTACCTAGGGTTAAGGGCTTTCTGGCTGCCATGGAGACAGCGCCCACATATTGATCAGTAGTATACGACTGGGAGTCAATCGTATGCTCATAACAAACCCAGCATACAATACAGAAGTTACCTGGAATGTCCGGAATACAAGGGGAGGTTGATAGCGCCCATTACTTGTTTCTGGTGAACACAATTTTAGGTTACTGGTATCTTCCCTTTACATCATAAAAGAGCACATTCAGGTGAAAAGAAATACTTTTCACAAAACATAAGCGTTATATTGTAAACGTAAAAGGAAAATCCAGCCAAAATAATGGATCTGATAAATAGAAGCAGATACTTCACATGTTCAGCTGCAGGTGTGTTGTAGTTATGGATTTTATATTCATATGTTTTTATTAACTTTTTGAAAGACAGTTCCACAAAACATTAACCAAATGGATGACGCAGCAGCCCATACAAAACAAGGAAGATCAGACACAACCAAGTCAGTTGTCTCCTGTAACCTAATAGAAAGCGACCCCCTAATGAAAAGAAGGAACATGGAGAGACAGGGAGGATGTGTATGTGCAGGGCGAAGGCAGAACACAGGAAGGGGAGCGCCGTCCCTGATATAGTGCCAGCATAAGCTAGCCCATGAATTAGGAAAATCAAACAAGTGGGTTATGCTATGTTCACATCTGTGTCGGGGAGACCATTTTGGTCCAATGCTGGACCAGAAAAACAGAAAAAAACATTCAGTCTAATGATGGACATGAATAGATCCTGAGGGACCCCACTGACTATAATAGGATCCATTGGATGTCCATCTTTTGCCCGCTCAAATTGCCGGACAAAAAAGTTGGGCTTGCAGGATTTTTTTCTGCAAGATTTCTGACAGATCTGCGCTGGAAGGACACCTGGTACAGATGTCAACGTAGCCTTAGCTAAAAAAACAAAACCAGTTCAGGTGGGATTGCTGCTGTGACTTTGATTTTTTATTTAGGGGTAAATGCTATTTAAGGCCAGGTTCACATCTCCATTCAGGCTCTCCATTTCTGGTACAGGAACAGAAAAATGTAAACCAAGCAGTGGACAGATCTGCTTCATGACAGTCACCAACACCCCCCACAATGGCTCAGTGGTCAGCACTTTTGCATGGAGTTGCATGTACTGTATGTTCTCCCCGTGTTTGCGTGGGTTTCCTCCGGTTTCCTCCCACACTCCAAAGACATACTGATGGGGAATTTAGATTGTGAGCTTTATATGGGACAGTGATGATAATGTATGCGGATTATATTTGGAACTATATAAGTAAAATAAATAAATAAACCCCATTGACTAGGATGGGGTCCGTTGGATTTCCACTATGGTGTTCATCATTTTGCTAACAAAATCGTGAAGCAAGTCGTGCATGATTTATGGCAGAATCTTCCATGGAGGCTCTGAAGAAGATGTGAACATAACCTAATATGTCAGGCTTTGTAAGAAGGCTCAAACATATTTCTGTATTTTCTAAAAACCGTATTGTAACTGAACGGAATAAACAATGTAAGTATCTTATGGCCCATTCAAGTTATGTCACTTGACCTTCACTTCAATATTGTCATAAAGCTGAGGCCACAGTACATTTAACTTAATAAGCAAGAAATATTCTGTCAGGCATAGAGCCTTAGCAATGCAAATAGGTGAAAACCGAAAGACTGCAACTCACGACATGGAAACATTTTCATATAACATGTCTCATATCTCTTGTTATCTCAGGTCAGTGATCTGTAATACGGGGGCACCTCAGGGTACGGTTCTCGCCCCTTTCCTCTTCACACTGTACACTGCAGATTTTAGGTGCAACTCATCCAGCTGCTACCTACAGAAGTATTCTGACGACTCTGCAATAGTGGGTCTCATCACAGATAATGATGACAGGGAGTACAGAGAACTGACCGGGATTTTGTGGACTGGTGCCACCGGACCACCTGGTTCGCGGGGAAGACCAAGGAGATGGTGGTGGACTTCCGCAAAGGCGAGCCCTCCTAAACCAGTGGACATCCTGGGGACGGGCATCGAGATTGTGAACACCTATGTCCTGGGTTTGCTCCTTAATAATAAGCTGGACTGGGCAGATCATATGGAGGCCCTGTACAGGAAGGGCCACAGCAGGCTCTACCTGCTTGGAGCTGAGAGCCTTTGGAACGGGGGCACTTCTTGAACTTTCTTCACTCGGTAGTGGCATCAGCCATCTTCTTTGGAGTGGCCTGCTGGGGGAGCAGTATATCAACCAGGGACAGAAATAAACTTGACAAGCTGATTAGAAGGGCCAGCTCTGTCCTGGGGAGCCCACTGGCCCAGTGCAGGTGGTGGGTGACAGAAGGATACTGTCCGTGGTGAGCTCCATGCAGAAGAAGAAGTCCCATCCCATGCATGAGACTGTGTCGCGCTGGCAGTACTGTCAGTGACCGACTGCTCCACCCTAGGTGTGAGGGAGCGCTATCGGGTCTTTCCTCCCCACCGCGGTTAGGCTGTACAACCAACACCGACCTAGCGGAGATCATTACACACAGAGAACTGAAATATCTCTCTGCCTGTTAAATCCCCCCCCCTGCTCGCCCTATCTGTCTGTCTGCTATCAATGTAATGCCTCTCACCTTGGAATATTCCTGTACATGTTGTATTTGTATTTGTATCTGCTTATCTTTGCTGCTGTAACACACTGAATTTCCCCATTGTGGGACTATTAAAGGACTATTATTATTATTATTATTATTATTATCTGCCTTCCACATATTCAGTAAAACTCCGCTCATTTCTTCTTTATTAATATCCTCTGAAAGATGAACAGGTCAAACCACTGTATTATGCGGCATTATGTTTTATTTTTTTATTTTTTTTTTTCCTCTGTTTAACTGCTTATACGTTGCTATTTATTGCAAGCTACAAAATAAAAAAGGTCTAAAAACAGGACAAATAGAAACTGGCACATTTTACAGAAAAATATAGACCTAGTCCATAAAATCACACATTGAAGCAGATTTACTAAGACAAATGACCCACAATTCAATTTGCACTAAAAACTGGTGTAGATGCAATGTGCCACATTTACAGAATTTTCTGTGCCTTGCTAGAAAAGGGGGCATGGAGTGGTGAAAAGACTGTGGCTTAAATAGGTATTGTCGTTTCAACAACCACTGCATATATGAATAGTATGGGCGATTGTAAGAAACTTTGTAATATATCTTATTAAAGAGATTTGCCCCTTTATGCTCTTATCAGGAAGTTTCCTGCTGCTAAAACAACTTCTACTGTGAAAAACACTGCAGGACACAGGACTCAGATTACTCATGTCTACAGAAGTCTATGGAGAGAGGAAGGAGGAGGAGGTAGGAGGAAGTGCAAGAGCGAACAGAAGAAACCAAGAGTTAGACTAACGCTAAAGATGAACATAAGGCCTCAATCATAACCAAAGCACTTTACTCACATCAGTACGTCAGTACTTCTCTATACATGTCATGCCTTGTCTGCTCATTGTGTGCAGTGTATGACAGCTAGTCTCCACACAGCTTACAAAGGACTGCTATTCCCAGATAAAGCATGAAGACGTGGAAACTTCTGCAAACTATGAGTATAAGTATTAAAATGTCCAGAAATAGCATTACTTGTGGTACACAAATGGCAGCTTACCCTGAAAAGTCAAATGAAACCACAAGTACCCTTTAAACTGTGCAAAATTGGGCCAGAGTATTGGCACAAAACATTGGTCCAAAGTAAGACAGCAAGAGGTGGCATAAAATCAGAAAAAGGGCATCTAAGGATGCAGCAAATTTATCACGTGACATGAAATTCTGTGATAAATTTGGAGCATATAGTATAATTTAGTCTAATAATGGAACAGGAAGCAGATAGCTCTGTTCTCTTTGTAGTGGTCAGGCCAGGTACTGCAGTTCAGCTCCCATTCATTTCAACAGAACCTAAGCAGTAACTCAGTTTTCCCACCACACAGAGAACAAAGCGGTCTACTTCTTGCTACATTCTCTGTGTATCAGTTACTGAGAATAGCTAATTGACAGGGATGTGGGTTATCAGACCCATGACAGATCTGATATTAATGACCTATGTTTAGGATATGTCATCAATACTTTTGGCCTAAAAAACACTTTGTAATATCTCTATTTATTAGGTTAATCTCTTCCTCATCTTTACTCGGGCTGAGTGGTTACATAAGACTCTTTCTCTGTATTCATCTCACACACTGTACTCTACAGAGAGGGGAAGGGGAGGAGGAGGCTGTTAATGGATTTATTGGCTCATTCTGTACAATCATAGACTCATATATTGAAAAGCAGCAGTGTTAAAAAAGCTCCTTGACCCACAGTGTAGCAGCTGCAGATATTTATATATCTTTTCCAGCAGCCTTTTGCCTCCTCTCTCCCCTGTCCATAGATTAATATGTAAAACGTAATGTATAACTGAAGACGGAAACATATTTCTTAAATAAGATATATTGCAAAGGTTCTTAGATTCATCTATACTATTCATTTATGAAAGTTGTTTTATATTTGGAAATACGCATTATGAAAAAAAAAGAAATTGGTTATAAAACAGGTTGTGAACTACTTTATTACGAATGTTAAATAAATACAATCAATGGTCACAGAATTCACAGGGGTGCTGTATATAGAAACTGAGGCCACCATTGTGAGGATTTGAAGAATAGAGGCATGTAACATGTTATAGCAATAATTGGTATAAGCTGGATAATTGCCACGAAGGGAGTTCTGGTTGACTTTGTTTGTAGCCACGAGAAAGGATAGTACGTAGATGAGGAAGAACATCTAAGGTGCCCAAATATAACCACAGCTGGTGTCACACAAGGGGGAAGCAGAATTTCTAAACATCTTTGACAGTTTATAGGGGATATTATACCATCTCAATAGCATCTTTGGAAAGGGAATGACTGGGTAATGAAATATCCTCTTGAAGGAGGAGACAACCGGAAAGATCAAATCTGCACATATTTATTGAGCAAAGAAGAAAACCCATAAACTTGCATCCTCTTTGTGCCAATATCCTTCCAGAAAAAGCTAAAAAGAAGTGAGCTGGATATAAAGTGATACTAAATGGTATGCGCAGAGCCCATCTCACTTTACAGCATACAATACATCTAGTTTGATATTCATTAAATATTGATTTCTAAATAATACATGCTGAATGCCATACTATGGGCGATATAGCAGAAGGCATTGTCACAATCATCAATATGCATGTACCCTCTAAGTACTAGGCTCTCTTAGAAGGTGATGTCCTGAAGAGCTGTAAAGTTTTATAAGAACACAGTCATTACCTAACTTGCAGCAATAAAGATCTGTCCTCTCCAATGGTCAATGTACTAATGGATGTGCAATTTTAACAAAATCCAGGTCCAGTTTGAGTGCTTTTGCTAACTTATGTGTCATCTCCCACTCACCTTAGAGCTGGCGTCCTGGTCTCCCCTGCCACTATCTGCTGACGTGCCTTCATGACTGGCATTTTGGGTGTCTCTCCTGCTACCCTTCACGGGATCTCTGGGTATGGCTTCCTTCATTGTATTATGGTTCTACCGGGTCCCCTGCTGCCAGTTATACATGCACCGGCTGATTCCCATCTCCTACAGGGTCAACGTACACCAATGGATCTGTGTCCCTACCAATGTCCAGACTTCATAGGACCCTTGCCCACCATTCCTGTGTCTGAATAAAGTCCACTTGGTTCCCACATTCGAGTAAAGTCTTTGTTCTTGATTTTACAGTTATCGACCTCGCTTGTATACTGTATTGCCGTGTTTGTCAGTAAACCACAGGATAGAGGATAAATTGCTGAGACCCACACCAATCATGAGAACGGGGGGTGTCTTACTCCCATTGAGAATATAGCCGCAGTGGATGCCTACATGCCCGAATTCCATTCTTTTCAATGGGGAGAGGGGCGTGTGGAAGATAAAGTGCTGTACTTTGGTTATTTCCAGCGCAACCATCGAAATAAATGGTGATGGAGTACATATCTGGAAAATGTCACATACTCAATAAGAGGAAAAAAAAAAAACAGTTCTCAGGCTAGGTAGGCTTCTGTGAAGTTGGACCCCCACTGACCAGCAATGTAGCTCTATCCTATGGATAACCCCTTTATGACTGCACTTTATATATGTAAAGTGAAGAAGACCTGCATCAAAGCATATTAGTGTTTCTTTGGTTTTATTCGATATCGAAGCTTGTGGGAAGTCCTATACAGTGACAGACAGCCTTGACTATATCAGTGTGCATATGCTTATATCGATCAGTCACTGGGCAGGACCGCCCACTTGACAAAAACTCAGAATGAGGAGAGAATGACATGAATGAAATACAACTTATACTGACTCTTTTCCCACAAAACTATATATTAAAACATCAAACAGTGCTATCTATATAGGGATAATGCAATGATGAGGAAATCTGCTTTAACCCCCCCCATTGCACTCACAAATTTCCCAGTATCCCAGGGTCTCTGATCTGAGGGCTCCTCAATACGTCCCATCTGCCCTGAGTGACAACTCTAGCAACCTTCTAGTTGTATGCTAGAGCAGTCATTCAAGGGTAGGGTGAAGTTGGGAAGTCTTCCGGGCAGAGATCCCAGGACACCACACAGGACAGGACTGCTCCCATTGACTTATGATCACAGTTGAAGGGGCATAAAACTTGTTTGCCTAGGTCATGCAGATAGTATGAAGAACTATCTACATAGGTTTAAACCACTTCACTCGTACTTATCTACCTCTGTCAGCAGTTTTGACAGGTAACGACTGCTGACAGACTCCCTTTTTGTGTGTTCCTGTTGATCCCATTGTGGTACCACCCCTGTGTCCTAACCTACTTTTACCTCAGCTTCACGTATACAATCTTGACATGAAAGAACATTGAATGCTATCCAGAAAGTAGATGATGTGACTTGGTGAGTGGATTCACAAGACCACCCAATAGATTAGATGCAGGTTTTATCGCAGGTCTGGCCTTTATAACATACAAGTATCCTATAGATCAGCCTGCAAATACCCTTAATCCATTTCTGATAGAAATGTTAATGAATGACACCATAATAAATCAGTATTAGTGACATTACACCACTACAAATCTTGCTTGGGTGGTAATTCAATATATTTACCATCATAAATCAAACTAGTCTTTACGCATGCAGCTTATCATAACAACCTCACTAAAAAAGATCATTTTAATCATAATCATGGATAGGATAATAATGAAAAAAAAATCCCTTTGAGAAATTAATAATAGCTAAATGTCGAAATATCTGATAAAAGCAAACAGGAAAAAAAAAAATCTACAAATTATTAAAATGCAAATAAAGACACAATCCACGCGGCTAGATGTAATAAACCATGGAGTGCTGAAAAGACTACTTGATAAAATTAATATACCCTTTGTACCCAATTGCTAATACCTTACTTTACTATTGCTAGAACTGAAATTATAGTGATGTGTCTAAAGCTGGACACTGGTATGATAAGAAAATTATTTGTGTTAAGAGAATCACATTTATTTAAAGAGCCCCCGTCATCTCTACTGATGGGCCTGTTTTAGTAAATACAGATGTGTCCAGCTTGAGTTATAAGTCTGTGTTTGGGCCTCAGCAGTTACCTGGGGGGCATCAACATCATGACGCTTTGATGAAAGCGAGCAGAGGCCACCTTGGAGACCCAACGAGGAGAGGAAACGTGAGTATAAGTTGTTATATTTTTCAGCACCTCCCCTACAATTATTATACTCCAAAGTTTTTAGTTGGTGATCCCTAAAAATCTTGGGTTTAGCCAAATCTGATATTTTTGGGACCATTCATTACAAACCAGTTTAAGCTTAGCCATCACCCTTTAGTCCTCCCTGGTCAAGATGCTGGGATCAGAGAGTGTAAAGTAATTCTTAAAAGCGGTTGTCCAGGGAGTTTAAGTTGACTTACCTTGTCTGGCGAATGGTCATGATGGACCCTCATCCCTCCTCCGAACTTAATTACCTCTGAGATTGTAGGAGGAGGGGACGGAGCGACCCAGCAAGCAGAGCACTGCTTCCAATCCCAAGACTCGGGGGTTATGACTTGGCCAAAATTCACAGGTCCATCATCATCCGCCCAATGAGGTAAATCAATTTAAACTCCTCAGACAACCCCTTTAAGTTGAGCTAACAGTGCAGAGATAAAGTTAAAGAAGACGACGACAGGAACTACAGTAGTTTACATTTGACAAAATGTGAAAAAAAAATTCAAAGACAACAACAAGAAAAAATAAAATTAAAAAAAACCGCATTACTTACAACGGTCACATATTGCTTGTAAATACATGAAAATAAACTTTGGTGGAAGTGTCCCTATAAAGGGACACAGCACAATTCATTTTTATGACAAATTATATTTTTTGCCTCCCTTGACCACTATGTAACACTACGTGCCCCGGCAATTTTTCGAAAAGATCTGTTCTGATTTTACTCAGTGATCCACAGACCTGACAGAGCCATTGTCAGACTCCACGTGCACTGCGGATTTACTTGTTCATACTGGATGTTCTGTACTCTGAAATAAAAGAAGACAAAGCCACGAACCCCTGCTTTAATGGTAAGGGAAAACTGTCAGATTTAGTTTTGGCGTGTTACATTATCAAGGCTCCAACATTTTAAGTATCTGTCACCTCCGAGTGTAAATGTAACAGATAAACGTACAAGTCTCAATCTCTGTCTTGAAAACTATTAAGAACTCCATAGCTAAGCCAAGCCACAAGCATGTAATCATCCTGCCACAATACTACAATTGAGATGGTACAATATCAGAAGCTACAATATACCACCCCCAGCTATCAGAAAACAATCCAAAAGAAATTATTTTGTACAAAATCAATTCCAATAATGACAACTGTGTAATTTTTATTTTTGAAAAGTTCCAACATGGATCTGACAATGACTGGTATGAAGAGCAGAAGAAAGGAGCCACATATTCTCAACAACCGATTGATTTTAATTAAAGTATAAATGATACATGACAGCAATATAGAAGAAGATTTTATATATATATATATATATACATATATATATACAGTATATATACACACTAGCAGCACAGGTATATTTCATTTTTTGTTTGTGTAGTGGCCCCATAAGAATTGGCCAGTTTTGCACTTGACATCTAGTATGGCAGTCCAGTATAGGTATAGTCTATTTATGGTTCTGTTATGGAAACCTGGTAAATGAAATGTGAACTTACAGTACAGACCAAAAGTTTGGACACACCTTCTCATTCCAAGAGTTTTCTGTATTTTCATGACTATAAAAATTGTAGATTCACACTGAAGGCATCAAAACTATGAATTAACACATGTGGAATTATATACTTAACAAAAAAGTGTGAAACAACTGAACATATGTCTTATATTCTAGGGTCTTCAAAGTAGCCACCTTTTGCTTTGATTACTGCTTTGCACACTCTTGGCATTCTGTTGATGAGCTTCAAGAGGTAGTCACCTGAAATGGTCTTCCAACAGTCTTGAAGGAGTTCCCAGAGATGTTTAGCACTTGTTGGCCCTTTTGCCATCACTCTGCGGTCCAGCTCACCCCAAACCATCTCGATTGGGTTCAGGTCTGGTGACTGTGGAGGCCAGGTCATCTGGCGTAGCACCCCATCACTCTCCTTCTTGGTCAAATAGCCCTTACACAGTCTGGAGGTGTGTTTGGGGTCATTGTCCTGTTGAAAAATAAATGATGGTCCAACTAAACGCAAACCGGATGGAATAGCATGCCGCTGCAAGATGCTGTGGTAACCATGCTGGTTCAGTATTCCTTCAATTTTGAATAAATCCCCAACAGTGTCACCAGCAAAGCATCCCCACACCATCACACCTCCTCCTCCATGCTTCACGGTGGGAACCAGGCATGTAGAGTCCATTCGTTTACCTTTTCTGCGTCGCACAAAAACACGGTGGTTGGAACCAAAGATCTCAAATTTGGACTCATCAGACCAAAGCACAGATTTCCACAGGTCTAATGTCCATTCCTTGTGTTCTTTAGCCCAAACAAGTCTCTTCTGCTTGTTGCCTGTCCTTAGCAGTGGTTTCCTAGCAGCTATTTTACCATGAAGGCCTGCTGCACACAGTCTCCTCTTAACAGTTGTTGTAGAGATGTGTCTGCTGCTAGAACTCTGTGTGGCATTGACCTGGTCTCTAATCTGAGTTGCTGTTAACCTGCGATTTCTGAGGCTGGTGACTCGGATGAACTTATCCTCCGCAGCAGAGGTGACTCTTGGTCTTCCTTTCCTGGGGCGGTCCTCATGTGAGCCAGTTTCTTTGCAGCGCTTGATGGTTTAGGCCACTGCACTTGGGGGCACTTTCAAAGTTTTCGCAATTTTTCAGACTGACTGACCTTCATTTCTTAAAGTAATGATGGCCACTCATTTTTCTTTACTTAGCTGCTTTTTTCTTGCCATAATACAAATTCTAACACTCCATTCAGTAGGACTATCAGCTGTGTATCCACCTGACTTCTGAACAGCACAACTGATGGTCCCAACCCCATTTATAAGGCAAGAAATCCCACTTATTAAACCTGACAGGGCACACCTGTGAAGTGAAAACCATTTCAGGTGACTACCTCTTGAAGCTCATCAAGAGAATGCCAAGAGTGTGCAAAGCAATAATCAAAGCAAAAGGTGGCTACTTCGAAGAACCTAGAATATAAGACATATTTTCAGTTGTTTCACACTTTTTTGTTAAGAATATAATTCCACATGTGTTAATTCATAGTTTTGATGCCTTCAGTGTGAATCTACAAGTTTTATAGTCATGAAAATACAGAAAACTCTTGGAATGAGAAGGTGTGTCCAAACTTTTGGTTTGTACTGTATATTGGCTGATACACGTCATATGACTGAATATTTAAGGACCTCCAATCTGCTATTGACTCATACAGGTCATAAATAGCTTGGTTGCTATGGAAACCTAGTGTAAAGCTGTGTGTGTGTGAAGATTGAAGAACCTGTGATTTTCCATTGGTCCATAAGCGTCGTGTGATCATGTGTATCTCCGTTTGGCTATCAGTGAAAAACCTGTGATCGGTTGTTATGGAAAACCTGAAGTAAAGCTGTGTGTATGTGACCTTGTCTAACAGTGTGATCCACAACACACTGCTGACCTATAGTAGTGAAGAAAAATGGCTGGGTTGTTATGGAAACATGGAGTGCAGCTGTGTGCATGTGGCTGACAATGCCTTGTCAAATTGGAGACAGGCTTGGATCTGCTGGGAAGTTTCAGCAGCTCGCTGTTGTCTGTGACATACCTTGTCAGATTGGAGACGGGCTTGGGTCTGCTGAAAGTTTTCATTAGCTCGAGCAGCAACCATGCGCTTTGCTGCAGGAGGCATGAGTAGTTTAAAAATGTTTCAATTTATAAGAATGCTGACATCCAGTATAGCAGTCCAGTCAGTGGCGTTAATACCAGGGTAGCAGCAGTAGCAGCTGCCACAGTGCCAGGGACATTAGGGGGCCCAGCGGGGCCCTGATGTTTTTCTTTCTTTGTAATGATTCTGCCTAAATATGGCCATAACTCAGCTATATTTTGGTCTCTGGGTATAGGATATCCCTTCTTCCTTGCTTGCATACTGTGCGCAGCTACAAGCCTAGGTGCATATTGGCAGTAGCGTCTAGGCTGGAACAATAGGGCTCCATTGTATTCCTATACAGCCCTGGCTGATCAAACAATAGTGCATTGTTCACGCCTGGGCTGTTGATCAGATATGACTGATAACAGGGTATCAATTCACTTTGTCTCATCTACATACAAAGGGTCTGAACGTGATTGAATTAACTCATCAGACGTACTGTCGCCGGTGACCTCATTCTGGGAGGGGGCATAAAGGGTATAAAAGATGAGTTAAGAGGTCTGTGGGAGGAGATTATGCAGGAGATTACACTAAGAGATCATGCTATGGAGTTTTGGGCTGAGACCATCACAGACTTCCACTGAGAGAGACTTTGACTGAGATGCTACTATGAGCAGGCAGGTTGGAATGCTGCTGCTGACGATGATGAGCCTACAAGAGACTGTGAGAGACTGTTATGAGAGCATGCAGGCGGGATTATCGTTTTAATGCCACATGCTGAAAAGCCTCCACTGGTGACTCACACATGCCATGTGTGAGTGTTGGACTATAGAACCACATCAAGGACATGTGTGGTAAAGTAATCATTTCACCTTTAATCCCTTTTATTTTATTTGTACTGTATCTTGCAACTGTTAGTGCTTGCATATGTCTGCATATCTGTTCTGATCTGTATATGTTAGATTTTAATACCGACCCATTTAGGGGTTAATAAATATATAAAATTTAGAAGGCTTGTCTTGTATTTATCTGGTGAACCCGGCACTCACTGGCGGTGAGTGTGGTTCTTATATGAAAGAGGACTCAGGGTGTGGCCAAAGCGGTTTGGCGCACGGAGGATCTTTCACACTTTCTTTTAATAGGCCGTTACCTGCTGCTGTAACACCAGCAGGTAACGGGCCCTATTTACTTACTGATCCCCGCTACTGCTTACGGCCGCCTGCACTTCACCTTCTGCGGAAGCAGCTGTGAGCAGGAGTGGCGATTGGTAAGGAAGGTCGCGGCTCGCGAACCCAGAGTATAATAATTGTTTATGGGTGGTCCACAATGGGGCATAATACTATGTAAAGGGGCCACTGTTGGGCATACTAGTGTGTGCAGGGGCCACTATGGGGCATAATAGTGTGTGCAGGGGCCACTATGGGGCATAATACTGTGTGCAGGGGCCACTATGGGGCATAATACTGTGTGCAGGGGCCACTACGGGGCATAATAGTGTGTGCAGGGGCCATTACGGGGCATAATAGTGTGTGCAGGGGCCAATATGGGACATAATAGTGTGTGCAGGAATGCTGTTTGTGTGGGGGTGGGCGGTTGCCGGGGGGGCCCCATGTCAAATGTTTGCTTTGGTGCCCAGCTATCCCTAGTTACGCTACCGAGTCCAGTGCAGGTACAGTCTATTTATGGCTGTGTTGTTATGGAAACCTGGTAAATTAAATGTGAACTTATATTGGCTGATACACGTGATATGACTGAATATTTAAGGACCTGCAAACTGCTATTGACTAATGCAGGTCATAAATAGCTTGGTTGCTATGGAAACCTGTGTACCTGTGGAGACTAAGCGCCTGCGAGCTTCTATTGGCTGATAAGGGACATGTGACCATGTGTATGGCAGTTGGAATATGAGTGAAAGACTTGCAGGCTTGTATACACTTACACAGGTCATTTTTTGGGAATACTGTATCTCAGGAACGGTACGTCCCAGAGAGCTGAGACCCGGTCTAAAATCTTCCTGGACACCTGATGTACCTGTGTGCCAAATTTGGTGAAGATCGGTTCAGTTGTTTGGCCGTGCATAAAGAACAGACAGACAGAAACTCATTTTTATACATATAAGAGATAAATACGCACTCTATAAAAAGACTAGTTACTATCACAGGAGGCTTTTTTTTTCCTGGAAGCTAGGTAGACACAGATAATTCAGTTTGACTGAGCAACGTAGGGTTGGTTTTGCCAACAACTAGAAGTCCCTTTAAGAACCACATGTTAGACGGTGGGTATCGCCAGCAGGCTTCAAAGAAATGTTTATTGCTGCACTCATGTGCTAAAATGCTACTATAAGTATAGCTGTTGTGATTCTGACACACTCAGAAGTTATGGTGGCCATACACAAATGAATAGCTCTCAGCTGAACTCTGACCACCGCCATTACACACATTCACATCTGGCTCAGCTGGGTGTGCATGCATTCTAAATAGGGATACAGGTACTGCTGAAATTGTCAGGTTTCGATGACATCTAATGGCCATCTTTAGGGAAATAATTTTTTCAATTGCAATTTAAGAGGTTTAGCCACGAATGCAACTTATCCTCCAGGACAGGAGTTAAGTTGCAGGTGGTAGGCATCCGACCAATAAGAATCCTGACGATCACAAGATCATATGTGCCATCGGCAGTCCTATTCATCTCTATGGAACTGCTGAAGAGAAGCTGAGCTCAGTGTTTGGCTATCTGCGTATAATAAAATCGAGCAGCAGCGTGCGTTCTAAGGGTATGTTCACATGGCATATTTTGGTGCTAATTTTAAGGTGTATCCTGCCTCCAATTCCTGTTCTATTTCCACCATATGGTGATGAGAGCGGATCATCGACTGGTTCCACCAATCCAGCAGTTATGCCCTATCTATTTATTACCAGTGGCTTTTGTGACTCATTACCCTTTCAATGACATTGCCTTTTGTCCAGTCTATTGTACCTCTATTTCTACTAACACCAGAGATGCCTTTGTTTTTCGCTCTAAAGAATGTGAAGCGCCGACATCGCAAGGTGCGTCTGGCGTCCTCCGTAATTGCATTTTTAGAGTTAGAAAAATAATGATGCCATCCCTAACCAAACAGATAAAGACAATAAGTGTTTTGGAGATGACAAAATGACATCGTTATTACAGCAAATAAAAAACATCCATTTTTCATAGGACACAAAGGAACGATTTTTCACTCGCAAAAGCCCGTAATCTCTTTATAGAAGATAATTACATGAGGAGGCCGCCTGAAACGTTGCTTTAAATGCTTAAAGGGAGGGTTGAACTCGAGAGCATGTGTATTTATGACCACTGTACTTTAGCCAATACATCCTTGCTGATCTATGGCCAGAGACCTCAGACAATTAATCACTACGATTACATGGCTGACGCAGGTTAGACAATATATCATTCGCCCTCTAGCATAAAAACAAACAAGGAAAATGGCACCAAATGCATAGCTATGTTTGCTCTCCTTCTACTTCTCAGACAGGATGGCCTTTCATTCTTTTCAGCGCACTGTATACTGATGCATTATAACTCACCATGCCTAACCGATCTAATAAATCAACTTGGATAAGTTATTATAGTGCATGTTCCAATGCCGCTGAGATGGATCAGTAGGCAGGCCTTGCGCTGCCATTTTGCTAGAGGTAGACGTAAAACTCTATGCATGTCAGCCAGCTATTTTAGTAGGACTGCATCTAGAACATTTGTATTCTGACACATAGAGACGTATATTGTGTACAGTTGAGAAACAGGACGGGATTAGATATAGGGATCTCATTTTATTCTAGTTAAACTAAGTTCACATTAGTGTCGGCTATCTATTGCTCTGGTCCATTGGAGTACCAGAACAATGGATAGGAGAACTGCTAAAATAGCGGCAACACGACAGCCTAACCGACCCCTATAATGGGGTCCGTCGTTTTGAAATTGAAACCTGTGGACGAAAAAGCGTCCGACGATTTCAGACAGACATTGCGACTAATGGAGACTCTGGCGCAAATGTGAACGTAACCTAACAGTACCGTTATGTTCATGCTGTAATACCAGTCACAGCCCATCCACCATGGCGGTGCTGCATCTGAAGAACTAGTAGACTTGGTATTGGTCTGTCATTACACTTCTACCACAACTATAGAGAGCACATTAATAGTTTTGTGTATGTAAATTACCCCTATGGTTCAAGGGTTTGTCTAATTAACATAACCATTTTCATATACCGTATAACCACTTATGGATGTAACAGAGGAGAATTCCTCACTCAGAACTCCCCATATAAGCATGAGCAGAGATTCGCTAGGGAAAAAGCGTCTTTCGTTCCGGCGGCCTTGGCCTAGCCACATATTTCAAGGTTAGCTAACCATCAGAGTCTGCGGTAACCACTGTGATGGCAGGAGGGGCACTGTACACAATTTTTTTAGCAAGACCTGTGTAGAGCAATTTACAGGGTTGAAACTGCCTTTGGGTCACCAAATCTGCATAAGGCTCCATGCACACATCCAAGTGTGCCAGCTGACGGGGCAATTGATAGTCCGTTCTGTTGAAAATAGAACAGGTCCTATCCTGCTGTGTTTCATCGGAACAGAACGGATCTGAAAACCTGGCCCCAACTCGGATGCACACTTGAGTGTGTGCATGGGGTCTAAGGCCCCATGTTGCTGCATTTTTTTGAGCCAAACCCAGACGTGGCTACAAAAGGAATGGGAAATATATAGGAAGTTCTTATACTTCTATCTTCTGCTCAATCCACTCCTGACTTTGGCTCAAAAAAACGCAGCAAATTCTGCAACAAAAAAAACCTGTTTTGCGCAATGTGGGGCCTCAGCCTCAAGTTGATTTTTTTTTGTGCAATACAAAAAAAAAAAGCTAAGAATGGCCACAATGGTATATGTCCACGTGTGTCCCCTACCTAGTACTAGAAGCTTTTCGGTAGGCTACATCATCTAACAGACTCCCTTTGAGTATAAATACACAAACTAACTGTGAAATGTGATATATTAATACATTTGCTTCTTGTGAAATACATTGTAGGGTCAGTGAATTGAGGGACGGAAAGTCAGTTTATACCCCTTAACTCATACAGTGACACCGGGCAGCTGCCGATCCCTCAAATTGTACAGTGCGTACATACATATAGCACCGCTCATATATATCACACAGACTACTATTGGCACGGCCACTCTGGCACTTAATTTCTGAGCAGGTTAAGTTTTGATAGCTGCGACGCTGACTCCGCTGCTGTCAGATCACTTGCATGCTATGTCACAGCAACTTAGTTACTACCTCTATTCACCTTCAGTGAACTGTGCCATTAGCCATTCACTGCAATGTGACAGTGAGTACAGCACCGCTTTATATTAATCTTTTCACAGCCAGTTATTGGCACTGCTGCCCTGGCTCTCCTAATACAGTCGGTGTAGTGGTATTGACGTTGATGTTTTTGGGATCCCCCTGCTGGCATGCCCAGCCGCAGCGACAACACATCTGCTTGGCTTATGTAATCTATTCAAATTTACTGCACGAAAATGGGTTTATATTAGCTAATTTTTAACGGAACTTGTCATTTTACATACAATTATTACATAATACCTACCTGGATTTTATATCCTAGGGCAGGGGTAGGCAACCTTTGGCAGTCCAGCTGTTGTAAAACTACAACTCCCAGCATGCATACTTGTTCTGCTGTTCTTGGAACTCCCATGGAAGTGAATGGATCATGTTGGGAGTTGTAGTTTCACAGTAGCTGGAGGGCCGAAGGTTGCTGACCCCCGTCCTAGGTAGTGTTCACCTCTGATGTGGGACAATCCTTTCCACTACTTTATTCCTTCTACTAGTGTACATTATTCATATTATTGTCACCTAGGCATTTTGTGGGGGTTATTGGCACACGGTACACAAAATTGGCCAGTTGTGACTATGTTTGTTATACCACTCATCCCTCACACTATGTGTCTTTTGGCCTAGTTGTAGGTTACACAACACCACATACTTGAGCTAGGTTCACACTCGTGTCACCTCTCCATTGTTCTGGTCCATCAGGGGACCCAAACAACGGAGAGGCAGACCACTAAGGCAACAGTTATAAACGGAGTCTGGCTGACACCATTGACTATAATGGGGTCTGCCGGGTGTCCGTCATTTTAAAACTGAAACTGGCGGAGGAAAAAGTCCACCGTGCAGGACTCCATTGGAGGCTTCGGCGCACAGGTGAACGTAGCCATTTTTTTAGTATATTCTAATAAAAGTGAAGTTTTACATTTCTTCTTCAGCCCTCTGCCTATCTCCTTTCTTCACCCTTCCTGTGTTAAATAATGCATTATTCACAAGACGTTATAATATTGAGGATTCATTTTGGATCCATTAGCAGTTTCTCTATATGTGTCTATGCTCTGCTATTAAGTCCACTGGCTGCTAGAGTCAGTGCCATCTGTGCCTGCTAGTCCACATAAATAGCATTCTTTATATATTCTCCTAAATAATAATACATAAGAGAACATTGAGTCAGGTAGGCTATATTGTCCTCTCCTTCGCTATAGCAGGAGTTGTCAGATCATCACCAGTTGTCTAATTATCGTCCCAACCCCCCTACCTTCCCCATGGACAGTCCATGGCGACCACTGGAGAGAACAGAAAGATGTAATTTTCAGGAGGTCAGAATGAGATCAAATGAGCAAATTGAAGAGCATAATCCCATTAAATTTCAGACTGGAAGAATTATATATATTGAGGAATAGCTACATAAATGAATTACGCTTGTAACAAGTCTACTGTAGCTCTCTATCTACAAGCTCACAATGCATGACAAATCTTAAAATGTTCAAAATTAAAAAAAAAAAAAAAAAAAAAAAAAGACCCTGTACACTAGGGGAAGCACATAAACACTAACTAATATCACTGTGCATTTTCTTTAGTATTTTTCATGGTATCAAACCCGTGTGTTACAACTGAAAGCAGTCAAGTGAATCTACCTGCAGAGCGGTCTCTGGTGTGGTATCGGTCTCTATTTCTCTGTTTGAGATTGAAATTGTTATCTGCTTTTTTAATATAATCCCTGCTCAATCTGAGATTTACTTGCGCTGCTCCCTCCCAGTTTACATCTGCAGCTCCGCTTACCTGGCTGTTCCCCCTGGAGAAGTGAATAGCAGAATGGGAGACAGAGGCGGCTACATATTAGCCCCCCAGCTGTTACTAAAGAGCAGTAGGACAGACTATGCAATGCCCAGGAGACCGCACTAACATTAGAAAGGACCATTAAACCTAAAAGCCAGTTTATTGAGTAATAAAGCAGCGATGTGCCCCTTATAAATACAATGTAATTATAATATCATTCTGAAATATACAAAAGCATATCTGTGAAGCATTCAATAACATCTCTGAAGGAGGACACCACACGGTGCACTATAGATGTGAAGGGCCTTGTTATAAGGAGGGTAAATGGTACAATCACTCTGGGCCGCTCCTACCTGGGGCCATCCCTAGAGATAAGCTGCCAGGTGCATCGCCTTGGCCCATTCTGTGTAAACAGTAAGTGATCTCAGTCCAAATGAGAAATAGTATGGAAAAATACATCACCATCATCATGGCATCTCGGCAAAAAAAATATAGAAGAGACATCCATCATGTTGAGGCTTGGTGTGTTACACTTCACTTGGGATATGCATATCCGCCCTGCTTTTTATTAAAATGAACCTGCACTAAAATGAGCAAAAAAATGGAAAAAAAAAGGTGCGCAAAGCAATCCTATTCAAGCTTGGATGTATTTCTGGAACACTATAAGATAACTAATGTCCCAGCTACGACATCAGCTAATAACCTAGCTCCCTGGTGCACCCTGGTAGCTCCATTACCCCAGAGCCATTGCTCCATTGAAGAGCTGACACTTACACTACTAAGAAGTACCCACAGGAGAAAGTTCCATTCCAAGGAGTGGAATGCAACTCTTATATCAACATCAGTGAAAGCTACATTTCCAAATGCCTTGGTGCCAACCCAGTCTCCAAACCCATGCCTTGGTGTGGCACACACTTCAGACATGGCAGATTTCTCTCCAGGCACTCTCTCACAGTTGAGTGAATTGCAGTAAGAGCAAGAATTCTCTATTACACCTTATCTGGGGCACTTTCACTGGTGTAACTATAGGAGTCACAGTGGTTGCTGTTACGAATGGGCCCATAAGGCAGAGGGGCCCAATGATGAGAAGCTTGTGTGCACAGACATGCTGCGAAGGCGGCTTCATGGCAGTCTAGGCTCAGATATAGGAGAAAAGAAAAATGTAAATGCTGCTAAAATGTATGGATGGGACAAAACTAAGAGTCGTGAAAGAAGGTGCTTCAGGGCGGCCCAAGCTGAGCGGTTTTATCAGAGCCTGTGAGCCATTAAATACTACTCCGCGCATTCCCATATAAATCCACTGTCCACTGAGTTTATTATGCCAACCTTCACATATTCCTCCTCTAACCCTTTAAGCACATGTTGAGCTAAAATTTGACCGGCCACTGAATAGAAAGCACATGCTTTACTGATTTAGGGTATATGAGTATTTATATTGTGGTCCCCTGGCTATGACAGCGGGCTATAGAGGCTCAAACTCCCAATAAGCTTGGCTCAGGGCGATACAAATGCAGAAAGGCTTATCTAGTCTGGACGACCACTTTCAAAGGTAATTGCCAAATATAGGACTGTCAGAATCCATCCAATCAATCCTGAAATGTAACATGGTGCTGCTGGGGGAATTTAGATTCCCTAGGTATCGACCGGTAGACTACAGGATGCGTTTTCCATCAGTCAATGCCTGGAAACTAACAACTGAAATCTTTTGAAGCGTTAGGAAACGTTTAGGATGTGGGTTACATTTTCTATTGTTTTTTTAATTGCAGATGGTAATTAGTAAATTTATTTATGGAAATGCAGAAATATAGAAGATTGACAGCAGGAAAAGACCACATGGCCCATCTATTCTGCCCTTGTATAATTTCCTTTCATGAGTTTAGCCCAGGCATGTTTAACTTCGGCAGACTGATGAGATGTGAATTCACTGTGAAGCTCCCGGCACTTTCCCAGTCGACGCGCAAGAGTGTACAAAATCATTTACATTGAATTCAATAACAATAAGATGATGTTTAAATCCTCAACACTCCACGAATTAGAAAAGCCATTCTGTACTGGTGAAAAAAAGCCACTTATCACTTCTACCATAGAAACACATGGCATATGTTTTACGACTAATGCTGGAATTTTACCAAAATTTCTGAATATTCTTACCGAAAGGTAAACAAGTTAAAGATGACACTGCTACTGCAAAGTTATGTATTCCAGTCTCAATTCCTCTGAGGTTTTCTGCTTAACCACTTCATGACCGGCCATGTTATCTGGTTCAGGACCAGACACTTTTTTTTTTTTTTAAAGATATATTTGGTTTTGAAGGATATATATTGTTTTATTTTTGCATATTTTTTCCTTTTGTTTTAATATCCATAAAAGTGTCAAAAAAAAAAAAAAAAGGATAAAATCGATCTGTTTTCACATTTTTTCTGCTTAAGGCCCCACATGGCGTAAACGCCGCAGCAAAACCCGCTGTGTTTTAAAGTCTCTGCAGAAAAATACGTGGAGCGGAATTGCTGCAATTTCAAAAACCGTTGCGTTTTTGTAATTCACAGCATGTCAATCATACCTACGGAAACGCTGGCGCTTTCTGTATAGGTATAATAGTGTCAGAATGTCGTTTCTGCCGTGGTCTTTTCTACAACGCTTTTTGGCTGCAGCCCGCTACGTGGGGCCTTAGCCTAAAATAGTTTTCCCTCTCCTTTTCAGTAATTTTCATGTAGGTGACATATAGTTTTGTGTGGCTGGGGGCAGGGATAAAATCTGTGATGTGGGAGGGGTAGCAAAATCCTTTTTTCTTTTAATTAAAGAAATTTAATTCGCTTAAACTATTTCATTTCCTTTGCTTTAGGCAGGGGTGGTAATAAACCGTCTCTGCCTTCTCTCTGGGAAGTTTGGCTGTCACTGGCAGCCAACTTCCTGCTCCTGTAGCTGCACAATCTCCGATCTTGTGAAGCTGCTAACTTTGCAAGGACGTATAGGTACAACTTTGCAAAGTTAAACGGCCAATGCCCAGACGTATTTAGTCAACAGGCTGACAGCAAGAGGTTAAAAGATAGGTCATCGGTATCTGCTGTATGGGGGATGAACAACCAGACCCCACACAGATCTGTTGTTCCGGCTGCCTCCATGTGCCAGAAGCTACAGTACTAGACAGGCAGTGAGCGGGGCTGCAGTTCCCTGATGCCAATGCTATATAATGGGGCAGCAGCTTCTTCCACTCCCCGTCCACTGCTTTAACTCCCAGATCAGCATATCTGTGCGTAGTCCGGGTGTCAGACTCCCAGAGATCAGATACTGATGACCTACACATTTGGGGCCATAACACCCCTATAAAGGGAGTCTACCACCTCCCTCAAACACATTCAACTGCCAACACCACATTACAGAGCACATTACAGTAATAAACAACATACCTTTATCATGTATGTCACTTTTATAGATTTGGAGAAAAACAGCGTACAAGTGTTATGCAAATGAAGCAGTTGGTGCACTGGAGGCGGGTCTTTAGCCCTGGAGCACTGCTAGTGCTGCTCAAGCAGGATGGGTGATGCCATAGCGGTGAGAGGATCAACTCCCACTGCATGCGGTGGCACAGGCAGGAGATGGTAGGAGTCTGAGTGACATGAGCAGTGCTTCAGAGAGCTGAAGGTCCACCCCCAGTGCACCAGCAGAGGTCATTTGTATGAGACTTCAAGGTTGTTTTTCTATGGCAACAAAATAAATAAATAGTGTATTCAGCATCCTCCACTATAAAAGATTCTAATATTATATTGAAGGGTTTGTATGACAAGGGAAAAGACATATTAGGGAAGGAAAAGATGGGAAATTAGTATGGTCACAAGAAAAGCTGAATGGTTAGTAACTATGTAACCTACAGCATACATGTAATATCACTGAATCTTACTGAGTTTCCATATAACAGACAGAAAAGTAAAGCACATAATGGGGGCAATGTAATATTGGCGCCATGCAATAGATAAATATTCAGCTAATATCTACAAGATGACTAAATGTGCAGTTCAGCCCAAGCATTTCACAATGCCAATATACAGTAGCAGCCTGAGAAGCAGAAAACACTGACACTTCTGTGTCTACTAAAGAAGAGTTAGCGATAAAATATGGAAAAATGAGCAAGGAGATTGGAAAATGGAAACCTAATCACCGAGATTGATAATGACAGTCTGACCAAATTAACCTGTAGTGTTTCATCCTGCTATAAGAATACATAACCCAGATCCCGCACTAAATGAGATCAAAGGGTGAACCATTTACTAGAGTTAATGAAGTTTTCTGAATTCACAAACTGCTTCCTATTAGAAGGAAGTACAATGTGCATGTATTAGTAAGTCCACCATGACGACATTATGGCTCGCCAATGGTCCATGCTTGAAGACTTTATCAAATCTGTGAAATCTTGTTCAGAGAACTAGAAAAAAACATTACCTACTGTACTTTTTTGGCTGCGTAATTTTTGCTTTTTTATTTTTTTATTGCAATGCAGAACTTTTGTCTTTCTGCATCAAAATTGTAACAGTACCACCTGCCAAAACATGCACCAGGACTGCCTTATCATAGCTGTCAGACACCATGCCAATGACTTAGGACTCTCAGCATTGCCACCCACCAGCTATTCACAGGGGCCACAGAATGTTCACTAAGTAGTGGCTGTTCTGAGTAACGCACCTTGAACCCATTCACTGGGACCAGATAAATAGGTTTTCGTAGTTTAACTTCGGTATTAAGTAGAATTTACTTAGTCTAATCTGCGGACTGAAAATTTGATTTTTCATAGTCTGGTCTGGGGTCTGATAAATGGAGTTTGTATTAGACTGGGGTCAGATAAATGGAGTTCATGTTAGTCTGTCCTGGGTTCTGATAAATGGTGTTTATATTAGACTGGGGTCTGAAAAATAAAATTTGTATTGTTCTGGTCTGGGGTCTGATGGATTTTGTATTAGTCCGGGGTCTGATAAATGGAATTTGTATTAGACAGGGGTCAGATAAATGGAGTTCATGTTAGTCTGTCCTGGGGTCTGATAAATGGAGTTTATGTAAGTCTGGGGTCTGATAAATTGAGTTCATATTAGACTGGGATCTAATAAATGGAGTTTGTATTTTTCTGGTCTGGGGTCTGATGGAGTTTGTATTAGACTGGGGTCTGATAAATCGAGTTCATGTTAGTCTGTCCAAGGGTCTGATAAATGGAGTTTGTATTGTTCTGGTCTGGGGTCTGATAAATGGAGTTTGTATTAGTCTGGGGTCTGCTAAATGAGTTTTCTTAGTTTAACTTAGTTTAATAAGTGTAATTTTGTTAGTCTGATATGTGGTCTGAAAATTGGATTTTTCTTACTCTGGTCTGGGGTCTGATACATGGAGTTTATGTTAGTCCGGCCTGGGTTCTGATAAATGAAGTCTGTATTTGTTTGGTCTGGGGTCTGATAAACTGACTTTGTTAGTATGGTTTGGGGTTTTTTGTATTAGTCTAAATATAGGTCTGATAAATAAAGGGGGTATTTATTGGCCTGATCTTTGGTTGATACAGTGAGGAAAATTTACTATAAAAAATGTGCCAGAATTCTGCCATAATATGCGCAAAATAATGTATAAGATATCTTGTGCCACATTTATCAAGTACTTTAGACAATTTTATGAAAAAGGTTGTGGCTTCACTGAAAAGGGGTGTTACTTGGAATTTGCCATAGTCTAAGTTACATACGCAAACATGAAACTAAACTTTGGCATATTTTCTGCCGCTAACTAAGCCAACTAATAGGTGGTGTAAAGTTAAACTAGACAGTCTAATAATGCAACAGATTTATAATCCAGCATCAGATAATATAATAAATCCTGCACATTTTAAAACTGTCTGGACTAACGTTTAGACAGCATTAGTAAAACTGCCCCAAATTGTCTGCTTTCTGTAGAAGATGGAGATCAAGTGGGGCAAATTTATTATACTGTCTATGCCAGGTTTCTGGAGTAAAAACATTGTAAACCTTGGGTTTGCAGGTTTTTAAAGACCTAATTTTTAAACAAAATGTTGCAACTGCTGTTTTTGTGTGGCCCACACCACTTTCCTGAAATGGGGTGGCAAGGGTTTGGTGGAGGCAGGGCCATCGGCATCGGGTATATTATTATCATTTATTCCAGGAAAAAAATGGCATAAATGATGCTGGATATCTACGTCACCTATGATCTGGTGCAGATTTCACTCCAGATATGCGGCTCAGCAGAGGGTGCGACTCGTCATAAGTGCACTATCCAACAGCATAGGGGTAAATGAAGACTGGAGTTGAAAACCCACTGACCCATTATTTTTTATGGCGCCATACTCATGACTATGTCTTATCATTAATGAATTGTATGGATCTGTGGAGGTTATGGATGCACACAGATATCATCCATGTGCCGTCCATGATGTTTTCTCTCACATTCGTTTGCATGCAGCCTAAATCTGTATCTTCATAGAGAATATTATATTACAGATATATTCTCTACGAAGGTGCGAATGTACCATCAGATGCAGATGAATCGATGAAAGCGGCCAATGGTAAGCAACCTTCTTTAAGGGTAAAAATATTCAATATAAAATGTTTCCAAAACAAAATTTAAGCAGGTAATGTTTTATTTAGATTTTCATTGATTTATTTTTTTGCTGAAAAAGCAAGCTGTATGGAAGTTCAGAGTCCTGAAGTGCCAAACATTATTGATAAACTATTAAGGGCTGATGGGGCATGTCGCTCTGGAGGGTTATTGATCTCGGTTCAGAGCAGCTTCTACATTTCCTAGCATAGTTGAAGCTGTTTCACTGCCGGTGGGGATGAACAGTGACAGCTTGACACTGCTTAGAGTTTGGACAGGCAGGGAGAAACGATTTTCCTTCCCTCCGCTTAAACTGCTCCCAGAGACAATAGACGCATCAGGCCCCCACAGACTCAGCACCAGACAAATTAAAAGAGATTACCGATTTCAGCACAATCCCCTTCACTCCATTCATATTTAAATGGCTTTTCCAGCAGATAAGATGTCTTACACAAAGCAGGACAAGGTTTTGTCCCAAATCAAATTATATGTTAACCCATTTTGCCGCTTGAGTGCCTATTCTTTTCACGATTATCCAAGAATAGGTACACTTATATCTATATAGACACACACAGATTTATAGAAGAGCAATGTTAATTGGAAGGGGAAGGAATGGCTTAATGCTCATTAGGATTTTTTCCCCTTTTGTAGCCATTTTTTTCTTACATTTACAGAAAAACGTTCCAAAATGTTACAAATGACTCAGTTCTAGAATTACCTTTTGCCATATACGGACATGTCATGTATCTGGACAGCTGATATCACGTACAGGATAACCCAAAGAAACGTCATTATATGCCTCCAGTTTTACCATATTAGGTACATGTTGTTGGAGAACAGTGACTATCTCCATCAGAAAACTCCATTCTAATCCAACAGCAGTGTTTAGTAGCTGCTCATTTGTTTCCAAAACTGATCGGATTGTGAGTTACTACGTTGGATGTTGGTGGAGGAATGTCTATGGACAGCTTCATGGGGCTGTCCTACATATTTAACAAGGTTTAAAGGTTTTTTTTTTTTGTTTTCAAAATTTAAAGGGTTATTTGCCTTTGTATTTTTGATGACCTTTCCTTAGGACAAGTCATACATTTCAGATCTGTGAGGATAAGACAGCCAGGAGCCCTGCAGATCAGCACAGCTCCTCCTGCTAATACTTACATGCCTGGAGACAGATGCTGGACCCACACAAATCTAAAATTGATGGCCTATCCTAAGAATAAGCCATCAATAATAGAAAGGTGGATAGCCTCTTTAAGTATTAATCACCTGTCCTTAGGATAGGCCATCAATTTTACATTGGTGGCAGTCTGACACCCTCACAATCAGCTGTTTGAAGAGGCCACAGTGTTTGGACAAGCGCCATGGACTCTTCACTTCTTAACAAGCACAGTTACATACATTGTATAATGCAGTTGCAAAAAACTTAAAAGCTGCATTCAAGCCACATTAAATAGATGCCACCGAAAATTCCAGTTACCAAGAAAAAAAAAATCTCTCTCTCTCCCTATATATATATATATATATATATATATATATAACATGCTGAAGTAAGTTATCAGATGCAAATTAAACTTTGTATCTGTAAATCTGTATCAGAATAATCTCTTTCCTAGGGGGTCCCCATTTGAGGCTCATCTTAATGAATGCCTACAGCAGAGAGGTCACCAGTCTAGAGACTCCCAGCTCCATCATAAAATTATTGTCATTCATCTGAGTGGGCATCATGTAATGCTGTATGTGCTGTGCCGTGTCATACAGTGATAATATGTGGCCACCCATAGCTACACCAGATGACTGGAGCTTCCTGCTGCTGGAGCTGATCACCAGCGGGTCCTCATTTAAAAACAGGATAAATGCTGATCTCATAGTCAGACAGCCATGTTTTATCACATATTCCTTACAGAGCAATGTGGGTCTGCAGTCTGCTCTGTATATAGCCATTTGCTGACCTGTTGCCTGCTGGTGGGTGTGTGGGTTGTAGTATTAGTGTAACCCATTCCTTATGCCACTTGGGTAACTAGAAGCATAAAAGGTGTCATACCTGAGCACAACTTAGGAACCTCCAGGCAATATTATAAAAAAAAAAAACAACTCTGTAAATGTATGTTCACACATGGTGGATACACTGCAGATTATCTGTCCAGATTTTGTGGGGGGAAATTCACACCATATTGTAATAACAGCAAAATCAATGAGATATTACCAAATCTCATCCACAAACTGCTGCAAAAATCAGTATAGAATTTGGTGTGCAGTGCACTGTGGATTCTGGTACAAACTCCATGATGGATTCTTTGTCACCTGCAAATTTCCATTCCTTGTGGACATACCAGGGTTGTGTTACACTGAGCAATTTTTGTTTTTGGAAAAATGCCACTGCCAGAAGCAGATCCAACAATATCCTAACTTTCCTTAAAAAGACTAAACCAAAAAAAAACCTAAAGTTGCCGTAGTGTTTTTCCATAAAATGCTATGTAAAAGCACTTTACCCTTTTGCTAGATCTGTTGTACAGATTCTGTTGAATTTCCATCTTTTTGACCATAAGCATAGCACAGCATGCTCCACTACTTGCCACCAAAAGTGATGGACCACAAGACAGAGCAGTGTGAACAGAGTCTAATCGGTTACAAGACAAACAAGTACAAGATGTATAATAAGTAAAGGAAGATTCACACTACCGTTATTAATGTCTGTTGTTCTCATCCTTCATAGGATGAGAGCAATTGAAATTAAGTGACTGATGCAGATGGAGCCCCTGGTGCATTCACTCGCATGAAAAAATATACGTTTTCTTCCATCATATTTTTTACTTTTCTGATGGAAGAAAAAGTCCTGCATGCAGGAATTTTTCTTCCTTTAAAATGGAAACACACATGACAGAAGAAAGCTTTTTATGTAGTTTTGTACTTTAGAGTCAATGGGAACGGACGCAGATGGAAGGGGCTCTGTCTGCATCTTTGTTGCTTTCTTCCTATGACAGATGAGAGCAATGGACGCTCATAACGGTAGTGTGAACATACCCTAACATTGGGATAATGGATACAGAAGGATGGTATCTCTGGTGTCAGAAATATGCACAAAATAATGAATGCTGACCTTCCCCGTGTTAGAAATTCTAACAAAAAAATTATCAAAAATACAAAAACACCCCCTTGAACACTCATGACACGATACACACAAGGTTCCTGATACAACACCACTGTGTTCATTCAGAAATGTTAACCCCTTGTCTCCCTCCGCCCTGCTGCAAATCCTATGCTTCTCGGAGTAGTCACATCAATCTATCTATAATAAGGGCCACCTTGGAAGGTCATGGCATTATTACAGAACACGAAGGCAGGCATGCAGGGAAAAGGTCACCTGCCAGCAAAACAATATCTTTCTAAGCCTCGCTTATTATCAGAAATGAGAGCGAGGGAGAAAGCGAGTGCGGGCGGATGAGGGGGACAATCCCATCTGCATTCCTCAGCAATCATGGCCAGGAGTGGGTGCTGGGTACCAGAGTGCATGGCAATTACTTGGAGAGGATGCGGCCCCAGCCTGTTAGGCTCATCAGCTGACACATAACAGAGAAGCGTGAGATCATTTGCAGCGTTTTCTTGCTCATCACGCTACAGGAATCCTTCCCAAATCGTGTAAATCTGCCCACTGCTGGCGAATATTCAATACTTCATTACATAAAGCACACAGCAAAATTACAGGGATGCAAATTTCCTCCATTCAGCTAGTTAGCACTTTTGTTCTAAGATAAAATGAGGACTAGCAGTGCACTTTGTGTCGAGAAGCCCGCAATACTTTGTAACCATTTAATAGCAGTTCTGTTCCTCATCAACTGGAGTGAGAATGAAGCCACAGATAAATGAGTTTTTCATTAAAAATTTTTATACAAATTGACTGAAGGTTAATATTTATGGAGGTACGAAATGTGTATAAAAAACGGAGCATAAAGTCATTTTTTTTAGGGGGTCAATATAAACAGACTTATCTGTACTTGGAAAAAGCAAGGCCTAGAAATCAGTTTAGATGCTGTATAGGTCCATACTATCACTGGGATGAAACACAGATAAAAGCACCCCAGTAGTCACAGCATCCACTTCTATTTACCAAGTATTTCCACCAGTTATTTCCCTAGTAGTTACAGCAGTACCTACTCCCTCATAGTCACAGCAGGATCCCTATTGCCCTCACCCTCTCCAACTAGTCACAACGGGACTTCCTCAAGTTCACACATAGTAGTCACAGCTTCCACTTCTATTTACCAAGTATTTCCACCAGCTACTTACCTAATAGTTGCAGCAGTACCTACTACCCCAAAAGTCACAATCTTCCCTTCCCTAACTCCCCAATAGTAACAGCATCCACTTCTATTTACCAAGTATTTCCACCAGCTATTTCCCCAGTAGTTAAAGCAGTACCTACTCCCCCATAGTCACAGCAGGATCCCTATTGCCCTCACCCTCTCCAACTAGTCACAGCGGGACTTCCTCAAGTTCACACACAGCAGTCACAGCAGGACTTCCACTAGACCGACCCACTTCTAGTATTTTTCTAGGAAAGGCTGAACTAAATGCTGTCAGTGAAAGTATCCGTCAGCATGTACTGGGCCCTGGATGGAAGCACATGGCTGCAAAATGGCTCAAGGGCAGGTGGTTACATAATAAAGGAGTTGTCAAGACCATAAAATTCGTACAGAAAACTAAAACAAAAAAAAAAAAAAAAAAAAAAAGCTCAACAAAGCCAGAGAGATTGGCAGGAGACCAAGGCACTGGCAGCATGGGGTAGAGAGAATCTGGAAGGTGAGAATGACTTAGTTTGTTACTTTACATCATTCTAAAGCTTTCTGCAAACAATTTTTATGAGCTGGACAATCTCTTTTCCAGTGAAGAACTTTTAGCCGCTGGAAAATGGTGGCAAACAAAACTAAAGAAAGACCGTGGATTGGTGGGCATTTGATTTTGTTTATTCTGTGATGGTAGAATGAAAACTTTTGGTCACTTTTGGTCTCTGGGCAAGGAGTTCCACCTCCTTGCTTGGTTCGAGATTTATGTCATTTATAAAGTTTCTAAATGCAACGTCTAGTGACATCACAAAAGGCCACGCAAGTGTTTCTCTGTTTATTGCTGTACAACCAGACAGACTCCAGCACACCCACTACTAATGACCACATAAATCTTGACAAACCAACGGGGAATTCCCAAGGTTATAAAATCTAATGTTAAAATAACATTCCGACCCGTTATTACGCTATCATTTACTATACCAAACATATCCCTGACATCAAGTCAATTGTGTTTGTAGTTTGGGATCACAAAACGAAGATTAATCATCCCAGAGCAAAATATATAACAATAATCGCACTTCACCGTGATAATAAGCGAGAACCCCGAAGAATAACTCCCAACTTCCCATAGATCTATCTCCTCTAAATACTGCATATAATAAAATCGTTATAATCTGGCAAATAAAGAAATATAAATGCATAAAAAAATAGATCTGCTCAATACAACTTCAGCACTCTGAGTTCCCGGTGACCTCACACCTTATTAACTCACATCTGAGACATATAGTAAATTCTTAGCACCCTGTATCAGTGCCTAGTACATGATGTTACCCACAGGGAAATAGAGTACAATGTAGGTCACTTCCACAGCTGATGTACATCTGGCACAAAAGGATTTCAGATCCATTGAAACTAAAATAGCATTTTATAGTTTTGCTTAAAGGGTTTTTTCGATGCAAAAATGGACCTTTTTACCTTAATTTACCTTTCTGAACAGACTTCCAAAGCCCCTGTTGAACTTGCACAATGAATCAACCATCACAACATCCTATGTCAGTGAATTGCAGTCGAATATTTATTACAGTAAAGAATCCCATATATATATATATATATATATATATATATATATATATATATACAGTACAGACCAAAAGTTTGGACACACCTTCTCATTCCAAGAGTTTTCTGTATTTTCATGACTATAAAAATTGTGGATTCACACTGAAGGCATCAAAACTATGAATTAACACATGTGGAATTATATACTTAACAAAAAAGTGGGAGACAACTGAAAATATGTCTTATATTCTAGGTTCTTCGAAGTAGCCACCTTTTGCTTTGATTACTGCTTTGCACACTCTTGGCATTCTCTTGATGAGCTTCAAGAGGTAGTCACCTGAAATGGTTTTCACTTCACAGGTGTGCCCTGTCAGATTTAATAAGTGGGATTTCTTGCCTTATAAATCGTGTTGGGACCATCAGTTGTGTTGTTCAGAAGTCAGGTGGATACACAGCTGATAGTCCTACTGAATGGAGTGTTAGAATTTGTATTATGGCAAGAAAAAAAGCAGCTAAGTAAAGAAAAACGAGTGGCCATCATTACTTTAAGAAATGAAGGTCAGTCAGTCCGAAAAATTGGGAAAACTTTGAAAGTGTCCCCAAGTGCAGTGGCCAAAACCATCAAGCGCTACAAAGAAACTGGCTCACATGAGGACCGCCCCAGGAAAGGAAGACCAAGAGTCACCTCTGCTGCGGAGGATAAGTTCATCCGAGTCACCAGCCTCAGAAATCGCAGGTTAACAGCAGCTCAGATTAGAGACCAGGTCAATGCCACACAGAGTTCTAGCAGCAGACACATCTCTACAACAACTGTTAAGAGGAGACTGTGTGCAGCAGGCCTTCATGGTAAAATAGCTGCTAGAAAACCACTGCTAAGGACAGACAACAAGCAGAAGAGACTTGCTTGGGCTAAAGAACACAAGGAATGGACATTAGACCTGTGGAAATCTGTGCTTTGGTCTGATGAGTCCAAATTTGAGATCTTTGGTTCCAACCACCGTGTCTTTGTGCGACGCAGAAAAGGTGAACGAATGGACTCTACTTGCCTGGTTCCCACCGTGAAGCATGGAGGAGGAGGTGTGATGGTGTGGGGGTGCTTTGCTGGTGACACTGTTGGGGATTTATTCAAAATTGAAGGAATACTGAACCAGCATGGTTACCACAGCATCTTGCAGCGGCATGCTATTCCATCCGGTTTGCGTTTAGTTGGACCATCATTTATTTTTCAAAAGAACAATGACCCCAAACACACCTCCAGATTGTGTAAGGGCTATTTGACCAAGAAGGAGAGTGATGGGGTGCTATGCCAGATGACCTGGCCTCCACAGTCACCAGACCTGAACCCAATCGAGATGGTTTGGGGTGAGCTGGACCGCAGAGTGAAGGCAAAACGGCCAACAAGTGCTAAGCATCTCTGGGAACTCCTTCAAGACTGTTGGAAGACCATTTCAGGTGACTACCTCTTGAAGCTCATCAAGAGAATGCCAAGAGTGTGCAAAGCAATAATCAAAGCAAAAGGTGTCTACTTTGAAGAACCTAGAATATAAGACATATTTTCAGTTGTTTCACACTTTTTTGTTACGTATATAATTCCACATGTGTTAATTCATAGTTTTGATGCATTCAGTGTGAATCTACAATTTTTATAGTAATGAAAATACTTAAAACACTTGGAATGAGAAGGTGTGTCCAAACTTTTGGTCTGTACTGTATATATATATATATATATATATATATTTTTTTTTTTTTAAAGAATTTTACTTCGGCCCTTTCATGGACTTGAACACTAGGGTAGCAAAATTGTTATAATACCGTGCAACACTTCATTATATTATTGATGCTTACAGTAATAGATATCCATTAAGGCTCTGTCTCTGGCAAACTCAATGGTCAATCTCAGATGTTGTACTGAAATGCATTATATTATGTGGGAGGTGTAAAAATGCCAGCTGCGACAATTATTGTCTGAATTGGCACTTAAAAAGTTGCCAAGGTTTGCGTCCTTCTTATGCCAGATATCTTGCGTAATTATATAATAATTTTCCCCCAATGTGCTATAATCAATGTGAAAAAAACTTGACTTTATCTGTGGTCACACAGCTTAACATGCCGAATGTTCTACACAACCTCAGCCTCGCTCTCTTACTGTGTATACTGAGGGATTACAATAGTAATCATTGGGTTATAGTAATGACCATAAAGTATATACGGCCTTATCCTAAGAATGATCTAACCTAATTATCGCCCATTACCCTTTCAATTAGAAAACGTCCACTCTTAGGCTGCTATAAAACTGCTGACGTTAACCAATAAATCAGACGCTAAGCCCTGAAATAGTTGGATTAAGCCTGCAGACCGTCCGCAGCTTTTAGTGAGTAAATTGGCAGGTAATGGCTACAACTTCCCATTAATAACATTGCGGGTTTCCCGCTGCATGGCTTCAGTTTAATGAATAAATAATCAGTTATTTTATTTATCAGAGGCGGATATTCAGAACAATCCCGCCTAACCTTTATACACATAGCACCGACACAATTCCAGAGGTCTATGCCGAGGGATGGGGTATTCTGCTCAATAAATGATTCAGTACCTTGCAGAAAGGATGAAGGTGGCAAAGTCGGCTTCAATTAACCCCTTTGTTGCCATTCAGTAAACCTTCTTTACCAATAGTTAAGAAAACACGTCGGCAGGGCCCTCCAGTAACAAACAATGTGTCGGTACGGAGAAAATTCCATAGGAAGTACATACTGGCATTTCCCATAAAGAAGCCGCAACACACAATTTAGCGCAACCGCCAATGATAACACAACTTTTCCTAAATGGTCTCCAAAAGAAAGAGAGACCCATCTGTGGACTGTGGTTTCAGAGCTCTTGCCCTTCATAACATTACAGAGGCAGTCGTCTTCCTTCTGGAGGATAGCTGATTTACATAACATTCCTGGGAGCAATGTCACTAAGAATCCCTACATCAGCTGGGGTCTCGGAACAAAAAAAAAAAAAAAAAAAATAATATCCCCCAATATCATCATTCAGCTCACCAGTACAATACCATGCCCTGTACTGACAAGAGTTAAGAACCCCCAAAAAGCTGTCTATAGATGAGTGTCTCTTCCATGTGGAGGAGATTCTGGTTCCACTGATATCCCAAGTCATTTCAAAACTCTTTAATAGGTCAAACATTGCCTTACATGGCCATATCTACAGGTGGCATCAGAGAGACTGTTTTCTTCCTTCTGGAGCAGCAGGGCTGTGGAGTTGGAGTCAGGGCCAGACTCCAGCTTCAAATTATAAAAATTACTTTTAATTATATTATAGAATTATGAATATTGTATAATGTAATTAGATACATACTTGGTTACATATTTACTCATAGGAATTCACTCATTAGCTTTTTCTAAAGGTTACTACAGGAGCTCTGCAGATTCTGACTGACCACAGAGTCTAAGCAGGAGTCTGAGTCGGAGGTTTGGCAGAGCCCTGAGGAGGAGAACTTTGCTTGCATACCTTTTCTCAGTCAGCGTTGCTTGTAAGAATCTCTATGCCAAACTTCCACAAGGTGAATCCCGGCTTCCTTAGGCTTCAAAGTTACCATCGGGCACTACTATTTATGGAAAATGTCCACCACTTTCCCACTTAACTCACACTAGAAGGATTGCCCAGGCATGCACTTTATTAATAATAAGGCTATCGCACCTTGTTCTGGGGGAAGATGGTGGTGCACCACTCCTGGTATGTCTGTATTAACAGAAAACACAACTCCAGTCTTTATAAAGATTTGTTATAAAGATTTTTCGGAGACTGCTTCTAGTTACAGAAATCACTTAGGTTACTTTGGCTCTAAAGTTAAGGGGGTTTTCTAAGCATTTGCTACTGATGCCCATTCCTTAGGATTGGTCATCAATATCAGTTTGATGGGAGTCTGATACCCAGCACCCCCACCAATCAGCTGATCCTGGGGCGCTGCCATCACTCTGTCTAAAGTGTCGCGGCTATTTCTAATTACTGCAGCTCAGCTCTCATTAAAGTAACAGACTGCAATTTACAACACAACCATTGTGTGGTAGCAAGGGCGGACATACCATTGGTGCAGCTCCATAGGGGCCCAGAGGGTTGGGGGGCACTCTATCACTTTTAGACCAGCTATATTAGACCAGTATATTAGATTGCAGGTAAATTTCTAAACTTATGGGCTTCAAGGCTAAGAATTACTAGCAGATTGTTAGAGATATACAGTAGGGTGGTGGTGTTATGTGCCAAAATATGGGAGAAGAAGGGGTACATGATAGTTTATGCACAGGGGCCCTCAGCTGTCTGTGTCTGTCCCTGTGTGGAAGCACATAGACACAAACAGAATATCCATCTTGTGACAGAGTATTGCAAAATTATGTTCTTAAAAAAGCTGGTGGTCACGTGCCATACAACTTAGGATATGCCCAGCCAAGGGGAATGGTAAGAAAGGACACATTGGTATCCAACATGCTATATCCATCATAAATTCTCCACTATTGGTTCTATTGTGCTGTAGCCCCAACACTGAAGCACTCCAAATGAATAATTATATTAAAACGCCCTATTTCGATGCAGTATCGCTTTAAGAATGTAAAAAGCAATTGGTAAGAATTGGCTACATAAGGATCTGCCGTACGTGTGATCTTGCTCATTATTACTGTAGTCTGAAGTGACAGAGGAAGCTCTGTGTGCCAGGTTATGTCAGGAGCAAGCTGAGTACTTGCTGTCCCTGACATATGGATTGCTTGCTGGAAACAGACTAGACTGCACAGAAATATTCAGTGGGATTAGCATGACCTTGGGCAATGTCACTGTCACTTTCTATGTGTCAAATTTTACAATCTGGAGGCACTAAAGACTAGGTGATGTTTTGTTCCGTCGCTTAAGTTTCTTCCTATAGTGGGACCATGACCACCGCTACAAGGTGACAATTTCAATAAAATAAACAACCTCCTACGTTGCATCGGTGCCCACTATTAGTGCCCACACTGTCAACTTAGAGGGTTTGTTCAGACAATGCAAACTATTCAGAAAAATAATCACAATGGAGTAAAAACATAAAAAATTCATACTAAGCAATCCACTGCAGTTGTCACTTTGAATCAATTTGTTGTCTACTTCCTGGTCCCCTTCACTCACAGGATATACCTGCTTAGCTAAATCATCGGTTGAGGCAGGTAACAACTGCAGGCAGTGGAACGTGGACTCACTGTGCTACCAAACTGGTTTGGCTTCAGGCCACTTCTAAGGGTGTTATCCCAGCAGACTCCCCAGTTTTGACCCTTTTACCCCCATACAGGGATCTGGTCACTGCTGCAGGTAGTCCACCAAGCCGGTATGAGGGGTGTTCAATAAGTTATCTACCTCAGTATGTAGCAGTTCAGTCTGATGAAAGCACTGGAAGTGACAGGATGGCAAGTGCAGTACAGTGTGGGGCTACACAGAAATTGAGTGATTTGGAGCATCATTCCATGATTAAATTCCTTACGAAGGAAGAAGAGAAGCCTGAAGAAATCATGGAAGGATGATTGCTGTGTATGGTGATGATGGCACCTTCCTACTACCAAGTAAACTGGAAACAGTTTTTTGAGATACAGAAGGCGTTTTATTACTAGAATTCCTCTCACACAAGACATCAATTACTGGAGACACCTAGGTCTCAACAATGAAAGCATTGTCGGCAGGTGTGTTTCTGCCTCACGACAATGCGCCTGCTCACAATTCTCGCAAATCACAAGCTGCTATCAGGGAACACGGCTTCATGGAGCTTCACCATCCACCCTATGGTTCAGACCTGGCTCCCAGTCATTACTTTCTCCTTCGTAACCGGAAGAAACTTCTGTATGGGCAAAAAATTATTGATGATAATGTAGTCAAAGAGGCAGTAACAGGGTTCCTGCAGCAGCAAGAAGTCTCTGTCTATTCTGAGGGCAACCAATGACTGGAGGCGAAGTGGAATAAGTATGGGGGGATTACATTGAAAAGTAGAAAGTTCAATTTTCTCAAAAAGTAAAACCAGGACTGACAGGTATACAGGCTAAAATCAGGGATCAAAACAAACAGGTACATGTAGGCTATAGTTATCAGGAACAGAAGTGAGTCAAGAAGAACCAGAAGGTAAAGACCCCCAAAGGATTCAGGAAGCGTTGAACAGTGAGATGAGTATAACTTTTTGAGCCATTTTTAAATAACTGTTATTGGCTGGACAACCCCTTTAACCCCTTTTACATATATAATATGCTTCATTACAGTACAGGATTGACATGGCTATAGTGAAATTCTGGATATGTTAAAGGGAGGCTGTCACCAGAATTCAACATATCAAGGCCCACCGATAGGTTAGGGTTACCTGATTTAAACTGTATTGTGCCCTTGTGTTCCATGCTTCTGTTGCCTGCAAATGAGCTCTGTGGAGCAATGAGGGGTTGCTTACCTCATTGGAGCAATGGCAACACCCTCATTGCTCAAATATGCCATTTGTATATTGACAAAAACAGCGATATCTTGGCAGCGATTGGAGAAAACACTGCGGGGCTGGGTCAAAATGTTGGATTCTGGTGACAAACTCTCTTGAAAACAACTTGTCCACAGACTCTTTCATTAAAGATCTGCACCCAAGATCTCCACCAAACTTACAATTGTTCTGGGCGATAATGAGAGATATATAGTGGTTTAGTTGTATGGCTGGAGTCTGCCAGAGTGTGATCTACTGCTTGTCTCAATCAGGAACTCCATATAGTAAGGTATATAGGCAGGGATCGTCCTTATGGGACCACACCTTCTTTAGAAGCATATAAGGACATTGATATACAAGGCACTCCTAATATTTAGCGATAAACATGTCACTAAGGTCAAGCAACATTGTACAGAAATCCTTCTGCAACCATCTCTACAGACCAGTATAAAAATGGAAACCAGCCCACCGTGCCACGAGGCAATGGCACAGCTCCTCGCATCACACAGGGAGCCCGTCTGTCTCCAATACCGTGTAATCAATAGGACACGCTAACAGTGTTCCTAAACCAAGAGTGACAGAACTAATGATGGCAGACTCATTCCTGACTACCATCGTGTCACCTTGCAGGTGATGCGTTTTTGCAGTGCTCTGCTGCCAAAATATACCATGTCCCTGAGAAAGCCCAATCCATTAAAGTCACTGAACTGGAAATGTCCCATGGATCCCCTAACATTAAATGAGAATTTATGTTCAGAGCATAAGGTAACCTAATTACCTGCCGAAGCAAAGCTTCTAACTGGGGAGAAAGAGGAACTATAAGGAACGCTGCTATTTATAGCCGTCTGCAGGTTGGATGGTCTTCACATACATCACAAGAGATCAGAAGATGTGCATTCATTTGAAAAATCTTTCCTTATTAAAATTATACATTTAATAATAAATGTCCATAAAAATATATATAAAAACTTCATTAGTCTAACATCAGTTGGACCTGATAGGGGGGTTATAAAAATTTCTGGATGGTGGGGTATATACATTTCTTACACAAATTTATATAAAAGGGAATATAGTAAATCTACATTAAAGGGGCTGTCTGACAGGGATTTTTTATTTATTTGTTTTTTTTAAAGGCACAGAATAGGTTAACAAATCTCCTCCATCTCCCACCCCCCATTTCGAAAGTGCCCCACTTCCCTTGCAACTCTTTACTTCCTGGTGCCTCTAAAAACTACTCTGCCAATATGAGGTGGCCCACCTTAACCAGCGATCGGCTAAGCACCATTCTAGTGTGTCACGACGGATCAGCGACTAAAGACAGTGTAAGATGAAGGGACTGAACAGTGATGGGAGCGGTGGGGAATCAGTGGGGTTAAGTATTCTTTAACCTATTCTGAACATTTTTTTTAAACAAATTTCCCAGATGGACAACTCCATTAGGCCGGGGACCTACGTGGCGTAAACACGGCGTTTTACAGCCACTGCATAGTGGATGGGATCCTAGAGAATCCCATCCACACACTGTGGAAAAATACAGTCATATGAAAAAGTTTGGGCACCCCTATTAATCTTAATCATTTTTAGTTCTAAATATTTGGGTGTTTGCAACAGCCATTTCAATTTGATATATCTAATAACTGATGGACACAGTAATATTTCAGGATTGAAATGAGGTTTATTGTACTAACAGAAAATGTGCAATATGCATTAAACCAAAATTTGACCGGTGCAAAAATTTGGGTACCCTTATCATTTTATTGATTTGAATACTCCTAACTACTTTTTACTGACTTACTGAAGCACAAAATTGGTTTTATAACCTCACTGAGCTTTGAACTTCATAGCCAGGTGTATCCAATCATGAGAAAAGGTATTTAAGGTGGCCAATTGCAAGTTGTTCTCCTATTTGAATCTCCTCTGAAGAGTGGCATCATGGGCTCCTCAAAACAACTCTCAAATGATCTGAAAACAAAGATTGTTCAACATAGTTGTTCAGGGGAAGGATACAAAAAGTTGTCTCAGAGATTTAACCTGTCAGTTTCCACTGTGAGGAACATAGTAAGGAAATGGAAGACCACAGGGACAGTTCTTGTTAAGCCCAGAAGTGGCAGGCCAAGAAAAATATCAGAAAGGCAGAGAAGAAGAATGGTGAGAACAGTCAAGGACAATCCACAGACCACCTCCAAATTGCTGCAGCATCATCTTGCTGCAGATGGTGTCACTGTGCACCGGTCAACAATACAGCACACTTTGCACAAGGAGAAGCTGTATGGGAGAGTGATGCGAAAGAAGCCGTTTCTGAAAGCACGCCACAAACAGAGTCGCCTGAGGTATGCAAAAGCACATTTGGACAAACCAGCTTTATTTTGGAAGAAGGTCCTGTGGACTGATGAAACAAAGATTGAGTTGTTTGGTCATACAAAAAGGCGTTATGCATGGCGTCAAAAAAACACAGCATTCCAAGAAAAACACTGGCTACCCACTGTAAAATTTGGTGGAGGTTCCATCATGCTTTGGGGCTGTGCGGCCAATGCCGGCACCGGGAATCTTGTTAAAGTTGAGGGTCGCATGGATTCAACTCAGTATTAGCAGATTCTTGAGAATAATGTACAAGAATCAGTGACGAATTTGAAGTTACGCCGGGGATGGATATTTCAGCAAGACAATGATCCAAAACACAGCTCCAAATCTACTCAGGCATTCATGCAGAGGAACAATTACAATGTTCTGGAATGGCCATCCCAGTCCCCAGACCTGAATATCATTGAACATCTGTGGGATAATTTGAAGCGGGCTGTCCATGCTCGGCGACCATCAAACTTAACTGAACTGGAATTGTTTTGTAAAGAGGAATGGTCAAAAATACCTTCATCCAGGATCCAGGAACTGATTAAAAGATACAGGAAGCGACTAGAGGCTGTTATTTTTGCAAAAGGAGGATCTACTAAATATTAATGTCACTTTTTTGTTGAGGTGCCCATACTTTTGCACCGGTCAAATTTTGGTTTAATGCATATTGCACATTTTCTGTTAGTACAATAAACCTCATTTCAATCCTGAAATATTACTGTGTCCATCAGTTATTAAATATATCAAATTGAAATGGCTGTTGCAAACACCCAAATATTTAGAACTAAAAATTATTAAGATTAATAAACTTTTTCATATGACTGTACGTGCAGCAGACGCACTGCAATTTTCAAAACCACTGCGGCTTTGTAATTCGCAGCATGTCAATTATACCTACGGAAACGCTTTTGTTTTCCCTATAGATATAATGGCAACGGAAAGTCCACAGAGGAAACCTCTGCACATTTTCTGTGAAAAGCGCTGCGGGAAAAACTGTGGCGGCAACGCATCGCAACGCTACGTGGGGCTTTTGCCTAAAACATTTCCTGTTACCTGAAACTGATGTTCATGGCTCTCCTAGTAAATATATGGGGTTTACAGCAGTGGGAGTGCATAGAGATGAACGGTTATAAAGAAGCTATGAGTTTCTAGATCAAAACATAAAATACCCAATTGAAGCATGGGTGCTTTAAGTCTGCAGCGTGTGTTTGATATATACTTCAGAAGGATTTCCTGATGTATACCTATGAAGGATACCACTATAAGGCCATACAATGGCATATGTTATCGATAGCAGATTGCTACAACAGCGGTCACATATGCAGCCCGACAGACACCATTAATTATAATGGGATCAGTCGGGTGTCCATTCTTTTAAACTGAAACTGAGGCCGAGTATGCAGCGGAATGCACTCTGATGACACTCAGAGTGACATCCGAGTGCAGTCCATTACGCATTTATATCTATGGAGACTTTGGATCCATTCTGTTCCAATGACACGGATGATTATAGAGCAGGTCCTATCCTGCTCTGTGTCATCGCGGCCCAGGATCGGATGCACACTTAGTCGCTATGGCAGAAGCTGGTGGCTTAGACCAGATCACCCTTATAATAACCAGGATGTTTTCCAAAGAGTCAGTACAGCCTTAATAAAGAGGGTAGTAAATGCAAAGAGACACAGCTTTCCCAGACTGAGAAGATAGACAAATGAATATTTCAACCAAAAAATCCATATAGGGGAGTGAATTAAGCGGGAACAATTAATATTACTGGGACTCGCCTCCTTATTAATTCACTGTCAAGTTACTAACAGAGGATTAGAATAATGACCCAGAAGGGCGTGCCTGAAACTTGAGGTAAGGCTTAACATTATAAAAACTGCATGATGATCAGAGAAACTTTGTCACAACTGTGGAGCCAGCCAAGTTGGGTGCAGCCATCTTAGATTCCTCCCAAACTCCATGGGATCAAAAAAACTGTAACTTGTAAGGGTTTCTCTCTTTTGACTCCCTTTCTATTTTATAACTGTTTTATTTAGTCTTTTTTCGTAAGCACTGAACCTTTTTGTATTCAAGTGTTCACTTTAATGTTAGTACCTGTATGCTCCATGGATCCATTGCCTTTTAAAGTGTGTTTGTTGTCTGACTGCTGGGAGCACTGAGCACGTGTGTGTGTCCTTAATTTCTATTGGTCCTGGATGCAATAGATGTGACAGCGAAAATCTGGGTTGCGTGGACTGTGTTGGAGGTGTAATTTATGCTCATTTTGCAGTTTGAATGAAGGATGAGAGCAATATTGAGTGAGTCGAGTGAATTAACCCTTAAAAGCCACACTCATTTCACGTGCTAAGATGGTCTGTACGTGAAATGAGGCTACACAGAGATTTTGGAAGCGATTCCTTTTGCAGGATTCAAGATTACCCTGTCACCCTATGACAACTCTAGGGCAAGTGAATGGGGTCATATTGTGACCACAAGATTTCCATGACTAACTCTAGACTACAAAAAGTGATCAATTTTTCGGTGACTTAATCGCAGCACTCTTGGAGTTGCAATGTGAGCCCATTTATTTGCATTAGTGCAGGTGTTGTAGGTCGACATGATGATCTTCAGTCGCAGGACGGTATACTCATAGCTTTGGAGACAATCATCATGAATAAAATATAATAATGGCCGTCATACAAAATCTAGTAAAGCAACCTTAAAAATAAAACACTTATGTTTAAGAAAAGTTATTTCTTGTCAAAAGTATTGATAATTGTATTTTCCATATTAAACGGTTTTCTTACTCTTGCATAATATCTATTTTTTTTCTAAGCATTTCCTCGCTTTACGTTTTAGGACTGACAGTAACCAGCTGTAATCTAAGGCTGGCCATATACATTAGATGCTCATTTGGCTGACAGCTATCTCTCCAGACATCCTTATACCTGAGTATGCTTGGCTCAGCCAACCATGCATAAGTTTTCAGTGTGGAGAAGGTAGTAGGTTGCAGCCAGACTCCATTAGTGGCAACTTATCTCCTAACAACGAAAGGATCGGGCATGTTAAAGTCCATCATGCCCAACCCTTCTCTCCCCTGGCATCTGTCACTTAGGGAGAGTTGGGAGGCCCCGGTACACATTAGTCAGTGGGTATAGCCAATATATATTTATTGTGTATGGCCAGCTTACGAGGGAACACAACTGCAAGTGTTCAATTTCCCTGCAGAAATACCACAGGTGAAATGAAGCATTACACAGAACTCATTGAAAATAATGGGCTGTCTATGTTATGCAAGGACAAGCTGGAGTCGCTGATTATAGATGCTTTCTGTGCTAGCTAATAGATGACCTAAGAACCAGTAAGACGGAAAGTGATATAAAACTTACCTTTAAATAATATAGTCTTTAACCTCTTAAGGACACTGCAAATTATTCATTTTTTTTTCCGTCTACATTCTGAAATCCTTACTTTTTTATTGTTCTGTTGAAGTAGCTGTTTGAGTTCTTGTTTTTGCAGCGTAATTTATATTTTTCAATGGCACCTATTTTGGGTGCCTATAAAATATTAATTACATTTTATGAACTTTCTCTAATACTAATATATTATTCTAAGTCCTAATATACTTTCACTAATACTAATTTTGGCATAACTTTTTTACATTATACATTTTTCGCTGTTCACGGTACTGAATAAATAACATCATATTCTTATTCTATAGCTCAATACGATTAGAGTGATAACCAAGCTAACAATTTGGTATAACTTTGTCTTTTTGCACACTTTCTTGAAAAAAAATAATTTGTTTTTGTGTCACCATGTTCTAAGAGTCATAACTTTACATTTACAGAGCTGGTTGAGGGATTGTTTTATTTTTTGTGGGACGAGCTGTACTTTTTATTGATACCGTTTGGTCACTTTTTCCGGTTTTCAGAAGTGTGATGACCCCTAAACAACTTCAGCATTTCTGGCATATTTCTTTGCTTTTATTTATAGCGTTCACAATGTTGGATAAATAATATATGGCGCTGATAGCCATCCAGCCTTAGGAAGCAAAACTGAATAGGGAGACAAAGATGGCAGACCCATAGGCCTTAATCAGGCCCTGGGCTGTTGTGACAAGACATAGACACCTTGCCATTGCACAGGGGGAGGTAATGAAAGGGAAAACAACCATAAACAAGTCCTCAGATGTTATGGTCACTACTTTCTGCTGCATCTAAGGTGCCAAATACAAGGAATTGGAGTAATATCCGATCTTGGATGCTACAGCTGAAACCTGCTGCTGACAGACATGTACATTCGCGGCTCAGAGCATTAAGTACCTTCTGTCCACACCATACATGTATAGGTGTCATACATCTTTAGGCACAAAATACCAAAGCTACCTTAGTTACAGGCACCATCTGCAGCACATTACTGGCATCTGGCATTGATTTGATTATATCACAATTATTTATCAGTCACACTCTTAATACAATCATATATTCAGCCTGCCCATACAAGCAGACAATCTTACAATATGGCATTTGGTGGCAATGTTTAGATGTGTCCTTGGTAATGTATGTCTCATGTCAGATAACAAGCTCTAGCAGCTGCAGGAATGCACTTTTGGGGAAAGCTGGAGACACTCTTCCTGTATTAGTGTCATTTGTGCAGGCTATATATAGCAATATTATAGAGGCAGACGTTCAGGGAAAACCTGTCATAACCAGAGGCTTGTTACCAGCCCCAGGCCAACATATACAATCTGTGATACAGAGTAGCAGTGGGTCAGCCGCATTCATAACCACTACATTAAAACTTCCCAAGAAGGAAGAGCTGAAACATTTCTCATTGTTCATTCAGCATATTCACTGATCATGTAACATGGGAGAAGGCATTGATCATGGATACAAGGTAAACTTTACAGAGAGTAACTTTGTTACAGTCTGTATCTTAGTCCCAAGTTGTATTCACAAATGTGCAAAAGTCAGAGCTGAAATCTTCCAGCATTCCTCGCGGGCTTAATGTCCATGGTGATCTGTACTCCGGGATGTGTCATCTTTAAAGGGATTCTATGACTATAATAAACGTTTTTAAAGTAAAAGCTCATAGGAACAGCCTTTAGAAAGGTTATTCATCTCTTACCTTTATTTTGCAGGTTCGCACCGCCGTTTCTGAATTTTTCTTCTTTTCTTCATTATGCTAATTGTGCTCAGAGCACAGCATTGTCATCGATTCCAGTGTCACCTCTTTATTCTGTTCCTGATGCATCTCCTCCTCTTCTTACACGAGACCACCGCAAAATGGCCGACGGAACAGCCGACTGCACATATTCCATCGCCATTTTGAGGTGGTCTCTTACACAAGACCACCACAAAACGGCCGACGGAACATGCGCAGTCTGCTATGCCCAACCGAAGAGAAGGAGACACTTCAGGAACAGAAGACAGAGGCGGCGCTGGAATCAATGACTACTCTGTGCTCTTAGGACAGGGGGAATGCCCCCCTGTGCTTTCTGAGCACAATTAGCATAATGAAGAAAAATGGCGGCACAGACCTGCAAAATAAAGTTAAGAGATGAATAGCCTTTCTAAAGGCTAGTCCTACGTGCTTTTATCTTAAAAACTTTTTTTTAAATTATAGAATCCTTTTAAATCGGTCAATGTACTGAAAAATTAAAAGGAGTCTACCACCACCAAAATCACTTCTAAACCACTTATATGCTAATGTAGGGCTGGCGAGTAGAATGGTGGACATACAAGTAAACTTTTATTCCATATGCAAATTAGCTGTTCAGTGCACTTAGGTGGGGCCACACCTTCTGGAGCACCCAAAAAGTGCCCCAAAACTGAAAGTCAGACATGTCCCATGGACTGTAACAAGAAAATACTGCTCCAGTAGCTGTGGCCCTGTCCTGAGTGCACCGAACAGTTCACTGGCATATGAAATAAAAGGTGAATTTCTCACAGTAAGATTGCTCACTGTGTCACTCCCCAGCCCTACAACAGCATATAAATGGTTTAGAAGCAATTTTGGTTGTGGCAGACTCCCTTTAACTGTTACAATATGCCATGGATGTGTGTGGACAAAAGATTGTTGATTGTTTCCATAAACAATAAGCAGAATTATGAATGCAGCTCTGGACAAGAAAAAGGCAAAAAAGATGATCCCCATGAACTTATCAATTTTAGTCCCTGCTTTGGCTATATCAGGGGCATGTAATAGGTACAACACTGCAACTGTGTAACTTCTGTTACACTCACCAGATAAAATAGATGTGTCCACTCTTACCTTACCTCAAATTTGGCAAAAGACTTCATAAAACCAATTCAATACCATTTCACAATATGCAAGCAAAACCCTTAGGTCCATGAATATGTGCTTTGTCAGTGTGCTAGCCATGTTAATCACGACATGCCTGTGTATTATCATGAGTCTGTCTATGGGGATGTGAGCCTGGGGCAAAACCCGCGACAGGTCCTATATCTGTCAGTTTTGCAGCCCAGGCCACTCAAGGAAATGAATGGGTCTGTAGAGGCAGATATCGTTCACCTGCCATCCGCCCATTTTACCAAAGACCCCGAACGTGCCTTAACAGGCTGCAATACAACAAAATCATGTTACTTTAAAAAGCTGGTTATCTCATAGGGCACATAATGGGATGTGTCCAGTTAAAAGGAAGGTTAAGGAAAAAAGTGACATTTGAAAAGAGAAATTTTATTGAAATGAGAAAATGTGACAATGGAAAACAGAAACCTTAACTATGTCTCGGCATTTGTGGCAATGCTGCTTACGGACTGTTAAACAGGCAATTGTACATATTGCATACTGTTATTCCTGTATACATCACCTCCAATGTTGCTTCAAACCCTACTTTTCATGGTGGTTGTTATATTTATGACATGTTTATAGTGAGCGCTGAGGGAGCTGTTACCATTTGTGTATGGTAGAATGTGGATATTCACATTATGCTACAATTTATATCAACAGCATTGACAAATTCTGAGGCCTGCTGTACGTGCTGGCATCTAAAACACACAAAATAGCAGCAGGAGCTTTCCATTGCAAAGTAATTCTTAAAGTGCTATTTCTCAAGCAGATAACGGAGAAGTTGATCTTCCCGAATCTGCTGTTTTGTGCTTGGAGCTATGCTGATGTCTTGCGAGATACAAATAAGTAAAACAATTATAGTAACAGCTTCTGAGTCTTTCTATATGCGCGGGCTGAGCGGATCATTTGTTTAACCTCTCAGAGATAGGGAAAAAAAAACAAAAACAAGCAGCAAAACATCACTACATCTTTTTTTTAGTGCATAATACCTAAAATGTAAAAAATTCACTCCAACCTCAAACTTCATACCTTAAAAAGGGAATCTGTCACCAACTTTGACCCCCCAAAAAGACTTGCGTTACCAAATAAGTGAGGGGCAAAGCATTTTAAACACACTGGTGGGAATTTTCTAAAATAGACACCCCAATTTTCTGACACAAAAGTGGCACATTTTTGGTGCAGGATTGTTTCCAGTAAAAATGCACCACTTTCTACATTTTCCAACATGTTCACCGCTTTTTGGAGATAAAGCGGGCCAGCGCAGGGACGGCTCGGCCAGAAAAAAATTTAGCGCGAGTCACACCTGAAATGTATGCTTGCGCTAGCTGAGGAATGAATTAGAACTGGTGAAGCAAATGCCAGGCTAAAAAAATCCCTCACCCCCTGTACCTGAATTGATGGTGTAAGCTACTCGCATGGCTGAGAAAAACAAAGTTTGAGTCCCTGCGTGCTGCCATCTCATGTGTCACGGGGCCAGTCCCTTCTGTGCAATGTCCTGAATGCTTTCCAATCCCTCCAAATTGCTCGAGTGACACCTCTAGCATTCAACCAGGAGACCACTGAGAGCAGAATGGAGGTGTTGAGTGTTCCCTGCAGAGATCACAGGAAGGGACTACCTCCATGACATGTGATCATAGCGCAAGGGGGATTAAAAATGTTTTTTCTCAGTCAAACAAATACCATGACCATTAACCAAGGTATACTGAAACTGAATTACCCAATATCTATCTAGCGACATCAGACATTCTATGGGGTCAAAACAGCAGACACCCTTCATTATAAAGAAATTCCATTCTTACCTGCTCCCCAGAATTGGCTCACCAGATGCACCAAGAGCAGAATAGTCCATCCCATAGAAGTGCAAGCCAAGAAGGATCTTCTTTCTCCATTTTGATTCAGGATCTAGAATCTGCACACATGCCTGCACCCACGAAATTGGGGAGTTGGGACCTGGCCTGAAAGAGAAAAATTGCTACACTTTGGAGGCTGTCTGAAAATATAAAGTAGCAGTAAGTAAGAATAAACTGGACACGTTTGCACTGTGACCACTATGACCTGGTATAGACAGAGTTACTACTACTGAGACATGTATACACCTAATGGACTGCTTCAAAGACAATATTAGGAAGCTCATACATAAATTCCCTAATATATTTCAATAACAACTATGGTTAACCAAAAAGAGGCGGATTATAAATCCCAAACAAAACAGCATTCAGCACCGGTCTAGTAAAGTCATTTGGTTTATTTAAGCCAAAAAACACACAATGCTTTTCAGGGCGCAAACCCTTTATCATGTGTATAAATGGTTATAGTATGTGTAATGGTCACATATTTGTACTTAAAAAAAAAAAAAAAAAAATAGGTAGTAACTGTCAATGAGACTTCTGCACCTCTCAACAGGTATTTTGGCCACTCCTCATGAGCAAACTGCTCCAGTTGTCTCGGGTTTGAAGGGTGCCTTTTCCAGACGGCATGTTTCAGCTCCTTCCAAAGATGCTCAATAGGATTTAGGTCAGGGCTCATAGAAGGCCACTTCAGAACAGTCCAATGTTTTCCTCTTAGCCATTCTTGGGTGTTTTTAGCTGTGTGTTTTGGGTCATTATCCTGTTGCAAGACCCATGACCTGCGACTGAGACCAAGCTTTCTGACACTGGGCAGCACATTTCTGTCTAGAATCCCTTGATAGTCTGGAGATTTCATTTTACCCTGCACAGATTCAAGACACCCTGTGCCAGATGCAGCAAAGCAGCCCCAGAACATAACAGAGCCTCCTCCATGTTTCACAGTAGGGACAGTGTTCTTTTCAAGATATGCTTCATTTTTCCATCTGTAAACATAGAGCTGATGTGCCTTGCCAAAAATTTAGATTTTTGTCTCATCTGTCCATAGGACATTCTCCTAGAAGCTTTGTGACTTGTCAACATGTAGTTTGGTTATTTACTTTTGTCAGATTCAAAGTTATTTCTGTGACCATTGTGGGTTTTTCTTTCATTAAACGAGGGGTACCAACAATTTTGTCCACGTGTGTAGGCTCCATTATTCTGTATGCAAATTAGGGTCTACTATCCAAGTGGGCAGTGTCTTTGTGGGCTGTATGTCATGCAGTGCTACCACCCACTTGGCTAGAAGCCCGTTTGCATCAAAGCTAAAGGGCTTATATCTTTGGAGTGGCTGAAGGGATTTGGCTAAACAAACCATGAAATTAGTCAGGGTGACAGCGCCTATCACATGGCATATGTCATTGGGCTACTGAGATCTGGTAACAGGTCCTCTTTAAGTGAAAGCAAAACAGTGACCAACTCAGCAATTCTTTTTAATACCACTTTTTAACAAAAGCCAGAAAAAAAGAGTAACAATTCTAAACATGTCAGTTATACGAAATGTATTGTCTGGGATAATCATATAGAAAGTGACACCATATTTCTTTAGGAGCTTTTAAGGCTCTGTTTTTCACTTTTCAGCTTACACAGTTTAATGCATATTTTATTTGCAAACTGTTCAAGCATTGACCTCAATCTAAAAAGGGAAAGGCATTGATCGCTTCTTCACATCTGAGCGGCTAGCAGAGCAGACATGATAGGAAAGAGGGCGGAGGTGCAATAAGGGGTTTTACTTGTCATTCACATCACTGAAGACAGAGCAAAGTATCAAGAGCAGGTGACCACATACATACAGTGGTGGGTGCTGTTTGACTGTAGTTTAATGGAACATTTTGCGGGAGCAGCTGCAGCCTCTGGACAGAGTCAGAGTGATGAGGACATTTGAGAGTCATTTTTGCAGAGGCAAGAACATCAATAAGAAAGACTATGACCATCTGTGCATTGCCAGGTTCATTCCTAAGGGCTTATCTAACCTGTCCATCACACACTGGATGCTTGAGCTGTCCACACACCCTGCTGTGACTTGGAATAATGAGAAGAATGTCATGTCTGAAAACCTCAAATTGTGCTCGATTCTGTACAGGTTGAAGTTTAGGAAAAAGTATCAGTCGATGACTAAATCAAAGAGCAAAATAGTGTTATGGAGAGCTTGTCAGAAGTTCAGACCCCTCAAAACTGCTCACAACACTAGACAGGCGAGGGGTAAAGCCACTTAAACATACCTCAGTTCATGGTCATGCTACCAGCAAGCATATATAGAAAGTGTTTGACTCTCAGATCCCTTCATGGCTGTCTGCACTGAATGCTCCTTACCACTCTGCTTTAAGTGACATATATAGCATTCTTTTGGTTCGATTCTAGGGCCATCAACCTTGTATATGGTAATACAGTAAAGCAAGGTGGTTAAAGGCTATGTAAATAAAATACCACATCAAACATGAAAAGTAAAATCAACTTTGCAAACCATTTTGATCAGAAAATAATTTTGCTAAAAACTCATTTGCATGCCAATGCATCTCCAAGGTAACAGACAACAAACAAACTCCTCAGTAGTCTGATTTTTTAGATTCTTTAGCTAAAGCTCTTTGCCATCTTACACCTATTTCTAGCTAATCTACAATCTAGGAGCAGACATTAGGTGAAAGGGAATATACAACTACAGGATCATTGCACACAGCATTTGTTCGTAGTCTGTTGGTATGGAGATGGATAAGTCTGCACAGAAGCTTTAGATACAATAAAGTTACATTTTTAATAAATACTATTTGCAAAGTTGCTTCATTTCTTATTTCAGATGTATTGGAACAATAAATAATAGTTGCAAAGGAGAATATACCCTTTAAAGGGGCTGTACCAAGTTTCAAACTTATCACCTAGCCACGGGATAAATGGTAAATGTCTGATCATGAGAACAAGGTTCCCTATGAAAGGAGATGGAATGTGAGTGCTGTCACTCCACTCATCTATATGAGACTGTCAAGGAAAAGCGTGAGTACAGTGTTTGGCTTTCTTCAGCAGGCCTGAAGGTGAATGGAGAGGTAGGGTGAATGCTCAACTACCAAATCCATTTGTATGGGAAAACAAGAAGCTCCTGTTCTCATGATTCTCTGGACCCCCAGTCATCAGACACTGTGGGTAGGTGATCAGTTTCCGACTCAGTACAACCCCATCAAAGGGGTTATCCAGTTTTTAAAAAGAAATGGCCTCAAGATCCTCCATCAATTTTAGATCGGCGGGGGTCCAACTGTTGGGACCCCCTAGATCAGCTGTTTCTGGAAGTGCACAGCTCCTCATACTGTTTACATACCAGACACTACACTGCTCACCTGCCTCACTCTTAGTCGTATTATGACTAAAAGTGTGGCAAGTAAGAAGTGCAGCGCCCGGCATGTGAAGCTGCGTGCTTCAGGAAACAGCTCATCTGATCCCAATAATCAGACACTCGTCAATCTAATCTTAAGACCAGGCTACCCACTTTTAAAAGGTGGAAAACCCCTTTAAGTTGCTTAGTAACAGGACACAACCTTGTGCTGACCACTGTATCCCATAATAAATTTCCATTTCATATTCTTAGCCTTGAAAACAGCAAATCAAAGTCCAGCCAGGAGGGCAGATCTCACTTATAATAAACGTACAGTTTGACCCCTGATGAGGTTTTCCACACACCCCTTATACCTGATGGCATATACCCAATACAAACAGACACAGGTTATGAATGTGCCTATAAACCAGGCCATCTCAATTAAACAGAGTTCCTTTCCTTTCACATTTCCAACATTCAGAGAGCAGACCTTGTAGCAGAATGTAAATGGTAATATGATATTCTAATATTGGGTTCATTTTGCAGCTCTAGCAGACAGCATTGCCATTTCTGCAAATTGCAAGAGTTCCTCAATTTCCTCAATCATAGTCTGGCTAAATTAAATATCACAGTGCAGTTAAATGATGAAATGAACCGTCTGCAAGTCTGTGTAACCCTTCATAGACTACTGAATCAATTGGCAGGAAGTCTTGAGAAACCAAGCAGTTGACTTTTGTCGTTCAGAACTACAGGTAACAGAAGATATTTGGAAAATAGGGCAATTTTTTTATAGGGCTGGTGTCTGCATCCGGGCAACCTGGGCAGGTGATAGGGACCAGCGCTGCTGGGGGGAGCCCATTGATTTCAGCAATGAGTATTTCCATAAGATCAGATGGAAGTGCTCATTGCCTTGCTAACAGCCCGGGGAGCAAGAAGTGCTACAGATTTCCTGCTTATTGCCCCTCCGACTCGCTGCCCCTTCCTTGCTCTGGTGCTCAGAGTTATTTGTGCGGTTCCAGCACTCAGCGAAGGGGTGGGAAGCTACGAGTAAGCAAGTAATGATGAAATCTGCAGCACTGCTCACTCTTCAGGCTCCGCAAACGGAGATGGCAGGCATATGTGGCCAGGGGACATTAAACTGTGTATGGGGCAAAAGGGGGCCATTATACTGTGTTTGAGGGAGGAAGGGGGACATTATACTGTTAGACTGCAGAATCCTCATCAGTTAACTCTGCAATGTACAGTAGCAGTACTGCGGAGGACATTTCCACAAATCTTACCTATATGCTGCAGCTACAAGCACAGCTGTTTTACAGCTGCAGGTCGCCCCATGATTTTCAACCTTTGCAATGCAATGGTTGAAAGCTATAGAAGACCTACAACAACTCCAGCCACAGCAAACCACCCAATTTCAGGTATTTATTCTTGCAGTGACTTTTAGAGAAGCACAATGCTACCCCATAAGTCGTACCGCTCACTAAGGCTTTTTCAGCCAAGGACCATACAAATCTGGAGCCGAACCTTGTCTGTAGACTATCAATGAGTAAAAGGACATGATGCACACATCTTTATCCCTCTCGGTGACTGAAAATAACCTATCTTTTATAAATCCACAGAAATCGGTAGCGCCCAATATATACTTGCTTCAGGTTACTCAATTCTTCTGTGACAACATGAGCAATACTTCATTCATTTCTGAGATACCGACAAAGTGATATTACAGGTAAAGCCTTGCATCGTACTTAGGAGCTCAAATCAAAATGTCATGTTATTTTATAGCTCATTTATACCATAATTTGATATGGATCATCTAAAACTATAGCTTAATACCTTGCCTTGTGAGCCCCCGAAGGTGGAATATATTGTTTTCAAAGTTAGAACTTTATCTAACCAGAGACACCAAGAAATTCTGTTTTTGAAAGGGTAAAGGGATAACTGTTCCCTGCATCACTAGTGGTAGTGTATACTCCGGGATTGAGAAGTTAATATCCTTTCTTCACCATTATTATCACCTTGCTGCCATTTAAATTGATATTACAAATAGTTTACAGACGAAGATCAGAAAACCACTAAAAGTCTTATGTTGTCTAAAGTGACCCCAATGTCCCTGTCACAAACAGTGGGTGGAAGACAATTGATCCTGGTGGCCTATTCACATCTGCAATTGTTCCTGATTCACTCCTGTATGGTCTCCATTTCTGAGCCACATCCTGCTGAACCAGCTGTAAACTATCCCCGTTTCTCAGCCCTGTTGCAGCTATTCCTGATGAGCTCATCAAAGTCTGCTACATTTAGGGAGGATTTACACAGAGCTTTTTCTGAATAACTGCATGTGGGGTTTTTTTTTAATTTCAGAAACCCCTAGCACATGTTATTGTACATTTCACCTGTATGCTAACGGTGATTATTTATTTATTTTGCTTACTTGTATAGCGCCATCATATTCCGCAGCCCTTTTACAGACATTGACAGTCACTGTTCCATTTAGGGCACACGATCTACATTCCCTATCAGTATGTCTTTGGAGTGTGGGAGGAAACCGGAGTACCCGGAGGAAACCCACGCAAACACAGGGAGAACATAAAAACTCTTTGCAGATGTTGTCCATGGCATGAGTTTGTATGCTCTCCCCGTGTTTCTGTGGGTGTCCTCCTGGAGACCTCATACAGCACTACTTATTACTGCTTAATAAAAACTGTGTGCATTCTTCTGCAAAAAAACGCCATATAAACCCAGATGGTTCTTTCATTCATTGAGCAGCTTGTTCATTTCTGGCATTTATAGAACTTCCTGGCTTCTGGCATTTCCTGGTGATGTTTCATGGCTCAATTGGAAACCATATTTGTTTGTTTTGCGTCCATGTTTTGGGCTCCAGCGTATGGTCAACTCTACTGTCCTTCTTGTTCCTGCAACTGGCCTAGTTCTGCCCATTCCCTGATTTGAGCTTCTGGTCCATTCCTGGTGTCCGTACTCCTGTTCTGTACTGCTCCATGTTTCACACGTGGTCTCGTTCTGTGTTCATCACTGATGTGTCTGGCCGCCAACTACTTTCTATGCTGGGGACCACAACCTAGAAATCCCACCTTTAGCTGAGACTACATTTTTTGTAACGGGGTTAAAGGATAAAAAGAAGGGGATCCCTTTGACTCCATACCCCAGCCTAGTCAGCACCAAACAGTTGTTGCCATAAGGATCCATTTTCACAACAGAAAACATCACTGTATGTTAAACCCTGACAGTCTGCTCCATGAATGCAACTTCTGCCAGGAATAGTTATAATATAACATAATATAACAGTCCCCTGATGCACTGTGAGAATACTTTGCTTTTATGTTTTTTAATCTATTTAAAGTTATTTCAGATTGTTTTCTCCATTCTTGTATATTACTGCTTTCAACAGAACATTGTGGTTTGTTTGGACTACACACTGGTTTAGTTCCATTCTTTTTTGTGACATGTGACCTAACAATAGAGTTGTAATTGTGTAATTGAAGTCTGAGCTACCAAACAACAAAGACTTCTGGCTGACCAGCTAATGGATCATCATGCAAGTAAAAAGAGGCATAAAACAGAATCACAAAGTGACTGTTCTTGTAGGCTTAAGCTGTGGAATACTGTAAGTTGTTGTAAGATGGAGTTTTTCTTTAAAAGAGGCCGCATTGTCTCTCTCTATAATCTATATAATCGCACTAAGTTGTCCATATAGTTTTTTGAAAATATTTATTCCATTTCTATTACAGTATCATAAGCTGGTTATATTTCCAGGTTCCATATATGATATTTACACATTTGTAGCATATAAATGTATCATATAGTATCTGTTTGTATCGTGATACTCACCTATGTGGATTTGAGTAGTCGTAGGTCATAAGGCTAAAACTGTCAACAACTGGAGCCAAAAGGTCAAACTCCTTTTTCCCAAACATACCCAACTGGTCAGTTCTGAAAGAGAAAACAAGATAAATAATGTATCATTAGATTTCAGAAACACAAGGTATATGTAATGTGCAAAATATGAGCTCATATCGTCGATATATCTTAGATATGCATAATACGCAATTAATGTATAATAGGCAGAAACTGTACTAAATATTGTGGACTACTGGGTCATAATGGGCCCACCAGTACAGAAAAAAAAACTTTGTTAAATCTTTAAAAGGCTTTGATGGAGGAAGACATCTAACCAACAAAATACCTAGTGCCCTACTTTTTAATCTTTCTGGTGTGGTTACTCCAATTTCCAGTCCACTCTATTACTGCAAAATGGCCAACCAGCTTCTCAGATACTGTGTTTTGATATTCTAAGACAGTTCCCCTTGACCTTAGATGGTCCATCCAAGAGCAGAGGGGAGTGTCTAAAACTGGCAAAGCACAGGGTCGAACTGAGACACCCCCTTGCATTGCAATTGTGGAGAAACGATCATTGTTGGACTGCTATGGACTGTATCTTCTTTAGCAATGAATCCGATGACAGTCAGGTTCGGGTATAGAGGTCTCACAGTGAGCGCTTCAATCCTGCCTTCTGGCGTTTACTGGTAAAGTTTCATGGCTCAATTTTAGACCATATTCTATTTTTGTTTTGTGTCCATGTTTCTGGCTCCAGCTCATGGTCAGCACCTGGTATCCAACCTCCTGCATTTCTGGTTCCAGCTACTGGTCCATTTCTGGTGTCCATTCCCCAATTCCAGCTCCTGTCCATTATTGGTGAATGTACTCCTGTTCTGTATGGATCCATTCTTGACATTTAATCTTGTTCTGTGTTCATCGCTTATGTGTTTGGCCACCAACTACTACATACTCTAGGGACCATAACCTATGAGCGTGCAGGATCTACAGGGCCAGCAGCAACATCTGTGGGCAAATATGCTGCAAGATACCATATGGGACCTATATGCCTTCATGCCCAACTGTATTTCCTCTTGTATCCAGACTAGAGGTGGCCCAACAGGGTACTAGAGTCTACTTTCAATTGTAGTACTCCCCTGATAAACTTATCCTTTCACTCTAACATTGCAGTCAGTTACATATATCATCATTACATTCACACATACAAAGTTTTATTCCTATTCCAACTCTTTGTTGTTTTTTACTTTCTGTGCTGTGATATCCTATCTCAAAACAACAAAAGCCATTGAAAACTGATTGAAAGAGTTGATTTAACGCTCTTTGCCGCAGTGTTAAGTGGGATGATCATTATTTTTGTTCTATTTGCATTTTGCAGCGTCTGTTTCTGGGGCAATGGAGACAGGTGCATTTTAAAACTATTATGGTATATGGTATTACCGATGAAAGTTACTGTGAAGAACGTAACTTCTTACTTACGCTGATCTCAAATGGAAAATAATTGGTTATGTCTTTAGTTCGTAAGTTGAAAACCACAAGCCAGGACACTGTGGGAAAGAACCGGCCTCAGGAAACACATCGCTTCCTAGAAATTGATTTTAATTACTCACAAGGGCACGCAAATAAAGGATAATTAACGTAAGCATTAGGTTTTATGGCAGGCTGTATTATTTTGTAGATTGAGAGCTCATGGACTGAATGATGCTGGTAGTCTATCACTATGCCTACGGGAGGATACATGAAGTTCGGATCAAATAAAAGACTAGTATAACACAGTGATCAGCCTCCCAGCAGAGACCACTATGCTGCCTTGTAAAGTAAAAGGGCTTGCTGTGCACTACCTTGTAGGATTAATTTACAGCTAATATTACCGCACAGAGTACCTCCAAAAGAAGAACACATCTATAATCAGCATAAATAGACAAAGAAGTCATGACACGTACACATACAGCAGTACACTAATAAACTCAGATGAGGATTTCTCAAACTACACATTCTACAGCTGTATGAATACTCTGTTGGATTGTATGTATCAAAGAATAAAAGATAAAAAAATGCACAAAAAAGTCTACTTACAAGTTATAGGAAGCAATACTTTTACATAAAATGTCATATATGAAGAGGGTTCCTACAGATCAATGAAAGGGAGAAATCTACCAGATGGTAACTGCACCATTTTGCAGGTACCGTAATTTCCTTTATAACCATTTACCACTACAGGTAAGCACAGCTTTATGGAGCTTGACAAGGTGGACTTACCCTTATATGTAAAAGAGACAAGGAAAAGAGTCAGAAGATGTAGAAGATGGTGGACTCTATAAATGAGGAAGGGTAACCAGCTGCATCTATGTTACAAACTGCAAATGTGTGGCTGATTCTCCACTATATAGGTTTGGAGGCAAACAGGGGACCCCCTTCTATAATGTTCATATGTCCTAAGAGTGGTTTGCCATTGTCGCAGACAATGTGCTGTAAAAACCACATAGAAATAGCATCGGAGAAAGCTCATTTAATTTTGTACCCATTTTCAATCTGGTTGCGGTTTTATTTACAGATGAAACATGAAATAAATGTGTTCCCCATTTAAAAACTACAACTACATTGAAATGACAGCAATAAACACATATACTTTTGCTGATATAGTTTAACTGCAATTCAACCACGGTCATGTGAAGGAACCCTAAAAAGGATATATAGACAGATGAGATAACTTCTGTAAAGAGGGCCTTTCACCACCTCCACCAAGTCTAACGCTCTGCATCCTTTAATAGGTTCTCTTCTACTGATTCAAGCATAGTTGGGGCTTTTTCTCTAGCCTCTAATATTTCTGAGCAATGGGTGCTGTTATTTTTTAGCGCCCAATATGTTAATTACACTCTGTACTGACAAATGGGTGGTCTTTAGCTGGAGCAGATAGTCAGGGCCTGTCCACCTGACAGTAAGGAGCATAATTAGCCCATTGGGTGCTGAAACCAACAGCACCCATTGCTCAGAAAAGGGGAGGACTAGAGAAAAAATTCCAACTTTGACAGAACAATGGAGTAAGACATACTAAAATATTTGGAGTTGGTGGAGGAAGTGAAAGATTCTCTTTAAGGGGACACATAAGAATAGGCACTTAAAGAGAACCTGTTGGGTCAAGCATACTCACCCACCTTCAGGTAGCGTGTCGCACAGCAGGAGCAAAAGACTATAAAAGACTTTATAGGAAAAGATTCAGTATAACTAGCAGTTTATTTATTCAATTCTCTGCTCCTTCTAGGGTTATGGTCCAGTCAGTGGTATCACTCATAGTAACATTGTTCATAAGGTTGAATAAAGACACAAGTCCAACCTATGAACCTACGAAGTTGACCTAGATGGAAGCAGAATGCCAATCTAAATAAATTCCTCCTACTGGGTAGAATATACAAGAAGATGGACTTGAAAATGCCGTAAAAATGTCCCAATTTTGGAGCATGAATGATTTAGCGCCACAAATTGTTATTTTTGGCCAATTTGTGTCCGGCACGCCTCTTTCCAAAAAGTAGGCATGCCAGAGGCGCAGCTTAGTAAAATGGGGCATTGTGTCCCATGGCCTGGCAGATTCATTATATTATATACTAGAAACTGGATCCAATTATGGTTTGAGATTCTAATGCATGGAGGGCAGGAGATGAATCTCATTAATTAAGAATGCTTCTTAATAAGTTAGGCTCATCTCCACTCAGGAGCACAGGGGGTTCAAGTCTGGTATAGGAAACAAATTTCCCCACTTACTGTATGTTCCTTCTTTGATCCAAAATCTGTTATAATAAATGTCAATAACTTCACTGAACCTAAAGCTCAGGTGAATGCTGAAGTACTTTTGATTATTGTGGGTCTTTGGTGTTCACCACCAGGATTCCCATACCACAGATTGGGAACCGAGACTTTGGGCTACCTGTAATAAGTTCTTCCTCCTCACAGCCAGATCTCCATTTGACATACCTGTTGGACACTGACCTTCCCCATAGACATGTGCGCTTGACTGAGCCATAGGGAGATGGATAAAACCACTAACAAACACCTATGCTGGTGACTTAACTCAGAGAATTAAAGGATCCAAAAAGTTGAAACTCCTTCTCCAACATCTGCCATTGAGTCGAAGGGACCCCAAATATACTAGATCGCGAGCTGGTCCCAACAAAATTAGCCAACATACATGAAATGTGTAAGGTTACTGTAATACTACTTGGCTTGTATTAGTCTATTTTATTACCACTGAAAATTGCCTTACGATTTAAAACTAACTAGAAAATTCTGTATGTGTTATGGACAAATTCCCAATGTCAAGGTTCACTGACAACTTCATTTATTGCTACTTCTATAAGGAACATCTAAGTGTTTTGGCCAAGCCAAGCCTATTACATAGTGAAGAAAAAAGCAGCCTGTCTCTTTCATACAATAAAACTTTTTTAAGTCTCATAATTGCTAAATTAACTTTTCTTCTTTATCTCCAGAGTCAGAGAAGCTGCGGACGACCTCAGGGTAGTTGTCAGCCTCTGATTAAGTCAGTAATGTCCTTTTTGATACCGAAGGCAACACAAATCTGCAAAGCTGACAAGGCAGGGAGAACTTGCCAGCATCTCTATGGAGAACAGAGAGAAGTGTTGCCTTATTACTGCTTCCAAGTCAATATCCTATAAAGAAGGCTCTCTCCGAATTAAAATCTCTGAAGTTTAATGAACACCATAGTCACACTGCTTGGCTGTAGACGAAAATCCACTTAGACAAAGAAGCAAATACACAAATCGATGACTAGCTGTAATTAAAGAGTGGAACCCAGAATGCAAATGTATGCGGGAAGTTTTCCAGTTTAGAATTCTTATTCTGACAGCCATAAAAATTAATATGTATGGCATTCTCAGACCATGCTTGACAACAGTCCAAGTTTTCATGAGACCTCACCTAAAATAGACAGAATTAAAGGGATTTCAAGCTCAAACCAATGACCTTTAACTCTGTTATAAATAGTAAGATATACAACTTACTCCTCAATTAACAATGCCCTGCTATTAGTGCCCGTACCAGGTCCCGCAGTTCTACTTCTGGCTTGTGCTCAACATAGAATAGAGTTTCCCATTTCGGCACAAGATCAGTACTGTGTGTAAAGAGGACTTGTTTATCTAATACACTGAGATAGTCAACTAGACTTCTTCACACATAACCCTGAAGATGTGCCAACATAGGAAACGCTCTTGTGTCATGTACAGGACGGACATGGAGCTGCGGGACCAGGGACTGGCACTGCCAGTAGGACATCAAGGCGCTGCTATTAATTGAAAACTATGAGTAAGTTATGTATCTTGATATTTAACACATGAAAAGGTTATATTTTTAAATGAAAACCCATTTAATGATAAAGTTGATCAAAAAAGGGATTGTCCTGCCAATATTCATTTTTGGAAAATTGTCATTAGGATGTAAAATAATCCACTCCAGTTCTGACACTTCCCAAGGCCCCCGTGGGTCTCTATCTCCTCCCTTTACAATGTGTATTATATATAGACATATTAGGGAATGTAACTTCATAACAGTTATCACAATATGATTTCATTTTTATAATCTATACTGAGTTATGCCCTGTTTAGAAAAGCACTTATGGGTTCGCTGAGCTTTCCACAGGTCATTATTGATGGAAAGTACAGTGCAGCCTGCAGTCTAAATTACCAGAATCCCAGACAGAAACCTGACATTGTTGAAATCAATATGGAACATCAGGATTCGCAGCCTGTATCTGTTAAAAAAAAAAAAAAAAAAAAAAAGGTACTGGCATAACTGTCAGACACAAGTGAGAACAGACTCTAAATACCCCTGGCAAAAAAAAAAACACGTAACCACTGTCTTAAACAGGTGAATTTTCTCTGGTTGTCGGGTACTATAACCAAATGGAATAGGAGGAACTACTGTAAAGAAAAAATGGACATCATGGCATGGCAGCACTTCCAAAACAAGGATTTCTTTAGATCTGGGAGCAGAGCCAAAGGAACTAATAAATACTTAAAGTGTAACTCACTTTTTCTTCTAGTGTGTTTGTTTGTGTGTGTGTGCGCGCGTGTGGGGGTGGGGGTGGGGGGGTTGTAATATACTTTATTAATCTATCGATCTTCCTTTTAATGGAAAAAAAAAAAAAACAGGCTGTAACGTTCCCATTAGCAATGCTCTAAGCACTGCCAGGGAAACGCTGTCCGTACACATGTACTCAATATAGTATATATAAAAAATGCTGAAGCATTTACCAAAGGGTGGGATGGTCACTTCAAATGGCTGTATCTCCGGTTGTATGACACCTAGAAAAATGGTTCTGGTATTACAAGAAAGCTGAGATTCTGACAGCTTTCATATGCTGCCAAGATTGGAGTACTAGCTGTAAAATAAATACAGATATCGCTAGTTAAAAACACAGTTTGGAATGCAATTTTATATGTAGCATGAACTGCAGCATGTTAATTTCCGACTGTATTTTTAGCTAGTGATATCTCAGGTTCTGTTATAGCTAATACTTCATTCTTATGATTTCAGGTAAAATAATAATTATTGAAAGGTGAGACTCTCAGGTTTCTTATGATACTAGAACCATTTGTCTGGGTAGTATAATACTAGAGATACAGCCATTTAAAGTGACCAGCCCCCCTTTGTTTCAGCTCTGCATATTTACAATATAACTATGTACCGACTTTCCTTAGTAACAGCTGAGTTAGAGGGTTGCTTAGGAGAATGTTACAGCCCGTTTTATAATAAAAAGTTAGGTTAATAACTTATATTACAAAAATGGTCACCAAACACCCCGAAACAAAATAGCGAAAGAATAAAATAAAATGGGATTTACCATTTAAATGGTAAGTATACTGTAAAACTATATACTTTTTATGTATGTGGTACCACTTTTAGGAGGGGGATTGGGGTGTCTAAAAATGTACATGAACACCCCACCTCTCACCTTAATATGCAAAGGTTAGAAGCTAAATATTTACAACCTTTAATTTTTAAGGGAAGGGGTGAAGCTATAGGAGGTACAAATTGCTACCAGGCCCTGGAGCCTCAGGGACCCAAAGACCTCTCTACAACATCAAGACAACACCATTATTATAGATGGCACATGATAAATAGGGACCCATTACATATTTTGCATTGGGGCCCAGAAGCTTCAGGATACACCTTGGGCTGCAGGCACCATGTTTTACAGCAAAATCAGATCTGTGTATTTGGAGGAAAACTAGTAATTTATTAATTTATATCCCTTTTTTCTTAGGTTTAGGAGTCCTTTGGGTGGTCCTACAAAGTCAGTAACATCTGATCATGGACACACAAAAAAGAAAGGCTATCACTGAGTAGGACCGCCCACTGGACTCCTAAATCCAGACTGGGACATGATATAAAAAAAATGAATTATGAGCTATGAATTATGAGCCTGAATCTTTTCCCACAAAACATAGTAGCAGCTAAGCAATAATTTACTAATATATCAAGTAGTAATTTAGCAAGTAATACAATAATGTAGAAACTAGTGATGTATCAAATATTGTAGCAAGTAATGTAGAAAGTAGTAATGTATGAAATAATGTAGCAAGTAGTAATGTAGCAAGTAATGCAGCAAGTAGTAAAATATCAAATAATGTAGCAAATTCCCTAGTAATGTAGTAATATAGCAAGTACTCTAGTAATGTAGTAATATAGCAAGTAACCTAGTAATGTAGTAATATAGCAAGTACTTTAGTAATGTAGTAATATAGCAAGTACTCTAGTAATGTAGTAATATAGCAAGTACCCTAGTAATGTAGTAATATAGCAAGTACTCTAGTAATGTAGTAATATAGCAAGTACCCTAGTAATGTAGTAATATAGCAAGTATTCTAGTAATGTAGTAATATAGCAAGTACCCTAGTAATGTAGTAATGTAATAATATATCAAATAATGTAGCAAGTAGTCTGTCTGTAGTGACAAAGCTGTTGATATCCTGATTGGCACCGAGCAAGAGGTAAAGAAGGAGAGAACAGGTTAGCAGCCTCGCCATGTCATTTCCAGTCTCAGGCTGTATTATCAATCACAACTAAGTTAAATACAGATCTAAACGTTTATTTTTACAAAAGGGCTATACAAAGGGCACAAGTAACGTACAGTGTGAACAGATGACATAAATCATTCTGCAATTTCTATGAGCAATAAATGGAGGAATCATTTGCTACTATATCCCAAACAGTAAATACAGTAAAATAACTATAACAACCATAGATATAATAGTAGTAATCTTGGAAATGCTCAGAATCACTCATCCAGCATGTCCTTAGCTCCCACTGTACGCCACAATAACTGCGGATGAGTTGCGCTATTTGTCTGCTTGCCTTGGCTGTATAATTAGACTTTCGGCTAGGCCTCTCTGACAACCAACATAATTAAAATGACCGAAGCCGAGCATTTACACAGCGAGTGTGAATTAAGAGGACTGCCTAACACATTCAATATCACCGCGGAACACTGGAAGGGAGGGACAATTGCTGTGAAGGGTAGGGGATGGGAAGATCTCGATGCAAGGTCTCGAGAAACGAAGAAACCAAAAGATAAATGATGCGTTACCATTCAGGTAACAGCGCCGTATATCTCATTCTAAAGTGGTAGTCAAGTTAACCCTTTTCACAGGTTTTGCACACTGAAGTGATTCTTCAGATACATTACTGCTGTCTTGTCATGTCTCAAGGGGCCTTGTTGGGGTGGGCAGAGAAATTTAAAATGGTATTTTCCATTTTGATTACTGTTTGACTCTATGTTCACATTAGCGTTGGCTGTCCATTGTTCTGGTCCATCAGAAGTCCAAAACAACGGACAGACGGACTGCTAAAGCCGTGCGTGCAGACTTTTTCATCAAATGTGAACATAGCCTAAATGCACCGAACTTATTATAAGTAACAGTCATGCCAGAATTATTATTTTAACAGGTCAACACCGAGATTGTCAACCAACTGTATTGGGACATTGCAATATGTCTGACTATTTCAGAATCCTGTCCAAGGTAGACGTAAAGTGTTACTAGGATAGGGTACACAGGGTGACATAAGGTCACACTGTCACATTTTTACAGCACACTGCAGCTACAGATTGTGTTGAATATGGTGCTGTAGGCAGAAATACAAGTCTTCTGCATTCCACATCATTAGATGCATCTGCTGCATGACATTTGTCTTCATCTTAATGATGCGTAGCCAAAATCCACCATATATCCCTAGTCTTTGTAACCTCTAATGTCAAATGTTGTAGAAGGCCTATGACTCTCTAAATTTACAAGCAGAAATTGTGATCTCCTTGTAACAGGACTTCCCAGCAGAAATAAACTCATCTAAAAACATGTTTCTGGTGATCCAAAACACGGAGGTGCACATCTTCCATCTACAGCCTTTCCCTAGGTGTTCTCCTCTCACTGACACTAACTGGTTGCCCTCCTCTCACTAACACTAACTGGATGCCTTCCTCTCACTAACACTAACTGGATGCCCTCCTCTAACTAACACTAACTGGATGCCCTCCTCTCACTTACACTAACTGGATGCCCTCCTCTCACTAACACTAACTGGATGCCCTCCTCTCTCTAACACTAACTGGATGCCTTCCTCTCACTAACACTAACTGAATGCCCTCCTCTCACTCACACTAATTGGATGCCTTCCTCTCACTAACACTAACTGAATGCCCTCCTCTCACTCACACTAACTGGTTGCCCTCCTCTCACTAACACTAACTGGATGCCCTCCTCTCACTAACACTAACTGGATGCCCTCCTCTAACACTAACTGGATGCCCTCCTCTCACTTACACTAACTGGATGCCCTCCTCTCTCTAACACTAACTGGATGCCCTCCTCTCACTAGCACTAACTGGATGCCCTCCTCTCTCTAACACTAACTGGATGCCTTCCTCTCACTAACACTAACTGAATGCCCTCCTCTCACTCACACTAATTGGATGCCTTCCTCTCACTAACACTAACTGGATGCCCTCCTCTCACTAACACTAACTGAATTCCCTCCTCTCACTCACACTAATTGGATGCCTTCCTCTCACTAACACTAACTGGATGCCCTCCTCTCACTCACACTAACTGGATGCCCTCCTCTCACTCACACTAACTGGATGCCCTCCTCTCACTAGCACTAACTGGATGCCCTCCTCTCTCTAACACTAACTGGATGCCCTCCTCTCACTAACACTAACTGAATGCCCTCCTCTCACTCACACTAATTGGATGCCTTCCTCTCACTAACACTAACTGGATGCCCTCCTCTCACTCACACTAACTGGATGCCCTCCTCTCACTTACACTAACTGGATGCCCTCCTCTGTCTAACACTAACTGGATGCCCTCCTCTCACTAGCACTAACTGGATGCCCTCCTCTCTCTAACACTAACTGGATGCCCTCCTCTCACTCACACTAACTGGATGCCCTCCTCTCACTTACACTAACTGGATGCCCTCCTCTCACTAGCACTAACTGGATGCCCTCCTCTCTCTAACACTAACTGGATGCCCTCCTCTCACTAGCACTAACTGGATGCCCTCCTCTCTCTAACACTAACTGGATGCCCTCCTCTCACTAACACTAACTGAATGCCCTCCTCTCACTCACACTAACTGGATGCCCTCCTCTCACTAACACTAACTGAATGCCCTCCTCTCACTCACACTAATTGGATGCCTTCCTCTCACTAACACTAACTGGATGCCCTCCTCTCACTCACACTAACTGGATGCCCTCCTCTCACTCACACTAACTGGATGCCCTCCTCTCACTAGCACTAACTGGATGCCCTCCTCTCTCTAACACTAACTGGATGCCCTCCTCTCACTAACACTAACTGAATGCCCTCCTCTCACTCACACTAATTGGATGCCTTCCTCTCACTAACACTAACTGGATGCCCTCCTCTCACTCACACTAACTGGATGCCCTCCTCTCACTTACACTAACTGGATGCCCTCCTCTGTCTAACACTAACTGGATGCCCTCCTCTCACTAGCACTAACTGGATGCCCTCCTCTCTCTAACACTAACTGGATGCCCTCCTCTCACTCACACTAACTGGATGCCCTCCTCTCACTTACACTAACTGGATGCCCTCCTCTCACTAGCACTAACTGGATGCCCTCCTCTCTCTAACACTAACTGGATGCCCTCCTCTCACTAGCACTAACTGGATGCCCTCCTCTCTCTAACACTAACTGGATGCCCTCCTCTCACTAACACTAACTGAATGCCCTCCTCTCACTCACACTAACTGGATGCCCTCCTCTCACTAACACTAACTGAATGCCCTCCTCTCACTCACACTAATTGGATGCCTTCCTCTCACTAACACTAACTGGATGCCCTCCTCTCACTCACACTAACTGGATGCCCTCCTCTCACTAGCAATAACTGGATGCCCTCCTCTCTCTAACACTAACTGGATGCCCTCCTCTCACTAGCACTAACTGGATGCCCTCCTCTCTCTAACACTAACTGGATGCCCTCCTCTCACTAACACTAACTGAATGCCCTCCTCTCACTCACACTAACTGGATGCCCTCCTCTCACTTACACTAAGTGGATGCCCTCCTCTCACTTACACAAGTGCCCCCCACCCCCTTCACCTGACAAAGACAGAGGTTACAGAGATTGTTTAACTGTATTAAAGCACAGTCTGCTAAGTAGCAAAAACATGTATTTCACAGTATATATTTTTAACATCTGTACCTATGGGTGACATATAGTATATTTCACTCTACAGTAGTATAAGATGATATAAGGTATGTCATTGGACTTTTCAGCCTCTTTAACTGTTGTCCAAAGGAGCAGTTCATCCTGACACAGATAAAAAGCCGTAAAGAACATTCAGTACTGTACTTTAGAGACACTACTAGGTAGCCAATCAGAGATTGCGCTTCAGTAATACAGGGGTTTACTAGTGTAATGCCTGGGCCGATAGTCTAGATTTTCCAACCATTCACACAACACACAGATTGGGTGGTTTATAGTTAATGGGAACCAGAAAAGACCATCATACATTGAAATTACTGTAAAAAGAGGGACCTTTGTACATATGCTAATATACCTGTTTATAGGATCACTTTATACATTAGTGTTCTTCAGCTATTGGGAGTTCACAACAAGCCCTAGTGTGATATGACAGCCTACAGCTTTTATGCACATCATGTTTTCATTTTTTTTTTTTTTGCTCATGCCATATATCACTGATGCAAAGATTCGGTAGGTAGAGCCATTTGTGACCCCTATAACTAAAACCACAATATCAGATGTGACTCTGTCAGGTGATTTCTCCTGTCTTATCTGAGATCAGGAAAGGACAGAGGTATATAAGCTGAGCTCTGTGATATATAGATTTATATGATAGAGGGAGAGAAGCTGAGCTCTGTGATATATAGATTTATATGATAGAGGGAGAGAAGCTGAGCTCTGTGATATATAGATTTATATGATAGAGGGAGAGAAGCTGAGCTCTGTGATATATAGATTTATATGATAGAGGGAGAGAAGCTGAGCTCTGTGATATATAGGGCTATATGATAGAGGGAGAGAAGCTGAGCTCTGTGATATATAGGGCTATATGATAGAGGGAGAGAAGCTGAGCTCTGTGATATATAGGGCTATATGATAGAGGGAGAGAAGCTGAGCTATGTGATATATAGGTTTTTATGATAGAGGGAGAGAAGCTGAGCTCTGTGATATATAGATTTATATGATAGAGGGAGAGAAGCTGAGCTCTGTGATATATAGATTTATATGATAGAGGGAGAGAAGCTGAGCTCTGTGATATATAGGGCTATATGATAGAGGGAGAGAAGCTGAGCTCTGTGATATATAGGGCTATATGATAGAGGGAGAGAAGCTGAGCTCTGTGATATATAGGGCTATATGATAGAGGGAGAGAAGCTGAGCTATGTGATATATAGGTTTTTATGATAGAGGGAGAGAAGCTGAGCTCTGTGATATATAGGTTTATATGATAGAGGGAGAGAAGCTGAGCTCTGTGATATATAGGTTTATATGATAGAGAAAGAGAAGCTGAGCTCTGTGATATATAGGGTTATATGATAGAGGAGAGAAGCTGAGCTCTGTGATATATAGGTTTATATGATAAAGGGAGGGAAGCTGAGCTCTGTGATATATAGGGTTATATGATAGAGGAGAGAAGCTGAGCTCTGTGATATATAGGGTTATATGATAGAGGAGAGAAGCTGAGCTCTGTGATATATAGAGTTATATGATAGAGGAGAGAAGCTGAGCTCTGTGATATATAGGGTTATATGATAGAAGGAGAGAAGCTGAGCTCTGTGATATATAGGGTTATATGATAGAGGAGAGAAGTTGCGCTCTGTGATATATAGGTTTATGTGATAGAGAGAGAGAAGTTGAGCTCTCTGGTGTACAGGTTTATATGGCACAGGAGAGAAGCTGAGCTCTGTGATATATAGGGTTATATGATAGAGGAGAAAAGTTGAGCTCTGTGATAAATAGGGTTGTATGATAGAGGAGAGAAGCTGAGCTCTGTGATATATAGGGTTATATGATAGAGGGAGAGAAGCTGAGCTCTGTGATATATAGGGTTATATGATAGAGGAGAGAAGCTGAGCTCTGTGATATATAGGGTTATATGATGGAGAGAAGCTGAGCTCTGTGATATATAGGGTTATATGATAGAGGAGAGAAGCTGAGCTCTGTGATATATAGGGTTATATGATAGAGGAGAGAAGCTGAGCTCTGTGATATATAGGTTTATATTATAGAGGAGAGAAGCTGAGCTCTGTGATATTTAGAGCTATGGGGAGCAGGATTTCTGAGCAAACTGTAGAGTATATCCTGACAGGACTCCTTGGAGAGACAGTGAGAGTCCAGTATACCCTGCCCACACACAGGATAACTGATAGAATTCTGTGCACATATACTGATACAGGAAGATCCGTCAATCACTGAATATAGGACACAGGAGTCTCACTGTCTCTCCTAGGAGTCTTGTTAGGGTTTACTCTGCTTTTACTCAGAAATCTTGCTCCAAATAATATGTCCCTACATATCAGAGAGTTTAGCTTCTCTCCCACCATCACATTATGTTCTCAGATAACGCAGCTGAAACTACAGCACCTGACAGGTTCACTTTAAATATGATGGGTGGAATGGTATACTGAGAATTGTAGTGCAGCTCCTGTTCTCCACAGGCAGACAACATTTTTGTCTTTATATCCTGACTGTCTCGGTTTTCCAAGCTATAACTATTTAATACTTATAGCCCATTAGGCCTTTCATCTAATCTCACTATCTGACACTGCGAAAACTGGCAAAGAGAAAAAAAATGGCTTGACATTTACAAAGCGTAGAAACCATTTGTCAGTGGAATGGTGATTTGTACAACACGCCATGGCTTCTGCCTGTCAAACTCATATCTTATTTTGCTAATGAGTTTTCTTTATACACACAGCGGCGTTTCATGTGTACACAGATATTATCCTTTGCAAGAGCAAGCATTTACCACCTCCAAACACCGGCTATTAGGAATACTTAAGGAGATCTATCCCCTTGACATTAAAGAGTTGAATACTACTGCTGAATATCATAAAGCAGTCATCTCCTTCTATCAAATTATATGATATCTTTATTAGCTTTGAAGAACAAACAAAACAGATATGTGACGCAAAGACATGAAAAAGCAACGTCACATGTGATGTGTCTGCAAACTCACATCAAAGGATTCTCTAATAAGGAAATACTAAAGAAAAAATAATTCTTCTTGGTCGGGTGTTCCTTTCTCACGTGGTTATAACATACCCATAAGATACCATAAATGCCTATGGATGTGGGTTTCACCTATCTTGCCCTGCAGCCACTGGGAAGAGACTGGTGGCCACACATGGACAGTTCTCTCTATGAATTTCTATGGAAGTTCTAAAAATAAGTTAAAGTTCACTTTGCAGAATTGTTGAAGCACAATTTGCTTCATAAACTCAATGGGAGGCAGACACTTCATTTTCTACTGAAAAACCATATAGTGGAGAAAAATAGAAGCGTCCTGTCTGACCTGCAAGTAGATGGCACCCAAACCTTACATTAAAATGAATGGGAGCCGGAAATCTTTCTGCTGCTGGCAGTAAGATCTTTGTGGCAGAGGTTGCATGGCGGGTCCTGCTGTAAATTTCGCCATGTGAGCCAAGTGTGCTCAGCTATTTTGAAGTCACATAGAAGTGAATATAGAAAGCGACACAAGAGCTGTAGTTTAGGCCCATGCACTTAATGCATAGACAGTCTAACACTTGAATGCGCACCATGTCATACTACAGGTCCTCTGCAGTGGCCGAATGAAGTGTCCTTACAATTGCCTCATACAGTCCCCAAGCAGTAGCCAACTACAGTTGAGAAATGTACAAGCAGCAAGGGTACCCCCGGCAATGAGAGCTGTTCACAGTGTCTTTATGATCTCATACCCATGATGATCAGTTGATCTTTGGGCCAGTATATAGATATATAGAAGGGCGTTGTCATGTTGTAACTAGTACTTTAACAGGTAGGGCTGTGGAGAGAAAAGGGGCCAGTTTTGTGTGTAGTCAGGAAAAAGTTACTGACTACAATTCTGGCTTCAAAATAGAATGATTGATAATGTTTAGTTATGTCTTATAGTTTGTTGAATATTTGCTATCATAGGAAATCAATCACTGGCTTTTTCATGTATGAGAGGATCTTTACTGCTTCGGCCTGAGCGTGGCTGTCAGCCATTTATGAAGGAGTCAATGTAGGAGTCAAGCTGTGGAAAAACAGAGGAGTCGGGGGCTTGGCCTGCTGACTCCACAACCCTGTTAACATGAAGTTTCTTTTAGTTCTCAAAATAAGGGCTGTCTTTCAGGGAAAAATGTTGACAAAATGTTCACAATGGGTTAAAAATAAATACTCATCTCAGCAATCCACCACTTGTCGGGTCCCCCACCAGTATCTCTGCTTCGAACGCTGCGCCAGTCACTGGCCACAGCAGTGACCACCGTAGACATCAGCTGACTCAGTATTTTTCTATGTGGAGAGGGACCATTATGTGTGGTCCCTGGGAGCGAAGGTGAGTACTCATTTTATTTTTTATAACCCATTATGAGTTTGTTGTCAAAAATGTTACCCCCCCCCCCCCCAGAAACCCCTATAATATTACACATTCTGCTTAAATTTACTGTTATAACCAGAGATGCATAATGCACGCTACTAAAATATACCATTAGGAATTTAATCATTTGCTCTGAGGTTTTTCAGGTTGTTTGGAGTAATTTAGAAGCCTTTAGGTAAGACCAGAATTTAGAGGTGCTAAAGAGCATAAGAAACATCAGAGAGGCTGCCGCTGATACATATTCATGATATATACATTATTCAGTATTTTGACGGTAAATTTAATTTGTAACCACTAACTTTCCTGGTCAAAAATCATTAAGGAGGAAGATGAAAGAGCATTATAAAAGTGCATGTCCAGCGAACCTGCCCCAACCTCTGACTTCATAGAAATTCACCAGCCATAGATCCAATAGAGTGTCTATATATTAATTCTGAAAAGATATTGTATATACATTTTTCAAAACACTTCTTGGGATCCAAAAAATGAGTTATATTTTATTTTATTATATATTATATATGAGTTATACATTCTACCATTGTGCGTACACAGCTCAAAAAACGGGCTTGTGTAATTCCAAGGTTATAGGCAAGAAAAAAATTTTTTTGAGTCTTGAAAGTGGACCTTAGACTGCAACTTGTTTTCCACTAGATAGACTGGGGTGCGGTGTCCAGCCTTAACCCACTGCAAAGAGGTATGGAGGATCCCCATAATACTCACCAGTTCGTATCCAGAAACAGCAATGATCACAGGACAGTAACAAGACCAGGGGTGAAAAGTAGAACAGAACCATGATCACAGGACAGGAACATGGAATAGGACCATGGTCAATGGACAAGAATATGTTCACAGTACTATAACATGGCTAAAAGACAGAGCCAAGGAACAGGCTGCAAGCTGGATCCAGGAACATAGAGACCTGGAACAGACCAGGAACTGGAACTATGAGAGAATAGGAACACATTGCAGGAACACACCAGAATCATAGCAAGGTGATACCAAGAACAGCATCTAGAAGAAAGTCATGGATGAAACAAGGACATGTCTGGAACAGTCCTAGGACGAAACAAGGAAATACTATGAACAATGACCAGAGACAGGTCTCAAAAGGATCCAAGAGATACCATGAATAAGTTCAAATGGAACCAACAGAAGCCAGAAACAGCAACCAAAAACAGACCTTTGAAGGAACCAGGAAGTACCAGAAACAGGGACACAAAACAAGAGAAGAATAGAGGGGCAAGGCATGGTTAAGAACTAAGACAAAGGACATTAATAGCAGAACAGTTAAGATGTGATAACGGTGTAGTCAGAAGCAATCTGGAAGTCAGAAACAGTTGTAGCAATACAAGAAATGGGTGTAATATGCAGGAGTCAGGTGTGGTACCACAAGAACCACTTATAGTATCAAAGAGTCTAGGCAGAAAGCAGTAGTAGCCAAAAGTCTGACCTTTATTTGTGCCATAAGGGCCTGGTATAATATCCAAAGGTCTAGACAGGGCCATAGATACATACTGCTAGGAGTCAGAACAAGGAATATTACCAGGAGAAGCATATAGGATTTTAGGTACGGGGAATAAGGTGGTCTAGAGCCGGAGTCCACAGGAAAAATAGTTAAACAGAGCCAGAAAAAAAACTGTACCGTAAAAAAAAAATAAAAACAAAAAACTAAACCTTGTTGGCTTTAAGTAGCAGGTCTTGATGAACTTATCAGAAGCAGAACAGAGGTAAGTATCAAGCTGTACAGAAGCAGATACAAGAACAGAGCTATGTCATGCCAGCACTTAGTCAACGCTATAGATGACTGGGTTCAAATGATGTTCAGTTGTTTGCAATGCTGTGGGACTTTTCTGGAATAGAAAATATAGCTTTTATTGCACTGACCCAAACTTTGAGTGTAGTCTGAACCTGCACATGAAATTCACTTTGCCCCTCTACAATCTAACCTAGAAAAAGCAGAAAATGGGCTGATGGAAAAAATGTACATTTCTGGAAATATATAGTCACATTTTAATTTCCTTCACTTAAGGTAAAAGCTAAAAAGAGTTGTCTCCTTTTGACCCCTACCTATATGGCCTATTAGGAGTGCACCGTGCTTTGGCAATGGTGATTTTAGCCATCAATAAGATGTATTGAATATTTCTGAATAGATGACGTATTGCCATTTAGTAAGGCCATAGGGGCATCCATTGCACGTGAAATATGCTACAGATTGGTTTAGTTGATCAACCTCCCTCCAAAATTGGAAGACCACTGGAACTCCTAAAACACATGAAGTAAAGAGCTTTCACACTCACATGTGGCCCTTCTTTATAGGGCTTTCCGGGCTTTTATAAAGTGTACCTCCCAGTTATAAACAACTTTTCATAAATGCATAGTACAGGTGAAAATAAGAAACTTTGTAATATATCTTATTAAGGAGATCTGTTTCCTTCAACACAGTATTAAACTGTTCTCCTGCTCCTTATCTTCAGTCTGACTGCTGGTTTACATTATATTCATCTATGTATGTAGCCTCACAAACAGAGCTCTATGGAGAAGGGAGGGGGAGTAGCCTTTCCTGTCGGATAGTTATTTGATTTATTGCCTCATTCTGTGCAATGGAGTCTAATCTATATTCTAGCAGTGTTGTAAGAGTTCAGTGCAGCAGCAGAAGAATCAATTATTTAAGAGTTTTTTTCTATATCCCCCTCCCCTCTTCATAGACTAATAAGCAGAAAGTAACTCAGCCTGAAAAGTAGAGAAAATTTTTTTTTTTTTTAATAAGATATATTACAAAGTGTCATATATGATCCTATGAAATGTTGTTTAGAACTGGAGATATGCTTTAACTGATGACTTTCCAACAGCTGACTGTCATGGGGCCCGGGTTTGGACCACCACTGATCTTCTATTGATTTATAAGCCTGGAAATATATACCTATACACTGTATATAATCCATTAGTGTGACTCTGTAGCCCGGTATCTGTAGGGCATACTTGTGCCATTCTTCTTTAACATAGTGTACAGCAACTCCATTAACCTGAAAAACAATGTTCAATTATAGCACAAGCTGATCTAAAAAGTAAAGAGATCATTTTACTTACAGTACAGACTAATCTAAAAAGTGAAGAAATCATGCATAGCAGAGAGATGACTGCATATATTAATTGGTTTGCAGCAATATGTGTTACACGTTTGCTTTTCACTTTGTAATTATATTCCTTTTATAAAAAATCATTATATAGGTAGGTCCTAGACTATCAGGTTATAATCACATTTGCCAGCTGCTATTAATTTCCTGAAGCAAACCCGGTCCTGAAACACTTGCAATTTTTTAATTAAGTGACTGCATTGTACCCCTTCTGATTCCTTAAAAATTTCTCAAAAAGCGGAAAAAAAAATAACACAGTATTTTCTTTTCATCTGTCCCTTATGACTTAATCACAGTATTAGATCTCACAAGGCTTCATACACACATGGTATAAAAATATGTCCTAAAATACAGAATTACTAACATGGAATTTTGTGGTGTATTTACTGCAGATTTCAATGAGGAATTTAGAATCACATTGCTATGAGAAAATTCCACACTGAAAATCACACACAGCAAAAAGTACTTCCACAGTGAAAGGTAAGCATGCCCTCTTTTGTGCCACATCCCCCCTCCTTCCCCCAGAATCCCTCCTTGACTATATGATACTAAACAACTGCTATTTCAGGTAAAAAATTTACGAGGCACAGAATTCTAGACATCAATGACGATCAGAAAGTGACCAAAGAAATTAAAAAAGCCCTTGTATAGTAGGCCCCCCTAGCTTCTGGGCCCAGTCGCAGCTGCGATCACTACAACCCCTATAGTTATGCCAGCACAGTACATCAAACCATGCTATGATTAGGAAGTCCGTGTGCTTGAAACATGTAAGACTGAAGCGCTGGATCACTATCACCAGATAGGTCGTCTATAACTGGTAAGATGGTCCCATTTTTCTTTTTGGTGTTTTTTATGCAACCGTGAACCTTAAATGGTCACTAACTTTTGAGACAACTTAGTCTCATTTCATAGAGCATGTGATTGTAGACCAAAATGTAATGCGCTTTAATTAAAAATGCTGTTGCTTTTTCCTGAAAAACCTCTCTGAAGTTCCTACCACTAGGTATCTCTCTTCTAGATCATTTACAGTTCACTCCCTGTTACTAGGCAAGTTTCGTCAACACAGATGCCTGACGGGTTTTGCAATGAGTGGAGTGGGGAGGCTCTTTTCTCTCTTCACAGTGAATGGAGAGGTGAGGGGCTGATTCTGCTCACAGCCTCCACACATCTGCAAACTGATTTCTTTGTGCAAAGGACTGAACAGTCTGCAAATTGTGTGATTACAGATGGGATATTATTCACAGACAACAAGCAGTTTTCCTCACTGTACTCATAGATTGCTGTTTTCTTGTGTCATACCTGCATGTATTTGCAATCTGGTGTTCCTGGAACTTCTATATGATGGTTACCTGGGCTTTTCTCAGCCATTTGTTTGCTATTATACAGTTACTCCTGGCAGAACTGCATGTAAACAAACCAAACTAGTTATAATAAATAGAGGAAGAGGGCAGGCCACTCCTTATTGTATATACCCTTGCCTCAGAGACAAATGTAATATGTGCTTCAGCCATAATGTGATTATTAGAAAAAAAAACGGATCATGTAAGGCGGCTTATACAGGGATAAAACAGACTGTATAGTAATGCACAATGCACATATTTCAACTTTCATGAAAACTCCCTTATAAAAACCTGATTTTCAGTTTCACCATATATTATGCATATTGGCCATATGTCTTTAGAAGACCACCCCACTTTTCAATGCAATTCTAGGTGGCAGTTTCATGCATAAGAGGTTACATGCATATATTTCACTAAGGCTTCAGGTTGGTAAGTGGTGCCTATTTCTACATAGAAAATGAGGATGGAGGTGCTATTTTTACTTTTTTTTTTTTCTTCTAGTACTGAGCCACCAGCACAGGAGTACATCAGCAAGACGCTAAACAAAGTAATACTTACTACTAGCTTTTTGGCTGATGTAATCTGGAGCTGCCCAGTGTCCTGCACTGGAGGTTTAGTATATAAGTGCACAAACAGAGGTCCCAAAATTTGGTATTGAGCCAACAGTGCCCACCTCATGTAAATTCAATATGCAGATTCTTAAGTGGGCAGATGCAGCAGTGACACCTTTATATGCACTAGTGACACCCATACAAGGAATTACTGCTAAGGCCCCATGCACATGACTGTATTTTTTCATCAGTGTGGTATCCATTTTTTTTTAATGGATAACACACTGAGCTTTCATTTCTCTGGCCTCATGCACACAACTGTGATTTTCATGGGTCCAGGAGGAGGTTGTGAACCCAAGCCACAAGAATAAGCACAGGTCCTATTGCTTATTGCTGTCCAGGCTCATTTATTCAAGCATATTGTCTGTTGCCATCAGTGTGCCACCTGTTCCGTTTTTCATGTATTTGTACACAAGAGCGGTTGTATACAAGTATGTCAATGCAGCCTAAATCTAAGAGCAAATACACTATACTCAAGCTATACATTCCTCAACTTTACTAACTACTACTACAGACACTATTTTCAGATTAATTCATGGGTTTTGCTTCCTACTCATCTGATCAAGTGTGTCTTCTGCATAAATCTGATGGCAAACTGCTGGATTCTGTCCAAAGAGTATATTCATTTTCTCTACCTATGTTATACTACACTTGGTCTCATAGGTCCTTTGGTCTAGCTATACAGTATAATAAATATAATATTAATATAATTATACTTTTCTCAAAGACGTGTTAAATTCTTAATTGACTCATACAGTTCTAGATCAATGACATGAATTATTGAGACACACTGTAGTACACAGGTCCGCAGACTTAAGATGACTTGATTCTTGCATGTTGTATTGATAGAAATTGCTGAGGACCAATTCCCAGAATAAGTGGTATTTAACTTGCACAATGTCATTCTAGAAACCTTTCTTTCAGGGAGGACTTGCCATTAAACTCCTTGGTGCAATCTCAAGTACTGAGGAGTGAAATCTTTCTATGCATATTTCATAGGACAGAATACAAAGTAATGTAGGTCTACGATAGTCGCTTACCCTTTTAGCAATAAGAGAAGTTCTATTAATAATGACATTTATTGAAAGTTAATATACTCCAGGTAAGGCTGGCTGTGTTTTATAAAAGGTCAGAGGACACTATGGCATCTCTGGATTCCTGTTTACATATCCTTCAATACCACGAAAAATGAAAATTTAACAGGGGTTTTCCAACTCCAAGAATTTTTTTTTCGGGGTATTTGTAGGTTTGTAAGATTTTTTTTTTGTTTGCAAAGTTTTGTATTTATTTAAGGGGTTAAAACTAGAGATGAGCGAAGTTTTCAAAAATTCAATTCGGCAACTTCGCCAAATTTTCCGATACGATTCTATTTGATCCGAATTAAATTGCGGCGAATTGCGTTAAAAAAACCCAGCTATTTCCTGGCTGCAGAGAGCCGGGGTGGGCGGCAAAATGGCGGAACCCCTTGGATGCCGCGGTCATTTACAGTTAACACCCTGCTCCATAACCGATTGGGGGTTTTAACACCTTGGATGCAGCGGTCAAACATGCCATGAGCGCTCGCGAAGGGGTTAAATGGCTGTGACATCACAGGGCTGGCTGCTGATTGGCTGCACGCATGGCATTGTGGGTGATCCCGCGTTTCCAGAGTTCCTTGCCCCATGCCCTAACATGTGCAGCAGCCATTTAAAAAAAATGCGATTCAATATTTCCTGAAATTCGGATTGAATTCCACTTAGTCAGCTTCGATTTGCTCATCTCTAGTTAAAATGTAAAAAAAAAAAAAAAACACTACATAAATTACAGATGATATGCAATTTTGACTGTACAGTGAGTGGCGTAAAAACAAGGCCTGAAACAAAGTCAAGCAAACTGAGTTTTTCTCCACCCCATTCCGAATTTTTTTCCAGCTTCTCAGTGCATCATACGGAACATTAAATGGTACCAGTATTAAGTAAGCTTTGTTCTTAAAACATTAAGCCCTCATACAGCTCTATGAAGGAAAAATAAAAAAAAAAAAAAAAAGTTATGGACTTTCAGTCTCCCGTCCTCCTGATGAGGGGGAACCCCGTCAATTGGACCCTTATACCATGTCCTGTGGGAAGGGGATAGGTAACCATAACGGCAAAACCCCTTTAAAAGACCATTTTCTTATATTATACAGTTTTGGTCATAAGATGTGGTGTCATTCTGAAATTGAAAGGACGCAAAGAAACAAAAAAAGAAGAGTATCAGTAGAGAGAGAACTATGAAATAAATCCCTGGGAGAAACAGAACAACGGGGGCAGAAAGGGACAGTAGAGAAGATACAAGCAAAGGAAGTGAAAGACTGGGTAAGAAGATTGTGGAGGAAGGGGAAGAAAATAGAGAGAGGGGAAAAGAGAATCCCGACAAGAGAAGGAGAAGTAAAGGAAAGAGGAAAATTTGAAGGGGAGGGTGTAGGTAGCAAAGGATGGAAGAAGTGGTCAACCATCATCCCTGATTAGACCCCCCCACCTCCATGCTTTGGACATCACACGCAGACCGCAACCATGGCCTAAGCAGCATTCACGATACACTGGTATTCCATTAATGCTTTGTTTTTATAAAAAAGAAAATCCTAAGTGGTCAGGTCTTCTATACATTAGATTTCTTCCACCTTCTGAATCCACAGAAGGGAATACACACCCTAGCAGTGTTGACCAAATGTTTGACTACTGAGATTTTTTAAACCTTGAGTGGACTGTCATTTAGATGGAATAATAAAAAGGTTGGGGTGAAGGGTTTGGCAAAATCTGTGAAAGAAGGGTAAGTCTCCATACATAGGTAGCAGGTAGGAGAGGAGCAGAAGCCATGGCAGTGTATGACAGAAACAGAGAAAAGACTTTAGTCTTTTTCCAGGCCCAAATATCCAAGCTCTCGGTGAAATATAAGAGATTACAAAATAATAGACCTTATAGATGTCAAAATATGGAATAACAGAGTTTGTGGAACAACAAAAGACAACAAGTCATAATTCTCAAAAACCTTGAAGAAACATAATGCAGATGAAGTCAATGCTACAGCACACACTATAGCATTAGCTGTGCCCTACCGACCTGCGCTGATATAGCATATGCCATTAGTATTAGGTTCTGATGGAGAAGTATAAAAAAATACATAAACAAAAAGGTTTTGACCCCTAATAAGTGCTAATGGCCGGAGTCTCTATCATTATTTGTTCTTTGTGAAAGCTGGTAATGAAGTACGTCCGGGCTTCTAGCCTTTTATTATATATAAGGGCTGTCTGCTGACCCAGATCTGTGAAGCTGTTTTATTAGCCAGCAGCCTGACAAGTCCCACATCATAGTAATACAGATGTGTGAAATTATCGATTGAAAAGAGTGTGAGGTTAGACGCAAGTAGACAAACACTGAGAAAAAAACAGTCGCGAGCAGAAAACTTGTTTATAGTCATCAGTTAAGTTACTTTTTGGGCACTGAATCTTAACAAAAGTACGGCCTGACTTCAACATAAGCGTGCTTCTTCTTCAAGACTATTCATGTTCATTTCAATGGGTAAAGACCAATAAACTCTGTTCACACTTCCATCAGAATACACAGCAGATCTGATGGAAAGAAAAAATAGGACTCCCCATATTAAGTACACAAGATCGGTCGGTTGGACCAGCATCAGTGAAATCTGAGATCCGTTTGAGGACACTGAAGTCTTCTCTAAATTTTTGCTTTAAAATTTACACAATCTCATAGGATGGGCCCATCTTGAGTGATTTTTAGCAATTTGTCAGGCCAGCTTTATATCTGTTATAATAAGGCTTAATTGTGTACTAGCTTAGGCTTAGTTTACATGGGGCTTCTTTCATTAAGAACTGCAGTAATAAGTTGCACATTTGACACTAGGTTCACACTAGTGTTCAGCTTTACGTTCTTTGGGTCCACTTGGAGACCCGAAGAACGGAAACCTAATCTGCTTAAAAAGTGGTTACCCGTGGAAACCCGTGGACCCCATAGACATTTATTAAGCTGATTCAGGGATGGAAACCCCTAATGGAGAATAAGCGCTAGTGTGGACCTAGCCTTACTATGCATGGTATACCAGGTATTGTTATAAAAGAATACTCCAGGCAAAGCTGACTTACTGGGGTGAATTCATCATTCATGAGGCCCTTCGTTGCACCAAATGGGGCAGAACTCACGCCAGTTTTATTGTGTTAGTTACAATAGAAATCTACGCCAGTTCCATTCTAGCTGAAGCCTCTTCATACATCTCCATTTCCCTGCACCAGTCGGGCCGTTTATTAAGACTAGCATACAATGTAATTTTCCTTATTGTGTTATACCTGAGGCCTGAAGAGGAGGGACATGACACAGAGATTACCTTTTTGGTGTTCTGTGAATCCCTGTATCATGCTCTGCCCCCTCGGGCCCTGCACCAGGTATAACACAGTAAATCAGCTTTGTAGTGTTTCTTTACTGGCTATTGTCTCACAGCTACAATGCATAGTAAAATGTGCTTTTCTTTACAGCAATTTTAAAAAGAATACATTTCTTGGTTAAAAAAAAAAAACATGTGAACCCAACATTACAGCATTTTAGTAGTAGTGCACTAGAGATAGGAAGGAGCTGCAGCTGACACAGTACTGTCCCTTTAAATACTGAGATTTAACACTTTTGTACCTACATGTACAATACAGTTTTCTATTACATTACTTCATCAAAAATTTTGGGGATTTTAAAATAAACAACATATTTTCAATATACTTACCCTGCCAATTCCATTCTGGTCCCTTGTCCTGGATAGGCACAATATATGGTGGTTACCATCAGTGCCATAGACTTTGAATGGAGCAGAGGGGTCCACACTTCCTAATCCAGGGGTTCGAAATCCTCCTGGTTGTGCATTGTAGCTGCGAGGAACAGAAGGCTCTCAGCCCTGGGGATCAGTGGCGCCCCAGCAGTCAGCCTCTGACTCTATTTAGTCGAGAGATAATGCATGCTCCCAAACTGGAATACCTCTTTAGGCAACTGAACAGGTGGGCTTCTTTGGAAAATTTTCATCTTGATATATTACTACATATTGCATGGATTAGTACAGCTATTGGGACACCCTCAATCCTGAATAAAAAGGAACAGATGTAATTCAACTTATTGGGGTTGTGTTGTAGTGCATAGTCCATTCTGAGAATTCAGGGAGTCCCTGTCGCCACTGGTCAAGACGTGATGGCTCATCTTTATGATAAAAGCTTTAAAAGAGGACCTTTCACCTCCTCCATTTACTCCAACTCTTTGCTTTCTTCAATAGGCACTGCTTTATTTATTTATTTATTTATTCCAACGCAGTTAAAATTTTATCTCTAGCCCCCACCATTCCTGGGCAATTGGTGCTGTTAGTTTGAGCGCCCAATATGCTAATGAGGCTAATCTACTGACAGGTTGGCAGTCCTGGGTTGGAGCAAATAGCCCCTGACTGCCCATCTGATCTGACAGTGTTTTCCGTGTGTGAATCGCTGCCTCAGCTGCAGAGATAATACTGGTTTTGTCAATGTACAAATGAGCTCTGTGGGTATTGACTTCACAGAAGGCTGAGGTGAGGAGGACATAGGAAGGTGGTGGCTGACACCGGTACCAGAAGAGGAGGCACACTATTGACTAGCAACTGGGTGTAGCCATCAGCTGTCATCACAGTCACTCACTGGGACTTGGTGCTGTAAGCTGGGAAGGTGCAAAATTATTGAAAAAGAAGGAATTTAAACCACCACAAGGAAATCTGGTCCACAACCACCCTCCAAATCTCACACACTGCCAGGATAGTTGCTCTGTTGTTGCCAATAAATAATAAACCAGGTCAGATACTTAATACAGCACTTGTCCTAAAAAAAAAAAAGCTTTATTAATCCCGATCAAAACGTGACAAAAGCAGGATATCCGAAGAACTACTTACACGGTTCCAATAGAGTCGCACTGATTTCTATCCGTATTTTCAGAAAGTCAAAAGTATCCAATTTGGTCCTGCTAAGAAGCAAATTTCTTCCCACCTGGGGTACTTGTTTATAAGAACTGGTTTGACAAGGAGCTTCGGTGGACTTGTACTTTTTTTGTGTTTTTGACCATCTCTGTTTGTTCAGAATTCTTAATAGCTTCCATTTCAGTTTCTCTGGTATTGTCTATTAAAAGTAAACTGACTGATGTACAGCCCAAAACATTTTTAGATAGAGCAGAATGCAGCCTGATAACATGCTGTGCCACAGACCAATAACCTGATAAAAAAATAAATCTAAAAAAAAAAAATAAAATTCTTAATTCCAAATGCAATAAACCTCCTCTATCTGTACACCCGGCACACCACTGCAGGACGTGCTGCTTGTTTCATACCATTCTTTTTGTAGAGATTATAATTTTCATACCGAGGAACCTGTACTAATGTCAAAATCATCACCTTAGCTGACAGCTACTTCTGTGCTGGCTAGGAGACTTATTGACATTTGCAGGGCGCAAGCACATAATGTTGTGGACATTAGATACTTATCGCTTCCGTGCTTCTCCACACTCAGATCTTATTTGCATTAATTCAATGTACTCAATACGCCCTCGCTGGAATAATACACGTTACCTCATTTCTATGTATTTGTTTTTCTGTATGACTACACATAAAAATGTCAAAAATTGCTATGGTCACTTAAGGTAGAAAAAAATAAAGAAATTAACAATTTTATGTTAAAAAAATAAATAAATAAAACGAGCGAGACAAAGAAAAACATCTCCGGAGCTTCCAATTTTACTTGAGATGATTGTATATATAAATTGATTTATATATAAATCGTGAAACAAAAAAAAAAAAAAAAAAAAAAATATATATATATATATATATATATATATATATATATATAAAAAAAAATCTAACAAACCAGTGTCATTGGGTACCAGTATTGTTCTGGCGCGGGAGTAAAAAGAAGATAATGAACATGGAAACGTGAACAATAAATGATGGCATTAGCGCAGGAACATTATACCTCCTTACATTGAGAAGACAAGGTGGTGGGTTCACTTTGATTAGATACGACAGAAGGAAAGAAAACTTAAGTAACCTTTAATTACGTACTTGGCGACAAACTACACGGGGTGATCACTCGCAATCAGAAATAGCTGGAGCTTATTTTAGCAAGAAATAGCAATTAGAACATGAATAATAATATGTGTTTCAATTATTTGCGACAGACATAAAAAAATAAGGGGGAAAAACTATTTTAACAAACTTTTTTTTTTTTTTTTTTTTTCTTTCTATGTCTAAAACAACCTCTGTAACATAAAAATATCTCACTCAGCAGGGAAGGATTGACTATGCGGCTCAAACACTTCTGTGGGTATTCCAGCCTCAGCATCTCATGTCTCTAATCGAGGGCATTGCTGCCAGGTCCCTGCTGTGCCACCTCAGCTCTTGTAATACCATGCAAAAGTTTTAGGCAGTCGTGGAAAAAAAAAATGCTGCAAAGTAAGAATGCTTTAAAAAATATAGAAGCGTTAATAGTTTATTTTTGGTAATTAAAAAATGCAAAATAAATAAACAAAAGTGAAATCTAAATCATGTTGATATTTTTTTGTGACGCCCTTTGAAGGAAGAGCCCAGAAGTGATGATACGGCCCCCACAGAGCCCTGATCTTTACATCATCCAGTTTGTCTGGGATTACATGAAGAGACGGAAGCATTTGAGGAAGCCTACATCCACAGATCTGTGCTTAGTTCTCCAACATGTTTAAAAAAATCTTTGTGCAAGTGTACCTAGAAGAATTGATGCTGTTGAAGGAAAGAGCAAATATTGATGAGATTTAGATTTCACTTCATTTTTTTACTTGACAATAATAAACTATTAACACTTCTATCTGTGAATGTGCACAGCACTGCACATCCACATGTGCACAGCATTTTTGCATATCACTGCACATCCACATAGCATTTTTGCATAGCACTGCACATACACATGCGCACAGCATTTTCGCACAGCACTGCACATCCATATGTGCACAGCATTTTCGCACAGCACTGCACATCCACATGTGCACAGTATTTTCGCACAGCACTGCACATCCACACAGCATTTTTGCACAGCACTGCACATCCACAAGTACTACAGGATGTACATGTACATTCTTATGTGCAAAGAGGTTTTCATAGGTTTATGCCACCAAGAATATTTATTCTCTATCCACAGTGTACAGCAGGGGTCCCCAAACTACGGCCCGCGGGCCGCATCCGGCCCCCGGAGGCCATTTACCCGGCCCGCGTTGCAATTTCCTTGTGTTATTTCAATTGTGAGTGCACAGGCGCTTACAATTGAAATAACCCGCCGAGCGCTACACGGGAAGTCTCGTTCCTGTGTAGACGCTCGGCACTCGTCGTCCGGGACCTAGAATGATCACGTCATGACGCACGACGTGCTCATCTAGGCCTTACAGCCGAAGACAGAGGAGCCGGGACCACAGCGCGGGAGCGGCTGCAGTGCTAGGTAAAGTATATTTTCACTTTTTTTTTTTTTTTCTTACTGGGCATGGAGGGGGATCAGAGAGCTGGATCTATATGGGAGATTGATGGGACCTATATGGGGGATTGATGGGACCTATATGGGGGATTGATGGGACCTATATGGGGGAGAGAGCTGGCCCTATATGAGGGAGACTGCATGGGACCTATATGGGGGGGGGCATGGGACCTATATGGGGGGGCATGGGACCTATATGGGGGAAAGAGCTGGCCCTATATGAGGGAGACTGCATGGGACCTATATGGGGGAGACTGCATGGGACCTATATGGGGGAGACTGCATGGGACCTATATGAGGGAAAGAGCTGGACCTATATGGGGGAGAGAGCTGGACTTATATGGGGGCAGAGTGCTGGACCTATTTGCAAATATGGAACCGGACATTGACCATCTCATTAGCCAAAAGCAGGCCCATACTTCACATTGAAATAATGGTGAGTTTGTTGACTTAAATTTACTATTTCTTTATTTTGAATGTTGTACTTGTTCCCTTTTTGTTTTACTTTAAAATGAGATACGTGTAGTGTGCATAGGGATTTTCATAGTTTTTCTTATAGTCCGGCCCTCCAACGGTCTGAGGGACAGTGAACTGGCCCCCTGTGTAAAAAGTTTGGGGACCCCTGGTGTAGAGGGTAAATTATTGATCGGTAGGGGTCTGACCGCCGAGACTCTGACCAATCCTGAGAACATGGGTGTTTGATGGCTGAACCACTTGGTAGGCAGAGACACACTCCTGCTCTAATTCACTTCAAAGGAAGCTCTGTAGAGTACTCCAACTACAATGCTCCCACTGATGTGATTGGGAGGGTTTCTGTCCACCAGGGCGTTCGGCCACTTTTCCGACAGCTGCATTCCCAGAGGGCTTAACACACTCCCATTATCAGGATCAGTGGTAGTCTCAGCAATCATACCCCCACCAAACAGCAATTTATCCTGAATACTATGGATAGCAGATAAATACTTTTCGTGGTCCCTTTATTTGGGATCATTTCTGTGTATTGTATCACATGCAGGAGAAGACTATGTCATATGTAAATCATACGCTGGACCCTTTTGCTTCTAAGTAAAAATCAAATCTGAAATGAGACCAAACATTCATGAGAAAGAGCGAAAGAGATTCAGAATAAAATGTGTGGCAAATTTACTTAGTGGGTGTTAGAGAAAATTAAAGGAGTCTAACTTCAGAGAGTGTGATAAGTAAAAAATATTTGTAAGGCAGGTCTGGTTGTTTAATACAGTTGTGAAGGGATCAGCGGGGAATCAGCCTGCGGCTTTCAGCCATCAACAGGAACTCAATACATTTTAAAAGGTTCTGAGAGGAGGGAGGAATACCCGGTGTTTGCACTTAAATGGCTTTTAAAGCGATGCCTGCCATTAGAATGATCAGAAGTGATGTCACTAGTGGGTGACCTTCAGGGACCCGATGTACAGGACAAGTCACAGGAAGGGGTCGTGGGTACGTTTGTGGGTTGCATGGTTTTCATGTATATAAAGCTATTTGTATCCGATGACTTTTTTTCTACACATGACAGAAGAACAAAAACAAGGAGGAAAGTTAGTGAATGTGACAACTGAATACAAATGTGAAGAAGAGCAGACATTCATCTATCATGTGGTAAAGAAGATCTGCCTGAATTATATATTTAGATGTATCGCTGTCTGCATGGCAATTTATTTATGCAGTCACCCTTTGTCCTTCAAACATGTCACTTTTATTGCTTTATTCATATGTGATTCTCCTGGTTATTGTATATCATAACCACCTACCATTGCCAGTTAATAGAGCAACCAATTACTGACACAGCACATCTGCAACACAGAATATCTACAGTTTCTTAATATTACTATCACTATCCCTGCAAGTGTTGGACTGGGGGTTCATTGAGCCACGGGCATATGAAAGGGGGTGGTTACACGGTTACAACTGCCCCTTGTCTCTGAAGGAGCCTTTATTTATAATGACCGGCCTGCTAGCCAAGTCTTTTGGCAGCTGTACAGGTTAGTGCAGCTTGTCCGATTTCCTGCACTATTGGGAGACAACAGTCCACACTCCTGGCACAATGGCGCTAGTAAGGTCTGAAGGGGTGTAGAGTGTTGTAACCTGTCACTATAGCCCCAGTAATGCTCTTCAGAGTCAACCTGCAGAACACGCTTCTTTACCTTTTCTCGGGACCAGACATGTCCAGATGTGTGTGGCACAAGATCGGCTTTTCAGGACAATGGGCCTTAAACAGGGAGTCTGGAAATGTGCCAGATTTATCACAGTGGTTGATGCTGGATGGTAAATCTGGCGTATCTTTAGAGTGGCTTCCCTAAGCTTATATGGCCTATTGGTTGGCTTACATTAAAGTGTACATTCAATTTTATTTTATTTTTTGCTATTGTGTCAGGGGGTATGTGGTCAACATTTTGTAATATACTTTATTAACCTGCCAGTAAAGATCCCATTTAACTAAGCAGTTCCAGAAGGAAACAAGCTCCATGTCTTCTGGTCCTGTTCTCCCCTCTTCCTGTTTTGGGATGGTGTTAAGCAGATCATCTGGGCCTCTACCAAGGCTCTCACACGTAACTTTTATCCCTTTCTGTTTATCTCCCCTCTCCACTTATTTTTTTTTTCTCTTTTTCTTCTCTCCCTCTTCTTTCTCCCTGCTCTTCCTCCTTCTCTATCCTTCTTCTTGATAACGTTTATCTTGTCCTTGCTGACTGTCACCATCTTTGGGTTTTCCCCCTTTGGTGGTCTGCATGGTTTGTGTTGCTGCATTCATTGTATGTTTTGATTTGTATTACTTTTTATTTGCGAAAATCAATAAAACTTTTGAATTAAAAACTAAGCAGTGCCAGGGACACCTGTACTCAATGCAGCATGTAAAGCTGAAGCATTTACAAAAGGGGGGATGGTCACTTCAATTAACTGTATCTCCTGTTGTATACCACAACGAAAAATACTTCTGGTATCACAAGAAACCTAGCTATAAAAGAACCTGAAATATTACTAGTTAAAAACACAGTCAGGAATGTGATTTTATATGCATCATAAACTGCATATAAAATCTCAGCTTTCTTGTGATACCAAAACCATTTTTCTAGGTGGTATACAATCGAAGAGATAGCCATCTGAATTGACCATCCCCCCTTTGGTAAATGCTTCAGCTCTGCATATTCACAATACAAATGTGTATGGACTTTCCTTAGTTACAGCTCAGTTAGAGGGTTTCTACGGAGAATGTTACAGCCTGTTTTATAATAAAAAGGAAGTTAGGATAATAGTAGATTAGCCCTTTTCAGCTAATTGGCATAATAAAATGCAGAAAGCGTAGAATCAGCACTACAAGGTACTGTCATTAGTTTGATACTGATCTTCCTACCAAAAGACTCCCTTTAATCCGCCTACAGTTTTGGATGAGCAGGACTCGGGGCTTGAGCTAACTGCATTACTGTTAGCCTCGATTATAGCATGTTCAGAGACACTGTAACTTTAAACAGCTCTAACTCCAGAGCCGCGGGTACGGGCTTTAAAAGAAGACCAAGATCATGTCTGGAGCCCCCATAAATTTCGAGATATCCTTGGTTAAAGTAAAGTTGCATATACTCGCACTTTCACTTTAACCAATGTGCTGAAGAACACAAACATCTAAATGGTGACAGCCTGTAGTCTTGATAGGTTGCCAATGGATACGACCACGAATGCAGAAACTTTATATGGTCTGGGACTTGTGAAAAACCCAGCCATAATTTTCTTATTGTAGCCGGGTTATCAGGCAGGGGAAACTACATGTAGGAGAAGATATCTCGAACACAATAAGGAAATCTTTGCTGATTTTCTGACCTTAGAAAGATCCTGCATTCATAGTCGTAACCATTGGCAACTGGTTACAGCAACAAGACTGTGACTAGACTACAAGATATTTAGCGAAAATCTTTAAAACTCTGCAAAATGTTTAATTATTTATATTTGCAAAAATGTTTAACTTTTAATTATCTACAAATTTAAAAATGGTTATGTACATGGGAATATCCCTTTAAGGCTAAATGTGTTAGATCGCTAAACTATTAAAATGCACATAAGGCTCCGGAGTTATGTGACAGTAATATTTATTTCAGCCATAAATTCAAAATCTACAATAAAAAAAAGTGACAATTTCTTGAGGGTTTTTGCAATTTTAATGTGACTGTTAGGGGGTTAAATAAGCAGTGGTGGCTCAGTGGTTAGCACTGTTTCCTTGCAGCGTTGGAGTCCTTGGTTCGAATCCAGTCAAGGACAACATCTGCAAGGAGTTTGTATGTTCTCCCTGTATTTTTGCATAGGTTTCCTCCCACACTCCAAAGACATACTGATAGGGAATTTAGATTGTGAGCCCGATATGGAACATTATTAACAATATGATGGCGCTATACAATTCAAAAATAATAATAAATATGTATCCCACATTTATCAGCCACTGTGATATACCTGGCACATTTTTAGATTGTCACAGCTGTCTGAATCATAGACAGGATTAGTAAATCTACCCCAATGTATATCGCTCTGCAGGATCCAGTACATCTATACATAAGGACAAACCATTGATTTCAATCACCATGAGGCTAAAGGTTCAAGGAAATTCTCAATGACAAGAGAAGACTACAGCTCCTAGCAGCAGAAAACCCTGCAAATACCTTACCATACAGCAGCCATAGTATTATTTAACAGAAAAAAAAAAAAAAAGATTTAGAAACTGAGTAGTGCAATAAATGTGATGCATAGCGTAGATACATTTAAAGGGAACCTGTCATCATGAAAATGCTAGCCAATCTATCAACATCATATTATAGATTGAGCATGTACGCTATTGCTGTATTCAAACCCTACAGGACTCTTGGAGATAGCCGAAAACTGTACTCATATCTTCAGTGGTCCAAGTGTGCACGACCGCTGCTCTGTTCAAATAAATGGGGAAAAAATCCTTGTTCTTGCAATCAGTGGGGATCTCCAAGATCATACCTGTCCACAGGTCATAAGTTTTGATCATAGAAAAACCCTTTAGGCCAAGGCCCTCAGTTTGAGTTTGTTGCGGCAAAAAACTAGCTGATATACAGTACAGACCAAAAGTTTGGGCACACCTTCTCATTCCAAGAGTTTTCTGTATTTTCATGACTATAAAAATTGTAGATTCATACTGAAGGCATCAAAACTATGAAATAACACATGTGGAATTATATACTTAACAAAAAAGTGTGAAACAACTGAAAATATGTCTTATATTCTAGGTTCTTCAAAGTAGCCACCTTTTGCTTTGATTACTGCTTTGCACACTCTTGGCATTCTCTTGATGAGCTTCAAGAGGTAGTCACCTGAAATGGTTTTCACTTCACAGGTGTGCCCTGTCAGATTTAATAAGTGGGATTTCTTGCCTTATAAATGGGGTTGGGACCATCAGTTGTGTTGTTCAGAAGTCAGGTGGATACACAGCTGATAGTCCTACTGAATGGAGTGTTAGAATTTGTATTATGGCAAGAAAAAAAGCAGCTAAGTAAAGAAAAACGAGTGGCCATCATTACTTTAAGAAATAAAGGTCAGTCAGTCCAAAAAATTGGGAAAACTTTGAAAGTGTCCCCAAGTGCAGTGGCCAAAACCATCAAGCGCTACAAAGAAACTGGCTCACATGAGGACCGCCCCAGGAAAGGAAGACCAAGAGTCACCTCTGCTGCGGAGGATAGGTTCATCCGAGTCACCAGCCACAGAAATCGCAGGTTAACAGCAGCTCAGATTAGAGACCAGGTCAATGCCACACAGAGTTCTAGCAGCAGACACATCTCTACAACAACTGTTAAGAGGAGACTGTGTGCAGCAGGCCTTCATGGTAAAATAGCTGCTAGAAAACCACTGCTAAGGATAGGCAACAAGCAGAAGAGACTTGTTTGGGCTAAAGAACACAAGGAATGGACATTAGACCTGTGGAAATCTGTGCTTTGGTCTGATGAGTCCAAATTTGAGATCTTTTGTTCCAACCACCGTGTCTTTGTGCGACGCAGAAAAGGTGAACGAATGGACTCTACATGCCTGGTTCCCACCGTGAACCATGGAGGACGAGGTGTGATGGTGTGGGGGTGCTTTGCTGGTGACACTGTTGGGGATTTATTCAAAATTGAAGGAATACTGAACCAGCATGGTTACCACAGCATCTGGCAGCGGCATGCTATTCCATCTGGTTTGCGTTTAGTTGGACCATCATTTATTTTTCAACAGGACAATGACCCCAAACACACCTCCAGAGAGTGTAAGGGCTATTTGACCAAGAAGGAGAGTGATGGGGTGCTACGCCAGATGACCTGGCCTCCACAGTCACCAGACCTGAACCCAATCGAGATGGTTTGGGGTGAGCTGGACCGCAGAGTGAAGGCAAAAGGGCCAACAAGTGCTAAACATCTCTGGGAACTCCTTCAAGACTGTTGGAAGACCATTTCAGGTGACTACCTCTTGAAGCTCATCAAGAGAATGCCAAGAATGTGCAAAGCAGTAATCAAAGCAAAAGGTGGCTACTTTGAAGAACCTAGAATATAAGACATATTTTCAGTTGTTTCACGCTTTTTTGTTAAGTACAGTATATAATTTCACATGTGTTAATTCATAGTTTTGATGCCTTCAGTGTGAATCTACAATTTTTATAGTCATGAAAATACAGAAACCTCTTGGAATGAGAAGGTATGTCCAAACTTTTGGTCTGTACTGTAGTTTTCGCTGTAATTCTCAGCCAGGACTTCAGGGTGATGTCCAGCTTTAAACCATGACAGTGCAAAGGCTGAAAACAATCCAGCTTCAAGGGGAGGTCCTCTTGCACATGTACTCCCGGTGCGGGGAGTACAGTGACAGGGTAGGTAATAAAGATTTTTTTAATTTATTGTCTGGGCACATATGGCTTTACAACAGGGTGATTTGGGACACTAAACCTCCAGTCCATTACGACCTGTGGGTGGTTTAGTGTCCCAAATCGCCCTGATAGGTTTCCCTTAAGAAGATATGGTTCTGCCAAAATCCCTTGGATCAAAAATACCCTTCATCAATACTTGTGTCAATACAAGGCATCAACCATTACGTATCGGCTTAACAAGTCTCCCCGGGAGAGTGCACAGAATCCTTGTTGAGACAATGGATTCATTTCTGTCTCTGACTAATGATGTGATTAGTGTGGCCAAAAACAAGAGAGTAGAAAGGGGCTGCTCAGTGGAAGATATAGGAGAAGGTCGGCTGACAATTCATGATAGGACACAAAGGGTTTGTAATAGAAAATGAAAAAAAAAAGCACAGGAAATAGGAAAAAAAAAAGAAGCCGGAGCAGCGGGGTCACTCGTCAACCAGGACGGAGAGAAGAGAAAGAAATCAATTTCCAAAGCCCTGGACTGGAATAGTTTCTAATCTGTTTGAAGAAAAGGAGATGATCAAACACTGGGGCTGGTGTTTTATCTCCCAGGATTCAGCAGAGGTGAGGGGAGGGCTGGCGCACTGCTAAAGGTTATTTGCAGAGTCTGCGGACAGCTTAATGGACTTCCCTCTGAGCAGTGCACATCACAGAGGAGAGGGGTGGACGGACCACTGAGGTCCGGGCTCCAATCAACATCTCCTGAGTTTATTGGCGCTTTTAACCCTCATACGCCGCTGGAGGCATCAGACAGAGATGCTTTTCTCACCTTGCCCGTGACCTTCTGTGCTATGTGTATTAGAAGTAATTGACATTTTGGAAACAAATAACTGAGTGTTTCACATATGCCAGAGGGAATTACAAAGTATTACTTCTCCAGCAAAGAAGGGGTGGAAGTGATAGTTACACTTGGAGAAAATACAACCACTACTTGGATAGGAGGTGTATGGTCCCCATGGGTATAATTTATGATGTGTACAGAATAGATCTTCAATGAAATACTATATAATTGAAAAGCAGCAGCAGAAATATCAGCTCTTTACTATTTATCACCAAGGAACAAGAAAAATGACAGGATGTATTGTATGCGGGAAAGTTTGGAGACTCCATCCTGCTTAGTGAGGAAACGGCATGTACAACTATTCCCTAAGGCTGGAGATTTTGCCTGCCACATGATCAAAGATCACCGTTACACCTGAAGTAATACAAGGGAATGGGGCTGACGCAACCACAATTCACAAAAAATATCAAGTACTGACTTCATTTTTGCAACTTGTGGTTGTCGCAACCTTGGGTCGCAATGCAGTACCATTCACTTACATGACTTCAGTATCAAAATTGCAACGTAGTCCCAGCCTTATATATAAATCCATTATCAGAATTGCCCCCTCTACAAATGTAATTCAGTAACAGAGCAAGACTGTTTTACGACCATCTACTATGACATGAGTGACAGAATACAGGCTGCCACAAATAGTGGTCTGTTTCCAGCTAAACAAGTTTAAAGGGGTATTCCATAACGTTCATATTTATAACCTAACCTAAAGCCATCAATATCAGATCGGTGAGGGTCTAACACCTATCACTCCACTGATCAGGGTTAGGGTTCTCCAGGATTTTAATACAGATGACCTCTTCTTGTGAGGTTTACTATTTGCTTTGCTTTAATCATCTGATCAGCCATGATATAGACAAGGGAAGTGAATATCATTGATAGTGACAGTGGCACCTGTCGAGGGCTGGGATATATTAGACAGAAAGTGAACAGTTTCTGAAATGTAGGGGTTGGAAGCAGATAAAATGGGCAAGCTAAAGGATTGGTGCAACTTTGACAAGCAGCAACTTGTGATGACAAGGTAACTGAGACAGAACATGTCCAATATGTCAGAACTTGTAGGGTTTTCCAGATATGCAATGGTTCGTACCAACCAAAACTGGTTGCTGATGCGGAACAAAGGCACAATTTTCCTAAAAAATTAAATGGGTTTTCTGGCCCTAAATTGAATTTTCATACTGATGACCTATCCTATCCATAACATAGGTTATCAGTATGTGATCTCTTGGAGTCCGATAACTGGATCCTGCACAGATCAGCTGTTCTAGCAGCCTCTAGATGAACTGCAGCCCTGCTCTACTACTTGTATAGAAGCATGGCTGCATGTGTGGCCTGTCCACTAGCAGCTTCGGGCATCTGGAGGCTGCTAGAATAGATGATCTGTGCAGGGTCCAGGTGTCGGTCCCCGACAGATCACATACTGCATATAGGTCATCAGTGTGTCAACCACTGACCCACAAGTTACCCTTTATGCTGTAGATAATGGGGTAACTTACTGTGGCTGGACAAGATCTAGAGCCAACACCCTCTTTGCTTCAGATTATATTTTGTCCATATTAGGCACTATTCAGGTCACGTTTTTTCATCTGTTTAACGGATGCGAAAATGGAGGCAAAAACAGTTTCGTTTACAAAGACATCAATGTAAAAAAAAAAAAAAAAAAAAGGCTGATCCGTTTCTGTCCATTTTTTTTGAACGAGTACACCATACTTTTGTGTCCATCCAAAAAAGGGTAAAAACGATGAGGAAAGTCTCCACCAGCTATGAGTCAGCATAGATTTCCTTCCAGGTGGATGGCCGACAGGGTAAGTCTCATTATATAAAGCATTTTCCCACACGGACTCTATGATGCATAGGGTTCATGTGCATGTAGACTTAGATAAGCAATTTAGTCTCCGAGGCCCTATGCTGATCACAATCACTGTCCCGGCAGAGTGATTACAATCTAAGAGAAATTCAGCAGAATACTTTATGTTGGTTCTACATAAGCAGCAAAACAGACCAGACAAATCAAGACAACACACATTTGCTTTCTCCTAAATCTCCTGATTACAATTGACTGCCCCATCAGACACTAGGCGGGCTCTAAGAAATTACTGGCAACACTATGCTACTTACAAGATTTTCAGGCAAAAGGCACTTAAAACATATAAGGGGAAGCCACAAATTCAAAGTCAAGTAGTCTACCAGATTTATAGTAATACAGTGGGATTGCCAACTAAGATCTCACCATTACAGCAACAACAATGATTTTCTACCCAAACGTTCAAGTCAGACTGTGAAAGACCCTGGAGTATAATAAATTGAGACCCAGGGGAGGTGCTCCCTCCTGGCATCTGATGGTCCCAAGGTGCCCTCCTCTAAAATAATAATAGTCCTTTAATAGTCCCACAATGGGGAAATTCAGTGTGTTACAGCAGCAAAGATAAGCAGATACAAATACAAATACAACATGTACAGGAATGTTCCAAGGTGAGAGGCATTACATTAATAGCAGACAGACAGATAGGACGTAGCAGAGGGGGGGGGGATATAACAGGCAGAGAGTATTTCAGTTCTCTGTGTGTAATGATCTCCGCTTAGGTCGGTGTTGGTTGTACAGCCTAACCGCGGTGGGCGGAAGACTTCCGATAGCGCTCCTTCTCACACCTAGGGTGGAGCAGTCGGTCACTGACAGTACTGCTCAGCGCGATCACAGTCTCATGCATGGGATGGGACTTCTTCTTCTGCATGGAGCTCACCACAGACAGTATCCTTCTGTCACCCACCACCTGCACTGGGTCCAGTGGGCTCCCCAGGACAGAGCTGGCCCTTCTAATCAGCTTGTCAAGTTTATTCCTTCCCTGGATGATATACTGCTCCCCCAGCGGCCACTCCAAAGAAGATGGCTGTGCCACTACCGAGTTGAAGAAAGTTCTAAGAAGTGCCCCCGGTTCCAAGGCTCTCAGTTTCCTAAGCAGGTAGAGCCTGCTGTGGCCCTTCCTGTACAGGACCTCCATTGATCTGCCCAGTCCAGCTTATTATTAAGGAGCAGACCCAGGTACTTATAGGTGTTCACAATCTCGATGCCCGTCCCCAGGTGTCCACTGGATTTGGAGGGCATCTGCCTTTGCGGAGCCCACCACCATCTCCTTGGTCTTCCCCGCGTTTCTTCAGGTGGTCCCTAGGCTGACATCTTGTGCCCCAGGGGACCACCAAGGCCTATGATTGGGTCTCAGCGGTCCCCTGCAGTGCATGATGTCAGCCAGAAGGCTGGAAGAGGACACCATGGGACTGCCTGGAGGGAGTTTATTATGTTGACACACCTTCCCTGGGCCTCCATTTATTATACTCTGAGGTGGGAAGAGACCCTGGCCCCTAGAGTACAACAGTATCACTTCCAGTTCGTGCTGAACAAGAACAACCAACGAATGTCTGATGAAATGAATCTTATGAGGTTTGCCCATCTCTACCTATAAACTGCTTACCACTGGGGTACTTACTAATAAAAAGAGTTGATCCAAAGTGTGCATTTAAGAATGTCCAAAAAAGAGTTAGGAAGCTTTATTAACAATCGGTAGCAAACAGACAGTTGCACGTGCAATGGAATCCTGTGTGAGGATTCAGTGTGGACTAGTGATCTGAAATATTGGCTGCCAATGGTCGGGCATCCACTGGCAGCGATAATGAGCAGTTCCTGCCACTGACAGCTATTTGTAAGCAGCTAATGAGGTGAGTCATCCGGCAAAGTGGGCGAAATTATTTAGAGTTTAGCGGCTGGCTATAAACTCTGCAGGCTCAATCCACATGAATTACATCAATCGAGCTCACAAATCCACACTATTATCCATATGAGGCTTTAGGAGAATTACTCAATACCCTCCCTATAGCTCTTAGGCCTGGGCTACATTGAGACACTTTGTAGCGCTACTGATTGATTTTAACTACTGAGTTACTGCCGTAGTCCAAATGAATACATTGAGCTCCATCTGAATTTGTGGACCACAGCAGTCACTCGATAGTTAATATCAATCAGTAGTGCTGAAAATAGTCTCCATGTAACTCCGCATGAAGAGCAAATACTGTACTGAGAATTCAGTGTAGAAAGTTGGGGACTAGAAAGATCAGAAATAGATTTATCATATAACTGCATTAAAAATATTTCCTCCACGGGCACCATCGGCTCCTCAGAATACCACATAAAAAAAATCTTTATTACGTTGATTGCCTTAGCAATTTCTTCCTCTTTACTTCACGGCTTACTTGTCTGTTTAGCTCCACTTCAGACATTTCTGTATTACTTTATAAACACTTTGCTTTACATGCTTCATACCTTGGCATACAGTTTGTATTCACAGCCAAAGAGGCCTGCAATATTCTCATGGCTGTCAATGATAACATATATACCTGGCCTAAAAACACACCACATCTTACATAATTCTCCCCAGAGGAATGTTACGCACTGAAATAGCAGCGATCTTTATTCACTTTTTAAAGCAGTAGTCCAGTTCATCTTTTATTGATGCCTTCATCAATAAAAGACCGACTGGGATCTGACACCTTGGATCCCTGTTGATCAACGGATCGAAGGGCTCACAGTGTTTCTGTATACTTTCTGCAGAGTGGTAGGGGGCATTATCCTGCTGAAAGAGGCCACTGCCATTATGAAATTCTGTTGCCTTGAAGGGTGGACTTGGTAGGCAACAATATTTGGGAAGGTGCATGTAAAAAAAACTTGAAATCCAGAACCAAGAGTGTTCCCGATCTGTTAAAAACAACATTTATTCTGAAGTATTAAAATTCCACTGTTCACACATGGATATAGAGGCATCTACTTACATGTTTCAGATTACTCCTTACTCATAGCAAATTCTATTGATTGTTGTCTATATGTTTAGGTAGGTGGTACATGAAAAAGTAACATTCACATAAATGCCAGGACTCAAGATTTCCCAGCAGAAGGTGCCCAAAGCATCCTCTGCCCACACCCAGGTCTAAATCTCATCCATTATACTGCTACTGTAGATCACAGTGTTAGCTGCCAGCAAGTTTTCGGTGCCTAATCCGATGCAACTACTGCCCGTGTAATTCTGCCCAGTATGATCATCTGATATGTAATAGACACATGTAACAGCCATTAGATGGCTGTATACAAGGCTTAAAGGGGTTTTTCTGGGCTAAAAATAGTGATGATTTATCCTAAAGATAGGTCACTAGTATCAGATTAGGAGGGTCTGACACCTGGTACCCCCATCAGTTAGCTGTTCTCAGCTTCTGATACACAGAGAATGGAGCAGGAAGCAGACAGCTCTGTTCTCTGTGTAGTGGCAGAAATGAGTCACTGCAGCTCAAGTGCTCTTCAAATGATTGGAACTGATCTGCAATAACCTGGTATGACCACTACACAGAGAACAGCACTGTCTGCTTCCTGCTCCATTCTCTGTGTATTAGCTGCTGAGAACAGCTGATTGTGGGGGGTATCGGGTGTTGGACCCCTATCAATCTGGTATTCATAAACTATCCATAGTATAGGTCATCAATATGTTTACCCCTTTAAAGAGGTTTCTGAGATCTGTGGAAAATAAAGGTATGGGGGAGTGTGTGTGTGTGTGTGTGTGTGTGTGTGTGTGTGTGTGTGTTGTATATAAGGGGGGTTACAGCATAAAATAATAAAGGAGTCATTACTTACCCATTTTAACCCCTACTATTTCAGTTCTGCCACTCCTGTGACCCTCTACATATCTAACCGCCTACACAGTCCTGCTGATGAGAGCGTTGAGGCCAGTGATTTGTTGCAGCGGTCACATGGGTACAGTAGCTGCACAGAATACCAGCTGACTTCTAAAATAAATTATATCCCAAAGAACCCCCTTTAAGATAAGTCTTTAGAAAAGAAGAGGTCTCAGTTCACACTTGTGGTGGGCTCCAGGGGTTCTATTTTGAAGACAATTTTTTTATGTTTTGAGAGGGCATAGTAAATAACAGACCCTGTAATATACAAGGACATAAAATCAGCGAGCAGCAGTAAATACTCAGCAGGACACGATGGAACGGAAAGAGTTAGGGGGTAAATCAGCAATGCCTTAGGGAAATATGGTGTGCAGCTATTAAATGGAAAATAAGCGGAGTAATGGATTTTCCGGGCTGTTACCAAGAGCCTACAGGGAGTTGTAGGATAACGTAATTAGGAGGCACCCGCAGAAAGCAGTTATGGGTCACAGGTTTTATCGGGTTATTACGGATAAGCAGCCCACACAGCGACGGCATTCATCAGACACAAAGGCAGGTCATGAACAACACGCATACTTTTACATCACTCATAGACACCCTCAAAAGAAAAATCAGATGGTACTGAAGAGTAAAAGAAAGCTGCATCTACTGCTGGAAGATGCAGCAATTGTGTAAAAATGCCTTAAGAATACAAAATCCACAAAAAAAGTAAAACACTCAAGTTACTAGTTTATTACCAGAATTGTTTAGAACAGCATTGAAGTAGCTGTGAAAAATCCTTTAATGAATATCCTTACAGGGTACTCTCTCTAGAAAATGGGCTATATCACAAGATGAGAAAGTGAGGTCCTTTCCCCCGCTACACAATCAGCCGAATGTGGGTGTGAATGGTGGAGGACAGCGCTCCCATGCACTTCAATAGGAGTGCTGGATATAACTAAGTGCTGTACTTTGGCTATCTCTGGCACTCCCATTGAACTAAATGGAAGCGCCGTCCACCACCAGTCACACCTATATTCAGTCTGGCTGCAGTCAGGCTGAATGTGCAGCAGGAAAAAGGACCCCTCAGAGGTGAGATCCTGTGGATAGAGATGTGGGTCCACGAGGTCTGGTTACAAGGAGTCCATTAACTGGGATCCCCAGGAACCACAAGAACAGGGGTATCCCATGTAAATGCAATGGTGTGCATGCGAGACCACCCCTCCATTCTCTACTACTGAACTAACAGACAGAGTGCTGTACTTGGCAACCTCACTTACAAATGAATGGAGCAGTGGTCACCCATGCATACAGTAGCCTCATTCAGATGGGGGACTTGGGGACCCTCATTCTCATAATCACTGGGGATCCCAGCAGTCGAGCCCACAGTAGTCAGAAACTTATCCCTCATTATATTTTCATTCTCACAAGCATTGTATATGTAGGAAGCAGCATAATAAGCAAACACTGTGGATTTTTCCAGCAGCAAAGTCAAGAACTAGCGCAAAATATTTCTAATATATGCTATTGAGCGGTTATCACATGTGAACTGTGCCCAATCAACACCTATCTCTCCTGACAGCCCCATATACATTCATTGGCGGCAGAGCCATATCTCTCCTGGAATGAAGAGATCAGCCATGACACTGCCATAATCTGTAAAAATACAGTACTGTGCATTTTTTTTAGGCAGGTGTGGAAAAAATACTACAAAGTAAGAATGCTTTCAGAAATAAAAGTGTTAATAGTTTATTTTTGCCAATTACCAAATGAAAAAAAGAGAAATGTAAATCCCATCAATATTTGGTGTGACCTTTGCCCTTTGCCTTCTATCAGTTCTTCTCGGTACACTTGCAGACAGTTTTTGAAGGAACTCGGAAGGGAGGATGTTCCAAAGATTTTGGAGAACTAAGTACAGATTTTCTGTGGATGTGGGCTTACTCCAATCCTTCATGTAATCCCAGACAGACTCGGAGATGTTGAGATCAGAGCTCTGTTGGGGCCCAAACGGTGGTCACATCTGCCTAAAGCTTTTGCACAACATTGTATCTCTAGAGACCTAAAAAATGGATCCTGCATACTAAAATCAGACATGCTTGAGCCTTTTCTTCCCAAACATGCGCTGTCAGGACAGAGTCAGGATGGCCCATATATATATATATATATATATATATATATATATATATAGGGATGATTGGCTGGTTCGGGTTAAATATGTAATGTGTACAGCCAGCTTTACTACATGCTGATGTGTTTAGCATTACAACAACGTGTATCACCTCGTCATCCCAATCCTTTCACACTCTTTCTGCCATAATATGATCCTTCAGTGAGAATGAAAACTAAGAAAACTTTCAAGCCTCATAGTTAAGGTTTTTCAGTGAGTGCAGAGTTTCTGAACAGTTCTAGACAATGCTGAAGTTTCAAAGCTGGGTATACTTTAAGATAAGAATATTTTATGATGTGGCTTGTTCTGTTCTGCACAGCGCCCAGCTGTCAGCAATAGGAACAATAAAGAATTGTGAGCTAAATCAACCTAGTGCATGGAGCAGAAAATATATATATGTACAATAAACGAACATTATGCAAAAGCTAATGGACTAAAGATAAAATGTGAATAATAATAGGCTGACGTACCCTGGGGCCACTGCAGGAGGAATAACCAGGATGAACTGAAGCTTGGCCTGGTGAAGAGCTTGACCAATGTGTGTCAATATGTGAACCAATTCCCTGCAACAAGAAAAAATAGTTAGATCATTGATAGATTTATATCAAATATGATAAAAGGAAACCTATAAGAACATTGAACCGCTGGTACAAACAGATATATTTGACACTAACTATGCAAATGATTTGTTTACTTTTACTAAAACTGTCCCTGAAACATGGAGCATTTTTGACACATGATGGCCCACCGCAGCTCTTCCACCCTGCTCACCAACTTAATAGCTAGAAGGAGCGGGGAAGGAATCTAGACAGTGAGATTTGCTATAACCTATGCCAGAAAACTGGTTTGACTTATACCAGACATGACGGGAGTAGATGTGAGTTCAGGCACACCTACATGCAAGGATTATTAGGAGGCAGAAGCCTCTTAGTAATTCTGGCGCGTCTTGCACCTGTCGAGGAATGAATTCAGACTGGCGAAAGAAAAGCCTGTCTTCAAAATTTCCCCCCGATCCTTTCCTACACAATGTCAATAGTAAGAACTGCATGGGACACAATGACAATTGCTCTAAACACATTTTGGAATCAGAACGTTATCACCATCAAGTCAGTCCATGTCAAGTATGTTTTCAACCCTAAACTGGCCCCACACACCGCATCTTGTAATGGTCTTTCCTATGGGGCCCCTCACTAAGATTTCTGTTGCTGAAAAGTCCATTTGAAAGCTTTTAGAACCTTAGACTGGCATATGCAAATTTACCTTAACTAGTCACAGGGGCGGGGAGCACCTTCATCTAGTCATTGCACTAATTCACACCCTGTGCGGTTGACAGGTAGGGTATCAGGCTGAGATCTGACAGTGAGGGACATGGCTAGATGAAGCCGCTGCCCCCCAAATTATGGTAACTTTGCATTTGCCAATCTAAGGTTTTAAAAGCTCATGGCTTGATTTTTTAGCAACAGAAAGGTTAGTGAGGGGCACCATAAGAAAGGTCATTACTTGTACACATTGGGACCAGTTTAGGGTGGAAAAAACCATCTGCCAGGTTCACTTTAAATACCTTTATTAACACCATCTATAACAATATCACACCTTACAGACTTGGCTATGGATTTGAGAAGACATGTGGCAAAGACTGAAACCACTGACCAATAACCATCACATTCTGGCCAACAATTTTCGGAAGGATTTTCCATAAAAAAATAAATAATCACAGAAAATGAGAATAAGATGCAGAAATTGCTCGAAAAATTAGGAGTAAGCAGCAATTTATTAGGCATCTGTGTACAACAAGTAAAGAAAACCAAAGATGATTTTTCAGCAGAAACCTCTAGTGATGAAAGCTTGGAAGAGATTAACAAAAATAAATCAATGTGTCTGTTGCCCCCTACCAGTTGACAAAATGAACCTCTAGAAATCTCTGCTAGCTCCACGCATTCTGGAAATAAGGATCTGTGACAGACTCTTTATAATGTGTGCAAAGCTGACTTCCACCGGATAAACTGTTCTTGCTTCCATAATCTATAGAAAATTATTTGCCTGAAATGTCAATTACCTAGTAGAATAAAACATGTTCTATTTATTTACCAGCCCTGCAAGCGTCTTCCGCCTCCGTAACTTCAAATTCAATTTTGGATACGGTGACAATTACTTTCATTATTTTTTTAACTACGAGTTCTGCTCCCTATTGTTGCTTTACATAGAAAACGTGACAAGGAATAAATTATGTAATGGGAGAACAGCCCGTTCTACTTCATCCCACAGATGCTCTGCCGAATTAAGATCTGGGGACGCTGAAGGTCAGGGAAGTAAGAAAACCTCTAAGACATGTTCCTGGATCCAGTCCATGACTATATGACCCATGTGGCACGGTGCATTGTCCAGCTGAGTGTCCTTCTGCTATAAGGATGAACTTGGTTGGCCACAATGCCTAAGTAATTCCTACTGTCCAAATGTCCATCCACAGGTGTCAGAGTTTTGTGACAAAATATCCAACAGGGTGGGTTCATAGATTCATGCTGCTTGCACCAAATTTTGACCCTTCCATCAACATGATACAACAAAAATCTGGATTCATCTGACTAGGCGATGCTTTCCATTGCTTAGTGATTCCAATCTTTCGCACTGGAGTCTTGTCTCTCAGATTCCCTAAGACCATGACGGCACTTGACCTGGTCATCTGCTGTTATAGCCCACAGAAATCTTCACTTGGTCCCTTTTTTTTTTTTTGGCGGCTGCATCACCAGTCATTGACTAAAAGGGGACTGTTCACTGAGTTTAGTAGGTGTTGTATAGATATAACTTTAGGCTAGGTTCACACTTGCAGCGTGCTCTCCATTGTTTGTATCCGCTGTGGGACCCAAATGACGGAGAGCCCGTCCACTAAAACATAGGTTACCTGTGGACACCCAGTTTCCGCCGGTTTTATACTGAAATCGGCAGAGAGAAAAGTCCTCCGTACAGGACTTTTCTCTATACCGATTATCGGCGGAATCTGCAAGATGTGAACAAAGCCTTAGTAAGCTCCCTCAACTTTTGCAAGCAGTTGAAATTGTATTATTTAAACAAAGTCTATCATCTCACTCAAGCATATTCAGCTTACACCACCATCTAACAGAGCACATTACACCGATAAACCAAATACCTTTACTATATATGTCACTTTCGTAGATCTGAAGAAAAACTACTTTGAAAGTTGTATGCAAATGAGGCAGATGGTGCACTGGGGGAGGGCCTTCAGCTCCCTGAAGCACTGCTCTTGCCACTCAGATCTCTACCATCTCCTGCCTGCACCACCCCTTGTCGTTAGAGTTGCAGTGACGTCACCCCTACTACTTGAGCAACAAGAGCAGTACTCCAGGCAGCTGGAGGCCCGCCCCCAGTGCACCAACTGCCTCACTTGCATACAAAGTAGTTTTTCTTCAAATCCACAAAAGTGACATATATAGCAAAGGTATTTGGTTTATCAGTGTAATATGCTCTGTAATGTGGCGGTGACAGCTAAATATGCTTAAGGAATGTGGTAGACTCCCTTTAAAGTGTAACTGCACATTCACAAAGCTTTTGACATGTCATAGAGACCTGTTAGAAGTTTAGGCTGGTATGGGTCCAGGTGCTCTGACCCCCATGATTACTAAAACACAGGAGAGGAGCACTCAGTCAAGTGCAGTCATTCCTCACTAGAAGATGGGCTCATAAAAAGTTTAGGAGCAGTCTCTATTACAAGTCAATTGTGTGGTGAAGGCAAGAGAGACTTCACGGCACAAAGCACTGACCAGAATGATTTATGATAACACAGCAAAGACTTTTGTAGAGCTAAAGAAAGAAAATGATAGGTATGCTATAAAGCGGATTGATCATGAAAATATTGGTGCAAGGGCAGGAGGCGCGATGTGCTTAAGAAGAGATCTGTAGTCAGTAAAAGACATCTCTAAGCTGATGGAACATAATACACATCAATGAGGGTAATTTATCAGAACTGGCGTGTTCTACACCAGACCTGATCCCCTGTGTGCTGGAGCGGAAATGCAACTAATTTATTAAAAGACATGCCTCTTAATAAATTAAGAGCATCTCCTGCCCTCCATGCACCAGAACCTCCATCTATGTCAGCTAGTAGCAGGTGTAAACTTGATCCATAGTTTGCACCAGTTTTTGGCATAAATTATGAGGATTCTTCCACGGTATGAGACGCCATGCCCCCTTCCGGCTAAGCCCTGCCCCAACACGCCAACTTTAAAAGAAAACATTTAAAAAAAAAAAAAAAGGGTCACAATTTGGTGACCTGAAATCTTCTTTATCCTGCTAAAACTTTCCCATTATTGCTGAAGAAATTATAGTGCAAAGAAATTTTATTTGGGGTGGTAAATGGCATAATCGTATCAGCTATTGTAAGTTCCAACAACATAAGTCTCTGGGTGGCTTTAATGTCCCTAATATACATATGTTCTACAAAACCAATCGTAAATGTAATGACCATTAGCCTGATATACTTGAACTTGGTTTCACAGACAGCCACACCTTGCGAATACCACCTTGGAAGTGCAGTTCTTCCTTCACCTGAGTCTACTGGACTTATTACACTTGTCTCATATGGAGCTCCGAACAGGATGCGTGAGACTCCGGGACTGGTCAACCATACAAGCACTGCAGCAGGTGAGGCATTTCTACAACATAGACTGTAGTCGTTCTCTATTTCAGTCACTTTTAGGTAACCTATGATTTTTAGAGGGTCATCTTGCCACCATTTGTGTGGAATTAGCTTCCCGGAGAGGTCACCTCCACTTTGATTTGGTAGACCAGACTTCAGTGCTCCCCCACTTGACAGGCAATGGGTATAAGTAGAATCAGTGCAGGACATGGGCAGATACAGCCAGAGGGGGAAAAAGAAGATGTCACTGCCTGGGTAAAAGAAGATGGCAACTGCAGCATTTGTTGCCATTATTTATTTTGCTTACTTACATGGTGCCAACATATTCCACAGCACTTTAGAGATGTTGTTATCACTCACTGTCCAATCTAAGTTTCCTATCAGTATGTGTTTGGCGTGTGGGAGGAAACCATTGCCAACACGGGAAGAACAAGCAAACTCCATGCAGAAGTTGTCCTTGGATCCTCCTACCTAAAATGGTGCATGAGAAAACAACACTGCTGGATCGGCAGCAACAATTACAAGGTGGTCAGTGCAGGAACGGAGAGGAAAGTTAAGTTGTTTTATATTTATTCCAACATAATGATCTATTAAAGCAGCATTTTTCAGATGGACAACCCCTTTCATGGCCTATCCTAATGACAGGTCATCCATATTGTGATCCAGCAAAACAACTTTAACCGGAGTTAGAGTTAAAATTGGTATGTGGGATATGCCATATTTAGCCAAAAGTGTAGCAAAGTACTTTGAGGAATATCAAAATGATTTTTTCAACACAGATGTTCTCATATTCAAAGGAACAATACTTTGTGCAGTTCTTTGCTAAAACAGAGCCTTAGGTTTAGTTCTGTGGTAGGGCTTCTTCTTGAATTCTGCAATATAACCCTTTAGGAATTTAGGGGGGGGGGGAAGACCCATACATAGATTTACAGAAGTCTGTACAATAGCCCTGAAACCTACATAGAATATATATTTAAATCCACCCTACACACAAGAGAAGACAAGGATCAAACAGGATCGGAGGTTTAACAGCAGACGACAAGAAGAGAGAACCAAGCCGCCTCTAACTTCACATTCTATCTGTGTTCCAAATGTCCCACGGGATTCTTCTTCAAGACAGAAACTTCTGTGCTTTTCTAAAGTCTGTGTAGATTTTACTTTCATCAGTAGAAGTGGCTCCATATGCATTTCAAGAGAAACAACCAACTAGAGATATAAATAGACTCTGTCATACATTTATTTTACCGTCTGTGTGCTCTCTAATTTTGGAAATTATGCCGGAAAATAACAGTAGGGCAGGCCGAGAATTCTACAGGTTTTACCCATGAACAGGAAAAGCTGACACATTAGGGCAATGGCTGCTTTTCTAATAAGTTTGCTAATGCTGGCTGCTGTAATCGAAGTCATCTCAGCACGGCAGTGACTAATGAATGATAATTGGAAGAGGCCTGTGAATATACTGTATACTATACATGTGCTCTCTGATTCACCAGTTTGGAAGTGGAGATTGCAGGAAAAGTCATTTTCCAGCCCCCGCAGTTTTTTAATCTAGAACTTCTTTGTAAAATACTGGCTGCAAATGTAACATAAAAAAAAAAGATAATTTTTAATACAATTACCCATAAATTCTGAAAATGTGGAAAAACCATGATATTAACATTCTTTTAATTTCTTTATTTAGGCAGTTTTTCACAAATATAATAATAAAAACAATATAACAGAAAAGCACTCGTCTACAGCAGAGAGGGCTAGAGGCAAAAAGTCCCTACTACACACACACAAACAAATTGATTGAACGAGACAGTTCCAGAAAATGTGGAGTATATCACTGTCCAACTGATTTCATCTTCAACATGTTCCTGAGACTGAGGTCATAAGAGCATAAAGTTTGGTAGATATCAAGAAAGGACCTTGTATCCGGCTTCCTGGAGGCGATTGGAGACAGAAGACTGATACACCATTAGATATAGTTGTTGAATCTGAGAATCCGAGAGGTCAACCTGTAAGGTGGGGGGGGGGGGATCCCAACATGGAAAATATGACCGACAGGGTATGTCCGATTGCTCCCTCGCCCACACACATTGATTCGAAACTTGTAAGGGGGAAAGGGTAAACAACAAAGGAAGAGTTGCCAGAAAGTGTGAGAGCTGGTTGGTTCTCCACAAGCTCAAATAGCAAAGGTTTGGTGGCATTCCATAAGTGCATACACAATTTCATCTTATGTCTGTGCCAGTCAACTAACCAAGATAGATGGGCAGCTATAAGCAAATGTCCCAGACCCCCAAAACTCTGAGGTCGAAAAAGTACCGATTTTCATGCAGTTTGCCAACCCAGAAAAATTTAATCATCAGTGAGGACAGCTTCGTAAAAAAGTCCCTGGGAATCTGGCCAGTAATGCTTCGAGGAAGTATGAAATAAGCGTAAAGACATTTATCTTAAAGATGGAACACTGTCAAAACCATATAAAAGTAACATTGGACAACCAGTCTAAGTCAGTCTTAAGTCTGTGCAATAGGGGCACGAAGTCGGTCTGAAACAAAGTGGTGGGTTTCGCTATTAGCTGAACCTCAAGGTAACTCAAAATACTGGTCGCCAAATGAAATGGGAATGCTCCAAAGAGCTCTGTCACCATGGTCGAGGCACATTGAGCGCTCCCAACTTTTTTAGGTTAATCTTGTAGTTGGAGAGGGCATTGTATGTAGATAGCTCTGAGAGAAGCATGCACAAAGACACATGGGGGTTGCAGACAAAGAACAAGAGGTAGTCAGTGTTCCATGTCACCAACCTAAACCACACACACAGCAGGATTCTACCTGATATGGCGCAATAATGTTTTAAGGGTAAGAACAAAAACTGGATGAGAGAAGGGGCAGCTCTGTCAGGTCCCATTGGTAATCCGGAAGGGCGTGGAGTACTCTCTGTTAATTCGGATCGCAGTCAGTGAATCTCAATAGAGACAGTCCAACCATTTGCTCATATGTGGGCCCAGACCAACGTGGACAAGGTTCTGAAACTGCAATCTACCCAGTCAAAGGCCTTCTCCGCATCTGTGAAGAGAAGAAGGGCTGGCACCCAGTCAAGGAAGATGTGATATTTAAAATGTTGATGGCATGGATTGTGTTATCTCTTGACTCCTTCATAGACATAAAGCCCACCTGGTCCCGATGAATCAGTTGTTGAAGGTGGAGAGTTAGCTGGGTGGCAAGGATCTAAGAAAATAAATGGGATGGTAATTGGCACACTGTGCTGGGTCCTTACCGTCCTTAGGAATGACCTGATCTGGGTAAGGAGGGTTTAGTAGGAAATCTACAGTCCCATGAGGTCGCAATGAATAAACGCAGGAAATGGGGTTAGAGGGTGGAAAGGAATTTCTTGTAGTATGTCAGGGAGAGACCTTAAGGGTCCAGGGCCTTACCCATTTGAGATTCCTTTACTACCATCTGCAATTCCAGATCATTATGACATCATTCGTGAGGCAGGTAGACCCAAGCGGGTCAGGTAGTTATTAATGAGATGGTTACATTACATTTCTTCCTCAGGCAATCTAGAGGGGTAAAGATTATAGAGAGAGGAGTAGAAACGACGGACGCTCTTTGCTATCTGCTCCATTAAGGAAAATCTTTGGCACAAGGTGGAGAAAACATGCAGAAGAAAAAGAATAAGCCTGTTGGAACCTGAGCGCTCGAGCTAAAGTTTTACTAGGCTTGTTGCCAAATTCAAAAAATACCCTATGACATTTCATCAGGGTGACTTTGGCATAAGTGAAAGTGAGCGAATTCGGTTCCTCACGAAGGACAGTTCACTTTGCCCAGCTATCGCCAAAATACAGTTGACATCTGAGCTACCAATAAAGTGATTTGTGAAGCAAAGTTATAATGCTCTTCCAAGATAGTGACTGGAGAAATCTCTGGGTCAATACTGCTGTTACGATACTGGTATACATGGCTGGAATCCAGTAGCCAGATGGAAAAAGCCAGATGCAGTTAAGTATAATAGAGTTGCAGTCCGGGGTGCGGCTTAAAGTGTAGATTGCAAGGATAAATCAGAAGAGGGTAGAAATAGTCTGGGAAAGACAGTTCTGAGAAGCAGGAGACTGGAAACAAGTAACAATACTCGAGCAATGATTGAATTGTCTCATGGGTATAAGTAGGCCAAAACAGGAAACAAGATTGCTTCATAACACCACATATTGGCCATCTTTGTTAAGGGCAGATCCTAGGACAAACACAGCAGCCTCCAGTGGTGAGGAGTAGAAGTGTAATAGTTCAGAGTGAGTGAAACAGCGGCCACTGGTGGTAGATTAGAAGAATACATCAGGATTCTGACTTGAGAAGTAGTCAAACAGGTCCTTCTGGATCTCCTCCACCACAGTGGTAAACTGTAAAAGACTCTTATTTAGATGCCAGTGTCATGCCCTGCTCTGTGGAACAGGGAGGGTTAATGACTCATGTTAGTGAATGGAGTTGCATTATGACCCCCTAGGTGTGTCACAACCACAACTTCTAGTTGCAAAAAGATTGCGCAGTAGTCAATCTTTTTGCCACTTGAAGTTTTGGTACACTGGGGATCCCAATGTGACTCCATTCACCAACATTAGTAAAGGAGTCATAGGACAACCCGGCAATCTTTGGTCTCATGATGGAAGTCAAAGTTGCTGTGTAGCCCTAGTCTAATGATACAGTCTGTAAGACATGCCTCACTATTCTGTCAGAAGAGCATTAAACATTTAAGGAAAAAGTAGCAATAGGTCAAAATACAGCAAAATAAGAGAGGCTGTGTAGAAAAATACAGCTGAAAGGAAAACAGTATTCTGGACTAGTGGGCTCTGTAGGGACAGCTAAGTGCACCATAATTGTAATTTTTGCTGAGGTAATTTTTATTCTTATCCTTCAAACACATTTGAAAATGTCAAAAGAAAACAAGCACTATCCTTCTTTACTCAAAGGGACGCCCACTTCCATTTTTGCTATGGTGCCCCATGATTTCTAATTACAGTGCTTCATAGGGCATTTCATGTTGTACCTTTCATGTTGCCAGATGATCTGACATTTCTGAAAACTCTACTTTTATTTCACCTACAAATAATGTTATTGGTATATCCAAGGCAAGGCCACATTTCCGTTTATACTATGTTAAGCTCTCCATGACACCCATCACCTCCCCCTTAAGTGTATGACTGATATCCCCTTGTTGGAACCACTGTCACAGCTCCCATCTGAATCCTCTCAGCAATGACTGGCACATGTCTTATACTGTATGTCTCTTTGGCCACTCCATCTACTAAAGTACTGTGCATGCACCAGCCAATGTTGGTTTTTGTCTGAAAATGTTGCTAGACGATCTGGCACATGTGGAAACCTGTTACAATGCATTGTATTTAGTTGTATGAGGAGTTGGGAGGAGATAGACCCCTTTAAAGAGAGTCTGTGACCCGAACAGTCACTATTGAACTACAGTCATATAGCTGGGGTTCACATAAATAAAATGCTTTTTTCTGCCTCCTTGTTGGTTCCCCTGTTGCTGAGATATTAGTTTCTTTCCCTGATATGCTAAGGAGCTGTTTGTGCAAAAAGGGCGGAATCATCTCTCTCGTTGCACCAAATACCACACTGCAATGATCGACTGGGCCAGACAGGGTATATGTCAATCATACCAGGGAGGAACTGAGCACTGGAAAGCATAGCTCTGTAATGAGCACAATGGCAACACCCTCATTGCACCAAACAGCTCATTAGTTTATCAGGGAAATCACTTTTCTCGCCACCACTTTTTAGATGCTGATTTTGAGAATATTCTGCCTCAAAATCTGCTCCCAAAATGCCTGAAAACTTCTCTCTTTGATTTCAAAGGGAGGCAGCATGCATTTTTTTTTATCAGCTTGCTGATATAAAGAACCATCATGCCCTATTTTGAGGCAGAAAAAGTGCTGAAAATCCCATTGAATCAATGGGAAACTTAAAGAAACAACACCATTTGACAATAACATTACAAAAAAATTTAAACAACAGCTGAAAAAAACTTGAGCAGAAAACAGAGCTGATTTGAGGCTTAACAAAAAAAAAAAAAAAAAGCAATGTCAACTACTAAATAAGCAGAAACCTTATTAAGTCTCATTCACACAGTAATAACTAAGACGTGAGCAGAATTACAGAGGATTATTGATATATTCTGACAAGATTTATGGGATATATGAATGCAATAACCATCTGATTGTTGAGGGTTCCACCATTGGGATCCATACGGTTATGAATTATGTATAAATCGCATTTTGTCTAGTAATGAATTTTGTCCATTGTTTTAGGGTGTTTGATTTGAGTCTTAGTATGTATTCTGCCTACTTTAAAGGGGTTGTTAAGGACATACAGTTTTGCGCAAGGAGACTGAGTGACGGTGTCACTCAGTCCCCACTGTTCCCTGTTCCGGTGTCTCCACTGTTCCGCTGTCTCCCACCGTTGTCTGGTCCTCCTGCTCCCGGGGTCTTGTTCCAGCGGAAGTCGCTCGCCGTGACTGCTGCGGCCAGCCAGCGGCCTAAGGAAAGGACACGGGACATCACATGTGACGTATGTGAGTGACATTCCAGTTCCTCTTCTTAGTCTGATTGGTGTCAGCGTTCATGTGAGGCGAGGACTACTTCCGGAAGAAGCACTGGGGTGCCGCTGGACCAGACAGTGGCTGGGGACACCAGAGCATCGGGGACAGGTGAGTATGGGTTTGTTTGTTTTTTTTAAATATTCTCTAGCCTCCTTGCGCAAAACTGTATATCCTGGACAACTCCTTTAACTCAATCCAGAATTCACATCCGAGCATACAGGTAGAGAATTAGGACCAGGATGTTAATTCAATTGTAAACAATCAAATTTATTTGCAAGTAAATGCCAAGAGGCCAAATGCCTCTGTGTGTGGCCCAGGTGAGATATTCTGGCTAGATGGTTAGAGCCTGGAATCATGCATGACCAAAACTCTGTATAGGAGCAAAGGGAAAATATAACTTCAAAAGGCATGAATGTCATAATTCATGTATTATAACCATCTGCGTACAGGAGTATGGCTGGGGATGCCTCCCGTGTCTATGATATCAAGCATGTGGATCGGTAATCTTCCAAACCACAAGTCACGAATCTGCTAGAGGGATTATGATTTCATCTTCATGTTTGCTATGCCTGGGCTTCTAAAAACATTTTTGCATCACATTCATCATATAACTCAATCTGAGGTACCCACATAGAGTTATGGCATACTTCCAAAAGTTATCATATCCATGTGAATATGGAACATGCAGTTAGCCACCCCCGGTCACTGACAGGAGGTTCCCAAAAGGAAGCTGGGCTAGAATTCTAATATAACTGGTCATGGACAGAACACCCTTGGTTAGATATCAGATAGCATCCCCCTTTATGGTCAAATGTGCTTTTGTGGTTAGGGGGATGTTTTGGATTCCTGACACACACTGATCAGGACAATAAGGATCCTGTTTTGCTCCCTACTATTATATCATAAAGGACAAAGACATGACCATATCTATTACAGTCTATAGAAAGCAAGGGAACCAGCGGAGTACGTTTGCCATACAAGTTATTTCTGCTCTTTTCATCAATATCCTTAGTCCATAGTCCTTTCATAGTTTCTTTCGACACTCCAGCTGTTGTGAAACTGCAACTCCCAGCATGCCCTGACAACCACAGCTCATCCAGACATTTATCCTGTCGCATATATAATAATGTAAAAAGATTCATCTTTTAGGGATTTCCTTACACTTGACAGATTCACTAAACATCTTTGGGAATATGTGTCTACCTACACTGGCGGTATATGTTGTGCTAATGCAACAGGGTCACTTAATGTGCCCAGGAATGTTACAGCAATTCTCCATCTGCCTCCCCTGGCTTTGAGCTATGTGCTGTCCCTTAGGAAATTCATCTGTAATGAGCCTGGCTATCCCTAAATGAATGAGACTGCCGTAAGAAGAGGTAGCCTGCTTCCAATAAGTAATAACCCCCTCCCTGTCCTCCCCACCTTGTTACACGAGAGGCAGGTGCAGTTATTCCCATTAACCTTTATAAAGCTTAAGACAAACGGTGTGTTTGAAATGAAAATGTAAGCTGGGCTCTCCCGGGAATACGTGGATGTAGGGAGCATTTCAAGCAGCTGGTTGGATAAGTGAGTGGGTGACAGGCTCAGCGGAGATCTGACAGCTCTCCCGGTGCTTGATGCATGAGAGGTATACAGAAGGCACCTGCTCTGGCACAGCAATGAATTGTAACCCCAGGGCCAGCCCTCATCTATAATCCTTTCAATTTTTATTTCAAGGGACATAGAATTTAAAGAGGAATTTCATTAAAAAGGACATATAATGGAAAGCTGTTTAATCTTTCATACATGGCATTACATTGGTATTTTGAGTATCTGTTATTGTGCGCTAGTGATACAATGAACAGTATATATATATTTTTTTATTATTATTATTTGAATGGTCACTAGGAGTCAGGGGGCATTATGAGTGGGATCGGTGAGGGGACACAATACTGTGTCAGCCGCTTCAGGGGACATTAGATATGTTAGATATGTGTGAGTTAGGGGAAGGCAACTTCTGAAATCTTGGAACATGGCCCACTAAGGTATTAAAACAGCCACTGTATGATACCTTTAATTCAAAGGCAACAAAGTTAAAGGGGTTGTCCAGGCAAAAATTTTATATTTTAAATAGGCCGGGGGAGGTAAAAAAAAAAATAATAATAATATATATATATATATATATATATATATATATATATATATATCATACTCACCTGTCCTCGGTGCTCCTGTGTCCTTCCAGCGCAGTCTGGTCCTGCTGGTCCTTTGTTGACTTCCGGCAGAAGTCCTTGCCGAACTTGACTGTTGAGGCCAATCAGCGGCCTCAGCGAAAGACATAGGACGTCACTATCTGAGACGTCCCGGGGGCTCTTCCTGTGACCGGTGAGTCCAATCAGCGGCAGGGATCCGGGACGTCACAGCCCGTGAGCAGTTTCACTTTGAGAAGACACCGGAGCAGCAGGAGCAGACTGCGCTGGGAGGACACTGGAGCACCAGGGACAGGTGAGTATGATTTTTTTTTTATTTTTTTTCCATCTCCCCTGGCCTATTTTAAAAAATATTTTTTTGCCCGGACAACCTTTCTTTCTCTTTAAGGTAGAGGGGAGCGTGGAGTTTAGCGATACATCGTTTTACAGTATTCGCTGTAATATTTAGAATATAAAGCCCTGTGAATGCTACTAAAGCTAATGGAGTGGTGCATTGCAGAGGCAAATGTAGGATTTTATAAAGAGGTACGGGGGGGGGGGGGGGGTTCATGGCCACATAGTTGAACATATACATACTTGTACAGCACACAAAAAAGGGTAATATACACATACTGTACATACACATACAGCCATGAAAAAAACAAAGTGCATCTTTTATTAGGACATAATATAAAAAAAAAAAAAAAAATAGGTCCTTAGGTGGTCCTGAAATTATGTAAATCCAGCATCAGATAAAGAACAGCACACAACATATTTTACCATTTCAATATTTAAAGTCATTTCACTTTTTTCGTATTGTACGGGGAGAGTTTTGCTGATTATTTTTGCAATGCACTTTATTAACCTATTGTACTTTCTTGTAGCAAAAAAACAAGTTCTAAAGTTTTCCCTAGCAACACAATAACTAAGCATTGCTAAGAAGGTCTGTCCTGTATTCACCCTGTATTGCCAGCATATACACATATGGTAAATGACAAAGGAGGATGTCACTTCAAATTGTCGTATGTTCGGTTTTATACGACCTAGGAAAGTACTTCTGGAGTCATCTGAAATCTTAGAGTTTGAGAATCCTGTAGCTCTAGTTGTAACAGAAACAGAAAAATCACTAGTTAAAAACAGTTGGGAACGTGATTTTTTTTTTTATATGCTGCAGCATATGACACCCCCCTCCTTTGGCATTTACTATATGTGTATATGGTGGCAATACAGGTTGAATACAGACGGACATTCTTCACAACGCTTAGTTATTGCATTGCTTGGGAGAACTTTAGAACTTGTTTTCTGCTAAAAGAAAGTACAATAGGTTAATAAATTATGTCACAAATATGTTCTGCACACTCCTCCCCACACAATAGAAAAAAAAAGTGAAAAGACATTTACACTTTAACAAAAACTAGGCCAAAATGCAGAAGCAGAGAGTAAAAAAAAGTAAGAAAACGCTAAGGGTAAGTTCACACGGAGGAATCTGGCACTCCGTTTGAGGCAGAATGACACAGGATGCTGAAAAAATAGGTGTCATATTCATTCTTCCTGCAGATTTGGCCGCAGAACCAGTGGTACAAGCCTCAAGCTGGTCAGCCCCACTATTTTTGAGATTAAAGGGAGTTTCTCAATACAAAAATCAATATCAGACTAATGACAGTACCTTGTAGGACGGCTTCTACACTTCACAAAGATGTCTATTTCTGCGTTACAGCTCCATTTTCACGAAAACCAGTGTTTTATTCTTATGTAAGTTAGCTGAGAAGGGCTTTAGGGGCATTTCTTCTCCCGCCAGGGCTTTGTTCTCCGCTCTAGATAACCGTCCCTAACTACATATAGGGTGACAAAGTGGGAGATATCACTCAAGCAATGGGGGGCAGAGCTGGGCGGCAGTTATCCAGAGTAGAGAGCAAAGCCCCGGCAGGAGAAAAAAAAAAAAACGCCTCATTTACCTTTAAGCCAACCAACAGGTGGTGTAATGTTGGACTAGACAGTGGATAGATGCATCAGATTTATCATTCTGGATCAGTTTATACCATCTAACTATTAGACAGTATTAATAAATCTGCTGCAGTGATCATTTGCTCCCTGTCCAGTGTCACTGAACATGTATGGCCGCTCTCTTTGACTGTAACAGTCAATAAGGAGTAAAATTATTGAATAGTCATTAAATTATCAATCTACTATCTAACGTCTATGACAACCTTTAGATGTTCATCTCCACTGGGCTTCAATGTCCCCTTTCATGTCTCTATGTGAGCAAAATGCAGTCCCCTGCTGACCGCTCCGACTATTTTTTGTCAGGAGGACAAATAGTTATTGCAGTTTCCAGAGTCCCGAAGGATTTCTGGATAAGAAGACCTTTTGGGACGTGACAGAAGAGACCTTATGAGACTATTCTACTGAATGTGAGACACTTAAGGTACATGCCCTTACCACACATCATGATTCAGAGTGGTCTGAGAGGTTGAGATACGAGTCAAATTGGAGAGCTTAGAAACATTGGGGAATTCTGTAATATAACAACAAGAGTAGTTATGTAGGTTCAAAGAAAAAGATTCTTGACTTCTCAGCCCTGCAGACACAATAAGAGAAAAGAAAATCCAGCAATACTGGTACCATGCCAAGCAAATCCCCATATCTCAGCTTAATGGAGAAAAGTAGACAAAACTTATCATGAAGGGAATTTAAGTCCACTAGTTGAAGTTTTTGTTGGCGTAATTTAATACAAATTTATCAAATGTCACATGATGTTTGATATATATGGCACATCTATAAGTCTAATACTTCTGCCCTAAGGTGTTACAATCTCACTCCAGCATGGAAAGTAGAAGTAAGATATATTTTGGCAAATCTGGTGCACAGAATTAGTAACCATGCTCACTTTATCCCACCCACTGTGCAAAAGTGAAGTGGTGTACAAATGCAAAAAGTCCCAACTTTTCCTGCGCAAATAGGCTCAAGGTGTTAAAAAAAGAGTTACTAAATAGGGATCCTTAACACCAGTATTCTGGAGAGCAGGGCTTGCTAAATCCTACTAACATTTCAACAGCTCTGCATACATCAGCCGTACATCTTATGTAGTAATATAGCTCATTAGAGAAATATGGGTCTTTCTGCTCTTATTAGTCTGTTTTCCTTTTCCCCTACCTTCTGCTAAAATGACTTTTACTCTGAAAACTCTGCTATATCTGTACTGAGATGGACTACAGGTAACATGACACAGATTACACATTTCTGCAGAAGTCTATGGAGTAGAAGAGGAGGAAAGGGCAGAGTGACAGAGAAACAGCAGCAGAAGGATGCTGCAGCTAAACAGGAGCTTTCTGGTACAACCAAAGCACTTTATACACATCACTATATGTCAGTACTTCTCTATATACAGACATGGACAAAATTGTTGGTACCCCTCGTTTAATGAAAGAAAAACCCACAATGGTCACAGAAATAACTTGAATCTAACAAAACTGGAATTTGCCAAACTAAATGTTGACAAGCCACAAAGCTTCTGGGAGAATGTCCTATGGACAGATGAGACAAAAATCAAAATTTTTGGCAAGGCATATCAGCTCTATGTTCACAGATGGAAAAATGAAGCATATCTTGAAAAGAACACTGTCCCTACTGTGAAACATGGAGGAGGCTCTGTTATGTTCTGGGGCCGCTTTGCTGCATCTGGCACAGGGTGTCTTGAATCTGTGCAGGGTACAATGAAATCTCAAGACTATGAAGAGATTCTAGAGAGAAATGTGCTGCCCAGTGTCAGAAAGCTTGGTCTCAGTCGCAGATCATGGGTCTTCCAACAGGATAATGACCCAAAACACAAAGCTAAAAACACCCAAGAATGGCTAAGAGGAAAAACATTGGACTATTCTGAAGTGGCCTTCTATGAGCCCTGACCTAAATCCTATTGAGCATCTTTGGAAGGAGCTGAAACATGCCATCTGGAAAAGGCACCCTTCAAACCCGAGACAGCTGGAGCAGTTTGCTCATGAGGAGTGGCCAAAATACCTGATGAGAGGTGCAGAAGTCTCATTGACAGTTACAGGAATCGTTTGATTGCAGTGATTGCCTCAAAAGGTTGTGCAACAAAATATTAAGTTAAGGGAACCATCATTTCTGTCCAGGCCTGTTTCATGAGTTTTCTTTTTTTTTTAAATTCTGTTGAAGCATGGTTGGAAAGCAGTGTCTGACTTTCATTTGTTCATTTTCATAGAATTTTTATATATTATTACTTTTGTCAGATTCAAGTTATTTCTGTGACCATTGTGGGTTTTTCTTTCATTAAACGAGGGGTACCAACAATTTTGTCCACGTGTATATGTTCTGCATAATCTCGGGGCTCTTGCTGAGTGAAATAAATACATTTATGTATGTCTCTGCTACTTACTATAAGCCGTATATGACAACCAGAGTGCTGAGAGAGAAGTGTAAACTATAGACAGAGCATGCAGAGGAGAAAAGTGCTAAAAATTGCAGAATTAAAGTCATATAATGGCCAGAAATAGCATTATTTCCTGTAAACACACAGTAGTACTGATTTATTTAACGTTTGTTTAAAGGTTAGGTACGCTTTCAGAGGTGTCAGGTCTTAAGTGGATTTTGTAGCGTACAAGACAAATGCATATTTCAATACACTCTTTAAGGTCTTAAAATATGTCCTAAGATCTAAGATGTAAAGTCTTATATGTCTTATGAGACTTCCTAAGAGAAAAATTTTCAGTTATTATTCGACCTTGCATATGCCAATGTGTCAAAAAGGGAAAAGATGTTCAATTAATTAAATTAGATAGCATAACTCTAACGAAGTAAAAATATTGGTCAAATTACAAGCTGCATTTCCAAGTCAAACGACAGATCAAGATAGAAGAGCTCTGTAATATATACAGCTTTAGATGCGATCTCAACTAATATATATATATATATATATATATATATATATATATATACAGTCATATGAAAAAGTTTGGGCACCCCTATTAATCTTAATAATTTTTAGTTCTAAATATTTAGGTGTTTGCAACAGCCATTTCAATTTGATATATCTAATAACTGATGGATACAGTAATATTTCAGGATTGAAATAAGGTTTATTGTACTAACAGAAAATGTGCAATATGCATTAAACCAAAATTTGACAGGTGCAAAAGTATCGGCACCTCAACAGAAAAGTGACATTAATATTTAGTAGATCCTCCTTTTGCAAAAATAACAGCCTCTAGTCGCTTCCTGTAGCTTTTAATCAGTTCCTGGATCCTGGATGAAGGTATTTTTGACCATTCCTCTCTACAAAACAATTCCAGTTCAGTTAAGTTTGATGGTCGCCGAGCATGGACAGCCCGCTTCAAATTATCCCACAGATGTTCAATGATATTCAGGTCTGGGGACTGGGATGGCCATTCCAGAACATTGTAATTGTTCCTCTGCATGAATGCCTGAGTAGATTTGGAGCTGTGTTTTGGATCATTGTCTTGCTGAAATATCCATCCCCAGCGTAACTTCAAATTCGTCACTGATTCTTGTACATTATTCTCAAGAATCTGCTGATACTGAGTTGAATCCATGCGACCCTCAACTTTAACAAGATTCCCAGTGCCGGCATTGGCCGCACAGCCCCAAAGCATGATGGAACCTCCACCAAATTTTATAGTGGGTAGCAAGTGTTTTTCTTGGAATGCTGTGTTTTTTTGACGCCATGCATAACGCCTTTTTGTATGACCAAACAACTCAATCTTTGTTTCAATCAGTCCACAGGACCTTCTTCCAAAATGAAGCTGGCTTGTCCAAATGTGCTTTTGCATACCTCAGGCGACTCTGTTTGTGGCGTGCTTTCAGAAACGGCTTCTTTCGCATCACTCTCCCATACAGCTTCTCCTTGTGCAAAGTGTGCTGTATTGTTGACCGATGCACAGTGACACCATCTGCAGCAAGATGATGCTGCAGCTCTTTGGAGGTGGTCTGTGGATTGTCCTTGACTGTTCTCACCATTCTTCTTCTCTGCCTTTCTGATATTTTTCTTGGCCTGCCACTTCTGGGCTTAACAAGAACTGTCCCTGTGGTCTTCCATTTCCTTACTATGTTCCTCACAGTGGAAACTGACAGGTTAAATCTCTGAGACAACTTTTTGTATCCTTCCCCTGAACAACTATGCTGAACAATCTTTGTTTTCAGATCATTTGAGAGTTGTTTTGAGGAGCCAATGATGCCACTCTTCAGAGGAGATTCAAATAGGAGAACAACTTGCAATTGGCCACCTTAAATACCTTTTCTCATGATTGGATACACCTGGCTATGAAGTTCAAAGCTCAGTGAGGTTACAAAACCAATTTTGTGCTTCAGTAAGTCAGTAAAAAGTAGTTAGGAGTATTCAAATCAATAAAATGATAAGGGTACCCAAATTTTTGCACCGGTCAAATTTTGGTTTAATGCATATTGCACATTTTCTGTTAGTACAATAAACCTCATTTCAATCCTGAAATATTACTGTGTCCATCAGTTATTAGATATATCAAATTGAAATGGCTGTTGCAAACACCCAAATATTTAGAACTAAAAATGATTAAGATTAATAGGGGTGCCCAAACTTTTTCATATGACTGTATATATATATATATATATATATATATATATATATATATAAAAAATAAAAATGAGTTTATGTCTGACTGTCTGTTCTTTATGCGCGACCAAACAACTGGACCGATCCTCACCAAATTTGGCACAAAGGTACATCAGGTGTCCGGGAATATTATAGACTGGGTCTCAGCTCTCTAGGACGTACCGTTCCTGAGATACAGTATTCCCCAAAAATTACCTGCATTAGTCAATACAAGCCTGCAAGTCTTTCACTCATATTCCAACTGCCATACACACGGTCACATGTCGCATCAGCCAATAGAAGCTCGCAGGCGCTTACTCTCTACAGGCACACAGCTTTACTCCAGGTTTCCATAGCAACCAAGCTATGACCTGTATTAGTCAATAGCAGTTCGCAGGTCCTTAAATATTCAGTCATATGACGTGCATCAGCCAATATAAGTTCACATTTCATTTACCAGGTTTCCATAGCAACACAGCCATAAATAGACTGTACCTATACTGGACTGCCATACTGGATGTCAAGTGCAAAACTGTTCAATTCTTATGGGGCCATTACACAAACAAAAAATGAAATATACCCATGCGAAGCCGGGTCCTTCTGCTAATATACAGTGCCTTGCGAAAGTGTTCGGCCCCCTTGAACTTTTCAACCTTTTGCCACATTTCAGGCTTCAAACATAAGGATATAAAATTTTAATTTTTTGGTGAAGAATCAACAACAAGTGGGACACAATTGTGAAGTGGAACAAAATTTATTGGTTATTTTAAACTTTTGTAAAAAATAAAAAACTGAAAAGTGGGGTGTGCAATATTATTCGGCCCCTTTACTTTCAGTGCAGCAAACTCACTCCAGAAGTTCAGTGAGGCTCTCTGAATGATCCAATGTTGTCCTAAATGACTGATGATGATAAATATAATCCACCTGTGTGTAATCAAGTCTCCGTATAAATGCACCTGCTCTGTGATAGTCTCGGGGTTCTGTTTAAAGCGCAGAGAGCATCATGAAGACCAAGGAACACACCAGGCAGGGCCGTGATACTGTTGTGGAGAAGTTTAAAGCCGGATTTGGATACAAAAAGATTTCCCAAACTTTAAACATCCCAAGGAGCACTGTGCAAGCGATCATATTGAAATGGAAGGAGTATCAGACCACTGCAAAACTACCAAGACCCGGCCGTCCCTCTAAACTTTCATCTCTAACAAGGAGAAGACTGATCAGAGATGCAGCCAAGAGGCCCATGATCACTCTGGATGAACTGCAGAGATCTACAGCTGAGGTGGGAGAGTCTGTCCATAGGACAACAGTCAGTCATACACTGCACAAATCTGGCCTTTATGGAAGAGTGGCAAGAAGAAAGCCATTTCTCAAAAATATCCATAAAAAGTCTCGTTTAAAGTTTGCCACAAGCCTCCTGGGAGACACACCAAACATGTGGAAGAAGGTGCTCTGGTCCGATGAAATCAAAAGCGAACTTTTTGGCCACAATGCAAAACGATATGTTTGCCGTAAAAGCAACACAGCTCATCACCCTGAACACACCATCTCCACTGTCACACATGGTGGTGGCAGCATCATGGTTTGGGCCTGCTTTTCTTCAGCAGGGACAAGGAAGATGGTTAAAATTGATGGGAAGATGGATGGAGCCAAATACAGGACCATTCTGGAAGAAAACCTGTTGGAGTCTGCAAAAGACCTGAGACTGGGACGGAGATTTATCTTCCAACAAGACAATGATCCCAAACATAAAGCAAAATCTACAATGGAATGGTTCACAAAAACGTATCCAGGTGTTAGAATGGCCAAGTCAAAGTCCAGACCTGAATCCAATCGAGAATCTGTGGAAAGAGCTGAAAACTGCTGTTCACAAACACTCTCCATCCAACCTCACTGAGCTCCAGCTGTTTTCCAAGGAAGAATGGGCAAGAATTTCAGTCTCTCGATGTGTAAAACTGATAGAAACATACCCCAAGCGACTTGCAGCTGTAATCGCAGCAAAATGAGGCGCTACAAAGTATTAACTTAAGGGGGGGCCGAATAATTTGGCACGCCCCACTTTTCAGTTTTTTATTTTTTACAAAAGTTTTAAATATCCAATAGATTGTGTTCCACTTCACGATTGTGTCCCACTTGTTGTTGATTCTTCACCAAAAAATTACAATTTTATATCCTTATGTTTGAAGCCTGAAATGTGGCAAAAGGTTGAAAAGTTCAAGGGGGCCGAATATTTTCGCAAGGCACTGTATATATATATCTATATATAGATATATAGATATTTATACTACAGAGAGCTCAATACAGAGAAAGTTTATAGACACATGATTGCCAAAATGTACAACATCTAAGTGGTCCCCGCAATATATCTTTTTCACATCCTTTTTCGATGTTTATTAAATCTTTAGAGACATTGTAATATATTACAGATTCCTCCTCTAAAACACACTTCGGCTAGGTTCACACCTATAATGGGATCTGTTGGGTGTCTGTTGAGTTTCCGACTTAGGCTGCGTATAAATCATCTGTGGCAGAGGCTCTGGAGACTTTGAAACAATCAACGCCGTAAATCCACTGAACGAAAACATCGGACTTGCAGCACTATTCCGTCCGTGGTTTCAATTTAAAACAATGGACCCCATAATAGTCATTGGGGTCCGTTGGGCACGGTTTGTGTCCACTGTTTTAGCATTCCTCCACAGTATGGGGCCTGTACTATACTCAAAACAGGGCTGGAAGCAGAAAGCTCTGGTCCCTGTATAGTTTACAAGCACTGATACTGCAGCTCAATCCCACTGACCTCAATGGGAGCTGATCTGCAGTAGTATGGCCCCATAATGCTATAAAGCTGATCGTAGAATGGACTGTCTGTTGGCCCCAATTGATCAGATATTTACTGATAGGTTATCATTGCTAGGTCTTGGACAACCTCTTTAATTTATATGATATGTTATGAAGGTGTTACAAATAGAAGAATAATATATAGATATATATGCAAAAATTGCAGCAGCAAACATATAAAAAGAGAGATCAAAACAGCATTATTGCTATTGTTAAAATCAACTAATATGATCTATAAGCTCCACATATACATTAGAGGTTCTTCATTATACATATTTGATCAAATAGTAAGAAGCTCACCTGCCACGACAAGGCGACCTCATTCAGATGGGACCCTACACTAAACATCCCTCTCTTGGACCCAAGATAGGTCTACAATCAGGGTCGGACTGGCCCACCAGGGAACCGGTGAATCCACCGGTGGGCCCTGAGCCCCGACTATTAGTCCTCATGTCATGGGGGCCCGATCGGGATCCTAAACATCCCAATCGGGCCCCTGACCAGTGGCGTAATGATCGACCGGGCTCGGCAGGGTACGGGGCCCGCGACCAGCTGGAGATGGCCGGGGCCCCGGACCACTATGATAGCGGTCGGGGAAAGCCTGGTTCCCCGACCGCTATACATACTGTTATTGGAAAGGGGCCCTGGCATATTGCAGGCCCCTTTCCAATAGATGACAACGCAGGGCACCCAGGGGAGGTGACAGAAAACAATAAATACATATTCTCACCTCTCCGGGGAACAGCGTTTTCTCCGGCGCTCCTCCGTCATGTGACTGAGGCCTGTGATTAGGCCCCAGCGGTCACATGGGGCGCGGCCGCGTAATGACGTCAGTGCGCCCCCACGTGACCGCTGAGGCTCAATCACAGGCCTCGGCAGCGACGTCAGAAAAGGTCCTGAAGACGCTTTAGACGACAGGATGGAGCGAGGATGCCAAGGAAAGGTAAGGCAAGGTGAGTATGAGAGTTTGTTATTTTTAATCATCACTTCCCTGGGCCTCCAATTATTATACTCTGGGGTCTGAGGAGACCCCAAAGTATAATAATAGCACTGAAGCGGAGGGGGGCTGTTGGGAGCATATAATACTGGGTGGGGGCCTCTGTGGGGAGTATATAATACTGTGTGGGGGCCACTGTGGAGCTTATAATGCTTATAATAATAATAATAATAATAGTCCTTTAATAGTCCCACAATGGGGAAATTCAGTGTGTTACAGCAGCAAAGATAAGATAAGCAGATACAAATACAAATACAACATGTACAGGAATGTTCCAAGGTGAGAAGCATTACATTAATAGCAGACAGACAGATAGGACGTAGCAGAGGAGGGGGGGGGGATTTAACAGGCAGAGAGATATTTCAGTTCTCTGTGTGTAATGATCTCCGCTTAGGTCGGTGTTGGTTGTACAGCCTAACCGCGGTGGGGAGGAAAGACTTCCGATAGCGCTCCTTCTCACACCTAGGGTGGAGCAGTCGGTCACTGACAGTACTGCCCAGCGCAATCACAGTCTCATGCATGGGATGGGACTTCTTCTTCTGCATGGGCTCACCACGGACAGTATCCTTCTGTCACCCACCACCTGCACTGGGTCCAGTGGGCTCCCCAGGACAGAGCTGGCCCTTCTAATCAGCTTGTCAAGTTTATTTCTGTCCCTGGTTGACATACTGCTCCCCCAGCAGGCCACTCCAAAGAAGATGGCTGATGCCACTACCGAGTTGAAGAAAGTTCTAAGAAGTTCTAAGAAGTGGGGGCCACTGTGGAGCATATAATACTGGGTGGGGGCCACTGTGGAGCTTATAATACTGGGTGGGGGCCACTGTGGAGCTTATAATACTGGGTGGGGGCCACTGTGGAGCTTATAATACTGGGTGGGGGCCACTGTGGAGCTTATAATACTGGGTGTGGGCCACTGTGGAGAGTATATAATACTGTGTGGGGGCCACTGTGGGGAGTATATAATACTGTGTGGGGGCCACTGTGGGGAGTATATAATACTGTGTGAGGGCCACTGTGGGAAGTATATAATACTGTGTGGGGGCCACTGTGGGAAGTATATAATACTGTTTGGGGGCCACTGTGGGGAGTATATAATACTGTGTGGGGGCCACTGTGGGGAGTATATAATACTGTGTGGGGGCCACTGTGGAGCTTATAATACTGGGTGGGGGCCACTGTGGAGCTTATACTCCATACAATGGCTCCTTAATTTTTTTTTTTAATTACGCCGGGGAAGGTGAAAAAAAAACAAAAACAAACTTTCTCTCCTGTCCCCAGTGTCTCCCAGCGTGGTTCGGTCCTGCAGTTCTGTTGTTTTCTTCCAGCTGAAGTTCCCTCTGCATGTGACTACCTGTGATGTCACGTGACCCCTGAGGCCAATCAGCAGCCTAAAGGAAGGGGCCTGTGACGTCACAGCCAGTGAGGACTTCCGGCAAAAGAAGACAGCGGAGCTGTGGGACCGGACCATGCTGGGAGGACACCGGAGCACTGGAGACAGGTGAGTATGTTTAGTACGTTTTTTTTTTTTGGGGGGGGGGGGGGAGGGGGGATTCACCTCCCCCGGACTAATTATAAAAAATAAAAAAATTATACTGGACAACCTCTTTAAAGTGTGGCGCATTAGGGGGGCCCTGGGGGGTATATTAAAGGGGTTGTCCAGGCATAATTTGTTATGGTTTATCCTCAGGATTGGTCATAGATACCTGATCTGTATGGGGCAGACCCCGGACCGATTAGCTGTACGGAGCCACTTCTGATGCCCGTCCTGTACACAATACAGGGCCAGAAGCAGAAAGCTCTGTCCTCTGTGTATTAGCCGGGCACCTTCACTGCAACTCAACACTTATTGAAGTCAGTAGGAGCTGAGCTGCAGTGAAGGCACCGGGCTGCTATACAGCGGATGGAGGTTTCTGCTTCCAGCCCTGTGTTGTGTAAAGGACGGGCGCTGGAAGTGGCACCGAACAGCTGATGGGGCCGTGTGTCAGCCCCCTACCGATCAGGTATTTATGGCCTATCCTGAACATAGGCCATAAAAAAGATTAACCCTGGACAACCCCTTTAATATGCCCCACACAGTTTAATGTCCCTCCACCCACAGGATGTCAGCCCCCATCACTGCTCTCACACAATATAATGACCCCATCACTGTTCCTCTACAGTATGGGGGACCAGTGAAGAGGCCACTATGTGGGGGGACCAGTGAAGTGACCATAGAAAAATTTGGCCCAGACAACCCCTTAAAAGAGGTTGTCCATAAACTGGAGCGACCACTGTGTCGGTCGCCAGGGAGGTGTAAAAATAAGAAAATGTAAAAAAAAAAAAAAAAGCATACTCACCTGTCCCCAGCACCCCGTTGTCCCCTGCCTGTGTCTGTTCGGTCTCATGGTGGCGCCTCATTTCTGGAAATCCTATACCTAATTGGTCTTAGAGGTCACATGAGGTGCAGGACTCCCAGCAAGGAGTCGCTGGCACGAGACTGAATGGACCCTGGCAATGGACAATGGAGCGCCGGGGACAAAGTAGTATGCTTTTTAATTTACTTATTTTTTACTTTACACCTCCCGCCAGCTACATGGGTTGCTCCAAATCCTGGACAACCTCTTTAACCCCTTAATGAGCAGGCCATTTTTTGTTTTTGAATTTTCGTTTTTCCCTCCCCACATTCCAAGAGCCATAACTTTTTCATTTTTCAGTTCACAGAGTCACATGATGGCTTATTGTTTGCGAAACAAATTGTACTTTGTAATGTCACTATTCAATATGCTGTGCAATGTACTGGGAAGCTGGGAAAAAATTCAGAATGAGGTGCAATTGGAGAAAAACTGCATTTGCACCAAATTCATATGGGTTTAATTTTTACACCATTCACTGTGTGGTAACAATGACATGTTACCTGTATTCTGCGGGTCAGTACGAACACGGCGATACCAAATTTATATAGTATTTGTAATGTTTTGATACCTTTTAAAAAATTAAAAACTTTGCTAAATAGAAAAAAATTTTTGCGTCGCCATATTGTGTCACCTGTAACTTTTTCATATTTACATGTATGGAGCTGGGTATAGCGTCTTTTTATGCTGGACAACATGATGTTTTTATTGATACCACTTGGGGAAAGATCTGATGGTTTGATCTCTTTTTATTCAATTTTTTATAGGAGACAAAGTGTTGAAAAAAACGCTATTTGGCCATTTTGATTTTTTTTCCCCGCTACGTCGTTCACCGTATGGGATAAATATTTTAATATTTGAATAGTTCGGGCATTTTGGAGCACGGGGATACCTAAAGTGTTTATGCTTACTTTTGTTTATTTACTTTTATATCTGATTTAGGGAAAGGGGGGTGATTTGAACTTGTGTTTTTTTTTAATTTTTTCATATTTAAAAACTTTTTTTTTATACTTTTACTTGTATGATCAGACTCCCTAGGGACCTTGAAACCTAGGGAGTCTGATCGACCATACTATTCACTGCGATACTACTGTATCGCAGTGAATAGCAAAATGCCTTCACTGCTATTAGACGCTGCCTCTGGCATTGCGTAATAGCTCTAATGTAATGACAGGCCTGGGAGCCTTCAATAGGCTCCCGGCTGTCATGGCAACCAAGCACCGCCCTCCAATGACGTTCTGGAGGGCGGCGATAAGGTAAAAATGGCGGCACCCGTGACAGTGTGGCTACAGGTAAAGGTAGCAATTCTTGGAGCCACGCTGTTCACTTGCCATACAAGGTGTAGCAGTAGGTTTAGGTAGTGCAGTGGTGCACATGGTACAATGGGTGAGCAGCATGGCTCCCGGCATGTTATTACCTTTAGCCGCCCTGTCTCGGTACCGCTGATCTGCAGGGGTCCTGATGGTGGGCCCCTAGAAACAATTCCACTGGTGGTTCCTAGACATCCCAGTCCGACACTGTCTACAATGTGAATACAGGGCAAGTAGGATCCACAGCCATACTCCATTTAAAATAGCCTAAGGCAGATGGGGGACTGAAGAATGTATGTACTCCAATTAAGTAAACCTGTTATATTAGTTGATTTTAACAATAGCAGTAATGCTGTTTGGATCTCTATTTATATATGTGCTAGTGCTCTGTGCAGCTGAAATTTTGCATTTGTATAGTGCAACGTTAGCTAGCACCTGTTCACACTGGGATGTGCTGTCGGAATTTTTCGTGTGTGTGTGTATATACACACACACACACACACACAAAGACATCAAAACCATTTCAATCATACAACACACAATTTTTTTTAAACTATAAAAGGTGATAAAATATTTGGCCGTCACTCTACTTTTCTATAACAAATCCACCTGTGGACGTCACACATTGACAGGACAGACCATGAATCCATTGTAAATAAGCTTCTTACCCACTTCCCGTGATTTTGCGCGTTTAATCAGCAGATTTACAACCTTCGACTAGATTTACACTAAGTTTCCTTTGGATTCTGCTTTTGATGAAGCTCCCCACATGTAGATACCAACTGGGCACCGATCAATGAAAGTAAATAATTTAGGCGAAGTGAGACTCAGACAGAGCTGCTCTTTCCTTGTACTGGCAGCAGGTAAATCATTTACGAAAACACAAGACAGCGACCATACAACTTTTTTTTTGTCTGGTTTTGACATTTGCAACAAAAGGTGTCTGCAAAGGATCAACGAATCTGTAAAACAGCCATGGAGGGATTTTAGGGATATAAAAAGGGAAGCTCCATCCACTATTAATAACCATGCGATCATTACACACATTGTGAATCAGTGTTTTCAGTTTATGAGTGCTATATAAACACACATGTCTTGTACTACATTTCCAACTAATCTGGCTCATTCCTCATAATCAGTCCTAATGTAACTATTATTACAGGACGCAGAATAGCATGCAGCCACGTGGTCTGCAGTGCCATAATAATATACAATATATGTCACCTGGGACCTTTATAAAGAGTGGGCAGAAGTCTTTGTGATAGAGCGCACAGTAACTGAAGAGATAATACATCATATAGCCTACAAGTAATGTAATCTAATCAAAAACAATACTGGCATCTGCTCTTTATACAGTATCTATTTATTTGATTTGATATAGCACAGTGCAAAAGTTATACGCAGGTATGGGGGGAAGGGAATGCTTCTAAGTGATACTATGTTCACATCAGTGTCACAGTGTCCATTGCCCTGGACCACTAAAACAGCAGACATCAATGGTGCCCGACGGACCCCATTGACCATAAAACAACAGACACCCAATGGATCCCATTATAGTCCTACGCAGATGTAGTAGAACGAAGAGCAGGGAACGAAGAATGCAAAATTGTTTTATTATTGTCAAATAACAAAATTAAGTCAATGAACAAAAGAGAAATGTAAATCCCATCAATATTTGGTGTGACCTTTGCCCTTTGGAGGAGGAGTCCTGGAAGTGATGATATGACTCCCCCCCCCTCCCCATAGCCCCGACTTCAACACTTAGGAGGTTGTGGGTTGACAGATGGTCGCAGTGTTGAACTAACTGGCAGTATTATTTATTTTATTTTGCTTACTTATATAGCACCGCCATATTCTATATGTGCTTTCTACTGTATTTCTAGGATCACTAGACACACTATTGAGACACACTTTTAGGCCGGGGCCCCACATTGCGAAAACGCAGCATTTTGGCTGCGATGGAAACGCAGTGGCAAAGATAACATAGCTTTTTGCAGTACCTGAAAAGTGGATGGGATTCTGGCTAATCCTATTCACACATTGCAAAAAAAAAAAAAAAACACAGCGTTTTTGTAAATCGCAGTATGTCAATTATACTTACGGAATAAAAAAACGCTGCGGAAAAAAAACATGATAAGTTTCTGCCGCGGTCTTTTCTGCAACTTTTTCGGCTGCGGCTCACTACGTGGGGCCTTAGCCTTAGTGAGATTTTCAATAAAGGTTATGTTCTAGCTCTGTATTAATTATAGTCAGTGATATTTGCCTGGCATTAATTGGAGCTTAATTGTGTATGTAATTAGTTGTATATCTAATTTTCAGTGACTTTATTTTTCAAGTCTTCACAAGCCTGCTAGATCACATTACACTTGCCACTCTTCCCTACTAACCTATTACTTAAAGTGTACCTAGAAAGGTTTGGAGGGGTTCCGTGGGTGCCGGATGCGTTCTGCTGGATCACATAGAATGTTTTTTTTTTTTATGTTGTGCGCAACTATGTTTTTAACTTATTTGAAATAAAATAGGCTTTTACGTTTTTTCATAGCCACACTGGATTACATTTGCAGTTTTGCTATTAAAAAAAAAATAAAATTTTGAGACTGATACAAATTTTGGTTTTCACAAAGTTTGCTGCCTCGGTGTTATTCAATCTTTTAGTCAGATGTTTCTATGGTTACTGAGGCATTTCATACGTTTTTACACTTTTATCGACAAATACATCAAGTTTATGTAAAGACTCAATACTTTGTTGTTGGAAATACCTATTTTTCAAGACTTCTGCAATTTGTTCTGGCACGTTGGATATCAGCTTCTGGGCCAGATCCTGACTGAAGACAACCAATTCCTACCTACTCAGTGCTTGGAGTTTATTGCAATTTCTGTGTTTTTGTTTCTCCACCTGTTTTTTTTTTTTTTGAGAATTGACCACAGTTTTCAATGAGATTGAGATCTGGGGAGTTTCCAGGCCATGTTTTGCTCACTGAGCCACTTAGTTATCACTTCTGAATTGTGACATGGTGCTCCATCATGGTGGATAAAGCATCGCTTATCACCAAACTGCTCCTGGATCATGGGAAGAAGTTGTCCTTGGTGGATGTTTAGATATCATTCCTTATTCAAGCCAGTGTTCATAGGTAAAATTGTGAGCCCACTCCCCTGGACAAAGAAAAACCCCACAGATGAATGGCCTCATTCTTCCTAAAGCCACTTCTCGCCACAAAAAAAAAAAAAAAAAAAAAAAAGAAAAACACACATCAAGGACAGACATTCTACATGAAGTTCAGGGGTTGGACTGGAGAGGACTTGGGCAAGTTATTTTCTTTGATGGCCCCCCAATTTGGACAGAAGAAAGATTGGCTGGAGAAGAAAAGGCTAAGGCTGGGTTCACATCTACCCCTGAGTCTCCACTTTGGCTGCAGTGACTATCGAAAATTGCCGGATGAAAAAGTGCTGCAAGTTCATCTTTTTTTTTCGTCCAGTGGTTTCAGTTTAAAATAACGGACACCCAATGGGTCCCATTATAGTCAATGGGGTACGTCGGGCACTTTTGGTGTCCGCAGGCCCAAAACAACGCACAGATGTGAACATAGCGTAAGTATAAAGCATTCTGAGACCACTCATGTGTGTGGATGCTCTTCATCCAAGACAGCGCTTATTTCATATATTGTAATATACTATACTAACGGATTTTGGTTCCTATCTGTGAAACCCTGCGCTGAAATCCATTTTCTGTCCCCTCTGCACATAATAAAGAACACTCATTCAAGAATCTTGAACCATACACTAGTGTACATATCTTAGGTGGGTCATTGGACGTACACTTAAACTGATAATGATAATTTCCCGCATCTTGGAAGCCCACTCCTTGCAACCACTGCTATTACAAAACAATACTACTTCTGTTTCTTTACAATACTAACCTTTTGTAATTTAGCTTATATTCTTTATAAAAGATTGGAGTAGACTTGCAAAAATCTGGCAATACACAGAAAACTTTTACCCCTTGGGATTCTCCAGGATTTTCTGGTGTGTAGTAGGGGGGATGTTTGAGCTGTTTCACAATTAGCAGCAAAACAGCCTTAGCCCCATCTCTTCTATTGATCTCATAGTCTTAGGCTTTATCTTCACAAATGTGTCCATTTATCCATAAAAACGTATGCTTTTGACAGCTGAGTGTCATCCATTTTGCATCCATTTTTTAATGGACCATATAAAATCAGATGACTTTCATCATCATTTTTTTTTTTACCCAATCCATTGACCCATTTTTTTAATGGGCATAACTCAGAAGACAATGTTCTTTTATGTCCATAGTTCTTTTACATCCGTAAAAAACAGACCCATTGATTTCTATTCGGTTTGTGTGTCGGCAAAATGACAAATATAGAACATATTTTAACTGTTTTTTTTCTGTCAGTTAAAGAAACAGACATGTGCATACACTCACTTAGTGCTACTACTACTAAAAAGGTGGTGGCTGTTTTTCAATGTCATATGAATAAGGCCTAAGTCAGTGGAAGGTTACGAAACAAAAAAAATTACACCTAGCAAAAACTAAAATAAGTTAACGCTCAGCACTGTATTGCCGTGGGCACAGGAGCTGTGTCTGCAGTATTACTTCCAGCACTCGGGTGTATTGCACAGCTGACACCCTGGACTAGCCGCCTGAATTGGAAAATCCTCAGATTCCGTTGGATTAACCGCTCAGATGTTGTGATCAATTGCAATCACGGCATCTGGGGGTTCCGGGGGCAAGATCGCTTCACCACCCCTCAGATCTTATCGTGGGGAATCCGAGGGGCAACGGTCTCCTGACTGCCACTCCCTATAACACATAAGGAGTCTATGTGCGATGTGAGATCCCAGAGAGTAATAAAAAAAAAAATAATAATACAAAGCTTTAAAAAAAACAAAACAAAAAAAAACAACTTAATTTAAAAAACACAAAACGTAGACAAAAAGTCCCCACTATTCAAAAATACCATTATTTATCCTATAAGGTGAATTAACATATTTTAGTCATCTCACTTTCCTCAAAAATAGCAATTGAAAGTGATCAAAAAGTCATATATACCAAACATTGGTACCAAAAATAAATAAATAAAGAGCCCTGGCATATCTCCATCAACAAAACCCTAAAACAATTTATAGGCGCTAGAATACGGTGACCCCAGGAAAATCATTCATTTTCAAAAAATGACGTTTTATTTGTAAAAGTGATAAAACATAATAAAACCAATATAAATATAGTATTGTCGTAATAGTAATGACCCACCAAAGTATGTCATTTTTAATGCAGAGTGACCGCTGTAAAAACAAAATGCAAAAAATGATAGAATTGTTTTTTTTGAAACGGACCCCCCAAAAAAGTTAATCAGAACATTATATGTTCCCCAAAATGATGCCAAATTAAAGAACAATTCCACACACAAAGAATAACCCCTCAATTAGCTACGGCGACAAAAAAATAAAAAAAATAATGAATTTTGAAAGGAAAATATGTAAAAAGTCACCGAGCATTAACGTACAAACTACCCTGTGTCCTTAAAGGGTTAAAGCAAATAAAATATCGGTGTGGTGTCTTTGCTTCATTGAGAAGAAACAAGGACATCTGAGACATCCAAATTAAAAACATTCCTGTAAACAAGGATCCATCAAATAAGATGAAACCTGCAGACGGAGCCCTGAATGCAGGCTAAAAGATACCGTGTATACAATAAAGTCCCAACGGGCCCAATAAGCACAACAATAAAGCAAATGTTCCCATACTCACAAAGCATATTTCAAGTGAAAAGCCCTAATCTAACCCGCAACCTAGTGAAACAAAATATATAAACCACTACGATGTAACAAAGAAAACAAGATGGTTTGGGAAAAATAAAAAAAAAAAGCCAGTCCAATAAAAGAACACTTAACAAAATAGCATCCAGTGAATAATATTGCCTATAGGAGGTAGATGTATTAAGGAGCAGCACCCCCAAATATTAGCTTCCTCTCCACTGAAGAAATTCCCATGGTGCACACATGGGGCTCCAGGCGCCGCTCCCTTCCACACCTACCTGAAATGGTTAATAGGTACTTGCTGGTAAATGTGTTCTCTTCTGGGCTTGCTTTTATATTTCTCCAGTCAATCTTGTATAATTCATTTATTGTAGATAATATATATATACTCACCGTCAGGGCTCAGTGTGCGGGTTAGTCTGTTTTTAATGTGTATGTCTCTTACGTCTTTGTTTCTTCCTTATGTAATAAAGACAACAGCATTTTCTTTACCTTTATTTAGGTGTGAATTACTATCTTATATATGTGTTACACTTTTTGTTTCGGAGCTTGCTGTACTGAAACACAAGGGTAGATTTATTAATAGAAGGGTTATGTCATGAAAAATATTTATCCTCAATCCATAGGATACAGGATAAATACCTGATCGGTGGGAGGTCTGACTGCTAAGACCCCCACCAATCCCAAGAATGGTTTTTTTTTCCTCACTCTGCTCATTCAGCCTAACTACACCCATTCTCTTCAATGGGTGTACGTATGCTCTCCCCAAGTTTGCATGGGTTTCCTTCAGGTATCCTGGTTTCCTATATTGGACAGTGATTGACAATGTGAAGCGCTGCTGAATATGTTGGCGCTCTACAAGCAAGCACAATAAATAAATAATTCTAGAGATAGCTAATGTAAAGCGATTGGCCATCTCCAAAGCTCCCATTAAAGTGAAGTTTGTCTGTCCACCAAGCCACAGCCCTACATTTATCCCAACTTCGAGGGCCATATTAACACATTGGTTAGCCTAGTGCAAAGGTTTCACAAGTAGGTACCCCCCCATCACCACCACTTTGCCATAACTGCCCAGTGGGCCATCACACAAATGCCCCTGCAGTGGCTCCATATCATATAATGGCCCATCACACGTTATCCTGAACACCCAACGTGGTTCCTCAGACACTACCCTGCCCCCCCTCAAGTGGCCCTCCAAACATATTTTAATGTTCCCCTCCAGTGGCTCCCACAGCTTCTTCCCCTCAGTATATATTGTCCACCTTCAGTTGCCCCCAAAGTTTCTAGTCCCCCTTCAGCTGTCACTAGTTTCTTGTCCCCCTCCAGTTGTCACCACAGTTCCTTGTCTCCCACAGTATATATTGTGTTCCCCTCCAGCCACCCCCAGGTTCTTGTCCCCTTCAGTTGCCCCCAATAATACATAGTGTCTTCCTCTAGTTGCCCCCACAGTATACAGTGTCCACCTCCATTTGCCCCCAGTGCAATGGATTAAAAAAAATAAAATAAATAAATAATACTCACTTTTACCCGGTTCTCTTCTGTCTCGTCCCAGAGGCTTCAAGGAGCAACAGGTGTGATGTAAGTGACGTCAAGACATTGTGCCTATTGATCCCAAGGCACTGGGCACAGACACAGGCCGAATGGTGAAGCAGGGAACGGACAGCATCTAGAGGATGCGGATGAGATGGAGTCCGAGCAGCCCAGCCCCACTGCCTGGGACAGCACTCTAAATGCAGGGCTGTCCAGTGTCCCAAGGGGGCCCCCACTACCATAGGGCCCGGTGCAAGTATACCGTTGGTCCAATGGTTAAAGCAGCCCTGCCAGCTGCACTCAAACTGAACATGGTTTTATGGGGAAAGTTCAGCTGATAGGTGGGAATCAATTTAGAGAGACTAACTCTTTGCATATAATAAGTCAGTGGTAAGCAACTGCTTGAAGCCTCGTACACTACTGCCTCCCTTCTTCACCCTATACTGTACAGTGTACAGACACAGCTTCATGTGAACCGACAGTACACTGACTACACACATGAACTGTACTCAGAATAACACAGCAGGGCATGAGAGTATTCAAATGGAGCTAAGGACCGCTTGTGTAGCATAATATATAAATCCTACAGAAGGTTTTTATTTTTTTTTCCTATTAGGGTACACCAACTGCTGCAAATCTGCACATGGAAAGTCCACAGTGGAAGGAACACAACGGTAAAGCAGATGTGTTCTGAATTCTGAAACTTCACATGGAAAATAACCCATAGTGTGGATTTTTATATTCAGAGCATGTCAATTTCTGCTGCGGATTTTCACACCATTTTCTACCCTTTCAACAAAAAATGGTAAAATCCACAGCAAAATCCACATTTGTAACTGGTAGATTATGCTGCAGATTTGCAGCTGATATAGAGAGAAGGTGCCCCCAGGAAATAACCTTATTTATATCACATTTTTATGTTAAATATATTTTTTAAGAATTTTTGGTAATGTTTTTATTTCCCCAATTGATATCTGTATTAAAAAAGAGAATACAAATATTGCAATTCGACTTTTGCCACTAAGCCTAAAACATTCTGTGACTTCCTGTTTCCTATAGAAGGACCATTGATCATAGACACAATGGTCCGCAGCAGACCCTATGCACTTGTATGGGAGAGTTTTCTAGGCATGCTCTGTGAGCTTCGCAGAGGGCATTGCGCAGAACAGGGAGTAGATAAGCTGTGACATCACCTATTGTGACTGGTGGATTCTGTGTCTTATCTACATATACATGATACCTGTGATCATCAGTGTGCTGTAAGTGAGGTGATTGCTGCAAAGAAATTTCCTACAGAAAACAGGAAGTCTCAGAATATTATATGGCCTAGTGGACAGTGTCAGAACTGCAGGATTTTTAGGATTATTTTTTTTATTTATTTTTTTTAAATATAGATAATAAAATGGAAAAAAAAACACCTCACCAAAAATTCTTTAAAAATATGTTTAACATAAACTTGATTTTAAAAAAATTAGGTAATTTTCTTGCAACACATTCCTTTTGAGGCCCCACATTGCAGGCAACAAAAAAGTGCTGCGGTAAAAACTGCGGAGGGAACGGATCACTGTTTTTCCCACAGCGCTTTTCACACAAAATCCGCAAAGTTTTCCTCTATGGACTTTCTGCTTCAATTATACTTATAGGGAAATTGTCTGCATTTCCATAGGTATAATTAACATGCTGTGATTTCCAAAAATGCAGCGGTTTTAAAAATCGCAGCGTATCTGCTGCGTGTATTTTTATGCAATGTGTGGATGGGATTCGCTAGTGGAGCACCGGCCTAAAGAAGTTTTCTCCTGTTATGACATATGGATGCAAACTGTTAGATACCAAGTCTCCTATGTATCTTGTTTTCAGTGAAGTGTCCTCAAATATGCTATCCATTTCCACTAAGGAGAATGGGAAATGCGGCAACTTCCAAAAGCGCTCACTCGACTGTTCCTACGCCTCCCATAAAATATAATGGACAATGATGGATACCTGGAGACAGGAGACATTATACGTGTTCCTTGGATGGAGTCAATGACTGCAGCCGAGCACCTATGCTGTGGTAGGTTATTCTATATTCAATATTCCGTGAGCGACAAGAGACTGATAAACACCGTTCTGTGGGTCAGAAATCAGGTGCCAGTTCTAAAGAAACGTCCATGTCTTCTATAAATGATTCCTTGAAGCAAAGAGATCAGACAATTTCAGAATCAAAGGCGCTGCGCAGCTATTGTGCTAAACCCGGGTGGTGTTAACGTGAGTTGCTATCCCAACCTCACGCTTCAGAGAACTTGCTTAATGCAAAGGAGAGTTATGGCAACACTGACACTTAGTGCTATCACCGGGAAGCACAGGGGAAATTACAAGCGCTTGTCTCCGTTATATACTGCTAAGCACTAGTAAGTGCGGATTAACTGCAAATGACTTCAGCTTGTAAAATGGGAAAATCTTCAGAAATGTATAAAAGTTGTAGTATATTGGGAGATCATTGATTCTTATGTTTCATACCGTCACCACTGACATACATCGGGATGGCTTATTATGGCTAATGCCAAATAGCTCTCACCATTTAACATTGGTTTATAGTTTAGCTGTGTGTATGGGCTTGTAGTGCGAAAAGTCGCTTTCTATGCTGCAGAGATGACCGCTGACCGTTCTTCCGCAGCAGAAAAGCATGAAAAAAACAAACATTTTGGGGTTGTCATTTCCTCTGCGTTTCCACTACATTTTTTTTTTCCACCACATTTTTTATTTGTACTTTGCTACGTGTGGCCTAAAACCCCCTTTTCACATCTTCTTTTATATGATGGGTCACCTCTATGTTGCCCAACATTTTTCAACAACAATATCTTTAACCCATTAGTGACTAACGGGTAAAGTATAGACTTTCCACATCAGTCTATTTAATCCAATTTTAGTTGAATTGGAATAGTGCGGGGTCGCCAGTTGCTAACAGCCAATCCCAGGTGCTTAACCCTTTAGATGCTGAGATCAATAGTGACCGCAGCATGTAAATGGTTTTTGGAGAGAAGGGGCTCCCCTCTTCTAAAGCATCGGCAGCCCTGCAAACACGGTCTTAAGGGTCCAATTTTTTTTACCTGGCAGCCTGGGACCTAACAAAGACCCCCAGCAGGGGCGTAACTATCGGGGTAGCAGTGTTAGCGGCTGCCACAGGGCCCGGAACATTACGGCGCCCGGAGCCCTGTGGCAGTCGCTACCGCGAACCCCACAAACACTGCTATCGTTATACTATGGGGTCTTTTGAGACCCCGGAGTATAACGATCTGGGGCCCAGGGGAGGTGAGCGAACATAAAAAACACCGTAACTCACCTCTCCGCCGCTCCGCAGGCTTCGGGCCTGTTTGGTGACGTCCCAGACGTCAGCCGACGTCATTATGCGTCGCGACGCCGGCCTGGATCGCGCGAGATCCGGTCCAACATTGAAGATGGCCGAAGTAGCGCACGGGAGTGCACCGAACCGAGAATGAGGTAAGTTGCAGTGTTTTCTATGTTTGTATCATCCCCTGGGTCTCCGATCATTATACTCTGGGGTCTGAAAAGACCCCAGAGTATAATAATCGTTCATGGGTGGTCCACAATGGGGCAAACTACTGTGTGCAGGGGCCACTATGGGGCAAACTACTGTGTGCAGGGGCCACTATGGGGCAAACTACTGTGTGCAGGGGCCACTATGGGGCAAACTACTGTGTGCAGGGGCCACTATGGGGCAAACTACTGTGTGCAGGGGCCACTATGGGGCAAACTACTGTGTGCAGGGGCCACTATGGGGCAAACTACTGTGTGCAGGGGCCACTATGGGGCAAACTACTGTGTGTAGGGGCCACTATGGGGCAAACTACTGTGTGCAGGGGCCACTATGGGGCAAACTACTGTGTGCAGGGGCCACTATGGGGCAAACTACTGTGTGCAGGGGCCACTATGGCGCAAACTACTGTGTGCAGGGGCTACTATGGGGCAAACTACTGTGTGCAGGGGCCACTATGGGGCAAACTACTGTGTGCTGGGGCCACTATGGGGCAAACTACTGTGTGCAGGGGCCACTATGGGGCATAATATTGTGTGCAGGGGCCACTATGCTGCATAATACCGTGTCCAGGGGCCACTATGGAGCATAATACTGTGTGCAGGGGCCACTATGGGGCATAATACCGTGTGCAGGGGCCACTATGGGGCATAATACCGTGTGCAGGGGCCACTATGGGGCATAATAGTGTGCGCAGGAATGCGGTTTGTGTGTGTGTGTGGGGGTTGGGGGGGGCCCCATGTCAAATGTTCGCCTTGGGGCCCAGCCATTCCTAGTTACGACCATTAACCCCCAGGTCTGCTTTCAATATATCATTAGGCTGTGCCACTGAATAATGCTGCGACCACAATGACCTGAGCAATACAACTGTAATGTTATTTTTCCCTAATGGTGAATGTAAAGACTAAATCTGAAAAACAATGTTATAAAGAGAGATCAAAGTGCATTATATTCCCCAAAATGGCATCAATAAAATATCAGATCTTCCTACAAAAATAACGCCTCACATATTTCTATTGGCAAAAGAATAATTCATTTATAGGTCTTGGATACTGGCGCTGCAAAAAAAAAAAAAAAAAAAGTTAACAAAAAGGTTTTTAGTTTGCAAAAGTAGTACAACTTTTGGCAAGTTTGGTATCAATGTATTCGTGTTGACCCAGTGAATAGATCATTTATTAGGTATTTAAGACGCATGGTGAATGATACAAAATGGCAGAACTGCTGTTTTTTTTCCTATTTCTTCCCAAAAGTTAATAAAAGTTAATCAATGAGGACTATCTACCCCAAAATAGTACCATTAAACACTACAACTTGTCCTGCAAAAAAACAGCGACATTGACGGAAAAGTAAAAAAAAAAAAAAAAAAGGTATAGCTCTTGTATGCGACAACAGAAGAACGTAAAAATGGTTTGGTCTACCACAGGTTGGTCACTAAAGGGTTAAAGGATACAAGCAAACTGTTAAACTACATGCAAAATTCTGTGTAGTGAGTACGCAGTACTATTCACTCACAGGATCATCTTTTGACCTTAAAACAGGTTTAGTCATATGGATATGAACTCTGTGCGGTCTGTGCAGTCCTCCAGTAAACCAGGTAGGCTCACAAAAACCTATCCACAGGGTAGGTGATAAATCTTAGTTGGAGGTCAGAATGCTGGAACCCACCCTGAGCATGAGAATGAGGGTCCCTAAGTCCTGTGTGTGAATGTGTGACCACAGCTGTATGCATTGCGACAGGACTCACACAGCACACTACTACTCATGAATGGTGGGGTCCTGTGGAGAGGTGCTAAATTTTGTTTGTATACCAGTCCCTTTACATGTAACAGTCACAATCACACTACAACCCCAGCCGTACTGAGGTGCTCTGCACTGTAAATGATGTGGCCAATGTGGGAGTGGCCAGGGCAGAGACCTCCCATCAAAGGGGTTCTCAGATTATAAAAAAATTGTCCCAAAAGGGGAAATAGCATAAAGATCCATTACTTACATGTTAAATACGTCGCTATCCCAGCACCAGGGCTCTAATGCTCCTCACTGGTCTTTATTTACTTGGCTGCAGCAATGATGTGCCAATCTACCCACTATACTGCTGCAGCCACACACTGGCCTCGGATGTATGGCACAAGACCGATGACTTCAATGGTTGTGTGTTGGTGTTGACAGGCATGTTATTGCTGCAGCCAAAGACCAGCGGGGAGCATCGGAGAAGCAGTGTTGGAACTGAGGCGGATTGACAGGGAGTCTGTCACCAGGGTGAAGCATATTAAACTAACAACACAGTTAGATAGGTGAGGCTCACCTGAATTTTCCCAATGAAAATTTCTGCCTCCGTTGGCGACATTTGCATATTGTGAAATAAATGAATGTGAGCCTGACCTATCTAACTGCGTTGCTGGCTTAATAGGCTTCACCCTGTTATTTCAATCCATTCTTCAGTTTGTGCCATTATTTTTGTCTCGGAAAATTCCCCTATAAATGTTTTGCAGCCTTTCAATGATAACATGCCACAATCCAGCATTTTTTACATACGTTATACTGCTTTATGATGTGTTTCGATTCACAAACTACTTTGAGACATCTTGTTTCCGGCATCAGACATACAAGCGTTTGTATATAGCCCACCCCACCGCAGATTTACATCACGTTTCATGGTTCCAATCTTGTTATTGGTCAGTGAAAAATGTCTGTGTGCCAGGCAGTAATTTATGCTGGCAGTATTTCTCTAATGCACAGTCACCGCTTCTGTGCCATAAACTAAGCTCTGGTTCAGTGACAAGTGACAGTATCTATCACAGCACAGAAGATTTACTATGCTCCTCATCCTTAAAGTACCTGCCACCTGTGTCGCACATTGCAGCCACAAAGGTTTTGACATATGGATTTGGAAATGAGCAGATGACACGTTCTATTCTTGACTCCCAGATCCCAGAACAACAATTTGTCCTAATTTAAGCCTGCCTTACTCATTACATTGTGGCTGCAAGCTGTATAGAGGGACTTCTTACTCCTGAAGACTATTTCCCATGCAATATGGAATTATCCATATTTACTGGCCACTGTAGTCTCATCTTTCCCAGATAAAATACTATATTATATATTAGATATATATTACATAATGCATGATTTTATTCCAGATGTTGGACATTAAAGTGTAATTTCAATATCATTATGGGCCATTTTTCTCGATTTTATTAAGAAATTATCAATTTTTTTTTTTTATCTAAGCGTTGCAAAGTCAATACTCAGTGTATATTTTTGTGCACTATACAAGATCAGCATGTTTCATGCTACCGAAGGATGTGATTGATCAAAGGCTTGGGCCACAGTGCAAAATCTCTAATGGGGGTCACCATCTAAAATACTAGTATCGTCTTACATTGTAGAGAGACCTTTGAGTCCCCTGAGGCTGCAGGGCATGGTAGTAACTGCTACTTCTGCACCCCCTATAGTTACACCTCTGTGCTTAATTTAGGACAAGGCGCACACCTTGCCGTAAATTAAGTACCTCCTACTGCAGCACGGGTAAGTAGTAGGAAATCCACGCCATCTCTATGGTTACAGATTACCTTAGTCCCTATGTAAGCAAAAAATAGATGTCAGATGGGAGAGAGAACAACTGTACTGACTACATGGGGTTTCCATGTAGCCTTTTACCATTGAGACAGATAGGTCGGTGTAGCAGATTTAGACACAAAACGGAAGGATATTTGCAAAATAACACCTTGCAGTTTGTATGGGTGATAAAAGATCACTCTTTAGACAATAAAGGGTTTTTCCCGAAACTTGCCCCAAGTGCCCCATGTGAATGGAGTGGCGTGACCACCATTCCATTCCCTTCTATGGGGCTGCCAAAGATCAGTATCTCAGCAATCCCACAGAAGTGAATGCAGCGATAGCTATGTAAGCACACCGAAGTTCCGTTCACATGGACCACTCAGGGAACTAGTGTGTCCTTTTTCTTATGACTGATGGGGGCCCAGTGGTCGGACGTCCAGAGATCAGACTCTTTACCCTTATCCTGTTGATGGGTTATGAGCGTCTATGGTGGGACAATGCTTTATTAGATTTGACAACGCCTTTGAATAGAAATAGTTCGCTCATAATCCTTGTATTGTTAAATCACATAAAGAAACTCAAGCGAAAACAGCATGACATCAAGAAGGATCTGTATTTTATACTGCTTTAGCTACCCTGATGAATACTCTCATGATGGAGGAGGTAAACAAACGGGAGGGTATTATAACCCAAGCAGATCAATACCACCTAATACACACAGATAATAGTAAGAGATAATAAACTACATCATGTAATACAACAAAAAATATTAGAAATCAACTAGAATTTTACAAAGGAAATTAACAGAGAGCGAGGCTGAAAGAGGAGCTCGCACTAGCAAGGTAGCGTAATGGAGGTGTCAGATATTACTGATTCATCGTATCATGGCTCCATAAATCATTAAGCAGAGTTCTGTATTGAAAAGAGATCAAAACAAGGAATCGCAGCACAGAGACCATGGATTGTTTGGCGTGAAGCAATGCTGACATTATTACTATCATTTCCAGACATACAAGGAGGATACATAAAACACTGATAGACTAAAGAACTTTCCAGGAGTTACTTTAAAGGTCACAGCAAATCATAGGAGTCTTCTTTTATGGGCCGATCAGATATGAAATACTAGTTCTTATGTTGGAGATGTCGGTGTCCTCAGAAATGACTGATCTACTCGATCACAGGACAAGTTAGCAATGACATGCAATGCAAGATGAAACCTTAAAGAAGACATGTCCCCTGTCCTGAGGAGTGTTTCAGTAGATCATTTTATTACCACCGTGGTGTGGTGGGTGCAGGGTTTGGTGGCACCCATATAACTCTGACTACACAATCTAATACTATCCAATCAGTACTTCTATTGTCAGGCTGTGTATGGACACAGCCCTTTGACAAAAGGAACTGAATCTCTGCCACCTAACCCACTGAAAGTACAGTACCAGTACATGTAAACGGTGAAAACCGGCCCAGCTGCAAGAGCAAAACCCACTGCGAAAACCAGATGCTCTTTGCTGCAAACAAGTTTGCTGTAGGACAAAGCCCACATTGGACCCACTATGTGTAGATCAGGAAAAATGCTCTGTTTAATTTTTTTTAAAAATAGTGCCACCGTACTCCATCAGCTGTGACTGTATTGCAGATCAGCCCTATTGAATTAAGCTAAGCTACAATACAAGCAGAAATTACTATATACTCCTGAATAACCCCTTAAAGCTGTATTCCCATGAACAAAACCATTTTTAAATTTGTAGATAATTAAAAGTTAAACATTTTTGCAAATATAAGTAATTAAATATTTTGCAGCGTTTTAAAGATTTTCTCTCAATATCTTGTGGTTACAAGTTGTTGTCTTGATCAGTTGCCAGTGGATACGACTATGAATGCAGGACCTTTCTAACGTCAGAAAATAAGCTATTATTTCCTTATTGTGGCCGGGATATCTTCTGATACATGTAATGTCCCTGCCTGATAACCCAGCTACAATAAGAAAATCACGGCTGGATTCCTGGCAAGCCCCAAACCATAGAAAGTTTCTGCATCCGTGGTCGTATCCACTGGCATCCGATCAAGACAGCAGATGTCACCACTGAGATAGTTAGAGAAAATCTTTAAAACTCTGCAGAATTTTTAACTACTTACAGTATATTTGCAAAAATGTTTAACTTTTAATTATCTACAAATATAGATATGATTATGTTCATGGGAATACTCCTTTAAGGCTGAGGCCTCATGCTGCGGAAACACAGCTTTTTTTGTTGCATATTTTCTGTTTTTTTTAGAGCAAAAGTCAGGAGTGGATTGAGTAGAAAGGATAAGTACCATATAAGAGCATCTAATATATTTCCCATTCCTATTTTAGCCATGCCTGGGTTTGGCTCAAAAAAAAAAAAAAAAGAGGGAAAAGCAAAAGCAAAATCTGCAACAAAAAAAAAAAAAAGCAGTGTTTCTGCAACATGGGAACCTATCAAGGCAATTTGGGGCACTAAACAACCCAAAGTTCCCTACGGATCGGGGGTTTAGTGTCCCAAATAGCCTTGTTAAAGCAATCTGCGGCTGCATTAAAAATAAAATAGCTTTATACTAGCCTAGAGAAGAGTCTCATCAGAGTCATCTCTGGTGCTCCCAGTGCCTGTGCTGTGCTTTAGTGACGCCCAAGATGTACAACATGGCTTCATTACGCACGTGCCTGAGGTCCAGCATATGCGCACTGAAGCCGAGGTGTACTTCTCTGGCTTCATTGAAGAACTGCGCCAGTGAAGGGAGTACGACCGATACAAAAATATAAAGCTTTTTATTTTTTGTTTCAGAAGTATTTATTAAATGAAAACGTATATCAGTAAGACAATGTATGACAACACAAGATTCTATCAAATACAAATCCAAGAAAAAATTGGCATATGTTATAAGAACAGTATAGAATGAGTCACTGCCTTCTGGCATGAATACAAGATATTTATCAACAGAAACAATGAAGCTATTGTATATGAATTAAGGAGACAATACAGATAATACATACAAATACGGTAAAGACAATAATACTGTTAAAATAACAGAAGAATAAGAAACCAAATAAAATAAAGAAAGCACTGCTTCCAACAGTAGGGGTCATAAGAGGAGGGATATAAGACAGGAATTACTCAACCTGGGGATTAGCTTTTTATTTTTAATGCAGCCATGGATTGTGTTATAACAGGGCTATTTGGGACAATAAATCCCCGATCCATAAGGACCTGTGAGTGGTTTAGTGTCCAAAATTGCACTGACAGGTTCCCTTTAAACCTGAGGCCAGTTAAAAAACAGCCAACAGCTACTGACAGAAGCGCTCTGTGTGTACTGCCTTTGTGCAAGGACTGCCACCCCCCTGCCCTCTGCACACAAGGCACATGCCCCGCTCACCCCCCAAGTTATGCCCTTGCACAAGTTACTGCTGCAGCCAATCTCTGCCCTCAATAGTCTTGTGCTATATTCTGCTGAGGCCAGTAAGTGGAAATGTGGTCATACCAACATGCCACTACAGACATGTAAGCAAATCCAAGCATGTAGGACCAGAGCGGAGCACTGCTAGTGTGATAGGGAGGCAAATATTGATTTATTTCTTACTTTATATCATTCCTTGCACTTCGCCAAATATTTTTAGAACTTGAACAAACTCTTTAAGTAAAGAGTTTTTCCCATTATAGCAAATTCTGACATCACAGGGACTCCCGGCATGTGCCTCTAAATAAATTAGGTGCACCTAACAGCAATGCACAGCATATCAGGACAGGAAAATGAAAATTCATTCCTAATAAATATTACTCTGTATGCATCTCATGACTACTGACTCACCTTGTGCACTGTGGCTGCACGGATATATTCAAAAAATATGTCAAAATCAATAACATTTAAAAATAATATATAAAATCAGCAATAATAAAAAACAAATGTGATGAATATCACTATCTACAGCCATACCATTATGGTTTATCAAGGGTATGTCCAGCTTTGCAACCATTTTTATTTATTTATTTTTTATCCTAGTCGTTTTAAAATGAAAATATATATAAAGCAACTTTGCAAATAGTCTTAATATAAAAGTCTATCACCTCCTCCACCAATAGTCAACTGTCACCACCATGTTATAGGGCACATACCTACATGTAACGTATGTCACTTTGGTAAATTTGGAGAAAAACAACTTCAAAGTCTAATGCAAATGAGGCAGTTGGTTCACTGGGGGCGGGCCTTGAACCCTGGAAGCACTGCTCAAGTAGGATGGGTATTGTCATAGCAGTGGGAGGATCAACTCCCACTACCCGGAGTGTTTAAGGCAGGAGATGGTAGGGTCATGAGTGGCAAAAGCAGGGCTCCTAGGTCTGAAGCCCCGCCCCCTGTGAACCAACAGCCTCATTTGCATAAGACTTCAAAGTTGTTTTTCTCTAAATCTACAAAAGTGACATACATAAAAAAGGTATATTGTATATAACTGTAATGTGCTCTGTAACATGGTAGTGGGGCAGGCGGTAGACCCCTTTTAAATTGTCCAATTTTGTGTATACAGCTTCTATGCAATCCTATGTAAATCCATGGTTATTCTCCTTTTAATGAAGACTATTTGCAAACTTGCTATATATTTTATTTTAGAAATGTTCAAGTCTTAAATTCATCTAATTCTAGTTTTTCTTTTTTTTTTTTTTTTTTTTATTTTACCGTTTCCTCCCATAAAGATTCCTATCACTGAACGGACTGTCATTTAATAATCTGCATAGAGAACAAAATACTTACTGTCTCTTCTGCCCACCCAACTGACTCCAGACTTCTATCACAAAGCCGTCAAACTGTTCATCCTAGTAACACAAAGAGCGTTGAAACATATCATTAGAGAAGAACATATATACCGCACAGTGTCAACAACCTCAGCTGTAGCTAAATACATATTAAACAAGTCACAAGATATATATTCTACAGCAATGTTTGCTGCGATAATCCTAATAGGTTCTGTGACCTAACAGATCAGGTATCTATAAGATGGCCTACAAAGGGGGCTGAGGAACCGCCAAATGCGAGCCTCAAGTTGTGGCCTGAGATGTGCAAAATAGCTCACCTTATAGAGTACCTTCTATCACCTTCACCAACTCGAGCTCTTTACATCCTTTAATAGTGCACTTCCATTAATTCTAGAGCAGTTGGAAATATTTCTCTAGCCGCCACCGCTCTCGAGCAATCAATGCATTTAATTTTGGTACCTGATATGGTAACTAGGCTCTCTAATGTCAAGAGGGTGGAATCAAACAGGAACAGGCAAGGGGGTGTGACTCGACTCCAAAGACTCAAGCTCCAAACAGAGGCAAACAGTGTAAGAGCTCAGAATCATCAGAATCATGTCCCCTTGCCTACCCAGTAGGTGGCATATAAGGCACTAAAACTAATGATACCAATTGCTCGGGAACTGCGGGGGGGGGGGGGGTTTAAGGGAAAAAATTCCAAGTGGAGCAGCACATATCATATGATAAAACAGATAGAGTTGGTGGAAATGGTGAAAGGTCTAATTCAAATGGTTTTCCTGAATCAAATAAATATTTTCATATAGGCTGCAAATATTGTAAAATAAAAGAAAACCAGAAAACCTGATAAATAAAATATACCTGAAAAAAAACAGTCAATACCTCAAAATAAAAAAGCCCCCACAAAAAAAGGACATAAAAAACCACTTGGGGAGATTTATTAAAATGTCTATGACAGTTGCAAACCTTTCCTCAATTTCATTGTTGTGAAAATTGGTTTCCCAAAAGGTAGGCTGGGCTTAACTGGAGGGGGCATGGTTTAGCAAGGGCCAACAAATGTACTATAATTTACAGCCGAAACTGGAGTAACCTACAGCTCAAATCCAGATATGTGGCTAATAAGAGACCTGTGCCTGCTAATAAACTAGACACATTTCACTACATTGTACAGAAGAACAAGACTGACATATAAAACACCAGTCTTAAAAAAAAAAAAAAAATTCCCCTCAGTGTTTGTAGTGCATTTCATCATTCCCTATTGATTTACAGCTTTTACCTATGCACAAGACTGTAGCACAAATGCTATACGTGAAACCACTCTAAAGGGCTCGGCACTGACTTGAGCCCAGAGAGACAATATTCTTCCTTCTGCAGAAGGAATTCTTCTTCCCGGTGAGCATTTCCCCAGTAAGACACCCACCCTACTCAAGGAGAATAACAAGAGCAGCACGAGATCCACCAATTAATGTGGCTGAGCACTCTTGACTTTCCAGATAGAGAACGTCTTGTACACAGAGGCTTTAAGTGGTTTGTTCTTCTATGGTTGTGTGCTGTAAAATTACCAGGTAAAAAGCATGTAGCAATAGGACTCTGTTTACATTTCCGTTCAGAGCCTCCAGGTTATTCTGTCATATTTGATAAAAAGAATTACATAGCATGAAGCGCCATTATTCTTGTGAAAAGGCGAAACCTGACAGATCCCATTGTAAGTCAAAACAGGCAATACTGGTGAGGACTGATCTGGTCTTCCACAGTTGGCAATGTGCACAGAACCTTAAGGCTAAGGCCCCACATTGCGGAAACGCAGCTTTTTTTGTTGCAGATTTTACAGCGTTTTTTTTGAGGCAAAGCCAAGAATGGCTACTGAAAAAATGGGAAATATATAGGAAGTTCTTATAATTCTCCCTTCTGCTCAATCCACTCCAGGTTTTGGCTCAAAAAAACGCAACAAAATCTGCAACAAATAAAGCTGCATTTACGCAACGTGGGGCCTCAGCCTAAAGTGGTTTTCTGGGCTAAAAATAGTGAAGATTCTAAGGCTAGGTCCTTAATATTATCAGGGGGGTCTGACACCTGAGACCCCCAAAATTATATGTCCTGAGCAGCTGATGCGCAGAGAACGGAGCACTAAGTAAACAGAGCTGTTCTATGTGTAGGGGCCAAACCAGGTTACTGCGGATCGGCTCCCATTTACTTGAAGCTCATCTGCAGTCACCTGATTTGGCCACTACACAGAGAACAGCTGTCTGCTTGCTGCTCCATTCTCTGTGCATCAGCAGCTAAGAACAAATAATTGGTGGGGGTGTCTATTTTTAGGCAGGAAATCTCCATTAATAAGACTGAAGTTGTACTATGAACATACAAGACTGTAACTACAGTAGCTCTGTCATGCATGATTGAAGTGGTTTGCCTATGCATAGAATAAGCCATTAATATCAGATCAGTGGGGGTCTAACAATAGACACCCCCACCAATCAGCTGGTAAAAGGGGCTGTGGCGCCGTCATTGTTAGCACTGCTTTGTACTGCACTGCTGTGAACCTTTAGTATCACCGGTGTCTGGCACTGCAGCTTGGTCCCAATCACTTGAATGAGGTGAGGTTGTAATACCAGAAACAGCCACTACAGCTCCTACAGCCTTTAGCTCCAGGCTGTCTCATATACACTTGATAAAGAGGACTTTATTTCCTCGAAACGCGTTGTGTGATATTGAGTTTAATAAAGCATCTTGAGTGAAGCGCGGTCTACATACCTCCTTTTTTCGGATTTCCTCCTACCCAACTACTAAATGAAGGGAGCTGTGTCTGGTAAACAATACTTATTGGAGCACTTGGTCCCTTAGAGCAGATAGACATGGCTGTTGAGAGTCCGACTCACACCTACCTAATATCGATGGATTATCATAAGGGTAAGTCTTCCATTTTTAGATACTAAAAAACCCTCTTCTATGGCCAAAATGAGTCATACAAAGCCTTAGAGATCTATAGAATAGGGTTAGCTCTTGAGGACCTACAGACACAGGTCTCTATAACACAAAGTAGCCAACCCTCCATACTATTATCTTGGATTCTTTCCACAAAAAGACATTTCAAAGGTTTATTCTGTATTTTCAAGAATGTTGGAGAAAATATGCGTCTCCTACTGAGTAATAATGCCGAGGAGTTGGATTTGACAAACTGCTCCACTGCGGTTAGTTCTACAAAATTACACTTTTCATAAAAATTCACTTTTTAGTGAATATTTTACAAAATGAAACAAAAGTTGTTTATGAAAAGCCATAAAAGTTGTGCGGAGCTTCTCCTGCTGAATAAAACATGAGTGCATCCATGTAAGAGACATGCTCTGTTTCCCAGTCTCTGCTTAACAAACCTAAAAAATCCTACATTGTTTTGCATAAAAATTGTGCACGTTGTTTCAGCGGAGTCTGCGACTGATATTTAAAGGGTCTGTCACAGTTACCCCTTATAAAATGGCCTATAAAGTGGGTCATTGAGGATATTCTTCAGACCGGGTGCCACCTCTGCAAGGCAATCACAGCTCTCTATAGTCACAGGTCTATCACTAATGTCTGCTGCTTACTGGGATGAAGACCCCACACCCTACAATCAGTGACATGTAGGGAGACCCGCAGAATGAAGAGAGGTTATGACCAGGTCCAAGCTGATTTACTGGGTATATTCAGAGTTTGGGAGGCAGGAAAATGTGTCTTGTGACCCCTCTTAGACCTGCTGCACAGCTGACTAGGTACTTAAAGGGGGTTTTCCTATGCTGTCCTTAGCATGGGTCATCAATATCAGATTATTGGGGTATGACACTCAGCACCCCCACCAAAAAGCTGCTTAAAGAGAGCGCAGCACTCGGATGAGCCTGGCAGCTTCCCTACTACCTACCAAGAGTACTGCATAAACTGTGCTTGGTGATGCATATCAGCTCTACTCACTTAAATGGGACTGAGCCACAAATAGACCGTGTGAACAATGAACATGACGTCAAATGGCCCGTGGAGAGAAAACAGTTATTTGATCAGCAGCACTGTGGCGGTCCCAGACCACAACTAAACTAATATTGATAACTTATCCTAAAGATATATACATAAGTTAATGACTAGCACAATAAGCCAGTCGTCCATGGGATACTAAACTGGCCAATCAGGTAGATTCATTTGATCATTCCATATACATGGAGTTTCTGGTGACCAGGGGGCGAAATTTTCCATCTTGGCCAATCACGTTTTTGACAGACAGGAGTCACCAAATGATAATAGAACGGAAAGGTATAAATCAACTATTGTAGCCAACTTTTATCTTGTGTATGGACAGCTTTAGATCTAATTCTAGATTTCTTAGTATTCACAACTATCCACAGAACTGGTCATCAGTATATGATCTGTCGGGGTCCGACACCCAGACCCCGCACAGATCATCTGTTATAGAAGCCTCCTGGTACCGGAAGCAGCTAGTGGACAGGCGGCACTGAATAGCAGTGGTTCTGGTGAACTGCAGTTATACTTCTGTTACTTGAATAAGTGCAGCACACATCATTCGTCCACTAGCAGCTTCTGGTACTCGGAGGCGGCTAGAATAGACAGATGATCTGTGTGGGGTTTGGGCAACCCCTTTAAATCTCAACCTCCTAGGTTGCTATTACTTAAATTGGTTGTCCATACTTTTGATATTGATAACCTAGCGGGTATCAATGCTCAATTTATAGAGCAGGCTCACTTTGAGAAGTCACTGCCTGCTTTCCCAACTATGACATTACTACCTGCTGGAGACTGCCAACACAGCTGTACTGCTGAGGCTAGTGATGGGCAGCAGCGATCACGTGCCGGAGAAGAGGTCATCAATATAAAGATCCTGGAAAACCCTTTACATGTATTAATGTAGATACAAATACAGAAACAGATCCATCAATAGCAGCTTACTGACAGTTTCCAGACAGCAGAAAGAGACTTATGTGTTATTTTACGGAATTTTTAGCACAGAGGTTTATCTCATAGATTCCTCATTTTATATTACAGAGACATAGTTTGCTAGAATATTTCCTATAAAATTTACAATATTAATGGGCTACTTATAATCCACATAAATCAATACTTGAACTCGATGGGTTAAGAGTTAAACATTTCTTTCTTTAGTTCAGTTTCCATCATTATTTTGCATCCAACTAACTGTAATATAAAATATGGGAAAAAAATATAAAGAAATATGTCTAACCTTTGCAGTCTGTACCAAAGCATCTGATAGCTCTTCTATTTCATCCTCACTGCTGAAAACACTCTCAAAATCCTGATATGACCAGCTGTCAAATAATACACGTGGTACTGCAAAGAAACAAGGTGTAAACAGACATGAAAACAATATAGCAGGAATAAAACCTACTAAAAACAGCAAAATTTTCTCATTACTAAGCCTATGCTGGGGATGGCATTGGGGTTTTCATTCAAGAACAGCGCAGTATGTACTGCTATTGTTTCCATGATGGGAACCGTAACAGACTCCTTTATAATTTAGGAAGGTATCCAGGTTTTCAAAATGACTGTCCTATCCTTAGGACAAACCATCAAAATCTCTTTTCCATATCTTGTGCTGAACTGAGCTATATTTTCACCCCCAAAGTGAAGGTAAAACTTTTATCAGGTTCTTCTTGAAATTTGTATGTGGTTTACCAGCACTCTGTACTCAAGTTACTTAAAGATCTGGTCCAGACATCTAATATTCTTTGAAAACCACTTTGAATGCTATAAAATAATAAAAAGTAATAACTCCTGTGCCGCTCTCTCTCGTTCTGGCACTTCCAGGGTCCCCGCCTGACTCAGTTTTTCTTGCTCTAGCAATGACGTGTTGACACGGACACATGTCCTCAGTGGTACTGAATTGACACGGCTACTGCGACTGGTTGCAATGGTCACACATCTCTGTTGATAGCTTATTGCTGAAGCCAGACTGGAAGCATTGGGACAGTAGTAGCAACTGATTGATAAGATAAGAATTACTTCTTTTATCAATTTACAGAATTCTTAAGTTTTAGGAAAAAAAAATTAGGCACTGGACAATCCCTGTAACTGTCAATGGTAGGCCAAAAACAGTCAGTACACAACAGACAAAGGAAAGCAAAGCATAAAGCTTTCAGCCACTCTGTAAATGTTCAGAAACTCTCTCAGATTTAAAAAACTGTTGTAGATCTAAAATTCCAAGAAGAGCATGAGGCGTAGGGGTCAGGTGATTTCTACTGCCATATCTAAGAGCAGGATATGATGGAGGGAGAGATGCTGAACTCTGTTTATATGATTTGGTGCAAGATTTCTGACCAAAAAGCAGAGTGAATCCTGGCAGGACTCCTAGGAGAGACAGTGAGAGTCTCTCACCATCTCTCCTAGGAGTCCTGTCACGATTTACTCTGCTTTTTACTCAGAAATCCTGCTCAGAGCCCTATAAGCCTTTATATAACAGAGAGAGGGAAGAACATGAAGGAGACTGAATTCTATAATATTCTGATCTTAGACATGGCAGCAGAAATCACCTGACAGCTTCAATTTTCATTCCATATATTCCCAGTGCTCAAAAAATATGTATATATAAACTTACCAAGCCGTGTGCTTTTAGAATTCTTTTTAATGTCTTTTATCCATCCTAAAAGAAAAAAAAAAACATTATGAAATTAGACTTTCTTGTATTTATTAAAAGTCATAGTCATGCCCCGCATCTCCTTTTGTAGACAGACTATGTTCAACACCGTGCAGCTGTTCTACAACCTATTCTTGCTTATGTTATACCCCTTCTTTGTAATAGATTGAGATACAGGTGTAATCTGCTGTCAGACACTTCAGCTGGTAGCTTATCTACTGAGAAGAAAAAGATTGGGCATGTTAAAATCCAACTACCAATTCTACTCTCACCTCAACATCTGCTGTCGGGACCAGGCAGAAGGCCTCCATACATATTAGATGGTTGGCGAGTCCTGCTAAAATTGGCAGGTTTTGTCTTTATTATTCTAATCTGTGTGGCCAACTTTAAAGTGTAAATGTCGTTTCACTTTTTTGAGCTTTTGTGTAGGGAGGGCTGTGCTGAAGAATAAGTTAATATACTTTATTAACTTATTGTATTTTCTTGTATCATGAAACAAGTTCTAAAGTTCTCCCTAGGAATACAATAACTAAGCAATGTAAGGAAGGTCCGCCCTGTATTCACCCTATATTGCCAGCATATACACACACACACACACACACACACACACACACACACACACACACGCATATATATAGTAAATGCCAAAAGGGAGTGGTCACTTTAAAACGCTCTATCTTTGGTTTTATGGCACCTAGGAAAGTTCTTCTGATGTTGTCTGTAGTCTTAGCTTTCATATGCTAACAATACTTCAGCTGGAGAAATCACTAGTGAAAAAAAAAAGAGGGCTATGTGATATGCGGCAGCATATAAAAGTCACATATGTTATATGTTTTTTAATGATACCAGAAGAACTTTTCTATGTAGTAAAAAGGCTGAGAGATGGCGATTTTAAGTGACACCTTATTGTGGCATTTGCTATATGTGTATATACTTGCAATACAGGATGAATACAGGATGGACGATCCCAGCAATGCTTAGTTTTTGAGTTGCTAGGAAGAACTTTAGACGTTTTCTGTTAAAAGAAAATACAATTGGTTAATATAGTATATTACAAAAATGTTCAACACACCCCTCGCTACAAAATAGCAAAAAAAAAAAAAAAAAAAAAAAAAGGTCCAACAATGACATTTTCGTTACTTTTTGGAGCAGACACTTCTCAACAACCCCATCTTCTAGCAATGACTTTAGTAAATTAACATTTTTTTTTATTTATTTTTTTTATTATCTTTGTGTACTTTGCTGATCTAGATTAACTCACCTTGGTCTACGTCATGCAGTCCGGTCACCTGGTAAGACTGTCTACCTTTTCTTCTAATCTGCAACCAGACTGGAGAAACGAGGGTGAACTTAGATGCAAAGATTTTTGCAACATCATATCCATGGCCGTTCCACTGTGGATAGAAGAAATTACAACTGGAAATTAACTGCAAGCTGAAGAGCTTCGGTCTCATTTGGTGTACAGTGTCTTTATGGGAAAACATTTGGAGCTAGCGTTTACCCTTTGTAAAACAACTAAATGCCAATAGATATGACTGTTAATAAAAAATGTTAAAAAAAAAAAACTGACAAGAGGCAGGGGTCTGTCTGTAGTGTGAACATAGCCTTACACCTACCCAAGACTTAATCAGAAAGAAATGCCAGTTCATGAAGAACGCTCCGGGCATTGGAGGATTAAAGAGACCCCAGAGTATAATAATGGCAGATCTGATTTGGACGTGATTGCTCCAAACTAAACTGCCAGGCGAAAATTGCAAATATTAGCACAATGACTCTCACAAGATTCACAAAACAAATACTCACCTTCAGTAGATTCTCATTCACCACAACAGATGCAGATACAATTGATTACGAGGTTGGATTATAATGGAAGGAAATGGGCAACTGCTCGCTATTCAGCCTGGCTCGGGCCCTGGACAGCAACACAGTTCACCCTTATTATAATCTGCCCCTGGTGCCAGTGCTGGAAATACTTTATAATTTTGTCATAGTAAGCCAATGCACTGATTAAGGAATCATTCAAGTACATGGGTGACCTGAACCAGCCACCTTTTGCATAATACTCAGGTTGCACCCAAACAAAATCTTGTCATGCCAGTCAGTCTAGGAACTCCTGCTCACCAATAATAAGACTGCAAAGTCACCTGTTCCAGACCTACCTCACCTCTCCCTCTAATAATAAAAGCACAATGCCTTAAAATGGGAGACTTAGAACTGGATGGCGGAGAGGATAGGACATTTTTATTAAATATATTTGTAGCCAAAACTAAACCTTCTTGGCACCATCTAAAACAGAGGCCAGGCTAAGCCACAGTAGTTGGTAAAACCTGTGATATGCCATCTTATATAGTGCTAAACCCTTCTAAGAGCCCATAAACCATCAATGAATTTCAGCTACAAGCCATATGTCTATTATTAGGATGAAATCTAGGGGTCTTATGTAGCACACTCAGGATAGGTCTCTCCCTTAGGGTCATACCTTAATAATACTGAACAGCTAAACCTCTATTCACAACTGTGTCTATCTGTTAATGTCTGCCTAATACTCCATCAGTTCTCAGTGTAATAGTTACTTCTTACTCTCCACCTGTATTTCACACCATCATTTCCATGCTTTCAACAGATCGTTGCACAATACCCACAGGTACTGTATGTGGAACAAGAGGGACATCTAGTGGTTATTACTAAAATTGCACAACTAGCATTAGCTTAGCCAGGGCTTCATTCACATCTGTGCTGACATCACTTCAAGGCAGAAGCTTCCAGGACCCCATTGTAGTCTATGGTGTTCATAGAGCCAGTTGTTGTCAGTCGTGAAGGGTCAAACACCATCAACATTTTTGTTGCTTTGCTCTTATGCTGGAGCAGAAGAATGCAAGTGACAGCACAGATTTGAACACAACGTTACACATACTCTGTAGTACGGGTAGGCAACATTTATTGTTCGGCGTGCCGATTTTAAAAAAAATTAAAGATGAAGAGCTTGGAGTGCCGCACAATAATTGTAGGGCTGACGACCCCTATACAGAAGTCATATAGCACAAACCGTAACACAGAAGTGCTGCCACAAGATGCCACAGGACGCATGCGTTTACTGGGATGCGCCTGTACTTTTCCATTAGAAAATCCCAATGAAAGTCCATGTGCAGTCCCCAATTAGTGGTAAATGTGTGTGTCCAGGAGCACCGTATGGCAGCATTCCTATGGTGATAATACACTATGTATCTGGATGCAGCTATTATTCTTATGCCACTGGTACTTTTACTTGTGTGTAAAGTTGTGTTCACATGATGCGTTTTTGCACAAAAAAACCTGCCTGCATTTTTTATGTAAAAACACACCGTTATACAGTATAATGTCCCATAGCCCCACCCCCCCCCACGGTATAATGTCATATAGGGCCCCTCCACACGTGGTATAATGTCCCATAGCGGCCCCTTCACACGGTATAATGTCCCATAGCGGCCCCTCCACATGGTATAATGTCACATGGCCCCCCCACATGGTATAATGTCACATAGCGGCCCCTCCACATGGTATAATGTCAGGGCCCACGTAGCCGCCCTATGTCCTATAGCGGCCCCTCCACACGGTATAATGTCACATAGCGGCCCCTCCACGGATCCCCGCGCCCCCCCCTGGTATAATGTCACAAGCCGCCCCCCCACATGGTATAATGTCACATAGCGGCCCCTCCACACGGTATAATGTCATATAGGGAACCTCCACACGGTATAATGTCCTATAGCAGCCCCTCCACACGGTATGATTTCCTATAGCGCCCCTCCCAGCCCCCCCCCCCCGGTATAATGTCCCATAGCGGCCCCTCCACACGGTATAATGTCACATAGCGGCCCCTCCACACGGTATACTATTCCAACGAATTTTCGCCACTCATTAGCTATTATTATACTCTGGGATCTCTTCAGACCCCAGAGTATAATAAGTGGAGGGCCAAGAGAGGTGATAAAACATAAAATATCAATGTTACTCACCTCTCCTGCGTTCTGGAGCGGCTCTGTTCTCTTCGGCGCTTCTGCCTGATCAGCAACCACTGATTGGGTCTCAGGGGTCACATCGGCGTCATTATACATGATCACACCGACGTGACCCCTGAGGCCCTATCAGCAGTCTCTTACATCAGTCAGAAGTGCCGAAGACAGCAGGAAGTTGTACAGGAGAGGTGAGTAACATTGTTTTTTATGTTTGATCATCTCTCCTGAGGCTCCACTTATTTTACTCTGGCATCTGAAGAGACCCCACAGTATAATAATAGCAATGTTTAGTCCGAACTGCTGGGCGAGGACTCGGGCTGCTGTGCCAGGTAAATAAGCCTCACATGCCACTTTTGGCACGCGTGCTGGGGGTTGCCGACCCCTGCTGTATAGTTTGTGTTCATACTGTACATACAAGATTTTGGTGAGCCATGTACGAGAATCAGCAGCACTTACCGGTGTAACATATCCCAGCACATCCCCAGAAACATGGCGCTCCTTCACTTTTTTGCTGCAATAACTTTGGTGGTCGAGTACAATATCTTTTGCCTTGACGTCAGTAGTAACCAATCCCCGGGACTGCACAGGAACATCAGACAGGCGAGTCTATCACAGAGAAAACAGAGGCAGATCAGCACGGACATTGAAGGATTACACATGCACAGGGCTGTGGGTTGGTACGCCAAAGCCCCGACTCCGACTCCTCAATTTCCCCTGACTCCGACTCCAACTCCGACTCCGACTCTACCAAAATAGGCACCGACTCCGACTCCACGACTCCGACTCCACAGCCCTGGCACTGCTAAACCTTATGGTTCACTCAGAACTCAGTCCCATCATTATATGAGGAATAGAACAGACCTTTACAGGACATTTCATCATTTTCAACATTTCATCATTTTCCCAAATTCTTATGAAAATATATTCAGCACATACTGCATTGTACTACTAACTGTACCAATTTATTATATATTTTGGGGGTCGGGTCGGTCCATTTTATCCGACTCCACCAAAATGGCTCCGACTCCGACTCCCGACTCCGACTCCACAGCCCTGCACTGCATCCATTATGAGGCTTTGAAACTTTGTGTCCAACAAGGACATGGGTATATAATGTTCTGCAGGAAGTCCAGACAGAGATTTGTGGATTAACAGGTGAACAGTCCTAGACAATCCCTGCCATGTAATATTCCATGTAATTATGTGTCCTGATTAATATGATAAGATAACATGCTAAAAAATAAATATAATGTCTTAAAGGGTACCCGAGTTTTCATGAAAATTTGAAATATGTGCAGGCTCTTGCTGAACCGTCTGTTCCATGACTGTATAAGCCTTCATACATGATGTCCTATCAGTTTTTCTGCGGCAAATAATTACATTATGGCTGAAGCACAGTTTCACATTTACCTCTCAAACTGTGGGTGTGTACAATAAGGAGTAGTCCGCCCCCTCCCCTACCATTACTGATACTGTTCTGCCATACTGCCAGGAGTAACTGTACAATAGCAAACAAATAGTTGAGAAAAGCCCAAGTGACTTTAATATAGGAGATCCAGAAACACTGGACTTTAAGGACATGGCAAATATATGCAGGCATGACACAGGAAAAAAGCAATCTATGAGCACAGTCAGGAAAGCTGCTTGCTGTCTGTGAATAATATCCCACCCATAATCACAAAAGCAGCCAGAAGTAGGTACAAGTACATAGAAGACTTTTTCTTACATTGTAAGCAGTGAGATTTGCAGAATTTCCCATCCCTTCCACAGAGTGAGGAGAATCAGTCCCTCTCGCCTGCATTTGGTCCAGAATCACATGCTCTATGACATGAGACTAAGTTGTCTTAAAAGTAAGTGACCATTTAAAGGTCATCAGTATCAGACTAGTGGGGTCTGACTCCCGGGACCGTCACCAATCCACTTTGATCACCTATTCATTGCTTACCAGGCACACTGCAATACAATTTGTAGAGGCCTGAGTCTGCCAGAAAGGGAACACAACACTTTGCGAAAAGGTAGGTAGGACATGGCCTCCTGCATTCCAACAAAGTTACTATAAATTACTCCAGAAACTGGCATAAATTATAGCTCAAGGATAGGCCATCAATTGTAGAAAGTGGACAACTCCTTTAATCTACAAAGAGGAAACATTACAAAATCCATATATAATACTACAGCTGAGGTTCTGTTCACTCTGATGTCACTTGGTTCATAACAATGGAGGAGGATGACTTATGAGAAGACGTGTCCCTTATTATAAATTAGGCACATTTTCTGGCATTGCATGGATTATACGTACATCGGTCTTGATAAATCCCCAACACTGTCATTAAAGAGGACCCATCATTAGACTATGATGCCGTATGTAAGAGCAATGTAATAGGGACAGCTCCATTTTCTATTAGCCAAAATGGCTCAAAAAATAAAATGTTGTGCCATTTGGTTACTTGGAGTGATCAAAGAATACACAAGAGACACTGGTTCACATTCACATTGTAAACTGTGTAAACATCAGATATATCACAGTAGCTGATGCGGGATGATAAATCTGGTTCATACCTCCTATTAGGTTAATTTTAAGTCAATTTTGCCGCGTCCCTTTCCCATGGGGCCATACCTACTTATCAAGCGGATCTGAAAATTTTGATGTAAAAATAGATGCCTCAAAATGGATCACATTTAGGCACATTTTACATCACAATAATGAATCGGCTGTATAGTTTATGAGTCCGGTGTATTCATGAGGTCAGCCATCCTCTTACCTCTCTTAGCAGTAATGGATGGATGGCTACTTACTGTGTTTCTTTACACACAGCAGGCTATCAATCACAGTGCGGAGGGTAGGGAGAGGGGGAGGGGAGCGTTCCCCTCCTGGATACACTGGACTCATATCTGTGTTTGGTGTATTCGTTGATAGCTCCTACTAACCAAATGGCACATGATAATTTTTTTGTGTCTTTCTGATATATAGGAGAGTGGACTTGTCCCCATGTTACACTGCCCTTACATAATGCAGCACAGTCAGATAACAGATCTAATTTAACAAGTAACCACACAGCACAAAATAGAAGCTGCTCAAATGTCACACAGGGCCAGCTACACAAACATAAAATAAAAGTACATTGCTATAGATACACAACGGTTTAAGACTTGCCGCACAGGCATATTATAAGTGATATGTACAGTGTAAACTAGAATATATTGCATCAACAGTTCAGGTTTATAGAAGAGCCCCGCCAGAACAGCTACCAGAGGAAATGCTTTTACGGTTGCTGAGATTTATTGATACTCTTAACATATCCTCAGTGGTCTGTAACACACAATGACTGCATACAAAACAACCGAACAAGTGACATTCTCGTTCTTGCCTTACTGAAAGGTATCAATTATAGAATCAGAATCTAATCTGGAATTTTACACTTACAGGAACTTTCTGACCTCATTAGAAATTTGCCAGTAGGATGGATATAGTCTACATAAAAAACCTGGACCGTGCTGGTACCAGTCCTTGAGTCTTACCCTAGGTTCACAATAGCATCGCCTTTCCGTTGTTCGGGTCGGTCGGAGGACCATAACAACAGATAGTCGGACCGCTGTAATAGCGATTACACATGGAGCCCAGCGGACCACATTGACTATAATGGGTGGAGAAGAAAATTCCTCCATACGAGACTTTTTCATCCACTGATTTCAGACGGACATTGTGACGGCAACGGAGACTCGGCCACAGATGTCAACATATCCTTAGTGGTTGGCTATACACATAGGTCATGACCTACACACTATGGCCAGTGATTGGTTGCAGCAGTGACGTGAAATGGAACATAACTGTGACAAAGTGGAATCTTCTATGTCTAGAGGAAAAAAGGTTTTACCACTGTCATAGGCAGAGCTTCTTTACAGTAATAGCGGTGAGACTATTGAACTCACTGTCTCAGGATGTGGTGATGACTTATACAAGTTCAAGAGGGGCCTGGATGCATTTACTGAGTAAGAATAGGTTATGGAACGGTTATGGGACGTAACCCAATTGCCACATTTGGAGTTTGGAAGGATTTTTTTTCTCTGATGTGGCAACTGGCTTTAGACTCGTGGAGTTTTTTGTCTTCCACTGGATCAACTTGGAAGGTTTATAGGTTGGACTTGATGGACATGAGTCTTTGTTCAAACTCATTTACCATGACTATGACATTGGCAGACATCACCAAGGACAAGTAAGAACAGGGAACAAAGAGCAGCTAATGGAATGGTGGACCTGTAACTGGTGAGGACTTCTATAGAACAGGTTACACATATTACATATGCAGGACTTCTACACGGATCAGCGCAATGGCATTTCAGTGAGTGCCACTTACGTTTCCAAGGCTAAATTTGTAGCTCAGTTCCATTCAATTGAATGGGACTAAGCTTCAATAACAAGCACAGGGGCTATACAATGTACAGCATTGTGTTTGGTAAGCAGTGAAGAGACCGTAGCGCTCATCCAAATGCTGCACCCCCTTTAACTAGCGAATTGTAAGGGGGAACCAGGTGAAAGATCCCCACCGATCTGATGCTGATGACCCCTCCTAAGGAGAGGCTACCAACAACTTTTCTTTTTGCTTTTTGATCGGTGGTGGGTCTAACCTCTAGGACCCCCACCAACCCTGAGGTGACTGCAGCGGTAATAGTAGTGCAGCCCCTTAAGTATCTCCCAGCACTGCGGTACCCCACTCATCCACTGTACAGTGAATCTGCAGCACTGCTATATTTAAGTGAACTGGGTTGGCTGAAGACAACTGACTGGTATCTGACTGGTCAACAAAAGGTCTGCTCTTTTTACCCACAAATTGTGTTACATTTGTCTATGAACTTGACTGAGGATGATCTGCAATATCAGACACAACCCATACAATGAAGTGCATGGCCATCCAGAAACACCTGTTCTGTACACATCGGGCATTTATCGAACTGGATGAGAAACAGTCCATGTTGCCCCTTCAGCTTAAATTTTTCCCATAGCATTGTAAGAGAAGCAAGTTAAGTTCTGACTGGTTGTAATAAGCTTTTCTTTTAGACCTTGCTGATAAATGAGACCCATTGTGCTTTGTCTTTAGGTTTGGCTTAGACACTGGGGAGGTGTGATGTATTCGGCAAATGGAAAGGCCTGATGTCTGCTACTGAGTATACTATAGAGTGGCAAATTGCATGCAAAGGTCCCATGTGCCACACAATATATGTTTTCTCTCACTGTATAGAAGAAGACTTTGCTTTCTGATACAGTAAAAAATGGAGTGAGAAGTGTGTCTATGTATGTACCTACCCAACAAATATCAAAAGGAAACTCTTGGCGTTTGTAACATTCAGCCTGTGCACTGACAGTATCTGTACCCAATAACGTATTACTAGATTTATTTTTATGACTAAAAGGTTACTATAAACTAAATATAGAGTTTTTGTCAAAAAAAAAAAAAACAATCTCAATTTTTTTTCAAGCCTATGGACGATATCAATTTGAATCTTTTTTTCTTATGTTTGTTAAATATAATGAGAAAAATACCAACATGCCCAATCCCTGCCACCAGAGGTGTTTGGCGATTGCTTATTCCCTTCTCCCTACTCAGATCACATGCACACTTAATTGTAAACCATTATAGCCCTCTGAACTGTGGATAAACGACCTGAGGTGCTGCAGAAAACCTGTTTGCAGAATGCAGGTTGTTGAAATCAATTTGATGACTGTGCACTGCTTTAGAAAGGTCTAAGTCTCCTAAGGCTAAGACCGCACGTGGCAAAAAAGCGCTGCACAGAAAAACCGCGGCAGCAACACATCATGGGTCTTCCCACAGCGCTTTAGACAGATTTCATCTGCAGACTTTCTGTTTCAATTATACCTATGGGGAAGCCGCCGGCGTTTCCATAGGTATAATTGACATGCCGCGATTTCCAAAACTGTGCCGCATTTGGAAATCGTCGCGTGTTCCCAGCATGGTTTTTAACAGAAAGTGGGCATGGGTTTCGCTACAATCCCATCCACTTTGCTCTGACTGTAAAACGCTGCGATTTTTTTCCATGGCGTTTACACCACGTGGGGCCTCGGCCTAAAAGATTTTTAGAAAAGTGAAGGGAAGCTGCAAATTCCTTGAAATCAAAATCAAAAAAAAAAAAAAAACGTCATCAGCAAAAATAATTTACTAGGAATGAGATACTTCAGTGATTACATTGCCCTTTTAATGGGTTATCCAGATTCTACAACTGGGCCATCAATAATAGAAACCATAAAACCCCATTTTTTTTTTTTTCCTATGCTGAACCCGGGAGTTCCATCTCTGGGTCATGTGATCGAACCAGTACCTGGTCTCCAGACTGCTCCACCTAATCCTTCCCCTACTGTTTTCACAGCTAGTTACCCGTGCTATGAGGGTTGGCAGACTATAGTAAAGCCAACTTCCATAGCACAGGTATCTAGCTGTGAAAAAAAGGAGAGAAGGCGCAATCTGGGGGCCTGGGCTGGTTCCAATCACTTGACCCGGGATTGTAACCAGCCCAGAACCCCAGGTCCAGCATGGAAGAAAAACCTTGAGAAAGTAAGTAAATTAAAACTTCCTTTACAACCCCTTTAAGGGGTTAAAAAAAAGCCAGCTGACGTTCATAAAAGAATTTCAGTATTTCCCTATCACAATAACTTTTCATTTTTTAGGTATTATTTTTGAAGTCTCAGCATTGTCATTTTGGAAGGACCTAAAGTATTTGGAATCTTACCTTAGTCTCAAGTGACTTGGAAGAAGCTTTCTTGGAGTCTGTCTTTGACAAAGTGGCATTGGCCAAGTGGTAGGAAGCAGACACCGCGAGCAGAGCATGCAGCAGCTTCATTGTTTCAGACCTGACTCACTGCAACAAGAATACAGTACAAGGACAGTGACACAGCAGATACACAGCAGAGCCCTGATTTTTGCTATCGAAGTGTGGGAGGGAGCCTGGCACAGTGCTGGAGGCAATGTCTGGCCATCGAGCCCCTTCACTGCTACATGCAGCGTCTGTTTCTACATATAGCAATAGAAAACGGGGGCACAAATCTACAATGAATGTACAGCAAGTATGCTGTCCCTGAGCAAACTCTGAACACATCGACCTTCTGCAAGGAAACTGTAGGACACATTTTACATATACAAGCAGCTAGCAAGGGAATTACTTCATTAAAGTGACAGTTTTAGAAATTGCAGCATTTCCGCTGAGGGTATTTTTCTGCAATGTGTGAATGGGTTTCGTTAGAATCTCATCCACTTTGCAGGGACTGTAAAACGCTGCAGTTTTTGCCACGTGGGGCCCCAGGCCGTAAATGGGTTTTCTGGCAGGTGAAGATTTGTTTTGGGCTCATAACAGGCCTCACTGCTTCCTGTATGTTTCCCCAAAAAAAAAAAAAGCTTTTCTGCAAGGTGTGACTTTGTTGCAATAAAAGGGCCGTGTGTTAAACATGCTGCATAACTATTCCCATATGCAGTAGTTTTCTGGCATAGAGTCAACTGGATGTTATCATTTACCTTGTCAAGTGGGCGTGTCTTTATACAGCCAAATACTGGCCGTACTGATTGGACAGTGTCAAATTGTGTAGACACACCCCCTACTGGTAACACCCAGCTGTCAGTATATATATAACTATATAGATATCTAGGTGGAAACTTCTAGGTGGAAAAACAGGGGAACAACACAGAGTTACAGCAAAGATGCCATTTTATGGGGAACGCACATGTTCACCAGACAAATCAGAAGAGGGTAGAGATCTCTGTTAGGGTATGTTCACATGGCAGACTCTGACTCTGATTTTGAAGCGGATTCCACCTCAAAATCAGGATCAGATTCCACCTCCCACTATTTTCAATGGGAGGCAGAGATCGAAGCAGGGCACAAAACATAAGTGAGGGTGCAAAACACCCACTGTTTAGGCTCATACATCTGAGCAATAAACTGGGGGGGGCCAGAGGGCTGAAAATGAAGATGAATCTGAGACAGATGTCCACCTAAAATTCCTCTTCATTTTACACAGTGTGACCCCCGGCCTTAATGCACTTGAATTAAAGCACATTAGCTACAAGGGGCTGTGCAGTCATATTCTACCACTCAACTTGATATTAGGTATGGAGAAATGCCCCAATATAATGGACATTACAGTTCCCGAGGTAACATCTAACATCTAGCAAATAGTATCTAGAAAAGGGGGCGTGCCTTATTGGGATCTTAAAATGTATGAAAATTGTACCAAAATATTGGCATAAGGTAGAGAAGTCTGGCTCACAAGTCAAGCAAGATGCATCTATCTATTATACAGCGAGTCACTGTGATACATTTGGGGCACATTTTTGTGTTGGCTATGCCATAAATGTATAGAGGATGTGGGTCCCACATCTATCTCTATACTGAGTCCCCTCGCCTCTGTGCCCATGCTACTTACCCGGCTGCGACCTTGCTGAGAAGACTTGGTCATCTATGGTCAGGATGAACAGAAACAGCATAAACTTGAGCTTCGCTGTTTCCTTAACTCCCATAGATTTGGTTAAGAGTTACAGAAACAACGTAGCTCACTGTTCTATGCATTTTTTCCGTAAGCCTACATTTACATAAATTGTATTCTCGAATTATTTTTCTTTTTTAACAGCCATTGCACAGCTGTATTAAATACATTCGTGTGAATGAGGCTATTCACACGAGCAATTTTTTTAACAAACCATCAAAAAATAGGTCATGTCCTAATTTTATCTGTTTTCAAGGATCCCTCAATAAAGTCACATCTATGAAGGATTGGTGAAACCCCTCCATTTTTCACACCCGTTTTATCCAGCAGTCATGTGAATACAGGCCAACTTCAATTCACTTCTATGGGAGTTACAAAAGAAATAGTGTAACTCAGAGCTACACAGATCCCATAAAGCCCGACCATAGCTGAAAGTCTTCTCAGATAGGTTGCGTCTAGATAACTAGTAGACATGGAGGCGGGGGGATGGGGGGGCTCATTTTAGATATAGGTGTGGGTCATTTAACTGATATTTTGTAGCACATTCTGTGGATATGCCATAAATGCCTCGGTGGGAAAACCCTTTTAAAGCTAAGGCCCCACAGCAAAAAAAAAGCGCAGCAGGAAAAAGCGCGGTGACAATGCATTACGTTTTTTGCAGAAACACAGTATTTTTTTGTTGCAGAATTTGCTGCTTTTTATTTTTTTGAGCCAAAGTCAGGAGTGTCTTGAAAAGGAAAGGGAAGTTTAAAGGAAGTGCTTAGATGTTTCCCTTCTGTTAAATTCACCCCTGACTTTGACTCAAAAAACCGTAGCAAAATTTGAAACAAAAAACTCTGCATTTCCAAAATGTGGGGCCTTAGCCTAAAGGTGGTGACGACCTGCTGATGGTCCGACAACAGACACCGCACAGATCAGGTCTGCCGGAAGCTGCTAGTGGTTGGGGAGCGTGTGCAGCACCTCTCAATATTACAGGAGTGTCGCTGCGTGCACTCCCCATCCACTATCAACTTCTGGCACCCGGGGGCAGCTGATCCGTGTGGGGTCCAGATGAAAGACCCTAATAGACCACCTACTGATCCACATAAGTCATCCGTATGAAAAAGCGATTTTTCACAACACAGAGTTACTTGGCTATGTGGTGTCTTCCGTGATCTGTGAAAAAAATAAGACATGCTCCATTTTTTTTTTTTACTGGTCGATCCCACAGGTCCATACTCACAAACCCAATTCATCCAATGATGGAAATGGGTTCGCAAAAAAAAAAAAAAAAAAAAAAAAAAAGACCCCACACAGATCTGTGAAAAACATGTCTGAGAATTGGATCGGTCATGTCAATATAAGCTAGGGTTGTCCTCTGTGGTTATGATACAGGATGCCAGGTGGGGGTTAGACGCTCATGCACACTGGGCTGTACAGCTGCTTATGGTAGATGAGCCCTGGTCTAAGTAATAGGAGCTGTGCACAAAATGTGCTGGTTATCATACATGACTGAGGTAACTGCAGCACCCAGCATGCACTACCATCTCTACACACTCAATGTCTGACAACCATATATATATTATATATACACACACCAAGCGAGCTTATAGAAGTCACTGACTGCTCATTTCACAGCTGGAAAACATAAAGTTCTGACTGAATATCTGGACACCTGGTAGTTTCTCAGGGCTAAGTGTGAACAGTAACCTGCCATGCATCCCACCACGTAATAAGTAGTGTGCAGCCACTACACATAGCACACAGACAGGGCAGCGGGTCTATCTGTGCCAGTATATTAACACATTACACACTGGTAATGTCAGTCAGTGAGCAGAGACCGGAGCAAACATACAACACAACTTTCCATGTGTCAGCCACAGCACAGTTTCCGTGGTACTAACCTGACTCACTGGAGACGTCACTGTCTGCGTCTCATAAAGTTTCATGAAAAAAAAAAAAAAGGAAAAGAAAAATCAGTTCCGCCCTAGACGTGCAGACACAAGGTACAGAATGAAGCTCTGGAGGTGAGGGGCGGGCCCAGCGTGTGTCCAGATTCTGATTGGCTGCACGGCGCGTCTATCACGTCACATGACATTATTATTGATGGGTGCTTGTATAGCAGGTGTAGGGTGTCATAGCAGTGCTATGTGATAGTACAGGATATATTGTGTGTATACAGTGCTCTGCTATATACTGTATAGGTATACTCTATGTTATACTCATACTGTATAGTTATTGATGCTGTTGCATTGTGTTTAGTGGGCTACTATAACATCTGCTTGGCTTTTTGGAGGGGTTTCCCAGGTTTGTAGTGGTCATCACATAGCCATTTTGGCAGATTTATGAAGACTTGCATTATTAACACCCATTTTCATGGCCTCAAAGTCGGCAGAGGTTGTGTCTTATATATGACAAAGTGCACGCCTGCGCATAAATGAGGCGCAGCCTCCACCGGGCTGTGCGCCTGGCTGGCTGCTGGTGTACATTTCCAACATCATTTATGTCAGATTTCTGCAAAAAAAAAAACAGTTTTCTGGCATGAATGATGATCTATCTGTCAGGTCTGAAGACCACACCCCCTTTTCGGGAAAGGGGCAAAAACGGTGCAGTTCACCACGTTTTGCGCAAAACATTGTGACTTTATACACCATGTACACCAGAAAAATAGAGTACAAGGCATAAAAGAAATGGATCTTTGATTTCAATGTGGTTATTCCCATGTCCGTTATTTGACAAGTCAGTTTTAATGAACCCTGAAAAAATAGAATATGTCCCATGAGGGATCTATGAAAAAAGGATATCCCACAGGTGCAAAATGGGCGTGAAAAAAAACAAAAAACGTTGCATCTGTTTTTCATGACCATTTTTTTTTCAGTTTTAAGTTCATGAGGCCTAGGTGTGTGATAGCTGGTGATGAGACCTAAGTGTGTGATAACTGGTGATGACACCTAAGTGTGTGATAGCTGGGGACCCACGTCTGGATCTACCTTCCTGATCATGAGACTGGAGGGATAGGAGATAAGTTGCAGATCTTGACTTGCACTGTTCTGCAACGTATCCCCTAACTCTTCATTCATACGCAGGATCCCCATGCTCATGAACAGGAGGGTGGTGGGACACCCAGCAATCAGACACTTATAGGGGTTGTCCCATTACAGACACTGAAAGTTCTTGTGCATCCTCCTTGTGAATGAACCACCAGTGACCAGCCTTCCATTCCCTTGGGATTCCAGAGATTGCAGTGCGCTGGTGCTACATTCACACTGATAGCTGGGAGACCCAGCAGTCAGACACTCTGTGATGTGATACTTATCTCCTATCCTGTGGATAGGATATAAATGTCTGTAATGGGACAACCCCTTAAAGCTGGCGTTACACGGGAAATTTTTGGACAGCTGTGATTGGTGATTGATGCTCAAATTGGTTGAAACCAATATGCAAAACAACAGGAATTGGCATAGATTACAGCCAAAAATCACCTGTAAATCTGCATCCCTGACCCACCGTCCATATTACTGTATAGTGCTCCAATGATGTCATGCTGTCAATCCCACCTGTCGTAAGAAGTCTACTGTACAGGTATTCAGCTCGAAATGGAAGAGGGGAGGAGTGTAGGAAGCTATCAGATAGATGGCATTATATTATATAGCAGCCATGTTAGATCTTCTGTGCTAACTATATGAGTCAGCAAAGGATAGAGGAGGAGAAACAGCTTGGGCATGGGTACCAATAACGCTACAATCTACACAACACTGAAGACTTCATTCTACCACTTTCATTTAAGAAGCTGCTAAAAACTTAAATTATAACTATTATTATATTATTACAATTTTCAACACATTAATTATAAATGAAATAAGAAATCCATATGCATATTGTCTGTTTATTATCATTATTATTGTACTTGGAATCATACATATTGTGGTTGCACATCCTTGGTGACAGAGATGTCCCAGTGAAAGTAATCTAAAAGGCAATGATAACATAAATCTGAATTTTGCTATTTTCCTGCTAACTGCAGCATTTTACCGTACAATAATGTCCCATGGGTTCTCCTTGAATGCAGTCAGTGGGCATTACAGCTGAGCAAGCAGACCATCTCTTCCAACCTATGCTGCAGATATTTCAATGGCACCTTCTTGTGACCTATAATTCAGATACCTACATTAACCCATAAACACTCTTCAATCTCATTTCAGAGGATAAATGTCATGTTTTTACATCAAATAAAGCCAAATGGTGTCAGCAAACATAGATATTAACATAATGAGGGGGGAATTTATTAACGTTATTGTGCCATTATGGACACTATCCCCTATCCACAGAAAGTCTCCCTTAGGCTAAGGCCCCATGTAGCAAAGCAAGCAAAAAAACGCTGTGAAAAAAACGCAGCAGAAACATACTACGTTTTTCCAACTGCATTTTCATTGCAAACTTTCTGCCACCAATTGTGCAAGTTCTCCCACTTAAAAAGATGAGGCCGGCCTGTAAATGTCATCATAGGTAGACCTCAACTATGAGAGACAAAATGAGAAAACAAATCCAGAAAATCACATTGTCTGATTTTTAAAGAATTTATTTGCAAATTATGGTGGAAAATGTATTTGGTCAATAACAAGTTCATCTCAATACTTTGTTATGTATCCTTTGTTGGCAATGACAGAGGTCAAACGTTTTCTGTAAGTCTTCACAAGGCTGGCACACACTGTTGCTGATATGTTGGCCCATTCCTCCATGCAGATCTCCTCTAGAGCAGTGATGTTTTGGGGCTGTCGCTGGGCAACACGGACTTTCAACTCCCTCCAAAGGTTTTCTATGGGGTTGAGATCTGGAGACTGGCTAGGCCACTCCTGGACCTTGAAAGGCTTCTTACGAAGCCACTCCTTCATTGCCCTGGCGATGTGCTTGGGATCATTGTCATTCTGAAAGACCCAGCCACGTTTCATCTTCAATGCCCTTGCTGATGGAAGGAGGTTTGCACTCAAAATCTCACGATACATGGCCCCATTGATTCTTTCATGTACACGGATCAGTCATCCTGGTCCCTTTGCAGAGAAACAGCCCCAAAGCATGATGTTGCCACCCCAGCCTTCACAGTAGGTATGGTGTTCTTTGGATGCAACTCAGCATTCATTCTCCTCCAAACATGACGAGTTGTGTTTCTACCAAACAGTTCTACTTTGGTTTCATCTGACCATATGACATTCTCCCAATACTCTTCTGGAACATCCAAATGCTCTCTAGCAAACTTCAGACGGGCCCGGATATGTACTGGCTTAAGCAGGGGGACACGTCTGGCACTGCAGGATCTGAGTCCCTGGCGGTGTAGTGTGTTACTGACGGTAGCCTTTGTTACGTTAGTCCCAGCTTTCTGCAGGTCATTCACTAGGTCCCCCCGTGTGGTTATGGGATTTTTGCTCACCGTTCTTGTGATCATTTTGACCCCATGGGGTGAGATCTTGCGTGGAGCCCCTGATCGAGGGAGATTATCAGTGGTCTTGTATGTCTTCCATTTTCTAATTATTGCTCCCACAGTTGATTTCTTCACACCAAGCTGCTTGACTATTGCAGATTCAGTCTTCCCAGCCTGGTGCAGGGCTACAATTTTGTTTCTGGTGTCCTTCCACAGCTCTTTGGTCTTCACCATAGTGGAGTTTGGAGTGTGACTGTTTGAGGTTGTGGACAGGTGTCTTTTATACTGATAACAATGTCAAACAATTGCCATTACTACAGGTAATGAGTGGAGGACAGAGGAGCCTCTTAAAGAAGAAGTTACATGTCTGTGAGAGCCAGAAATCTTGCTTGTTTGTAGGTGACCAAATACTTATTTTCCACCATAATTTGCAAATAAATTTTTAAAAAATCAGACAATGTGATTTTCTGGATTTGTTTTCTCACGTTTGTCTCTCATAGTTGAGGTCTACCTATGATGTCAATTACAGGCCGGCCTCACCTTTTTTTAAGGCAGGGTTCACACTACCGTTGGAGTCCGTTATCAAGGTGTCCGTTAAAAAAAATACGTAATACGGACACCTGATCATAACGGACCCTAACTGATGAGCATCAGGTAGTGTCCGTTTTTTAAATGTCAAACATACCGGCTAGAAAGCCGACAGCGCGCTGATGGCTATCAGTTACTGTCCGTTATAAGTCCGTTACCCATAGACCTCAATGTTAAAAAAATATCACGAACACTTTTTGAATACCGATCCGGAAGGATTCTTTCAAACGGACAAAAAGTCCTGCATGTAGGATTTTTTGTCCGTGAAAAAATAACGGACTTCTGTCGGATTTTGGGTGTAAACGGACACAAACGGACACTAACGGAAACAATATAAAAACCCATTGAAATGAATGGAAATTTTAACGGATTTCCTGTATGTTTCCGATCCTTTAGTGTCCATTGCTAAAATCTTGTAACGGACAATAGCAACGGACACTACTGACGGTCACCAACGGTAGTGTGAACGCTCCCTAAGTAGGAGAACTTGCACAATTTGTGGCTGACTAAATACTTTTCCCCACTGTACCTATACAGTTAACGCCAGCACTTCCATAGGTATAATTCACATGCTGGCGACTTTTCAAAAAAGTGATACCTCTGACGCAGATCTATGCATATTCTTTTTTCACCTGAACACATTTTGCTATGGCTCCCCTACGAAAACTTTCAACCAAAAAGAGAGGACCTAGCCACCCAATTACTAGCAGCAGCCAGAATTTTAATTCCTACCCACTAGAAGAGTACCATCCCTCCCCTCATTCTCAGATTGGGTTCATAAGGTGAACGTTCTCTATAGGATAGAGGAGTTGGTATACTGGAACAATATGTCCAGGTCGACCTTCCTAAAAACGTGAACACCATGGTTATCCAAAAAAAACAATTTTCATAACAAACATAGTCTCTACAAAGCAGAAAAACTCTCAAAGTAACATAGTCTAAACCTCTATCTGGGATTACCTGTGTCATATTTAGACTGAGCTCCAATATGTGTTTTTGGGATAAATTGCTATAACTATGACCCAGTCAGCCATTATATCTGGTGTGCTATATATGTTGGCTTGTACAGCAGACCCAGACAGAAACATATTCTACACCTGTGGATTATATGGTTCCACAATTGAAACAATCTTTACAAATAAAGCAAAAGAACATAAATGAATTAACAAATATATCTAAGAGCAGTAAAGCAAAGAACACATAGAAAGCTCACCGCTTTCTTCCTCCAAGACAGCCTCTCCCGACCAGATACATGTCTGACCATTAGGTTGCATCAGCTCCTATTAGAAATGTTCACCCGCTCTTTATGATTTTTGACTAATCCCCTGGACTCCCAGTGGGGAGTTCCCCCAAAAAACTTGCTCTTGATACAAGATGGTGAGTTGAAATCATTTCAACAGTTTATTTTTCACATGCTAGGGTAGTAAAGATATGTAGTCCTCCCACAAGTGAAAAACTTTTTGACTCTTTTTTCCCTTTAGATGAACAGCCTCCACCAAGTCCATCTTCATTATAAATTAAAGTTTCTCCCTAACTAGAAAGATCAGAGGCTCCCGGGCTTTGTTCCACATCTGTTAAATCACTATCTCACCTGTTGTCACCACCAAATGCAGGAGACAAATACCATTCTTGTCAGTCTCATGTATTTCTGTATCTATGAAGCCCAAGATCGCCCAGTATGGGGTGAAAGGAATTTCCTCAACCTAATGGATAGTCACAAACTGCTACACCACCTCCCCAAAACTGTCTTTCTATAGACAGGACCACAAGCAGTGGTACAAATTTAGCTCAAGCTGTCCACATTTGAAGCAGTCTGTAGTTGGTTACAAGCCCATTCTAGTCAAGTGGGCTCTATGTATCACCTTGAGCCACATCTGAATGGATCTCACCACTGGCAAAAATTTATATGTTTCAACAGTTGCTTTTAGAATGGATGACAGGTCAGGGGTGAATCATCCGTGCCTCACTTGGTTATACTGGAAGCTGTACTTGCATAATTTAGGGGAAAGAAGGAATTTATATATATTCTGGTTATGTGCGCATCCTGTATCGTGGGTTCTGAGATCAATGTTTTAAACAGGGATGTCCATTCTGCCGGTGCAATAATGTTTTCTACTTCATGGACGTAGCATTGTGTCTGCAAATAATTAAGGTGTGGGAATTTATTTTCTAAGTCATGTAGTGAATGCATGTTGTGGTCTGTCGGGTGCATAATAGTTGACAGTGAGGAAATGCCTCCCCTATACCAGACTCCAAATATACTGTATGCTAGGAGGAACACCCCCCTAAAAAAAAAAGTTGTTTTTTTAATTAAATAAAGCCTTGGATAGTATTGTGGCTCCAGGTGCTTTAGGATGCACATATTAGTCCTGGTCTTCCAGGTCGTAAATAACAGTGGCTTCGCTTTGGGTTCATATGATATGTGTAACAAGTTCGGGAGAGCAATGTGGGTTACCAGTGATTGGTGCATTGTCAGGACAATGTCATAGGAAGTGGCCTGTGTCCGGTCTGAAATTATTCTAGCTAACGCTATACATCCTAATATTTTGTAACTGTTCTAACTGCTAGGAAGCTTCATTGTAACACACATAATGCTATGCAAATTAGCTTTATAATTTTATCGGGGCTGCCATCTTCATTTTCAATTGCCAACTTGTTCTCATCAACAGCTGCCATTTATAGCCCATAAGAGGAAAACAACAGCATGCAAAATGAAAAATAAGCACAAATGGTGATGCCATCTCTCACAATATTTATAATCATTTCTTTGTCTTTTCACCTACTTGAGTTGAATTTTTCACTTGGTGTGTTGAAGCTTTGCAGCCATTCTGAGCTGGATTCATTTTTTGAAGCTGGACTGGGATTGGCCCTGGAGGTACCCTGTTCCAAATATCCATTTAATATTCAGTATTATTAGCAGGGCATTCACCAAAATCTAATGGTTATCCTATCACAAACAAGTCACATGACCTGACTCTTTTGCATTAAAATTAATGCTCTGCTGTAGACTTTACATTTCAGTAGACTACCTTTTTGGACATGCCTCTTTACCTGTGCAGGTATTTCCTGCACCCTCGGATGAGCGTGTCTGCACATACCCTCTCTTGCTCATTGTTAGACTGTAGTTCCATGGGCCCAGTACATAAAATAATTCCAGGGCCCCACCCTCCAACAACCCTATGGAAATAGACCATAGTACTCTTCACTTTTGATGTCTTCTGCTGAACCATTATTGTGTTAGTGCCTGGGCCCACCACAGGATTTTCTGGCACTCTGGTGGGCGCAATCCAACACCGATCTTGCCGCTGCATTGTGCATCTGTTACGCTTGAATGAGCATTGAAACTGGTATGGCAACCCTCAGAGCCGGACTCTTTATGATGTCATGGTTGTAATTACTAGAAAGCTATATTGTGACACTCACAGTGCTCCGTTTATGTAGCTATCCTTACTATTTTGTGGGGTTGTAATATTGGTTTTCATTTGCCAACCTGCTCTCATCCAGGGAGGGAGAAAACAAAATGAAAATATTCACATACAAATAGTGCCAACATCTCTTGCAATATTTTCAATCTTTTTTTTCTTTTCATCTACTGCTGAAGTTCACTTTTACGATCTGGTGTATAATGTCAGAGTATTGATTTGAAGTCAGACTGAAGTCATCTGAAAAGATTCACCTTCAGCTAGATGTCTAATGGCCAAACATTTGAGGCAGACGGCTCATTTGCGTCTTGAAGAACTCTACTTCAGAATTAGAGAGTCCCCGGCGGCCCTCTTGAATAATGAGGAGGAGAAGTTCCAGGTGATCTGAGAACTCTGGGATACGTTCTGGGCTCACCATGATTTGTAATTCTCTGGAGGTATATTTTCCCCTATGACATTCTCCTCCCTTCCCTTATTTCCCCCTCTGATTTTAATTATGCTATGCTTAATTATATGACTGTTCTTGTTTTCTCCTAATTTCTTTCCAACGCCCAGCGTGGCATATTCTCTGTTAGCATTTTTACTTCATATTGCAGTTTTCGGTCATCTTGTTTTTTTTGTATATTTTGAAAAACTTTGATAAAAATTACAATTTAAAAAAAAAAAAAAAAAGAAGATTCACTCAGGTGTCCTACTCAGTAATAAACATATTATTGTCACCTCCTTCATGCAGAGGCTCATCTACTAATCATAGTTATACAACATTACAATGATGTCTGAATATTTTAACTGTAATCATTTGCTAGGTAAACTTAAAGGAGTTGTCCGGGATAAAATAAAAAAGAACTCCTAAACTAAACCCCCTTCCCCAGCCTAACTTCTAATTTACTTACATTAAAAAAAAATCTATAACTACCCATATCCCTGGGGCAGTCATGTGACCATCCCAGGCATACTTTCTGATAATCCGGTGATGTTCCGTTTCCCCTTTTCCGAAACGGAATGTCACCAATACTCTCCCCTCCCCTCCACCCCATCATACTTACATGTTTTCCTCTCTTGGAACTGCTCCTCCTCTTCTTTAACTCTGCTAGCACTTGCGTAGGCCGAAGGTGCCTCCGACACATGCACAGTAGAGATGGCTCTCCATCTCTACTGCGCAGGTGTCAGAGGCACTTCCGGTCTGTGCACGCGCTGTCAGAGGTGCCAGCCTGCGCACAGCCAGGACAGTGACAAAAAAGGAGGAGCCATTCCAGAAGGGAAGTCTAAAGAGGAAGACAAGTAAGTATGATGGGGTGGAGGGGTGGGCTGAGTTAGTTAGTTGGGAAGGGCTAGTAGTAGGTAGGCATAGCTAAGGAGACAGGGAGGGGGGTGTAAGGGAGTGAGAGAGGAAGGGGGGAGTGAGAGGGAGGTAGTGTGGAAGCTAGGCAGCAAGCTACATAGCAGGAAGCTACACCATGTAAACAAATGCAGAGGATGCCAGGAGCAGAGAAACTCAGAAATCACTCAAAACACTGCTAAAGGTATATGGGCATACTTATTAACCCATTAATAGCACTAATAGACCTTTTTTTTAAAAAAATATTTTTTTGCCCAGAAAACCCCTTTAACATATGCACCTTAGAATGCTGCATAAACAGAAAGTATAATTTCTTTTGAGTTATCCTTTGAAATAGCAAACAATTTCCTAAATGTTTGTACATAGTCTATTGTGTATTTCAACACAGGAGACAATTTTTTTCAACACTCTCACAGTAACTTGAATGACATACTAATACTTAATGACTTAAGTTATTGCGGAAAAAAAAAAATGGTGCAATGGGGGATGTGGTGGGACACCAATACACTTTTGAACACAAAGGCCTACATCCAAGTCAATGCTTGAGCTGCAGACAGACCTGCCAATCCAATATATTAGTGTTACCATTTATTGAATTAAGAGAGGTGATGGTGCAGTAGTAGAAGAGCAGTAGCAAGTGATGTAGCAGCTCTCTCCACATGGTGCACAGGATTAATTTTTTGGAAACTGAATTAAGACTGTCGTAAGAATCCATTGAAGATACAATATTATTGGTGGGTTAATCATCAAAATCTGACATGTCCTTTTACCTGTGCTGGTATTTCCATGTACCCCTGGATGCTCGTGCTGCACACACCCTCTCCTGCTCAGTGTCAGACTGAGGTTCCTTGGGTTTACCAGATAAAATTATTTTGGGGGCCCACCCTCCAACAACTCCTTGGAAAGAGTACCCTTCAAATGTGGATGTCTTCTGCTGGACCTTTATTGTGTTAGAGCCTGGTACCACCAGAGGATCCTCTGGTAATCTGGTGGGCCAGTCTGACTTTTTCATGGCTGCCCCCAGAGCCAGACCCTTTACAATGTCATGTTCGAATGGCTAAGGAGCTTCATTGTGACATGCACAGTGTTCCATCTATGAAAATAAGCCTTAAAATTTTATATGAGCTGCCATCTTGGTTGTCAAATGCCAACTTGCTCTCATCAACTTCTGCCATTTGTAGACCGCAAGAAGGAAACAGCAGCATACGAAATGTGAAAATAGAACACACAATAGTGCTCCAATAGACATCTCCAACTATATTTTTAATTTTTTCTTTGTATTTTCACCTAAATGCACTGAAATCCATTTCTAGGATCTGGCATATATAGTGTTGGACCGAGGTTCATTGAGCCCACCAGATAAAATGAACAAATTGCTTGGAAATAAACCATAGTATCCTTCAAATTTGGGTGTCTTCTGCTGGACCATTAGTGTGTCAAAGCTCGGGGTCACCAGAGGATCCTCTGTGTGATGTTGTTAGATGTTCTAATGTTCCCCAGTTGTGTGGTTATTTTGGTTCTGCAGTTGTGGTTTTTGTTCAGTCACTTGCATGTTTTGCCTAGCAATAGTGAAGTATTAGGGGGAGGAACAGACCAAATTGAGGCAGATACTACTGACAGAGCAGTGGAGAAAGGCATGGAATAAAGTTCTCTCTGACCCTGCAAGCGACTATTCCAATGTGGGTTTATTGGATATCACCAGCCTCTATACCTCAACAATAGTACTCTGGTGGGCCAGTCTGCTATTGCTCTTGCTGTAAAGCTTGAATGAGCAATGAAGCTGTCATGGCTGCCCTCAGAATAATTTATGATATCATGGTTCTAACTGCTAAGGAGCTTCATTGTGATATGCACAGTCTGCCTATACAAATTAGTTTTACCATTTTGTGGGGGCTACCATCTTGGTTTTCAATTTCAATTTCAATCCTCTGGTACTCTGGTGGGCTAGTCTGACACTGCTCCATCTACTGCCTTGTACATCTGTAAAGCTTGAATGAGCAATAAAATTATCATGGTTGCCCAAGAGCCAGACCCTTTATGATGTCATGTTCTAATGGCTAGGGAACTTCATTGTGACATGCACAGTGTTCCGTCTATGCAAATTAGCCTTACCATTTTGTGTGGGCTGCCATCTTGGCAGAGGCGTAGCTAGCGGGGGGGGGGGGGGGGGAGAGGGAGGCTACCCCGGGCCCACTGAATTTTTGGGGGGCCCACCCCGGGGCCGCCATTAATACATCCTTTATTTCGAACTAGATCGGTGCTTCCTTCAACTTAACAGTATTGTAAACCGCAAGCCAATACAGGCTTGCGGTTTACAAGACGCCGAGACCACAGACGATGTCTGCTTCTCAGCACGGGCGGTGCGATGACGTCACAACAACGCTCCATTCATCATCATCGCAGGTGAGTATGACTTTTCTTTTTGTTTTTTTAGCACAGTTATGGGTATATTAATAGTATAAGGGGTGGATAGGAGGGGGAAATATAACTATAAGGGAGGGTTCATTAGGGGGCATTATCATTATGACGATGGGGGGTCATTTATATAAGGGTTATTAGGAGGTATTATTAATACAAGGGGGAGGTTATTTATATAAGGGGCCATTAGGGGGCATCATTTATATTAGGAGGCATTATGAACATAAGGGGGTGGTCATTAATATAAGGAGCCATTAGAGGTGCAGTATTTATGTCAGGGTGAATCAGTGGCATAATATGAGGGTCAATTAATTTAATTAAGGTGGCACTTGGGTTTTAATAAGACTAAGGCCCCACATAGTGGGCTGCAGAAAAAAAAGGGCTGCAGGAAAAACCACAGCGGTAACATTGTGGTTTTTCTCGCAGCACTTTTCACAGAAGGTCCGTAGAGGTTTCCCCTGTTGACTTTCTGATTTCAATACACCTATATGGAAACCGCCAGTGTTTCTGTAGGTATAATTGAAATGCTTCAATTTCCAAAACCGCAACGGTTTTGGAAATCGCAGTGCATCTGCTGCACGTATTTTTCCGCAATGTGTGGATGGGATTTGCTAGATGTAAAATGCCGGGTTTTTTTCCTGTGGGTTTTCGCCACATGTGGCCCCCATACCCACGTTGCAGTAAAATATGTGCAGCCGATACCCTGCGATTTCCTGGGGAGTATAGTTGCAGCGGAAAGTACACCTGCGAACTTTCAGTGCAAACCCCCCCCGGAAAAACCCCCCCCCCCCCCCCCCCCCCTTTAAGGACCCCCCCCCCTCTCTACCCCCCCATGCGCTGTACTATCAGAGGGGGCGTTCCTGCCCCGCCGTGCCCCCTGGCCTGGGGGGACCCCCCCTAAGTACTGGTCTATGAACGATAACCGTCAGGAACGCCTAGCGTAGCTAGACTGTCAGGAACACCTTTCTGATAGTAAACTGTGAAACTAAGACCGCCGATATCTCCAGCCCCGGGGCACATACTGGGAAAGCCGGCAGTGTGTTGAATTCAGGGTGCTGTCGGCTTTCTAGCGGTATGTAAAACATCATATACATGAGGACGTGAAAGGTCCTCTTTAAGGAGTTTTACAGCTCATTTTTATTGATGGTCTATCCTCAGAATAAAACATCAATAAGAGATAAGTGATTCCCCACTGATCAGCTGTATGAAGGGGCTATGGCACCTGTTTATATCACACGCTGTCTGTTTATAGTGACCGTGTGATGTAATTACAGCCTTCTCACATAGACGTGTATAGGATGAGGCTGTAGTAACATTACATGGCCGCTATGAAAAGAATGACACTATGTAAACAGAGAAGGGGTCACAGCGCTTACACAGGTACCATGGTTCATTCAAACAGCTGATCCTGGTGGTCCGGGGTATTGGAACCCCAATAATTTATTTTCCCTTTTTTTCCTTTTAAGGAAACATCTGGGGCATTATTAATAAGGGGCAATATTTAAAGGGGTGCACAGGGAAGTTATTAACTTAAAGATACACTTGGGGGTATTATTCATTATGGGGGGTATATTATATATTTTATAATTGGGGTAGCAGCAGGATGGGGGCTTTGTGCAGGTGAGGACAATGTGGGTCAGGTGCCTGGAAAAGTGAGGAGCCAAAGATATCTGTGTTGCAAACTTTACAGAGACTGGAATAAGTGGTCATGGCCGTCCAGATAAAAGAGACGGGGAATGTGAAGGGTTGGTCAGAGACGTCACTGGTAAGTCACTAAATGCTACTGCCCTGTATTCACCTAAATCGTCTGCAGACCCCTGTGTAGAGCTGCTATATATACTACTATACGCTCACCGTATACTGATAGTGTCGGTATACGAACAAGTCCAAGCTGGGGGCCCACTTGGACATGTTGGCCCCCCTGTGCTGAACCCCTAGCTACGCCTCTGGCTCTTGGTTTTCAGTTGTCAGCTTGCTCTCATCAAAAGCTGCCATTTGTAGCAGCAAACAACAGCATACAAAATGAAAAATAAGCAGACACAAGTGGCACTGACATCTCCCGCAATATTTATTTTCTTTGTATTTTCAGCAACCTTCGTTAAAATTCACTTCTAAGATCTGGCATATACAGTATTATACTGAGGTTCCTTGGGCTCACCAGATAAAATTATACTGGGGGCCCACCCTCCAAAAAACATTGGAAATAGTCCATAGTACCCTTCAAATTTGGATGTCTTCTGGTGAACCATTATTGTGTCTCTGGTACTCTTGCGGCCCATTTAGACACTACTCCTGCCTGAGTGAGTATTGAAACTGTCATGGCAGCCCCGAGAGAAAGGAGCTTTATGATGTCATCAGAGGTGAAACCTGTAGCTCCAGGGTCCCAACACAAAATCTGTTACAGGCTGTGACGTAACTAGGAATGGCTGGGCCCCAAGGCAAAAATGTGACATGGGCCCCCCCAACCAAACCACATTCCCTGCATTCCTGCACACACTATTATGCGCCATAGTGGCCTCTACACACACTATTATGTGCCATAGTGGCCCCTACACACACTATTATGCACCATAGTGGCCCCTGCACACACTATTATGCCCCATAGTGGCCCTTTCACACAGTATTATGCCCTATTGTGGACCACCCATGAACAATTATTATACTCTGGGGTCTTCTCAGACCCCAGAGTATAATGATCGGAAGGGGGACCCAAGGGAGGATACAAACATAAAAAACAATGTTACTTACCTCTCCCTCGCTTCGGCACATTCCCCACTACTTTCGGCCCTCTTCAATGTTGGACCAGAGGTCAGATGAGCCAGGCTGGCATCATTATGGGACGTCACCAAAGGGGCCCGAAAACTGCTGGAGAACAGGAGAGGTAAGTAACATTGTTTTTTATGTTCCCTCACCTTCCCTGGACCTAATGATAGCAGTGTTTGTGGGGTTTATGGGCCCGTGGGCTCACTTACTGATCCCCGTTCCTGCTCACAGCCACCTCCACTTCCGCAGAAGGGGAAGCGCAGGCGGCCGTGAGCAGGGGCGGGGATTGGTAAGTAAATAGGGTTCGTTACCTGCTGGGGTTACCCCCTAATGTCTCGGGCCCTGTGGCAGCCGCTTACCTCTGCTACCCCGGTATTTATGCCACTAGTTACAGGGCCTCCCAGTTACCATGTACTATCTATAAAACCGGTTTGTCTCATATTGTAGAGGGGTTTTAGGGACCTTCTAGCTCCAAAAACTGGTAGCTCTATTGTGGATTCTGTTGGATTGTTTGGGTTCTCTTGATATTCTTCCAATCAAAAAATGGAAACCATGACAGGAAACAGACTCCATTATAATTCAATGATGCCAATCAGGTATTGGTGGATCCATCATGTATATAGATATGGCAGTGCATTATGGTTTATGTTAGTTACAATTGGAAACCATGAGTCCAGTGTGAATGGACTCTCAAAAAGACACAGTTACGCACGTGGACAAAATTGTTGGTACCCCTCGTTTAATGAAAGAAAAACCCACAATGGTCACAGAAATAACTTGAATCTGACAAAAGTAATAAGATATAAAAATTCTATGAAAATGAACAAATGAAAGTCAGACATTGCTTTTCAACCATGATTCAATAGAATTTTTTTAAAAAAGAAAACTCATGAAACAGGCCTGGACAGAAATGATGGTTCCCTTAACTTAATATTTTGTTGCACAATCTTTTGAGGCAATCACTGCAATCAAACGATTCCTGTAACTGTGAATGAGACTTCTGCATCTCTCAACAGGTATTTTGGCCACTCCTCATGAGCAAACTGCTCCAGTTGTCTCGGGTTTGAAGGGTGTCTTTTCCAGACGGCATGTTTCAGCTCCTTCCAAAGATGCTCAATAGGATTTAGGTCAGGGCTCATAGAAGGCCACTTCAGAATAGTCCAATGTTTTCCTGTTAGCCATTCTTGGGTGTTTTTAGCTATGTGTTTTGGGTCATTATCCTGTTGCAAGACCCATGACCAGTGACTGAGACCAAACTTTCTGACACTGGGCAGCACATTTCTCTCTAGAATCCCTTGATAGTCTTGAGATTTCATTGTACCCTGCACAGATTCAAGACACCCTGTGCCAGATACAGCAAAGCAGCCCCATAACATAACAGAGCCTCCTCCATATTTCACAGTAGGGACAGTGTTCTTTTCAAGATATGCTTCATTTTTCCATCTCTGAACATAGAGCTGTTGTGTTGTGCCAAAAATTTCGGTTTTTGTCTCATCTGTCCATAGGACATTCTCCCAGAAGCTTTGTGGCTTGTCAACATGAAGTTTATATATTATTACTTTTGGCAGATTCAACTTATTTCTGTGACCACTGTGGGTTTTTCTTTCATTAAACGAGGGGTACCAACAATTTTGTCCACGTGTGTATAACATTAAATAAATATTAAATAAAACTACATAATAATAATCATCATAACAAGTCAGTTATGTAGTTGTACCTGTTTGTCATATATCTTGTAGTGAAATTACCCAACTACTGAAGTTCTACTTGTACATCAAGACTTTTGTCTGCCTCGCGATCTCTAGATATATGGTAGGAAATTACCTGAATTTCCTAATATCCTGACATGTTTATACTAGGTTCATACTAGCTTCCGTCTATCCGTTGTTCACTCAAAATACTGCTAAAGGTATATGGGTGCATTTATTAACCCATTAATAGCACTAACAGACCTTTTTTAAAAAAAACAAAAAAAAACAAAACAGTTTTTGCCTGGAAAACCCCTTTAATTTTTATTTCATCCCAGTCAACCCCTTTAACTTTTTGTATTTTTTTAAACACAGAAAACCCCACCTATATAACAGATAGGGTATGAGAGTATGGGTATGAAATTTGCACCTACTGTATGTGTGTTTTGGAGACAGAGAAATTAGATTGTGAGCCCCATTGGAAGCAGTGACTGCTGTGAATGATTACAGACTGCATAAGGAATATGGTGGTAACAGGAAATACATAAATAAACAGCTCTTTTTTTTTTTTTTTTTTTTTAAATATATAAAGAAACTAATACAACTAGACCACTAGATGTCAGTCCACCCTTGTAACAGATGCAGAAGTATCTGTATGATCCTGTAATGCTATGACTCCACACTTGACTTCTTTAACCCCTTTCCACTGTGATGAATTTTTGATTTTTAATTTTTTCCTTTCTTCCTTCCAAAAGCCATAACTTTTATATTTTCCTTTCACATACTGGTATAAAGCTAAGGTCACACGTAGCGAGCCACAGCCGAAAAACACACAGAAAAGACAGCGACAGAAACACATTGCAGGATTTTTCACAGAAAGTGTGCAGAGTTTTACTCTGCGGACTTTCTGTCTTTATTATACCTATACAGAAAACGGCAGCATTTTCGGAGATATAATTGACATGCTGCGATTTACAAAAATGCTATGTTTTTTGAAATTGCAGCATTTCCACTGAGGATTTTTTTTTCTGCAAAGTGTGGATGGGATTAGCCAGAATTTGCAGGTACTATAATGCGCAGCCTTTTTTTCTGCGGCATTTTTGTTGCAGCCAAAAGGCTGTATATTCGCAATTTTGGGACTCCGGCCTAAAGGCTTGTTTTCTATCATTAAAAAAACAGGGATTCTATCATTAAAAAAACATTTTAAACTCAAAGCACGTAGGAATAGCCTTTAGAAAGGCTATCCATCTCTTACCTTTATTTTGCAGGTCCGCGCCGGCGTTTTTAATTTTTCCTCTATTCTTCATTACGCTAATTGTGCTCAGAGCACAGCGTTGTCATCGATTCCAGCGCCGCCTCTCTCTTCTGTTTCTGATGCGTCTCCTCCTTCGGCTTGGACAGAGCCGACTGCGCATGTTCTGTCGGCCATTTTGTGGTGGTCTTGTGTAAGAGACCACCGCAAAATGGCCGACGGAACATACGCAGTCGGCTGTTCCATAGGCTATTTTGAGGTGGTCTCGTGTAAGAGGAGGAATGAATTGGAGGAGACACGTCAGGAACAGAAGACAGAGGCAGCGCTGGAATCGATTACTAAGCTGTGCTCTGAGCACAGGGGATGCCCCTTGTGCTCTCTGAGCACAATTAGCATAATGAAGAAAAGAAGAAAAATTCAAAAACGGCAGCACGGACCTGCAAAATAAAGGTAAGAGATGAATAGCCTTTCTAAAGGCTATTCCTACGTGCTTTTAGTTTAAAAACATTTTTTTTAATGATAGAATCCCTTTAATATTTTACTGGGAATCCACAAAAAAAATTCTAAAGGGGGTGGAATTGGGAAAAAAAGGCTCAGCTGCACCATTCTCTTACAGGTTTTGTTTATACAGTGTTCACTATGCAATAAAAACTACAGGTTACCTTTATTCTGAGTCAAAACAATCCTGGTGATACCAAGATACTTTTTTTTGTTATAATTTAATACCTGTATAAGGCTAAGGTCCCATGTAGCGGGCCACAGCAAAAAAGCGCTGTAGGAAAAACTGCAGTAGCAATGCATCGTGGTTTATCCAGCAGCGTTTTTCACAGAAAGTCCGCAGAAGTTTCCTCTGCGGAATTTCTGTTTCCATTTTACCTATAGGGAAACTGTTGGCATTTCCGAAGGTATAATTGACATGCTGCGATTTCCAAAACTGTGATGGTTTTTGAAATTGCAGCATGTCCGCAGCATGTATTTTCCACAATGTGTGGATGGGATTCTAGCGAATTCCATCCACTTTGCAGGGACTGTAAAACGTTGCGTTTTTTTCGGCAGTGTTAACACCACGGGCAAACTGCAGCGTTTATGCCACGTGGGGTCTCGGCCTAAAAATGTAAAACTTTTCTAAGGGGACGTTCACACTACCGTTGGTGACCGTCAGTAGTGTCCGTTGCTATTGTCCGTTACAAGATTTTAGCATCTGACACTAGCTGAACCGTCAGAAATCCGTTAAAATTTCCATTCATTTCAATGGGTTTTTATATTGTGTCCGTTTGTGTCCGTTTACACCAAATCCGTCAGAAGTCCGTTTTTTTTCACGGACAAAAAAATCCTATATGCAGGACTTTTTGTCCATTTGAAAAAAACGGATTCTTGACGGACAGCAAGTGTCCGTTATTTTTTTAACATTGAAGTCTATGGGTAATGGACTTATAACGGACAGTAACTGATAGCCATCAGTTACTGTCCATTATTTTATGTCCGTTTATTTTCCCTGCGCATGCTCAGAAAGGAGAAACAAACCAAAAAAAAAACCATTAACAGTGTTAAAGAGGACCTTTCGTGTCCTCAGGCACATGCGGTTTTAAATACCGCTAGAAAGCCGACAGCACGCTGAATTCAGCGCACTGCCGGCTTTCCCGGTATGTGCCCTGGGGCTGGAGATATCGGCGGTGTAAGTTACATGGTTTACTGTCAGAAAGGCGTTCCTGACAGTCTAGCTGCGCTGCGAGGAACGCCCTCCCCGACACTTCTCGTTCGTTCATAGACTTGTACTGAGGGGGCGTTCCGCACAGCTGAGCGTCATTGCTGTCCTGTAAGGAACGCCCCCTCTCTCTGAGCTCGTCTATAGTGCTGTACTGTCAGAGGGGGCGTTCCTTACTGCCCGGCGATGACGCTGTGAGGAACACCTTCATAACGGACTCCAACGGTAGTGTGAACCTTGCCTAAAACATGTCTTCATGACATTGCCATATTTTGACCCCCATAGAGCTATGTAGGGACTATTTCTTTTGCAGTTGTGTGACATTCCCTTACATCTGTCACTATTTTCTTCTGCCATCTACTTCTTGCTAACATACTGTAGATCTGGAAAGTTAGCAACACATGAGTATGGCAGCAATGTAAAACTGAACTTGGGGATTGTTACTACAGAGACACATTTATCTTCATGGAAGCTGTAAACATAAAACAAGATATGTTTAATATAATTATTTGTGAAGTTTTTTTTTTTAGAAGCATCTGAGAAATACAAAAAGTGGAAGCTTCCTTTTAAAAATCCTAAAAAAGTAAAGGCTCCGGAAAGCTCAAACTGACAGCTTGCTTAGGCAGCAGAAAGGCTAGAAGTGTTCCTCTGTCTATATTTTCCACCAAAACGTTGCAGAAAGAGAATTTGTAGTACACGGCATTTGTTGACAGATATATTGTGCTTTTGTGCACATTAAAATCTGCTGAAGCGATTTCCTCCATCACCTCTTTCAGAACAATGCTGGCGATAATCTACAAAATTGTGGACTTTTTGCTTTGTCAGCTTTCAGGAATTTTAACATTCTCGGACATATGTTCATTAATGTACTGAACTGAGAACAAAGGTTTATTCATTATCATGCCTGACAGACTTTACCAGATAAGCATAGTAATGTCTAATGGGCTCATTTTTTTTTTATGTTTATGGAGGAGCATATGTAGCTTGTTCACAGTTGCAGTTTTTTATTACTTTTTTTTTAAGGCAAAAACAGGTGAAGTAAAAAAAATTCTTTACTTTTCTTCTGTTTTACATCCTCTCAAAGTCTCTCTTTCGACATGAGCTGTTGTTTTAACAAATTTTACAGTATATACTTTAAAAAAAAATGAAAATTTGACCCTTAATTCTTCAAAAAAGTTACCCAAATGACAGAAATGCTTTTAAGAATTCATGCAAATATTGCACCAAAGTTGCACTGTGAGAAACTGGTATAAAAGTAAGGGGGCAGATTTATGAAGGCTGCTCTTCACATCCCCTGCATTGGCAAATGGTGCACCTCATTTATTAGGAGGTACAGGCCTTCTCATAACTCAGGCACACCCACCGCAGGGCTGAAGTCTATGCCAGCTCATGTAGATTTCAGGGATCATTTACACCAGTAAGCCAGAGTAAATCTGTCAGGGTGGTGGTTCCATCCAAGGCATGCCTCTTCCAGAAAAGTGTTGAGGGATGTGCAAAAGTGAAAAAATGTGCATATTTTATATATAGCCACGAGAAAGACAAAGTACATGCTCTTTGAATTCTATGGTTTTGTGTATCAGGACAAAGAGTGATTGGGGCAGCATGGTGGCTCAGTGGTTACTACTGTGACTTTGCAGCACTGTGTCCTGGGTTCAAATCAAGCCAAGAACAATATCAGCAAGGAATTGTACATTCTCCCTGTGTTTGGGATTTCCTCCCACACTCCAAAGACATACTGATAGGGCATTAAGATTGTGAGTCCTGTATGGGACAGTCACTGACAATATTTTTGTATTGCTGTGGAAAATTGCAGACACATTGCAGAAAAATATCCACAGTGGACATGCTGGCGTTTTCTGCATACGTATAATTGAAGCAGAAAGTCTACAGATGAAACTCTGCAGACATTTTGTGAAAAGTGCTGTGGGAAAAACTGTGATGCGTTTCCGCCGTGGATTTTTCCTCAGTGCTTTTTGGCTGCGAATCACTACATTGGGCCTTAGCCTCAAGGAGTTGGCAGAAACAAAATTTTGATTATTTATACCAGAAAACTGGTGCAAATAACAGATAAATCGTATTCAGAATTTATGTTATGGCACATGAACATAATGAGATGTGCCAAAATTATTAAGAGGTATGTATATACTGTACCTAAGTGACTTGTATGGATAATGCATAGCATGGGGGAAATATTGTTACTTGTATATATACGGTATCATGGACAGACAATGGCGGGAGACATCACCAGCTGCACCTGCTCCATTCGCTAACATTATGTTGAAGTAAAATTACTGCTATAAGGAGTATCTCAGACTACTGCTTCCTCTACTCATTTTAAACAGATGTATAAGGTGGTGGTGCAGCCCCTTCAGATGTATTATGAACCACTGTACATCATGTACTATTTACAGCACTGCTATATGTGTGAGGATCTGTACTGCAATAGGTCCTTAATGTCCCCTTTTCCAGGTCTTCAAGTAAATGGAAGAGTATGCTGCATTGTTCCTGTTGTAATAGGATGGCGCTATAGATATTTTATATATGTATAAGATTTCTGCATTCAATCACTCAGGTGGCTGTGAGAGTCAGAAGATGTGGGCTAATGGGTCTCTGCTGAGGTGAAGTGCTGCACGGCTTAGCAGATACAAATTTGTACAAATTGCCCCAGCATCTGCTTGGTCCTGAGAAGCTGTATGTCCAGTCTGGTAAAGTCTAAGATAGAAGTGGGATGGGCGAGCAGAGTGTTTAGGTGCAGAACCTGTATTGTAGTAGAGCGAAGGAAGTGAGTGAAGGGAGACCTGGCCAGTTTGACTCATTTAGAGCATGATGAGTGACTGCTACCAGCCATAAAGTCTGGAATGAAGACTGTTCTCTGGCACTGAAAGACAGTTTGCAACCACAGATGTCTAAGGCTTGTTTGTAACCGCCAAGCTGGTATCCCAAAGATAGTAAAGTTGAATTGCTTGTATTGCACCACGTGCCTCTGTTACTGTTTTTTATTCCACCATTAAAGTCCTTTGGTCCTTGTCCCACTTAGGACCTACCTCACTTGACAAGCAATGAATAATTCCCAGACATTAGGCTACATGGTGATGGCCTTTTGCTCAACGATGCCATACAAGTCACGTGATCAGAAACATTTGTGTAAGTTGTCTGTGAATTTTGATTTCAAATTCCCAAAAAAGTTGGGGCGCTGTGTAACATGTAAAGAAAACAAGAATGCAATGATTTATAAATCTCATATAACCATATTTTATTCACAATAGAACATAGAACACATATCAGAAGGTGAAAGTTAAACATTATTCCATTTTGTTTGAAAAAATTAACTAATTCAGAAATTGATGGCAGCGACACATCCCATGTCTACCATTGTGTAGGATCCCTCTTCTTTTTACAAAAGACTGTAAAGATGTGGGAAGTGAGGAGACCAATCGGTGGAGTCTTGGGAGAGGAGTGTTGTCCCATTCTTGTCTGATGTAGGATTCTAGCTTCTGAATAGTCCTGGGTCTTCTTTACTGGATTTTTTGTTTCATAATGCACCAAATGTTTCCTATTGGTGAAACTTCTGTACTGCGCGTGGTCAATTCAGCACCTAGACTCTTCTTCTGTAAAGCCATGCTGTTGAGGTGGGTGCAGTATGTGGTTTAGCATTGTCTTGCTGCAAATACAAGGACTTCCCTGAAAGAGATTTCTAGATTGGAGCATATGTGTTATGGTGGAAATGCAAGGGCAAATAGCAGCAAAAACAGAAACTGGCTGATAACAGCGAGCAGAAGAGCAAGCGGTTTAAGAGCAGCACAGCACTGTGAGATAGAGACAGATCCCCAAATGCCTTCACCAGCGCTGGCCGCAAGGCCAGTTGGGCTTTGCTGAATTTCGGTGTCCGAATTATCACCACCAGGAACTGTACCGGAAATAAACGCGCCACTAACTGACACCACAGAACCCACAAAAAACTTACAGGGAAGATCGGAAACAGAAGAATATTCAACCAAGCAAAGGGTCAAAACCACAAGAGGCAATCAGAGGCCGAATCAGGAAACAAAGCGATATTCAATAGAAAGCCAAGGGTCAAATCCGAACGGTATCAGCGGGTATAACTGGTAAAACCAGAAAATAACCCGAGGCTCAGAATGAAGCAATCCATTACACACACAGGTCTTGAGCCAAACTTGAGAACTAAATTAGAAGTCACATGTGTCAGGAGGAAGGGGTCTTATATATGCCTCCTCAGCTACTAATTGGACAAGCCCAGGGAACGTTCCAAACTGCGGAAGCTTGCCAGGTTGACTCGGTAACCTTAAAGGTATAGCAGCTGAATGGAGAATCCTGACAATATGATGTTCTAAAACCTGAACATTGATAGTGCCTTTCAAGATGTGTAAACTGCCCATGCTATAGGTACTAATGTAATCCATATTATCAAAGAAGCAGGTTGTTGAACTGTGCACTGATAACAAGCTGGATTGTCCCTCTCCTCTTGAGTCCGCAGGACACAGCATCTGTAGTTTCCATAAGGAATTTCACATTTTGATTCATCTGACCACAGATGAGTTTTCCATTTTGCCTCAGTCCATTTTAAATGAGCTTTGAACCAGAGAAGACAGTGGTGTTTCTGGATTGTGTTGATACATGGATTCTTCTTGCATGATACAGCTTTAACTTGCATTTATGCATTGCATGGCAAATAGTTTTTCGAACAATGATTTCAGGAAGTATTCCTGAGCCCATGATGTGATTTCCATTAAATTCATGCTGTTCTTAATGCAGTTCTGCCTGAAGGTCCCGTAGATCACGAGCATCCAATATTGGCCATCAACCAGGTCCTTGTATACATGGATTTCTTCAGATTCTCTGAATCTTTTGATAATATTATGCTCTATAGATGGTGGGATATTCTGAAATTGTTCAACAAATTTTAGATGCAGTTTTTCATAGATTGGTGAACCTCTTACTGTACCTCTCTAAGATTCTCTTTTTATACACATCATCAGACTTAGCTGAAAATTGACCCTCTAGCTGTTTTTCCTCAGTACCACTTACTTTTCCAACCTTTTGTTAACCCTGTCCCAACTTTTTTGAGATGTGCCATCAACTTCTAGATAACTTTATTTTTTCAAATGAAATGGAAAATGTCTAACTTTCACCTTCTGATATGTGTTCTATTGTATAACTTTCACCTTCTGATATGTGTTCTATTGTATAACTTTCACCTTCCGATATGTGTTCTATGTTCTACTGTGAATAAGATATAGTTATGGATCATTGTATCCAGATCATTGTATTCTTGTTTTCTTTACATTTTACACAGCTTTTTTGGAATTGGGGTTGTATTATAGTGCTTTGAATTGGTGGGAAAAAAACAGCCAGATTTCTTACAAGTTTCAGGCAAGCTTCAATCATACCCACCTTGCATTGCGGATTATGGAGGCAAAGTTGTATGCAACTTGTAACCAAAACTCCAAACAGGTTTAGATTTTTGCAACAGCCGTGTCATATATTGTAATGTGACCAGATCAACAATCACTAACCCTAACTTAAGTGGCAGATCATGCTGTATGAAACCATGCCACTAATTTTGCCTGTAATTTTTCTGCAAAAGGCAACCATTAGTGGATTAGGTACTCTATTACACCTTCTGCCCAACTAGCTCACCTTTCTGTTATCCCTGGTAAAAATTTCTGAAGTGAAAAAGGACCTCCTTTGACATTTCCTCACGGCTGCCAGATCGGTCATTCCCAGACACTGGCATAGTGCTGTCACTCCCACATTAATGGAATTGCTTCAGGAGCTTCTCCATGTATGGAGAATGGAGACCCTGGTGGCAGAGGACTCTCCCTACGCCTCTACATATGCTGAACTCTGGAAGTTGTGAGTGCTGTTTCAGAGATCCAATGAGTTCTCTAACCTCTTCTGATAACCTTTGGGCTTTGGCCTTGGTTCCCCTCTGGATTGTTTCCCCTTCCAGTTGTAGCCTAGTCTCCCTTTCTACCCCTCTGTTTCTCCCCTTTGTGGTACTGTTATGTTCGTTTGTCTGTCTTTCCCCTGTCTTTGGCACCCCTATCATGGGGCCTGCATCAGTCATTTCTCCTATTGGGGGGCCCCCGGGGGGGGGGCCCGGGGGGGGCCTCGTGTTGCATGATAGTTACCTACGGTGCAGGTCCAGGACAATAATACCTCATCGTGGTCTTGGTGGTAACCATAATGTAGATGCTTACATGCTGCATTATTACTATTTTGTCACTTAGAAAATAATGTTCACTAATGTGTGTGAAAAATCCATGAGAGTAATGAGTAAGGGTAAGTTCACACCAAAGTTAATAATGTCCATTGCTCTCATCTATGATAGGATGTTAAAGGGAATCTGTCAGGTCAATGTGGGATACTAAACCACCCACAGGTCCTTATAGACCTGGGGTTTAGTGTACCAGATCGCCCTGTTGTAATGCAATCCGCAGGCGCATTAAAAATAAAAAACCTTTATACTTACCTAGCTAAGGGTCCGATCGACGCTGTTTGGTGAGATCAGTGCGGCTTATTCATGAGGCTCGCCTCCCGGCGCCTGCGCTGTTCTTCAGTGAAGCCAAAGATGGACACCTCGGCTTCACTGCGTATTTGCGAGGCATGCGCAGTAAAGCCGAGGTGTACTCCTCTGGCTTCATTGAAGAACTGCGCAGGTGCGGGGAGTACAGCGGCAGGGTGAGTATAAAGCTTTTTAATTTTTAATGCGGCCATGGATTGCATTATAACAGGGTGATTTGGGACACTAAACCTTAGGTCCATATAGACGTGTGGGTGGTTTAGTGTCCCAAATTGCCCTGACAGATTCCATTAAAGGCAATAGAGTGAGTGATGCAGATGGAGCATGGTCCATGATGGACGCTTTCTTCTATCATGCTTGTTCACTTTTGTGACTGAAGAAAAAGTCGTACCTGCAGGTTACAAAAGTATACAAACCTGAAAGAAGACAGTGCCCATCATGTTTACTACATTACAGTGAATGGGAATGGACGGCAGCCAGAGGGGGCTCCATCTACATCTGTCACTCTGTTGCCGTTAATGTCCGTTGTTCTTATCCTATGACATAATTATAGCAATTAATAATGGTAGTGTGAACACACTCTTACTGACTCAGGGTTCAGACTCACTGACTTCTACTTATAAGTCTGAAATCCTGGCCAAGCTCTTCACAGAAGACGCTGAGAAGAAAGTATAAATCATAACCATACATGGGTAAAATGTCAGGACAGATGACCAAGTGTGTGATGAAAAGGGGTGAATCTTCCTGGTCAAATATACAGCCATACTGCATACAAGGAGCACCATATTGATACCTATGCAAAGGTACAGCTATATAGGCCTTATTCACACAACAGTGAAAAACAGGCATGCTTTTTTTTTTTTTTTTTTTTTTCTTAATGGCCGTCAGAAGGCTGTTTTAAAAACAATGAGAGTAAAGGAGTGTGTTCACATGTCTGTTTTTTTTTTTTTTTTTGATAGACCAAAAACGTCAGTTAAAACAAATGACATGCTGTATTTTTTGGCAGACAAAGGCGCAATGGAAATCACTGGATTAGTTTTTATTGGGTGTAAAATAGATGAGGTCCAAGTAACAACCGTTAAAAATGGATTAACCATTAACTTCACTGTCTATGAATGGGGACTATTCACAACTGATATTTTGACGGTCTGTTGTAATGGACTGTTAAAATATAGGTCATGCTCTATTTTTTCATGATCCGTGAAAATGGGAACCCCTCGGGTAAGAAAATGGCCATTTTCACCCACCATCGTCCGAACACAGGCTTAGGCTTTTATGCACACAGGCAAGTGTGCAGTCCGAGTGTGTTCTGATATATTGTAGGACCTGCTCTAAAAATATCATAATGGAACAGAACATCTGAACACACTCGGACTGCACACTCGGTAGTGTACATGAAGCCTGAGGACTTGACATGGCGCAAAATGAAGAGGAATCAGCTGCAGAATCTGCAGCAAGATCGAGCAGGACACTTGTTTTTTTCAGCATCCTGCTGCGATCTCTGACTCCCATTGAAAACAATGGAGGGCAGATTCCGGGCTGAATCTGCTGCAGAAACTGTCCCAAAATCTGCGGCAAATTCCTACATGTCAACGTAACCTTAAGGTCCATGCACACGCCTGAGTTGGGGGCCAAGTTTATCATGGAATGCAGTCAGAGGACCCTCAGAGTGACATCCAAGTGTATTCCATGATACATTCAGGTCTATGGAGCTTCCAGGTCCATTCTGTTTGGATATCATGAAGCAGAATAGGACCTGCTGTATAACCATCCGTGTTATCAGTACGGAACGGACGCGGAAGGCCCATAGATATCAATGAATCAGTAACGCAGTCGTGCATTCTTTGATAAACTTGGCCTCCAACTCAGATGCATACACGACAATGTGCATGGACTCTTACCCGCCACTAATCATGGCACCTGTTTAGGGGTTAATAATAGTGACTATTAGTAAATACGCATGCCTATGCACGCACTGCAGTACAGCTGTAAGGACACTAGGGGGCAGATCACCAGCTGCAGGCGCCCGTGCCCCCCATTTTCCCAGCTCCATCCTCTGTAGCCTCCGCCGGCAGATGCAGATATGTAAATTAGCGAGCCGCTGGTCGTCCAATGACGTGAGCTGTCAACACCTGACAGAAACCACGCCCCTCTATATAAGCCGAGGAGGCGGCGCTGTCTCCCCCCACTCTCGGGCATCTTCCTCCGTGCCCGCGCTTCCTGTGCTCTCCCCTGCCGGCTCAGTGCGCGGTCCCGAGTTCTCACTGTGCGAGGTGTAGGCGGGGGCGCGCCGGGCCGGAGGAGACACATCCAGTCATAACCCGGTCACGTTACAGCTAAGCTCACCGGGCCGGGGTTCCTCCGCTTCTCGTTGGGTCCGGGCGTTGCCCCCTACTCTCTGGGGAAGATGCCCGCCGTGTCCAAGGGAGATGGGATGCGGGGCCTGGCCGTGTTTATCTCAGATATCAGGAACTGTGAGTATTCGGGAATGCCGGGCAGATATGGGAGAGAGAGAGAGAGGGAGAGACATCATTATTAGAGCAGGGACCGTTAGCGGCGCTTGTCCCGCCAGGGGGCGCTCTTCTAATGGCTCCCTATGGTCGCTGGTGCTGAGAATTAGGGGGGCACTTACATTGTACCAGTCAAGGCCATTTTACCCTGTGAATCCAGTGAAGGTCAGTAGGTGGGATATATTGAAATGAAGTGCACAGTCTGAACTCTGGCCAATGTTCTCCCGTCCTGCGCATGATATCTGGAGACAAGGTCATTTTTGCTACAATGTTGATAATTTTTCATTGGAAAGTGTCAGAATCTGCATCTGATGGTGTACGCCATGTCCGGGTTGTCACCTGCAGGCTCCTTGTGTATTCTGGATAACACCGCGCCTGTTTTTACAGATGTGCCCTGTATAAATCGATAGGGGAAGGGCCATAAATCATGAATAAGTTCCTGATCGATTCTGTATTTACTCCGAGCCGCTAAGGTGCCTGCAGAAATCGATCATGTTCAGCCATTTATTAGGTCTAGCTGTCTGTGGGAAAGCTGGGTGACAGCTGGTCTGATGAGCCTCACCCATCTTTCCTACAGTGCTGACCAGAGGATGGTACATGCTACAGGTTCCTATTGGATTTGAAAATGGCTGCCGTGTCCTGGACCAGAGTACCATCCCTATAGTGGACCACGACCACTGCGCTCTTAGCTTGGATACGTTATCATCATGTTGAGTAGACATAGCATGTAATGTAGAACCTGAACAGTCGGAATGGGCAAAGGGAACATCTCTGTAGATTATATATGGTCTTTTAAGGTTTTTTTACTTTTATTTTTTATTGATTTGCTTTCATCCTCTTCAGGTACTTTATGTACAAGGTATTTTCTACCATATGTCTTTTTTTGATCAGTAGGAGGATCAGATCTTGTAATACGGGAGGGGAGCCATCTCTGATATTTGCTGAAAAATCCCTTTAAGGCTAAGGCCACAGTATGTTGAAAAATTCTACTCCTGGCTTTAGCTCAAAAAACACAGTAAAATCTGTGAAAAACAAAAACGCAGCATTTCTGCAGCATGTGGCCTAAAGGGGTTGTACCAAGTTTTGTACTGGTCACCTTTCCACAGGATTATAACCTAAATAAAATCGTGGGCATTTTACATCGATTATGATTAATGGCGATTATTTTGGTTAACATCCCCTTTAAACCACGTTTTTTTTATAGTAAGAGTACGTGTTTGGCGAACCTCACAACATTTTGTCTTGCAAGGTTCGCCTGGCTGTTTTGTTTGGGACGAACACGGCCAATCCAAAACTATTATATTCTGGGGCCTCTTTAGACTGCAGACTATAATAAGCGGAGGCCCAGGGGAGGTGATCAAACTTAAAATACAGTGTTACTCACCTATCCTGGGCTCCGGTGTGGCTCCCTGTTCTCTTTGGTGCTTCTGCCTGCTGTCAGAGACTGCTGAGGCCTGTCATTGGACTTCAGAGTATAATAGCATTTCCGATTCGGATGTGTTTGGTCCAAAAGAAAATGCAGGAAGAACCTCACAAATATTGTTATAACTGGACCCAAATAATTGGTGAACAAAATCACATTGCTTATCCTGGTTGACAATCAGTTTTGGTTACTTTTCTATTAATTGCCCAGTCCTAGGATAAATGGAAATAATCTGATTGCTGGGGGTCTGCTGGGCCTTTCACCCTTCAAGAGAACAGGGGTCCCTTGTTCCCCTGTGTGAATTCAACCTTATTTGAGTATGCACACCATTCATCTCTATGGGACTGTGGAAGATGGATCGCTGTACTTGACTTTTCTATCAGTCCTATATAATATATATATATATATATATATATATATATATATATATATATAAATATATGTTGTGCGCCAGCACAACATATGCTGCTATAAATGTCTGATAGATGTGGGGTCCCACACCTTTTCTCTAAAAAGAACCCCTAAGGCTCCGTCACATGATTCTCTATCACTGTCAATTCTGACAGTCAAATCCAGGTGGGGTTATCCAGATACAGCTTAGCACATTATTGTATCCTGTTTCTACAACTCACATTCACTTCTATGGGAGTTACAGAAGGCGTAGCTCAGATGTCTATGCTGTGTATGTAAATCCTGACCACCACTGACCGTATGGATTTGTCAGTGGGAATGGGGATGTGACGGAGTGGGGTGACAGTGCCTAGGGGGGGTTCATGTTAGCGATAGGTCTATCAGACATTTATGACATATCCTGTGATGTGCTACAATTGTCTTTTTGTGGGCAAACCCCTTTAAGCAACAGTGGGTTATAAATGACACAGTATGACGTTGTGATGAGTAGAAACACAATCTCTTTCCCTTGTAGCACTAAAGGTGCCTTTTAGGGTATATTCACACATGACTGATTTGCTGCAGATTTTTCTGAAAACTCATCTGAATGGAGTTTGTAGAAATCTATGCAAATGTTGCAGAAAATTTCCTATTAAGGCTATGTTCACCCGAAGTCTGAGATTTTGAGATATAATCCACCTTAAAAAACACCCCCAACTTTCCCATTCATTTAAATGGCGGTCAGGTTTTTTCCTCTAGCTCATTTTTCAGCTGATCTATCCTCAGGCGGATTCCGTTTTGCAGAACCCATTGAAACGAAGGGGCGGAGGGAGAAAATGCCAGCGTTAATTTCAATGGGCTTTGCAAGGCGGAATTCGCCTGAAGATGGAGAATGACATTTTTTTTTCTCTAGCTGAAAAAATCAGCTACAGGAAAAAAAAATCTGTGTAATTCCCATTGAAATGAGAGAGAGTTGGTGTTTTTTGAGACTGATTCCGCCTAAAAAATCTACCTGCAAAAAACTCTGTGTGAAGTTATCCTAAGGCAAGTTCACTTATTTTCATTTGCAGGAATTTTTGGGACCTTCACTGGCCATAAATAGCGGGCTCCCATGTGCCTCCTATCTAAATGGTGTAGTGGTCACACAAGGATGCTGCGCCTTCTTTCATCTCTGTTGGAATACAAAAGAGAAACCAGCTGTTTGAAGAGGCCACAACACTCTTACCAAGTTCGTCTGTCACATGGTACAGCAGCAGCTCAGTCCTATTCATGTGAATGGGGCTGAGCTGTAATACCAATTGGTGCTTGGCATTCTGAGGCTACAGCACTCACCCAAATGCTGTGGCCTCTTCAAACATCTGATCAGTGAGGGCCCTGTGTGTCACTTCCTCATCAGTCACATATTGATCATCTATCGTAAGTTAAGCCTTCAATATGGACAGTGTGGTTTGAAAATTTTAGGCAGGTGTTGGAAAAAAAAATGGTGCAAAGTAAAACTGCTTTCAAAAATAGAAGTAATAGCTCATCTCTGTCAGTTAACAAAATGCAAAGTGAAGGAACAAAAGAGAAATCTTAATCCCATCAATACTTATATAACCTATATATCCTATATATCTGTCTGCTATCAATGTAATGCCTCTCACCTTGGAACATTCCTGTACATGTTGTATTGTATTTGTATCTGCTTATCTCTGCAGCTGTAACACACTGAATTTCCCTATTGTGGGACTATTAAAGGACTATTATTATTATTATTATTATTACTTGATTTCACCCTTTCACTCTCTTCCTTCTCCTTCCATCGTACACTTGCAGACAGTTTTTGAAGGAACTCGGCAGGGAGATGGTTCCCACCATCTTGGAGAACCAAGCACAGATCTTCTGTGGATATAGGCTTGATCAAATCCTTCTGCCTCTTCATGTAATCCCAGACAGACTGGATGATGTTGCTATCAGGGCTCTGTGGGGGCCGTATCATCACTTCCAGGACTCCAAATATTGATGGGATTTACATTTCTCTTTTTTTTTTTTTCATTCACTTAGTTTATATTGGTCAATTAAGAAAATTATTAACCCTTCAATTGTTGAAGGCATCCTTACTTTACGTTATTTATACGTACCTGCCTAAAACTTTTCCTCGGTACTGAATAACTCATAAAACCTCTAAAGTGGAATCTGGTGGCTAACAAAATGAGCAACTCCAAGCTCAGGAGCCCCCTGTTAATGTAGCTCTGAGCACTTCTTGATCATAGTATGCCCACTCTCGATGGGTGCCATGGGGCTTTTATTATTTGCATCTTTTTGTGGTTCTCTTTATTGCATTTGCTTTTTTCTCAGGTATATTTCCATATATTCCCTCACTGAGTGTAAATTTAAAGTGTAAAGGATATCTGTTTCCTTTTCCTCTTATTAAGCTGTTCTCCTGCTCCTTATCTTCAATCTGACTGCTGGTTTACATTATATCCATTTCTATATTCATCCTGCCGCCTACAGCTCTATGGAGAAGGGAGGAGTGGAGTAAATTCCTCCTACTGGCTAGTTAAATGATTTATTGCCTTAGGCCGGTTGCAAACGACCATGGCCGAGATCAGTGTGCTCTCCGTGTTTTTTCCGGATAGCACACTGACCAATTCATTTCTATGGGCCCCTACACATGACCGTGAACTACACGGTGTCGTGTGCGGGCTGACAGTCCGGGCTGCAAAATATAGAATAGGTCCTATTCCTGACCTATTTTGCGGCCCTGCTTCCATGTCTCCTATTCATTTAATGAAAGGGGCCCCAGAAGCACAGCCGGTTATAAGCACACGATCGTCTGCAACTGGCCTAATTCTGTGCACTAGTAGCCTCTTATCTACTATCTCAGCCTAGCATGGATAAAATATTTAAGAATAGCATAGTGAAGAAGCAGCAATTACTTTATATCCCCCTATTCATAGTCTAATATGTAGAAAGTTGACCCTGCCTGAGAAGTGCAGAAGAAAACTTATTTCTTTAATAAGATATATTATGAGATTTCTTCTATTAATCTGCACTATTCATTCATGAAAGGTTGTTTATAACTGGAGGTACGCTTTAAGTTTGAATTTCTAGACACTTTTGTCTTGCTTTATATGACCTATTGGTTTGTGAGCTGTGTCTCCTTGTTGTGTGAGGCACACATATTGATGACCTATATATAGGATAGCCGTACATTGAGTTGGGGTTGTGCTTGGTATTTCAACTTAGCACCATTCACTTGAATGGGACTGAGCTGCTGTTAATACTATGTGACCAATGAACGTGACGTCATTGGCACAGTGAAGAAGAGAGAGCGCGTCTTACTCTTCAAATTTCTGATCTGTGAGGGTCCTAGGTGTTGACTCCCCTACAGATTACATAATGATGACCTAGGATAAGTCATCTATATGTAAGTCCTGAAAAACCCTTTTAATGACTAAATCAGTGGTGCCAAAAAAAAAATCAGTTTAGGCTCTTTTATATAAATAGTTTCTGCCCTTGCTGTAATAGAACTTGGCTCACCATGCAGTGGCTTTAGGGTAGGTTCACATTACTGTTGTTCAATGTCCGACATTGGTATCATTGGGAACAGGCACGGACAGAGGGGGCTCCATCTGTGTCCGTTACTCTACTACAGTTAGAGGTTGTCCAGGATAAAAAAATTTTTTTTTTTTTAAATTAGGCCGGGGAAGGTGGAAAAAAAAACAAATACGTGCCTGTCCCGGATTCTCCGGTGTCTCCCAGCGTGGTCAGAGCCTGCTGTTCTGCTGTCGTCTTTTTCCGGAAGGCCTCGCCGGCTGTGACATCCTTTGTCCTTTGCTGAGGCCACCGATTGGCCTCAATGGGCACATGCCAGGGGGACTTCCACCGGAAGAAACCAGCAGAACTGCAGGACCAGCCCGTGCTGGGAGACAATGGAGCACGGGTAAGGTTTATTTTATTTTTTACACCTTCTCTTGCCTAAAACAAAAATAAATTAAAAAAAAAAAAATATATATAAATATATATATATATATATATCTATCTCCTGGACAACCTCTTTTAATGTCCATTGTTGTCATCCTAGGACAGATGACAGCAAGGGACTGTAAAAACTGTAGCCTTACTGCTGAGCCTGCCCTGCACTTGTATCTGTACACATCAGCCAATCAGAGCAGGCAGGTTTCAGGGGGAGGGGCATAGCAGAAATCTGAACCAACGATGTGGCAGGGGGTGTGTTTCAGACTCCCTATTATCACTGTCCCTAAATAGTAGTCACACATCACAGTTCTGTCTTCATGGAGCTGATCTGAAAGCAGCCAAAGCGGAAACTCCAAGGGAAAAAATTAGCAGGTAGTAATCTCCTGTAGGTGCTTACTTGGGCCATGTTCACATTATGGTATACACATATATAGTTTTCCAGATATAATGGAAGACTTTCTGTTTCTGTTTGTCCCCATTGACTCCAGGTATAATATAGAAACAGAGGATCACTTCAGTCGGTTCTTCCATTTTTCCTGGAAAAAATAACGCAGCATGGACCAAAGGTTTTTATTCTTTCACTGAGAGTCTTTGGTTTGTAACAGTCAGCCTCAGAATTTTTATGTCTGTTATTCTAATCCTCTGTCTGATGGACAACAGATGTGCACCAGTAGTGTGAACAAGGCCTTACATAGCATTTCTGAGCTCCTGACCAGATAGTCACTTTAACTTTCCTGTTAATTTAAAGAACAACTTTGCGGCAAAAGGTTGACTGAAAAAATTTCCTGCAAACTTCACAATTTTTAACCTCTTTGTGAATGACATTTCAAAACTCCATTCACTAGTGAGTGTAATCTGGCTGTCGGGAGATTAACACGGCCGTGATTAATCCAGACATGAGATTTTGGTGATTTGCTTTACTTACAAGGTTTACCTATGGTTTCCCCCTCTAGCGAAGTGTATTACATAATGCTGGGGTAACAAGGCCTTCCTGTACTACTGAATATTTTGACTCGTGCAGCATGTTGTAATCCCAGATTAGACAAATATAACCCACAGCATATTATGGCCTTGCTGACCTGAGGCCTGTCTGTGTGGGAAGCTTAGACAGTCTATGGACATGAAGAACTGGCAGTCCTCTGTGCTGTGAGTAGGGGGGGAGAACTTCATGTTCCCTAGTAGTATATATGATGTCTTATGATTTAGGTTCAGTAGGGTCTACTTTATACGTCATAGTTTTGTTGGCATAAATTCTCAGTTAGATTATTCTACCGTACTTTAAAGGGGTTGTGCAGGATCTGAGGATATATGATACTGATGACCTATCCACAGGGTCCGACACCTGAACCGGTCAGCTGATGTGACTACTGGAAGCCATATACTAAGTATATGTGAATATTCTAGTGAATGAGAGCAGGGCTGCAGTTCCAGGGGCCACCACTACAGTGTATGGACCAGAAGCTGTATACAGCATATACCATGTAATGGTGGCCCCTAGAACCGCCGCCCTGCTCCCTTTCACTTGAATAGGAGCAGCGCTGCTTCCAGCTGTATACTTAATATATGGCTTCCGGCGGCTGCATCAGCTGATCGGTTCAGGTGTTAGATCCTAATCGATCTGATACTGATGACCTGTCCTATTGTATATGCAAATGAGGGGAAGGTGCTTTGCCCAGGAATCTAGAGCAGAGACTGAAGCCCGGCCAACGCTAAGGCCGCCCCCAAAGCACTTGCATATGAATAAAACAATCATTTTCATAAAAGTAGGACTCCAAAGCTGCATAACAGGTATATTTGGAGACTGTGGAATCACCTCTACAAGGTACTGGGCTTAAGTTTATAAAAAGCCGTTCATACAGAGTTTCCACTCAGCTGTGAACGTAGCCTTAGAGAGTCAATCAGTCTGTGTAGGTCACATGACACAGCTGAGGACCACAAGTCCTTACAAATACAGCCTCCAGGAAGTAGATGACCTATACTACAATTCACATCTTTCAGGCTTTTTTGCCCAGCAAAAAATCGGACAGAGACATGTACCTGTAGTTTAAGAAAACTGTCCTTTTACGTTGAGGTGCTTTAGTTTAAGCAGTGTTTGGGGTCATTGTAAGATTCTGTTAGATGTTACTTTGTGTTGTAGCTCTGAGTAAGTCCTTATGCACAACACCGTTCAGTTTTTTTTTTTTTTTTTTGCAGATATGGCGGTCCTTTTTTGGCCTTATTCATATATTTGCTAAGTGATGGCTTTTTTTTTTTGGTGTATGGCTATATTCACATGTCTGTTTTTGGTATCAATGATAGAGCATGTCTGTTTTTTGACAAACATGTAAAACAGTCCGTCAAACACAGACTTGTGAATAGACCCATCCACTATCATTGTATTGAAAATCCTGTGTGAATGTCGTTCAAGAAATGGCAGTCATGGGAATAAAGCCTGATAGATAAGCTTTGGGAGCTTGTATTATTGGATAGGTCCTTATCTACACTGCAGTGACCAGATACACTGATGATCCGGTCTGGAATAGGAGTGATGCCATGGCCATACAATAGACTATACACAGGTGATATTAGAGCAAATGTCTGCTGCCTGTCCTGCCTCTGACATTAACCAGATGCTGTGGAGAACAATTATGGGATATTTACATAATTACCCATAAAAAATAATTTGGTTTTCCCATGTGACTACTGACAACGGAGAACAACCTGGTGCGCGGTATAATTGTGGCCATTTAGAAGAGCACTTTATAACATTAATCTGTATTGAAGAGACACTTGCATGGTTGAGTGGCTTTACCTGACGCGTGGTGCCAGGGCTGCTATACCCGGACGGAGCCAGGCTGATCGCAGATAGTAAAGTACAGCATGTCCTACTTTACAGCAGATCAGATGGAAGGCCACACATAGTATAGTATGTTCATGGCAACACTGGCTGTCACACTGACGATTGACCCTTTCCTGGCACAGGTGGCAGATGCACGTTCAGCGCATTGCATTTTCCTTTTTGATAATCGGAAGTTGTATAGTAGGATCCCAGTTAGACGTAGGTGTCATGAAGTTAATTTTCGGTTGAGAAGGTGGCTGACCACCCATGTGGTCCCCAATAGAGGATATTTGACATTGCATTCTGCAGCAGTGGTTTGTGTAGTGTGTTTGTGTAGCGTATATGGGCATATTCGTTACCACCCAACTTTCCCAGCCTAAAGTGTTATTCCATAACATTCTGATCAGTGGTGGTTTACGTCAGGAATCCTGCTGATCCTGAAGAATCAGATGCTCGGTGGTTCTCCTGGCCACCCACTATGCAGGAAACGGTAAAAAAGGAAGTGCTGAGCTAGCGCTACGGCCCCTTCTTTCTCAGGATAGGTTGGGTTTAAGCAGTCAGATGGCTACTGATAGGTTTTCCTATAGAGAGACCCTTACTAGAGGGAAAAATACTATAACATGGCATGCTGGTTACCCACAGTAACCACATATTTATTTATTTATTATGCTTGCTTGTATATCTCCATCATATTCCGCAGCGCTTTACAGACATTGACAGTCACTGTTCCATATAGGGCTCACAATCTACATTCCCTATCAGTATGTCTTTGGAGTGTGGGAGGAAACCCACGCAAACACAGGGAGAACATACAAACTCCTTGCAGATGTTGTCCTGGTAGGATTCGAACCCAGGACTCCAGCGCTGCAAGGCTGCAGTGCTAACCACTGAGCCACCATGCTGCCCAGTATACAATGAGGCAGCAGTTTTTACAGGTGTAGTGTGTAAAATAAATTATAACATCGTCTATAATGTATACAGTAGAAAACTGGCATAGAAGTGGTGCATCCTTGGAACAAGGCCCGATTTGTGTCACAACTGTATCAACGTACAAGCAAAAAATGCCTGTTTGTCTCTGAAAGCCGTTGTAAAGCGAACCTCCGGCTATGTAACAGCTGTTGTAAATGAATAGTATAAGTGAATATAAGAAACAGTGTAATATATCTTATTAGGTAAATGTTTCCTTCTGCACTTATCAGGCTGAGTTACTTTTTACATAGAAGTCTATGAAGAGGGGAACGTGCTTGCAAAGACACACAAATTGCTGATTCTCTCTCTTACAGAGCGAGGGAGCTCAGAATGAGGCAATAAATTAACTAGTCGCCAGCAGCTGCCGCCTCCGCCTCCTCCTCCTCTCCATAGATTTCTGTGTCCGACCTGAAGACTAAGGCGGAGACAGAGATACAGTCTGAAAATGAGGAGTGAAGAGTGAAGATGAGGAGCAGTCTAAAATGTGTCGATAGAAACCTATTTCTTAAGATATATTACACAGTTTCTTATGTTCACTTGTACTATGAACTGCTATGAAAAGTAGTTTTATAATCGGAGGTACACTTTAAGCACATGTGAATACTACCTTAAAGGAGTTATGCCACATAAAGCATTTATCTTCTATCCATAAATACCTGATCAGTAGGGGTCTGACCAATGAGACCCTCACTGATCCCAAGGAGGGATCCTCCACTGTGCATTCAGCCTGACTGGTATATGGTCCTTTCACTTCAATGGAATGGAGACACCATCCACCACCAGTCACATTCAGACTTGTTGGGGTTGATGAATTTGCAGCTGGGTGGAAAGCACCACTTGTTCTTTGGATCACTGGAGGTCTCAGCAGTCAAACCCCCACTGATCAGGTATTTATCCTCTATCCTATGGATAAATACTTTTTGTGGTATAACCCCTTTAAGTAGTCACATTTCCTTTTTTCCAGCCTTATATGGCTTGCTCACATTCATTCATTATGTCGGTAAGTCTTTGAAAACAGATAATGCAGTCCTATTTCCCTCTATCAGACTACAATGGGTTTGATTGTTGTCTGTAACTATGGAGACACATAGGTCTGCATAAGTGGTAAACTTTCGTTTGTAGAACTGGTTAATGGTGTGTTGTAGATGCTTAAATAAAATGGTTACAAGCGAGTGTGAAAACTTTATAGAAATCTCTTAGCTGTGAACTGTATTTAAAGCCGGTAAACCTGGCAAACCACCACTAACAGCTATTCCACCTGACCGTATCAGTACACCTTCAACGTTTTCTGCAACGGAGTCTCCAACAGAGATGATATGAACCCAGCCTGACTTCGCTATTGGGGGAGAAGAGACCCCCATACACATTGGATGGTCAGACTGATGTGTTAGCCAGCCTTGGAAATTGCTCAATAACTATAATGATCTGTGACCCTCCTGTTCTTTTTGGAAATGTGTCCTCTGACCCTGTTAGAGTAGAAGGATTCTTCCTCTGTTTCAGCCACCCATTGGTGCTGCAGATCACGTATGACCAGCCATTTTCTATAGACTGAAAAATAGAATCTGAAGTTTCTTTGTCCTAAACACATTAGGGCTAACACTGCTATGGAGCAGAAAATGCAATTACACTCTGCTGCCTTGTAGCTGTACTAACCATAAATGTCATTGGACAGGACTTCAGCGCAGTACGTCCTGTTCAGTCTGTCCCTTGGAGCTAATACTTGACTTTAAACACAGAAAATGCACCTAAATATACAGGCACTGCCCTCTTTACCTTGTTGTTCCTATTTCTGTATCATATTACAATTAAAGCTAAGAAATACACACAAAATTCTGTACCAGGATCAGCCGTTCTCCCTCCTCCCTCTCATTGTCCTGTGTCAGACTGGAAGACAACTGGCTAGAGCAGCAGCCTCCTTATTGGCAGTAGGACAAAAAATGTTAATGAGAGTCACCTGAATGTAACGCCTTTTTCTCCATGATATGTGCCTCTATGGTTGAGAGATTTATTTTACAATATGGAAATGAACAGTCTGACACGCGGAGGGCGGCTCCATTGCTCCAAACTGTTACGCGCCATACTGCTGTATTATGGAAGCTCGAATATGAAAACATTCATGTCTATTTTCTCTTTATTTGCTGTGAGATTCGATCTCTTGAGCTCCTTCCCTTTGCTTTTTTAAGAACCAAATGCCAGCATAAGGGTATACAGAAGGAATTGCTTTGGGCCATATAGGCCTAGGGTAATGGCCTCACTTGTGTTCAGTGTAGTTGTCAATTCCATTAAAATCAAGCTTGGAAAGTGCCGTGCCAGCATATTCTATATAGATACAGTGCAGGCTCTTATGGAAGTTTTCTACAGATCAAGACAGGAAAGGAATCCTGTAAAGGTTGTCAGATGGAGAGTAAAACCTTGACCGGAAGACCTTTAGGGGTATATTCACACAGGTTGGAAGTCGCAGCACAAAATTTGTATTGCCGTTTTTGTGTGAGTTTTCAGTGTGACACACTAGATTTAAAGAGGACTTTTCACAAAATCCAACAAGTCCAGCCCTTTACATTAATTGTTGCTGATACCAGCACAGACAGAATTTGTTTTCTAGCCCCCTCCGTTCCTGAGCAATCAATGCTGTAAGTTTTGTTTTCTGATATACTATTTAGGCGCTGTACTGTCAGGAGGGCGGTGTCTGGCAGGAGCAGGCAAGGAGTGTGATTCTGAGCTCTGACACTGGCTGACTCTGATTGGAGCTCTGAATCACATCCACTGCCTGACACCAACTTTCTGACATTACAGAGCTTAAATAGGACGTCAGGCACCAAAACTACCTGCTTTTGTTACTCAGGTACAATGGGGGGCTGACAAGAAAATGCAAACTGTGCTGGAATCAGTGGAGCAGCAGCTGTTAACAGATGTTAAGAACTGGAGGTGGTGAAAAGTCCTCTTTAAGGCTGAGGCCCCACGTTGCGGAAACGCAGCTTTTTTGTTGCAGATTTTGCTGTGGTTTTTTGAGCCAAAGCCAAGAATGACTACAAAAGGAATGGGAAATATATAGGAAGCTCTTAGACTTCTGCTTTCTGCTAAATCCACTCCTAGCTTTGGCTCAAAATACTGCAGCAAAATCTGCAACAAAAAAAGCTGCGTTTCTGCAACGTGGGGCCGTAGCCTAAGGGGTTATCCAGTTTCTAATATTGATGGCCTAGCCTTAGGATCTGTGATCAGTGGGTTCTGACACCTAGGGATAGGCCATCAATATTAGAAACTGGATTAACCCCTTAATATCTTAGTCGATTTCTCTGCAGATTTTACATCGACATTTGGATGAAGTGCAGTAGAATCTCATTCACTTTGCTGGTGTTGTTAATATGCAAAATTAGGATTAAAAAGCCAGAGAGTCTGTCCCGTGTGAACATACCCTTAGAGTCTTTTCACATCTTAAAGGGGTTAACCCAAGTTTTAAACTGATCAATAAGTGCCTGATCGGTGGAAATCAAACTGCTGCTGGGACCACCAATGATCACGATCCTTTTTTTTTTTTTTTTTGGCTTTTTTCATTTGTTTGAGAGGCAAGCTGGGTGACCACAACTTCTCCCACTTGATATTATTTCCCTGGCTTGCTAGATCCTGGAGAATGGCAGATATGCCTTGTTAATTTAAAGGGATTGTCTGGGATTAGACATACAGCCCATGGACAGAAGCGGGGTTATCTGGTATATTAGCTCCCTGCTATCCAGATGAATAGGCCTGACCTGTAATACCAGACACTGCCCGTGGACAAGAGTGGTTTTGGTTTCCATTGTGTGAACTGTAATACTGGTTATCGGGGTTGCCATGTGATGATTCACAAATTCAAAGGTCAGTGAAGGCCCAAAAACGATTTGACTTGAAGGCACCAGCACCCATGCAGCCTTATGGAGAAGTGGTGTTTTTCAAACTCTTGTTGACACGATGGATTTACATAAATTTTTAGTATTTGGCTGATGTTCACTTTTTAGATTGTAGTCATATTTGATGTTCTGCACATTCATTGATATCAGGCGTTGTGTTTCTGTTAGCTGACACTCCCTGACCGTCCATACAGTTCAGTCTTTCTTTGGCTTTCTTCCATTAGACAGTTGAGGGCCTTTATCTACAGGGGCTTTCGCTAGATTGTCGGTGGCCTTCATGTTATCTTATGTGTACATGACATCTTCTGTGTATGAAGCTTGTTTGTTTGCTGTCAGCGGTGGAGACCATGTTGGTCACATTTAATATAACGTTGGTTCTACTTTTGTATACTGCGACTACTGATGTGCCTCCGGTGGGGTCCCTCGGGAGACGTTGCCTTGTCTGTGGTTTCTTCAAAACAAACGCCCATCTACTTTTATTAGCCAGAGTGAACGGTTACTACACTTTGGAGGACTCCATGAGTCATTAGGTATTGGTCTCTGTTTACACTACGGTCATGGTTTTCAGAGCAATAACTGGTCGGATGGATTTATTTTTATACACATTACAACGACTCCTGACAGATCCCGTTGATTTATGTTGACTTACCTGGTTTCCTGTGTTTATGATGGCGGAATAGTGCTGCAGGCTATGATATTCTTGCCAACAAAATCTTGGAAATGGAGACAGATGGGAACATAGCACCAAGAACTTGTTCTTATTGGGAAATCTATTTGCAGGGATTGGTCTACAGGGTAGGTGAGAAATCTATAAATGCTGGGGGTCTGACCTTAGGGACCCCCTACCACATGTCATGAGAACAGGGTCCCATGTCCCCTCTTTACATTGGTCATGCTTTCAGACCACAGCTTTATTCATCCTCTTTGGAGTTAATGAAGATGACAGAAAACTGAACTCCATCTCTGCCAGTCCCTTTTAATGGGAGTGTTAGTGCACATGTGTGACCGCTGCTCCTGTCATCCGTGGACACAGGAGTCCTGTTCTCGTCATTTGTGTGGTCCCAGGGGTCTTTTTGCCAGCAATCACACACTTATTTTCTCCCTTGTAGGAAGTTATTTGTAGACCATCCCCTTTAAGGGTAAGACCCCATGCACTTGACCGAGTGTGCATCCGATGTGTGGCTGAGTTTGCAGCAGAATGTAGTCGGATGGTACTTGCATTCTCTGATGCACTTCCCTTTCTGGGGGCTTCCGATCTGTTTCAGTGACACAGAGGTCCTGCTCTATCCTGCTCTGTGTTGTCAGAATAGAATGGGTCGGAAGCCTCCATATATGTGAAAGCATCATTGATGTCACTCCAAGTGTCATCCAACTGCAAACTCGCCCCCACATCGGATGCACACTCGGTTGTGTGCATGGGGTTTACATATTCAACTTCACACAATTTGGAGCAGATTTTGAGGCAGATTTCTCCTCATAATGAGCTCCAAATTCTGCCTGAATTTCCGCCTGTAACCATTCATTTCAATGGGAGGCTAGCTAAAAAAAAACAAAAAAAACGTCGTCCTCGATCTTCAGGCGAATTCTACCTGAAATTCCCATGTAAATGAATGGGAGGTAGATTTTGGTGTGTGCTGATAGCATTGGACATTAAACAGCAATGGACTGTAATATGGGTAGTGTGAACATATCTTTACAGAATCTACTCTGAATTCCTGAAGCCTGATCTAATTCCTCAGTGTGAACATACCCTTAGGCTGTATTTACACTTGTATCGTAAAGGGAGGTCATAGCACCACCAAGGCGTGCATCAGATGAAAAAACAGCTTTTCTATATTGGATCAAAGAGGCTACATCAGAGTACAGATCATGTAATGTGTTAGCAGTAATACCTGTCATTATCAGGCAAAGGCAGGTATGTGTGCCGAAACATTGCATGATCTGCACTTTGAGATGTACCGGCTTTGATCCACCTGATGTAAGCCTCCATGGTGCTGTGACCTTCCTGCACCATATTTGGATTTTGGATAGGCAATCTGTGTGGCCTGGGTTACGCCTGGTCTTGGTGCTGGTCCTCTCTACATATATTGTATGTACACTTGTATGTTGCAGTATGTTTCCCTGGTGCTACACAGGTGTCTATAGTATTGTCATATGTCTGTGGGCCAGCATTGATTCCGTCATATTTTCTTAGAGAACCTATATCCTCTCCTGACATATATTTATTTTGGTAAATGCTTAAATTCCTTATCAAATAACCATTCTGGGTCAAGTGTTCATAGAACTCCGTGTTTTGCTGTTCCTCTATTATGCTCCCTGGAAATGTATGAATTAATTGGCAAGTGGGAGTTACCACTTCCTTTGTCAGTGACGTGTCCAATCAGTGCCGACAGTGTCATGGTGTAGGGACACTCCCTAAGAGTGGTAACACCCAGTTGTCAACTTATTCATTTCTAAGATGCCACAGCATTGTTATTTTATGGGAAATACAAGAATTTAGTAAAACTGATCTGTAAGAACAACTTTTGACACCTCTATATTTAGGTAATAATAAATTCTCCTATGGATAGGAGAACTGCTATAGATTGTGGGGGTCTGATCAGAAGAGCAAGGGTCCCAAGTCCCCCAGAGTGGTGGTTTGGCTTACGTACTCTTACATTATCTCTCCATTCAAGGTTTATGGGGCTACCAAAGGGGGTCTAATGCTGTATTGGCAATCTGTCAGTCCCATAGGTGGTAAAAGGAGTAGTGGTACACAGTCGGACCACCACTCCATTTAAATAGGGAATTTGGGGTATCCCATTCCATGATTTGTTGGAGGTCCCAGTGTTCGGCCCCTGATAAATCCAGTGGATAGGGGATAGCTTGCCAATATCCTATTACTAAGATTCCACTTTAAATCTGCTTTAAAGGGGTTGCCCACTGCTAATAAATAGCACCGAGCTAATACAGCTATTGAGCTCCTTGTAGATCTGGTGATTATAAACCTGTTTCTTATCTTGTTTCAGGTAAAAGCAAAGAAGCGGAAATAAAGAGGATAAACAAGGAACTGGCCAACATTCGCTCTAAGTTTAAGGGTATGTACTGAGTTGCTATAGATGAATATCCGCCTCCGACTCGGGGCTCGCCATCCTATCATCAATATGCTGTAAACAGATGAGACTGCAGCAGAGCGAGATGAAGGATTTGCGTTTTCTCCTCCTGTGTTCATCCTGGTCTCGGCACAGACCATATTCTAGTATATTGCTGTCGCCGTCACGTGCTGGATTTCTCCTTGTGTTTACCTCCTGCATACATTATGTAGCAGAGTAAATATATATGAAAGGCGTTGTGCCGTGTGAGAGCAGATTGTCCCTGTCATCTGTTGGCCTCATGATATGTAGTAGTGCTCCGGCTGCGCTATGGGAGACGGAGGAGTTAATCTGATTCCAGAATAGCAGCATCCTAATGTCGTGACGAGAGATTCCAGTGCCATAGCAACAGGGAGGGTGAGCTGTCAGAGGCGCTGCAACGTTCGCTCATCCACCACTGTCAGAACAATCTCATTTTCTCCATAATACACTAGGCAGCCATAACCTATTAATCTCAGACCGCCATCTTATTAGTCACTGGCGAGTATATAAGACACTCCGGTGCCCTTTTGATTTAGCAGGTAGCTTTATTGGTCTCTTAGCTTGTTATCTGTATAAAGAACGGACTAAAGTTCACTGTGTTGGGCAACCTGTAGGACTGCACCTGACTACACATGTAGCAGAGATGAGGTTGTCAATTTGCACAACCTGTTATTGTGATATGGTATGTGCGATTATAGCGGTGCACAATAATAAATAAGGGTATGGATTACCAAATTCTCTATAGGATAGAGGATAAGTGTCTGTTCAGTGGGGGTCTGACTGCTTGGAGCCCAGTGATCACTACAGGGGTACTGAGTTAAAAAAAAAAAAAAAAAAAAATGAAGTTCTGTGCTCTATTTCTCTTTGGTAGTCCCATAAAGATAAATGGCATGGCACTGCAAATGTCTGACCTCCACCACCTGTAAAATAGGGGCGGTATGACACCCTTGTCATTGGTGGCGGAGTAACCACCTTTACCAATCAGATTTATCCGCACATACTAGTAACACTACTTACCTCCTATCCTGTTAGGTGTCTGAACACTGATACCCTCAGCAATCATGAGAACTGACCCCCTTCCCCATCCCTGAGTCCCCTGTCTGAATTGATTGGTAGTGCACATAGTGATCACCGCTTTTTTTTCACTACTATAGGACTGATGCTAATAGCTGAGTTCAGCACTATGTCATCCGTCAGTCCCATACAAGTGGAAGGAGCTTAGGCCTGGTTCACATCTGCGTTCGGGTTTCTGTTCGGGGAGTCCGCTTGGGGACCCCCGAACGGAAACCTATATGCATAAAAAGCGGTTTACCTGGGAAACCACACAGACCCCATAGACTATAATGGCGTCCATGTGGTTTTCACTCAGAAAGCAAGCAGCAGTTTTCTCTCCGCATGTTTCATGTGGAAACCACACGGACTCCATTATAGTCTATGGGATCCACGGGTATACCCAGGTAACCCCTTTTTTTTATGCGTATAGGTTTCCGTTTGGGGGGTCCCCAAGCGGACTCCCCCGAATGGAAACACAAATGCAGATGTGAACCGGGCCTCATTCACATAAGCAGTCTGCAAACTCGGAAAGGGGGAACTTGAGGGGGGGTGACTACCCCATTTTCATCAGTTATGGTCCCTGCAGTTGGACCCCCCCGCAATCCAACATTTATTCCTTATATAAATAAGGGATAACCTTTCATAACGGAGATGCCCCTTTAAAGGACAATTTCATCTGCTAGGTCTGTATATGGTAAGCTTTGGTATATGACCATATTGTACTGCCATTTTGATGCCTTTTTAGTTGTGTATCCAGTCTTAGACCATCACATCCAAGGCCAGCAGTCGGTTTGCACCTGATGGGGTGCAGGATATCTACTTTTTCAATGGCTTACAGTAAAGTGGCATCAGTTCAGATTTCCATGATCACATCTAAACTGGGTGCAAAATCGCCCCCATTACCAAAAAGCCTGCTTGATGATATTTCTTTTGAGTTGTTCGCTTCCTATGTGCGGAGATAGGAGTGCAGGGATTGCATAGAGCGGGGTCACAGGACATCCAGGCAAAAAGCTGAGGTTGTAGAAATCAGAGTGACACACCGAGAAGTTCCTCGGAAAATCAAAAACAGGAAACTCAACCAGATAACTAAGATTTCCTTTCTGAAGAAACTGCATAGTGAACTGAAAATGTTGTCCGCATGGACACCGTGTGCTGCAAGTCGTGATCTGTCAGTTCATTTAGTTGTCTGTAAAGTTTCACTGCTTTATAGCGGACATGTCCGCCCTCCTTTCTTTTTAGTAAATACTTGTATTTCTTATGATATAACAGTAGACCAACATATCGTATCTCTGTTTCTCTGTAATTCCCCCTAGAAATTTTAATGACTTGACCACTAGTTGTTACCAGTTGGGGGGTCTCTACACAATCTGACACTGTCAAATTACCACTGACCATACCACATTGTGTAGGGACACACCCCTTTGACAAGGGAATGGTAACACCCAGTTGTCAATGTGTTTATACATTTTCAAGAGGAATAACAGAGGGATGTCACAATGCAGAGTTATGAGAAAAGATGCTTCAGAACTGTTATTTTATGAGTAATACAAACATTTACTATAACAGACAATTCAGGAAAGGTGTTAAAGGGGCCTCTCATTTGAACAAGTGATGCTTTATCCACAGGGTAGGCGATAACTTGCAGATTATTGGGGGTCTAATTGCTCAGACCCCCAGTCATGATGAACATGGGGGTAGTTTTGTGTTCCTCACTGAATGTAGCGGTGGTCAGTGAGCGTGTGCATGGCTCCATTTATTTCAAAGGGATTGCTTAAGATATCTGAGTGCTGTAGTTCGGTTAGCACTCTCATTGAAATGAAAGTAGTGCGCATACTGCCGGACCACCGTGTGACCATCACTTCACTTAAAATAGGGGATAAAAATCCCCTGTTAACCAAAGGGTATGGCATAACTTGTAGCTTGTTTGTGGAGGGTCGGGGGGGCAGACCTCTCAGAACCTCCACCGACCTGCAAGTTATGCCCTACCCTTGGGATAAAGCATTACGTGTCCAGATGGGGAAAAAAACTCCTCTTAAGTACTTGGCAGCCTGAGTGTGCAGATGCAAGTGTTGTCCTAATGGTTCGGTTATAGAGTTATAGGCATGTAGCGTACCTCCTTATGCTTAGCCTCCTAATGCTTAGCTATTTTCTTCTGAAGGATGCATTTATTTATTTTTTTAACGGTGGTTTTTAGTATTCATAGTAAAAAAAAAAAACACATGGTATGTTCACACAGCAGAATTTGGCACTGAATTTGAGGCTCAAAATCCGTTCCAAATTCTGCCTGAAGCCAATCTCCATTAATTTCAATGGGAGACAGATGCAGATTTTTTTTTTTTTTTTTTTTTCTCCCCCAGTGTGAAAAATAAGCGTCATGCTCAAAACTCAGGCGAATTCTGTATGATTCCCATTGAAGTGAATAGGAAGCAGAAAATTCTGCCTGGTAATTGCGGAATTTGGTCAAGCAGAAAAATTCAGCTTCAAACTCTTTAAAGCTGAATTTAGCTGAATCATTTCGGAAAAATTCTGCTTTGTGGACATGGGTGGTGAGGGGTACAGGGCAGTCACCAAGACACATGCACATGCTTTCACTGAGGTAACAATGCCTTTGTGCCCTTTACACTTGGTGTATCATACAATGGTAACAAGCGGGCCACCACTGCTTCCCTGTAAACACCGGCCATCTTTCTTCTGATAGTAACGGAGAGCTTGTTGGTTTTAGTAGCGGCAGACTCTCAATGTGCCTTGAAATGCATGGCTGCCTCCTAACTATTCACCTTAGTTTATTTTCTATTGTCTATGGAAGTTCTTGTTGCTTGGCTACTAAAGATATCATTCTGCTCCTGGAGGCGTTGTAGTGTCTCATTTGTCCTTCCCGTCGCCTCACATCCTTTTACCCCTTTGTGCTTCCATTCTTCATGTGCTGTTATTTTTAATCTTTTACCTGTACTTTACACTTTCTCTTAATACTCGCCCATTGTCCTCAGTTAAGGCCTAAGTCGAGCTATTCCGAACATGAAGGGTTAGATAAGAGCAATATGTGTCGCTCTCCTAACCTTTGGAACCATAAGTTGATCTACGTAGCGATGTGTACACTTTCTAGAAAACCTAACTTAAGTTAATTCTGTTGCATGTTTACATTGTCTTAAAGGAGACCTGCTCACAGAAAATCTATAGAAAGGTCTTTTTTTTTTTTTTTTTTTTTTTTGTAACTAATTTTACAGTTTCTTATTGAATGCTGTGATATCTCAGAAGAACATGATCTTCTGGCCTAGACTCCGGGTCTGTTTTGTAACTGTGTGTAGTATCAGGGTATGTGTACACTGATATCTGACATCTATTTTTTGCTAAATATATTTGAGGCTGACCCATGTTGCAGTGATGTGGATCCGCATGAGGATTACCCCAGTGGCATCTCACTTGTTTTCAATGACTCTCATTTCTGCAGATATTTTCCAATGCATGTGAATAGGGTTACAGAATCCTCTTTGACATGCTTGAAATATGGATTATAGGCAAATTATGTGATCAAGATTGCATTGTGTTGATCCTACCCTTAGGCCTGTCATTGGTTGACAATGCTAAAAGGATATCCTAAGGTTGGGTCATCAATATCAGATGGGTCTGACACCCGGCGCCCCATCAATCAGCTGTTCTTAGCTATTGATGTATATAAAATGTAGCGGGAAGCAGACAGCTCTGTTCTCTGTGTAGTGGTGGAACCATTCATCCCATTCAAATCAATGGGAACTGATCTGCACTACCTGGTCTGGCCACTACACAGAGAACAGAGCTGTCCACTTCCTGCTCAGTTTCCTCTGTATCAGCTGCTGACAACACCTATTCTTTGAGGGGTGTCGGGTATTGGACCCCCACAAATGTGATAGTGATGACCTATGCTAAGGTTGGGTCATCAGTATTTATTGCCTCCCTTTAAGCTATACCATGAAACTATATATGTCTGCTCAGCTCTTCCTGCCCTATAATGTGCTGCCCACAGATCCGACTGCAGTTAGATCCTATACATGAGGTTTGGTATACTTGTTCCTGTGCTTTTTGCTTTTTTTTTAAAATATATAAAGCGCTCTCGGAGTAATAGTGGAAGCCGGGGACTTGTACAGTTTTACTTTTCTAGGAGTCAAGTCAGCACTTTTTTTTTTTTTTTTTTTTCTCTTTGGCCAATTGACCTCTCCCTGCTGTTAGGAATGTGAGTCTGCACTGTCAGTGGGCCAGCGTTCAGCAGCACTTCCTATTTATTCACATGCTGCCTGTAACCTGGCAATGCCTTGCAATGCTTAATATTTAATAGTACTTACATTTGGTGTTTTACGGAGGCTTCCAATAAGTTCCTGATGAAAGTTCCTCTGCTGCCCCCTCCTGATGCTGGTCACCCCTCACTGCATGTATTTACTGCACCATAGTGATTTAATAAAAAATTTGTTGTATTTTTTTCATCCCCCATGTGTTTTAGCCTAAGCTTAAAGGGAGTCTATCATGTCCCAAAGGCTGATAATAGTGCCTTGCTGGAGCCTCTAATAGGGACAGAAATATACCTTTGTTGTCACTAACCATGGTATGTTTCTATTAAAGGCCCCTGCACAGCACTATTTTTGGTTTAGGAAGCATTTTGGACTCGGCAGACTCCTTTAAAGGACCACTAAACAGAGTAAATGCACAAAAATACTAAAAAAGGCAGAGAACTTTGGAATGGCTGAACAGACATATCATCTAAGTATATGTGTTTTATTTGTCTGTTCAGCCATTCCAAAGTTATATGCCCTTTTAGTGTTGATATAAATTTGGGTCTTCTAGCTAAGTGGGTGGTAACACTGCAAGCCATACAGGACACAGAGCCCCTGCCCCAAAGTGCAACCAGTGTTACTGTTCACTTGACTAGCAAACCTTATTTTGCATCTAAGCCTCACTAAGAAACACTAAAATACTCAGATGTATATCATTGGGCTTTTCAGACCTGATGACAGGTCCTGCCTCAGTCCCTCCTCTTTGCTTAACCTCACCCCTACTAAAGACTGAGCAGATCAGCAGGATTTTAACCCCTGTGTTCTTTGCAAAATTTTTACAAGACCTTATCAGGATAATGCAGATAGTGCTGCAGACTTACACTAGGTTCTCTGTCAGAGGACCAGAACAGTAGCTAGGCGGACCACTACAACAGTGGTTACATATGGATCCCGACGGACCAAATTAACTATATTAGGATCGGTCGGATGTCTGTTCTTTTAAAATGAAATTGCTGAATAACTTGCAGCACTTTTCATCCGGCAACCTTCGAAGCATACTGCGCCCGATACTCCAATCCAGATGTGAATGTAGCCTGACAGTCAGGGCAACTATTTCTTGGTCACTTTTACTATTCACTATTTGGTTTAGTGTTCCTTTAATATGTATATAGTTATTTCATACCACTTTTGTACTGCAGGCAATATGCCAAAGCTTATTGTATCTTGCCTGCCCGAAGGCTCTATAATAAACTAAGATCAGCTTGTTCTTTTCCCATGAACCTTCTATACTCATGTGCTACAGAAGACTTTTCATGTCAGTCGGGTTTTATTATATTATAGAAGTAGTCACTACTATAGGTTATATGTAAAGTCTGTACATTTTTGCTTTGCACACACTCTTAATCTTCACTGCCTTCCTATTCCTCTTTCTTCCGCAGGAGACAAAGCTTTAGATGGCTACAGCAAGAAGAAATATGTCTGCAAGCTGCTGTTCATCTTCTTACTTGGCCATGACATTGATTTTGGCCACATGGAGGCGGTAAATCTGCTCAGCTCCAATAAATACACAGAGAAGCAGATTGTAAGTAGTGTTTTTTTTTTTTTCCATACTCCCCCACTTTGCTTAGATAGTGAAACTGCTGTAAAATGACACGCCAGTTTTATATATACCTTTATTTCTTCATTGTCATCTTCTCACCTGGGATGGTGGGCATCTGTGAGGGCCTGAGGCAAAGACTGGAACAGCTGCTTCTGCCGAGGAGTGTGCAAGACTATGCTGCGTTCCTCATGTCACAATGTATGATATTTTATGCTTTTTATACGGTAGTATAGCTCCCCCTAAGGCAGCATTTATATACATCAGCCTATGTTTTTGGGCTGTCCATTAATAGGTATAGGCCCTGTTCTTTACCTCTCTCCTATCCCTGGCACTTCTATAGTCCCCTGTCAGTGGCAGGTAAGACTCCTCTGAGTAGTAGCAGACCGGTATACATGTTATGTATTTTATCGACAGTCATTACAGAGTGAAGAACATTGATGGAAGGACAGCTTGCGTCTCAGCGTGGTGTTGGCACATACAGTAGATCATTTCATTTGCCTGGTTTACTTGCAGATGGAGTGCAATTTATTTTTTATATCCTTTTAATGCCCAGAAATCATAATCATATTGGAGTCTGAATGACGCGTGTATTAACTTGTTTATAGGGTTACCCAACAATTAAATTATTCATTTACTCATTTAGGTCTCGTAAAACAAAACAGGTTTCCTGTTTAAAATGATCTAAAGTGTGTTTTGTTTTTTTTGTATTGTATACAGACGGGTATGCTTTATTAATCTGTTTAGCAGAAAAAAAGCTCTAAAGTTCTCCCTAGCAATGCTCTAACTAAGTGTTGCTAGGGAGCACTGTTCAGTATTCACTCTGTATTGCTAGTATATACTAGTATAGCAAATGCCAAGGGGTTGTCACTTCAAAGAGCTGTATCTCTGGTTTTATACCACCTAGAAAAGGTGCTTCTGGTGTTTGCAGCTGTAACAGAAACGGAGAAATCTCTAGTTAAATACACAGTCGGGATGTTACTTTTGGCTTTTGAACAACACTATAAGCACTTTCTTAGGTGACACAGCTGTTCAGTGACACCCCCCTTTGTCATTTGCCATATCTGTAAACTCTTGCAATGCAGGGTAAATACTGGACGGCTCTCCCTAGCATTGCTTAGCGTTGCTAGGTAGAACTTTAGAACTTATTTTCTGCTGAAAGAAAGTACAATAGGTTAAGAAAGTATATGCAAAAATGTCTAACATTTGGAGAGATGACAATGGACTCTGTATATTCCAGCTACTTGTCGAATGTTTTTGAAGGGATTGTTCAACAGTAAAGAAAATTGACAAAAGTCTTAGAAGGGGTTAAAAAAACAAACAAAAAAAACCTTTAACCAGTGAATGGCTGAGCTGCCTTTGTGTGAGGGGGTCCAGGCAGGAGAGTATTTTGGTGAATCTGAGTAGTATTGTGATGGGTAAGATGAGAATGCTTCTTTTTATTTTTTACTTCTTTTCAGCGCTTTATCAGTTCCCTCCCACCTGCTAGACAACCCGTTTTAAAGTTTCCACTTGCCCCTCTTACAGGGTTACCTCTTCATCTCCGTGCTGGTGAACTCTAACAGTGAACTCATCCGACTCATTAACAATGCCATCAAAAATGACCTGTCTAGCCGCAACCCCACATTCATGGGACTGGCCTTGCACTGCATTGCCAATGTTGGGAGCCGAGAGATGGCAGAAGCGTTTGCTGGAGAGATTCCCAGGATACTGGTTGCTGGGTAAGACCTGTCTTAGTAGATGTTACAAGTTAATTTCTCTAAAGCTGGCCATACACATTACATTTTAGCATCATGTGGCATCTGATGATGGGATCATTCATAGCAACTACTGTAAAATGCCCCGATCAGGGGGGCAGTTATAAAAACAAAAGTGCAGCAAGTCTTACAGCTCTGCATCATCACTGGGCTGTGAGAAACCCCCCCCCCCCACACCCCGATGCCGAGTTGTAGGCCTGCCCGTCTGACAGTGGAGGGATATTGGTGCCAGAATTAACGCCACCAATATCTCTGGCACCGGGGTGCATACTGGCAAAGTTGACATTGCTCTGAATTCAGCACACTCAGCATTCTAACGGTATATAATACCGCCAATGTCAGAATACATGAAAGGTCCTCTTTAAGTAAATAGGGCAGAGCTGTATTGCCACATGTAACCTGTGGACATGTATGGCGATGTATTTTGAAGAAAGCAGCTGTGCGTTTCTATGACCCCTTTATCTGCCAAGGACAATGGATCTCTAGGTGCACAGCACTTGGTTAAAATTTAAAGATGGAATGACAAATTTTACTTTCTGTGTCACTGTAAAGGTTAGATTTGGGGGTCATGCTGTATGTGACAGCAGGAAGAAAGCTCACCACCTTTCACCATCTTCTCTTCCCCTGTCCGGCTTCCTCTGACCCCAGGGGTTGATACAGGAACGTCACCCCATGTGCCCTGTCAGGCGATTTCTCTAGTCTGTGACTCGGATGTTTACATTATTCATTGTCTCTTCAGATCTGGTGGTTAGGAGAAGATCCAAGTGTGTGCATGCTGTATGAACTCTGCACATCTTGAACTTTGTTTTAGTAGGTAGCGTGCCTCTTTTTGGGTCAGACTTTTAACCACAATCATGACCATAACCATAGTTATGTGTGCCAAAAAATGTACCGATCAGCTGAAATTGAACTGAAGGCTATATTTTCTTTGCTGATTTCTGTGATGGAGACCTTGAATGAATTCTTATCACCAAACACATTGTACTACACACATCTGCCCCGCTCAGGCCAGGTGGAAAGTAGACATTGTATTTGATTTGGGTTCAGTTCAGATTTTCTGAAAGACGCTGCAGTTATGTGAAACCTTAAGGGGCCATGTCAGAATTCAGTAGTGTTGTAAGTTTCTTCACAATGGTATTATCAGTTTGTTACTTGTATTGTAACAGAACAATGGATATTCTCCCTGTATTTGTATGTTCTTAATGTTTGTTACTAATCTGTGTGATCTATCCAATAGGGACACAATGGACAGTGTTAAGCAGAGCGCTGCTCTCTGCTTACTGCGCCTCTATCGGACATCTCCAGATCTGGTACTCACCAATGAGTGGACCTCAAGGGTGGTTCATCTTCTCAATGATCAGCATCTGGTAAGATAGAAGGACTTATCTCTAGTCAGTTCCTTTTTATACAGGAGCTGACTTCTCTATTTCTCAGGGATCAGGGGATATGTAGTGTTACATGGTAACCATTCTAATGGATCGCCTCATAATACATGAATGGGTCACATGTGCCAGAGCAGGGTAATGGCAATGTTCACTTTGTAAGTTGCGCTAGATTCAATAGCATTTGCATGCTGTATCATATGAATGTCAATTGAGGGGGGAAGATTTCTCCTCTTAGAACCAACCAAATCTATTAGTCAAAGCAGAGATCTACTTTGAAGTACTTCTCTTGTAGACTTGGTGCACCCATCTTTTACATGATTGCCTATTCACAGCAATGGGCACCATGCGATACATTTTAGGAAGTCACTATAGGAGCTCTTGATAGGGGGTAGTTTCTGCAGATTGGATCCCCCCTTACAGTCTGCTTAGTTTTGGGATGGCATTAGGTGACATTTGAGGATGGTTCAATTTATAACGTGCATATTTAGGATGGTTCAATTTATACCCATTCTTTCCGTGTGTGTGTGTGTTATTTTTTTTTTTTTTTTTTTTTTTTTTTTTTTAATCTACATTAAAAAATTTTGGCCCCCCCCCTTCTTTTTTTCTTTTTTTTTTTTAATTTTTTTGTGTTTGCCCCCCCCCCCTTCTTTTTTTTTTTTTTTTTAACTCATGGCCCCCCCATTTTTTTTGGTTTGTATTATGGTTTTTTTTTTTCCCCCAAAGTTTCCATTTTCCTTTTAACCCAAATTTTCCCCGGCCAAAGTTTGGCCCCCCCAACAGAAAAGTGCATTAATATTTAGTAGATCCTCCTTTACAAAAATAACAGCCTCTAGTCGCTTCCTGTAGCTTTTAATCCATTCCTGGATCCTGAATGAAGGTATTTTTGACCATTCCTCTTTACAAAACAATTCCAGTTCAGTTAAGTTTGATGGTCGCCGAGCATGGACGCCCGCTTCAAATTATCCCACAGATGTTTAATGATATTCAGGTCTGGGGCTGGGTGGCCATTCCAGAACATTGTAATTGTTCCTCTGCATGAATGCCTGAGTAGATTTGGAGCTGTGTTTGTGGATCATTGTCTTGCTGAAATATCCATCCCCGGCGTATACTTCACATTCGTCACTGATTCTTGTACATTATTCTCAAGAATCTGCTGATACTGGTTGAATCCATGCGACCCTCAACTTTAACAAGATTCCCGGTGCCGGCATTGGCCACACAGCCCCAAAGCATGATGGAACCTCCACCAAATTTTACAGTGGGTAGCAAGTGTTTTTCTTGGAGTGCTGTGTTTTTTGACTCCATGCATAACGCCTTTTGTATGACCAAACAACTCAATCTTTGTTTCATCAGTCCACAGGACCTTCTTCCAAAATGAAGCTGGCTTGTCCAAATGTGCTTTTGCATACCTCAGGCGACTCTGTTTGTGGCGTGCTTTCAGAACGGCTTCTTTCGCATCACTCTCCCATACAGCTTCTCCCTGTGCAAAGTGTGCTGTATTGTTGACCGATGCACAGTGACACCATCTGCAGCAAGATGATGCTGCAGCTCTTTGGAGGTGGTCTGTGGATTGTCCTTGACTGTTCTTACCATTCTTCTTCTCTGCCTTTCTGATATTTTTCTTGGCCTGCCACTTCTGGGCTTAACAAGAACTGTCCCTGTGGTCTTCCATTTCCTTACTATGTTCCTCACAGTGGAAACTGACAGGTTAAATCTCTGAGACAACGTTTTGTATCCTTCCCCTGAACAACTATGTTGAACAATCTTTGTTTTCAGATCATTTGAGGTTGTTTTGAGGAGCCCATGATGCCACTCTTCAGAGGAGATTCAAATAGGAGAACAACTTGCAATTGGCCACCTTAAATACCTTTTCTCATGATTGGATACACCTGGCTATGACGTTCAAAGCTCAGTGAGGTTACAAAACCAATTTTGTGCTTCAGTAAGTCAGTAAAAGTAGTTAGGAATATTCAAATCAATAAAATGATAAGGGTACCCAAATTTTTGCACCGGTCAAGTTTTGGTTTAATGCAGGTATTGCGCATTTTCTGTTAGTACAATAAACCTCATTTAAATCCTGAAATATTACTGTGTCCATAAGTTATTAGATATATCAAATTTTATTTTGTTTTTTGTTAACACAATATTTTTTTTTTTAATTTTTTTTTATTTTTTTTAGTTTGCCTTTTTTTTTTTTTTTTTTTTTTTTTTTTTATTATTTAAAAAAACCAAACCAACCACACCCCCCCCCCAAAATTTTTTTTTTTTTTTTTAGGGGGGGGCTTTTTTTTTTTTTTTTTGCTAACACACACACACTTTTCCCCATCCCCACCCAACCAATGTTTATTTTTTTTATATAAGGGAAAGGAAAATTAAAATAAAAAAATTTTAAAAAATATGTAATAATTTTTATTTTTTTTTTTCCCACCCACAACCCTTTCCCCCTTTCTTTTGTTTTTCCCCCCGGGCCCCCCCCCAAAAAAATAAAAACAGGGGACCCCCCGTTCCCCCATGTGAGTGGAGCAGGTAATGCACATGCTTGTCCTACGCTCCATTCACTTCTATAGGAATGCCACTTCTCAGTTCACATGTTGGCCCCCAGTAATAAGATGGTTATCCTTGTTATTAGTAGGAAAACCCTCATATCACAGTGATGGCTACACTAGAGTATGCCATTACGTTCTGAATGGAGGATCCCCAACCGATCTGGAGGATAAAGCGCTTCATTTCTGGTTTATTTGGGTGAATGGGGCTGTCTACAGTTCCTTGTACCATTACTATGAAGTGGGGAAAACTAAGGCTTCTAGACCTAGAACACTGAAACTGGAATTGAATGTTAATATAACATGGATGGTATCTTGGTATATTATGCTGGCCTTCTGGCTATTACCTTGAATTTTTCGGCATTGTCTTGTAGGGTGTAGTAACCGCAGCCACCAGTCTGATCACTACCTTGGCACAGAAGAATCCTGAGGAGTTCAAGACCTCGGTCTCGCTTGCAGTTTCCCGGCTGAGCAGGGTAATAATAAATGTACTTGCTGTTTGTTAGGATGTCTGGTTGATGGTGAACATTCAGCAATAATGTCAGTCTGCTGAGACTCTGCAGGGAAACATCTTGGTTTGTCAGACCCTTTGTTCTAAACCTCCTTCAAAGTGCCGCAATGTTTACAAGTCGTGTAAAATTCTTGACAATGTTATATTTACTTTTATTTTCTGCTACTTATTGTAAGATTTGTAATATTTTCTTTTCAGTTCCACATAAAGCTAAATTCAGAATTCAGATGTTTTCTTGTTATTGCACCTTTGGAGTTTTAAGGAGTTTTCTGAGGTTGTAGTATTGGTGGCGTATCCTAAGGCTTCATGTGTGCAAAAGTGTGTGCCCTCCAAGGATTCTGATGCTCTTTACTGCTTCAATAATTATAAAGCAGGTCCTATCTTATTCCATGATATCGGTACAGGATGGATCCCCGATAAGAGAGAATGAAGTACAGAAGCCACTCTGCTGTCATCTGAATGTGATCAGATTGCCTCCTGTCTATAAAATCAGCCCTGCTTCTTGGTGTGTATGAGGCCTTAGGCTAGGCCATCAGTTTGGGTATGATTTCCAATATGCCTGCCGATAAGCTGGCTAAGTCCACAGCACTTTGGCTACCACCACATCCCTCTCACATTACCAGTTACAGCTTTAGTAGACTGTGCTTGGTACTGCTGCTTAGGCCCATTCTAGTGATAAGGACTGAGCTGAAGTGAGCAGCCCCTCATTATCGTCATTATGATGCACTAATCTACGGTAATAATAGTGAGGACTGATTAACCCTCTCTACAGACCCACCTTCTTGATATCGCAGCTCATCCTATTTACTTGGTTGGGACTGAGCTGTAAACTGGTCATGTGATAGGCCATTAATTGAGAACTCCCAGAAAACGCCTTTACAACATCAATGTTTTATTGTAACAATCACCATAATTTTCATCCTAAACGTTGCGAGTGTTACTGCGCTTAGTCATATTTTACAGTATGATATGCCTAATATTGGCTGTGATGAATGGCGGTAATACTCAAAACGTACCGGGTGAAATAATGGTGGTCATGGATATTTTGAAAATGCTTCAAACTTCAAGTTTAAGAGTGTGTTCACACTGGTGTGATGGCTCCTGTTTATCACAGACGCCATGATACCGTCAGATCCAAAGTGACCACCAGACGCTTTTGACTTCTGATGTAGCCATCAGTAGTGGTGGAAACCGCCAAAATTCTCTTTTGCCTTTTTAGTGTTTTGCTTTTGGGTTTAATTCCTGTCACTTCCTCTACCAAAAAATGCAAAATCAGAAACTATTCCAATGTTTATACGATGCATTTGGCACTTCTACAGTGCCCATTGGAAGGGTATTACAGTGCACTCGTGAGCATCGATAACCCACAGTACATGTGACACAGATGTAATCTGCTCTTTATTTTATTGAAAAATCCTTCATTCATGTGGCTTAGGTTGGTTTTACATCTGCGTCAGACTCTCTGCTCGGAGACTCCCATCACAGTGACGGAAAACTGCTGCAAGTCTGACACTTTGTCTGGCGGTTTGTTTAAAACAAGGGACACATTATAGTCAATGGGGTCTGTCAGCAGGTGTCAGCTATATTAGTGGTCTGTGGTCCATCTGAGCACCAAAACAAAAGACATTTAGGCGCAGATGTGAACATAATGTCTGTTATATTCTAGATTTAGACATATATAGTATGTGACCATATTCACAAGAAAACGGCAGCGTGATGGACGTCTATCTAACATTCATCACACAGCTGTTTTTACAACACATTTATTACATTGTGGCTGTTCACATGTCCGTCAAACAATAAAACGTGCTATTGTAATCTCTTTTCATGGATCTGTAAGTATGTTCACATAGTTAGTTTTCTGCAGGCTGAAAAAATTGCTTCAGGAATGGACCAAAAACGTAGCTGTTTTGGATGTGGTTTTTGCAAAAACTGCGTCGAACACACCACATCACGTTTTTCCACCCCCATTTCAATGGGTTTTTCAAGGCGGAATTCATCTGAAGATAGGTCATGTTGCTTTTTTTTTTTTTTTTTTTTTTTTTTTTTATTATTATTATAACTCTAGCTGAAAAAATTCTGCTACTGACTCCCATTGATATGAATGGGAAGCGTTTTCTGAGGCAGATTTTGAGGTGGATTCCGCCTCAAAATCCTCCCGCAAAAAACTCAGTGTGAACTCAAGTCTCAGACGAATGCAAAACAGCTGTGAAAACCAGAATGCTTCTCACTTCAAGGATAAAGGTAACCAAGGTGAAACATCCCACCCAGTTATACTCCATATATTATATTAGAAATGCAGACTGCTGTGTTGTCTCCAAGGCAACCAGTGGTATTTTGTGACCAACAATAGCACAACAGTAAATAGAGAAAAAAGATGCGAATAGCAAAATTACTCAATTTCTTACATAGAATGTTTCTAAAAGCACAATTTCACTCTAAACGGCATGTTTTCGGTATAAATATAATGTCGTACTCACGTTTTCACGCTTCCATTTGCAGATTGTCACCTCGGCCTCCACAGACCTTCAGGATTATACGTACTATTTTGTTCCCGCTCCTTGGCTGTCTGTGAAATTGCTAAGGCTGTTACAGTGTTACCCTCCCCCAGGTAATAAGAGCCGATCTTGGCGCACAACATGGCGGACTAACCTATTAATTGGATGTGACACATTTCTGTGATGAGAACGACACGTGAAATTTAGTGCAGACAAGTAGAAACAAAATTAGGTGTTTGTTTTTTTGTTTTTTTTTTGGCTCACATTGTTGTTCTATTAACCCCTTCCTGTGACAGCCATTTTTTTTTTTCTCTCTCCCCGCTTTCCAAAAGCCATAACTTTATCTGTTCACATAGCCATGTGAGGGCTTATTTTCTGTAGGACAAGCTGTATTTTCTAATCGCTTCCATTTAATTTTCCACAAGTTTTGCAAAATGGTAAAAAGTATTACTTATGGGAAAAAAGCACCGTTTTAGAGGTTTGGTTTTTACGTTCACTGAATGACATGTCTGACATACCTTCTGTTGGTCAGTAAGAATTCAATGACACAAAATTTACATAGGTTTTTTTATGCATAAAAAATTTGCTTTACTTCTCTATACTAACTTCATATATATATGAAGTTAGTATAGAGAATATATATATATATATATATATATATATATATATATATAAAATCTCTATAGTATAAAAATATATATATATACTATAGTATATAGTATAAAAATATATATGTTTTTGTTTTGTTTTTTTGTTTTTCATTTAAGGAGATGTGTAAGGGTGTGTTTTTTTTTTTTTTGTTTTTTTTTGCGCACTGAGCTTTAGTTTTTATTGGTAGGTGCTTCTTATGACGTTCACTATATGGGATAAATAATTTTATGCCTTTTATGACTTAGCAATACATCATGGGGTAGATTTATGAAACAAAAAAAATATTTTTTTTTACTTATTTTTTTTTTTTCTGCCTTCCTCATTAATCAGCTGATCAAACAGAACAGTTGTGTGAATAAGGCCTTAGCCTCCGGGGAAATGTGAATGTTCCCTGCACCCAGAAATTCCTCATATAATATTCTCCAACCTCCCTTTTAAACATCTGTGTCCGGCTGCAGCAGGCGTCTCCTCCTTCCTCCACTGTCTGTAGTAAGAGGATGTTCAATCCCAATCTTCGTAGCCAAAAATAGAAGACATCTTGAGAAAGTGAATCCATGTTCTGTGCAAAATTTTTATAGGTTTTAGGATCTAGCTCCTATCTACTTATATTCATTAGTTTCTATGTTTACTGTTACCTATAGTTGCTTTTTGGGTTAGAGCGACAGAAGGGTGGGGGTGGTTTCTGTGTCAAGTTTTTGTAAATGTTATAGATGTGTCCACCCCTGCCTTTGCCCAAATTTGGTTGAAAATTCCACTTTCTGATGAATAAATTCAATCCATTATGGCATGCTAGCAAAACCCCTGACAGGCTGCAAATCACAACACAACCACTGGGTGGTCACGTGTACATTGAATAGAGAAAATGTTGCAAAATCATTAATACAATCTGGTTGTTTTGCAACACTTTGAGGGTTGTATAGACCTACGCTATATAGACTGCAGTCTGGATGTGTGTATAAAAACACTGCCACATATCACCAGATGAAAGATGGAGACTTTTCAGCAGTGTCGGGAGCATTTGGCCTGGTTACCACACTCATATTTGGCAGTTTTGTCCATGACGTCTGAGTATTTATTGAACGTGGTGTACGTGAAGATGTCTGAAACCGCTTCTGATCTGTCGCCTGCACAATGTCTCAGCTGCTCCTTGTTTATATTGTAGACTCTACAATTATTTGGGTCTGCAAGTCTTCATGTCAGTGTAGTATACTCTACTCCTTCCTCTGTTTTTAACCATTTTAACTTTGGAGGACTTAAATATCTATTTTGTGCAATATATTGTGTTGTGAAGTGGTTGAAATAGCGGAACAGGGCTGCTGCAGGGAATTCGGCCGCCTTTTAAAGGGGTTTTTGCAGGATTTAAAGGGGTATTCCCATGAGCATAACCATTTTTAAATTAGTAGATAACTAAAAGTTTAACATTTTTGCAAATATAAATAATTAAACATTTTGCTTAGTTTTAAAAATTTTCTCTACATATCTTGTGGTCACAAGTTGTTGTCTTGATCGGTTGCCAGTGGATACGACCATCAATGCAGGACCTTTCTAAGGTCAGAAAATCAGCCTTGATTTCCTTATTGTGGCCGGGGTATCTTCTCATACATGTAGTGTCCCTGTGTGATAACCCAGCTACAATAAGAAAGTCATGGCTGGGTTCCTGACAAGTCCCAGACCATAGAAAGTTTCTGCATTCGTGGTCGTATCCATTGGCAACCGATCAAGACAACAAATATCACCACTAAGATAGTTAGAGAAAATGTTTAAAAATCTACAGAATTTTTAACTACTTATATTTGCAAAAATGTTTAACTTTTAATTATCTACAAATAGAGATATGGTTATGTTCATGGGAATACCCCTTTAAGCTTGAACCCTATCCACGAGAATGAATTTGTACTGCCCCGCACCACCTGAATGGAGCACTGGTTGAGCATGCATGCTGCAACTACATGGGACTTCCAAAAATGGCCTAGCGCTGTACTCTGCTCTGCAGTCCCATAGCAATGAGTAGGAGTGACTGAAAGGAATGGCATGTGAACATGTGCACAAACAGGAGTAAGAGGGGGACCCCTTTTCTTATCATTGATAAGGGAACGTGTCACCTGGTTTGGAGTTCCTAAGCAAGCAGTTTGTACTACTGCTGCTGGTAACACCAGTCCCATCCATGGTTACATTCGGGAGATATTGAAGGTTTTAAGCTGTTGGAGATGAGACCTGACAATTCTCCGGAAGCTCCTGGTGCATACGCAATGTGCTCTTGAAGCCAAGAAGGGTCTACCTTGCTCACAGCACATGCAGGTGGATAGGGGATTAGATTAAATCTTGGAAATGCTTCTTTACAGGGGACCTTTCCTCACCTCCACTACATCCAGTTCTTGGCATCTGCTCTAAATCCGGTTTGTAGCACCGCTCCTCTGATTCCAGCACCTCTGGAAGTTTTTGATTAGATCCCACCGTTCCCGAGCCATAAGTACTAATAGTTTTGGAGCCTAATGTGCTGTTTAGGCTCTGTACTGTCAGGTGGGCAGTGTCAGGCAGGTGCAGGCAAGGGGATGTGATTCAGAGCTCCAATTAGAAGTGGACGGGGGGCAGAGCTCAATAATCACACCACTTGCCTGCTCCTGCCTGACACGACTGATATGACTGTACAGAGCCTAAATAGCATATGAGTCACCAAAACTATTAGTACTTATAGCTCGGGAACGGTGGGGCCTAGAGAGAAAATTCCAGCTGTTTCAGGATCAGTGGAATAGTGCCTGTTAAATGAGGCAACGAGCTGGACTTGGCAGAGGTGGAGAAAGGTTTGTTTTAACGTAGAAGCCAAGTTTACTTGGGTTATGTTCACACTGCAGTTCGGAGCTTAAGTTGTCTGGTCTGTCCCTTTGACACCAGGTATAATGCAGCATGTAGACACATCCCAGTATGCTGTCAGTGAGGTCTGTCTGGTTCCATTGTACAATAGATGGAGCACAGTCAGGGGTGTAGATACAAATTATAAGGCCCCATAGCAAAAGTCAGAATTAGGCCCTCATTTCCAAAAAAGACAGTGGTTGTAGAAATGTGTTTTCTCTTGATATTTTTAAATAAATTTAAATCAAAATTTTTGTGTTTGATGAATACAAAATAAAAATAATAAAAAAATCCTACAATATTTGACAGGGTAGGGGTCATGTCTGACAAACTGTATCTTAAGCAAAGCAAGGGGGAAGGATTTATGATACTTGGACTGCCAGAGCTCAAAACAGATCAGATTGCTGTGAGATGGATCTCTGGGCCCCCTCCTTCCCTCCATGGGCTCCATAGGAATTGCCTACTCTAGCTCTATTGTAGCGATGTCATGGGGCACAGTGGTGCTGCTGCTCCTCCTGTCGTGGATGGAGGGCATGGCACATAAGCAAAGAGAGCTCTAAATGTCTAAAGCTCATGCACACAGCCGAGTGTGCAGCCTAAGGCTCTTCTGGTGCTCTGATCCGTTCTGATATTTTATAGGACATGCTTTATAAATATTATATAGTACCATCGGAACACAAGTCAGTGGAGCCTCGAGCTGGACACTCGGTCGTGGACATGAGATCTTAAGGTTCCCTGGGGAAACCTGTCAATATATAATTTATAAAAACAAGTCTTGGCTATAGCCATAGATAACGTGTAGAGCTCTGTTAATGGACCATGTTACTACTGATGGGATTGAGTTTTATATGTTTCTTTTGTTGCTTACAGAGGACCCTGCAGTCCGGGGACGGCTGACTGAATGCTTGGAGACCATTCTCAATAAGGCCCAGGAACCCCCAAAATCCAAGAAGGTGCAGCACTCAAATGCCAAGAATGCTGTGTTATTTGAGGCCATCAGCCTGATCATCTACCATGACAGGTAAGGCCAGGTTTTAGGTAAACTTTTGCTTGACATAGAAGACCTTAATGTTGCTTGGTGAACTGCATAGTGCCATTGTTTAGACAATACATACATTTTACCTGTCCATTTGATCAGAAAAGTATAAATTTATATGGCTTTGTATTGGATTTTAACACATTTGACATTGATATTGACTTTTAACAAAAAGTACAGTTCCCACCACCACTTGATCTTGGTCTAGATATTCTTTTATTAAAGCCGTATATCCATCACTACTGGATGATATCCTTCGACAACATTTGGCGAGTGAGAGGTTGACCAAGACCACCTTACTCCATAGCTGTCAACCTCTGTTGTAGCTCTAAATGCCGCCTGCATTCAGGTCTTTCCAATTCTGCAGCTCCGAAGGGAGATTTCAGCACAACAGACTACCAGGCCATTACACATAGCCCATGTGTCTCTTCTGTCCTGCTCTCCAGTGAGCCCAACCTGCTGGTCCGGGCATGCAACCAGCTGGGCCAGTTCCTGCAGCATCGGGAGACCAACCTGCGCTACCTGGCATTGGAGAGCATGTGCACCCTGGCCAGTTCGGAGTTCTCGCATGAAGCAGTCAAGACCCATATCGAAACTGTTATCAATGCACTAAAGGTGAGAGAGAACGGTCGTTTTATCACTATACTAAAAGCGGTTTATGGGTCGGAGAAACTGACTTTTTTTTTTTCTTTTGGAGGGTTTGGCTTATAAAGCAAATGTATTCCTGGTCCACAGGTTTGGTGCTTGATAGCTATCTGCTGCAGGGCTAAGATTATGGCCCATAGTAATCCAAAAGAGTTTGTTCTGCGGTCAGGGGTCTTCTTCCTAATGTAGGAAGGGGGGAAAATGTTCACCAAGATTTAGTGGTGTTTATGTTATGTGGGTGCAGGGGGCCTTATATCCTCCTGATATTCCCACAGACTTTACCTGATTTGACTTCTATTGAGAATCTTTCTGAAAGACACAAAATATTACTAAAAAGTGTTTATCATGTAAAGCGGATCTGTCAGTCCCCCTGACTTATGTTTTAGTGAATACATGAAATAACAATTCTTGACCACCTTTTCTTAGATGTCAGAAGGAGCTGAGCAGATTGTATATAGATTTAGTTCCTGCTTATTATGGGCTTAGGAGTCCAGTGGGTGGTCCTACTTACAAGGAAGGTTGTTTGTCACCAATAGGACCGCCCACTGCACGCCTAAATAAATGACAAGTTATACTGAATCATTTCCCACAAAACTATATATCCATGTGCTCAGCTCCTCCTGCTCTACAACATGCTGCCCACAGATCGGAGTGTATTTTCAGTGTGACAGGTTCTCTTTAAGGATATTTCTTGCTGAGACTTATGATTGGCCTTTTACTCTACAGACAGAAAGGGACGTTAGCGTGCGGCAGCGAGCCGTGGATCTCCTGTATGCCATGTGTGACAGGAGCAACGCCCAGCAGATTGTAGCAGAGATGCTGAACTACTTGGAGACAGCCGATTACTCCATTCGTGAGGAGATTGTGAGTGCCTTTGGTTTGTGATGGAGACTTATATATAATGATAGATAGATACATACATGCATAGATATATGATTCTCTTGATACTCTTGTGTGCTCAGTTTATCCATGATAAAACACCTTCAGAGGAGAATGGAATACCTCTCATCTTTATTGCAGGTATTAAAGGTAGCCATCTTGGCTGAGAAGTATGCCGTTGACTACACGTGGTATGTGGACACTATTCTCAACCTCATTCGCATAGCAGGGGACTATGTAAGTGAAGAGGTCTGGTACAGAGTCATCCAGATTGTCATCAACAGAGATGATGTGCAGGGTTATGCAGCCAAGACTGTCTTTGAGGTGAGAAATGTACTGTAAATGGGTGTACATCTGTGGTCCTATATCACCTGTTCTCTAGTTTGGTATTATTGGGGTAGTGCTTATACAGTATCCTGTTTATTTTTTCGCCATTGGCTCCTTGGCTGCCTTTTTTTTTTTTTTTTTTCCCTGCTCCATTAGGCCACAGTTATTTCCAAAGACTCCTGCTTTATTAAGTGTTATTGGTACCTCGGCCTTCATAGCTGAGCTGTGAATAGCCCCTTCTCCGTCTCTCCAATGTAGTCAGAAATTACAAAGATGGATGGACGTGACATGGTTTTTGTAACTCCCATGGAAATGAATAGTGGTTATGATAGTTACAGGAAAGGCATAGAACAGCGGCGCCCGGTTGTCTATGTAACCTCCAGCTTCTGTCTCTCATGTTTGGCTGATATTTGTATGGCCACCTTTCCATTAGGTTAAAGTTCATTAAATTTTATCCAAGACATTCATTCATTGGGTAAATTTTGAACAATGAAGAATTGTTTTGGCTGACCAATGGCAGACCATCATAGTTTGTAATGGAGTCGACCAGATCTAAAATTTTCATTGACTAGTCGTAGTAGTAGTATTAGTAGCTGACTGTATATGGTGCCGCTACACAACAGTATATTCCTAGTGAACGTTCGCTCTTCACTGGAGTCATAAAACAGGGATGGTCAGTATGAACAACTGTAATGATGTGTGGACCAAAAGATATATGGCTGTGGTGTAGTAGGGATCAATAACAACCTATGTTCAGATATCAACCTATTGTACAGATGTGTACACCCTTACCCCAGTACGAGTTTGCCTGAGGACTCCAATTCCTCATGAAACCAGTTCAGTACAGTATTTGCAACATGCCAAAGAAACACATGACAGACTGCAATGAAAAAGATGGCTGCAGGCACCTTTAGGATAGACATTTTGTGACAGAATATCACAATATCATGTTTTTCAAGGGAGTCTATCACCTCCCCCAGCAACTATCTCCACCACATTACAGTGCTAAACATCACACCTTACCATAATACCAAATTATGTATGTCACTTTTGTAGATTTTGAAAAAAAACAACTTTGAATCAATATCAAATAAGGCAGTTGGTGCACTGGGGGTGTGGCTTCCGCTCCCAAAGCACTTCTTTAAGGTTGGTTATGAGATTTTGTAATGTAAGATGGACCCCTACTGCATGTGCTGGCGCAGGCAGGAGAGTGAAAGGGTCTGTGTCAGGATCATTTTTTGTGAAGTCGGGGAGGAGTTATGGACTCTGGCTTTAGAATAGTGAAGTATTATTTTTTATAATATGCTTTATATTTACTTTCGTATGAATTCAGTGTAACTTCGCTCTGCCTGACCATAACTGTAAGCCATTTTGTAAGGAGTAAATCGGTCTGTGATAAAATAGTAGTAGGAGGTTTAGCCTACCGACTCCGCAGCCCCGATTGTACCCAGTAGTATGACTATAGGGTATCTACTATCTCACTATAGGGTATCGTGCTATTATTCTTATTTTAGGAAGTCTGTCATAGAGACTAAGCTTCCATATGATCCGTATTGAACTGGAATTATTTCACCATTTTCTTTAAAGTTGTGTGAAAAACCCTCAAGCATGTTCACATATGGCAGTTTTGTTGCAGAAATTCATGTGACCTAAAAACTCATATATTCTACCATTTGTACATGGGGTTTCTGCACGGCCCCATTCAGATGAATCTTGCATTTAGAAATTTTGCAACAAATCTGCTGCATGTGAATATAACCTGAAAGAATACACAATCTGTATAACTGGCATATATTTGTTCCGATATCTAGATGTAAATCTAAACTCTTTGTTTTTCAGGCTCTGCAGGCTCCTGCCTGTCATGAAAATTTGGTCAAGGTTGGGGGATATATTTTGGGAGAGTTTGGGAACCTTATCGCTGGTGACCCACGATCTAGGTATGTAGATACTGCACCACAATGGCTAAAGATGTTGCAGTGTTATGCTTCGTTCACACCTGCGCTTGCTGTCCGTCCGTCGCCAATCCAGTGAAAATCTCGGCGAACTGGATTGGCGTCGGATACAGACCGGTCAGCGGCGCATTGGTTAAAAACCCATTCATTTGAATGGGTTTTTAAAGCAGTGCGCGGGTGTGCGCTTACACCCTCTGCGCTGCCAATCCTTTTTTTTTCGTCGGACACGAAGTCCTGCCTGTCCAACTTTGTTTCCGACGAAAAAAAAAAGGATTGGCAGCGCAGAGGGTGTAAGCGCACACACGCGCACTGCTTTAAAAACCCATTCAAATGAATGGGTTTTTAACCAATGCGCCGCTGACCGGTCTGTATCCGACGCCAATCCAGTTCGCCGAGATTTTCACTGGATTGGCGACGGACGGACACCAAGCGCAGGTGTGAACCCACCCTTACTTATACTTGGTACAGATCTTATCACTAGCTCTTCGTTCTGACTCCACATCGCTGCCCTTTGGGATCTTTGTTACGTAAATTGTTTCATTGGATATTTAATTTAGTGAGAAATGAAAATAATTCTGGTGCTAGTATGACATTTATCATGCCTCATAATAGATGTTTTGAGACTGATGTAAAGGGGGGGGGGGATTTCTTTAAAAAGTTATATTACAAGTATTGCATACTTTATTCATTTATGGAAAATATTAAATTGTTTAGTTTCTGGGCTTAAAAAATGGTTGGGTCCCTCTAGCCTCATGTACGCATAGGAATTGCAGTGTAGGGAGTTTTCTGCATAAATTCCTCTCCATTACTATTTGAAGTCCTAGTTGTAGTCTGTTCTTTTCAGTATCGCGCTATATTCATATCTGAGTCCATTGTAGGATCAGAACAACACAAGATACACAGACCGATAAAATAGCAGACAAAAACGCTGCCCGACGGACCCCATTAACTATAATGGGATCCCTCGGGTGTCCGTTCTTTTAAACTGAAACCGCCAGACAAAAAAGTTGGACTTGCAGCACTTTTTTGTCTGGAGCTTTTCGATGCACACTGTGCCAGGGTCTCCAAATGTAGACTTAAACGCAGATGTGAACCCAGCCTTAAGCAGGTAGGTTTCTGGGGTAAGGAAGTCCAATAAAACTGCATGTCTGTAATAAAATGCCATTTTGTTGTAGACTTAGTAACTGGTCATAATTCACTCTCTCCAGCCCCCTGATCCAGTTTAACTTGCTGCACTCCAAGTTTCACCTATGCAGTGTCCCAACACGAGCGCTGCTCCTCTCCGCGTACATCAAGTTTATCAACCTATTTCCTGAAATTAAGCCCACGATCCAGGATGTGCTGCGAAGTGACAGCCAGCTCAGGAATGCTGATGTGGAGCTTCAGCAAAGAGCTGTCGAATACCTACGGCTGAGCTCCATAGCTAGCAACGACATCTTGGTAGGCCGTGTAAAGGTTTGGGGTAGTTCGGACTGTTATATCTGATTCTTCTATCAATAACCAGTGTCCTTATATGCAATTTTAAGGCTACAGTTTTGGAGGAGATGCCTCCATTCCCTGAGAGAGAGTCCTCCATTTTGGCTAAGTTAAAGAAGAAGAAAGGTCCTAATACAGTCGCTGACTTGGAAGACACTAAAAAGGAGAAGAACAGCTCAGACGTGAATGGGGGCACTGAGCCCGCCCCTGTTAGCACAGCGGTATGTAATTCTCATTCCCAGGGTTACTGTCATTATAGTGTAAAGTATCAATGTATTTTTTATTTTCTAGCCAATCCCTGCTCTTAACGTCATTTAATTTATAATTTCTAATAATATAAAAATATATATATATATATATATATATCTATCTATCTATAGTCCTATCTATCTATCTATCTATATATACTGCCTTCCAACTTCTGGCGTACATATATAGCAGGGTGAGCTCCATCTGCTTTCCAGGCTGTGTCTTCCACCAGAAGGTTAAAAACATTGAGGGATGTAAAGGCAATTGTACTGTATTGTATGCTTTTAGTTAAGACAGAATGAAAGTACAGCTAGTACTATAGATGTTGCAGTGTAACAGACTGGATGTGCATAAATGATAGATTTATTAACCTGTATATTTCCTATTCACCATATTTTACTGAACTGCAGCCTCACTCGTCCATGAATGCGCATGAAGAACATCTTGTATACACGGTGCGCCCTCGTCCCTTATCTCTCCTGACACCCCTCACACCTTACAGCCAGCACCCAAATTCTGCAATGAACCTTCCCACAACAGCTGTCTCCTTCTGCCAGGTTCTTTTATCTTAGCAAGAATGGACTGGTTTACTAAATACGCTTGCAGCCTTTTGGCTTTTAGGAGGATGGAATTGATCTAAAGCCATTCTCTTTGGTCTTGTGCTGACTTACAGATACCGGTTTTGCTTTCTACTTCCTTTCTCGAATAAAACGCATGTCTTCTTTTTGTACTTCATGCTTTACTGACTTTGTAGTAAAAGCACCCCCTAGTGACAAATGAAAACTTCCCAGTGCTCTTAGATCCACCTGTGTAGTCGTATATGTGAAGCCTTCAGTTCAGAGCATGGAAATCCGTGCTGCAGACATCTTCTTTATTTGCTAAACGCAAGTTATCATATAGTGGAGCTGCAGTCCGGCCCTGGTCACTGTTTCTACATGCTGGACAACTCTCATTACACTTGCCACTTCTTCCCTCTCCCCTGTTATTACACTTCCTCATTCACTTGCTCTTTCTGTTGTGGATACCGCTGCATACTTTTACTCACTTACTTACTTTTCTACATTTAGGGATTAACGGTAGGTATTTTTTAATGTGTGATATATATTCCTTTATAATGGTTTTATTCACTAATTTTCAGCTTTAAGATCATGTTGTCTAGTTTGTCTGGTTAAAGGCATTGTCTGTGACTTTTAAAATTGTTGGCTAAGAGTCTAGAATATGAATTTTATTATTTTTTTTTTTTTTGTTCAGCCCCCGCCTCTACAGCATCACTGCTGGTCCTATAGTGATAATATTGTGTACATCATGGACATGATCGTTGCAGCCAGTCACTAGCTTCAGTGGCTTTGTCCCATACATACAAGTGTCATTGCTGAGGCCAGAGGTTTGCAGTGGTCAAGTGAATGATGTACATACCGTAAGTCCAGGATTTTTTGTTTTATTCCTAGGATACACAAGCATCTGGTCGGTGGGGCCTGACAGGCATCTGCATGAATCAGTTGTTTGGGCGTATGTCTGGTTTGTGTAGTATGCCGTGCATATAGCTGGAAGCAGGAGCATTGACTTCACTGGGAGCTGAGATGCATTACCAGCCCTTGGCCACTATAGAGGGTGTGGAACTGATTCTGGCTCTGCACTGTATAGTACACAGACCAAATAAACCCTGAACAACTCATCCGTGCAGGGGCTAACGGTCAGACACCCACTGATCAGATACTTTTGGCCTAAAAAAAAAAATTCTAGGACAACCCCTTTGAAGCATATATATATATTTTTTTTTATTTTATTACACTGCCAACTCCTAGCCACACTTTTTTAAATATTCATGACCACCCCTTTAATAGTATACAGAATAAAAATCTTGTGTCCAGTTATCTGTAGAGTATAAATGTTCCTGGCTCTTTTTCCTATACTTTAAGTGCTTGCTATGTCTTCACTCCATGGCTACCTTACTTGTGTCCTGTATGTATTTATGATGGCATAGGCTTGTAGTGTGCCGGATAACACCGCATGGATTATTCTTGTGGATCTGGCATGGTTTGCTCTGTTTCTCCATTTCACCGCTCTTCTTTCCACAGTCCACTCCTTCTCCTTCTGCTGACCTCTTGGGCCTTGGAGCTCCCTCCACTTCCAGTCCTCCACCTGCTGCCACATCTGGTAGTCTGCTTGTGGATGTCTTTGCAGATACATCAGTACCTGTTGCGGCTGTGGCCACAGGACCAGAAGAGAACTTTGACAGGTAGGGTACTCGTTCTTATGGATAGGTGCTGAATGTAATGGAGACATCATAAACTCTGTGACGCTGTCAGATAACTATTGAATGTCAAGGATTAACAGTGTTAGTGAAGAATCCATATGGTTCTTAAATCTGGATATAAATGGCTAAATATAAGTTGTGTTAGAATCCGCGCTGGGATGAGGGGAACTAACGGTACTCCATGTTGCTGCCTCTTTTCCCCTTGGTTTTCTTCTTTGCCGCTGATGCCTGATACAGTGATGCCCCAACATCCATAGAAGGGGCATCTGGGGAGTCAGACCCTTCTGTTCAGGAGGCGGACGATTTCTTCTACAAGTAAGCAAAACCACTCTGATCAGAAAGACCCACCTGGCTTTTTTTTCTACCATCCTCTCTCTCTGCCGCAGCCTGGTCTCCTCATTTTAGGTGTCTTTGGTATTAAAGCAGCAGAGGCAAGAAAAAGCACAATGTAGAGAAGGGCTCAGGACAAAGAATCATGGAATTTACTCTAAAGCCTTGCATTTGGCAATACAATAAGAATTACAGGACAGTTGGGGTGGCATGTAAGGGTAAATCCTTTACACCATGGAAATGTACAGTGTATGTAGTGCCAAAAAACTAGATCTTTAATATTTGCTTTCATTTGTTCTGTACGACTTTGATGTGTAACTGAATGCCAAGCCCACAAGTAACACTGCTAGTATAATGTGTGTTAAGTCAGGTCATGAGCCTAGGCATTATAGGGGGGTTTTCTCAAGATTGCAATAACCACTGGGACCCCCACCAATTGTGAAAACAATGGTCTCTTGTCTCCTATGTGCACTGCTGCTCCATTCATTGGTTTATGGGGCTGAAGAAGGCAGCAAAGTGTAGTGCTCAGCTAGACCTGTAGGGGTTTAGTGCGGCAGCGAACAACCTCGACTACTGTTCTATCGAAATGGGCCTCATTGTTCATGGGATCAAAGGGATTCCAGTGATCAGACCCTTATCTTTGGGCAACTCCTCTATTCCCAACACCAGGATCATATTTAAAGTTGCAGCTTAAAGGGGTTTTCCAGGAATTACAATTCTGGGCCAGGAGGTAAGGGAAGGTGAAACATAAAACAAAACCAGAAACGCTCACCTGTCCCTGGCGCTCTGATGTCCATCCCCGCTGTCCTGTCAAATGGTGCCTGTTGCTTGTTCCGGCAGAAGTTCCCAGGAAAGGATTTGGGATGTCACTCGCATACGTCACTGGTGACGTTCCATGTGTGCAGTTTAGTCTACTACCGACCTGAGCTGTACATCACACAGGCTAAGGTCATCCACTAGCTTGGCACTGAAACCAGAAAGTGGAGGGGCAACGAGACACGAGATCAGGTGAAACCCTGAGAGAGGGGAACACCCCTTTAAGGAGACCACTATTATCTTAATGGTAGCTGAAAGACTCAGGTTTTCACAGGTGTTCAGTGGGCAATAGATAGGGCAATACACTCTCCTTTCAAAGGCAGACCCTTTTGTCTTGGTGATCTACTAGAATTTATTGCACCATATATATATATATATATATATATATATATATATATATATATATAGTATATAATCGCTGCAGTTACAGGGCTCATGGTGGAGAGTCAATCTGAGGACTGTTTCAGGTGTTACATGAAGAAAGTTATCAAATCGATATACTTCCTACCTTTCTTGGTTAGTGTTATCCAGCAATGATCTTGTGTGATGCCTCAGATTTTCCTAGTTCCTTTCACTTGCATGTAGTATATATAGGTGATCATTTATAGTCATAATGGCAGTAAGTATGTAAATGCTTGGCGCTTGCTTTGGAATGGTTTTTAAGAGGTTTTTTTGGGTAAATTGTATTTTAAAATCTTTGAGAATGGGTTAAAAAATAAAAGCAGTACCTGCCTCACCGATCTGTGCCCACTCCTGTTACGGTGCTCCTCGGCTCCCCTGCTGGTCCCTCTTGACACACAGGAAATGCCACTCAGCCAATCACTGGGTGACGCTGTGATGAGAGGGATCAGGGGACCCGATAAGCGCCAGAATGGGAGCAGTAGGGCATTGGTGAAGTGAGTATTGCTACGGCCCCCCCTTTTATTCCTCTGAATAACCCTTTTATAACCATGGAGCTTTTCAGTGTAGCGATCTACTTCTAAATAGGGATACTACACAGGAGGAGCAGTATGGACAGTCTTAGAGAAATGCGTTATCTTACAAGTGATTTAGGCAAGAAAAGTCACTGCTGCTTTAACCAGGCAACTGTTACATGCAACAATATTTCATCTAACCATGTAACAAACCCTACATCGGGGGTCTTGCATCCCCCGGACCACCTGATAATTTTTGCATGCATTTAAGTATTGGTCTTGTTTAACCATATTTGCTTTCTAAGATCTTTACCGATCAAGGAAAAGTAGTGGGATAACTGTCCACCCCATTCTCTGCTGAATCCAGAATGTTCTTATATTTGCCTGACTTTCACCTCTATAAATCAGATCAGCTCCTCCCTTTTTCTTGTTACAGTGCATACTCTGATATCTTACAATGTCATCTTCGAGTCGATTTACTAAAGTATGGTTTGGGTCAACATGGACAGACGGGACATCACATGTTGATCCCTTTAAAGGAACACTATACATAGAAAATGCACAAAAAATGAAAACCCTTGGGCTGATTTTTGGAGACCAGTGTTTTCCCCGCCGGTCTTGATAATTCTGGGCCTGCTGAAGAATGCACTTAATTTATGACAAGGTGCACTCCTCCACATGGATTAGGTGCATCCTCCATCCTTGTGCCCAAACAGATATTAATGCCAGCTTCTTGCTGACATTGATTTCTGGCCCACAACCCATAGTAAAGGAGCCCTGATATTTCAGCACTTTCTCCATTTATCTCCTACTTTGATCCTATTTTATCTCTTATTACAGTTAAATCGGAGAAAAATACAGTATAAAGAAATCTTGTCTCAGGAGCTCAGCCATATTCCTCAAACTCCTCCTTCTCTTCATTGTCTTGTCTTGCTGTAAGACAACTGGATGGAGTAGGAGTCTTCTCCCTCTACTTTATCTGCAGTAGCCCTGCCCCCTTGGCTAAGCCCACTACCTCAGTAGGTCTCTAGAAGATGGAGCATGTCAGTAGGAGATTTAGAGACTGCAGAAAACCTAGGTCTTCAAAGACTGTTTTTTCAGCAACATGCAGAAATTGCAGCAAAGTGACACAATGAGGCTGAGATAGTATAGATGGATAATCTCCTTTTGTTTCTCGGTTTTGTGTTCCTTTAAGTTTTGGCTGGAGAGTCTGTCATCTACTGGAGAAGTTCTTATGAACAAAGGTCATCAGGAATTGGTGGAGTTTATGCTTTATCCAAATTGCACTTTAGTAAATTTGGCCTGGTTGTCCTCTACCCTCCACATCCTCATTACTGGCCTGCCGATGAGTCAAGACTCTCCTCTGTAAAAGGTCTAATCCCAGGTTTTATTTTTAAAGGTTCATCTGCAAAAATAATGGTGTCCTCTTTGAGAATCAGCTGCTGCAGATTGGCTTAAAAACAGAATTCCGTCAAAACCTTGGTGAGTATTTTATTTAATTTTTGTAGTTTGTTTTTATTTAATTTTTGGGAGAATTTCTTTAAATCCACATTGTGGTACACCATGTGCAAAGCCCTTTTTTATAGTTTGTGTGCTGTGTATTTCTAATCGTTTTAGACCACATTTTGTGTGTGAACAGTGTTTTTAAGAGATGTTTTGGTAGAGTTTATATATAGTTTATCACCTCTGCCATGCTTGTCCAGCTGTCGCCACCATGTTACAGAGCACATTATGCTGCTAAACTTCACACTTTTGTAAATTTGAAGAAAAACAACTTGGAAGTCTTATGCAAATGAGCCAGTTGGTGCACTGGGGGCGGGACTTCATTCATGGGAGCATTGTTCTTGCCGCTCAAGTAGGTTGGGTGATGTCATAGCAGTGGGAGGATCAACTGTCATTGCACAGGGTGATGATGGGGATCCTGAGGAGCAAGAGCAGTCCAGAAAGCTGAAGGTCCGCCTCTAGTGCACTATTGTCATTTGCATAAGACATCAGATCTGTTTTGTCTGCGTCTATAAAAGTGATATACATAACAAAAGTATGTTTGATTTTTTTTATCAGAGGGCGGTGGAGTCTGAAAAAAGTTACCGATTCTACTTCAAAACAAAATGATTATTTTTAATTATACAATTTTTAATGAAGGGTGTGGGCTGTGTAAAAATAGAAGAGCCGGTCTGTTGGCCTCCCAGCTCCATAGCCCTAGTTTATCACTGTAATGTGCTCTATAATACAGTGGTGATAGATGAGTATGCTTGGGGGGAGGTGTTGGGGTTCACACTGTGGAAAATAGAGGAATTTGAGGCGGACATCTGCCTCAGAATCCTCTTCATTTTTCGTACCTTGGCTTGCCACGGCAGAATGCTTATGCAGTGGAAAATTTCACAGTGTGAACATACCCTTAGACCCCAAATTAATCTCTAGAAACAGCACGAAATGTCTACGGTAACCTCACTTTGATGATGATAGTACATGTGGTCCCACCGTTCATCTGAAAGGTTTGGAATCCCTGTCCTTCCTCACTGTCATGACTGTTGTGTGGAGCACTTTGAATGGTGTGGTGGTCGAGCATGCTCACTGCTGCTCCATAGATTTTGAATGGAGTATCAACATGGCTGTTTGTCCAGCACGCCGTACAAGTTGTGTGGTTGTCTGGTGTGAAGGAACAAGGGACTTGGGGTTCGTTCTACTATTCATCAGAGGTCTCAGTCACCTAATGGTGTGGTTAGGTGATAAATGTCATGGATCAACTGTTGAGTTGCATTGACATTCCCCCTATGCAGAATAAATTTGTACTTACTAATGTAATTTGTCCCTATAGTATTAATAATGGTGTCTTTTACCTTTGATGACACTTATTTGCAATACTTTACTCTGCAATCTGTGAACATGGTAGAGTTTTAGGCTGAGGCCCCACGTTGCGGAAACACAGCTTTTTTTTGTTGCAGATTTTGTTGCGGTTTTTTGAGCCAAAACCAGGAGTGTATTGAGCAGAAGGTAGAAGTATAAGAGCTTCCTATATCTTCTATTTTTACCTTCTGTTCAATCCACTCTTGGCTTTGGCTCAAAAAACCGCAGCAAAATCTGCAACAAAAAAGCAGCTTTTCAGCAACGTGGGGCCTTAAGGCTAGGTTCACATCTGCATAGGAGACTCCACTGCAGATTCCACCTAAAATTGTCGAGAGTGAAAAGTCCTGCAAGGACCGCTGGTTTCGGTATAAAATTGGCGGACCCCATTGTATTATATAGTGTCTGCAGGTAACTGCTTTTTTTAAGCAGACAGGCTCCGTCTTTCGGGTCCCCATGCAAAAGACAGAGACCCAAATGCTAGTGTGAACCTAGTGTTAGATGTACTAAAACTAAGCCATGTGTTATTAATGTCTCCTCACATTACACCCCATAGGTCGTGTGTTTATCTTCTATGGTAACAAGCTGTCCAGTCAGTTCCAGAACTTCACTCCGACTTTAGTTTGTTCTGATGAGCTAAAGGCCAATATCCTTTTTAAGTCATATATATTACACATTGCTTCTGTGTTCATGTGATGTAGAAACCCAACACTTAATATCTGCTGAGTATCCGAATATCCTAGATCTGGATCAACTCAACCATGTATATTATCATATTAATGGGAGTCTGACCGCTCAAAACTGCTGACCGTGTAAGACCTACGGTAAAGGGTACTTGTATGCAAGTGTCCTTAGACGTTCCCTTACTGTGAAGTTTCCCTGGTTATCTGCTTTGAATGCTCCCGAATCGCTCCCCTCTGCTCCTGAGCGATCGCTCTAGTCGGCCCATGGATGGGGCTTTATAGCCGTAAGGCCTCATGCGCACGACATTGGAAAACGGAAAGGATCGCACATGGATGGTGTTTACCACAGACCCCATCTATAGAATAGACAGATTAAGCAGCAAAAACAGCCAGAAATAGTCGCCCCCCCACAGAGCAGAGAGAGCTTAGGGACACTTGCTAATTCAGCACAAGGTGGACTGAAACTTTTTTCTTGGTCATTCAGCTAGTCTGACCAATCTCCTAGATATGATTTGAAGGGCTTTCTGGGTTTTCAGAGTCCAACACATGGGACCATGGTGGATCCGCTGTTTGAAGCGACTCCCTGAGCTCCACTACGTCACAAGTCATGTGACGTCATGTTCACCAGTCACATGGCCTGATCGCAGCTCTGTTATATTCAAAGGCCTGAACTGCAATACCAAGCACAGCCACTATACAGATGTACTGCTCTGTGCTTGGTAACTGCTTAAGAGGCTGCAGCACTCACCCGAACGCTGCAGCTTCTTCAAACAGCTAATGGTCCGAGTTTTGGACCCCTGACTACTTTTCCTAAAGATATTATCATCAATTATATAGCATGGAAAACCCCTTTAACTGCTTCATACATCACCTAACTAATGTCTGCAATAGAGGAGTCAAACCTGCTGACAAACGCCCCTTAAATGATAAAAATATTACAAGTGACCTAGTGCAGCGAAGGTGAAGAGCAGTTCATCCGATTTAACCTGATGGCTGTTTTGGCCACTTCTCCAGGCTCTACGATTCCTCCCCACAATCTAATAGTTTATCCCTTGACCATTATGTCCATGTCTGAATCTCCAGTCTAAGCCGGTGGAGCCCACTGTGGACGGGGGAGCCCAGGTGCAGCAAGTCATCAATATAGAGTGTTTACAAGAATTTGTAGATGTTCCTGTTCTGAGCATCCAGTTCAGGTGAGTGCTACTTAATGTATATTATAATTCTACAGTACTGTCCTCAGCTGTGCAAGGTACAATAAAATGGGCTGCGTGTAGTAAATCTGTTCTCAGGAAACCTTTCCATAGCACCCAGTCAGATCACTTATTTCATTGGAGGGCACAGCACCATGGGGTATAGACCTGGTTACTAGGAGGCTGACACTAGGAAAAGAGATGTTGACTCTGCCTCTGGGCACTCCACAGACACTGCTAACCAGATCCATCCTGTGGCCTCTGCCAATGCCAGCTTGGGTCATAAGGTTCTGCAAGCGGCTGTGCGCTAGGTCGTTCATGTCTGTGTAATTCCCACCCTCTGGGACTGCTTTAGGACATTGCATGGTGCTGTGTCCCCCAATTAAATAAGCGAGAAAAATAGATTTTTGTACTCACCGTAAAATCCTTTTCTTGTTATATTCATTGTGGGACACAGATCCCACCCTTGTTTCTTGTTGTTGTTCCTGTCTGGGCTGTTTTGGTTCTTTTCGGGTTCAGGACATGTTGTTGGTTCCGTGTTCTCTTTTGGTTATTCGTGTCTCTCTCCTACTGCTGCAGTACAAACTGACTGGCACAGTGTGGAGCGGGCATAGCCTAGAGGCAGAGCCGACATCTGTTACTACACTTAGTGTCAGCTCCTAGTGGCCGATGAAAAGTTCTTTTTAATAACATGCTTTTATTTTATAGATCAATAAATAAATACGTAAAACTAAAAAACTAAAAAAATACCAAAATTAACTTTATTCTTGTTTACTACTTTCTCAGTGTATTATACATGTTAGCCTAACACTTAATGGCATCCTATTAAGACAATGCCTACTTCAGGCTCTAATGGGTGTGAGAAGATGGTGCACATGGGGGTCTTCATTACACCCACCGCTGCCACAACCACCTCTTTATTATAATTTACCTCTCATTCCTTCTCCTGCATTAATTTTCTTACATTTATGATATTTCAGATATGGGGGCGCTTTCCAGAATTTCTCAGTGAAGCTTCCGATCACCCTCAACAAGTTCTTTCAGCCGACTGAGATGGAAGCACAAGACTTTTTCCAGCGCTGGAAGCAGCTCAGCAGGTGACTACATACCCCAACCCACTAGGGCAGGGGTCGGCAACCTTTTTTTGTATTGTGCACCAATTTTTTATTTTTTTTTGTCAAAGATGCTCTACTTGGTGTGTCATGTAGTAATTGTAAGGATATTGACCCCCTACATAAACGTTATGTAATACACGCCATAACAGCAACCAGTTAACTCCTTGTCCATGACCTTTTTTTGAGAACGGTTCTTCTCTGGTGTATATGACTTTTGTCTGAACACAGAACTCAGAGAGATCTGCAGTCAGCCAGCTTTGTACGGGCAGAGGATGTCCCTCACATAGCCCGGTCTTTTTTTTCCATTCACCCATACAAACCCTTCCAGCCTTGTTAAAAGTGCTCCGCTGCCATATCATTTACTTTTGCACTTGCTTCAAGGTACATAAATGGACTGCACAGGCAATTGCTGCCCTCTGACTAGGCGAGCTCACAGCCCGAACACTCGGACACCATGCCTCGTGCTTTACCCCTTACTGCTTCATCCCCTCCGACTATGTTTACATGGTCCATGACAGCGAGGTACTATCTGGAGCAGCAGTGTTTTAAACATTACCGAGAGCCCTGTGCCGAGTAAATATGCCTGAAGTGCCAACCTCTGCACATGTGCAGGAGGTTCCTGACCTCTGCACTAGCAGAATTGACAGTCCATGTGATTTCTGTATATTAGCTATATGACAGCTTCAAAATTTAGATATTAGATCCATCTGTCTGTCTAATCCTCTGTCCTGTATACAGTATCTCTCTCTGGCTGACTAGTCTATTGTTCTACAGTTCTTTCTGATCTGTCAGGCTGTCTTATCTGTCATCTTATATATGTATTTTTTTTTTTTTTTTTTTAACATCAGCCCTAACCAGGAAGTGCAGAATATTTTCAAGGCAAAACAACCAATGGATCCAGAGATTGTAAAAGCAAAGGTTGGTTAATAATGAAATGTATGTTTTATAGTCACTTATAAGACTGCCCTTTATCATAGTATGTTCAGTCCATATGTCTGTTGAAGGAGAGGGGCCAGGTGACAGACTCAGTCGTCTCCATTGTTTTTGAAGTCATTGTCCTCTGCAACATGGACTGAAGTATTGTATGTCATGTGACTTGCAGTGTACACTACTAAGGCTCCCTGAGCTGTCTGTATGTAGTCCATTGTGCACACAGACCCAACATACGACAGTCTGAATAAGGCCTTAGTTACATTAAGGGGGTTGCTGTAACTTCACAGCAGTCAGTATAGAAAGTTGTCAATGAAGTGGATTTTCCCACTTACTCCCTATTATTAGATAGGGAATACGTGTCTGATCACTGAAGGTTCCTTTTCTGGGACCCACAGGAATCACAAAAACGGATTTTGTAGTCTGTGTGATGGTGTCCACGCGTGACCAATGCCCTAGTACTGTCTATTAGACTGACAGATTACAGCGCTCTGGCAGCCATAGAAGTGAAAGGAAGGTGGTGAAGGTGGTCATTCATACACACTACCACTCCTTTCATACAGGGGAGTTAGGAATCCCACTCTTATGATTGCTGGGGGCCAGAGAGAAGACCTACAGTGGTCAGATGATTATATCCTATCCTGTACATACAGGGGTAGGTGGTAAAAAAACAAAAAACCTTTATTAAAGGGAGTCTGTTACCAGAATCCAGCATATGAAGCCAGCCCCTACCGATAGGTTAGGATTACCTGCGGTGTTTTCCCCTTATGAATCAGTGCCACCATTGCTGTGATATTGCTATTTTTGCTAATATGCAAATAAGCTGTTTGGAGCAACAAAGATGTCGCTGCTCTTCTCTTTGGAACAATGGCAATGCATTTGTTGCTCCAAGACTGTTCATTTCAAGTCACAAAGGGAAAATACTGTGTTTTCAGTGTTCATGTGACCCTAACCTGTCTATCTGCAGGGCTGGCTTCTGGTGACGCTTTTATTTTCGGTTGAATGTATGGCATTGATGTGTTCCATATATACATCATAGTAGTTTGTAATTCTGTGTAACAACTTCAAGGATCCTGTAGGTGTCACTGTTTACCTCCCGTTTTATTTCTTTATTTTTTTTTGTAGATCATAGGTTTTGGGCCTGCGCTTTTAGAAAATGTTGACCCAAATCCGTCCAATTTTGTGGCAGCTGGAATTATTCAGACAAAATCTCGACAAGTGGGATGTCTGTTACGCCTTGAACCAAATATGCAGGCTCAGGTACGTAATATTTGGATGCCGCAGACACATTATTTGGGAGAACCCCTTTTCTAAATACTGAGACTTCTTCTTTGCACTCTTCCCATATGCCCCATGCTGCTTTGAGACCTCAGAGTATTCTTCTAACACAGGTGTATTTTCTGTCTCGCACAGATGTACCGGCTCACCATCCGCACAAGTAAAGAAGAAGTCTCCCAGAGATTATGTGACCTGCTCTCTGAGCAGTTTTAAACCCAATTCATGCTGGCCCCAAAATCCTTGTCTTTGTGATCTTCCCTTACTGCCAGGTCCTGATCATCTCAGTGAAAATAAATATTACTTACACGTTGTGTACTTATTGTTCTTCCAGGTTTAGTCTCTACAAAGCCTTAATGGCTCGGTGAAACATTCATCTACTGCCAAGGTTCTCCTCTTGCATAGGACCTGAGGGGCTAGATGCCATGTCACTGTCTCTGGAGGGTAGCGGTCCACTTGCAGTGTTTTTTAATAGGTGTAACAGTGTATGTAGGCTTGGTGTGGGGGAGGAGACTTTAAGTAGGGGTGCATGACTTCTATGTCGATTCTGTAGGTTGCCGAGTGAATTGGGCTTAGTAGTGGTACTAAACCCAGTCCATGGAACAAAGTGTGGGGAAAATTCTAGGAGGAATCAACCATCAGACATCTCCTATAATTCATACAATACAAATAGAGATGGTGAATAGTTATTTTATGCCATGTGTAACCATTAAAGGGAGTTATCCTATAAAAGACTATCACTGTCCATAGTTCTTATGTGCAAGTGGAAGGAATGCATGAAAGATCATTCCCAGTAGGCACCTAGGCAGAATTATTATTGAATACGGAGCGTGTCCCAGAGACCATGTCTCATGGCACATACCGATGTGGTTATAAAGGACCATAGTAAGGTCAGTTCCAGTGCAGGACGTTTCAGAAAAGGGAAATTAAACAGAGGGCTGGAGAATATGAAGGATTGGCCTGGAAATTTGTTTAGAGTCTTAGGAAGGACATACTAATGGTAGGAGATTGTGTACAGGGGAATGCTGGAGCCACATATGTATAAAGACTGGAATATAGTTCAGAAATGTATCATTAGGCAATACTGCCAAAATATTTCCATTTTTATCTTAACATTGAAGTCAATAATGGCGGATACAAAAGAGAAGTCTTCCATTTGTATCCATTGTTCTGATGTTATTTAATGTTCGTTGTTCTGATCCTTGAGCAACCAGAACAGACCAAAATACAGCAGAAAGGGTGCGGTGCTGTGTCCCTATAGAGTATACAAGATTAGAGGAGTGGGACTGTGCTGTGCCAATATACAGGATAAAAGTAGTAGAGCTGTGTATGTGGTGCTCATATACCGTATGCAGGATAAGAGGAGTAGTACTGTGCAGTGCCTGTATAAAGGATTAGAGGAGTGGTAGTGTGTTGAGTCCATATACAGGATAAGTTGTGATATTGTACTGTGCGAAATAAGAGTAGTAGTAGTACTGTGATCTGTGCATATATTCAGAATAAGAAGAGTAGTAGTACTGTGCATATATTCAGAATAAGAGGAGTACAGCATTGTGCTCATCTATGCATTATGAGAGTAGTAGTACTGTGCTGTTCCCTATATGCAGGATAAGAATATTAGTTCTGTTAAAGGGGTTTTCCCGCCCCTATTACAGGTTTCTTACTGCTGACCTATCCATTTATACAATCAAACCCAAACTGCACATATTATAATCCGCCAATGGTTTTTTACTTATAGGTGATTAATGTTCGTTTTTGTGGTAAAAACCTTTTAACCCTGGTGATATCTTGATCAATCCTGTGGTCAGCTGGTGCCAGTCATGAGCGCTGCTCTGCAGAGAACTGTATTCAGCCTCATGAAGTGAAGGTAGCTGAGATCTATTCACATATATAATGGGAATAGATTTTACATTTACCTTACATGCAACTCCCCATGGCTACCAGCTGACTGAAACAAGGGCACTATTGCATAGTTGTCTGTACTGACCCCGACTGCCAATATATGAAGTCAACTGGTGCTGGATCGCCTTCATTTTCCTCTAGCAATGGTCATGGGAGGGTTTGGCATTCATGTGATTTTGTTCCAAAGGACTACATGGTCAGCACGTGACCTCAACACCGGAGTGGTCTGGGTAGTGGATACCGGATTGGATCAGGTCAGTGCTGAATAATAGGATTTATGGAGTTACCCAGTAAATATAGTTCTGATATTGAATACAAAAATAACTTCATATTGATGTAAAAGTGAGGTTTAATCATATATTAGTAATTTTACAAGAATGTTCTAAGGTGAACATGAAGCCGTATAAATTAGAATCACAAAGACGATACATTCAGCGTAAAGTGATATTTACTTCGTGCCGTGACATTAAGAAGGCATTGTACATTACATCCCATTGGGAGAGACCTCCACCGGATTATGTAGTCACAGCTAATGGTTGTCTCAGGCTATCTGATCATTGGGGCCGATGCATGGCTGGTAGTTACAGACACATTCTGAGAAGACTCTGATTTTGATAGTGATGTTAGACTTTGTCTGAGGACAATAAAACTCTATAGACTTTTCAGTGATGGAGCTCCTGAGTGGCTGGCAGCAACTACACCGGCCTTCAATCGCCTGGAAGTCATCGTCATACCTAAAAGACAATTGAGACCATAAGCTATAGGCACGGCTACATGGTGTCTCTGCAATCTTCAATAGACGTGTACATGATATAGATGTATTCTGTACCGAGGCACGAAACCTGAGGCTCAGCATTTATTATAGGTATACTTTAGGTCCAGACATGCTGGTTTTTGTTTTCTTCTCTTTCCAATAGGCCGTTACCTGCTGCCTGTCTCAGCCTTTGTTTCTCCTTCAGACCTCATGTAGGCAGAAGGGGAAGTGGAGGTGGCCATGGGCAGAAGCAGGTAGTAATCCAATTGGGCCCCATAGGTAGTGGCCTAAAGTCACTATGGGGCGCACTTACAGTATGGGGGCCAATAAGTAAGCAATGCGGGGGGGGGTAAGTAAGCTGGGGCTTTATACCATGTGGGGCCAGGAAAAGGGGGGATTATATATACTGTATGGTAAATGTGGCAAAAGGTTCCTATGGGGCTTGGTGTTTGCTAGTTACACCCCAGAGTATTACCCTGTATAACTTGGGTTTTTGGTGAAATAATCTGTGTTGTAGGCTAGGGCCCCATATTGCGGAAACGCTGCATTTTACAGTACCAGCAAAGTGAATGAGATTCTGGCTAATCCTGTCCACACATTACGGGAAAAAAACGCTGTGGAAAAACTCCTTTTTTTTTAAAAACGCAGCATGTCAATTTTACCTGTGGAAACGTCACGTTTTCCCTATAGATTTAATAAGGGAAGCAAAACTCTGCGGAAAAAAGCACAATGCGTTTCTTCCAACGTGGGGCCTTAGGGTCTATGACCAGATATGTTTCCTTTATGGACAGCAACCATCATGCTGCAAGCCTGCAGCTTTCTGATGTACTAAAAATTCATTTACACATGGCATCCCTGGTACACTCCTTTATGGTGGGTAACCATAAAATACATCGCATCTTAGAGAGAGATTATATCTATCTATATATATATATATATATATATATATATATATATATAAAATCTATAATCTATAATTTAATAACAACTTGGTGCCTCTGTATGTAGTCAGCTGCACTACTGCCTACAGTGAAAAAACTGATGCTGAATAGAGTCCAAGGGTGTTTAGTATAATGGGGGCCTATGGTTCCCTTTTAATATGTGCACATCTGCAAACCTCCAAAAATCGCCAACATGTGGCTTCAGCCTAATGGGGTTCTTGTGGACTCAAAAACATGGCTGCTACTTCAGAAAAACAGCACAGCAGTTTACAGGTTGCATGCAGTAATGCAGCTAAGCCACATTTGTTTCATTGGAGCTAAGCTGCAATACCAGACATAGCCCATGGACAGGTGTGGCACTGTTTCAGGAAGTAAGCAGTCATATTTTTCTAATCATAGATAATGTCTTTAATACTCGTCTATCCTTCCTCTTAGAATAGCGAACGTTTAGCGCCTGATAAACACAACTATGCTCATGTCCTTAGGGTATGTTCATGTGTAGTGGAAATACTATGGCCCAGATTGTTGTTTGAATATCCGCAGCATGTTACAGTAGCAGCAAGTTAGATGAGATTTTAACCAATCTCCTCTACATGCTGCAGGGAAATACCCTCACATAAATTGACACGTGGTGCAGATTTTACAGCAAAAAAATGTATGTCATGGTTGTGTGGGGTGAGAGACTGAGGCAGGATGCTTGTTCTGCTCAGGGATTCCAGAGCTGGTTCAGCCCCGGATCCCGCAGCTCTAGCCTCAAGCTAATTAACCCCATTGTTTCCGGTGCTAATTAGCAGAGGGTTGGGAAGTAGAGAGTAACTTGAGGCAGGCGACTACCTTAAAATACTCTTCACTTTCTGATGTGTGAGTAGGAAATAATGGTTGGTTAACTTCTCAGAATACAATACTTAGCTCAGAATCACACTTGTTTCCCTGGCTCTTACCATGATTCAGATTCGCAGTGTCCTTGACATTTGGTCAGTGGCACTTCAATGGTACAGTTATCCTTGGTGATGTTACGCTTGTAATTGTGAGCGCTGCATTTAGGTGCTAGAGAGAAAGCAAAGAACCCAGTTTAGTAATTTTGGATTCCAAAAGTGTAACTTCTAGACCTGAGTGTGAAGTGAATGGTGTGGGTCATCTGAGGAGTAAATCCATAGGTAAATGAAACTGATTTCCAGGTATACTATTTGGCATCTGCTGCAGACCCATTTAAATGGGTTTTCTCACAAAAATAGCCATATTTATTTTTGTAGACAATAGTTAAACATTTATGCAAATATGTTATTAAATAATTTACTAGCCATCTTATCTGTTGACTTGACTGGTTGGAAGAAGATAAGACTATGAATACAGGAACTTTATGGTCTGGTTCATGTCAGAAACCCATTCAAGGTTTCCGTGTTGTGGCCGGATTATCAGGCAGGGACACTACAAGATAACCCGTCCACAATAAGGAAATCATGTCTGATTTTATGACCATAGAAAGTTCCTACGTTCATGGTCGTAGCTATTGGCAACTGATCAAGACAAGAGCCTGTCACCACTAAGATGGTTAGAGAAGATCTTTAAAACGCTTCCAAATTTCTAATTACTTATATTTGAAACAAGGTTTAACTTAACTTTTAGAAATTTAAATATGGTAATATGCACAGGGAAGCCGTTAAGGCTTCATTCACATCTGAGTCTTACGGAGACTCAGTCATAAATTCCGCCAAAAATTGGGCGTAGAGAGAAGTCCTGCACAGAGGACATTATCGTCTATGGGGTCCATGGGTAACTGCTGTGTTAGCGGGCGGGCTCTCCGTCGTTCGGGTCTCATGGCGGATACGAACGACAGAGAGCACAGCGCAAGTGTGAACCTAGCCTAAGCTTGGTTCAAACATTGAGTGCACCCCAGCCAAAAACAGCACCAACATGAAAATTGATGTGATGTTATAATGTCGGCATTGGTTATCACTGGGTTATAGGAGGAGGTTTGGTTTACTTCAGGTACACTTAATTGCAGAATAATTTAGGCCTTAGAAGCCTACAAGGCTAGACTGGGACTCTTCATGCTACAGCTGGGATAGCTTCATAAATACAGAGCCCACGGCCCACATTACAGACTTATAGTATTGTTTCTAGGGGGAAGAACAACTTTATAATCTGACAGGCCAGTTTTAACCACTTCCCACCCTGTGACCTACTATTATGACTAAATATATATTCTACAGACAATCATGGCCCAGTATGGAACTAACTAGAAATGTTAAAAAAAATAAATAAATACTGTCAAATATTAGAGAGGACCTTTCATGTCGTCAACACATGCGGTATTATAAACCGCTAGAAAGCCGACATTTGCGCCTAATTCATGTGCCCCGGGGCTGGAGAGATCGGTGCCGTTAATTTTGGCGCCGATCTCTCCCTACTGTCAGGAGGCTGTTAGGGCAACCTTGTAATAACCATACACACAGCAGATGATCAAAATGTGCCAAAAGCTTTGCCAGGGGGTGTATTTCATGGCCTCCTGAAATCTCAATGCACATTACAGCAAGAAAGTCTGGATTTTGGTCTTGAAAGAACAAAGTCAATCCGCTGACAACTTCAACTGCTACACTGTGTTCCAAATTATTATGCAAAAAGTGTTTAGGAGTGATAAGGTAAGAATTTTTTTGTTTGTCAGTTAAACTCATTGATGGTGATGTGTGTCAGGGCTCTTTATATCACTGAAAGCAATTGCAGACACCTGTGCTAATTAGTTTGGCAGGTGTGTCCAATTAAAGGCAAGACTACTTAAGAAGGCTGTCCCACATTATTAAGCAGCCTACATTTTCAGCCAAAATGGGAAAGAAAAAGGATGTGTCGGCTGCTGAGAAGCAACAAATTGTGGAGTGTTTAGGTCAAGGCATGACTACAATCAACATTGCCAAGACACTTCATCGTGATCATCGCACAATCAAGAAGTATGTAGCTGATTCACAGCACACACGTGTGCGTGCTGATAAGGGAAAATTGAGGACTCTTTCCAACAGGCAATTACGTCAGGTTAAAAGAGCAGCTTCAAAAATGCCTTGTCATAGCAGCAGACAAGTTTTTGAAGCTGCTGGTGCCTCCAACGTCCCCCCGAACAACAAGATGCAGGGTCCTTCAGAGGTTTGCAGCTGTGCGTAAGCCATCCTATCGACCTCCTCTATCCACTGCACGCAAGCAGAAACGGCTCCAGTGGGCCAAACAATACATGAAGACTGACTTCAAAACTGTTTTGTTCACCGATGAGTGCCGTGCAACGCTCGATGGTCCAGATGGATGGAGTGGAGGATGGCTTGTTGATGGACACCCCACTGAAACACGGCTATGGCGCCAACAAGGAGGAGGTGGAGTAATGTTTTGGGCTGGAATCATGGGGAGAGAGATTATCGGCCCCTTTAGGATCCCTGAAGGGGTAAAGATGAACTCCATAATGTATATGGAGTTTCTCAAACAGCACTTCCTGCCATGGTTCAAGAAGAAGAACCATGCATTCCGCAGAAAGATCATTTTCATGCATGATAATGCACCGTCTCATGCTGCAAATAACACATCTGCATCTCTGGCTGCTATGGGCATAAAAGGGGACAAACTTATGGTGTGGCCCCCATGCTCCCCTGACCTCAACCCCATTGAGAACCTCTGGAGCATCATCAAAAGGAGTGTCTATGATGGCGGGAGGCAGTTCACATCGAAGCAACAGCTCTGGGAGGGTATTCTGTCCTCATGCAAAACAATTGAAGCAGAAACCATCCAAAAACTGACAAATTCAATGGACGAGAGAGTTCAGAAGCTTCTTTTGAACAAGGGGTACTATGTGCAAATGTAACATCACCTCGAATAAAGTTTTGGCTTGAAAACTGTTTGATTTCAGTTTATAATAACCTGCTAATGCTTATAATTTCACAATGACCATTTTTTTGTTCTTAATAAAAATGAAAAGGTTGCAAATTCTGCTGTGCATAATAATCTAAAACATGCATTTTGAGTGCATTTTGAGTTTTTTTTTTTTAAATATACTGTTATCATAGGCAGTTTGTTCAAAAACCTTTCAATTATACTCGAATAGTTGGTGACTGGAAAATTACAATGACTGCAATTCATATAGGTAATTTTGGAAAATATGGGAAAATATTATTTGCATAATAATTTGGAACACAGTGTAATCCTGTAGTCAAACTATTAATTCTTGCATGACGGTAATAATATATTAAGAGTTATTGGTCTGGACAGATGTAAAAAAAAGATGTCAATAAAGCCTCGCACATATGACCATAATGTGGCTGCTTTTTAGCATCTTTCTTACAGTTGCACCCTTACGGGTTAAATAAAAGTAACTTCTATTACTATAGCACCCAGTAGCGATCTAAGATTAGTTCATGTAAACCATGAGGAGTCCAGATATTGCATTTGTAACAAAGAGGCTTAAAAACAGTTATATTTAAGGCGAGAATAGTGTCCCTCCAACCAGAACTTTTTGGCATAAGGAACAGAATTTAACCCAAATAGGAGAATGTATGAGAGAAAGGTCAGCAATGACAAGATGGATGAGAACACAAGCAAGACTGAAAGCCATCTTAGACTGTGTTCACATCTGCATTGGGAGCTGAGCACCATCAAAATAACAGAACCTGTTAGACCCCATTATAGGTTAGTGGTGGGCAGTCTGGCATTGGTGGCATTCATTGTATGATAGATCTGGCATTGTGTCATGGGTTTTGTCACATCATGAATAATATTCTAAAGGAGCTGGTTCTGCTCAGGGACCTACAGTATGTACCTAGAATGTAAAGGGTCTATAGGACATTGTATGTAAAGTGAACGGTAGTAATGCCAAAAGCTGCATAACTGACAATAGTGACAGGATAGTTAGTGATGTCACATATCAGATCTGCTACACAAGGGACAACTCACATTAAGGTTTTCAATAGATTATATGCATGAAGTAGGGAGATTTTCTTGCACCTGCCTCGGCCCCCTTAGTCTCCACGCCCTATAGCAGTATCGGTGTCTGTAGTTATACCCATTAGATGGAGTCTAACAAGTTAAAATATACTAGTACAGGGAAATTCACAATATTCTGTAATAACCCTCACTAGGAATCTGAATGTAATGTGTTCCACAGTATATGGGAGGCTCCCACATCGGAGCGATGACAGCCGCTATCCCCCCTGTTATACTTGCAGGTACGTTCCAGAACACGGAGCGCCTTGTTGCAATGTCAGAAAACGGAGATCACTTCTAGCATTGCATTTAATGCAGTCATTTACTCATATGTCAAGGCATATAGTGCATTGTTTTAGGTCCAGATTGCTTCATCCTAATGGGAGTTACTACACAGTATTTGGGGTTTCTTTCGAGTGAATCTCCCTGTAGGTGATCAATGAACAACATGACAAAATGCCAGAGTCTATCGTGTACAATGGGCCCATGGACTTCACAATACTTAAAGCAGCCATGCTGTTCACTATAAGGATGTTATAATAATTGCGTAATACATAGCTAAAATATCTGGTTTTCTCCTTTTTAATCTTTTGGCACAGTTATTCTGATTCCCTGTCCCTCTTCATGTCTGTAAAATGGCGACCCGATTCTCGGACTACTCTATGCACCCTGTACTTTCGTAGCTTGTTCTTGGATGGATCAGCCAAAAACAGGAGGAGGAGACTACGAAAGCGCAGTGACCAGGGGTGTAACTTGAGGGGGTGCAGAGGGTGCAGTCGCACCGGGGCCCAGGAGCCTTAGGGGGCCCATAAGCACTGGCATCAGTATTGAGATTGCAGCTTCCATCTGGCCCATAAGCCAAGGAGACCCACAGATTACCCTAACCACACTAAGGTTCATTAAACTCCTTAGCACCATTACCGTAACCATTACTATCAAGAATTCGCTGTAGGGATGAGGTAGGGGGCCACAAGACTTTAGTTACACCACTGGCAGTACCCCACCTTTATTAATAGTGTGGACAGTCTGAAAGTGTGCCGAATTTATCACAATGGCTGATGCCAAGTCTTTTTAGGCTGAGGCCCCACGTTGCAGAAACGCAGCGTTTCTTGTTTCAGATTTTGCTGCATTTTTTTGAGCCAAAGTCAGGAGTGGATTAAAGAAGGAAAACATCTTAAGAGATTTCTTTATATTTTTCATTCCTTTTCAAGCCACTCCGGACTTTGGCTCAAAAAAACGCAACAAAATATGCAACAAAAAAATGCTTCATTACCACAACGTGGGTCCTAAGTCTTAGTTTAGATTTAGTCTTACGCTAGGTTCACACTATTGGCTATAATGGTGTCCGCCATTTCAAAACTGAAAGCAGCGGAGAAAAAAAGTCTTCTGTGCAGGACTTTGTATCCGCTGATTTTTCGCCAGTCTCTGCTACGAAGTCTCCAATGGTTTATGCAGCTTACGTTGGTCCAGGATTTTATACCCAAATTTTGTTTTTTTTTATTGCATCTTATGCTGTGCCTATTTCCGCATGAATCCACACCCACTTGTCAAGCAAGTTAAAAAAAAAAAATGACATCTCAAACCATATGTGCCAAAATATGCCTCCTTTTGGTGCCTTTTACACCAGGCTGAGATGTAACTTCACAATAGTAGTGTAAACCTGCTCCAGTGTGCAAACAATAGAGAACCAGGTGACCATGTTACAGAAACGAAGAGGGGACTTGGAGGATCCGTAACAAAACAATGAACAAGAAGGTTACCAGGTATTATAGCGGTTTGTTCTGCATTTATTGTGACATATTTAGTGTGCAGCAGAGGTCGCAGGAATAAATGAGAGAAAACATAACCTTAATCCTTATTAATAAAATGCAATTCCAAAAAGACCAAATGAATCAAATAAATATCAATGATTGAAATGTTCAAGTGCAGAAAAAAAAAACATCCCCAGATGAGAAACCTTCGAGCTGTTCAAAGTATTACATAATTGCAGAGATGGAAGCGTCAGCCTTACCGAGCACTCAAGGGTCAGCTCCTTGAGTACCTCATAGTGCCTTTCATGTGTTGTCCCCTGGTGTCTTTATAACACCAGCTCCCTGCCGCCAGCTGCTGAAAAATAACCTTCACTCTACATGTAAAGTAGGTCCTTCACATCAAGGAGATGAAGAGCTAATGGAGGAAGTCTGGCTCTCCATATCCCAACTCAACCCCTCCACTATAACTGACAGTCAGGGGATTGTCAATCACAATGACAGGGCTTGGTTAGGACATAGAGACTTTGACTTCCTTGACTTGAAGGACCTAACTTGCACACAGAATAAATTTTTTATTATGGATTGCAGCAGCTGACTGGCATTATATAAACACCGGCGACAATACATGAAAAGGACTATGAGGTACTGAAGCTGGTTTGGCAGGAGGGATGAAAACACTGGAGGTCCCCTTTAATGTAAGGGGTTTAAATCTACATTTTCTGTATTTTCCTGTAGCCAATATTAAACAGTACTCACGGGATTGGGTTGACTCTGAAGTACTTGTAGGCATATCGTGTTGAGTTCCTACAGAAAAAAAAAAGTTTTTTAGGTTAGTGTGTTAAAGGGGTTATGCAGTTTTTAAAAGATATGGGCCAAATAGCATCAATACAAAACACTTCCTAATATATATCCTGTTTAAATTCAGTACCATTTATCTGATTTATCTTCAGGTCATTAACATCAGAGTGATGTTCCTTTTGCAAGCTCACTACCCCTCCCTGTGAGTAGTTCAGCCAGCAAATGAAACATCACAGCATCATGTGACCTTGGTTGTGAGAGTGATTTATTACCTGTGATTTCATTGCAGGTGAGAGTAGAAAAGGGAGGGGGACACATAGAGTGAGAGCAGGCAGAACAATCATGGGAAATGTAGTTTGTCCACATATTCACTGGTTGTAAATAACAGTGATACAAGGAGCAGCAAGGCTGCACAAGGAGACAGTGAGTATTTAGCACTGCTGTGGATGTATTTGCAGATAATTTTTAGAAGCTAGATAACCCCCTTAACTGTAGTATGAAGCCCATAGCATGGATTTGGCCGAGCATGTAGAAAAGGGAAAGAGGACAATTCTATAGTGGATTTCCACCTGACGGAGGTTACCGGTGGAAATACTTTTTGACCACATGACCGAAAATTAGTCCTTTTTGAGCTTGTATGGCTAACCATTGTAGCTGTTATAAGCTATTTCCTGGCCCAGAAACTGAACATAAGTGAAAAGCAGCAGCAACTATGCCCTCAATCTGTTATTAAAAGGGTAAACAAAAAAAAAAAAAAAAAAATAATATATATATATATATATATATATATAAGCATGCCTTCACACACTTCCTATGGGTTTTCTGTCCCATGACTGGAACCCCTCTCTGCTCTGTTACATTTTCAGGTTTTCGAAGCCAAAATGTGCGTTCCAGCATTACATAGCATGTGATTGGACAATTTCCCATCAAAATCTACACTTCCCAGACACACCCTGCTCTCTCCAGTGAGCCTTCTAATAAGGGGCAAATACATTCTCTTCCTGTAGAAAGGGAATTTACATGTGGAAACTGATGTTAAGACCTTACAAATAGTGGTAAGAATTGGGAACAGTTTTATGGAGAACAGTTTCATTCTTGGCTATAGAGACATTGGTAAGTCTTAACACAGCTAAGGAGAAATCATATTACATTGAATTATCAAAACTTAGTATTCTTAGTACTTAGTAGTATTCTTACTAGTTTCGGGTGTCCATGTTGTGGGTGATGTGGCTGTGTTATTAGAGATTATAGGAGTGCTCTGAGAAATAGAGGTGGTTACTGTAGTGTTAAATGTCGTGCTTGTAATTGGTGTTCGTGTGGTTGGTGTAGTTGATGGTGTGTTTGTTGGTGTGGTTGATGACATGCTAGTTGTATTTGGTGTACAACACGGTTCTGTGATTGGTTGGCTGGTTGTTTGTGTGGTTGTTGGTGTGGTAGTTGAAGTGGTTGTTTGTGTGGTTGATGGCGTAGGAGTTGGTGTGGATGATGGCGTGCTAGTTGTAATTGGTATACAACACAGTTCTGTGAGTGGTTGTGTGGTAATACTGCAGTAATAGTGCCCCCCCACAGATAACAGTCTCCCCCACAGGTAACAGTCTCCCCCACATGAGTAATATTATTGCTTATGTAGGGGAAGGATTATTATCTGTTGGAAGGCACTATTTTCTAATGTGGGGGGTACTTTTTACTTGTGGGGAAACTATTAGAACCCATTCACATGGTGGAAAATTAACAGCAATTGAGGCAGATTTTTGCCTCATATTCCTCTTTCTGGCCCTCTGGCTCGCCTCCTTTCATTTGCTGATTAGTCTCTGATGAATAGGGCCTGTGAGTGGATTGGCTCATGGTGCGAATTCTGCGACTGATCAGCTGCAGAATTCGCAGGAAGATCGAGTGGAATGCTTATTTTTTCATAGTGAACAGAACATTCCAACCGGGGAAAGGTGTTGTGGGAGCACGTTGGGGATTTTAGAGAGCCGTCATTTTAATTTTTGCCTCAGGCAGCACATAAGCTAGAATCGGCCCTGCCTGTAGTCCAGACCTGTCACCAATAGTAAACATTTAATACATTATGTAAAGAAAAATCTAGCACAAAAGACCCAGGACTATTGAGCAGCTAGAATCCTACATCAGACAAGAATGGGGCAAAATTCCTCTACAAAAACTCTAGGCATTGGTCTCCCCACTTCCCAGATGTTCAAAAACTCTTTAGAAGCTATCTCTCTGATAGCAGGCCACCCCCGTACCCCACCAAATACTTTTTTTTCAAGGAAAGTTTGCAGTGGGAACCCCTTTGAAAAGAACACACATTGGACTTCCATACACTGTGACTGCACCATGTTACTGGTCTGCATCAAGAGACTTGCAAGGGGCATCAGGGGAAAAAAGTCGCCAGCATCCCATTTGAAGTAGAAAGTCAATGAAATCTGCCACTTAGGTGCTGAACATATATGCCAACAGTCCCAATTTTGCCAGTACAATCTCAGGAACTGAGCCACAAAAGGGACAAGTTTTTATACCTAACACCAAAATGTTCCCTGGTGGGCTTTAAAGTTAAAATTTTTGGCCTATAAAATGTCAACAAGTATTATCAAGGTTAGCAGTGAAGGGGGAAAGGGGAGTCATGTTGGAGTCTAGGAATGAGAGGAGAGCCATACTAGGAAGTAGGAATAAGAGGGGAAGCCATGCTGGCACCTAGTAGTGGGACCATGCCGAAGACCAAGATTTAAAGAGACAGACGTTGTGCTGGGAACTAGGAATGAGAGGGGAATCATGCTGACCATGATTTAAAAGGATGAATGAGAGTAGGAACATGTTAAGGACCACAAGTCAAAGCGTTCCGCCGAACTTTGCCCAAAAGTTCAGTTCAGGTACCCAACCTTGACCCAAACCCGAACACTCCATTGAAATCAATGGGGACCTGAACTTTTTTTTTTTTTTTTTTTTTTTTTGGGACCCAAACTTTGTGCAGACGCATAGGCTGAATTCCTCAGTCTCGTAAGGATCGACCAGGTACTGGGGGCTACTTGCATCCCAGGGTCACTGGCCAGACCCTGGGCTGCAGAAGATGCATATCGGCACCCCCCGGTCTCGGACATTTAGTATGGCGGAACCCGATTTCTTCACTCTTCCGCAGTTAGACCACAGCGTCCAAGAGGTTAAAACCCCCAATCGTTCCCTGACAAACACCAAAGATGCCGCGGTCGCTATTGACTGCAGCATCTTTAAGGTTAAACATCAGGTATAGGTGTTATCACCGTCCTCTCTGTTGCAGCGGGAGCCTGACTGTCAGATACAGCTGGGATCCCATGTGGTTATTGCACGGGGTTAAAGCTGTCTATAGAAATTACAGCTATCTATGGCACTTAAAGGGGTGATCCCAACACCAATTGTAAATAAATACAACTTAAAATATGCATGGAAGTAACACTCTCCGCACAGTAACTATGCCCCCAACCTGGGGAAAGGAAATAAAGGAGGAGGAATATGTCCAGCTTGGTTGCTTTAAAATAACAAATTATAATACAGTGATCCATCCTCAGCAAGACATAATGTACCGACAGTGCACGTGGCTTCTAGTAGAATACTGTACATGCTCGCTCTGTGCTTTTAGGACAACACAACTGCACATGCACCATTCTGCAGTGCTACTATAGGAAATACTATAGGAAATGAAAAGGGGGAAATACATACTATTCCTGTAGAAAGAGAACTACATGTGGAAATCAATATTAAGACCTTACAAACAGTGGTAAGACTTGGGAACAGTTTTATGGAAAACAGTTTCATTTTTGGCTATAGAGACATTGATAAGTCTTAACACAGCTAAAGAGAAATCAGATTACATTGAATAGTCAAAACTTAGTATTATACAGTTAATAGTAATAGCAAAAACCGAAATGGACTCGCTATAGTATTTAACTAATATTTGTATTAGTAAAAAGCACATATTCTTACTAGTTTCGGGTGTCCATGTTGTAGGTGATGTGGCTGTGATATTAGAAGTAGTAGAGGTAGGAGTAATATGTGTTTTTGTGCTACTTGAAGTGACTGGGATAGGGATTGGGGTTGTGGTGGTGGTTGTGCTTGGAGAAAAGGAGGTGGTAATGGTAGATGTCATGCTTTTTGTATTTGGTGTTTGTGTGGTTGTTGTGGAAGTTAGTGTGGTTGATAATGTGTGTGTGTGTATGGTTGATAATGTGGTTGTTTGTGTGGTTGATGGTGAATAAGTTGGTGTGTGTGATGGTGTAGATGGTGTGGTTGATGGTGTAGATGGCGTGTTAGTTGGTGATACAGGTGTACAACACCATGTTGGTGTGATTGTTGGTGTGGGTGATGGTGTGGTTGTTGGTGTGGTTGATGATGTGGTAGGTAGTGTGGTAGTTGCTGTGGTTGATGTAGTTTGTGTGGCAGGTGATGTGGTTGATGGTGTTGTAGATGATGTTGTTTTTGGTGTGGTTGTTTGTGTGGTTGATGGCGTGATAGTTGATGTGGTTGTTGGTGTAGTTGATGATGTGGTAGGTGGTGTCGTAGTTGCTGTGGTTGGTGTAGTTTGTGTGGTTGATGGTGTGGTAGATGATGTGGTTGTTGTTGGTGTGGTTGATGGTGTAATAGTTGATGTGGTTGTCGGTGTAGTTGTTGGTGTAGTTGATATGGGCGTACAACACACTGTTGGTGTGATTGATGTTGTTGGTGTAGTTGTTGGGGTTGGTTTTATGGTTGATGATCTAGTTGTTTGTGTGGTTTCTAGCACAGTAAAATAAAGAAGTAATAAAATCATGAAACATCTGTATTAATAAATATATATATATATATATATATATATGTATGTGTGTATATATGTGTTTTACGACCCCAATTCCAAATAAGTTGGGATGCTGTATAAAATCTAAAGAAAACAAGAATGCAATAATTTGGAAATGTCATATAACCCTATTTTATTTACAACCGAACATAGAAAACATAACAGAAGACATTTTTCCATTTCATGTTTTTTTTTTTAAATAACTTATTTAGAAATTGATGGCAGCAACACATCTCAAAAAAGTTGGGGCAGGGTTAACAAAAGGCTGGAAAAATAAGTGGTACTAATGAAAAACAGCTCAACAGAGGGTTAATTTTTCAACTACACTACATGACTGTGTATAACATGAACATGTTATGGAGGCACAGTCTCTCAGAAGGTTCATCAATCTGTGAAAACCTGAATCTACAAATTGTGGAACACGTCTATGTTCTGTTGTGTAACTTTCATCTTCGAATATGTGCTCTATATTTTGAATAAAATATGGTTATATGAGATTTCCAAATCATTGCATTCTTTTTTCTTTATGTTCTACAGTGTCACAACTTTTTTTTTTGGAATTGGGGTTTTATACATATATTATATATATTGCGACAATGCACTGTAAATTATTGGCAACTTGGTTCATGCCACCTTGCATGGACAGTTATAAATCATGCCATCTTGCATTAGATATACAGTTGTGCTAAAAAGTTTACATACCCCGGCAGATTTTTAGTTTTTTTGGCCTTTTTTCAGAGAATATGAACGATAACACAAAAACTTTTTCTCCACTCATGGTTAGTGGTTGGTTGAAGCCATTTATTGTCAAACTTCTGTGTTTTCTGTTTTTAAATCATAATGACAACCAAAAACATCAAAATGACCCTGTTCAGAAGTTCACATACCCCAGTTCTTAATACCGTGTATTGCCCCCTCTAACATCAATGACAGCTTGAAGTCTTTTGTGGTAGTTGTGGATGAGGCTCTTTATTTTCTCAGATGGTAAAACTGCCCATTCTTCTTGGCAAAAAGTCTCCAGTTCCTGTAAATTCCTGGGCTGTCTTGCATGTCCTGCGCGCTTGAGATCTCCCCAGAGTGGCTCAATGATATTGAGGTCAGGAGACTGAGATGGCCACTCCAGAACCTTCACTTTCTTCTGCTGTAGCCAATGACAGGTCGACTTGGCCTTGTGTTTTGGATCGTTGTCATGTTGGAACGTCCAAGTACGTCCCATGTGCAGCTTCCTGGCTGATGAGTGCACATTTGCCTCCAGTATTTGCTGATAACGTGCTGCATTCATCTTTCCTTCAACTTTGACCAAGTTTCCTGTGCCTTTGAAGCTCACACATCCCCACATCATCAGTGATCCATCTCCGTGCTTTACAGTAGGACTGGTGTTTCTTTCATCATAGGCCTTGTTGACACCTCTCCAAATGTAACGTTTATGGTTGTGGCCAAAAAGTTTGATTTTTGTCTCATCACTCCAAATTACCTTGTTCCATTAGTTTTCAGGCTTCTCTCTGTGCTGTTTGGCGTATTGAAGGCGAGATTCTTTGTGGCATTTGTGCAGTAATGGATTTCTTCTGGCAACTCGACCATTCAGCCCATTTTTCTTCAAGTGCCTCCTTATTGTGCATCTTGAAACAGCCACACCAATAGTTTTCAGAGAGTCCTGTATTTCAGCTGATGTTATGTGTGGGTTTTTCTTTACATCCCGAACAATTTTCCGGGCAGTTGTGGCCGAAATTTTGGTTGGTCTACCTGACCGTGGTTTGGTTTCTGGGCATGTTATCAGGCCAAAATCACAAGGGGATGTGAACTTTTGAACAGGGTCATTTTGATGTTTTTGGTAGTCATTAAGATTTAAAAAGAGAAAACACAGAAGTTTGACAATAAATGGCTTCAACCAACCACTAACCATGAGTGGAGAAAAAGTTTTTGTTCATTCATATTCTCTGAAAAAAGGCCAAAAACCAAAGAATCTGCCAGGGTATGTAAACTTTTTAGCACAACTGTACTAATAAATTATTACGCTAACTGAACCCCTGATAATAAGGCAAATGAGAAACACGTAGGGAGTATAATTTTGAGGGGCAGAACAGTCCTTACTAGAATAAATTAGTAAGATGTATGAAATGGAAACATATTAAATATGAGAGCAGGAGAGTGTGGGGGGTTTGGGGACCGTATTACTTGCTATAGAGGATGATGGGAGTGAATACATTAAGCAATCAAACAGCAGGGATTAGGGGTAGATATCTATCTGTCTTTGGAGAAAAACAATAAAATTCCACCTCCTTTAATCCAAGCACAAATCCCATGGGCATAGAGAATCAGATCTGGATGGTTACTATCCCTGTTAATGCTGAGCAACTAAGGAAACTGTGAGATATTAATACTCCTGGAAGCGTGAGCGGGGTGACCCAATATACCCCACTACCTGACTCATATACAAAATTGACAAACATTTAAAACCAATTGCGATACCAACATTGGTGTTGAGTGTAACTTGATACTAATGGTGATGTTATAACACTAAAACAACTGTGGCTATCTGTGTATAACACAGACCAGGAGTATCCATCAATGATAAACACTAACTTAGAAAGGGCTGATTCTTAATATAGTAGGCCGCAACCACAGTATTTATGGAAATTGGCTTCATATTATTTTAAAACTAATAAAAGGTGTTTTTATTAGCTGTAGCAATTTTTGTGTTCCCTAAATGTACAGCGCATTCAATATTTTTGGGGTACAAATTAGCTAAGAAAGAGATCAGTTAAATCTATCTATATATTAAAGGTGTTATTCAGTTTCTAGTATTAATGGCCCGGCACCATTACTACCACGAGCTTTGATGCTCACTTGACATACAAAATGGAGCAGTGAGTGTAGGTACCTACACTTGCCGATACAGTTTGTATGCAAACATTACTGAGAGCCACACTGTCTCAGTACAGCAGATCAGATGTTATAGTGATAACACTATATTCTAGGAGCTGGAAGTTCAACAGCCCTGTCCTTGGGGAGGTCAGAGTAAAGGGCCAAACCTTGCCTTGCCTGTAGGGAAACAGGTGTACTAGTAGTGGATCCCAAGCCCCTGCATGAATGAAACCTAAAGTATCAGCTAAAACTTGTCTCCTCTGTTCTGGAATTGATATACACGTATATGTCCATAACAAGGGATAGTCAGTTGTAATAGAATAACTCACAGGTCTTACAAGTGTCATGACACAGCAGTGTAAAGAATAGAGTGACTGTCCGCCGGCTACAGCGAAACTGCTGTATATGGAGAGAAGTAGCAGAAATGTGCAAATTATTCAATGCACTGTATCACATAAAGTTGCTTTATGTAAAACAGTGTGCTGAGAGGCAGTGCAATAATAAAAGGGCATATATTAATAATAAAGAATGCTGATCTACATCGCTTATTATCCCTACACTCCTATTGGGGTCACACTGCTGGGTCATCATGAAGGATAAAGTGAGAATGTCTACTGTGATAATACTGCAGACAGACAGCGACTTCAAGGCACTGAGTTAGAGGTGCTATATGGCTTAAATTTAAAAAAGAAAACACTTTATTAAAGCCATTAAAAACTAATAATACACATCTATCTCTTATACAATCTGTTGTGGTGACGTCCTTTTAAGTATAGCATACCTAAAAAGATCGTTAATATGAGTATGAAATTTATAGTCTTATTAATGGCTAAGCTAACACTAAAGAATTTGGAGAAAAAAATATACTTATAAACTCACCTGAATGAATGGGAAGAGAAATCGGTGGGGAAGATGATGCAGAATGTGGTGGTGAAATAGAAGGTGTTTCTGATTCAGGAGTAGAAGATGAAGAGACTGAATGTGTATAAGTAATAGTAGTGGTTGATGGTGAGTGAGTAGAAGGAGGAGTTTTAGATGTGAGGCTAGAAGATGTGGAAGATAAATATGTAGATGTTAAGGGTGAGTGAGTAGTGGTAGTTGAAGATGTTGTTGGGGATGTGGAAGGGGCGTGTGTGGAAACTGTACTAGTACTAGATGGTGTTGATGTACGTGTAGGAGTTGGGGAAGTTGAGTGTGTAGATGTTGAGGGTGAGTGAGTACTGGTAGTTGAAGTTGTTGTGTGGGGATGTGGAAGGGGTGTGTGTGGAAACTGTACTTGTACTAGATGGTGTTGATGTACGTGTAGGAGTTGGGGAAGTTGAGTGTGTAGATGTTGAGGGTGAATGAGTAGTGGTAGTTGAAGTTGTTGTTGGGGATGTGGAAGGGGTGTGTGTGGAAACTGTACTTGTACTAGATGGTGTTGATGTACGTGTAGAAGTTGGGGAAGTTGAGTGTGTAGATGTTGAGGGTGAATGAGTAGTGGCAGTTGAAGTTGTTGTAAGGGTTGTGGAAGGGGTGTGTGTGGAAACTGTACTTGTACTAGATGGTGTTGATGTACGTGTAGGAGTTGGGGAAGTTGAGTGTGTAGATGTTGAGGATGAATGAGTAGTGGTAGTTGAAGTTGTTGTTGGGGGTGTGGAAGGGGTGTGTGTGGAAACTGTACTAGTACTAGATGTTGTTGATGTACGTGTAGAAGTTGGGGAAGTTGAGTGTGTTGATGTTGAGGATGAATGAGTAGTGGAAGTTGAAGTTGTGTTTGGGGAGGTGGAAGGGGTGTGTGTGGAAACTGTACTAGTACTAGATGGTGTTGATGTACGTGTAGAAGTTGGGGAAGTTGAGTGTGTTGATGTTGAGGGTGAGTGAGTAGTGGCAGTTGAAGTTGTTACAGAGGTGGAAGGGGTGTGTGTGGAAACTGTACTAGTACTAGATGATGTTGATGTACGTGTAGGAGTTGGGGAAGTTGAGTGTGTAGATGTTGAGGATGAATGAGTAGTGGAAGTTGAAGTTGTTGTTGGGGATGTGGAAGGGGTGTGTGTGGAAACTGTACTAGTACTAGATGGTGTTGATGTACGTGTAGGAGTTGGGGAAGTTGAGTGTGTAGATGTTGAGGATGAATGAGTAGTGGTAGTTGAAGTTGTTTTTGGGGGTGTGGAAGGGGTGTGTGTGGAAACTGTACTAGTACTAGATGGTGTTGATGTACGTGTAGGAGTTGGGGAAGTTGAGTGTGTTGATGTTGAGGATGAGTGAGTACTGGTAGTTGAAGTTGTTGTTGGGGATGTGGAAGGGGTGTGTGTGGAAACTGTACTTGTACTAGATGGTGTTGATGTACGTGTAGGAGTTGGGGAAGTTGAGTGGGTAGATGTTGAGGGTGAGTGAGTAGTGGCAGTTGAAGTTGTTGTAGGGGATGTGGAAGGGGTGTGTGTGGAAACTGTACTAGTACTAGATGGTGTTGATGTACGTGTAGGAGTTGGGGAAGTTGAGTGTGTTGATGTTGAGGATGAGTGAGTACTGGTAGTTGAAGTTGTTGTTGGGGATGTGGAAGGGGTGTGTGTGGAAACTGTACTTGTACTAGATGGTGTTGATGTACGTGTAGGAGTTGGGGAAGTTGAGTGGGTAGATGTTGAGGGTGAGTGAGTACTGGTAGTTGAAGTTGTTGGGGGTGTGGAAGGGGTGTGTGTGGAAACTGTACTTGTACTAGATGGTGTTGATGTACGTGTAGGAGTTGGGGAAGTTGAGTGGGTAGATGTTGAGGGTGAGTGAGTACTGGTAGTTGAAGTTGTTGTTAGGGAGGTGGAAGGGGTGTGTGTGGAAGCTGTACTTGTACTAGATGGTGTTGATGTACGTGTAGGAGTTGGGGAAGTTGAGTGGGTAGATGTTGAGGATGAGTGAGTACTGGTAGTTGAAGTTGTTTTTGGGGGTGTGGAAGGGGTGTGTGTGGAAACTGTACTTGTACTAGATGGTGTTGATGTATGTGTAGGAGTTGGGGAAGTTGAGTGGGTAGATGTTGAGGGTGAGTGAGTACTGGTAGTTGAAGTTGTTGTTGGGGATGTGGAAGGGCTGTGTGTGGAAACTGTACTTGTACTAGATGGTGTCGATGTACGTGTAGCAGTTGGGGAAGTTGAGTGTGTTGATGTTGAGGGTGAGTGAGTAGTGGCAGTTGAAGTTGTTGGGGTTGTGGAAGGGGTGTGTGTGGAAACTGTACTAGTACTAGATGGTGTTGATGTACGTGTAGGAGTTGGGGAAGTTAAGTGTGTTGATGTTGAGGATGAGTGAGTAGTGGAAGTTGAAATTGTTGTTGGGGATGTGGAAGGGGTGTGTGTGGAAACTGTACTAGTACTAGAGGGTGTTGATGTACGTGTAGGAGTTGGGGAAGTTGAGTGTGTTGATGTTGAGGATGAGTGAGTACTGGTAGTTGATGTTGTTGGGGATGTGGAAGGGGTGTGTGTGGAAACTGTACTTGTACTAGATGGTGTTGATGTACGTGTAGGAGTTGGGGAAGTTGAGTGGGTAGATGTTGAGGGTGAGTGAGTACTGGTAGTTGAAGTTGTTGTTGGGGATGTGGAAGGGGTGTGTGTGGAAACTGTACTTGTACTAGATGGTGTTGATGTACGTGTAGGAGTTGGGGAAGTTGAGTGGGTAGATGTTGAGGGTGAGTGAGTACTGGTAGTTGAAGTTGTTTTTGGGGGTGTGGAAGGGGTGTGTGTGGAAACTGTACTAGTACTAGATGGTGTTGATGTACGTGTAGGAGTTGGGGAAGTTGAGTGTGTTGATGTTGAGGATGAGTGAGTACTGGTAGTTGAAGTTGTTGTTGGGGATGTGGAAGGGGTGTGTGTGGAAACTGTACTTGTACTAGATGGTGTTGATGTATGTGTAGGAGTTGGGGAAGTTGAGTGGGTAGATGTTGAGGGTGAGTGAGTACTGGTAGTTGAAGTTGTTGGGGATGTGGAAGGGGTGTGTGTGGAAACTGTACTTGTACTAGATGGTGTTGATGTACGTGTAGGAGTTGGGGAAGTTGAGTGGGTAGATGTTGAGGATGAGTGAGTACTGGTAGTTGAAGTTGTTTTTGGGGGTGTGGAAGGGGTGTGTGTGGAAACTGTACTTGTACTAGATGGTGTCGATGTACGTGTAGGAGTTGGGGAAGTTGAGTGGGTAGATGTTGAGGGTGAGTGAGTACTGGTAGTTGAAGTTGTTGTTGGGGATGTGGAAGGGCTGTGTGTGGAAACTGTACTTGTACTAGATGGTGTTGATGTACGTGTAGGAGTTGGGGAAGTTGAGTGTGTTGATGTTGAGGATGAATGAGTACTGGTAGTTGAAGTTGTTGTTGGGGATGTGGAAGGGGTGTGTGTGGAAACTGTACTTGTACTAGATGGTGTTGATGTACGTGTAGGAGTTGGGGAAGTTGAGTGGGTAGATGTTGAGGGTGAGTGAGTACTGGTAGTTGAAGTTGTTGTTGGGGATGTGGAAGGGCTGTGTGTGGAAACTGTACTTGTACTAGATGGTGTTGATGTACGTGTAGGAGTTGGGGAAGTTGAGTGTGTTGATGTTGAGGATGAATGAGTACTGGTAGTTGAAGTTGTTGTTGGGGATGTGGAAGGGGTGTGTGTGGAAACTGTACTTGTACTAGATGGTGTTGATGTACGTGTAGGAGTTGGGGAAGTTGAGTGGGTAGATGTTGAGGGTGAGTGAGTACTGGTAGTTGAAGTTGTTGTTGGGGATGTGGAAGGGGTGTGTGTGGAAGCTGTACTTGTACTAGATGGTGTTGATGTACGTGTAGGAGTTGGGGAAGTTGAGTGGGTAGATGTTGAGGGTGAGTGAGTACTGGTAGTTGAAGTTGTTGTTGGAGATGTGGAAGGGCTGTGTGTGGAAACTGTACTTGTACTAGATGGTGTCGATGTACGTGTAGGAGTTGGGGAAGTTGAGTGTGTTGATGTTGAGGGTGAATGAGTAGTGGCAGTTGGTTGTTGGGGTTGTGGAAGGGGTGTGTGTGGAAACTGTACTAGTACTAGATGGTGTTGATGTACGTGTAGGAGTTGGGGAAGTTGAGTGTGTTGATGTTGAGGATGAGTGAGTACTGGTAGTTGAAGTTGTTGTTGGGGATGGGGAAGGGGTGTGTGTGGAAACTGTACTTGTACTAGATGGTGTTGATGTACGTGTAGGAGTTGGGGAAGTTGAGTGGGTAGATGTTGAGGGTGAGTGAGTACTGGTAGTTGAAGTTGTTGTTGGGGATGTGGAAGGGGTGTGTGTGGAAACTGTACTTGTACTAGATGGTGTTGATGTACGTGTAGGAGTTGGGGAAGTTGAGTGGGTAGATGTTGAGGATGAGTGAGTACTGGTAGTTGAAGTTGTTTTTGGGGGTGTGGAAGGGGTGTGTGTGGAAACTGTACTTGTACTAGATGGTGTCGATGTACGTGTAGGAGTTGGGGAAGTTGAGTGGGTAGATGTTGAGGGTGAGTGAGTACTGGTAGTTGAAGTTGTTGTTGGGGATGTGGAAGGGCTGTGTGTGGAAACTGTACTTGTACTAGATGGTGTTGATGTACGTGTAGGAGTTGGGGAAGTTGAGTGGGTAGATGTTGAGGGTGAGTGAGTACTGGTAGTTGAAGTTGTTGGGGATGTGGAAGGGGTGTGTGTGGAAACTGTACTTGTACTAGATGGTGTTGATGTACGTGTAGGAGTTGGGGAAGTTGAGTGGGTAGATGTTGAGGATGAGTGAGTACTGGTAGTTGAAGTTGTTTTTGGGGGTGTGGAAGGGGTGTGTGTGGAAACTGTACTTGTACTAGATGGTGTCGATGTACGTGTAGGAGTTGGGGAAGTTGAGTGGGTAGATGTTGAGGGTGAGTGAGTACTGGTAGTTGAAGTTGTTGTTGGGGATGTGGAAGGGCTGTGTGTGGAAACTGTACTTGTACTAGATGGTGTTGATGTACGTGTAGGAGTTGGGGAAGTTGAGTGGGTAGATGTTGAGGGTGAGTGAGTACTGGTAGTTGAAGTTGTTGTTGGGGATGTGGAAGGGGTGTGTGTGGAAGCTGTACTTGTACTAGATGGTGTTGATGTACGTGTAGGAGTTGGGGAAGTTGAGTGGGTAGATGTTGAGGATGAATGAGTACTGGTAGTTGAAGTTGTTGTTGGGGATGTGGAAGGGGTGTGTGTGGAAACTGTACTTGTACTAGATGGTATTGATGTACGTGTAGGAGTTGGGGAAGTTGAGTGGGTAGATGTTGAGGGTGAGTGAGTACTGGTAGTTGAAGTTGTTGTTGGGGATGTGGAAGGGGTGTGTGTGGAAACTGTACTTGTACTAGATGGTGTTGATGTACGTGTAGGAGTTGGGGAAGTTGAGTGGGTAGATGTTGAGGATGAGTGAGTACTGGTAGTTGAAGTTGTTTTTGGGGGTGTGGAAGGGGTGTGTGTGGAAACTGTACTAGTACTAGATGGTGTTGATGTACGTGTAGGAGTTGGGGAAGTTGAGTGTGTTGATGTTGAGGATGAGTGAGTACTCGTAGTTGAAGTTGTTGTTGGGGATGTGGAAGGGGTGTGTGTGGAAACTGTACTTGTACTAGATGGTGTTGATGTATGTGTAGGAGTTGGGGAAGTTGAGTGGGTAGATGTTGAGGGTGAGTGAGTACTGGTAGTTGAAGTTGTTGGGGATGTGGAAGGGGTGTGTGTGGAAACTGTACTTGTACTAGATGGTGTTGATGTACGTGTAGGAGTTGGGGAAGTTGAGTGGGTAGATGTTGAGGATGAGTGAGTACTGGTAGTTGAAGTTGTTTTTGGGGGTGTGGAAGGGGTGTGTGTGGAAACTGTACTTGTACTAGATGGTGTCGATGTACGTGTAGGAGTTGGGGAAGTTGAGTGGGTAGATGTTGAGGGTGAGTGAGTACTGGTAGTTGAAGTTGTTGTTGGGGATGTGGAAGGGCTGTGTGTGGAAAATGTACTTGTACTAGATGGTGTTGATGTACGTGTAGGAGTTGGGGAAGTTGAGTGTGTTGATGTTGAGGATGAATGAGTACTGGTAGTTGAAGTTGTTGTTGGGGATGTGGAAGGGGTGTGTGTGGAAACTGTACTTGTACTAGATGGTGTTGATGTACGTGTAGGAGTTGGGGAAGTTGAGTGGGTAGATGTTGAGGGTGAGTGAGTACTGGTAGTTGAAGTTGTTGTTGGGGATGTGGAAGGGGTGTGTGTGGAAGCTGTACTTGTACTAGATGGTGTTGATGTACGTGTAGGAGTTGGGGAAGTTGAGTGGGTAGATGTTGAGGGTGAGTGAGTACTGGTAGTTGAAGTTGTTGTTGGGGATGTGGAAGGGCTGTGTGTGGAAACTGTACTTGTACTAGATGGTGTCGATGTACGTGTAGGAGTTGGGGAAGTTGAGTGTGTTGATGTTGAGGGTGAGTGAGTAGTGGCAGTTGAAGTTGTTGGGGTTGTGGAAGGGGTGTGTGTGGAAACTGTACTAGTACTAGATGGTGTTGATGTACGTGTAGGAGTTGGGGAAGTTGAGTGTGTTGATGTTGAGGATGAGTGAGTACTGGTAGTTGAAGTTGTTGTTGGGGATGGGGGAGGGGTGTGTGTGGAAACTGTACTTGTACTAGATGGTGTTGATGTACGTGTAGGAGTTGGGGAAGTTGAGTGGGTAGATGTTGAGGGTGAGTGAGTACTGGTAGTTGAAGTTGTTGGGGATGTGGAAGGGGTGTGTGTGGAAACTGTACTTGTACTAGATGGTGTTGATGTACGTGTAGGAGTTGGGGAAGTTGAGTGGGTAGATGTTGAGGATGAGTGAGTACTGGTAGTTGAAGTTGTTTTGGGGGTGTGGAAGGGGTGTGTGTGGAAACTGTACTTGTACTAGATGGTGTCGATGTCGTGTAGGAGTTGGGGAAGTTGAGTGGGTAGATGTTGAGGGTGAGTGAGTACTGGTAGTTGAAGTTGTTGTTGGGGATGTGGAAGGGCTGTGTGTGGAAACTGTACTTGTACTAGATGGTGTTGATGTACGTGTAGGAGTTGGGGAAGTTGAGTGGGTAGATGTTGAGGATGAGTGAGTACTGGTAGTTGAAGTTGTTTTTGGGGGTGTGGAAGGGGTGTGTGTGGAAACTGTACTTGTACTAGATGGTGTCGATGTACGTGTAGGAGTTGGGGAAGTTGAGTGGGTAGATGTTGAGGGTGAGTGAGTACTGGTAGTTGAAGTTGTTGTTGGGGATGTGGAAGGGGTGTGTGTGGAAGCTGTACTTGTACTAGATGGTGTTGATGTACGTGTAGGAGTTGGGGAAGTTGAGTGGGTAGATGTTGAGGATGAGTGAGTAGTGGTAGTTGAAGTTGTTTTTGGGGGTGTGGAAGGGGTGTGTGTGGAAACTGTACTTGTACTAGATGGTGTCGATGTACGTGTAGGAGTTGGGGAAGTTGAGTGTGTTGATGTTGAGGGTGAGTGAGTAGTGGCAGTTGAAGTTGTTGGGGTTGTGGAAGGGGTGTGTGTGGAAACTGTACTAGTACTAGATGGTGTTGATGTACGTGTAGGAGTTGGGGAAGTTAAGTGTGTTGATGTTGAGGATGAGTGAGTAGTGGAAGTTGAAGTTGTTGGGGATGTGGAAGGGGTGTGTGTGGAAACTGTACTTGTACTAGATGGTGTTGATGTACGTGTAGGAGTTGGGGAAGTTGAGTGGGTAGATGTTGAGGGTGAGTGAGTAGTGGCAGTTGTAGTTGTTGTAAGGGATGTGGAAGGGGTGTGTGTAGAAACTGTACTAGTACTAGATGGTGTTGATGTACGTGTAGGAGTTGGGGAAGTTGAGTGTGTTGATGTTGAGGATGAATGAGTAGTGGAAGTTGAAGTTGTTTTTGGGGATGTGGAAGGGGTGTGTGTGGAAACTGTACTAGTACTAGATGGTGTTGATGTACGTGTAGGAGTTGGGGAAGTTGAGTGTGTAGATGTTGAGGATGAATGAGTAGTGGCAGTTGAAGTTGTTTTTGGGGGATGTGGAAGGGGTGTGTGTGGAAACTGTACTAGTACTAGATAGTGTTGCTGTATGTGTACTAGTTGGGGAAGTTGAGTGTGTTGATGTTGAGGATGAGTGAGTAGTGGAAGTTGAAGTTGTTGTGGATGTGGAAGGGGTGTGGGTGGAAACTGTACTAGTACTAGATGGTGTTGATGTACGTGTAGGAGTTGGGGAAGTTGAGTGTGTAGATGTTGAGGACGAATGAGTAGTGGAAGTTGAAGTTTTTGTTGGGGATGTGGAAGGGGTGTGTGTGGAAACTGTACTTGTACTAGATGGTGTTGATGTACGTGTAGGAGTTGGGGAAGTTGAGTGTGTTGATGTTGAGGAAGAGTAAGTAGTGGTAGTTGAAGTTGTTGTAATGGAGGTGGAAGGGATGTGTGTGGAAACTGTACTTGTACTAGATGGTGTTGATGTACGTATAGAAGTTGGGGAAGTTGAGTGTGTTGATGTTGAGGGTGAGTGAGTAGTGGCAGTTGAAGTTGTTACAGAGGTGGAAGGGGTGTGTGTGGAAACTGTACTAGTACTAGATGATGTTGATGTACGTGTAGGAGTTGGGGAAGTTGAGTGTGTAGATGTTGAGGATGAATGAGTAGTGGAAGTTGAAGTTGTTGTTGGGGATGTGGAAGGGGTGTGTGTGGAAACTGTACTAGTACTAGATGGTGTTGATGTACGTGTAGGAGTTGGGGAAGTTGAGTGGGTAGATGTTGAGGGTGAGTGAGTACTGGTAGTTGAAGTTGTTGTTGGGGATGTGGAAGGGGTGTGTGTGGAAGCTGTACTTGTACTAGATGGTGTTGATGTACGTGTAGGAGTTGGGGAAGTTGAATGGGTAGATGTTGAGGATGAGTGAGTACTGGTAGTTGAAGTTGTTTTTGGGGGTGTGGAAGGGGTGTGTGTGGAAACTGTACTTGTACTAGATGGTGTCGATGTATGTGTAGGAGTTGGGGAAGTTGAGTGGGTAGATGTTGAGGGTGAGTGAGTACTGGTAGTTGAAGTTGTTGTTGGAGATGTGGAAGGGCTGTGTGTGGAAACTGTACTTGTACTAGATGGTGTCGATGTACGTGTAGGAGTTGGGGAAGTTGAGTGTGTTGATGTTGACTGTGAGTGAGTAGTGGCAGTTGAAGTTGTTGGGGTTGTGGAAGGGGTGTGTGTGGAAACTGTACTAGTACTAGATGGTGTTGATGTACGAGTAGGAGTTGGGGAAGTTGAGTGTGTTGATGTTGAGGATGAGTGAGTACTGGTAGTTGAAGTTGTTGTTGGGGATGTGGAAGGGGTGTGTGTGGAAACTGTACTTGTACTAGATGGTGTTGATGTACGAGTAGGAGTTGGGGAAGTTGAGTGTGTTGATGTTGAGGATGAGTGAGTACTGGTAGTTGAAGTTGTTGTTGGGGATGTGGAAGGGGTGTGTGTGGAAACTGTACTTGTACTAGATGGTGTTGATGTACGTGTAGGAGTTGGGGAAGTTGAGTGGGTAGATGTTGAGGGTGAGTGAGTACTGGTAGTTGAAGTTGTTGTTGGGGATGTGGAAGGGGTGTGTGTGGAAACTGTACTTGTACTAGATGGTGTTGATGTACGTGTAGGAGTTGGGGAAGTTGAGTGGGTAGATGTTGAGGATGAGTGAGTACTGGTAGTTGAAGTTGTTGTTGGGGGTGTGGAAGGGGTGTGTGTGGAAACTGTACTTGTACTAGATGGTGTCGATGTACGTGTAGGGTTGGGGAAGTTGAGTGGGTAGATGTTGAGGGTGATTGAGTACTGGTAGTTGAAGTTGTTGTTGGGGATGTGGAAGGGCTGTGTGTGGAAACTGTACTTGTACTAGATGGTGTCGATGTCGGTAGGGTTGGGGAAGTTGAGTGTGTTGATGTTGCGGATGAGTGAGTACTGGTAGTTGAAGTTGTTGTTGGGGATGTGGAAGGGGTGTGTGTGGAAACTGTACTTGTACTAGATGGTGTTGATGTACGTGTAGGAGTTGGGGAAGTTGAGTGGGTAGATGTTGAGGGTGAGTGAGTACTGGTAGTTGAAGTTGTTGTTGGGGATGTGGAAGGGGTGTGTGTGGAAACTGTACTTGTACTAGATGGTGTTGATGTACGTGTAGGAGTTGGGGAAGTTGAGTGGGTAGATGTTGAGGATGAGTGAGTACTGGTAGTTGAAGTTGTTTTTGGGGGTGTGGAAGGGGTGTGTGTGGAAACTGTACTTGTACTAGATGGTTTCGATGTACGTGTAGGAGTTGGGGAAGTTGAGTGGGTAGATGTTGAGGGTGAGTGAGTACTGGTAGTTGAAGTTGTTGTTGGGGATGTGGAAGGGCTGTGTGTGGAAACTGTACTTGTACTAGATGGTGTCGATGTACGTGTAGGAGTTGGGGAAGTTGAGTGTGTTGATGTTGAGGGTGAGTGAGTAGTGGCAGTTGAAGTTGTTGTGGGGGTTGTGGAAGGGGTGTGTGTGGAAACTGTACTAGTACTAGATGGTGTTGATGTACGTGTAGAAGTTGGGGAAGTTGAGTGGGTAGATGTTGATGGTGAGTGAGTAGTGGCAGTTGAAGTTGTTGTAAGGGATGTGGAAGGGGTGTGTGTGGAAACTGTACTAGTACTAGATGGTGTTGCTGTATGTGTACTAGTTGGGGAAGTTGAGTGTGTTGATGTTGAGGATGAGTGAGTAGTGGAAGTTGAAGTTGTTGGGGATGTGGAAGGGGTGTGTGTGGAAACTGTACTAGTACTAGATGGTGTTGATGTACCTGTAGGAGTTGGGGAAGTTGAGTGTGTAGATGTTGAGGATGAATGAGTAGTGGAAGTTGAAGTTGTTGGGGATGTGGAAGGGGTGTGTGTGGAAACTGTACTTGTACTAGATGGTGTTGATGTACGTGTAGGAGTTGGGGAAGTTGAGTGTGTTGATGTTGAGGAAGAGTAAGTAGTGGCAGTTGAAGTTGTTGTAAGGGAGGTGGAAGGTGTGTGTGTGGAAACTGTACTAGTACTAGATGGTGTTGATGTACGTGTAGAAGTTGGGGAAGTTGAGTGTGTTGATGTTGAGGGTGAGTGAGTAGTGGCAGTTGAAGTTGTTGTAAGGGATGTGGAAGGGGTGTGTGTGGAAACTGTACTAGTACTAGATGGTGTTGATGTACGTGTAGGAGTTGGGGAAGTTGAGTGTGTAGATGTTGAGGATGAATGAGTAGTGGTAGTTGAAGTTGTTTTTGGGGGTGTGGAAACTGTACTAGTACTAGATAGTGTTGCTGTATGTGTACTAGTTGGGGAAGTTGAGTGTGTTGATGTTGAGGATGAGTGAGTAGTGGAAGTTGAAGTTGTTGGGGATGTGGAAGGGGTGTGTGTGGAAACTGTACTAGTACTAGATAGTGTTGATGTACGTGTAGGAGTTGGGGAAGTTGAGTGGGTAGATGTTGAGGGTGAGTGAGTAGTGGCAGTTGAAGTTGTTGTAAGGGATGTGGAAGGGGTGTGTGTGGAAACTGTACTAGTACTAGATGGTGTTGATGTACGTGTAGGAGTTGGGGAAGTTGAGTGTGTTGATGTTGAGGATGAGTGAGTACTGGTAGTTGAAGTTGTTGGGGATGTGGAAGGGGTGTGTGTGGAAACTGTACTTGTACTAGATGGTGTTGATGTACGTGTAGGAGTTGGGGAAGTTGAGTGGGTAGATGTTGAGGGTGAGTGAGTACTGGTAGTTGAAGTTGTTGTTGGGGATGTGGAAGGGCTGTGTGTGGAAACTGTACTAGTACTAGATGGTGTTGATGTACGTGTAGGAGTTGGGGAAGTTGAGTGTGTAGATGTTGAGGATGAATGAGTAGTGGAAGTTGAAGTTGTTGTTGGGGATGTGGAAGGGGTGTGTGTGGAAACTGTACTAGTACTAGATGGTGTTGATGTACGTGTAGAAGTTGGGGAAGTTGAGTGGGTAGATATTGACGGTGAGTGAGTAGTGGCAGTTGAAGTTGTTGTAAGGGATGTGGAAGGGGTGTGTGTGGAAACTGTACTAGTACTAGATGGTGTTGATGTACGTGTAGGAGTTGGGGAAGTTGAGTGTGTAGATGTTGAGGGTGAGTGAGTACTGGTAGTTGAAGTTGTTGTGGAGATGTGGAAGGGCTGTGTGTGGAAACTGTACTTGTACTAGATGGTGTCGATGTACGTGTAGGAGTTGGGGAAGTTGAGTGTGTTGATGTTGACGGTGAGTGAGTAGTGGCAGTTGAAGTTGTTGGGGTTGTGGAAGGGGTGTGTGTGGAAACTGTACTAGTACTAGATGGTGTTGATGTACGAGTAGGAGTTGGGGAAGTTGAGTGTGTTGATGTTGACGGTGAGTGAGTACTGGCAGTTGAAGTTGTTGTTGGGGATGTGGAAGGGGTGTGTGTGGAAACTGTACTAGTACTAGATGGTGTTGATGTACGTGTAGGAGTTGGGGAAGTTGAGTGTGTTGATGTTGAGGATGAGTGAGTACTGGCAGTTGAAGTTGTTGTTGGGGAGGTGGAAGGGGTGTGTGTGGAAACTGTACTTGTACTAGATGGTGTTGATGTACGTGTAGGAGTTGGGGAAGTTGAGTGTGTAGATGTTGAGGGTGAGTGAGTAGTGGCAGTTGAAGTTGTTGTGGGGGATGTGGAAGGGGTGTGTGTGGAAACTGTACTAGTACTAGATAGTGTTGCTGTATGTGTACTAGTTGGGGAAGTTGAGTGTGTTGATGTTGAGGATGAGTGAGTAGTGGAAGTTGAAGTTGTTGGGGATGTGGAAGGGGTGTGTGTGGAAACTGTACTAGTACTAGATGGTGTTGATGTACGTGTAGGAGTTGGGGAAGTTGAGTGTGTAGATGTTGAGGATGAATGAGTAGTGGAAGTTGAAGTTGTTGTTGGGGATGTGGAAGGGGTGTGTGTGGAAACTGTACTTGTACTAGATGGTGTTGATGTACGTGTAGGAGTTGGGGAAGTTGAGTGTGTTGATGTTGAGGAAGAGTAAGTAGTGGCAGTTGAAGTTGTTGTAAGGGAGGTGGAAGGGGTGTGTGTGGAAACTGTACTAGTACTAGATGGTGTTGATGTACGTGTAGAAGTTGGGGAAGTTGAGTGTGTTGATGTTGAGGGTGAGTGAGTAGTGGCAGTTGAAGTTGTTGTAAGGGATGTGGAAGGGGTGTGTGTGGAAACTGTACTAGTACTAGATGGTGTTGATGTACGTGTAGGAGTTGGGGAAGTTGAGTGTGTAGATGTTGAGGATGAATGAGTAGTGGTAGTTGAAGTTGTTTTTGGGGGTGTGGAAGGGGTGTGTGTGGAAACTGTACTAGTACTAGATAGTGTTGCTGTATGTGTACTAGTTGGGGAAGTTGAGTGGGTAGATGTTGAGGGTGAGTGAGTACTGGTAGTTGAAGTTGTTGTTGGGGATGTGGAAGGGGTGTGTGTGGAAACTGTACTTGTACTAGATGGTGCTGATGTACGTGTAGGAGTTGAGGAAGTTGAATGGGTAGATGCTGAGGATGAGTGAGTACTGGTAGTTGAAGTTGTTTTTGGGGGTGTGGAAGGGGTGTGTGTGGAAACTGTACTTGTACTAGATGGTGTTGATGTACGTGTAGGAGTTGGGGAAGTTGAGTGGGTAGATGTTGAGGGTGAGTGAGTACTGGTAGTTGAAGTTGTTGTTGGGGATGTGGAAGGGCTGTGTGTGGAAACTGTACTTGTACTAGATGTTGTCGATGTACGTGTAGGAGTTGGGGAAGTTGAGTGTGTAGATGTTGAGGGTGAGTGAGTAGTGGAAGTTGAAGTTGTTGGGGATGTGGAGGGGTGTGTGTGGAAACTGTCTTGTCTAGATGGTGTTGAGTCGTGTGGGTTGGGGAAGTTGAGTGTGTTGATGTTGAGGAGGTGTAGTGGCAGTTGAAGTTGTTGTGGGGGTGGTGGAAGGGGTGTGTGTGGAAACTGTACTAGTACTAGATGGTGTTGATGTACGTGTAGAAGTTGGGGAAGTTGAGTGTGTTGATGTTGAGGGTGAGTGAGTAGTGGCAGTTGAAGTTGTTGTTGGGGATGTGGAAGGGCTGTGTGTGGAAACTGTACTTGTACTAGATGGTGTCGATGTACGTGTAGGAGTTGGGGAAGTTGAGTGTGTTGATGTTGAGGGTGATGAGTGAGTAGTGGCAGTTGAAGTTGTTGTGGGGGTTGTGGAAGGGGTGTGTGTGGAAACTGTACTAGTACTAGATAGTGTTGCTGGTGTACTAGTTGGGGAAGTTGGTGTGTTGATATGAGGATGAGGAGTAGTGGGTTGGTTGTTGGGGATGTGGAAGGGGTGTGGGTCGAAACTGTACTAGTACTAGATGGTGTTGATGTACGTGTAGGAGTTGGGGAAGTTGAGTGTGTTGATGTTGAGGATGAGTGAGTAGTGGAAGTTGAAGTTGTTGTTGGGAATGTGGAAGGGGTGTGTGTGGAAACTGTACTAGTACTAGATGGTGTTGATGTACGTGTAGGAGTTGGGGAAGTTGAGTGTGTAGATGTTGAGGGTGAGTGAGTAGTGGCAGTTGAAGTTGTTGTGGGATGTGGAAGGGGTGTGTGTGGAAACTGTACTAGTACTAGATGTTGTTGATGTACGTGTAGAAGTTGGTGAAGTTGATTGTGTTGATGTTGAGGATGATTGAGTAGTGGAAGTTGAAGTTGTTTTTGGGGATGTGGAAGGGGTGTGTGTGGAAACTGTACTAGTACTAGATGGTGTTGATGTACGTGTAGGAGTTGGGGAAGTTGAGTGGGTTGATGTTGCGGGTGAGTAAGTAGTGGCAGTTGAAGTTGTTACAGAGGTGGAAGGGGTGTGTGTGGAAACTGTACTAGTACTAGATGATGTTGATGTACGTGTAGGAGTTGGGGAAGTTGAGTGGGTAGATGTTGAGGGTGAGTGAGTAGTGGTAGTTGAAGTTGTTGGGGATGTGGAAGGGGTGTGTGTGGAAACTGTACTAGTACTAGATGATGTTGATGTACGTGTAGGAGTTGGGGAAGTTGAGTGTGTAGATGTTGAGGATGAGTGAGTAGTGGCAGTTGATGATGTTTTTGGGGAGGTGGAAGGGGTGTGTGTGGAAACTGTACTAGTACTAGATGGTGTTGATGTACGTGTAGGAGTTGGGGAAGTTGAGTGTGTTGATGTTGAGGATGAGTGAGTAGTGGTAGTTGAAGTTGTTGTTGGGGATGTGGAAGGGGTGTGTGTGGAAACTGTACTAGTACTAGATGGTGTTGATGTATGTGTAGGAGTTGGGGAAGTTGAGTGTGTAGATGTTGAGGATGAGTGAGTAGTGGAAGTTGAAGTTGTTGGGGATGTGGAAGGGGTGTGTGTGGAAACTGTACTAGTACTAGATGGTGTCGATGTACGTGTAGGAATTGGGTAAGTTGAGTGGGTTGATGTTGATGGTGAGTGAGTAGTGGCAGTTGAAGTTGTTGTTACAGAGGTGGAAGGTGTGGGTGTGGACACTGTACTAGTACTAGATGGTGTTGATGTACGTGTAGGAGTTGGGGAAGTTGAGTGTGTAGATGTTGAGGGTGAGTCAGTAGTGGTAGTTGAAGTTGTTAGGGAGGTGTAAGGGGTGTGTGGGGAATCTATATTAGTACTAGATAGTGTTGATGTCGTGTAGGAGTTGGGGAAGTTGAGTGTGTTGAGTGAGTAGTGGTTGTTGAAGTTGTTGGCGATGTAGAAGGAGTTGGCACAGATGATGTTGTTGATTTTGGAGTTGGCTCTGGTGTTGTAGTCGATGGTACAGCTGCAAATAAAAAAGAAAACAGAAGAAGAAAATAAATATGTTATATGCACAAACAGTGATCTATCATATTCCATTAATCAATCATAGTTTGCAAAGTCATACAGATGTGCCCATCCTTACCTTCGATCAAACATTGTTATCGACATGCCAACAAAACCCTTGATTGGCTGAAATTCACAACACAACCACTGGGTGGCCACACATAGACACATATAGGATTGAAATCTGGTGACAGATTATCATGAAATCATGTTTTTTATAAAGCTGGTGACCTTATGCCACACATCTTGGGATATGTTAAGTCAACAGCAGTGTTGTTACATGTGTAGATGTTCCGCATAAGCTGATCAGCATCGCTAGCATTACATGCAAGAACCCACTGTGTACATATATGCCCTGTGCTTGCAAATGTACTGTGCAGATTTTTAACAAAAAAAGAAAAGTGATTATAAAAACAAAAACAATTTGGCCTATAAAATAATGACATTTAACATGATATATTTATATTAGAAAAATACCCAAAAATTTGTACCAACTGAACGCAATAAATAACAGTCACTACTTTTTTAGTGCATGGCATTCTGATGTGTAGGCCACTATTAATAATGAAGAGGTGGCAGCACTAGCCATGTGCCATGCCCCTTTAAGCAGCTGATCAGTTGGATGATGAGAGTTGGACCCCACCAACTTAATATTAAAAGAATGTCTTAAGGATAGACCCTCGATATTGTGGTCTCAAAATACCATTTTAATAGATTATGTCACTTCATTTATAAAAACAATACTTACTGCATGGGACGCAAGTCTTTTTGGCTGGATCATAGTATTTGTGAGGTCCGCATTGGTAGCATCCTGTGTTAGAAAGATATATTTTAGAATTACATTATAACATTAATTAATGACATGATCTCATATGGTATAATGAAAAGTATCTAGTACTAGTAATAGGCATTTTACATTCTGCATATACAGTACATGGAAATGTTAACTTCTAGAATCAATGACTAAAACTGAATGCTCTATGTTACAAGGTACATGTTCTTTTACTCAACTGGGTTTCCTGAAAAATACATTTTTACATGTCACTTACCCATGTCAAAATAGTTAATTCAGCAAGAGGTTAGCATCTGGAATACTAGGTCAGTATATTTAGTTACAATTGCTGTATACAAAGTGAGTTACGTTGTTGTCACTCATAGGTTACGGTAATGCCCATTGATTTCCACAAGGACCATGAAATTGTAAAATGGAATTCTTTTTGTTAGAGAGTCAAGGTATGCTCTGAGTTGTTGGACACCAACCAACTGTGTCATCTAAGTAATTTCATTTCTTCAAAAGAATACCATGTTAACCTCTCAAGACATTCACTTAAAGCAACCCTCCAGTTTACTAAAAAAACATAGTTAACATACCTGCCAACCCCCTTTATAATATTTGTGGTGGGATTCATATATGATTCCTAATTCCCTCTTCAATTCTGTAAAATGGCTACTTCTCGGAGGAAGAGGGGTTGTCTCAGGCTACTAAGTATGCATAGTGCAGTCTAAGAAGCTGGTGGTCTTTTTCATGAAATGAAGAAGGGGGGTGGGATTTAAAAATGGTGGCAAAAAATTAAAAAGAGGACAGCAGGTTTTTTAACTATGCATTATGCATTTATTACAACATGTTTATTGAGAACCAGAGGGTCGCTTTAATGGTTTAGAATATCTAGATGAAACAATTCAAGCCATAAACTGTTAAGAAACACTTTTGATAGGCCATACTAGTAAGGGATGCATCTTGACATCTCGAAATAACTTTTTGAAATATATAACATAGAAATATATGGATTTTCACTATATTTCCGGGTCATATGGTAAAATAAGTATCTATTAAGTAGAATGAACTCAATATCCAAGTAATAAATGAGATTAGAGCCTTTAACCCACAGAAAAACAAGTCAATGTACCAGCTTACCCACTGTCTGTATGCATTACCTTCTGTATTTTGATGAGGATAGGAATGGGGAGCAAATGGACATTGGCAAGGCTGGTAGTGCCAGGTACAATTTACATCAGGACTATATTCAGGGCCGCTCTCGGTGTTAATGTGGGTGTTGTCATAGTCACAATACACAGCTAAAGAAGAAGGTAGAAACTCAGATTAGTGCAAGCAACAGAAATATAAAACAGTGGTAATAAGGGTCTTTGGTAAGTAACCATTCCCTATGTATAATAACCATTGCCTATAACTACCTATATAGTTTTGTATCAACTAATGGTGAGTTATTTATCATTATGCATGCAAAATTCTTACATCCTGACTGCCCCATCAATTCAGATAAATGTCAACTTACGGCAAAAATCTGGTCTTCTCCAGTCAACACAAATTCCAACAGCAAGACACGCTGAGGCATAGGCTTGGACGGCCTCGCATAAACACTCACAGTCTCCTCCTGTGTCACACGCACAAGCGTCATTCAGACACGCCTGATAGTATTTTTCATAGTTGACCTGGAAATCAAAAGAGTTACCCATCATACATTGTGTAGGTTACATTTATTATGTAGGTATATACTGGCATCCATTGAAGGCATCTGGTTAGAGGTATATTTGGGAAAATCTTCCTCATGTACCGATGGACAGTGCAATGAGATATGAAAGCAGCCTAAGTTTTTACACCCCTCTTACCAGTTTATTGCAAGCCTTAAAAGGTGTAGACTGAAGAATTTGACAACTCTTTTCACCCCACGTCTTCCGTTGTGGATTTTGTCCGCAGGCATCCACAGCAGCATTGACATCCATGCACGTTGGTCTATCTTTCCATGAGTTGATGAACTCAAGCTGAGTAGAGGCCACATATTTGCTCCTTGTTTCAAAGTCATCCTTCATATTTCCATTGTAGTTTCCACAAAGACCACATACTGATTCCTGGATGGGAAAAGTTGCAAAATGCAATATGAAAAACCAATAAAATATAGCACGAATATTTATTTCTTGCAAATACAGCACAAAGCCAGCTATCTGCAGCTGAAAAGACACAGGAAGCAAAGATACTGGTCCTGCAAGTCTAACAGGATCAATACCAAGTAACCAAGTACATATAAAAGACATATCTTCTACGAGATGCATCCAGGCCCCTCTAGAACTTTAATGATCAGTCACCACAACAATGTGGGAATTTACTATTCTATTTATGCCCAATGTTGTGTATCTTTGGGGCACAGGCATAATTTATACCAAAAATGCACCACTTTCTTGTTTCTGTGCCCTCTAGTCCCCGACTGGCGTAAATTTCAATTCTGGTGCATGAGACCTCCTGAGATGTGCTAGACGTATTAAGTGACTGGAGCGTCTGAATAGTCCTGGCGCATCTCGCACCAGCAGGGGAATTGGCCAGTGTGGGAGAGCGCTTCTCAGTCTCACTGATCTTACAGTAAAGAAGCCACATTTACGGTGATAGTGCAACCTTCTTTCCTTTAGATGTAGATGTCCTTGTCACAGTTTACTGACCTGGGAGATCTGTTTGAGTGTAGACCTAACCATCTGATATTGCCAGGCTTCCTACATTTTTTGCCTACTCTATCAGAAGCCCAGGGAATTTTCTATACAGAAAGGATATTTATAATGAATGCCTAGTGAAGTTGACAGGAATTAAGGTAGTGGTGTAAATTGGAAGAACAGACATACTAAGTTATCTATAGATCTTAAAAACTGGTGGATAATTTGATACTTTAAGGATACTTTATTTTTCCCCAATGGCCACAACAGGATTACATATAATTGCCTATACATATTAAATTACATATTTCTGAAGGTTGGCCGACTATCTGATATCCCAATGATCAAGGAAACAAGGATCAGGCATATAGAATTTTACATGCATGAACCTATTGTTCTCATGTGTCTTACAGCAGCATGCTTCCTGTCCCTATTCAGAACACCTACATTGTACTTAGGGAAGATAAGCTGAGAACATATGAATGTTTGTGTGCATGTGCATGTGCATCTGACAGTTATCTAAGGTGTATGGCCAGCCTTAGAATAAATAAGTTCATTTTTATCTCTGCCAAAGCCTGTACTCTATGAAAACTATGGCGTATGTTGGAAACTAAGATGCCCTATTTATTTAATCAATATATCAAGACATTATAACACCAGTTATAAACTAAGCGGACTATAACTATAACAATTTCCCTACATAAACCACTAATAAATGTAAAACATGTCTCGCAGAGACTCACATACCTTGCCAAGCTTTAAAATCTTGATAAACAGGTTCATATTCTTGTTCCAGAGGATTGAAATGTAGAATTTATCAGGGATAGTGATATCAAACATGATGTAGAGGGTGTTGTTCTGCACTGCAATATCCACATCAGGTGTACCTTCGGAGATGGTGTACTTTTCATCAAACAGCTTCAGTTCTGTGTTCTGTGCCGTTAAACAGTAAGGTTAGTTTATTGATATAGCATTTGCTTAAATCAGAATCTGCCCTATAGAATGCTAGAAGTAATGTTTTATTACTAATGCTTTACTACTGGTATCCTTACCCCAATGGTGATGATGATGGACCGAGAGCAGGTCGCTCCTGTGGTTCCACAGATGACATTTTCTGTAACTATCTTGAATGAAGACAATGATGTGTTCAATCCACATCCATCCTATTAGGACAAAAAAAATACGTATTAGTCACATGTACTTGGTTAAACATAAATATGCAGATATTGCAAGTTTTTGTGGCATTTTTATATTGGACTGAGCAAAGTTACACAAAGTTAGGCTACCTCTTGTTCGTCAATTGTCTTATTTCCTAATCTCATATGCACCTTTGCACCATCTACAGCTGTGGTCACCAACCTGTGTCTCTCACTACAGTTGAAAAAGTACAGGTTAGAAACCATTGATCTACATGTTGCAGAGGCCTATAGAGTACAAATGGACTGATCACATCTACTCTATGGGCTATAAGTTTCAAACCACCTACCTAGTTTTATGTAGACCCCCTCGTGCTGCTAAAAAATTTGTCAAGGTATGGACTTTCAGTCTTGCAAGTTGTAAGGTGGAGCCTCTATGGATTCAAAGCAAAAATCCCAGACGCCCAGGACTCTCTACCTGGTTCTCCAGTTGTAGCTTCTTGGACCAATTTTAGTAGGTATTAACCACTGTACACCATGAAAACCTTACAAGTTCCATTCTGATCCAACCATCTAGTGATCACAATTTGATTCTTGTCAGGGTCACTCATATTCTTATATACTGTATTCTACCTCTTGTGACAAGAGAATCGATGTATTTAACTTCCCTTGCCAGTGGTTTTCGTGTGACATTCAGATGAATGTCAGTATTACTTTTGGGTTTCTAAGTGTCTTTATAGAATATATTACACTTGATAAAACTATTGTATGATTTATTAGTTTGTCATATGAAAACTGATGAGTCTTATAAAGATCTTACAGTGACTAAGGTGTATTCACAGTTCCCATCAAACAAGTATTGTTGTCCGTCAAACGTCTTGATGTGGCTCTCCCCAAACATCATACAGGTGGATGCACAGTTTGGAGTCTCCTCACATTGCCAATGACCTCTGCTGCAGGTGCTGTAGGGAGAAAGTAGACCATTAGGGATAATGTATTGTGGCTCTTGGGGAGAAAGCAGGCATAGAATATTGATCAACGTTTCATTATATAACAAATGTCCTCCATTTATATAAAATTGAAAAAAGCCTGTATCTTTTCTTACCAGCTCTGACATTCTCCATACATGGATTCTCCACTTCTGTAAATGATGCCACCATATTCACAGGAGCAGTCGCTCTCAGCTACACAGCTGCCATCCAGATCCTCATAAGTACCATCTGGGCAAACACAGCCAGCTTCACACTTGGTGGGTATCTATAAATGCAAGCAGATACTTAGAAATAGCTATCATCTATCTATCTATCTATCTATCTATCTATCTCGTATATTTATATGAAAAGTAAAAATCTGCTTAAATCTGCCTCCCATTGTTTTCATTGAGATTCTACAGCATAATTCATACAGTACAGATTTTGACTTTCTGCGGATTAGCACCTTTAAATGAGGCTAGTCAGCATGTGGACTCATGGCAATGAAAACAGCAAATCCATGGCATGATTTTTTTTCCAAAATCAGAAGCTAATTTTATAGCTTGAAAAATAAGCTGTGTGAACATGGCCTTATTGTGGAAGATTTCTGCTATCTGGGCTATTCCTTTGGTTTTGACTGCAGACTGTTTGGAGCAAATATTTCACAAAGAATTTACATAACACTTACGCAGCGGATGCCAGTAGCCAGAAGCTGACATGTTGGGGCACAAGCTGCTCCAAATTTGTCAGACAGGGACCCACAGGTCTTCATTACTTTAGGAGCCTCACAGGTTTCTAAAGACAAAAAGACACAGCAATAGTGAGAGGAAAGACTAAAATGAGAAGTTCTATTAACACTGTAGTAAGAAGTACAAAGTACCTGCAAAATCAATGGGTTTTCCTATGCAGTTGAGTCTTCCACTGACACAATAACTGCAAGAGAAGAAGAACATTCCAAGCAAATTAACAAACTAACATTTAATCGAGCAAATATTAATATATAGAGTCATGACATAAAAAGCTGGAACATAGAGTACATAGGGAGGATTAAGAGGTTGTTCACTATAAAAAATGCCTGTTTGTTCTAAATATTCCCTGTTCATATGTCAATGGACTCATCAATCTGCTGGTGACAAGTTTACAGTTTCTCTTCAGTGCCACCACAGGAGAAATTATGTATTACACAGTGTCCAATGAAATATATGGACTGTCTATTGAATTCATAGAAATGCTGGGTCCACCAGAGTGAAAGACGTTCTTTGTATTTACTCCCTAGTTTTTTTTAATAGATGGGGATCTGTACAGGGCACACCATCTATTAACTCAAAAGTTCCTAACAGGATACTTGAAAATGATTTTAATGATTTTCTCATACTGTGTGAAGTATATACAATATTTACTGTCTTGAGTTACTTATTATTGTGCTTTACCAAGCCTTATAATGTGATACTGGTTGACTGAATTTGACATAATGGAATGGTACAATATCTATAAAGATGGCTCCTATTCATGGTGGCTGCAGGTTGTTAAAATTTGAACTCCATGAAGAATATAAGATGAATGGTGTTTCTCAAAGTGAACCTGTCAGGTGATTTCTGTTGTACTAGCTGAGATCAGGATATGATAGAGGGAGAGAAGCTGAGCTCTGTGATATATAGGTTTATATGATAGAGGGAAGGAAGCTGAGCTCTGTGATATATAGGGTTATATGATAGAGGAGAGAAGCTGAGCTCTGTGATATATAGGGTTATATGATAGAGGAGAGAAGCTGAGCTCTGTGATATATAGGTTTATATGATAGAGGGATAGAAGCTGAGCTCTGTGATATATAGGGTTATATGATAGAGGAGAGAAGCTGAGCTATGTGATATATAGGGTTATATGATAGAGGAGAGAAGCTGAGCTGTGTGATATATAGGGTTATATGATAGAGGAGAGAAGCTGAGCTCTGTGATATATAGGGTTATATGATAGAGGAGAGAAGCTGAGCTCGTGATATATAGGGTTATATGATAGAGGAGAGAAGCTGAGCTCTGTGATATATAGGGTTATATGATAGAGGAGAGAAGCTGAGCTCTGTGATATATAGGTTTATATGATAGAGGGAGAGAAGCTGAGCTCTGTGATATATAAGTTTATATGATAGAGGAGAGAAGCTGAGCTCTGTGATATATAAGGTTATATGATAGAAGAGAGAAGCTGAGCTCTGTGATACATAGGTTTATATGATAGAGGGAGAGAAGCTGAGCTCTGTGATATATAGGGTTATATGATAGAGGGAGAGAAGCTGAGCTCTGTGATATATAGGGTTATATGATAGAGGAGAGAAGCTGAGCTCTGTGATATATAGGGTTATATGATAGAGGAGAGAAGCTGAGCTCTGTGATATATAGGGTTATATGATAGAGGAGAGAAGCTGAGCTCTGTGATATATAGGTTTATATGATAGAGGAGAGAAGCTGAGCTCTGTGATATATAGGGTTATATGATAGAGGAGAGAAGTGGAGCTATGGGATATATAGGTTTATATGATAGAGGGAGAGAAGCTGAGCTCTGTGATATATAGGGTTATATGATAGAGGAGAGAAGCTGAGCTGTGATATATAGGGTTATATGATAGAGGAGAAAAGCTGAGCTCTGTGATATATAGGGTTATATGATAGAGGAGAGAAGCTGAGCTCTGTGATATATAGGTTTATATGATAGAGGGAGAGAAGCTGAGCTCTGTGATATATAAGTTTATATGATAGAGGAGAGAAGCTGAGCTCTGTGATATATAAGGTTATATGATAGAAGAGAGAAGCTGAGCTCTGTGATACATAGGTTTATATGATAGAGGGAGAGAAGCTGAGCTCTGTGATATATAGGGTTATATGGTAGAGGGAGAGAAGCTGAGCTCTGTGATATATAGGTTTATATGATAGAGGAAGAAAGCTGAGCTATGTGATATATAGGGTTATATGATAGAGGGAGAAAAGCTGAGCTCTGTGATATATAGGGTTATATGATAGATGGAGAAAAGCTGAGCTCTGTGATATATAGGGTTATATGATAGAGGGAGAAAAGCTGAGCTCTGTGATATATAGGTTTATATAATAGAGGGAGAGAAGCTGAGCTCTGTGATATATAGGATTGTATGATAGTTGGAGAGAAGCTGAGCACAGTGATATATAGGGTTATATGATAGATGGAGAGAAGCTGAGTTATGTGATATATAGGGTTATATGATAGATGGAGAGAAGCTGAGTTCTGTGATATATAGGTCTATATAATAGAAAGAGAGAAGCTGAGCTCTGTGATGTATAGATTCATATGATTTGGAGCAGGATTTCTAAATAAAAAGTAGAGTAAATCTCGAAAGGACTCCTAGCAGAGACAGTGAGAGTCCTGCTGCCCCCGCCCATACACAGTAATAGACAGCTCTCCCTGTATTAGTGTGTGTACACAGAAGGCTGTCAATCATTGTGTTTGGGCAGAGTAATCAGGACTCTCACTGTCTCTCTAGGAGTCCTCTCAGGATTTACCCTGCTTTTTTGCTTTTTACTCCAAGATAGGACAATAAAAATCACCTGACAGTTTCACATTAACACTATAAGTTAAAACTTTCTGTTATGTTACTGCATTTCAGCCTTCTGTGTTTTACTGAAGAAATTTCACCAAAATAACATATGGAAAAGCAGAGCAAAAAGTGATTTTTCCACTTGCTAATTCTGTAGCCAGGATACTGTTAATGTAGTGTACCATCTCACAAGGGTAACATTGTGATCTAACATACTCAGAATTCCATCACCCCCTTACCATGTAAGGCCATTGAAGACTGTTTGTTGATTTGGCATTATGACAGTATTTGCATCCATGTAGCAGGGGCATTGAGATTTTGGAACACATTGCTGTTTGTTATTCAGGTAAAGTCCCAGAGGACAGTTACAGCCATCAATTGGGATGTCATTGGAGTAGCATTCCAACTCCATGTTAGAGAGGGACAGACAGGTGCGGCCACAGGTTGTAGTGTCATAACTGAAGGTCTGGTTACCACTGCAGTTAATAGCTGGAGAGGAAATATAAAATTAATTTTAGATGAGGCCTGTAAAGAATGAAGTTCTGCATATCTATGCAAGTACAGGAATGACTCCGTATTGTGATGTTGTATAGCATATGTGCTAGATGGCAGTGTTGTACGGTACAATGTATGCTAGGTTCACACCTGCGTTCGGGTTTCCTTTCGGGGGATCCGCTTGGGGACCTTCCGAATGGAAACCTAATCCGCTTAAAAAAGCGGTTACCCTCGGAAACCCGCGGACCCCATAGACTATAATGGGGTCCGCTGGGTTTCCGCCTGGTTTCTGCTTGAAAAGGGCAGAAAATGCGGATAGAAAAGCACTGCTTGCAGGACTTTTCTCTCTGCATTTTTAAAGTGGAATGGGGAACTGAATCCCCAGGCCGAGACCGGGCGCAGGGGTGAACCTAGCCGTACTGTGTATTGGTAGTGAAGAACACAACAGACCTGATACATTTCCCTTCATACAATACTGTAAAGATGGTAACATACCAGTCATATATTATACTCTGGACAGTAATTGTCCCTTTTTGCATAGGGGTCCCCTATGTGAATGGAGCAGTAGTTCACATGTATGACCACTGCTCCTTTCACTTCCATGGGAAAGCAGAGTACACTGCTCCGTCAGATTATAGAAATGAGTAAGGTGATCACGCATATACATTATTGCTCCTTTTACAAAGAGGTTAGACTTCCTGTTATCATACATCAATATAGTATAAAGGTTTTTATGCTGTACTTATACTGGGTACTTATGCTGTACTTATACTGGGTACTATAACTTATACTGTACCCAGTATAGTTATAGTTATTTTACTATAACAAGGATTTGTCACTCACTGCAGTTGGCGAAGGTCCTCCAATCCTTAAGGATGATTCCTTTGGCAGCACAGGCCCGGGCATAAGATCCAAGAGCAGAGCAAATGAAGTTAACCGTTTCTTGGTAATTGCAAGCTTCATAGACACATCTCTAAAAGAGCAGAATATTAGGTGTAAAGCTTTCAATACTACATCTTCATTCACTGTATTTCTGTCAGATAGGCTATCATGTCTTCTTATACCAAGCAATAACATGTATATGACGCATACAGGTGGAAAATAAAACATCCCCCTCCCCCAGTTCCACCACCCACAACACTTTTTCAGGGTGGAGAATGTGAGGAAGGAGGCGGAGCTTCACTGATTGGGAGGGGCTTCAGCTGACAATTTCTTGTTACTTTATTCCGGTCTGTCCCCCTTGGCTAAATGTTTCAGGATCAGACGACCCGTCAACCTTTATCGATAATTATATGGATAATATAAGATTACTCTGATGTGCAGAAAAAAACACATTACGTTATATTCCTCTCTTAGGCATGGAATATTTATATAGAAAAAGATTTTATATTTGTGACATTGGATTTCACTAAAAATCTTCCTAATAATTCAGGCAAACAACAAGTGGTATATCACGCACTATATAATCCTATCTATGTTGGCCTTGATTTGGTGACTCATTTTACCTTATAGTAGGGGTCTGGATCCACCAAAGAGTGGCATGCCTGAAATGGACTTCCGTGGTTGACCAAAACGGAGCAATGTGTCTGTGCGAATAATTCTGATAAAGAGAAGAATATATTTGCTATACGTGACCACATCCGAAAAACATAACTCATAGATACATAAGAGTTAGTGAAGGCAGGAGCCTCCTGGACACACAGACTTCACATCCAGCCTGTATTACCGGGAGGGACACACATGAGGAAAGTCTGAAATCAAAGGTTGCAAACTGCATATGGGGTGTAAAAAAAATAAAGGTATGGAGATTGTAACCTAAAACTTAATTTTAATCATGTTGACTATAACTGCAGAGTTTTCAAAGGTACAGTTTACCAAAAATACCTAGATAATTTGGTTAACAGGATATGTATCTCCTTATTGTGTGTCTTGTTGACTGTCTATTAGTAGAAAAGGAATATCTGATATCTTGGGATTCCACTCAGGACTTACCATTAGATATACTCATTGAGCAAGGGTTAACATCTATATTCTGAGCTGGCTTGCAGTTTGTAGCTGCTCTCCAGGAGTCTACAAATACTGTCACTGTTCCCTCTGCAATCCCAGAACTGGAAAGGAAGTCATCCTTCGTTTCACCATTAAAGTTGCCACATAGACCTATTTATAGGGAAAAATGGGAAAAGTATATTATTAACCATACCACTTAAATATTACCGCATCAGCAATAGAAGCTCCTAATGGAACCTCCGAAGCAGATACGAGGCTAACCTTTACGACATAAGCCTAGAACACTTACTTTATGGCCAATTTATTCAACAACGGAGCTGTTACCAAAGGAGTAAAGAAGACATGTAAATTCTCAGAAAATTCTACACAGGATCAAAATTCCTACCTTTGGTGTTTCCAAAGTAGTCTCTGTTCAGCTTAATGTAGGCACTAAAGACAGGGACTCTCTGCACCATAATCTCAAGGCCAAATGGTGTAAAGAGGAGGATATTTGTGGAGGAGAGTCTTATCACTATCACATCATCTGGAAAAAGAGAAAAAGGAAATCAGGAACCAACAGAACCATTACCAGATAAATTCTTCTTGCACCCCCCCCATCTCATACACATGTAGGCTTAGCTGGGTTGTGTGTTTTCAATCGAGAGGTGAGTAAGTTACTACATCTATCTATAGCTTATCTCCTGGAGGACTAAAGAATCGGGCATGATAAACTTCAACATGCCGATCCTTTCTTCTGACATCAACAGTTGGGGGACAGTTAGGAGGTTCCCAACCACTATGACCCACCAACATTGGCAGGTTTGGCCCACTTTTCTCTTGTGTTGGAACCATTACTCAAATATTGTCTCATACTGCTACGGGCACGGTACAGTATATTATTTTTCAGTGTATGTTGGTGGTAGTACTGAATAGTATTTTTTGTAGGCCAAGTGTATGAAAGTGTGTTTTGAGCAATATGCACTATGGCATTTCATGTTAAACACTGTTTGGTATAGTCATTTGTTCATCATATGACAAAATACCATATGGGGTAGGGTGGCCAACAGAAAGAACTGCACAGGGCACAATCCCACCTAAGGCCAGCCCTGTACTGACCTCACATGGAATGGCTTCTTTGCAAAGAATGCTAAATGTTAAAGGGGATATGTGATATATATGTGACTGCTGGGTTCCCAACCAATTGTGGCTATAGGGCCCCCAAGTCCCCTGTGTGAATGTATGACCACTGCTCTATTCACTGTCTATGGGACAGATGGAGATAGCCGAGTACAAAAGATAAGGCATGCAAAATCTGGATCACAAATGTCTAAGCTTACAAGATTAAGACTGCACTTATTCACTTGCGACTTCAGATCAAAAACCTAGCAGGTATAGAATTTTTGTGACATTTTTAGCGACCACATTGAGAATTCTGAGATATATTACTGCAATAAGACATTGTGCTCTTCATGTCATACGACTTACATCACTGAGTAGCCCTAACCTTAGGCTGAGGCCCCACGTTGCGGAAACATAGTTTTTTTGTTGTTGCAGATTTTGCTGCGGTTTTTGAGCCAAATCCAAGAATGGCTACAAAAGAAATTGGAAATATCTAGGAAGCTCTTATACTTCTACCTTCTGTCCAATCCACTCCTGGCTTTGGCTCAAAAAACTGCAGCAAAATCTGCAACAAAAAAAGCTACGTTTCCGCAACGTAGGGCCATAGTCAAGCTTTCATTATTGATTACTGCACAGATAGGAAATAGTTCACACTCACCTGAAACATATGGAAGCTGTTTTATTTGTCCATCCACTGTGATTTGTTCCTGCTTTGATAGTATTATTATTCCCTATAGTATAGGAATGTATGAGAAAATATAGCCAGTCATTCATTTGCTTATCATTTTATAGGAACATTAGCATTGGGTGTCTGTCTGACAATAGCATGGATTTATGGAGTGTACAGATGTAGCAGAGTTAACCCAACTTTCTACAACTGGTTAAAATGTTTTCCCAATGACTTTTCATTGGTTTTTGTTGTCTTTTGTGATAAGATATCAGGCTGCAGCAGTTTAACCAATTGCAGAACTTCAGGTTAACTCTGCTACATCTGTATATGATATTTACTTGTACTTTAAAATAGCCGGTTCACATACTGGATGGCATCCTTTGTATAACTGTACTGGCAATTCCTGTGTTATGTGTTTCTTCAGTTATGTCCCAAAGTTATCATTAGCACAGGTATACAGGAGCAAAAAGTGTTGCCCTAGGGACATTAGAAGGACTTCTTTGAGAAAACTTTGATCTCTGATCTCTTGATCTTATATTTGTCATGGAATAGGATAAAGATTATCCCCTATTAGTCGTCTGTTCCGTAATATACAATATATAATAATAATAATTGTAATATATTTAGAACTGTCATTTTTGAAGCTCTGTCAATATAAGCAGAAACACTCACACTTGAAGACGTGTAAATAATGTTGGTGAAACAAGTTTCTGATGAGCTCACGCCGCACTTCTCGAATGTTCCCATCACCCCTCCTGCATCGGGAAAGTTAGGACTCTGTATAATGATAATTTGTGATAAAGGGTTACTGTGCAAGTTGATAACCACATCCCTAAAAATGTTGTATATGTAAGTGACTAAGGAGATTATAGATAGAGGCGACTATAAATAAACATTGGAAATGATCACGTGTCCTCATATTGGGATATATCCATCTGTGGACACTATACATGTACAGACATCTTTAGACAATCTGAATATTTTACTAGTGATGGGATATTATGAATTTTTCTATCAGATTTCATAACTCATCTCACAACAACAAAGCAAATAGATTTATCACTATAAAGACTCCAGATACTTCATACTGGTCGGATCATCTCAATCATTGGTGGATTTATGGTTGATAAATCAAAATAAGATGATCTCAAGGTGTTGTACTGAAAGAATGAGTTGTAACCTTACAGGCGTTCAGCTTCCCTACAGCGCCATCACAGGGAAAATGAGGTATTGCATGCGACCTAATGAAATCAATAGTGCTGCCACATGAAGGACTTTTTATAGCCATTCTCTGTTCTGACAAATTGATGGAGATACCAAGTAAGAAATTCCCTTCTGTTAACCATAAGGGTATTGACGGTGGGTTTTTAAACATCGCCTTTAAATCTGATACTGTGGATTCTTTTTACACATACTGTACAAAGCAGACATCCTAATCCTACAATGTAATCCTGCTGAAAAGCAATACCATTGGCCTCTCCTGAGATTATAATGTCTGAATGCTAAAATGTAATATTAATTTACACCCAACTGCTTAGCAAATGGTAATACAATAAGAAATGTGTAATATCAGGAATATCAAGTTGTCAGTTTATGGGAAATTTAATTTGCAATAGGATTAATAATTTCCTTGGAACTAAAGTTATGAGCCTGTCACATTGAAAAGGTATTTGCCCCGGGTGCTGGGGTGAGAACAAGACATGGCTACGGCAGCAAAGTGAACCTATGGCTCACATGAAGGGAAGTCTGTCTATGGCTTTTTCCAGGACAGTGCTAGGAATACTTGACTGTCAAGCTAAAGTCTGAAGATCATGAAGTTGCAAAAACAAAAATTGCAGGAAATAGCTGAACATGGCTTTTTAATCCCCCTTCCCATAATTTGGCTATACAGCTAAATCAGAGCAACACCATCTCTATTCCATGTACACCCAACTTATGCATAAGAACCTGACTTACCGTGACCAGGGCATAAATACAAGCCCCATGGAATCGATATGTGTCGGTATCAAATGTTGTGACGACAGAGCCACCTTCTATGGAACATCTACCTGGACAAGGAGTATTTTCACAGCTCCACTGCCCCATTTGGCACTCACTGTAAAAAAAACAAAACAAAAACATAAAAACCTAAGAGCGTGTTTTTTTTCATCATTTATGTCATCCAGATGCAATGGTTATGATGCCAGATTGGTTTAAGATCCAGTACAACAATTCTGTTTGGAAGTATGGCCAATATAAACAACTCCTGGCTTGGAAAGGGAATTTTGCAGTGGTGAATTTACCTTTTATAGAGACAGAGGTGGAAATAGGTTAAAGGTAGTATTACACTGCAACCATTGAAATGGTTTGGGCCTAGTGTGCCAAAGTGAGACAATTACGGTTGGTTCCCTACTTTCTACTTGGTACCCATATTTAACGTTCTATTGTAATAATATAGCATATAGAATAGAGTTGTCCTAGTAAACACCTTAAATCCTATCTATCTTTTTTTTTCTTTAACGTTTTACTTCTTAACATATACTTATACAGATGTAGCAGAGTTAACCTGAACCTCTACTTTAACCAGTTGCAAATTCGGGTTATCTCTGCTACAATTGTATATTATAATGTCTGTAAATGCAGATAATACTGACATGGGTTTTCGTGCAGAACACAAATACGAATGTATTTAATTTGTGGATTAGCAAATAAGGCATTTTTACACGAAATAGGTGGGGACTATTGTCTGTGTCTTTGTGGTTTTATTGCTCAAGAGTTAATCATGGATAATTGAGTAAAAATGAGAACCTCACAGATCTAGAAGCAATGAAAGCTTGTAACCCAATAATAGTGCAGCGAGCCAAAGCTATAAAAATATGACGGCACAATCGTCTGTGAGAAATGATTACTTGGCTACCATTAACTCTCCCTCATGATATTTCCCAGTATTTGTCATAATACATTTTATGTGACACAGATGAGGATGTTGTGATATAATGTGACTCATTATGAATTATAGCTAATACTTGGCACGACTTATTTGCCATCTCATGGTATGGTCTATGATGTAAAAAAATGTTGTAGTTAAAGTTAAAGGGGTTGTACAATTTATTTTTTGTTGTTTAATGGAGCTGCCCCATGTCCCAAGGTGAGTATCATCAGGATATTACATATAATCTAAATAAGGCTTTTCTGAATACATATAATCTAAATAAGTTTTTAAATAAAATGACTCATGTGAAGAAAAAAAAAGAGATATTGGGGACCAGGACCACAGTTAAACCAAATCCAGAGCAGAGATGGAGTGTGGGAAAAAAATCAATGCTAACCAAGATGTCGTCTAGAGATCCTTTATTGATACCAGAGGGCACAACGCGTTTCAGAACGATAGCTCCTTTTTCAAGTGCAAGAATTGGTGCATATGATGAAAAGCGTTGTGCCCTCTGGTATCAATAAAGGATCTCTAGATGACATCTTGGTAAGCGCGGATTTTTTTTCGCACACTCCATCTCTACTTTGGATTTGGATTAACTGTGGTCCTGGTCCCCAATATCTCTTTGATGTTCAATGTCCTTGTTACGGAAAACCAGCAGCTGCCAAAACAATCGATGTCTTTCTACATGCATTTGAAGAAGTTGTGACTTTATCACAACCATATAAGGTGAGCAGTTACCTTTCTTCACTCTACAACCATCACTTACTAACGATACTACACTAGATGCTGCGCGTTGCTGTTTTTTGTATCATGTGAAGAAAATTCTGAGATATTTTTGTTTTTTGAAGCACACACAATAAAGAGCACATTTCCTCTTCCTGCAGCTCAATTTTCAGCTTTTCTGTGTAGATTGGGAAAGGGTTAGCAGAGTCATCTCATTATGATTTGGCACATGACATCTCTATTGTTCTACTAGAGGCCTAGATGAGGCAGAATAGTGACATTACACTCTTTATTCATGGATAAGACATTAAAGTAATCCAACCACCTCCCCCAAGCATATTTAACTTTCACCACTGTGGTACAGAACACATTACTTTGATAAACAACATGCCTCTGTTTTATATGTCACATTTGTAGATTTGGAGAAAAACTATTTTGAAATCTTATCCAAATGAGGCAATTAGTGCACTGGGGGCAGACCTTCAGCTCAATGGAGCACTGCTCTTGCCACTTTATTCCCTACTATCTCCTGTTTTTGCCACCCTGTACAATGGGAGTTGATCCTCCCACTGTTATGACATCACTTATCCAGTTTGAGCAGCAAGAGTAGTGTTCCCAAAGTTGTTCTTCAAAGTTGTTTTTTGCCAAATCTATAAAAGTTACATACATAAGAAAGGTATATATATATATATATATATATATATATATATATATACACACAATGTGTATATATATATATATATATATATATATATATATTCATACACACTATACATATATTTTAAATAAACGTTATTGTGCTTTTATGTTTTCCAGTTCATAAGTTTAGGTCAAGATACAAAAATGTGAATCCATAGGTCATCAGAGGTAAAGTACAAGTCAATAACAAGTATCACTGCATTATTTTAGATCACAATGTATAATATTTTCAATGTCTAATATTTAATACCTTGCTCCTTACATAAGTTTACTGCCGATCACAAGTCATACGTGTGACCAAGCCCTAAAGTGTTTGTGAAAGTCTGTCCATCAATTCTTTGTCCTCTGTGTACAGAATGAAGCATTTGACGCACAATGGATAAGACAACAGTCACCAATGTTTATTCTCTTACTCACCAAAGACTACACTCTGTGCTAATTTGTTCTCCCGGACTGTAGACTTGTCCATTATAGAAACAAGGGCAATCGCTGACTGAAACGCAGGTGAAATTTCTAGAAAGGTCATCGAGGACAGTGCCTGAAAGATGTATGAAATATCATGTTATTATAGGCATAAAGTATATGCATGTTGTACCTTGAGCGACAAATCAGAACTCGAGACCAACCAATGTGATGTCACTTCCAGAGAAGAAGGGAGGGACACTCAGCATCATAATCCTGAACAAACCCTTTATGTATTACATACTGCCCTTTGAAATCAATGGGATGGCCATGTAATGCTTGGAAAGGATGAGTCCTTGTATCCTCTGTCCACTCTGGCTAGTCAATAGCTTAGAAAGTTCTAACTGGAAAAATGTAGGTTATTTTTGCCTCTTGTATTTGTGCTTTCAGCACTGAATTACCTGGTGGACAGAAGCATCCATACACACAGTGTGAATTGCAGGCATATTGAGGAATGGAGCATGTAGGGCTGCATGGACTTGCGCATTCTTCATAAATCTGGTTGGAAGGACACGTGTCCAAGGCTGTACATGAAAGAAGAGTATTCAAATACAATTTCAGTGTCAGTAAAAAAATATCTTAACATATGAAGAACATTTTATTTTACTAATACATATAATGAGAATGAATACTCTTAAAATATGGAGGTGTTACTTGAAACCCCTGGGACCCAATGCAATATCCACCTTCCCCTGGTTTTCACATGCTATTTATAATACTGGCCTCCTCATATGGACCTGGAGACTTTTTAGTCCCTTTTAGGCTCCAGGGCAGTTATAATAAGTGGTTAATAAAGTTAGCTTTGTATGAATCATCTATTAACAAAGGTGTGACAATAGTATTGTCACATCCAGGAAACTGCAAGCCAGATGATGAATTGCAAAATATAGCGAAATAATAGTCTGCCACATCAATTTAGACAAAGCACTAAATTAGCTAGAAACGATTGAATGTCACCTATTTAATCACTTATTGTCACGTAATGATATATTTTATATTCCTCGAGTAAACTATGCAATTGAACTTCCTTTTGTGATGTTTATGCCATATATTTGCCCTTGGTGATCGCCCCACTCTGTGTTGCCTAGGATATTTAGATATAGGACTAAGTAGGGTATAAATATTTGCCTTGGGTGAAAGAAAGTCTAGTTACTGTATAACTCTGGCTCTTGCCACAAGCACTGTTTTTAGCCCAAGTGTACTCACGACATAAGTTCTTATTTCTCCAGTTATTTATTGGTTGGCTGCAAAGAGCACATCTGGTGGAATATTCTGACAGGGTGGCACATGCACAATTTTTGTCCCCGGGAACATCACATTGTTGTAGGTCTTGTTGGCATCTTTTAAGAAATTGGGTTTTGTCAACCAGACAAGCAGAAGAAACTTGCTGCAGAAGGTCTAAACATTCATTTACCTAAACAGAGTTGAAATAATCTAGTTAATATCACATAAATATAATATACAATATAGTTAATACAATAGACTATTCATAATTCTTCACTAGAACTCTTTATTGTGTCACACTATGCCAAGGAAACCAAGACATGGTGCCAAAGATGCACATGCCAAGGGAAATTCATGATGTTCAACAAAGAAATACAACTTTGAACCTGTCATCTGTAGTTGTCCTTCATTTTCTTTTCAAGAAAGAAATTACTTTTAATATTGTGTTCCAGCATGTCCACCTCTACACATAAATTTACTGCTCAAATTTAAGGTAAAGTATGAAGCAGCTTTACAGTGCTGATGTCAAATACCACACTGCTTTATGTATACCGATCCTATGCAGACCGATGTGTCTCCATGGTTACAGACTACAAAAATAACCCTTTGTAGTCTGATTCTATCTACCCCTTATCCCAATAATATTGACCTCTGCTAATGCTATAGTAGTCCATCAGTTTAAAAACTTGGATAACAAGATGGAAAGACATGCAAATATATGAAAAAAACATCACTTACATATTGATTAGTGTCTAAATTGATTCTCTGTGGCACATGGAGAGGACAAATATCATTAGGATCATCAATCTGTTGCAAGTTGGCGTATTGATAAGGTGTCAACATTTTTCCTAAAAAAATAATAATTTCAGTTTGAGATTGTGTATTTTCAAAGAGCATTAAGGGAAAAAGGAGTGAGGCAGAGGGATCACGCTATTCTTTAGTCCCCCTTTGGGGTCAGTCTATGAAGCATAGATTGACCCCATAGCTGCAGCATAAGCTACTTAGCCATAATAGATGACTCTAGGAAACGTGTTAAGAAATCCTTTAAGTTCAGAATGTGAAGGAAAAAACTTACCATTCACTATAAAATCATCCTTGTGAACACCATTAAAGTTTCCGCAAAGTCCACAAGTTCTGTTCATGTATTTCTTGTCTAATTCCACCTGTTTGAGAAAAAATAAGGAATTACTATCAAGAAAAATCCAGATAACCTTATGACTGAATAGTAGTGAGCATGCATACAGATTTCAAGTAGAATTTAGTCTACAGATCAATTCACAATAAAAACTACTAAAAAAATAACTTTTACGAATCACAACTTAAAAACAGGGATACAGTATTTAATGGAAATCTACAATTTGCTCTGCAATCTAGGTAAACTAAAAGCAATTATATAAGAATATATGACAGTGGGTAAAATGTATTTAAATTTAGTGTTTTTTTGTTTTTTTTTTTAATATCATCTGAAAATAAAGTATACTACACATAATGACAGACAAATCAATTCCCTATACCTGGTCCCTATGCACAAAAGGGAGAATTTAGTTTTCAATTTGCCACAGTCTGATGGATTTAACACTTCATAAAACATGGTGCCTGCCAAATCGTTGCTATAATTTCAGACTTTTCACTCCTTTTCAAAAGAAGTGAGAAAAATGGGCAGGGATTAGAGGGACGGACATGGCCAGCGATGATCTGACAGATTTATTAATTTTAAAACTAGAAGACTGTACAAAAATGTCTAGATAACAAGCATAAATATTATTTTTGTGTCTTTTATGCTAGGCTCACATCTGCATTTGGGTTTCCGTTCTTCGGGTCCGCTTGGGGCCCAGAAAAATGGAAAACCAATCCGCTTAAAAAGCAGAATTTGCTGAGCCCATGGACTATAATCCTGTTTGCAGGACTTTTCTCCCCACATTTTTCAAGTGGATTTGGTGACGGAAACCCCAAATGGAATCCAGTCGCAGGTGTGAATCCAGCCTTAGCCAACCCATGATGGGGCAAATTTATGGAGAAGTCGGTGTATTTTAATAAATTTCGCGCATTTCACTTCAACAATTGCCAGTGGATTGAAGATCCACCCCATCAAAAATTGCATAGATAAGAAAGTTAACAGTATCTGGTTAGTAAATTAAGTAAATGAAACTCAGAATTAAGATAGTATCCAATGATTAAATTGTATTGCAAAATTGAGACAATTTTTTATAATTCTTATGCACTCAATGTCTTAATCTGGTATCAGTGGCAAATCGTATAGATCCATGGCCAAACACATGGTGTCTTCTTATGGAGAGAGACCTTAAGGCCCCTGCAGGCACTAGGAACTAGGTGTTACTGTTATATCTGCAGCCCCTAATACTACTTTCTGGTTCCCCTAAATGCATTGAACTTACCATAAGATTACTGTCACTGCTCCAGGTCACTATTAGCTCAAAACCTTTTTGTTTAGCAAAAAGTTTAGTTATAGCTCCAGTCTTGAAAATTTCAATTCCACTTGTTGTATAAGGTAAACTTATTTTCCTAAGAAAAAAAAAAAAAAAAGTCAGCAGAAAAATTGTCTGAATGTTACTTAAGAATACTATATACACACATAACTTGCAATACATTGCTCGATATAATGGGTCTACACATTTCCATCGAAATCCATTTAATGTTCAGGTCTGTAGACTTACTTTCCCATGATTGTTATTGTGTTTCCATTGACGACCACATTGATGGTGCCAACCTGAATCATAATTCTTGTAATGGACGCACCACTGGATCGCTGAACTTGGATGTTGAAGTCTGGAGTGTTACTGTTACAGACAGTAGCAAAAATATAGTTGCAGGATCCTCTGAATTCATAGAGATCATTGTCAAAGGTAAAGAAATGATTGTTCCCCCATGTGGAGCAAACTCCTTTAGTGGAGCCTGAAGACATAAATGATAATCAATTAGACTTTATCTGCTACACATTTACAGTGGTCAACAGTATATCCCTATGGCCTATTCAGACTATGTTCACATCTGTTTTTGAGCCTTTATCTCACCTTTTGTCAAGAATGATGGTCATAAATAGCGCATGCTGCATTATTTTGCCTGGTAAAATACTGGATACTATAATGGACATTCAACAGACCCCATTATAGTCAATGGGGAAAATTTATTAAGACTGCCATCTCGTGCACCAGTCTTAATAAATGGCCCAACTGGTGCAGGGACCGAGAGATTTATGAAGAGGCTGTGTCCTCTTTACAATCTATCGGAGGTCCGGGTGCCAGAATGGAAATCTACGCCAGGTAGGATCTGGTGTAGATTTTCATTCTAACTCACGCCAAGAAACTAGTGGGACTGATGGGATCAGACCACCCTGATCCCTGCCACACAATGACCATTGACAGAGGTGAGGTTCAGATCAGGGATTGAGGCGCACGTTTGGCGCAAGAAAGGGCCTCAATATCATACCTTATATGCCGGTTTTCTGGCATAAAGGAAATGATAAATTCCCACCAATCAGATCACTTAGGCATCATTGATGTGACGGATCCAGCACTGCCTTTATTTTTGTTGTTCTGCTTCTATGATAGAGTCAAGCAATGGAAATAATTAACCCCAATGTGAACAGAGCCTTTCTCCAATGAGCTAAGGACCTGATGTTTTTTAACCTCTGAGGATGACTTCTATTTTAGTTCTTCCCTCAGTCAGGATTGGTTTAATAAAATGTGGAAGCATACTATATTATTCCACTTCTTATAGAGACCACCTTTTGAGGGGCCAATTTTCACTACAAGTTCTGGTGGTTGTTTCAAAAAGCTTTCACTGTATTATAATAAAAAAGTACTTTCACTCACATTTCTAACCATAGGGGGCAGTATTAGAGTATTTTTAGCTGATATAGATAAGATGTTTAACTCGATTTGTCAGGTTGTCAGGGTTTAAAAAGTGACAAATGAAAAGTAAACATTGCAGGTGTTACTTCTCTTCCTGGCAGGTCATTCAAAGAGTACACTATTGGGAAAGAGAAAGCTCATCCCATGCTAAAAAGAGTTCTAATTCTGTGACCCGTGAAGAGTCATGACAGCAGTGAAATTCGGTAAAGACTGTTTTTACAATGACTCTTTACCGTGTGACTCTTGCAACTTCAATTACTCTTTAAAGGGAACTTGTCACCATGAAAAAGCTATCCTATCTACCAGCATCAGGTTATAAAGCAGAAGGAGATGAGCAGATTGATATATAGTTTTGTGGGATAAGATTCAGTATAATTTGCCATTTAGTCATTCATAGCTCATTTATCGGAATAGAAATCTAGTGGGCGGAACTACTCAGTGATTGACAGCCTATCCTGTATGACTGCTTAAGGCCGCCCACTGGACTCCAATAGATAAAATATAAGCTATGCATTTTATAACATTATGCTGGGATATCAAACTGTCTGTTCAACTTGACAGAAACAACAAAAATCTCTATTCATGCCCAAATAACAGTTTTGCTAAAGTCCAACCTTTATGGGTTTGATAGATCAGGGATGTCCTACAAGATACTTGAAATTATACACTGTTAACTGACAGATCTAAGCTTTACAACTAGCATATACTATTGTTAAGGGACCATGTACACGACCATGTGCTAGTTCACTGACTCATTCATTTCTATGAGCCCATGCACACAACCATGATTTCCATGGTTCCATGTGTGGGCCGATAATCTGTGCCGCAAAACTCAGGACAGGTCCTATTCCTGTCCAGTTTTTTGGCTGTGGTCGCTGGCCCCAATGATGTCATCCATGTGCTTCCTGTGCATGAGCCCTAAGTCTATGGTTTGCCATTACAGATATGGCAAAGATAAAGTTCTGTGCCTCAGCAAAGTTAACATGTTGAATGTCAAGTTACTTTGCTGTACTCTTTGCTGAGGTGGAATAGACAAGTCCATAGGCATAAAAAACATTGGTATATCATTATATGGCTCATTTTAGATAGTTTTAGTCATTAGCTCAAAACGTTTCAGTTGTAACAGCTACAACATTATTTTCTTTTTTTTAAAGAAAGCTCAAAACTTACAACTTGAGGAATTTGCAGGGCCTACTTCAAGACCACCAAAGAAGAAATTATCTGAAAAAAAGACACAAAACCCACAAAACGTTAGATCTGTATTTCTGTTACTAACTACTGTATTTACCTATTAGTCCTTGAATAGCTAAGAGCTGCCGCGCCAGTGTTGGATTGGCATGCCTACTGTCAAGCTATACACAACATGAGAATGTTCACTATTAAACGTATCTAAATTGGTTGCCCACTTTGCAAATCCCTTCCTATTAGGAAGTTGCCTTAGCAATAAGCTGATCACAAATAATTCCTCCTCTGCGACCCTCAGTCATCAGCTGTGATCTGAGAGGAAACCTGGCAGTATAGTGTTCTATTTCCCTGCAGCACCTCCACAGATGAAATTAAGTATTACACAGTGCCCAAAATCACTGGGTTCACTGTGTTATGCCCTACAGGGCAGTTCTGTACTCTGGCCAATTTATAACAGTCCAGAATGGATGAGGATGAGCCCTCTATAAATGCAGAATAATTTTGTATACACAGGTCATATATCGCTGATAAATTCTAAAGAGTTATTTTGTGACTCAACCTATAACAATTGTCTCTAGTAGTAAACGATGGGCTTCAATTGGGGATGTCTCACCATTACCATGTCAAAAATTGGGCCTACAGAGAGATCTACTAGTACTCTGATGGGCCAACCCTACCATGAGTGGCATGACATGTTCTTATTGACACCCTTATGACCATTGTATAATGTAGGAGTGCTGGTTTGGCATATTGATGTTGTACTACCAACATTTTATTCTCAAGGACATCTCCACGGATGATGGCCGCCATTGCCGTCATCTCTATCACAATATAATGTCATGAACTAAATACAATACAGTTCCACTTACCATCAGTAGAATCATATTCCGCTTCAACTGGATCTGTAGTATCTGTAAATGTAAAATACAAATATCACTTTCAGATAGTGAACCAGTGAGTTGTGTCCATCAGGCCTCTGAAAACATGTGGAAATGTATGTGACATTGGATTATTGTGTGTGCAGACACGGAGACTGAAGACTTGAGTAATTCTGCATAATATTATTTCCATCTCTACTAATCGGATTTCTTGAGTTGATTGGTTTTGTTAAGCTTTCTATAGATATTGAGAGTATAAAGGCAGTCACCTTCTACTTCTCGGGAAACTGAACTGGTATTGGAAACTTTTCATATATAACCAAATGTAAGATTGTTTGCCTTCTTGTGCCTTTACAATTTCACCCTGTTTATTTAAAGGGAGTTCCCTCTTAAAGGGTTCTTCCCATGAACATAACCATATTTAAATCTGTAGACAATTAAAAGTTACACCTTTTCGCAAATATAAATAATTTACAATTTTGCAGAATTGAAAAGACTTTATCTAAATATCTTAGTGGTTACGATCTATTGTCTTCATCAGTTACCAGTGGATATGACTACGGATGCAGAAACTTTCTATGGTGTGGTCATTGTCAGGAACTCAGCCATGATATCCTTATTGTGGACAGGTTATCAGACAGGGACACTACATGTACGAGGAAATAACCTGGCCACAATAAGGAAATCATGGCTGGGTTTCTGGCATGTACCAGAGCATTCAAAGTTCCTTCATTCACGGTCATATCCACTGGCAGCTGATCAAGTGAAAAGACGATTACCACTAAGATGGTTAGAGAAAATCTTGAATGATTGATATTTGCAAAAATGTTTAACTTTTAATTGTCTACAAATTTTGAGATGGTTACAGTATATTCATGGGAAAACCCAACTAACATATGTTATCACTTACTACATTACTTTCTGTGATCTCTTGATGTTTAGCATGAAAGAGCTATTCTAATATTTAGCACCATTACAACCAAGAAGGGGATACAATGCTGGTGATATACAGTGTACTGATATATTGACAATGATATACATATGTAGCAAGGGCCTTCCTTATAAATGTCATGCTTCTCTATTTGAGTATCACACCATGGTCCTCATAGCACTATGTTATTCGTGTAGTACACTATTCTAATAGTAAGTGTATTAGAAGAAGGCGCTATTCAAATAGCACAGTGCGCCATAAAGCGGTGCTCAAATAGAATAGCACACTGTCCGTAAAGGATGATGTCTGTTCTATCTGTATTCCAAGAGACATCTAAGCCTGGCAAGCACATAAGAGAAAAGGTAAAGTAATGTAATGTACAGTTTAACTTCTAAGTAGACAGACAAAGAATAACCTTAATGCAAAGCACTTACCATTGGAAAGTGGAATCAAATACTGCTGAAATACTGTTAACAAATAGAAAGGCCATTTGAAGGTTATTTTGTCATGTTATTTCTTGACTCATTGTCAAATATCAATTAAATATAAGAATTAGTCACCAAAACCTAAGTGTGCATATAACATTTACTAAAAAGGTTGGAAAAATAAAAAATATTACTTAGGCTTTCATAAAATACATAAATGAATAAAAACCCATGCATGTAACATGCTTCAGTTATCATAAGTTTGTGGTCTCTGCAGGAATTATTTGAACAGTTCTGTGTCCAGTTCCTGTATGCAGCTGCTCTCTCAGCCACTACCGCAGCAAGAAGTCACAGCCTGACATTCCAAGCAACTACTGTCGACTTACATTCATTTCCTCATAATCCAACTATATCTACACTCTTATTTGTTATCTCCTATCACAATGAACAAGCATTTGAGATGGAAGTTGTGACTCTAATTTAAAGGGGCAAGGAATGCAACCTTAAGTTAAAAAATATGTACTTAAAGTACACAAAAAGTGATGTTTTCCTCTGGGGGGGTGATGGTCTGCCTAAAACCCAATGTATTGCTCTTACATTACATATTAGCAATTTTGGTTTTTCAGATTTAATAGCTCGTGAATGTGTGACCTTGTTCCATAGAGAGACTACAATATTTTTGATACCTTGTAGACTGTCAATGCAGTGCCAGGTAAATCGATAGCTATGTAATACCATATTTGGTACCATTAATACTACAGTTCACGGGTTAATGAACAAGAAATAATGAAATAGTAGTAAATCTAAAGTTATTTTTTTGTCTTTTGTTGCATCTTCATGAGGTTCAATAATGTTAAAACATTTCCCTATTTCTAAAATCAATTTACTGATGTATGTTAAAGCAGTTCTCCTATGTTGGACATTTTTGCATTTTCTTCCTAGAGATGGATGCAGCCTTGCCTGGCAGTATAGAAGTCAGAGGACCCAGTGAATATGATTGTCTAAGAGGGAAAACCCCTTTGAATATCCTTTCAAAAATTCTTAATGATTAGAGTTATGTTAAAATAAGTGATCTACAGTACTATGGTGAACCTATAGGAGAAGCAGCCAAAGCTACATAAGGAAACAGGATTATAAGAATAGGATATAATAACTCCATCTAGAATAAATATATTTTATAATGAAGTAGAATGATGCAGAGAAAGCACAAAAATACAAACTCAACATTAATATACCGTACTCACCCAGTCTATTGTTTGGACTTGAATCTAGGAACAGATTTAAGACATTGTTAACATACCATTTACTTAAAGTGTGACTCCAATTATAAAGAGCTTTTCATACAGGGATAGTATGGGCGGATATTAGAAACTTTGTAATAGATCTTATTTAAGAAATGTGTTTCCTTCTCTATTTATCAAGCTGAGTTACTTTTTATAAATTCGTCTAAGGAGAAGGGAGGGGGGAGGAGGCGGAGGCTTCTGGAAAACACACATGGATGTCCAGAAGTAATAAGCTATGCTGCAAACTGACTCTGCATAGCCCAGGACTAAATATTTCCAATATGAAACACATTTACTGTACTTTTGTGTTTTTAAAGCATAGCTCACATTCACACAGAGATTATCTTCATGAAATAGAACTACTTTACCTGGTTTTAAGTAAGTGCCTGCAGAATCTGCAACTACTTTATGAAATGCGGCTGTGGGAGGAAAGGCAAAAATTATTGAAACTATTTTTCAGATTATGTGGAAAATTCATTTGAGGCCTCAAAGTTGTGTCCATGGCGATACATCAATGGCTTAACATTTTGTAATACTGAACTACAGGTACTCCTCGTGCCATTGTATAATTTCTCTGTATCACAATATATTCTCCCCTGGAGTCATTGTGATTTGGAGGCATTTGGTGGTACAGTATGGGTTGTATGGATATTGTATTATGGATCAATAACTCATGGATCCATAACACAGCCATGGGCATGAGGTCTGAATCATTTGTTCATATAGATCAACAAAAACCGTTGAAGGTTTTTGTGTAAGGAAGGGGAAGTTTATTTACGGATGACTGCCAGGAAGAACAGAGCGAGGGAGGAAGCCGTAACCTATGGATGACAAACATATCAGTACGATGAGAGCTGACAGATCTGAAAGAAACACTGATGTACATAGAGGAAAAGAGGCTCCCTAGCAAAAATCAAACTAGGATATCCATTATGGTTCCAGGCTTTACCACCCAAGACAGAAATGACTCTCTCCCTTACATTCCATGTCTCTTGGGTCAAATCTTCACCCTCTGCTACCAATACAGTTCTCCTGTGGCTTCTTTTCACATAGTAACATACTTGCCAATTGTCATTGTGAATTTGTCAAGATTGTCCTGAATTTTCAAAAAACAATCCCTGCAAATTTGGATTGTCCCTGGTAAAGTCTGCCCAAAAATAAGCGGGATTTATGCAGCCCGTCCAAAAGTGGGTGGTCCTGCCTGGTTTGGGGCAGTCCTGGAAGCAGGACTTAAATGCCCTCATTTGGAGAATTGAAATATTGGCCACTATGTAATAACAAGGGAATGGGTCCACCCTGGACTGGGCCATCTCTTTTCAAGGGTCTGATAGCAACTGCATGAGATATCTCTATACTATGTACACCTTGCTGGACAAGAAGCAGCTGACAGACAGTTAATAATGTTCCCTACCTGTGAAAATGATGAAATGTGAATGACAAACAACATGGAAATAAATCTATTGGCAGGCAAACCCTCTCAAATGCACAGTAAGTCAGTGGATTGGAAGAGCTATATAATTCAACATAAAACTTATGAAGGTCCCCTCGCTCCTTTGTGGGTTTTCCACGACCTAACTTACTCTATGTGCAGCCCTTTCTTACATGGTTCTGCAATCCTAAATTTGTGTGACATTTTCCGTAGATCGATTGAATAGTCCAAGAATAATTGGGAAGAAAAATATGGTAGAGTATATGGAAAGATATAGAACAGCCATCCTTTTGTGATATGTTAAGTAAAATGGACATTAGCCACATAAAGAGGAAGTTGTTGGTGTTGCCAGGTGCAGATAAGTATTGTATATCCCAGTGTGTCAGTGTGTTGAAGTTGCGTGATGTGTGTGTTGCAGTATTCAGTTGTGTGTTGATAGGAGTGACATGTATTTGCTTTCCATAAATGTCTTGTGTTACATACCTGCGCCACCCAGCAAAAAGCTGAAGCAAAGAAGAAAGAAGAGGTTCATGGTAGAATCCCGATAGTCACCCCTTAATCTTCGGGTCTTTTGTACGTTCCCCCAAATACCCTTTGTGTATGGCAGTCCTGCTGCTGCCCAGGGGTGTGTTAGAAAGCTGTCATGCCAACCCTAAACCTTATATATCATTGTAAAACCCCTCCTTCTGATCCAAAAGCCTGGAACCTACTACTCAACCAGGATCTGTACCTTATCAGCAGTCACCCTTAAGAAATAAATGCATTAATACATGGTACATAGTGATATTATCTAAATGTCTTCACAAACACCAAAGAAGTGATAACGCTAATGTGTATGTTCTGTACCACTTATTTGCTCTCACTATAACAGCACTGGATCTACAAATATCTTAAGAGGTTTTGAGAATCTTAAGATGCCAATTGAGTCTTCCTATTGTAGGAACTGTAAATATACGGTGGGAAATTTTTGCCTACAATAACATATGCTATACAAGAGTGAAATTATGTACCACAAAATCCAGAGAGGTAGACGATAGTCACAACATAATCTTCAATCCCAAAAACATTTACAAGCTCATCCAGAGGTTCTAGGCACCTATCTAAAAGTGTAATAGATATAATAGTGACAGAAATAACCAAAGGGACAATGAGACAAGTGTCACAGACATTCCATCCATAGATTGACATTTCTTCACTTTTAGACTCCATGTGATGCTGCACATTCTTCCCCTAATCCACATCAACATTTTCTCCCATTGTTGAACTTGGTGGCTAAGTCTTTATCAACCATCGTAAAGGACCTCATAAACATAAGAAAAAGTCAGCCAAATCAATGATTTTGGTGGGACTGGCTAACTATCTTTTGGGCTCCGTTCAGATCACATTTTTTACATCTGTTTAGAAAATCCACTTAACAGATGCAAAAAATAGATGCAAACTGATGGTCATCTGTTTACATAGACATCAATGTTAAAAAAAATCAGTTTCTGTCCATTTTTTTTTAAAGACACAAAAAATTAGTATACAATACTTCTGTGTCCATCCAAAAAATGGACAGAAACGGATAATTTTTTTTTTAACATTGTAAATGGATGTCCATCTGTATGTGTCTGTTTTTTGCATCACTTCAATAGATCTGCTAAACATGGATCTAAACGGAGCCTTGCAAATATAAGAGCCTCCTGACTTTTCCCCAAGAGATTATGATGGGAGAAGTAAGAATGGTGTATAATGAATATTATTAAGCCAAATACTTTGTTCCTTGGGTAAAGAAAAGAGATAGCCAGAGGTGTCGGACAGCAGATACCTCTACTCTTCTCACTGAAATCACAATATCACTTGACCAAACCAAACACACTGAAGGTGTATGGATTTCTTGAATATCTGTGTGATGTTGGACCTACAGGTGGTCAAACAAACAACCATCTACAAGAAAATGAATCTTATTAATAGAGCACAAGTCTGTGCAGATAATAGACAAGTGTCCCCGAGGACCCAAGGTCTCAAATAAAATAACTGATATATATATATATATATATATATATATATATATATATATAACTTGCTTTTGGATACTTGGATAATTTGGATACAAATAATTCTACCCATAAATGAAAATTTCGTTATAAATTGAAGAAACTCAGAAAATTGAAAAATACAATGCCTTAAATGTCTCCTCCTCTAGAAACTTCATGATCTTCCAAATTCTGTAGTCATTCTGAAGTATCAAATAAGGTTCAGTCCATTACCTACCGATTATAATTCTAAGAACATATTAGGAAAGGGACTTGTATGTGCCATGCTGAAACTAAAAACACAGTTTTCTTATAAGATGAAGTGATGAAGCTCAAATTTTTCCTTTACATTCTATATTTACAGACTGGGGAAACATCTATTAAGTAAGACTAGCTTTATTTTATTAATTATCTGCAAATAATGAGTATGGCCATATTGTATATACTGCACAGGTTAATTGTTCTTGTAAGGTAGTGATGCCTGACCATGTGTGATTTATTTCAGGTTTTTTTTTAGCGTCCTAACACTTTGAATGGATATCTGTAAAACAAACAATATTAACCACTTAAGGACATAGTGATTTTACATTTTCTAATTTTTACACTTTATCTTTCTCGCATTCCAAGAGCCATAACTTTGTTCTTTTTCCATTTAATTAGCCATATGTGGGTTTTCTGTGGGAACTGTTGTATTTTCATAGGGCACCATTTCATTTTCTATATAATATATTGTGAAATGATAAATTATTACTGTGGTAGAATTGTAAATACTCAGTTACTTTTTTGTTTTCTGGGGTTTGTTTTTACAGCATTTATTAAAAATGTCCTAAAATGTCCATTTGTCCTAAAAATGGCATTTTAACTTCAGATAAGTTAATTTCAGAACAATTATGCCAATACCAGATACATATAGTTTTTTGATTCTTTATTTCTTTGAAAAAAAAAATAAAAATTCTTGAAAAAAATATTGTGACAACCATAACTTTTTTTTATATATTTCTGAGCTGTGCAACAATTATTTTATCCTGGGGGGTAGCTGTAATTTTTTTTTTTATTGGTTCCATTATAGGGTACAAACAACTTTTTCATAACTTCTATTCCATTTTTGAGGAGGGAAGAGGTGACCAAAAAACAACATTCTAGAAACTGTTGTTATAATTATTTATTCTGCAATTAATTTGCAGAATAAATAATTATAATTTCAAAAAACAATTTACACATTTTTGGACAATGGGATTATAATTATGTTTTTGTTTTTTTTTGGAATTTATAGTTTTTTACACTTATTTTTTGTCCCCCTAGTGGGTTTGATAATGTGATTTTGATTGCTTATACAATATGCTGCAGTATTTCTGTGATGCAGTATATTGGTATATTACTGTTCTATTACACCTTGTCTGTCGTCACATAATTTTTTTATTCCACTTTATGCCCTCACTTCACTTTCTTATAATCTTAGACAACCCCTTTAAATATTCAGGACAGGAGATGTTTCACTTTTCTCACAGAGCATTGCTAAAACTGGATGCAACTAAAACCGTTTTTCTTTTTTTTTAAGGCTAGAGGCACACAACTATTGCTGTGTATGGGTCCATGAAAAACAGAACACATGCCACACAGAAGGTACAAGGCCAAGCTGCAAAAGGCTTGGAATGCTAGAAACTGTGAAAATCAAGGTCATGAGCATGGAGCCACAGAAATTAAAAAAAAACACAGCACATTGACCAAAAATATATTTGCATGCATAAGGCCTAACGTACATGACTTTACGTCAACTTTAAAGGGGTTATCCAGTTCATATTTTTTTATGATTTAATATTGCTGTTTCCTGGGGCATATACAGTGGGGAAAAAAGTATTTAGTCAGCCACCAATTGTGCAAGTTCTCCCACTTGTAAAGATGAGGCCGGCCTGTAATTGTCTTCATAGGTAGACCTCAACTATGAGAGACAAAATGAGAAAACATATCTAGAAAATCACATTGTCTGATTTTTTAAGAATTTATTTGCAAATTATGGTGGAAAATAAGTATTTGGTCACCTACAGACAAGAAAGATTTCTGGCTCTCACAGACCTGTAACTTCTTCTTTAAGAGGCTCCTCTGTCCTCCACTCATTACCTGTAGTAATGGCTCCTGTTTGACATTGTTATCAGTATAAAAGACACCTGTCCACAACCTCAAACAGTCACACTCCAAACTCCACTATGGTGAAGACCAAAGAGCTGTGGAAGGACACCAGAAACAAAATTGTACACCTGCACCAGGCTGGGAAGACTGAATCTGCAATAGGTAAGCAGCTTGGTGTGAAGAAATCAACTGTGAGAGCAATAATTAGAAAATGGAAGACATACAAGACCACTGATAATCTCCCTCGATCAGGAGCTCCACGCAAGATCTCACCCCGTGGGGTCAAAATGATCACAAGAACAGTGAGCAAAAGTCCCAGAACCACACTACGCCGCCAGGGACTCAGATCCTGCAGTGCCAGACATGTCCCCCTGCTTAAGCCAGTACATATCCGGGCCCGTCTGAAGTTTGATAGAGAGCATTTGGATGTTCCAGAAGAGTATTGGGAGAATGTCATATGGTCAGATGAAACCAAAGTAGATCTGTTTGGTAGAAACACAACTCGTCATGTTTGGAGGAGAGTGAATACTGAGTTGCATCCAAAGAACACCATACTTACTGTGAAGCATGGGGGTAGCAACATCATGCTTTGGGGCTGTTTCTCTTCAAAGGGACCAGGACGACTGATCCGTGTACATAAAAGAATGAATGGGGCCATGTATCGTGAGATTTTGAGTGCAAACCTCCTTCCATCGGCAAGGGCATTGAAGATGAAACGTGGCTGGGTCTTTCAGCATGACAATGATCCCAAGCACACCGCCAGGGCATCGAAGGAGTGGCTTCGTAAGAAGCATTTCAAGGTCCTGGAGTGGCCTAGCCAGTCTCCAGATCTCAACCCCATAGAAAACCTTTGGAGGGAGTTGAAAGTCTGTGTTGCCCAGCGACAGCCCCAAAACATCACTGCTCTAGAGGAGATCTGCATGGAGGAATGGGCCAACATACCAGCAACAGTGTGTGCCAGCCTTGTGAAGACTTACAGAAAACGTTTGACCTCTGTCATTGCCAACAAAGGATATATAACAAAGTATTGAGATGAACTTTTGTTATTGACCAAATACTTATTTTCAACCATAATTTGCAAATAAATTCTTTAAAAATCAGACGTTGTGATTTTCTGGATTTGTTTTCTCATTTTGTCTCTCATAGTTGAGGTCTACCTATGATGACAATTACAGGCCTCTCATCTTTTTAAGTGGGAGAACTTGCACAATAAGTGGCTGACTAAATACTTTTTTTCCCCCACTGTAAACATAACAAACCAGTTTCTCCGACAGCCGTCCCATGGTTCTGTGTACAACCACCCTGCTGATGTCACCAATGATGTCCCATTTGTGCTAGTGGCTGCTGTAGCCAATCACAGGCCTCAGCGGTGACCTCTTCACAAATAGCATGTGACAGCTGTGATGTTCCATTTATGAATGCTGAGGCGTGTGATTGTTTGTAACACAAACAGCATGGGACCTGCATACAAAACAACAGAACTACCGCTGCTGGAAACGGAGGCCCAGGGAGAGGTGAGTAATGGTCTGTTAGGTTTATATGCCCAGTAACAGTGTCATAATTATAAAAATATGACCTGAACAACCCCTTTTATATTAATGGGGTTGCTCTATGAAGCATGATGTCCTTTCTATTTTTTCATACAAATGTTAACTTAGACCTAATAATGCACTCCTCCAAGAGGATGTCCGATGGTCCATTCCATTCTGATGAACCTTGATCAGGTCCTATCCCGCTCCATGTCAGTGGAACAGAATACATCAAAGCCCCCATAAAGGTAAGTACATTATGGAATGCACTCAGATGTCACCCAATAGCATTCTGCAGCAAACTTGGCGCCACGTTGGATGGCACATTTAGTTGTGTGCACAGGGCTTTAGACTTTGAGGCTAAATTCAAACGTGGCAGTTTTTGTGAAAAATACAGAAATGTGCATCACAATGAGGTTGTTTTCAGGAGAAGCTCATGAACTTCTGCAACTCCAGTTCCAATGAATGGGACAGTTTTAGAAATTTTTGCAATAAATCTGCCATGTGTGAATATACACTAGGCTCTCACCTAACAAACATCAGGTCAGTTTACTAGATCTACATAAAAATATACAGTTTTCTTTTTCATTTTGTCAAGCCTTGGGAGAAAGAGAGCTGAATAATTACCATACCTAACAAGACAAGGTTTACTTATGGAGATCAGATTTCCATTTATCTGCACCAGAAACAAAGAGCATAAACAAACTTATCCTAGGAAGTGTCAAAAGGGCATCAGTATCCGCCATGAGAATACACCTTATACCCAGAGCTACTTATTATGTAAAAGAAATCCTGGAACGTAATTTTCCGTCTATGGTGAAATGACATGACGTGCCAAGCTCCATCTGATATTTCACATCACTATTCATCACATTGATGGCATCTAATGTAAACGTCAAAGATATTTTTATTGTTTGCTGAGGAAAAATGCTTAGTTTATGAGGAACTTAAGTGACATTTTATGAGATTCTATGAAGCAATCTTTATATAAACAGTGAGTGACCCAAAAAACATTCATGACATCCTGATGCGAATGCCATGCCTGGTTTGGCTGGCTCATATCCCACCTGCTGTTTACCTGGCGGCAGGTGGCAAAATTAGTTCATTTACAGGGCATGTAAATTTATCAATCTAAAGTGTTCACCAGTGATGTCTGTGGGACACTAACCTGGAGAACGACTTTGCTTTTTTGTGTATTAGAGGTTATGTTATGTAAGGGTTTCTTCATTCCATTGTGGGCCGCACATTTCATGCCAACGAGAATGGATTTCATCAGATAAAAGTTGGAAAACCTTTTTGTCTTATGATTCTACCTGTGTAACCTCCATTATCTTACAGGCATGTCTTTTTCTATTGTTGTCCTCATGCTGAGTACTACAGAAGTTTTTCAAAGCAGGTCATCTCATGCTACAAATCTCAGAACAAGGAAAGCCAAAAGAAAAGATAAGGAAGGATACATTTGTAGATGTAATTTCTTACAAATACAGATGTAGCAGAGTTAACCCAAATGTCTGTAATTGGTTAAGCTGCTGAAGTGTCATATCACAGAAGCAGAGGCGTGGCTGTATGGGGTGCAGGAGCCCCATGGGGCCCAAGAGCAACGCTGAGAACACAAGAAGACATCAGTTTTAAGTGGGGCCCTGTTACATTTTTTTAAATTGGGGTCCAGGGGCTTCAAGACAACAAAAGATAATGAAGAGTTATTGAAAAATATCAACTGAACACCTTTTCATTGGCTTTTGTTGTCTTCTGTGATAAGATATCATGCTGCCGCAGTTTAACCAATTGCAGGAGTTCACTTCACTCTGCTACATCTGTATATTAGTACAGCTTTATCCTTAGCCGTAAGCCCTCTCTTCAACTAACACTGTCACCACAGCTCCTCCATTGACTTTACACTGTTTCTCTGCTGTCTATTCCACCTTGACCCTTTCAGCTTCTTTTTACCCTGCAGAAAGACAGATTTTGTATCAGATTCAAGAAGCACAGGCAGATTATAGTTGATGCTGTGGGATACAGGGGTAACAAGTAGTTATAGGACCCAGAAGCAAGAATAAAATGGAGGTCACAATCATCACCCATGGTTAGCTCAAAAATTCATTCCTATGAGGCCCATGATGAAACGTGTATAGCTATGAACTTCCTGTCCCTACATGTATTACGGCTTATATGGACCTACTTATTTTTAATGTATTTATTCAGATGGAGACATACTTGATTTTGGTCCATTTTGTGTACCGCTGATCAGTATATAGGTGTTACCTTACTGGTACTGACCCTCAGAATAAAGTTAACATGTGAATATAGTTAAAACAACACCCAAAATACAAATGCGGAATTGCGTTTGTTTCCCATTCAACCCCACAAATAATTTTTTTGCCATTTCAAAATACATTATATGGAAAATTGAATTGTTCCCTCAGAAAAACTTGTCCAGCAAAAGCCAAGCCCTCACTTGGCTATATTAATGGAAAAAAGTGAAGGGTCTTGGAGGATGGGGAAGAAAAACTGAGAGTGAAAAAAAAAAAAAAAAAAGGAAAATGGCTGTGTTTTCAAGGCGTTGTAAGCCTGTAGGAAACTTGTGCTTTTACCAGAGTGCCTAGAGTGCCAGGCTCTGATATAATATTACACCCCAAAAGTTTACTATGTAACTAATAGACAATGTGTACATGTTTTATTAAAATGGACAGGGGGGGGGGGTGGAGTCATAATAATTTGTCCAATGTGCCCAACGATCAACGACACTGGAGACATTTAATATGCACGCAATATATACGATTATTAGAAGTATTATCTGAATTTGTGTTACCCGGGAGGAAATACTGCTGCACTTAGTCTTAGATTGACATGTCTCTCTTCTCACGGGCTGTAGAATCTAATCCAGCCTTTATTTGCGGAGACTCAGGAGGATGTTTACAAAGTTACATTAACCCATATTTAAAATTAGTCACAAAAAAAATGTCACAGAGAGATTACAAAACATTTATGGATTGTGCAGACGTCATTGTACTACATACTGTTGACAGAGTGTAAAACAAAGAAACAAGCGGCTGCCCCCCTGACACGTATCATACACACAACCCCATTCACCCCGAGGACGCCAGTATATGGCGAAACATGTCGGGGGGCTGCTTGATTCTTTGTTTTAGATCAATCATTGAATTTTTAGTGTCTCATTATACTGTATAACCAATGTGATGGTGGAGGAACCTAAATAACATTAGGGTTATATCAGACAGAAATGTATGTGATCGCTATGGTTAGGATAGATTGAATTGGTAGCTTTATACTGTATATATACAATCATAGCTATAAGAGACTCAAAATTCATATCATTGCCTAAGAGTAGGAGTGTATATACAACACCATTAATGGTATATTTGATGAGATAAAATAATAATTTAAATCAACTTGGCTACTATCTGTATTTCTCAATTTTAAGTGATATTAGATAAACTATGATTAAATTAGGAGAGGATGATTTTTTGAGCATTTATCTTGATCATTTAAAGTGGTTTTTCAAGGGTTATTAATTGATGACCTATCCCTAGGATAAGTCATTAGTTGAAGATTGGCAGGGGTCCAACATCCAGGACCCTGAGGATCAGCTGTTGGAAATGAATGGGGATGAGTCGCAATATCAAGAACAGCCGTTGTACAGTGCATGACGCTGTACTTGTTTTGCTGTGATAAGGCAGCAGTGCTCATCTGAACACTCGTCTCTTCAAGTTGCTGATTGGCAAAGGTCCTGGTTGTTGGACCCCTGACTGTCTTTGAGTGATAACCCGTTCTAAGGATATTAAACTAAGGCTGGGTTCACATTTGCACTTGTTGACTGTTCGAGGATTTCGTCCCCCATTCTGCTTCAAAAATTCAGAGAGAAAAGTCCTGCAAGCAGGACTTTTCTCTCCGCATTTTTCAGGCAGAAACCCGGCAGACCCCATTATAGTATCTGCTTTTCAGATTTCCAAGCGCACCCAAAGAACGCAAACCCGAACGCTAGTGTGAACCTAGCGTAAGTAATACGGCATTAACTAATAAACCCTGAAAACCCATTTAAGGCTAAGTCTTTTCTTGCAGAAAAGCTTCTTTTTTTGTTCTAGATTTTGCTGCAGTTTTTTGAGCCAAACCCAGCAGCAAAATCTGCAACAAAAAAGCAGCGTTTCCGCAAAATAGGGCCTTAGCCTAAATCTTTATTCTATATATAATCGCAGACAGATATTTCAAATAATTTGTACACAAACAGGATTAAAAGTGTAAACCAAGCCTTAGTGCAACTCTTCAGCTATGTCCCAATTTTTAGAAACAAAATATAGCAGCATTAAGAAGTACAATGCCTTAGTTTGGTGAAAAATACTGCACATTTTATCAGGTTTCTATTTTTTTCACTAGTGGATAGATTGGTTGCTGTTTCCAATTGTGAACAGCCATGTTTTTTTGCTTGGTTGTGGTCACTAAGATCTATTACCGTATAATCAAATGGACAGTAATTTGTGTAGCTAAGGTTAGGGTAAATATGTCATGGGGAGAGTAAAAGTCCATTAAAACTTGACACTAGTTATCGTCACAATTTTCTTTCTTTTGTTGGTCTTGGCTTTGATTTTCTTAAAATACATAATGGTAAGTTATTTGTGAACCTACGTTTCCAAATATTTGAGTATATATTGATAAGGAGTAGTTTTATGTAGAAAAGAGATGCTGTGCAGTAAGTGGCATGTGGGGAACCGCAGTCTACCACTACACGTCATAAATGAGCATCTTATGACATCAGCTAAGAGTCTGTATATTTCATAACCATTTTAAAGTTTCCTTAACCACTTCCGGACCGCCCATAGACTATATACAATATAAAAACATAGAACAGGCACCGAGCAGACACAAGACATCAAGGTTTACAGTAAGATGTATAGATGGCCTCTCACCTTGCTGGGTTGTGTCTGAACATTACACACTTGAAAAAGGGGAATAGATACCCCGAAACATGTCATGTGATTTGGTTTTATTTGCATGGAGTAATAAAAGTTGTTTAAGAAGTTCATCCTGCGTTTGCGCGGCCCTTCTTCTTCCTGGTCCTATATACTATATACATCTGGGTGGTCCACTCTTGACTATGCAAGGGTGTATAAATAGTATAGAATACTTTTATTGAATATAATTGAATATGTACATCCTTGCAGGGTTAAGCAGCTGCATGAAATCATTCATCTCCAGAAGCGGGGGGCGGCTGTTACTGCAGCCGGACCTCCTATAGGGAAGGCAGAGACATTCCATTATTACCCTCGATGCCTTCCTGATTGTTGTGTACACAGTGCTTAATGAGTGCTGCGTGCACAGTTATGGGAGACACAATGATGCAGCTCCACTTATGGCTTAGCTGTCAGGGAAAATCAAAATAAATAAAAAAATATATATATTAAAATGCTCCCCGAAAGTTTATTAAGACCTTCTGGGGGGCAAAAACTATATAAAAAAAAAAAATAATGAAATTATTCACCTGCACTATTGATTTAGGATCTGCTCTGTAAATCTGTTCCCTTTCCTACTGCTTTCTTTCTCCTTATGAGCCTATTTTTTTTACATATAATCTGTAGCCATATCCATATAATGCTATGGAGAGAGGGGGGCTGTTAATTGATTTATTGCCCCATTTTGTGCACTAGTAGCCTGTTATCTCTAGCATCACAACATTACAAGAGCTGACTGACTCACAGAATAGCAGAGTTTAGCAGCATTTACCAGTGTGTGTGTTTTCCTTCAGCATCTTTCTCCCCCCTCTTTTCTCCACAGATCAATATGTAAGTAACTCAGCTTGATAAGTGGAGAAAGAAACATATTTCTTAAATAAGATGTATTACAAAGGTTCTTCACCTTTACTATTCATTTATGGAAAGCTTTTTTGTTTTATTATTGGAGGTATACCTTAAATGATTATCTGATTTTTACGCTAGGTTCACACTAGCAGTCAGGTTTCCGGCCCCAAGTGGACCTGAAAGACGGAAACACGTCTTATCCGCTTAAAAATTGGTTACACGCGGAAACCTGCAGACCCCATAGACTATAATGGGGTCTGCCAGGTTTCCACCTGGTTTTTGCCTAAAATGGCGGAGAGAAGAGGACTTTTCTCTACGTCAATTTTAAGCAGAATGGGGGACGGAGTCTCATATGGAGACTCAAACGCTAGTGTGAACCTAGCCTTATATAATTAATTTTATGTGCGTTTAAGGATAATGGGAATCCAGGATGCAGACAGATCAGTCAAGTGAAACACTGAGCTTTACTATATATGTTTCAATGACAAAGAAAAGGAAATAAATAAACAATGTGCATAAGTGATATGTAAGAATATATAAGTAGTAACTTAACTTTGTTTCTGTCTTTTAGAGAACCCATTTCATCTGTATATGCCAACACCCCAAGTTATCAAGGCAATTCAATGATAATAGCAAACTCACAGATGCCTTGAGGGGCATAGCCTAGGTTGGGCATAAGCTTTTCTAGGATCAAGGATCTGTATAGTGCACTTAATACCTTAAAACCTTAGCCCGGATATTGTTTAGAATGTGTGTAGAGTGCATGTCTTATGATCATTTGCTAAGAATGATGTCTCGTGCCCGGCATTGCCAGGAAAACTTCATAAAGCTAAGGCAAAGCTGAGAATTTACTAATTATATTGAAACTTTGGATACGGAAGTAAAAGGATCAAATCGAACCATTACATTAACCCTTTCCAATGCAGCGATCTAAGAGGAAATTAACATTTAAAATGGTGAGGATAGTATAAGCTATCATAAAGGGTTAAATGTTATTCTTTATTTCTGATTAATCCTTACTTATAGTCCAGCTAATTAAAAACTAATTCAATTTCCCAATGTATTTGTATAATGTGAAGGGTAACCTACTGTACAGTAACTTTAACTTTGTATTCAAGGTCCACTCTCCTGCCCATTATATAGGGCTGAACAATAGCAAAAGCGATGCCCGGTAAATGAGTAATATTTGTGTTCACAAGGCATTGTCAGCGACCCAGCGCTCTCCGCTTTGCTCACAACGAACATATTAAGATGTATTATTTTAGTATCCCTCCAAGTCGTGCTTCCAGTAAGAGTCGGCAAATAAACAAGATATCATTAAAGGGGTTCTCCCATCTTAGGAATATATCCCTACCTACCAGCTGAAGTACAACACTTGACTGTCCTGGGAGTCCCAATGAAAAGAATGGAGTGGAGACAACTGCCAGGTGTAGCAAGTGCAAAAAGTAATGTATGCTGATGTCATTTAATGTAATGTAGTATGGAAATTATTTTATATATAATACTACTATGAAGGTTGATAAAAAGACCCATAACCCCCTTCTCTTTTGTTTGCTCTTTGATAGAGAAACAGAGAAGGATGTATCTCTGACTTTATCAACCCTGCCACACTGCATCATACAAGATGTGGCTTTATCACATGCAATTCTGTGATGCCATAACCGTAGGGAAACGGTGGATCAGTAGTAGGGCCCTCTCAGCCAACCTACATTGAGCAGCAATGTTCCCTATAAAGGTGCAGCTTTATGGCCATGCATTTTCCACAGTCCCCCACTAATGGTGGTGTTACTGGTAATACAGCACTAATACAAAGCAGGACTAGTGGCAGGAACATAACACAAGGCCACTCACAGAGACGCTACAATTCCCAGACTGAAGTTGTGGCTGCGGAGTGCTCCCTACACTTATTCCTACCCCCATGCTCCCCTAAAAGCCCACGGATCAGCCTGTAAATTTGAAGGTGAGCATTTTCTCCACATGCTATATAGTCTCCAAGTACAGAAAATCTAGTTGATGTTATCTGCAGTCCTATGTAACACCTAACACCCAATATGACAACTCTTTGAGTAAAAGAGAGTTCTCACTATACATTATTTGTGGTGTTACATAGTACAGATAATATAGGAGATGTTACCTGCAGTCCTATGAGTCAGAGAGTTATCACTGTGTTATCTGAGGGTTAATGGGTTTATATGGTGAATTTCTACTCAATAATACATATAGAAATGCATACATTTTTATAGAAAATTTTGGGTGCAGTCCTGATGTTTACGGGTGTTTGTAGCAACTTAAACTCTTTCTGTGTCCTTAGGATGAAAATAAAGTTGAACACAATGGTGGAGCAGGGAACTATCGGCTCTGTGCTCCATCATTCAGGCTGAAGTCTGTGGCAGGGAGGCGCGATGAACACTGAGCGGGAGACATCATTGCAGTAGAGCCTGCAGGGACCAGGTATAGGTGAGTATAACTTTTTATTAGAATTTGTATGTACAATCATGGCCAAAAGTTTTGAGAATGACACAAATATTATATTTTCACATGATCTGCTGCCCTCTGGTTTTTATGTGTGTTTGTCAGATGTTTTTATCACATACAGAAATATAATTGCATTCATATTATGAGTAACAGAAGCTTATATTGACAGTTAGAATGAGTTAATGCAGCAAGTCAATATTTGCAGTGTTGACCCTTCTTCTTCAGGACCTCTGCAATTCTCCCTGGCATGCTCTCAATCAACTTCTGGACCAAATCCTGACTGATAGCAGTCCATTCTTTCAGAATCAATGCTTTAATTTTGTCTGAATTTGTTGGTTTTTGTTTGTCCACCCGTCTCTTGATGATTGACCACAAGTTCTCAATGGGATTAAGATCTGGGGAGTTTCCAGGCCATGGACCCAAAATCTCTATGTTTTGTTCCCTGAGCCATTTAGTTATCACCTTTGCTTTATGGCAAGGTGCTCCATCATGCTGGAAAAGGCATTGTTGAGCGCCAAACTGCTCTTGGACGGTTGGGAGAAGTTGCTCTTGGAGGACATTCTGGTACCATTCTTTATTCATGGTTGTGTTTTTAGGCAAGACTGTGAGAGAGCCGATTCCCTTGGCTGAGAAGCAACCCCACACATGAATGGTTTCAGGATGCTTTACAGTTGGCATGAGACAAGACTGGTGGTAGCGCTCACCTCTTCTTCTCCGAATAAGCTGTTTTCCAGATGTTCCAAACAATTGAAAAGGGGATTCATCAGAGAAAATGACTTTACCCCAGTCCTCAGCAGTCCACTCCCTGTACCTTTTGCAGAATATCAGTCTGTCCCTGATGTTTTTTCTGGAGAGAAGTGGCTTCTTTGCTGCCCTCCTTGAGACCAGGCCTTGCTCCAAGAGTCTCCGCCTCACAGTGCGTGCAGATGCACTCACACCTGCCTGCTGCCATTCCTCAGCAAGCTCTGCACTGCTGGTAGCCCGATCCCGCAGCTGAAACACTTTTAAGAGACGGTCCTGCCGCTTGCTGGTCTTTCTTGGGCACCCTGGAGCCTTTTTGGCACCAATGGAACCTCTCTCCTTGAAGTTCTTGATGATGCGATAAATTGTTGACTGAGGTGCAATCTTTCTAGGTGCAATACTCTTCCCAGTTAGGCCATTTTTGTGCAGTGCAATGATGACTGCACGTGTTTCTTTAGAGATAACCATGGTTAACAGAAGAGAAACAATGATGGCAAGCACCAGCCTCCTTTTAAAGTGTCCAGTGGTGTCATTCTTACTTAATCATGACAGATTGATCTCCAGCCCTGTCCTCATCAACACCCACACCTGTGTTAATGGAGCAATCACTGAAACGATGTTAGGTGGTCCTTTTAAGGCAGGGCTGCAATGATGTTGAAATGTGTTTTGGGGGATAAAGTTCATTTTCTAGGCAAATATTGACTTTGCAAGTAATTGGTGTTAAGCTGATCACTCTTTATAACATTCTGGAGTATATGCAAATTGCCATTAGAAAAACTGAAGCAGTAGACTTTGTAAAAATTTATATTTGTATCATTCTCAAAACTTTTTGCCATGATTGTAATATATTCATTGAATAGTCACTGAGGGGGCAGGGGTCATCATATGGGGGTACTTAAGGGGACACTATATGATGTGGGCCACTTGAGGGGACATTAAATTATGTGGGGGGGGGGGGGCACTTACAGTATGAAACCTTTCAGCAGGGCCAACTAGTATATTAAGCGAGCCCTGGCTGCCTGCCATCAGGACCTGCGTATAGGGCTTTTAAGACAAGGGATGCCGAAAGCAGAGAGGAGAAAGTAAATGCCTGTTTATTTTTTAAGGTCTGATCTAGGAGTCTGGTCTGGAGTCTGAGTTATAGGTTTGATCAGAAGTTGATATAGGGCTCTTATTTTATGGGGTAATGAAAACTAAAGATGTTGTACATCCCTGTTCAATAATAGGTAGAATAGGCCTGTGAATTGCCCACTTCAGGAAAAGTCACTAGGACATGGGGAAAAGGTGTTGGATTAATGCAGGTCCCCTGCATAAGCAATGATCTGACCACAAATACACATGCATGTATATGCTTGCCTCACTGGATGTCAGACAGGGAGCTGGACATGCCATGGACCGTGCCAGAGAAGCTGACTTAGGTGAATGATTAGGGGTACAAGAGCCCTACAGCCAGGTCCACATTTGGCTGCCTGTACACCACTTTATGCGGACCCGGGACAAAACTCCCCCGTACTCCTGAACAGTGGGGATCAGTCAGACCTCCACCAATCTCCGAGATGGGTAAACCCCTTTAACTTATAGGCCAAGCTTCGGCTGCAGGTAACCAGCTTTTATTTACTACTCTCTCTTTATAGTTTTTGCTTTCTGGGATTAACGCCCCTCTCTCTTGAGAGGTTGAATTTGCCTTCTTTGTATATTTGCACATTTAACCCCATTGCATTTACATATGACTTTGTTAGGCACATGTCTGTCTGTAGGTAGTTGATCATCCCATACTTGCAGTATGGTGCAGCATGGTGGGGATGTTTTTCAGCTGCAGTGACAGGGGTATTACTCAGGATCCAGGAAGCAAAGTACAGAAATACCCTTGAGAAAAATGTGCTCCAGAGGACTTTGGATCTCTGGACGTGCCTAAAATAGTTCATTGAGACTCCTCTTCCGTCTTAACATTTGAGAGGATCTGCAGAGAATTTTCAGAGTCAATTCTGACAATCTCGGTATTTTCCAGGCCAAAAACAGATGATACTTAAAGGGGTTGTCCAGTTTTAGCAAATAAATGTTATTGTGTGTTTGTACAATGAAAATTTGTAGAATCTTCCAGTATAGTTTCTGTATTAATTCCTCACAGTTTTCGAGAGCTTTGTTTGTTGTCATTCATTCTTTGTTTACTTAAAGGGGTTTCCTGTGAACATAATGATATTTAACCCCTTCCTGACATCCACCATAATAGTATGGCGGATTCTGGGTCTTTAAAGATGGCGGGCAATCTGCGAATTCCATCAACACATTGCAGAAAAATAGGTGCAGAGGAAATGCTGCGATTTCCAAAACTGTCGCGTTTTTGGAAATTGTAGTATGTCACTTATACCTACAGGTACAATTGAAGCAGACAGTCGGCAGAGGAATACTCTGCAGACTTTTTGTGAAAAACAGTGGGGAAAACCACGATGCGTTTCCACCGCGTTTTTTCCCTCATCACTTTTTCGCTGTGGCCTTAGCCTAAAAGGTGCCACAAAAAAGTACTGAGTCCAGTGCTGAATACTGTAAATGTGATAATGTGATATCCCTTTTTTTATTTTTTATAAACTTGCAAAAATTTTGGAAAACTTGATGAATTTGCTATTATTGGATATTGTGTGTAGACTAAAAAAAATATTTATCAACTTTAGAATCAGGCATTATAAGAAAATGGGGAAAAGATGAAAATATTCAAGAAACTTCCAATGAATAAATTTAAAGAGCTCCCTCTAGTGTACTAATGTATAAATGACAATACATACTTGGCTACTTGTGTATCGCAATGAAGAAACAGGTTGATAGATACAGTGGACCGCAGCTGGGGAACTCTTCGCAGAACATTGTTGTAAGACTTGCACCTTGTGTAGTTAATGTATCTTTATACATCCACTGCAACTGTATATAAAAATAGCATATTATAAAGGAAGCAGTATATAAAGGAAGCCAATAAACTGAACAAGATATAGCAGACGTAATACAGACATTAAACATTAATAGCTGTGTGTTGAGCGATTTACACTGTTATACAAGCTGGATATTGACTACTTTACATTGTATAAAAGTGTCAGATCTTCAGTGTTGTCCCATGAAAATATATAAAGAAATAATTACAAAAATGTGAGGGGTGTGCGCACTTTTGTGAGATACTATCTATTATTACTATTATACGCTTAATATTATATATGATATACCTTTATTATATAACTAATAATTTACCAGATGTATATTGTATCTTTTATCTTTAGTACATAACACAGTTATAAAAATGGCTTATCTGACTTCACATCAGTTTGTCAATAGAAACTCTCCTCTAATTGACAGGTTTCTCTTTCAGATTGCTACATTGCAGTATAATGACATTTAATGGAGTCACAATGGGACTTGCAGGTTTATGCTGCAGCATCACTACAGTTGCCAGAAATAACATTTTGTTGGATTTTTTGTGATCATATTGTCATAGCAAGTCACAATGTGACCCCACTGCCCTTAGGGCCACTACTCTTAAAGCCAAGATTATTGTGCAGCCATAGCCATACATAAACACCAAGTACAATAGGAGGGACGGCTGATGCTCAGAATGTTTGTATTACATTATGACACAATATTAACCCCACCAAAGCTGGAGGTTCTTTTAACCTTTATCTTAGTTTACTCAATTCCGCAAAATCAGTGTTAGCCACGTCACTTCTTCAGGATTGACCATAACATAAAGTGCCCAAGTCACATTCCACCATGCCAGGGAGATTTGCCAATTCCTCCGATAATCAGGACGTATGCGTTACACACTATATCAGTCCTGTCACTTCCAGAGAGATAAGGGTGGGGTTTGGGATTTTTATCGGGTCAATCTCCGCATCTACCTTCTTTTATGTTTTGGTTTGTTGCTGCCAGCCACCGTTAGGAGATGCTTGTAAGAAGGGATGAACTTTGGGTCTAGACCCTCTTACAAAAAAGGCACCAAATTTATATGGACTCTACTGTTTAGCATTTGACTAATGCATCCTTATTGCTATGATCTCATACTGTAATGTACATTTTATGACATGTAATGTTCGCCACCCTATATTGTGCGGCATACCACCAGCAAAGAACTGTTGTGTAGTATTATTATGCCCTTATAGGATAGTTAGTAAAATGTCACTTTTAAAAGTGAGTTTATTGTAACAGTTTTGAAATGTTGATGTTATTTAATGTGACAGCTTTGTGTCTGGCATGCGATGGATGGATATGAGGTTACACATGAGTGTATGCTTCAGTGTATGCTCAGGTCAGAGAAAGTTAGAAAAGTGAAATATGCTCCACCTGGTCAAGAAATGCATTCATGCAGGGTGTTGCTGGTTAGCTATTGAAGATTCTGGGATACTGCCAGTATAGGGGGGGTCTTTTATGCTGTGTCCAAAAAGTGGTTCCCTGGGAATTGGGCAAAAAATGAAAGATGCTTGTATTCCCTTGGTAAAATGTAGGAGCTTGTTTTTTTTTTTTGTAAAAAACAAAATAGCTGCCAGGGGTGTCCTCTATGTAAAACATACTTGTGACCATAGAAGAAATGCAGGGAGGATGAGAGCAGTAGTTGGTCATGGTTGGATTCACAGTTCACATAAAAGAAGAAGAAAGTTATATCTTCCAGCTCAACATATTCACACATGAATTAACTTGCGTGTTGAGATGCAAAGGAACGCTCACTGGACTCCTCTGAGCGAAATATATTGAAGGTACTGAGTCGATAAATAAAAAAGTTCCAGCATCCAACAACGATATGTACAATAAATAAAATGTAACTTTTAATCCACATGACTTAAAAAAAGTAACAACCAGTTACACAAATTTGCGATCCATAGGACAGCTTACGCGTTTCAGAGCGTATAGCCCCTTAATCATAGCTCCATATACTGTATATATTTATTTATTGACCATATCGTTGTTGGATGCTGGAACTTCTTTTTTTATCGACTCAGTACCTTCAATTGGATTCACAGTGGCTGTAGTCAGCACTCCTCAGGGCTGGTCTAGTGGTCTGCAGTCTGGAAGGTGGTGGCAGTGGTATCCTCTTAAGACTTCCCTGTAGTAAGTTTCTTCTAGCCTGAGGGTGGTTGGAGAGTGGAATAAGGGCATATTAACCAGTTCTTGTGTTCCACTGGAATGCTACACTTGTGAAATCTCTTAAAATGTCAAGGAGTCCTGGAACAGTGAGCATCCACCAATCTCCAAGTAATATTATATGTGATATGGGCACTTTTTGTTTCCATGTCACCAAAAAAAGGCTGTGACACCTGATGCTTTCCAAGAGGAGGTGTAGATACATGAAAATCTTTGTGGCATTTGGCCTTCTGGATGCCAACATGTAAAAGTTGGCAAGTATGGTGTAAAATCTGTCCTAGAATCTAACTAGGACAGGTTCCTGTTGCTACGTGGGGAAGTGAGGTGGATTGGACATAGCCAGGGTGGATCCAGGGTTTAATATGGTTTGTTTCAGGCCGTAACAAGATTTCTGAAGCACTGAATATGGCTGCTGTATCAGTAGATGATTGTGGAGCAGAACAGCCTCAATTTTTAGCTACACAATGACATTTTCCTATCTGCAGAGAATAGGATCAGATGATAACCCAAAACAAGATTGACATGCCTAGCGCATTGCAATAGAAAGTATTTCACTAGGCGCTAAATATAGTATCCAGCTCCTTCAGAGCACTATAACATGGCCACTTGCACAAAGTCTTGTGATCACTCTTTTGAGGAACACCACAATAAAATTTCATTTTTGTTAAGGGTTAGAAAAAAGCCTGACAACTGTTGACTAATTTTTGGCATATGAAAGGGGGAAAGAGGTGGCAAGTCAAGCTTAACTGAGTAACAGTGAGTCCGAAGAGCATAGACAAATTGCATCCCTCAAAGGACACCTGGGGTATGGAAAAGAATGGTAAACAAAATAGCATGTAAGCAGGTAATCTAGAGTTGCTGAGCTTTGTTGCGTAATAGCTGTTTGTCATTATGTACTATGTTGCTGCTGTGGGGGCTCTTAGGGACCTACAATGGTTAATGGCACAGATAGAGTGGCATCAAGTTGTTGTAGGGTTGTAGGGACACAGGATGTAGACATCCCATTTTCCAGATGATGTCACAGGCCATACAAAGGAATGGTAGTTGATCTGCTATGGAATGTGGCGCAGTTATACCAGTGGAACAATGTTTGTGACAGATATAGCCCAGACAAAGGAAAGTCGTCTTGAAGGCCTTTCCTGATTTAGAATTGTAATGGACGATATTTTCACAAGTCCCTACAAAGAAAGATCTTCTATTACACCATATCCAAATTTCCATCCAGTAAAGTTTATTCGGTATTCAACATTCCCAGTGTGGACTTCATTTATATGACACTTGCACAATTTCAAGCTTCCCAGAATATTCTTGTGAATCCCGAATTACACAGTTTAACTGTTTTGAAACTCTTCAGTTTAGTCAAAGTTGTTGCTGAATTGCAGACTGTTCAAGCATTGGAATTATCCCAATGGCAGCTGTGGACTCTAGAAACAATATATACAAGTTGCATGCAAAGCCTGTGTTGGTTGTCACAATTTCAATCTGCAATCTCTTTAGTAAAGTAAGATTTAATTGTTACCCCATCTAAGTATGTTGCTCCTTACTCAGCTGCCCCACTGTGTTCCCAGCCGCAACATAACCAAACACTGGGGAAACCCCAAGACGCGTGATTGTTATTACATGGCCAATAATGAGAAGTAGCCCAGCGGCCAACCTGGAACGAGGCTGTGCCAACACATTGTGGCAGCACTATGATATCTGTAGGGAATGTGTAATGGTGAGGAAGTCCAAGATGCCATAAATACTTCTAAAATATTACTGTCTTGGCTTTGTCTAACATTTGTGTAATTTGTGTTCATGGCGTATAATGAAACCCTAAGTTGACTTACTGCATACACATAACATAATGTGATGGAATGAAATACATGTTCTGAAGTCTGGTTCACACAAGTTATCCATAGTCATAGTTCTTATGAAGTGAACATTGCCCACTGATCTCGCCCTTAAAGTAATCAGGTCTGGGATCAGCCAGCCATTATGTTTATTGATGAAACCATCAAGACTTACAGTAACCACACTGGACTCTTTGTGAGCGGCCGGATAGCTTTTTTTCAGTAGCCATGTCTTGGATTAATGAGTAACCGCTATATCACAGGCGATCTGTAAGATGTGTACAGATCAGACAAAATAAATATGAGAAGTCATTTTTCACTGACGGCTTCAAAAACACATTTATCAGACCAAAGGGCTTTAATCAGTCCAACAGTGTCATCGCTATGGCTGGGTCACGTCCTCTTAACTGCGGTCACACCTAAAATACACGATGTCTCAGACTGCAACACCCGGATATTGACAGAAGAATAACATACTGTCAAACACAGCCTCGCAGAGCAGCTGTCAGGATTATGTTCCAGAAAGTGCATTTGTGGTTTTGAGTATCCAGGTGGTAACTTTTGTGATCCTTGATGATCTTTGACGTACATTCACTCATACTGGAAATGCTGCATGTGGGATTTGCCATGGTTTTGCAATAATCATTGACTGTGGTTTACTTTATTAAGTTCTACGAAATGCTTCTATGGAAAAGCAGAAACTCTGTATAACATTCATAAAAACAGACTTTAAATAAAATATACATTCTGTAGAAGATCTATGTCAGAATTATATCTGTACTATATCTCCTTAGGGAAACGTCAACTTTGTAGGCCGCCTTGCGAAGTATAGAGTCTTACAGATCATAAAAGCTCTAGTAGGATTTCTGGGAAAGGAATATTCAAGTAAGTTCTCCGTGATGGAAAAAGGAAGCTTGCTTTAGCACCACCATTTGGAAGGTAGCTCCCTATAGATTAATGCCTGTTTTTCTATGAAACCTAGTGACATTGACTTGGATTAAAGCCAAACCAGAATATCTCACCAAAAGAAAGAGAGACCCATGTGCAGACAGCTGTTTTGGGGTTATAGCCCTTCATCAGAGTGAAGTAGGGTTTTGGTTTGCCTTGGTGAGATCTGTGTTGAAGATCTATTAATGGAAACCTAATGATCAGACTACACAGTTAATTCTGCCCTTTTGCTAAAGATTTTTATTGTACTAGAAAATGGGTTGTCCACTTTAAATTGGTTGTCCAGTTGGTAAATTTTTTTTAAAGAGTTAAAATGGCCTAAAAAATATTGCTTCACTGATCCTCCACTACTTCTGATGCTTCTGATGGGTCTCTGATGATCTCTACTTTATGGTTCTTCTTGACATATAGGAAATGACTGATTAATCACTAGTTCTAGCGATAACCCATCTAAGGGCCGATTCACATCTGTGTTCGGTTTCCGTACCGGGGAGTCCACCTGGGGACCCTCCGAACGGAAACCTATATGCAGAGAGAAGCGCTTTACATAAGGAAACCTGCGGACCCCATAGACTCCGCATGAAACATGTGGAAACATGCGGAGAGAAAAAGTGCTGCAAGCAGCACTTTCCTCTCTGCATGTTTCCGCACAAAACATGCTGAAACCGAGTGGAAACCACATGGACCCCATTATAGTCTATGGGGTCCGCAGGTTTCCTTAGGTAAACCGCTTCTCTCTGCATATAGGTTTCCGTTCGGGGGGGGTCCCCAAGTGGACTCCTCTGTACAGAAACCGAACGCAGATGTGAACCGGCCCTTAGCCAGTGGCTGGCTGAGCAGTCATTTCCTGTGTGTCAATAGGGACCAGGAAGTTGAGACCAGCAGGGATGCAGGAAGTGTCAGATCAGGAATGGTGGGAGTTCAGTGATGTAAGTCTGAGAAAGGGACAGATATGTCCTTGGTAGTTAGTGGCTGCATACTGCTAATGGAGCATTGTAGTAACTCTTAAACATTTTCAGCATATAATAAGGACTGACTGTCCCCATGTCTTGGTCAGAGACCCAAACAGTACTCAAGCAGAGGGGGTGTGATTGGATTGTAGTAAGCAAAGTGGATGTATCCAAATCAACCAAGCCAGTGAGCAAATCAACCAAGCCAGTGAGCAACTCTATTACAATGTCTATAGTGAAATCACTACCTACAAGTGATACCAGGTATCAGAATTACCAAATTTGTGTTGAAGAGAAATACTGTTCAAATTTTTTGGTTTTATTGAACTGTGTTGATCATAGGTCCATCATGGACCACTGTCTGCTTATAAGGTATAAAGCAAATTGTTGGTGGTATACTCAGTATACATGCAAGAGTCACATAACACATCCGTTATGTACAGTACATCATAGTAACCATCATTGTCATATTGTTATACAACAGTGTGCCCTAACATTTTCACATAATTATTGTCCTGAATGGGCCAAATTGATAAAGTTGGTGGGGCCACATCAAGTTCACTCTAAAGGTCACACACCCATTAATAGCTGTTCTGGTAGTAGCTTATCTCTTAAAGCGTAACTAAATTTTCAGACAACTTTTGATTTTCTGGCAGTATTGGTGTCATTAATACATTTTGTAATATACTTATATACAGATTTTGCCTCCTTTCTATGAAGTCCTGCATCTCTATATTCTTTATCTTGCTTCTGTATTGAGAGCTGTTTCTGCCTCTCAGTGAATGTTACTGTGTATGGAGTATGGGCTTGGAATACAGGGCTGTGTAAAATGTAGAAAAAAATTAGGGTAGGGGAGGGTCACTTCAAAAAGCTATATCTCTGGCTTTCTAAAATGTAGAAACTTGCTTTTGGTGTCATATAAAAGAGGAGATTCTTGTGCTAACTATTTTATTTCCAGAGATATCACTGGTTGAAAACAGTCGGGATTGGGATATTTATATCATATACATTATGAAGCTACATATGAATATCCTAATCCCAACTGTGTTTTCAACCAGTCATATCTCTAGAAGTAATATAGATAGCACTGCAATCTCCTCTTTCATATAACATCAAAAGCAAGTTTTTAAGTTTTATGACTCCTTAGATATAATTTGAATATAATTGAACTGACCCTCCCCTACCCTCTCTTTCTCTGCATTTTACATAACCTGTACCCCAAGCCCATACTCCATACACAGATATCAGTGAGAGGAAGGAACATCTCTCAATACAGAAGAAGCAAGGGAAAGAATAAAGACATGCAGGATTTCACAGAAAGGAGCCAAATAAAAGTATATTACAAAATTTATAAATGACACAAATACTGCCAGAAAATTAAGTTGTCCGAAAGTTTAGTGATGCTTTAAGAATAATAGGACATGTTAAATTCAACATCCAATGGTTCATTCAATATTAACCTATGGTGTCTGACCATCTGATGACTATATGACCCTAATCATATATCCTCACTCTCCAATACAGTGTATACTGTTTTAATTCATAAGAAGCACTAAGATCAGCCCTAAAGGTCTGTGTATATATATATATATAGATTTTTAGACTAAACATTACTGTCCTTACAAGAGAAATCTTGTATTGATACAAACCCTCCCTCATTGATTCACTGCTTAAGAAATTCTCACTATGCTCTTTCGTTGTTTAACGGACTATGTAATTAAACATCTAAACCAACCTTCTAATATTGGAAGATTTATCCTATTAAGTGCCGCTGATTGGGTCAATAACATAAAAAAACATTACTCACCTCTCCCTGGTCCTTTGTTTCCAATGGCGGCTGGTGTGGTCTTCTGCTTATAGGCCCACTGGTTGTTTGTGCTGGGTGACCTCTTCACAAACAGCACAACAAGCCTGTAATTGGGTGCAGCAGTCACCTACCACAACAAATGGGACATCACTGCTGACATCAGTTGGGGTGTCTATAAGCAGAAGACTAGACTTGCTGCTGCAAACAGAGGACAGGGGAAAGGTGTCCCATCAGCAGCACTATTACATCATAAAGTCAGAACACCTCTTTAAACTAGCTACTGTAACATACTTATATTTGACTAGACATGGCATATATCCTCTAATACCTATCATTGAAAATATTCATCTACTGGTATCTAAGATCTACTTGGTATCACAATGGCAAGCAAAGATATTAGTTAATGTATACTTGGATCACCAGCTAGATACAGGTACATCATAATCTGTTTTCTGTTTCTTTCTATTAAAGTAGAAAATTTATCTACTTGGTATGCTTTAGCTGCTTTAAATGTCACCTATCTACCAGAATACCAGAGGACCAAGGCTTGGACCAATAATAGTCCAGCAAAAGACAAGTGTGTTTGGAGTGGACTTGGGCCAAACACTTGTCTCCAGAGTCTATGTCTTATGGATTGTTTCACAGATATCCTAGAAGACCTTACAAATGATATGTCCAGGATGTAACACATTATATCATGAACTGAAAAGTAGACACACACATGTTCCTTGCCAAAGGCCTTTATAATAGTTTCCTCCAGATTTATTTGCAAGAAACCATAGTCTGACACTACTAGCAATCCAGTTTATGTCTCAGCAGGAAAAAAGTCTTTTGTCAGTTTGTGATAGGTGTTTAATATTGTAGTATTTTATTTGATCAGGGTCATGCATTCATTACAGAAGAAACCAGAATTCCTGAGCCAGATATACATCATAATATTTCATAACTGCGGCTAAGACGAAGTCTATGTTTTCAGCCCTGAACACAGCAGTCTTTCATCTACTGAATTTATATCTGTGTGCTTGTTTTATGCTTCACTGCTCTCTTTCACTTCTTTCTATGGTCAGATTAATCTACAAATCTTGGTGACTACAAAAGATTTATGTGCTCATGTATCAGAAACACTTCACTAAAGTGCTATTAATATCTGCATGTAAAATATTTCAAGGACCTCACTTTCTATCTTCGATCAGGAATAATTAATATTTCAAGACATGAATGCCTTGGACATCAGCGGCAACTTCACAGATCTGGTAGTTTCCTACAATGTATAGTATCAGTTTGGAGTCTATGCTGTTTATCTCAAAGAGCATTGCATATACAGTATACAATTTACTTCTAAGACTCGGTTCACATCTGCGTCAGAGTCTCTATTGGAGACTCTGTTGCAGAGTGACACGAAAATCGGCAGAGAAAAAAGTCTTGCATGGAGGACTTTTTTTCTCCGCTGCTTTCAGTTTCAAAACTATTTCAAAACGAACCCCATTATAGTCAATGTGGTCTGCTGGACTCTGCGTGTAACTGCGGCTTTGGCGGTCCGCCTTTCTGTTGTTTGGGTTGACCGATTTTCCCCGAATGATGGAGAGGAAGAGTAGGATTAGGCCGGATTCATATATGCATTGTTTACTGAGCTCCTGTTTTCTGTTGCAGAATGGACTAAACGGTAACAATGGATCCGTCTAATGGAAGACAACTATGGATTCTGAAGGCCTCCAATGACTATAATGGATTCCATTGGCTATCCCTTGTTTTCACTGTTCTTTCACTGGCCAAAAAAGTCCTGCATGCAGGAGTTTTCTGTCCTCAATTTTAGATGGATTTTGAGATGTAGGCTCTGATCGGAGCCTCTGATCCCAATACAAGCATAGCCTTAGGTATGTACTGACTTGCAGTCCATGGTTTAAACAGAAAATTAATGGGGCTGTCCATGATAGCCAGTTTTTTTTTTTTTTTTTTATGAGGCTGAGGAAGGCGAAAAAACACCCCATACTCACCTATCCCTGTTGTCTCCCAGAGTCGTCCAGCCCTGCAGCTCTGGTGTTTTCTTCCGGGGAAGTCCCCGTCGCACATGACCCCTGAGGCCAATCAGAAACCTAAGGAAAGGACACAGGATATCACAGATGGAATAGTTTTCAGGTGACATGTCTCATGTGCATAGCACCTAAAGTACCAATACAATAGAAAACTACACACCTCACAGAATTTATTAAGGGGTTTAGTGAGCATTCTGACCCCACAGCTGTTTCCCAGATTTAATTAAGATTGGGATGTGAAAATGAAAAATTACTTTTTTTTTACTATAAACCGTCAATTCAACCCTAAATTTTTCATTTTTACAAGGGGTTAAAGGAGAAAAGGCATGGCTGAGAATTAAAGTACAAAAATCATGGTTGGGTTTCTGACAAATGCCAGAACATACAAAAGTTTCTGCAGTCACGGTCCTTTTGCAGTTCATGCATTTGCCATAAATGATATGGCATGGCTGTTTTGTAAAAATGGCTGTCAAATCGAATTTTGGATAGTTTACTTATCCATAGCATTTATTACTGTTTATTTTTTTATTTATTTACTGTTTTTTTTTTTTTTTACTCAGAATTCCTAATAGTTTGGAATGGATTTATCTAATACCAAGCTTAGTATAAAATTGCTGCTTGACCTTTCACAAGAATTCCCAGCAGTGATTTGGTTAAAGAAATGAATATCTCTTCGTAAATCCCTCCCAAATGGCTTAATATTGCTTATCTCAATTGCAGAGATTAAAGATTCTGTCTCCCCAGTGTGATGTCACCAAACACTACCTAATCCTATAAAATTCATGGTGTGAATATCACTAATACAAGTGAGCTTGCCTGACATCAGGACATACAGCATAATGTATAGCGCTGCAAGCTTGTGGGTATTTTGTCTGACTTTGGGGTTCTCAAGAGCCATTGATGTGATACGAGGTAAGTATTGTAAAGTCTTCTAATGTACAATATAGTTTCTCTTTTGCGTTGTGCTATACAGAACTCTACTATATAGATATATTATTTTCACTTTTGGCTGCAGATTTTAACACTTTATCCTTGACCTATCAAACCCAATCAGCTTCTCTTGGGGTCAAGCATCAGTGATCATTGCTTTCCTTCATCTCCTTTTATTTCTTTCAATTGAACTACTGGAGGTCAAATTAAAGGACTTTGACTCTATAGATATAGCACTGCCATATTGTAGCAATATCATATTGTAAAGTAAGCTTGGACTGTCTTCCTACCACCTCTTCTACTATCAGTTCTAACAATTTTTGACTATCAACAGGTCGAATCCGCAGTCATGGTCACATCATCTGCAGTACCTGGGGGAACTATAATTTTAAGACCTTTGATGGTGGTTTTTACCAGTTTCCTGGCAGCTGCAGCTACAACTTGGCCTCCCATTGCCGAGACTCCTATCAGGAATTCTACGTCCATGTTCACCGATCATTGGTCAGTGGTCATCCATTTATAGACAAGATCACCATCACCATAAAAGATGTGACTGTTCAGATGAAAGACAACCTTGTGTTGCTAAATGGAGACATGTGAGTTCAGTTTTATAATGTCCATGTCTTTCACATCTTTAATTTGTTGGTTGTTTGATACCAAATATTTGATTCTGTTTTGGAGGGTCTGTAGGGTCCTTGGTGCTCTCCTACACCTTCTAAACCCTAAACTAATTTGTAACTGAATTAAGGAACAGGGTTGACACTATTTGACTGAGTTGAAGTGGTAATGGCAGTGGGGAAACAGAGGGGCTCTACCTTACATTTGCATTGTAGTTTCCAAGTTGACCTTTATGGAAAGAAATGGGTTGAGCAATATTTCTCTTGGGTGTTGATTTAGGACTCATGTACGTGACTATGATGAAAACATATTCCATATGGGTTCATATTACAGATCCCTGCTTACTCTATATGTGATACTGTAAAATATCCTTCTAATATATAATGCAATAAAGCATTTGAGCAGAGCCATAAGTTGAATGGGCTCCAATGTAAAATCTACATTCCTCAACATTTAGAATAGTGGCATATTTTAATGTGCAAGAGGGGCCTTACGAGAACCCTCAGGATCCTGGGACCGGTAGCAATTGTTACCGCTGCACACCCTATAGATATTCCAATAACTTTTGCTCAGGGAATGTATACAAGAACATTGTGGGCTATTGACGCTGCATTACAGATCAATAACAAGTGAATTTATAATATACTTATGTGTATGAGCACTACTTTGTAAATTTTTATGTTAATTGTTCGAACTATCAACTTTTCTTTTTCATTGCTTTATTATATACACATAACATTATGTATAGATAGATTTCTGTTGTGTTGATAGTTTATTAATTGTCCAATAATAAATGACGCTAAATGAACAAAAAAGAAATCTAAATCCCATCAATATTTAGTGTGACCACCCTTTGGAAGAGGTGCTTTTAGGTGATCTGATAAAAAGGTTGGTGCATCCTTGAAATACGTTATGTGAATAAAGCATATCCAGTGTCACAACCTTCACTCTCTACGATCTACCTCCTTTTGGCATGGCTACCAGTCCCAAACTGTTTTTTCTATGGCTTCCTTCCACGCATATACTGTATACTTTTTGTGGGATCATCTGTCCAATTGTATTTCCACTGGGTGGCAAAGATACTCCAGGTCTGTGGATCAGCCAGCAGCTGGACCGATATACAGACAGTTCACTATAGCATTATATAGCGCTATAAAGCCAATAAGGTGAGTCCCCACTTTGGAGGGAGTCAAGTGGGGGTCCTGAAGCATTTATTGGCCCTTACTGTACTACTTGATGAGAGCGCTGTCTCTCTAATTTTTCAACCTACCAGAAATACACCCTTTAGAGGAGCAATCCTGGAAGTGATAATATGGCCCTCATAGAGCCCTGATCTCAAAATCGTCCAGTCTGTCTGGGATTACATAAAGAAACAGATGACTGAGCAAGCCTACATCTACAGAAGATCTGTGCTTAGTTCTCCAAGATGTTTGGAACAAGCTCCTTGCTGGGTTCCTTCAAAAACTGTCTACAAGTATACCGAAAAGAACTGATGAAAGGCAAAGGGCGGTCACACCAAATATTGATGGGATTTAGGTTTCTCTCTTGTTCATTCACTTCATTTTAATTTACAAAAATCAACTATTAACACTTCTATTTATGAAACAATTTATTTCACAACTAGCTAAAATTTTTGCACAGTACTATATATTCAACCGCTTGACAGTTCTTAGGTTGCTCATCCATGTAGCTATAGGATGCCTCTCTTTTGTAGTACGTTTCTTGGCTGTGTAACTTGCATAGAGTGAAACACATTAAAATCATGTTTTTCAAGTCACAAAGCCAAAAATTGCATTGCAAAACTATGGTAAGTTACAGTAAAGGTGCTCTTAGATGGTGCATCCTGGTCCCATAAGTAATCATTAGCAGAATTTCCAAGTTGCACCTGTACTTACAATTGCTTCAAATGGGAAAGTACAGTTAAAAGATGAGACATGCAGATGGGATGCACCATCTAAGAGCAATCTAAAGCTGCCCACACAAATTGCACATTACTTCCATTCCATTTTTATACATGTCGCATGCTGTAGTTTCCAGAATCAGTTTTTCTCTAGCATTGGTGAAATGGAGCTATATTCTCCCGTAGAGTAAAGAGGCCTTCCTAAAGACCAACAAAGTTTTAAGATGGTGTTTGCAAATGATAATGAAATTGCCAAATCTGTTTTTGCTTAAAACACATGGAGTGTTATCAGCATTCCGACAAGTGTTGTGTTATTAGGTTTCATGATCCCTTAATTTCTCCATAGAGCTGCTTGATATGGGGAAGCATTACATGGCTACTTGGCAAGGACTGATATAATCGGTTTTGTAGTCTTAAAATAACTATTGTTATTTCAGGCAACCTGAGATGTTGCTGGAATTGACCCATGCCTAACTTCTTCCCCTTATCCTCTGGATTATTTTCCCAGCATCGCATAGCAGCTCTATGATGTGATTTCTGAATCATGCAAAACTTCTTGTACTTGTGTATTCAAGGAAACTCCAGGTTCATATTTTCTTCTGAACATCTTATCTATAGATCTTAACAAGATAAATTCTGTTTTCTCAGAATCGTCTTCTTGTAGGTTGAGGATAAGTAATGTGGCAAAGCACTTTACAATAGTGGACATTGTCACTCAGTAAGTGCTGAGATTCTTTGCCTTTATCTACAAAGCTCAATCAGATGAAACGTCTAAATGAATTACTTGTGAAACACAATGCTACAATGAGATTATCATGATCCAACTTCAGAGCTCAAATATAGGGGGTTCAATGAAGATGCATGCTCATATAGGCTTTCCATTAAAGATGCCTTTAACCAATTCATGACCAGGTAATTTTTCCTGGATCATGACCACATACTTTTTCAGGTTTTTTTTTGGTACATGTGGTTTTGAAGGCTATACCCTCTTTTTGTTGATACATAGGGCATTTTAACATTACTGTTTGTTTTGGCAGATTTCCCCTATAACTAGGTCTGATACATTAGCTCCTGTTACAAGAGGAATAGAGCCTCCTAACCTGAACTGTAGAACCGATTTGGGTCCTCTAGGTGGATAACAAGACCTCAGGGCCAGGAAGAAGCTGCATCATGTTAGCCTGTAGAGCTGTATACACAACATTCATTGAGCTCTGTGTTTACAGTGATCAGGAAGGATGGGACGGTATTGAACCAAACAGATGTTTCTATGGGATATCCGGCTGTTAACAGCCACCTACCTGTTCCTGCAGCTGCACGATCTTGTGCAGCTGCTAAGTCTGCAAGGACGTACAGGTACTTCCTTACAAGGTTAACTGCCCATTATTTTAACTTATATAGCCAAAAAGAGGTCAGCAAGTGTTTAAAAGGGGTTGCCCCACCTAGCCACAGAATCATTTAGTGTCTGTAAGCTGGGGGTCCTACTGAAGGGTCCTACGTTGATCACAAGAACTAGGGTTATACACCCCTTGTTTGAATGGAGTGATGTTCACGCACAGCCTCTCAGTTCAGTCTCTATAGGGTTGATGAATTTCATAGTGCTTGACTATCTTCATCAGTCCCATAGACCCTAATTGAAGTAACATTGCATTTTTTCAAACAGGGACCCTAGACCCAAGCTATCATGATTGGTGGGGGTCCCAACAATGGGATCCCTTACAATCAGACACATATGTTTTATATATAGGCAATACGTTGTTATGGTGTGACAACCCTTTATATGACTGCGCTATCCTAGATTCATCACAACTATCAGAGCGATAGCTACAAAATTATGCCCCTGAAATCTAAAATTAACACTTTGTCCAGTTTTTGTGTCAGCCATAGCCCTCTATGCCAGTATCAGCCACAGCCTTCCAGCAGGTGCCACATTGTATTACCTGTTTGTAGGGCTTTCACTCCTGTAGAAGGTAGTAATGGTTCTGATTCTGAGTATCTTATTTTGCAAGGTTATTTTTTTAACGTGATCTATCTATAAGATATCCAGTATTCACAGGTCAATGATTGTCTTTCAGTGTCCAAACACCTTACTACAGTTATGGGATTCTTATTCATAATAATGATGGCTATTTTAAGATGTACACAAAAACAGGCCTAACCCTCATATGGAATACAGAAGATGCTGTCATGGTGAGCTATTAGTAATAAGCACCATCATGTTGGCTTCAATTCTTGGTGACTGTATGAATAATGTGACACTAAAATGTCCTAACTAGAGATGAGCAAATTTGACATGGGAAAATTTGTTTGGATGGCAATTGACCAAAAGCAGAAATACCAGCATAAAAGATAGTGGAGGCCGAATGCTGACAATAGATCCATAAATAAGCCTCCATATTCATAGAAAGAAAAGCTCTGTAACAGATAATTTTCCTGTCTTTGAAATTTGTAGAAATCACTAACTTTTGCTCATCTCTAGTTCTTACTTTTGATGCCATTTTCATAATTTCTTCAATAGTATCCATGTATTTTATTCCATGCTACCTATGTTCACTTTTTATCCTTCCAGTATACTTGTAATTTTTAATGAGCCAAGTCTTATCCAATGTTCAATATACTTCAACCTACACATCAGATACAGATGTGTCTTTCCTCATCAGATACAGATGTGCCCTTCCTTATCAGATAAAGATGTATCCTTCCTCTTGGCTGAACATGTTCAGATTTGCGTGTTGCAGGATAAGCAGCTTTTCAAGACAGTATTGTTCTGCAATTATTATTTCACAAAATTATATTGTGTATGTGTCTACGTGCAGCCACCCTGTGGTTGTGAATTACAGATTTTCCAAGAGTTTTGTTAGTAGTTCACCACTTTCTTAAAAAAGTAGATGCTGAAAGTGGGGATCAAGGTGGGTCGCTGCGGGAACTTGGACTGATTTGAAGAAAACTGGCATGAGTTATATATGAAATCTACACCATTGCCTGACTGGCACAGATTTCAGTTCTGGTGCATGGGACTTTCTGTGATCCGCTAATATTATTAAGAGGCCAGAGCCTCAAAATATTAGACTGAAGCTCACTATACTAAGATAAGCGCACAATGCGCCAGTCTTAATAAATCTCCCCTATTGTGTTGAATTGGTTTCATGAGAAAAGTTTCATGAGAATTCTTACCCAATTTTGAGCCTAGTTAAGGGTGGATGCATCTCTATGAATAGTCTGTCCAAATATTTCATATTTTCTGTTGCATATAGATGGTCTAGCCTTTTAATACAACCAGAGGTATAACTAGAAGCTCCCACATGCAAAATCTGTTACAGGACCTTCATCTATTATGTTCCACTTATACAGGGGTCATCTTATGTGGCAAAGGGGACTCTGTGCTCCCTTCACGCACCTAGGACCAGGAGTCCCTGCTATCTCTGAACCCTCAACAGTTTAGGGCTTGAAAGCAGTATTAAAAACCTGCTGTGCTGTATAGTATTTTAGTATAACTTTAAGCAACCCTATGTCTTTCTTCTTCAGTTGGAGTTGGACCCAATATACAACAATCATACTTGTGGCCTTTGTGGGGATTATAATGGCAATCCCAGGAATAATGAATTCTTCTTAGAGGGTAAGTGGTTTAGGAAAAATATGTCACTGAATGATTCACTAATCTGTATCTATCATTATTCACTAGATATTGAACTAGAACATCTTAAAAGTAACATCTTAAAAGTACTTAAAAAAAGTACTCAAAAAATACTAAACCTAGAAATGAATGATAAAAGCGGACAAGAAATAATCTTGTTCCCACTTAGGTGTAAATCTACGGTGGCTCTGTAAACATTTGTGGCATAAATGATAATGAATATGGCACAGGTGAAAGTCTGGCCTTAATCCTGTACCCAACTTTCGGAAATGTAGTGAGGGCAGCACAAAAACACCACTTGCGACTAACCAATGATTTGTGACTAATTTGTGCCACAAAAGTGACATAAGCTTTGATGATTCCCCTCCATCTGTTCTTCCTCACAGTGAGGGAAGCATTATATAGTCACCTTCTACCTAATATTATTATTTTCCCCCATAGATAAAACGCTCAGCCCTATACATTTTGGAAATGAGCAGAATGTTAATGATCCATCTGAAGTGTGTAAGGACACAGAGGAAACTGAACTCATAAACCCAGCAAATTGTTCTAAATATGTGAGTATGCCGCTTGTAAAGCAAATTAAGTGGGTTCCCCTTTAAGAAAATGTTGCAAAACAATGCATGTTGAAAGCATGACTTTATGGTCTTTGACAACAGCAGCACAAATGCTTCATGGTTGCAAACACATGGGATGGCACAATAAATTTGCAATTGAAACTTGGTGGCGCAGTTAAAAGTTGCAGAAATTAAATGGTCACTAAATTTTCAAAAAATATTGCACAGATTAATAGTACAGGCAATTATAAGGCACTTTGTAATATACTTTCAGGTTTGTCTGCTCCCCTTCCCTCTGCAAAAATACACTTCTATGAAAAGAAAAAAACAACAACCCCGAGCAGCACATAGCGTAATACTGTTTTGAATGAACAATGATGAGTGGTGCTCAAATAGAAAAAGAGATCGTGGAGTGTACTCGCACATATGGTTGAAAATGTTGAAGTCTGAATATGCCCTCAGGTCACAGGTGAAGAGCTTACACACAAATACTAGTGATCTACCCACGTGGGAATAGGTGCATGTGCCCCGGAGTGGTGGGGGGCGACTCCCTGTCACCCAGAGGGCACGCAGAGATGGAATAAGTGGGAAATTTTGAATTATTGTGGTTGTGCTCTCACCTGAGTAAGTTGTGAATAGTCACAACCACTATGTAGGCCTGTCCAGATAGTAATTCGGTATATGGAAGCCGCGGGAACCTCTGGGCGTCGGGATCTCGTGGATTCAGGCAGTAGATTATCCGTTATAGAATGGGAGTAGGACTCCGTGCTTCACCAAGGAGACTTTATTAAACTCAATTCACGCGTTTCAGGGATTCACATTCCCCTTTCCCCTTTCAAGTGTATATGAAGCTGAACATGAAAACAGACAGTGTTTAGTACAATAAAGAAATAGAGGAGGTTCCTCCATGAAAGGAGATCAATATAAATCAAAAGGAAAACAAACATATAAAAACATTTTTTACATTAAAAAAATGGAACATGAACATAAAACATTAGTACTTACATAGCCTTAAGAGTGGAGTAAAAGGAAGGCTGGATAAAATGAGACATGTAGAGGGACCATGCTTGGTACAATATATAGGACTATGGCAAGATAAGACCACTCCTCTGCAAAACTGACTTTCACTCTGAAAATCCCTGTTATATCCATCTTGAGCAGGATTACAGATCACATGACCCAAATTACACATGTCTACAGGACTCTATAAAGAAGAGGAAGAAAGAATAAGCAGTAGCAGAGAAATACAGGCTTGGTCTGATGCTAGAGCCAAATAAGAGCTTTCTCTCACAACAAGTACTGTACTTCCATCAGTGCATGTCAGGTCTTCTCTACATAAGTCCTGTATGGTTCTAGGGCTTCTTTGAAAGTGAGACAGAAAAATATACTGTATATAGCAGATTCACCTCGATGAACACAGTTTCTAAATACTGTAGACTCTGACCCCTCATACCTCAATTGCCATGCAGAGCTCCAGTGCTACAATGCAAATACCTTACACCATAAGGGTCTTTCTTTACTGGAAGGAAGCTAACAGGCAAGAAGTGGAAGCTTTCATTTCTGTTGTCTAGGTACTCAGACAAGGAATGGCAGTGCTGCAAACTGTTTCACCCTCCATGCTTGCGCACTTCCTCTTCATTCTGAGTGGGTGTAGTGAAGAAGGACGTGGCTTCAGCAGTGATCATACATGTATTTTATACTCAACCTCTCTACCATCCCTGGTTCTGATCTCACACTGCTACCAATGATCGATATGTCACCCCAAAATATTTGAATGTTTAGGCATTTTGGGGTGAGATATCGATTGGTGCAGTGTGAGATCAGAACCAGGGACAACAGAGTAGTTGAGGATAAAATACTCACAAGTAAGATCACTGCTGAAGCACTGTCCCTATAATCTGAGCAGAAGCTGCAGTCCTCATCACTTCCTGGTGTAGTATGACGCATACGTAGATTGTGAAACAGATGTTGCGACCATGAGAATACAGGGCCAGGCGAGACTTCGGTATCTCTGACTGGCCCTGTCATTCTAGGCTATAATGCAACCGGGAGGCCAATCAAAATTCAGGGGGTGTGAGCATCCTGGAGTTCCGGTGACTCCCTTTGTGCTCCATTCTGCTCATTTGCATAATAAGTTTTATTATAATTACAAGCTAGGTGGATCTCCGCTGTTACTACCTCGTGACCACCATATAGAGCTTGAGGACCTAATCTCACCTTGATAATTGGGTAAGATCCATCCAATATTTATTTTTCTGAGAGTATCCCACGTCAAGGCACAATTGGTGAGGTCTCTTGATATAATTGGGGGGATCTCATGTATTTCTGTTTGTGTATTAATATGGTGGCTATGTTTTAATCCCTTTAATAAAAGTTTTATAATTTTCTATTCATATTTACCTATGTGTTGGTTTCATATTTCTATACTTCAGCGCTCTGTATGTGAAGAACAGCTCGGCCAAGCTGCATTCTCTGACTGTAAGAAGTTTCTAAATCTGGACCCCTATATCAAGGCTTGTATGATTGACATGTGCTCCTGTGATGATCAGTCTCAAGACTCCTTCTGCTTGTGTAGTACTATCACAGAGTATTCCAGACAGTGCTCTCATGCTGGAGGACACCCAGGAAACTGGAGAAGTCACAACTTTTGTCGTAAGCATAGAATAAAAATAGACTAAATAAAATTTTACGAGAAAAATCTGGAGATAGAAAGTTAGATGATCAGATAATATGTGATACATCTAAACAATCATGCAAACAGATCACTAGATATACAAGTGAAGGAAGTGGGCTCGTAATTTTGGAGAAAGGGAATCACAGGCCCAAAGCTTTATTGAAAGGCAGACACACCAAGGGGGAAAGGAGAAGAGCATCATGCCTCTTGCTTGTTGATGTCCCAGATGTCCATGAAGGCATAGTCTCTAAGCAGGCTGTGAAACAGTCTATAACAAATCCCAGATACTCTCTCAGTTTATAACCAGACATCTGGCAAACCAAAAAGTGTCCTTAAAACAATTCCTAAGGTGCCAGGCTTCCTGGATACTCTCAACCATGCCATAGCTCAAAATTCAGTTATGCAAGCCTTCCCTTATTGCCCTACTTGCTTTTAAGCCTGTTGTTTGTTATTCCAAGACGTGTAGTTAAAATTGTATTCTCTAAGTCTAAGTCCACACTGCCTAATATATGCACTGGGCAAAGGACTCATCATAAACATTGATAGCACTCATTTAGCAGATGGTTAAACGATGGTTAAACTATTCACATCCATTTGGCTGGTATGCATCAGCATTCAGTTTTATCAACTGTTTAGGAAAGTGCTGTGCAAATGGGCAAGTTGGCACTGACTTTTGCTTCACCATACCTGTACTTCTTGGAGTGCGGCAAGTGCCTGAGCCCACGACAGAGCAAAGGTTGTAAGTTATGGAAGACCTTCAGCAATTCCAGAAGGTGTGCCACAGCAAAAAAAAATCACCCAATTTTAGGACTTTTTTGAGCTGGAGTGGTTTTTAAAGGAACACAATGTCATTGCATGAGTTGTGCCGCAAAAGGGCCCACCAAGGAGCTGTCATCCAGGGGACCTGGAGGCAGGCCTTTCTTTCTATCTATCTGTATATATACATATTTACAGTATGTCTAAATTTACTAATTTTTTTTTTTGTGTATTGTCCAGCTAAAAAATGCCCTGCTAATATGATTTATCAAGAAAGCGCTTCCCCTTGCAAAAACACCTGTTCCCATTTAGATGTACACAGCCTGTGTGAGGAGCATTTCATAGACGGCTGCTTCTGTCCTAGGGGTGAGTTTTATTGTGTTAATGTTTATAAGTAACTGTTATTTTAGATTAGGGCCCCTCAAAAATTCATAAACGGAATTTTCAGTATGTCCGACTCTTCTTTCTCCTAACTTTATCTGTCAGGAGAGAGTCAGGAATTTGCCATGTATAGTAAGTACATAAGAAAATCAGCGGGTCCCATGATTTTTCTTTGATATCATTTGATATTGTCCAAGTTATGTTTCACAATGACAAACTGCAGCTTGGACTGAGACATGTAAGATTTCAGAACTTGTCAGTTTGACTATATCAGCAGAGATTGAGTTTAGCTTGTGAATACACTGGACTCATGAGCTCGCACAGTCTCTAGATGGAATCATATAATTCTCATTGTAATATCAGGCGGTTTGTATTGAGAAATCTGGTAACAGGTCCTCTTTCAGATCTAAATTTGTTTCTGTTAAATCACCCTAGGTATGGTACAGGATGATTATACTGACAGGGGCTGCGTACCAGTTGTCAAGTGTCATTGCAAACACCAAGGAAAACTCTATGCCCCTGGAGAATCTATACAAAATGACTGCGATAAATGGCAAGTTATGAAATATTGATAACATCGATGTGACACACAAGCCATACAACTTAGGACACATAAGACAGTAATATACATATCTATGGTTATTGGGATTTCTGTAAAAAAAGGTTTACAAATAGTATACTAAAATGGATACTTGGATATTTTTACTTACTCCAAGAGCCTAAAAACCTATTCTGATCATGTGCAGCTGACATATAAGACCACACATGGCCAAAACCTTGCCCATTCATGGAGTCCAACAGATGTGCAGCCACCATGGCGGGCAGGGTTTTGACCACATGTACAGTAGTTGCTAGTTGCTGCAAAGTGTATCTGTATTCTAACAATGAATTGTGCACCTGTGCCAGTTGGATAACATCAAGATACTCTGGATAGCTAAGAATGTTTCCAAGCATACAGTACATCTTGGTAAGAAATTAATACACAAATTGTATTAGACATTTGCTTAAATCTTTATTATGCTATGGTTAATTTCAATTTACAGTACAGACCAAAAGTTTGGACACACCTTCTCATTCCAAGAGTTTTCTGTATTTTCATGACTATAAAAATTGTAGATTCACACTGAAGGCATTAAAATTATGAATTAACACATGTGGAATTATATACTTAACAAAAAAGTGTGAAACAACTGAAAATATGTCTTATATTCTAGGTTCTTCAAAGTATCCACCTTTTGCTTTGATTACTGCTTTGCACACTCTTGGCATTCTCTTGATGAGCTTCAAGAGGTAGTCACCTGAAATGGTCTTCCAACAGTCTTGAAGGAGTTCCCAGAGATGCTTAGCACTTGTTGGCCCTTTTGCCTTCACTCTGCGGTCCAGCTCACCCCAAACCATCTCGATTGGGTTCAGGTCTGGTGACTGTAGAGGCCAGGTCATCTGGCGTAGCACCCCATCACTCTCCTTCTTGGTCAAATAGCCCTTACACAGTCTGGAGGTGTGTTTGGGGTCATTGTCCTGTTGAAAAATAAATGATGGTCCAACTAAACGCAAACCGGATGGAATAGCATGCCGCTGCAAGATGCTGTGGTAACCATGCTGGTTCAGTATTCCTTCAATTTTGAATAAATCCCCAACAGTGTCAACAGCAAAGCACCCCCACACCATCACACCTCCTCCTCCATGCTTCACGGTGGGAACCAGGCATGTAGAGTCTATTCGTTCACCTTTTCTGCGTCGCACAAAGACACGGTGGTTGGAACCAAAGATCTCAAATTTGGACTCATCAGACCAAAGCACAGATTTCCACAGGTCTAATGTCCATTCCTTGTGTTCTTTAGCCCAAACAAGTCTCTTCTGCTTGTTGCCTGTCCTTAGCAGTGGTTTCCTAGCAGCTATTTTACCATGAAGGCCTGCTGCACACAGTCTCCTCTTAACAGTTGTTGTAGAGATGTGTCTGCTGCTAGAACTCTGTGTGGCATTGACCTGGTCTCTAATCTGAGCTGCTGTTAACCTGCGATTTCTGAGGCTGGTGACTCGGATGAACTTATCCTCCGCAGCAGAGGTGACTCTTGGTCTTCCTTTCCTGGGGCGGTCCTCATGTGAGCCAGTTTCTTTGTAGCGCTTGATGGTTTTGGCCACTGCACTTGGGGACACTTTCAAAGTTTTCCCAATTTTTCGGACTGACTGACCTTTATTTCTTAAAGTAATGATGGCAACTCTTTTTTCTTTACTTAGCTGCTTTTTTCTTGCCATAATACAAATTCTAACACTCCATTCAGTAGGACTATCAGCTGTGTATCCACCTGACTTCTGAACAACACAACTGATGGTCCCAACCCCATTTATAAGGCAAGAAATCCCACTTATTAAACCTGACAGGGCACACCTGTGAAGTGAAAACCATTTCAGGTGACTACCTCTTGAAGCTCATCAAGAGAATGCCAAGAGTGTGCAAAGCAGTAATCAAAGCAAAAGGTGGCTACTTTGAAGAACCTAGAATATAAAACATATTTTCAGTTGTTTCACACGTTTTTGTTAAGTATCTAATTCCACATGTGTTAATTCATAGTTTTGATGCCTTCAGTGTGAATCTACAATTTTTATAGTCATGAAAATACAGAAAACTCTTGGAATGAGAAGGTGTGTCCAAACTTTTGGTCTGTACTGTATATAGATTTGGAAATGTCCTTTATAGCAGCTGTTCCTCATAAAGGCCAGTAGTGTTTAGCTGATATATTAAAGTTGTTTGCAGTTTTCTATGCTTAATAATTTTCAACATTTTCTATTATAGTCGCTGTGTTGCTGGAAGATGGAACTGCACAGATCTCCCCTGCCCCAAAGTTTGCTCCATTGAAGGAGGAGCTCATTTTACCACTTTTGATGGGAAAAAGTATACTTTCCATGGAAACTGTCACTATATGCTGTTTGAGGCAAGGCAAATTTTGTTCAATTTATGGCTCTGTTCAAAGTTGCATTATTTTAGCCAAAGGAAATGTCATAGAGGGTTATATGATATAAAATTAGCTGATTTAGTTTAACCCATCTCATCAGACTTTGGATACATGGGAGCAGTTTATTGCAAACCTGCACCAGGAATAGATGTCATTAGGTGAAAATAGGCTTTTTTTTTTAAGCCCAGACACAGACATTTTTCTATAGGGATGTTTTGGACACTATAAGGGCCTGCTGGTGGTTTAATGTTCCAGATTGATATATAGCTTGGCAGTTGCAGTCTCTATTAAGTTCAAAGTACATCTCACTGTGTATGGTGAGCTCAGAGCCATCATGGGCTTGGCAACGTCTAAGCCTTTGGCCACACATAAGGAACACACTGAACCCACTTGTAAGATAGATTGGGCATTCTCCAGTACTGAAGTGCTCTTCCTGGCACTCCCATGTGGGCAGCAGTCCGATTCAGGGATTAAGGCACTTTAAGCAGTTCACAGGATTCTCGGGATCACAGATCCTCTCCATCTCTACGCCAGTGTCAATTCTGCACATTCTTTCCTTGCATTAGACAGACTCTGTACTCTCAAGTTACATACAATGTTCACTCCATGAGAAACTATTATACCATCTGATTCCAACCTAGTATGGAGTCCATGCAGTGCCATACTATTGCATCCACATGGACAATCATTTTCACTTCTATCCATGATGTTATCACCTAAATGAAATCCTGTTCAGTGTAATGTCTTCATGATATTTCCACCTTATATGTATTGTACCTACTGTATAAATGTTTGTGCTTCACCATATAGGAAGGCAGGAGAAATGTTATCTTGGGCAGGTTGGCACCATGCAGTTCTTCTGAGAGAGAGACTTGTCTAATGTCTGTTACATTAGCCATAGACATCAGGAAAAGTGTGAGTATACAGAGTTGAAAATGACAGCAACAAAATATATGTTGTGCAAACTTCAAAATCTAGAAAATTTCTGAAAATACTTGCCATGTCTTGTACATGCAAAAACATAGAAATATAGCATTATCGTTTTTTAATATGTGCTCAAGGACAAGGAAATGTTTGTTTTATTGTCTTGTTAATAGGTTCTATGCTTCACATAGACATGACAGATGTAAATAACCCCATTAAAGTACCATAGCCCTATGAAGTACAAAATTAGAGCAAATTCACTTTTTATGTTTTTTTGCCCAGTGTGGGATTCTATAAAAATCATCTTGATAAAATGCTGTGATTTACAATGTGCCATTGACTACAATAGAAGCAAATCTTTTGGTTAAATCCTCCAGACTAACTGATCCCCTGAATTTATGTAGGTTGTGACTTTCAATGCAGATGGAACAGTCTTGCTGAATAACCTTAAAGTTACACTGCCTCATGTCACAGGTAAAGTTTCTAATAGCATACCATATACACATATATAGAGTTAAAGATATATCCTGTCTTACCTTTACTTTTGAGTCAACATATCCTGAGATGAGAGGTGCAAGATGACCAGCTTTTCAAAAAAAAACAAAAAAACAATCATGATTTGGTGATACTTTGTCACAAGATGTCTGTGCTACATGTGTCTATGTTGTGAATTACAGCCTGTCAAGGGTGTTATTTGCATGTTGAAATATTGTATTGAATTGGTTTAATGAGAAATTAAATAGAGCTTAACAAAATGTGAAGTTAAGGTAAGGGTGTCCACATCTGTATAAAGCAGATACAGTCCATTTGTGGTGGTCCTGCCCTCTGGCCCGCTGCTATTGGCTAGCTATTCATAGGATAACGCAGCAGCAATTTGGATAGTCTTTCCCATTTCAGGCTCCTATATTTCTTCTCAATCTTAAACCCTCTACTTTAAAATATGCCCAATTCAGGCTTTTTCAATACATTTTACTAGCAGCCCGGATTGACATCGCCTCCAACTGGAGAAAATCTTTTCTCTCAGTGGCTGAGCTTGTGCAAAGGGTGGAAACCAACATGCTCCATGAGAATATTACTTCCATTATATCTGATACCCGCTTGCTACTTGATAAGGATTGGGCCCCTTGGGTCGATAGGTCTCACATCCCGGGCCTTCCCTACTGTGTTCAGCTGTATCTTTATAATTGGACTGAGTCCTTGCTCTCCCCCTAACCCCCATCAGGCGGATCTATGGTTGTTCTACATTACGGCTGTAACCCCTTGTAGCGCTGCGTCTCTCCCCAAGTTGATTTTTATGTATTCCTGTTTTTATTTCCTCTCTGGTTTCCTATTTGTTACTTTTCTATGCTACCCTTTGATGTATGGCGCTGACTTCGATGTCTAGTACCTTCTTTGACGGTTTATTGCTTTGTTTCATATGACATGTAATTTACTTTGTATTTTCCTCCTGTTGTTTTAATTTAATAAATACTTTTGAAACTATACAGCAAATACAGTAAATACTCAAAGAACTATAAGAACACATTTGGGGGGACTGATAGACTAAAGTATAGTGCAAGGATTTAAAAAAAAAAAAAAAAAAAAAAAAAAAGCAGTTTTATGCTACACTTACATTTACTTGGCAAAATGTAATGTATCAGTTTTGCCTTGAGTGTTTTTTTAATAAATTGTTGGGTGGTTAAAGATGAATCCAGGTGGTATCATTGTCATGGAACTGTCCCAAAAGTTTATTGGGGGAAAATCTGCAATATTATACAGGTTATTTCTAATACTGGAAAGTTGTGTTATCCCAGATTATGTTTATTTGGTGACATTAAAGATTTGAATTTTATTATTATTAACCAAATACTTCAAGCACCTTTTTTTTTGGCTCAAAAATTGTTGGTGAGATATTGGTTATCTATTTTAATACCAACTGTACATGAGTGGAAAAATGGAATTCATAGATGGCTACATTATGAAGAGATTAGCGCCCGATCGAAGGGCAGAAATAAGGATTTGCAAAATTAGGATAAATTGCTAAAATTTAATGATTAAAATATATCTTTTTTAATTTCTTTTCTTTCCAGCTAGGGAGGGAGGGTTTATGAAACTGTTATGGATATTTGGACTATGTATGCTCAATTTTTGAAATTTAATAAAGTTATATAAAAAAACAAACAAACAAAAAAAAAAAGATGATGAACGCATGGCTATACAGATGACATCATCAGTAAATTACACTATATATCATAAAGCTGATTGGGTCACGCAATATCAGGTGAATTATCTAGAATTTTCTTTCCTCCACAGTCAACTTTGCAATTCTGAAATTATCTAAATATTATACAACCATCCAAACTACTCGTGGCTTCCATATGCAAATTCAGCTTAAACCCAAAATGCAACTGTATATCCGTACAGAAGAAGCTTCCACAAACCGACTACAAGGTTAGTTAAAATGCAGGTAACACAGTTAAAAGGGTTTTGAAGGGTTGTTTTCATGGTCAACGGCACACTAGGTGTTGTGGCAAAATACATAGGGGTAGATATATCATGGTGTTTGGTACACCTATTTTGATAACTGATGCGCTGGTGGAGGATGCGCCTAATTTATGATGAGGTGAACTCAAGGCAACTCAAGTTTTATTAAGATGAAAGAAATCAACATTGGGCAACTGTTAAGAAAAAAAATCTAATTTGACACTGATAACTTTCTGCAGCACAAAATATCTTATCACAGCCCATAACAAAAGTCAATAAAAGAGTTGGATATAGGTTTGTGCAACCATGTTGTTAAACAAGTTACATTTTACTACATCTTTATGCACTGTAAAGTATGTACCATATTGGAAGACCCTACAGCTTCTGTTAAGCCTACGGAACTGGATATCAGTTTAGGATTTCCCCATTCCTCTTTCTCCCAGACAGTGCATACCTTTGCAGGGCGCTGTTTCACAAAAGTCAAGGCAAGCTTAGAATGATATATAGGGGGCAGAAGTAGACCACGTGTCTGAATTATGATTACTTCAAGGCATATGAAATGAGGAGCAAAATGCTGAGCCCTTCTAATCTGTAAAGGAAGCTATGGGGTTCACATATTGCTTTAGTGTCCCTGTGCTGTAAGTCATATTTGACAACTTTTGCAGGCTGATATCCAAGAGGCTCACAGAGTGGTCTAAGAAAATGTTTCAAGTGGCCACTCCCCATTTATTCTAGCCATTCTGGGGGATGTGCTATACCCCTTTCGTGATGTGGGCTCCAAATGTTCTGGTCACTCCCCTTTTATGTAACATGATCAGCATATAAAGTGCCCATGTCCTGTATAAAATGACTAGGAGCCTGGTGGACCAGCTTTCTGCTGGGTCCAGGAGATTCACCCTCTCCTCCAGTTTGGATGTTTCTGGAGAGTTGGAAAGTTTGCGGTGAATAAGTCTGGCTAGAAATTATAGGTTTTCAATGTGCTCCTATGTGCTTCTCCCTAACTTTTGTTAAAGGGGTTGTATGAAATCAAATAAAATTCATCCAAGCGGGAGGGTTGAGATTGTAGATGTCATAAGAAAACAAAAGTCCCACTACTTACCCGGTAAGTGCCTTGTAGCTCTCTTGCCTCCCTCCAGTCCTCTCTGCCATTCTTTGCAAAATGGTGGAACCCCTTGGATGCTGTGATCATGTTTGACCGCGACATCCAAGTTGTTAAAACTCCGGATCGGTTATGGAGCAGGGTGTTAGAGGTCAGTCGCAGCTAACACCCTGCTCCATAACCGATCGGTGGGATTTAACACTTTGGATGCAGCGGTCAAACATGCTGTGTGCGCTCGCAAAGGGGTTAAATGGATGTGACATCACAGGGCTGGCTGCTGATTGGCTGAACGCATGGCATTGTAGGTGATCCCCCATTCCTAGAGTTCCTTGCCCCATGTAGAGCAGCCATTTTGAACTAAATGCGAATAGTTACCACGAAGCGTGAGGAAATTCAGATTCAATGTGAATATTTCCTGAAATTCGGATCAAATTCCACTTCTGCAGCTTCAATTCGCTCATCTCTAGTAATGAACATGAACAGATTGGATATGGCATATTTTTCCTTTTGTTGTCTGAAGGTCTATGTGGGAACTTCAACTATAAGGAGGGAGATGACTTTACAACACCTGGGGGCCTAGTAGAAGCCACAGCATCAGCCTTTGCCAACACATGGAAGGTCGAGCCAACCTGTCATGACACTGTGGACTGGCTGGATGACCCTTGCAGTGTTAGCTTGGAGAATAGTAAGAATACATGTTATTGGTTAATTATAGTCTATCTTATATCATATATCTTATATAAACATCTTATGTATCATAAAGGCTGTAGTTGTATGTTTACAAGGTGTAATAACCCAGCCATAACTTACACCCCTCCAATTCCTTACCTCTTCCTTTGTAGATTGTAAGCAGAGCCATCTCTCTTTTTGTATCAATCTATCACTAATTTAGTTCAAGCTTACGATACTTGCTTTTATTTGTTTCTTGTTATGTGGATAAGCCCTTGGTGCTTTAGAATAAATAATAAAAAATAGATATTTTATATCGCCATATAATAGTAAAAACAAAAATCTAGTAATATGGTTATCCTTACTATCCTTTTTCTCCAGATACAGTGCCACTGTTGTTCATTGGCTGTGTTTGGTATTACAATGAATGCCTTTTAAAGGGGACCTTTCACCACCTCCACAAAGTTTAGTTTTTTGGATTCTTTAATATGTACCACTCCCCTGATTCTGGTGCACTTGGAATTTTTTCTCCATCTCGCACCGTTTCCTAGCAATCAGTGCACTCAGTTTCGGCCCATTATGCTAGTCAAGTGGGTGGTCTCAGGGAACGGGGCGTGATTCAGAGCTCTGACACTGTCCAATCAGAAACAAATAGTATCAGACCTCAAAATCACATCCCCTTGTCTGCTCTGGGATAAGAACACCCCACTTAGAAACAATAGGGAGCCTAATTGGCATATTGGGACAAAAGTAACTGTACTGATTGCTCAGGAATGGTGGGGACCAGAGAAAAGATTCCAACTGCCTTAGAATTAGTGGAGCAGAGGCTCCACTGTTATAAGAATAACAATTCTAGACCATCTTTTTGTCTTTGTTGTGACTTTCTTCTGCTATTCTTTCTATAAATGTCAAAGGAGCCAGTTTGATACTGCCAGCACTGATCGGACAGTTTCAGACTGAGCAAAGACATACCCCCAACAAGTAACACCTAGTTGTCAGTTTCATAGATTTCTAAGAGGACTAACAGAGGAATGGCACAATGTAGAAAATTAGGAAAACTGCACTGCAACTTTCCATTGTACTCAGACAGCAAGAGTACTGTAATGTGTTACACTATTCTTACCTTTAACACAGAAATCTAACACAACCATGATATGTCAAATGGATTCATTGCTATTCATTACAGTCCATTACATACTGGATTCATGATAATCACCATGGCTCCTGTCACAACACACAACTCATGACTCTTGTGTGAATGGAGTCTTAGTTCTTATTTAGTTACTGATTTCAATGTTTTACTTATTAACCTTTTCAGAAAAATATGCAGACGAATGGTGCTCTAAGCTGGAAGATCATCACTCTCCTTTTGCCAAGTGTCATTCTACCATCGACCCTACTGAATATGTAAAGGTTTGTGTTATGATTAAACTTATTTTATGGAAAATGTAAGTAAATGCTAAAACAGACATGTCAGGGAAGCTTAAGAAAAGTTCTTGTTTTGGTGCATGGATGAATCTCATTTATATCTATGGTGATACTGAATGATATAGTAGAAAAGCTTTGTCCTAGTAACAGAAGGAACCGTAAGAAAATACTAGTATATTTAAAGGGATATGTCTAGATTCAGCAAATAAATGTCTTTGTATGTATAATGAAAAGTACAATTTTCCAATATAGTATCTCAACTATACTATAACAATTCCTATGGTTTTCTAGATCTCTGCTTGCTGTCATTCTTTACTTTTAGTGGATAAAAATCAGTCCATGGTCATGTGATTTAGTCTACATGCACATGTCTGAGTGTGCACACTAAGGGGGACCAATTTTGCAGCAGAATTTACTCAGATGACAAAGGGGGGTTCCGTTCTGCTCTGTTCTGATGCCATGGATCAGGATAGGACTGGCTCTATAATCATTGGAATGGAGCATCGGACCCCCATCGGAAGAGCCTTGGCCTGCACACCCGGTCGTGTACATGAGGCCATACAGTCCATGGTCATGTGCTCAATTGGTTACAAGACTGAGCTATGACTATAATAAGATGTGTATCTCTGTGTCCATCAGGTGACCATTGACTATCCATCACATAACCGTGAATTAATTTCTAATGAAACTGGACAACTCCGTTAATGGATCCCCCTTATTTTTCACCTACAGAGATGCCACTATGACTCGTGTAGCTGTAAGGACAGTAAACACTGTATGTGTACAGCTCTCTCCTCCTATGTCAGAGCCTGTGCTGCGAAAGGGATCATTCTGTGGAAATGGAAGAAAGGGATCTGTGGTAAGAGCAGATTGGTGCGGGATTGTGCGTATAGACATATCTTTCTTTGGTTTCATTATTTTTCATATTGAAGCTATTCCTCCAGAATGAGTTTATTTTTTAAAATTGTTCCCATATTTTTAAAGGGAACCTGTCGGCTGCTTTAGGAACACCAAACTGCCAGCTTGCCCCCACTATTTAGGGTCAGAAACCTGGACCCTTCTGTTACTGGAATCCGTGGAAAATGAAGTTAAAACTGGCCAGGAGTCTACTCTATAGAGTTTGGTCCAGGTCTCTGGCGCATGCGCATTGCATTAATTGAAATCCAGATTCACAGGGATCCACCTGAAGTGCAGGGCATGTGGAGAGAAGCATAGTGATACCACCTAAAGAAATGATATGTTGTAGATACACAATGCAATTCAACTGTATAAGTCAATGAATTACGTCTTCTCTTTAACCTTTTATTACCCACAGACGAAGATATCACTTTCTGCCCACCTAGCCAAATGTATCTTTATAACTTGACCGAATGCCAGTTGACCTGCCAATCCCTGGCAGAGGGGGAGAAGGTCTGTGCCAAGGTGTTCCCACCAGTAGATGGGTGTGGGTGTCCAGATGGGCTGTATCTGAATGAGAAGGACCAATGTGTACACATATCCAAGTGTTCCTGCTATTATCATGACACTTACCTGAAACCTCAAGAGATGATCAACACAAAGGATAAGCAATGGTAAGTGTGGGGCCGATATAAAGCTCTACAGCTGAGACAACATCATTGGGTTTTCCATTGGGATAATTATATCCTGCAAAAGGCACAGAATGGATTAAAAATAAATAAGCATTACTCACCCCGCCGATCCTCTGACTGGGTCCCCACTGGTCTCTACTTCCTGCTCCAGTCTCAAAACACCGGAAAAGACTGAAATTTCCCATTCAGCCAATGACTGCTGAGGTGAGTAACGTGTATTTCATTTTTTTTAATCCATTCTGTCCTTTCACAAAACATTTTATCCCACAGGACAAATCCTGTATCTTGAAACTTGCTATTACTTTCTATACTATACTATACTTACTATATTACTGTATATTATAATTTATTAATGGTCTTTATCCAAAATATGTAGAGTATATTCAAATAGTAAAACATTACTTTTTACTTTATTATATGTAGTGATAATAATATTTGAAACAACAAATATTAGGTTTACCACCGCTATGGGGACTCTTATGCCTCAATTTGGTGGACACTCTTTAAAGTACATTAAATGTTTTCTGCTACACAAGCAGGGAGGGTTCCCACAATTGGATTCTTACCAGTCAACACCTCTCAAACCTTTACTGGCCAGATAAGGGCCAGGTTTGGGAAATGGTAAACTTGGCCTTTGCTTGTATGCCCTTTTCACAAGGCTACGCTCAGGAGCACTCAGAAGAGTGGAAGAAAAACTGCACAGGGCAAGCACTTGAGGGTCACCAGTTGCCTACCTGCTGTACACTTGGTGTGTGTATCTCAAACCATTATGGACTATTTTTGAATATTGAAACATAAATACTTAATGGGAGTCCATGGGTCCCTTTCTGCCCAAGAAACAGCCCTGTAGTGCAAACCTCTGTCAATCACTTAACCAAGCTCCACGCCTTTCTCTTGGTCTTGACTGAAGGCCCAAGTTAAAGACGTTGCAACACACACACATATATATATATATATATATATATATATATATATATATATATAAATATATATGTTGAGATAGAGAGATAGCAGAGCTATCTGAACTTCTGCAAAGTTAAACTGATACAGCATGGTATCTTATCAAAGAAGACAAAAAAAACAAAACAATGAAAAGTCATTGAAAAATGTTTTTCTAATGACTTTTCATTGGTTTTGTTGTCTTCTGTAATAAGAGGTAATGCTGCAACAGTTTAACATAACGTAGAAGTTGGGGTTAACTCTGCTACATCTGTGTATATTGAGATAGATAGATAGATAGATAGATAGATAGGTTAAGTAACAATATTCACTTTATATATCACCACTTTAATGCAATTTATATGATTATAATTTTTTTCCGATAGCATCTGCAAAAATGGGAAACTTGTCTGCACTGATCGAGCCAATAAAAGTAAGAAAGAAAGAGATCAATACTTAGTAAATACATATATCTTACGCTGTATACAGTATGCTTCACTATGAATAAAATTTCCAATACATGTGAAAACAGTTGTGGAAACCCCATTCATGCACATGATGCAGGTTTCACAAAGATTGTGGCGTGGAATAAAAATCTGCATGAAAATTCTGTCGCATAAACATACTGTGAATCCAGTCACCCAAAGAGTCCTTACCTCTCCCCTTAGCAAGACACAATGGGTGCCATGGACTCATAATAGGGTGCATCAGTTTTTGCTGAGGTGTCAGTCGAAACTGATGAAACCTGAAATGAAGCCTATGTTTGAGATGTCCATTGAACCTGGTACTTGAATATATGAAAAGTAACATTTTTTGCTAAAAATTTTAACTTTTTTCATGGCCTGTATGCCAGTTTTCTGACACACAAAATGCTCCAGATGCTTGATAAATCTGCCTCATAGTCCTGTTGTGTTCCAGGCATTTTCAATCCTACTTTGAACCACAATATCATTATTGCATCTGATAAAACTAATATAATAAGGATTTACAATTCAGAAGTGATAATTTATTCTGCAATATATTTGGTAAAATACAATGGTCTAACCCTATTTACAGCTTGTCCTGCAGGAAAAGTTTACTTTGACTGTACCAAGAGTCAGACCCATTCGGGATCTCATTTTCGCAAAAGCTGCAAGACGCTAAGTGTTGAATATGTAAGCTGGGATTTTATTTTTTATATTTTTCTCAAATACCAAACCTCAGTCATATATTACATTCTTCTAAGACATATCTACAGTTCGTGGTATATAGAAGAGGGGGCATTATGGATCAAAGATCAAAATGGGCCTTCCAAACTGTTTGGTCATTCCCCTTACTGGCTCTTTACATGACCTGTGGGCAAATTCCTATCCCATTACCTCTAAAAATAAAAGGTGATAGGAATTACCAGGACTAGACTCCCCTCTCCAATGGTACAGTCTGCCTCACTTGCAGTGGTGTAGCTATACGAGGTGCATTAAGTGGGGTCCCTGCTACCGCTTTTGCATTGTGACCCAGGAGCTTCCCTTTACGCCTTTGGTCATTTGGTTTGAGATATACAGATGAGGCCTACCTTTCCTCTTGGCTCAACGTATTATGACATATGTTGTGCATCTGTCATTAGCTTTACAAAATGATTTTGTGATGATATTCTGTCACAAGATGTTTGTCCTGTATGTGTCTATGTGTGGCCACCCAGTGGTTGTGATGTGCATTTCAGCCTGGCTGTAAGGCTGTAGTGCGCATGTCACAAAATTGCATTGATTTGTTTTATAAGAAACTGAAATCCTTAACCAAACTGGAGCTAAGGTAAGGATGGACAAATCTGTATAAGTATATAAGGTATTTTACAATTCAGGATTTCATATACAGTACAGACCAAAAGTTTGGACACACCTTCTCATTCCAAGAGTTTTCTGTATTTTCATGACTATAAAAATTGTAGATTCACATTGAAGGCATCAAAACTATGAATTAACACATGTGGAATTATATACTTAACAAAAAAGTGTGAAACAACTGAAAATATGTCTTATATTCTAGGTTCTTCAAAGTAGCCACCTTTTGCTTTGATTACTGCTTTGCACACTCTTGGCATTCTCTTGATGAGCTTCAAGAGGCAGTCACCTGAAATGGTCTTCCAACAGTCTTGAAGGAGTTCCCAGAGATGCTTAGCACTTGTTGGCCCTTTTGCCTTCACTCTGCGGTCCAGCTCACCCCAAACCATCTCGATTGGGTTCAGGTCTGGTGACTGTGGAGGCCAGGTCATCTGGTGTAGCACCCCATCACTTTCCTTCTTGGTCAAATAGCCCTTACACAGTCTGGAGGTGTGTTTGGGGTCATTGTCCTGTTGAAAAATAAATGATGGTCCAACTAAACGCAAACTGGATGGAATAGCATGCCGCTGCAAGATGCTGTGGTAACCATGTTGGTTCAGTATTCCTTCAATTTTGAATAAATCCACAACAGTGTCACCAGCAAAGCACCTCCACACCATCACACCACCTCCTCCATGCTTCACGGTGGGAACCAGGCATGTAGAGTCCATTCGTTCACCTTTTCTGCTTCGCACAAAGACACGGTGGTTGGAACCAAAGGATTTCCACAGGTCTAATGTCCATTCCTTGTGTTCTTTAGCCCAAACAAGTCTCTTCTGCTTGTTGCCTGTCCTTAGCAGTGGTTTCTTAGCAGCTATTTTACCATGAAGGACTGCTGCACACAGTTTCCTCTTAACAGTTGTTGTAGAGATGTGTCTGCTGCTAGAACTCTGTGTGGCATTGACCTGGTCTCTAATCTGAGCTGCTGTTAACCTGCGATTTCTGAGGCTGGTGACTCGGATGAACTTATCCTCCGCAGCAGAGGTGACTCTTGGTCTTCCTTTCCTGGGGTGGTCCTCATGTGAGCCAGTTTCTTTGTAGCGCTTGATGGTTTTGGCCACTGCACTTGGGGACACTTTCAAAGTTTTCCCAATTTTTCGGACTGACTGACCTTCATTTCTTAAAGTAATGATGGCCACTCGTTTTTCTTTACTTAGCTGCTTTTTTCTTGCCATAATACAAATTCTAACACTCCATTCAGTAGGACTATCAGCTGTGTATCCACCTGACTTATGAACAACACAACTGATGGTCCCAACCCCATTTATAAGGCAAGAAATCCCACTTATTAAACCTGACAGGGCACACCTGTGAAGTGAAAACCATTTCAGGTGACTACCTCTTGAAGCTCATCAAGAGAATGCCAAGAGTGTGCAAAGCAGTAATCAAAGCAAAAGGTGGCTACTTTGAAGAACCTAGAATATAAGACATATTTTCAGTTGTTTCACACTTTTTTGTTAAGTATATAATTCCACATGTGTTAATTCATAGTTCTGATGCCTTCAGTGTGAATCTACTATTTTTATAGTCATGAAAATACAGAAAACTCTTGGAATGAGAAGGTGTGTCCAAACTTTTGGTCTGTACTGTATGTGATACATATATGGAAACATAGCATGTGCTATTGTATCAGAACCATTCATGTGCAGTTGTGTTTCAATGTATAGTACAACAGTGTGTAATAAACACTGAAATATGTAATATATGGATTTGCATTTTGTTAATATAGTTCCAGACAGAGTGCATCTCTGGATGTGTTTGCCCCAGTGGACTTCTAGATGATGGAATCGGACGCTGTGTTCCTGAAGACAGATGCCCTTGTGTCCATAATGAAAACATTTATTCTCATGGATCCCAGGTCAAAGTAGACTGCAATACATGGTAACATCATACAATACAATACCAATGGTTTTTCACACTCATGGTCTAAAAGTTTATTATGTCGTATTTTTCTTTTATCAGTTTTATAATATTTAAGATTTACTTTTGAGAGGTTTATGGTGATTTCTATAAAGAGACATTTGGTAATGCATTTATTGTTGCTCTGTGTATTCACTTATAGCTTTTGTCAGAGAGGGCGATGGAACTGTACGAATACTGTCTGCCATGGAACGTGTACAATCTATGGGAGTGGTCATTATATCTCGTTTGATAATAAAATTTACAACTTTGATGGAAATTGTGAATTTGTGGCTGCCCAGGTAATGGACTCAACATGTTATAGTAGATTATAAATAGCGATGACCTAACCTTAGCGGAGTAGATCAATATCAGACTGGTATTATTGCAGCTCATCTGCCATTCTAGTGTCAGGTGGGCAGGCCTATACTGAAGCAGAAAGACAGGGACCGCCCAAATGAGACATAGATAACATAATTGTGTTGAAAATAACTGTAATGATTGCTCTGGAATGGTGGGGGTTAGAGAAAAAGTTCTAACCGTGCGAGAATCAGTGGAACAACATCTATTGGAATCGGTGGAGACAGTGAGAGGCCTTCCTTAATGTCTTTTGTTATAGATTATTATATGTCAATCTATAATTGTTCAAAATCACGCCTGTCTTGAATTCTAGGACTACTGTGAGACAGACAGTTCTGGTGGCAGCTTCAGCATCCTCACAGAGAATATCCCATGTGGTACCACTGGAGTTACATGTTCAAAGTCTGTCACAGTTTTCCTTGGGGTATGTATGTGTAGGAAAATCTTAAAGGGAATCTGTCAGCTCTTCTATCATGTTCATTTTAGTAAATACTTGTATTCACCTGAAATTTAATGAGTATAAAAATACAGATTTAAGATAATAAAATTCTGTATTGGTATGTATATTTTGACATATTTCAGAATACCATACTGAAATTATCAGAAAAACATATAGTGAAAACTGTTGCAGAAGAAGGAAAACACGTGGCTTATCTAACCCGTGAAGTGGGAATTTACTTGGTCATTGAAGCAAGTAATGGTATTCTTCTGATTTGGGACAAGAAAACCACCATATTCATCAAAGTGTCACCTGCATACAAGGTAAGATGATTCTGTAAGTCTGTAGAATTATGGCAATAACTAAGGCTAGGTTCACATCTGCGCCAGGCTCCTTGTCATGGGGAAGCTAGGGGACACGAATGACATAGAGCTGGGCTGCTAAAACAGCGGTTACATACAGACACCAACAGACCCATTGACTATAATGGGAACCGCCATTTTCAAACTGAAAGCGGCGGAGAGAAAAGTCCTCTGTGCTGGACTTTTCTCTCTGCCAATTTTCGGTGGTTTCTGCGATGGAGCCTCCTGTGGAGAGTCTGACGCAGATGTGAACTTAGTCTAATATGTATAAGTTTTTTTGTTATTTTAATATTTTTGCTCAGAAAACCCCTTTTTTGTCTAAGAGCCAAAACTTTTTTTATTTTTTGGTGGGTGTAGCTGTCTGAGAGCTTTTCTGTCCTGCAGAATGAGTTGGTGTTTTCATTGGTACAATTCTGGGGTACATATGACTTTTTGATTGATTTCTATTAAGTTTTTTAAGAGATGGGATGAGTGATTTGGCGTTGTCTTTTATAAAACATTTTTATGGCGTAATAAAATTTTTTTTACAGGTTAAACAGTATGCTAATTTAAAAGCTCCAATTGTTATTTATGTGGTGATACCGAATATGTGTTTTTTTTTATTTATTTTTTTAACACACTGGATACCACAGAGGATGGTAATACAAATCCATAGATTTTTCTGTCCTCATTGACTGCATTAAATGACCACAACTGATGTTATCTCTGCCTGTGGCCATTGCAACAGGAACCTAGCTGTCAGTTACAGTCAGATTCCCACTGCAATACTACTGTGTCAGTGCAAACAGAATGACGTACATGTATGTGATTGTGCATTAAGGAGTTAACAATAATTTAAAGAATACCTGTTCATTATTCTGAGATGTGTCTTTACATAAATACTTACATTCCCCATTAAATAACAATGTTGGAATATATTTTCTCAAAACACTGCATTGTGTCGTTCCTCTGTTATTCCTACTGGAAATTTATGAATAACTTGAAAGCTCAGTGTGGTTGTCTCCCTACAAATTCTGACACTGTCCAATCAGAGCTGTCAAACTGTCATAGCTACTGAACTGAATAAGAACACACCCCTTAGACAAGATGAATCTCCCAGTTTTCAATTTATTCATACATTTTTAGGAGGAATAGTACAATCCAGCCTTTCAAGAAAAGATGCTTCAGAATTATTATTTCATGGGGAATACTATTATTAGCTATAACCCCAATACCAAAACATTATTAAAACTGTGAAAACTGTAATGGAAACAAGAATTCAATGATTTGGAAATCTCATGTAACCATATTTTACTCACAACAGAACATAGAACATACAGAACATAGAACACATATCAGAATGTGAAAGTTAGACATTTCTCCATTTGAAAAACCGAACTCATTTAGTTGAACAGCTGGGGGGGGGGGGGGGTCAATGTTCAACAATGTTAGAGATGCAAAGTCTCCCAGAAGATGGTCAGAGGTTCACCAATCTGTGAAATACTGTGTCTAAAAATTGTGGAACAATTAAAGAAAATGTTCCTCAATGTAAAATTGCAAAGACATTAAATATCCCACCATGTATAGTGTATAATATTATCAAAAGATTCAGAGAATCTGGAGAAATCCATGTACACAAAGGTCAAGGCCGATAATCAATATTGGATCCTTGTGATATATGGGACCTTAAGCTGCACTGTTTTAGAAACAGGCATGAATCGGTAATGCAAATCACTGCATAGGCTCAGGAATACTTCCAGAAATCATTGTCTGTGAACACAGTTTTCCATACAATCCACAAATACAAGTTAAAGCTGTATCACGCAAAGAAGAAGCCATATATCAACACAATCCAGAAACGCTGCTGTCTTTTCTGGGCAAAGGTCTGTGATCAGATAAATCAAAATTTGAAATCTTTTATGGAAATTGTGGACGCCGTGTCCTGCGGACTCAAGAGGAGAGGAACCATCCAGCTTGTTATCTGCTGAAAAGCCTGCATCTCTGATGATATGGGTTTCCTTAAGTCCCTATGAGCGCTGCTATATCCGGTAGACACGTTCAAGAAATGTGTGAAGGAGGATCACTCATAAACAATAGTTAGGTCCAAAGCTTTTATTCCACTTAAAAAAACGGGCAACTCATTTCGACACTAAACTATAAATACATAAAAAAAATGTATAAGTATGTCATGGCGAGTAATAGTAGTAATGTTAAAAATAGGGACAATAGTACTACAAAATAAAATAGAGACGAAGAATCAAATATTTGATTCTCTATTTTATTTTGTAGTACTATTGTCGCTATTTTTAATATTACTACTATTACTTGCCATGACATACTTATACATTTTTTTATGTATTTATATGTATGTATTTATATATTTACTTGTATGTTTTCTGTCACTTGTTACCTAGTTGGCCTGATGAAGACACTAGTTTAGTGTCGAAACGCGTTGCCCGTTTTTTTTTTAAGTGGAATAAAAGCTTTGGATCTAACTATCGTCTATGAGCGATCCTCCTTTACACATTTCTTGAACGTGTCTACCAGATATAGCAGCGCTCATGTAGTCCCCCCCTTTTTTTCTATCTATATATTACTACTACTACTACCACTGACCATACGGCCAAGTGGTCCTGGGGTGAACTGCAGCTTATCACACCAAGAACGGGAGAGTATCCAGCTGGACCTCCCTGGTTGTATCCAGCACCTACAAGGTGCCAATATTACACTAACCAGAGGCGCCAGTGTGGGCACATGCTTTTTCTATACTACTAACTATCAATTCTAAGCAGCATATAGAGGTTTTATATATGCATATTTCAGCAAGGCAATGCTAAACCACATACTGCATCCATCACACCAGCATGGCTTCACAGAAGAAGAGTCCAGGTGCTGAACTGACCAATTGCATTCCAAAAGTTTCAACGTTCCTCTTCCTAAAATCCAACAATTGATCTCCTTACTTCCCAGACGTTTATAGATGCTACACAATGATATACATGGACATGTCCCAACTTTTTTGAGATGTTTTGCTGCCATCAATTTCTAAATGAATACATTTTTCTTATGAAATAGAAAAATGTCTAACTTACAACTTCTGATATGTGTTCTGTGTTCTATTGTGAATAAAATAGGGTTATATGAGATTTCCAAGTCATTGAATTCTTGTATATTCTTTTATACAGCATTTCAATTTTTTGTGAATTGGGGTTGTACAACAAACATGTCAGGAGAGGGAATTGGTCCTCATTAAATCATGCAAGGATTCTGCAATTTCTATATAATGAAATATAATAAATATATTATATAAATTTCTTATTTTCCCATTTTCAGTTGATTTTTTGGTTTTCTCTAGGGAAAATTGTGTGGTTTGTGCGGCAATTTTGATGATAGCTCACAAAATGATTTTAAAACCAGACACCTGATACAAGTCACTGATGTTCTGGAATTTGGAAATAGCTGGAAAGTGGATGCCACGTGCCCTGACGCTACTGATGTAGTCAATCCCTGCAGTCAGATCCCTCATCGCCAGGCCTGGGCTCAGAAACAATGTGGTTTAATCAAAAGCCAAGTTTTCAAAATCTGCCATAGCAAGGTACAGAGTGAATATTAGAAACCAACAAATGTCTGGTTTGGATCAGAAACCAAAAAATGCCTTATATGAGTTGTCAGTATGGTCAGGTTTGGGGAATAGGCAGAGTTGACAGCTATCTAGTGTACCATTTCTACTGCCTTTAGAGGTCTTTTTATATCCACTGTGTCTGAGTGGCTGATAATTCTGATTGACACAATAGAACTTACATTTACATGAATGTTGTCAATAAAAAAAATCATTGCAAAATGTTTTTTCAATGAACATTCATTGGCATTTGTTGTCTACTGTGATATTATGCTGTAGCAATTCATCCCACTGCGGATATGTGGGTTAACTCTGCAACATCTGTAACTTGCAGGAATATAGCTATAAGGCATCCAGAGGCGGCAGTTTTACCAAATACCCAGAGGCTCCAAAGCCTCTGTCCACATAAGTATAAATCAGTTCTATAAATGGCACATAGCAGGACATCGCCTTGTTACAGATTTTGCATTGGGGTCAAGAAGCATCATGCTCAGTAGGACCAAATGTGCTCATACCTGGTTATATAATGGCTAAAAACTTTTGCATTTTAAAACCCCTGCCTTGGGCACCAAAAGGTCATGCCCCACACTAGACTGTGACATGCAAAGCTTTGGTTACACAATAGAAGTGCAAAGTGGAGGACAATTCAACTAAAAGCAGATGGATGTAAAATACAAATGGATATAACACATTTCTGATCCTGAAAAGAACTGAAATGGGAAATCTAAATATTTTTCTAGGTTGACCCAAAACCCTTTTATGAGGCCTGTGTGAATGACGCCTGCTCATGTGACACTGGCGGAGACTGTGAATGCTTCTGTACTGCAGTCGCTGCCTATGCTCAGGAATGTACCAAAGCAGAAGCCTGTGTCTACTGGAGGACACCAGACATATGCCGTGAGTCTGCCAACACCTAGAGGGTATATTAGTCTATATTATGACTGTAAATCCAGTCCCGACCGCAGGTCGAATGTCCTAATCTAATAGCATCATAAGGATCTATAGTACTGTAAGCTTGGAACATCAGATTTGTGGTTGTGGATGCATTACAGCTGTATGAACGCGACCTAACCACGATAAGTTATATCCACATCTATCTATCTATCTTATAAAGTATTAATTAATTTATCATCAAAATATTTTCTTATTATTTAGCCTGGTCCTTGGGTGATGTTATAAACATATCCTCCAATATATAGGTATTGATTTCATTACTTTGTGATCCATTGAGTCTCTATATATCTAATAAAAATAATTAGGGGATGGACCTTCACAAGCATACTAGTCTGGCACATGGCCATACTCACTGTTGTGTAATGGTCACTGTGGTTACACTAAACTTTGTATAAATTGATATTCCAACCAAATCTAAGAAGAATTGTCTAGTATATGTTATCAGAGCTCTTTTCCTGCTCCTCCCCTTTCCCTCGCTTAACTAACATTCACCAGCAATTGCTATCAGACACTAGAGCCTGAGGGGCTCAAAGGGCTCTCAACAACAGAAGAAGACACCAGTTATATAAATAGCACAAGTGGGGAACCGTTACAGGTTTTGCATTGAGGGCCAGAAGCTTGAAGTTATGCCTCTGGTCCTGCATGATCCTCGGGATGTTTCTGAGTGAACAAAGTTTGTAGCAGATTCTCCTCTACTTACTGTGTGCAATGTATGGCAGCGTGTATCCAACCACCAGCTCAAGAACAAATGCAAACTGCAGACAGGAAACTGCTAAAAATGTAGGATACAAGCCATGTAATGGCCAGAAATACTGTAGTGTCAGTTCTCATGTACACACATGGCAGCTTAACGTGAAAAGTCCCCTGAAACAACAGGTAGACAAGTACATCCAATCCTAAGTACAGTTCCCTAAAACAACATTGACCATTTTATTGACCTTTTCAATAAAACCTGAACTACATTAACAGATATCAAATGACATTTACTGTATTTGGCTCATTGTATGGAAGGAATTAGTAAATCATTTTATTTGTTTCATTCTAGCCATATTTTGTGACTACTACAACCCTAAGGGTGAATGTGAGTGGCACTATCACCCATGTGGTAATCACGATGTACAAACATGCCGTTCCATTAACAATGTCTATACTAATGTCACCATTACTTATCTGGAAGGTAAGTGCCTCCAAATCACTAATGATTTATCCTCCATATATCATATAGATCATTAAAGGGAGTCTGTGAGCAGAACAGTCCCTATTGAACTAAACAGTCAGATAACTGGGGTTCACATGAATAAAATGCTTCAACTATGTCATTTAGAATAATGATAATGATATATTTTATGTGGCAGAGGGACCTTTGGGCTCCCCTGAGGGTTCGGGGCCTGGTAGCATCTGCTATATTTACACCCCCTATAGGTATATCTATGCTCAGAAATGGAGGCACTGATCAGGAAGCAGAATAAAGTGTGTTATTCACATGAAACCAGCTGTCTGACTGTACTTATAGTTTAATAGGGACTGTTCTGTTTGCAGGGTCCCTTTAAAGCTGTAATGTAAGACTTATATCTATTGTAAGTTTATAACACTTTTTTATTTAGTCCCTACTAAATAATTTGTATATGCTTTTATGCTTGTGGTTTAAGGCTGTTACCCAACTTGCCCAAAGAATAAGCCAATTTTCGATGAGGCAAACAAGAAATGTGTGACCAAGAAAGAATGTGGCTGCTATAGTAATGATGTTCATTACAAATCTGGAGAAGAAGTTCCTCATTATATCAAATGTCATAAATGGTAAGAAGTAAGACTTTTACAGGGCTGTTGGTATTCGGGACAGATGGGCTTCTCAATCTTATTTTTAATGGATTTGCCCAGACAACTCCTTTAAAGGTCATCTAAGCCTTCAGACAACTTTTGATTTTCTAATTTGTGACATAAATAATAATATTATAAATAATAAGTATTGTAATACTTTGGTAACAAATGTTGACTCCGTTGTAATAAATCCTGTATTGAAATCCAATGTTTTTCCCCCCTGTTTATTACTTGTAACTGAAGTATTGGTGGGCAGGGTCATGTATAGAGCAGGAAAGCTGAGGCTGGGGGGTTACTTCAAACAGTTATATCTCGGGTGTTTTATAACACGGAACACTGATTCTGGTGTCATATAAAATCTGAACAACTTATTGTATGGCATCAGGGTCATAGAGAGCAGCCATAGATCTCCACTGAGAGCAGCCACAAATATCTCCACTGTTTTTTTTCAACCGATGATATGACTATAGATTATAACTGTTCTAAGTTTTATAATGTCTGAGATATAACTGTTTAAAGTGACCCCCCCCCCTCCTCAGCTTCCCTGCACCATACATGAGCCAGTCCACCCTGTACTCCAGTTACAAGCAGTGTTCAGATTTCAGCTAGCTATAAACAGGGAAGTAAAGTGGATTTCAGTGCAGTATTCACAGAGAGGAGACAAAATTTAATAAAGTGTATTACAATATTTATTAAATATCACAAATTCTGCCATAAAATCAAAGGTTGTTCCAAAGTTTACTTACTGTTTAATAGGGTTGAAAAGGATTAAAAAAAAATTAGCCAGGAGAATTGGAATACTAAACTGTGCATGTCCTTATAGATCAGTGGTTTAGTGTCCTATAAATGGCTATACTGTAGTAAGCCTTTCTAAACCAGGAGAGTATTAAAAACAGCCCTATACTTACCAAGAGATAAGTCCAGTGTTCTCAACAAACCCATCTATGTTGCTCCTAGCACATGCCCATTTCTCCATTAAAGCCATGGCAGTATACCATGTCCTCAGGGTGCATGCGCCGGGAGCACATCTATCAGATCTATCGGTTTCGAGCACATTGGTTTTAGAGCTTTTTTTTTTTAAACACAGACAGACTTACTATAGGCATATTTTGGACAATAAACCATAAGAGTATGTTGGTGGCTCGTGGTTCCAAATTCTCCTGACAGGTTCCAATGGATGGTGCTCTGCTGTAGTAGCAGACAAAACCCTTGGTTTAAGAAGAAAGCGACCATAATACATAGTGCCATTAAAGAGATAGTCTATGTCATTCTCCACCCCCTCAGGCCTTGTACTAACCCTAACATAGCGTTTCAATTTGCCTTGAGTCTTCCATTAATGGTTTATACTAAAAATTACAACTTGTTTTGCAAAGAAAACAAGCCCACATATGTCTTTGCTGACAGAAAAATAAAAATGTTGTGGCTCTTGGAAGGTGATGATGAAAAAACTAAAAATGTTTCTTGGACATTAAATGGAACCTGTTAGGTCTATTTTGGAAACTTAACCACCCACCGGTCCTTATGGACCAGTGGTTAAGTGTCCCAAATAGCCTACTACTAACCCTAGTGCCAGTAATAAAAAAGAATACTTTATACTTACCAGACTTCTGTACTCCTGGTGCTTGCACATCCATTCACTAAAACTGGAGGAGTATAGCTTGGCATCAGTGAAAATGTGCCAGACCTCAGCGCATGCGCAGTGAAGCCAACGTATACTTCCATTGCAGATGTCCCGGGAATACTCATTGGACTCATGTCTCGGTAAGGATAAAGTTTCTTTTTTTTTCATAGCTGCCACTGACAGTATTAGGAGTAGGCTTTTGGGCCCATAAGAACCTTTGGATGATTTAGTGTCTCAAACCTTACAGGTTCCCTTTAAATCCTAAAATAGGTGGGTAAGGGGTTAAAGAGGATAATTCTAAAACTTAAAATGTCTGCCTAATATATGAATAACTTTAAATGTATCACATTTGTGATAAGATCAACTAAAATATTAAAAAGGACAGTACATGATTAATGTTAGTAATGGGATATTTATGAGAAATTATAACAAAAACTTATTACTGTTTTCCCTCATTTTAGTGTCTGCTCCACTGATGGACACATTGACTGCAAAAAGCTAGGTATCTTTTATATTTCATTCTTTAAAAAAAAACGAAACAACAAATAAAATTACTTCACATACAGTTATGCCTTAACCTTCAATATACAGTATATACGAATATAAAGAAAAATTCCACAAAAACTCATGTGCTGTGCTGTGTAATACAATGCAGGATGTAAGGGGGTGGTGCAAAGCTTAAAGGGAGTCTACCACCATCAAAATCCACTCTAGGGGAGGTTAATGACACAGTGAACATATTTGCTTATATGCCAATAAAATAAATGTAGATAAAACCTATAGGCAAATTAGCTGGTACACCAAGGGTATGGCCACATCTTCTGGCCTCCACAGTCACCAGACCTGAACCCAATCGAGATGGTTTGGGGTGAGCTGGACCGCAGAGTGAAGGCAAAAGGGCCAACAAGTGCTAAGCATCTCTGGGAACTCCTTCAAGACTGTTGGAAGACCATTTCAGGTGACTACCTCTTGAAGCTCATCAAGAGAATGCCAAGAGTGTGCAAAGCAGTAATCAAAGCAAAAGGTGGCTACTTTGAAGAACCTAGAATATAAGACATATTTTCAGTTGTTTCACACTTTTTTAAGTATATAATTCCACATGTGTTAATTCATAGTTTTGATGCCTTCAATGTGAATCTACAATTTGTATAGTCATGAAAATACAGAAAACTCTTGGAATGAGAAGGTGTGTCCAAACTTTTGGTCTGTACTGTATATACATACATCCAATGGCAGGTAAACCACTGCTATATGGGTTGGAGAACCTTTCCACAGACCACCACAAGGCAGGAGTGCAGTACCAGTGCTAATACAACATGCTATCGGTTTGATAGACTTTGAATGAAAAGGCACTGCACATGCTCAACCACCTCAAACTCTTCCTCCTCACTATGGTCACTTGGGAATCCCATGTCTAATGATTGCTTCACTGCAGCAAGATATTTATCACATATTCTGTGAAGGTGTAGCTGTTGAAATTTTTCACAATTCATTGAAACATTATGCGTTCAACTTTCATTAACGGTCCACAATGATTTTATATCTATGCCCAAAATACTATATAAAAATAAACTACTGGGTTACCAAAAGTATATAATTTTATAAGGAAAAAAAAAAAAATCAGCTGAAGCAGCCACCAGTTTAAAAGCACATGTAGACCCATAGACAGCCGCAGAGGTATCAATATTATAAGAAAGAATATAATATCCATTAACAATGTATGGCAATCGGCAACACTAATTACAGTCAATTGTATGTGTTTATATGCCTAGACAGCCAAACATGTCAGTACATTCTAAAAAGAATGAGACACACTTGTTCGGGTACATCTAATGACAAATAACCACCAATACATAGTATATACTAATGGAGATACTATAGTCACAAAAATATATTTGCTGTTATATAGCAAACACACAAATACGAAAATACAATGGGTTAGATCAATATACTGACCACAATGAGCCATAGCACGTGGCAGCATGAGATGTCCTCTCACCTCACCCTAATTTTTGATATTAGGCCACAAAAAATTATGCAAAAGAAAAAAAAAAAAACAAATAGTAGCTCACTATTAAACACATTACTATAACTTACTGGCTATGACTAAAATGACTAATATTATTATTATTACCTCTTGATGGCCGTCCTCCACTTAACATTTCTTTTGTTATATTTTGTCTACAGACAGCTCTTATTGTTCCAGTACAACACCCACCATCACCACCACTATTACTCCCACTACCATCCCTGCAACTCCATCCACCGAAGGTAAAACAGCCACAGATTGTACTTGCTTTTATTTGTGCAATGTTTCCAAGGTTCTTAAGAAAACCTGTATGGGTACCTTCATACTTGTATTGTTCTTCTGTTCTGTTGTAGGAACAGACGAATGGACTAAACATTAAAGTGTAAATTCCATTTTATTTATTTTTCTGTTACTGTGTCGGGAGGGGAGGATGTGGTAAACATTTATGTACAGTCATGGCCAAAAGTTTTGAGAATGACACAAATATTATATTTTCACATGATCTGCTGCCCTCTGGTTTTTATGTGTGTTTGTCAGATGTTTTTATCACATACAGAAATATAATTGCATTCATATTATGAGTAACAGAAGCTTATATTGACAGTTAGAATGAGTTAATGTAGCAAGTCAATATTTGCAGTGTTGACCCTTCTTCTTCAGGACCTCTGCAATTCTCCCTGGCATGCTCTCAATCAACTTCTGGACCAAATCCTGACTGATAGCAGTCCATTCTTGCAGAATCAATGCTTTAATTTTGTCTGAATTTGTTGGTTTTTGTTTGTCCACCCATCTCTTGATGATTGACCACAAGTTCTCAATGGGATTAAGATCTGGGGCGTTTCCAGACCATGGACCCAAAATCTCTATGTTTTGTTCCCTGAGCCATTTAGTTATCACCTTTGCTTTATGGCAAGGTGCTCCATCATGCTGGAAAAGGCATTGTTGAGCGCCAAACTGCTCTTGGACGGTTGGGAGAAGTTGCTCTTGGAGGACATTCTGGTACCATTCTTTATTCATGGCTGTGTTTTTAGGCAAGACTGTGAGAGAGCCGATTCCCTTGGCTGAGAAGCAACCCCACACATGAATGGTTTCAGGATGCTTTACAGTTGGCATGAGACAAGACTGGTGGTAGCGCTCACCTCTTCTTCTCCGAATAAGCTGTTTTCCAGATGTTCCAAACAATCGAAAAGGGGATTCATCAGAGAAAATGACTTTACCCCAGTCCTCAGCAGTCCACTCCCTGTACCTTTTGCAGAATATCAGTCTGTCCCTGATGTTTTTTCTGGAGAGAAGTGGCTTCTTTGCTGCCCTCCTTGAGACCAGGCCTTGCTCCAAGAGTCTCCGCCTCACAGTGCGTGCAGATGCACTCACACCTGCCTGCTGCCATTCCTCAGCAAGCTCTGCACTGCTGGTAGCCCGATCCCGCAGCTGAAACACTTTTAAGAGACGGTTCTGCCGCTTGCTGGTCTTTCTTGGGTGCCCTGGAGCCTTTTTGGCACCAATGGAACCTCTCTCCTTGAAGTTCTTGATGATGCGATAGATTGTTGACTGAGGTGCAGTCTTTCTAGCTGCAATACTCTTCCCAGTTAGGCCATTTTTGTGCAGTGCAATGATGACTGCACGTGTTTCTTTAGAGATAACCATGGTTAACAGAAGAGAAACAATGATGGCAAGCACCAGCCTCCTTTTAAAGTGTCCAGTGGTGTCATTCTTACTTAATCATGACAGATTGATCTCCAGCCCTGTCCTCATCAACACCCACACCTGTGTTAATGGAGCAATCACTGAAACGATGTTAGGTGGTCCTTTTAAGGCAGGGCTGCAATGATGTTGAAATGTGTTTTGGGGGATAAAGTTCATTTTCTAGGCAAATATTGACTTTGCAAGTAATTGCTGTTAAGCTGATCACTCTTTATAACATTCTGGAGTATATGCAAATTGCCATTAGAAAAACTGAAGCAGTAGACTTTGTAAAAATTAATATTTGTATCATTCTCAAAACTTTTGGCCATGACTGTAATATACTTTATTAACCTATCTAACTTCCTTTTGATAGAAAACAGGCTGTAAAGTTTCCACTAGTAATAACTAAGCATTGCCTATACTCAATGCAGTATGTAGAGCTGAAGCATTTACCAAAGTGGGGGTTGTTATTTCAAATGGCTGTATCTCTGGTTGTATACCATCTAGAAATTGGTTCTGGTATCTAAAGAAAGCAAAGATTCTCAGATTGAAGTATTAGCTATAAAAGAACTAGAGATATTAATAGTTAAAAACACAGTGAGGAAAGTTTAAATTCTTGACTTTAAATAGTTCTATCTCAGGTTCTTTTACAGCTAGTACTGCAATCATGGCAGCATATGAAAGCTGAAAATCTCAGCTTTCTTGCAATACCATTTTCCTATGTTGTACAAAACGGGAGATACAGCTGTTTGAAGTGACCATCGCCTCTTTGGTAAATGCTTCAATTCTACATACTGACAATATAATTGTATTCTGACTGTATACAGACTTTTATAGTAACAGGGTTACAGACTTTAACCTAGTTAGAGGGTTGCGAGGGAGAATGTTATAGCCTGTTTAATATTAAATAGGACGTTAGATAGGTTAATTACGTTTATTACAAAAATGTTCATCAAACACCCCATGACACAATAGCAAAGCAAATAAAATAAAATGAGACTTACAATTTAAAGCGGATCACAAGAGACCCCATTGACTATAATGAGGTTGTCGGATATCCATTGTTTTTGCCATCACATCGCTGGACGAAAAAGTTGTTCTTACAGGACTTTTTCGTACGGAATTTTAGATGGGCTATGCACCAGAGGCTCCAAATGGAACCTCCAATGTAGATGTGAATGTAGCCTCACTATGACAGACTGGACAGTGTCTAATATATATTACTGTTTTTATTTCTGGGATAACACTTAGGCTTACCATACACATTAAGTCGCAAGAATAGCGAAACACCTAGAAGTAACAGGCAGATAACACAAGCAATATAGAATTATCGGAGTTAGAGATAACATTGAAGATATAGTAAGGCTGTTTTTTCAAATTTTTTTTTAGTCAGCACAATAAATCCAACGACCATTGTGACCCAGAGTTCTTCAACAAGTAAGTTAAAAAAAAAAAAAATGATATAGTTTATAAAGAAGTGTCTTAATTTTATGAAATAGCAAAATGAAGTGAATAAACAAAATAGAAATCTAAATCAAGTTGGTATTTGGTGTGATCGCCCTTTGTCTTCAAACCAACATCAATTCTTCTCGGTACACTTGCAGACAGTTTTTGAAGGAACTCAGCAGTGAGGTTGTTGCAGACATCTTGGAGAACTAAGCACAGATCTTCTCGTGTGGATGCTCAATTCATTCTGTCTCTTCATGTAATCCCAAACAGAGTCGATGATATTGGCTCTGTGGGGGTCATATCACGTTCGGGACTCCTCCTCCAAAGGGTGGTCACACCAAATATTGATTTGATTTAGATTTTTTGTTTACTCACAATTTTGTAAGTGTCTAAAATAAACTATTTACACTATTATTATTACTATTATTTAGATTATTTGTTTACTCACCTAATTTTGCAAATGTCTAAAATTAACACTATTATTATTATCACTATTTTTTTTTTTTTAAAGCATTCTTACTTTGAAACATTCTTGTCACACCTGCCTGAAATTTTTGCACAGTACTATACATATATAAGAAAAAAAAAGATGCAAGGTAAAGCTACTATCTCAAGGATAAGCCAATTTAACAAGAAACTTATAGGTTGTCTTTTTGCCCTATGGCTCTATTTGCTGATATATTATAGGGATAGTTCAGGACTAGAATGAATTTTGTTTTTAGGAACAGTTACATGTAGGTCCAGATGAGCTACGTATTGCAGCTCATCCCCATTCAAGTGATTGCATCTGAAGTACTAGACACAATCCATGGACAGACGTCACTCTTCTGGAGATATCATCTACGTAGTATTTATCAAACCTGACAACGGTAGTTCTATATTCCCAAAATGAAATACGCTGTTGATGTTGAAATATTGCGTTATATCCAAAGTTAAAGCAAAACAACAAGCACATTTCCAAAACTAGTATCATGTAACATATCAGGGCAGGTAATGCTTTCACTCTGGTTTGTAAAATGTAAACCATAGGACCACAGGAAATAACAAAATGCATATTACTGGTCTTGGCAAGAAAAGTTAGCAAAATGACAGCCCCTACTCTGCATCTATTGGCTGAAGCTGCACCTCACAGACTTCCTACTTTAATATATGCTATGTCTTCTTTGTTCCCTCATAGCTTGCGTTTATGAAAAAGTATGCCAATGGACGCATTGGTTTGATGTCAGTAAGCCAGAAGATGATCCGAATAGTGGTGATTATGAAACATACGATGAGATAAGAAAGCACCATGACTTCTGTGAAACCCCAGAGCAGATTCAGTGCAGAGCCGTAAATGCTCCCCATGTCAGCTTGGAGGACTTAAAACAGGTTGCACATTGTAATGTGTCATATGGACTGATCTGTAGGAACAGCGAGCAGAAGCCAGATGACAACCTTTGGCAAAAGTGTTTTAACTATGAAATTCGGATGGAATGTTGTCAGTGGCTATGTCCCGAATCAACTCCATTAACCACAACTCCTATTGTCATCAATACTACTACACTGCTAGATACAACAACCACAACTCTAGAAACAACTACAGGACCAACAACAATGTCATCATCCAGCACATCAGAAGTGACAACTCCAGGTAACGATTGGTTTAGTTACTACAACTAATTTCTAAGACTATGTTTTGTATATAGAATCATATAGTATCTACACAGCTAACACCTTGCTGCAACAACTTGGATCGTAAATCTAGTCTGATCCATTAACTCCTTAGTATTTAATGGATTTGACAAAATCACCCACATCGGCATCCCATTGTAAAAATGAAATCCATAAGAAAATGGAGCAATCACGGCCGTCAGGGAACACAATGCTGCTGTATATGGGGAGTTATATATACCTCTGATGAGCTGGCATTGTAATATGCCAGTAGAAACGCGTCAGGTAGAGGGAACTACTTTGTTTTATGGGGAGGAGATTGTAATGTAAGCTCTCCTCAGGGAATGGGGCTGCATAGAGTGAGCTGTGGGTGTAAGGTCAGCTTGCAGTCAGCTGATGCAGGTGGTGAATGCACTATTAGAGTCCCACCTGGCTGGCTAACAGCAATTGTGGTTTCTGCAGATTTTATAGCTTGCAGTAGAAGTCAGTGAATAATTTAAGCTAGCGTCACAGAGGATCCTACTGCTGGATAGTATCAAAAGCCAGGTGGTGAACAAAATATCAAAGTCCCACTGCTTTGCTCAGTTTAATATTGGGTTTCTGCAGACTCCAATAGTGCTGGATAGGTGCTTTGTGGTCAGTGGGCTGGTGGCTACTTGCTATGGGCTCCAGTTCTACTTTGCGGGGTGATCTTTTTATATAACAACAAAGGGGAACTAATAGGGGTTGACATTATATCCTCCCCATATTTTTACCTGCTATACTGAGAGCACCCCAACAGATCTAATTTTCCTCTAGTGAGATCGGTCGGGGCTTTGGCTGTGAATTGCGGACTCTGTATTGTGGTAGGGGTATTAAAACAACAACCCCCCCCCTTGGCAGAGCTGGAGCTAGGCCATTGTTATCCTGCAATGTATACTCACCTAAATGAGGGAAAGCTAAGATATTGGCCACGTATTGCTCACCACGATCAGGATAGGAATATGTAGTAACATATTATTCCACCTAGGCCCTATAAGAGACGACAGCTCCCACTTAGCAGCTCCATTCCATGTATTTTAAACTCATCACTGGGTTTTTACATGGGTGTGATGTGTTTCTCTATTGTTGTTAATATTTTTTATCAGTTCGAATAAAAGATAGATTTTAGTGTACTTTCTCAGTATGTCACACAGAATGTGAAATGTGCCATTTTGAAATACAAAATGGTCCAGCAAATAATAATCATTAATATGTGAAAGAAAAATGGTTATGGTTTTTGGAAGATGGGGAAGAAAAAACAAAAATGTGAAAATGAAATTCTTGGTCATTAAGGGATTAAGTGATTAATATTGTTATGGACTGTAAAAGGGATGTATATTGAAGACACATGGAATTAAGAAGTTATGCAATTTTGTTTTGTACCAGATTGTACACCTGTCTGTTCCTGGTCAGAATGGTTCAGTGTGAGCTATCCCACATTGGCATCTGGTGGCGATTATGAAACTTATGAAAACATCAGGAATGCGGGATATGATATTTGTGACAGCCCGCTAAATATTTCCTGCAGAGCCAAACGTTGGCCCAAAAAGAAAATATATGATTTGAGGCAGGACGTGATCTGTGATGTCTCCTATGGGCTTACCTGTGACAACACAAAACAACGCAACTTGCCTTTGTGTTTCGACTACAAGATTCAGGTGTACTGCTGTAAAGTATCTGATCATTGTTCATCTACTTCTCCAAAAACCTCCGTACCAAATGAAACCACCCAAACTCCAGCAAGCATCACAACTACCCGCTATACAACTGAGACAACTGTACCAACAATTCTAACATCACAACTTCCATCCACTACCAACTCAACGACCATGACCATGGTATCCTCTACCAACCCACTGCTTGAAACAACCTTTACACCTACACCTAGCCCAACTCTCAAAAGTGAAACCTCTGCAGAAAGTAAGTGGAGATCAGATCATACAATATAGCATTTACATTTAGAATTTTAGTGATTGAAATTCATTTTATATTTTTTTTCTTTTCTTTTTTTTGCAGCACAACGCTGTACACCGATCTGTTTATGGTCAGACTGGATTAGTGTAAATTACCCTACCTATGAAACTGGAGGGGACTATGAAACGTACCAAAATATTAGAAATTCTGGATATGATATTTGCGAAAAGCCATTGAACATTTCTTGTAGAGCAAGACGTTGGCCACACAAAGCATTACATGAGCTGCTTCAGAAGGTGACTTGTGATGTCTCCTATGGACTTATCTGTAATAACAAAGAACAGTCGGGTGCACCTATCTGTTTAAACTATGAGATCAGTGTCTACTGTTGCAGAGTGCCGGATACATGCTTACATACATCCCCTCAAACCTCACAACAAAAGTCTAGCACTCCAGTGATCACTTTTCCTGGCAGTGCTGGGACAAAAGCAACCACAACATGGACTACAACAGAGACCACAAAGTTCAGTGAAACAAGTTTTCGTACATCTAGCTCCACTCCGTTAAAAGAGCAATTCACATCTACACATGTGATCCCTACTACTACACGTAAGTAGAGAATAAGGCTATGTTCACATCTACGTTGGAGACTCCGTCACAGCGTGAGTCCTAAATCACCGGAAAGAAAAGTCCTGCAAGTCCATCTTTTTGTATAGCAGTTTCAGTTTTAAAGAATGGGGACTCAACGGATCACATTATAGTTAATGGGGTCCTTCAGGCTCCTACGATGGACCAGAACAACAGAAAGGCAGATACTAGTGTGAACCTAGCGTAAACTCTAAAACCTCTATTATATCAAAAGCCAATAGTTACAGAAGTGCCCACCCTTACCTTATCTCTAAATTGGTCAAAGACTTCAAATTCTCAGTTCAATCCAATACTTTGACAAAATATAAGAAATATATGAAACATATAAGATAAACATCTTGTGATAGAGTATTGTCAAATCTATGTTTATTAAGAGCTGTTCATCTTATGCCACACATCTCAAGATATCTTGAGCCAAGAAGAAATGTAAAGGAAGGACACATCTGTATTTCTTATATAAAGTGCAAGGTAGCATGCCCTCTTAAAAATCAATTATGTGAAAAATTGTTCCAGGAAATGGTGAAGGTGTACATCTCTTCATTTTTAAGTGATCCCCAACAGCTTGTACCAACAAGGGTAAACATACACCAAAGGCAATTTATGTGGCTATTGTAGGGCCTGATGAGAGAGGATTCAACTGGTTGGTCCTATGTATTGGTACCATGTGATGAGAATATGTATGGGGGTCTCCTCTTAGAAAGGAACTGGGTGATGGAAAGGGCATGAAGAAAATAATGGGTGAAAGAACACAGCATTTTAACCTTTATTTGATATTTGCTATAGGGTCCTCTCTTCTTTGTATGCCACTAAGAATTAAAGTAGAACACCAACTGAACCCTTTTATTATGGGCAGTTGGGTCATGTGATCCCAGTCTGACCACCAGTCCATGGCTTTCTTTCTTGCATGGAGAGAGGTCAGTGTCTCCTATGTGGCTGACCTCTTGTGAACTACCGGATAACAGGCTGGCTTGAGAAAGGCCCCATTGAGCAAGACTGAAATGTTATGTGCGTGAATAAAGTATCCACAATTCTTTCTATACTAAAGTTGAAGTGCTGCCTAATCTTTGTATAATATATATATATATATATATATATATATATATATATATATATATAAAAATGCACCACAAGCCTCACCCACCACTTTGTGCAAATGTGGGCAGAACAGGGAGGGATCAGGGCGGGTTGAGGCAGATCTGTTTATAATAGATCTATTATAACTTACTCCAGTTTTCTGAGTTAGAGTGGAAATATACACCAGTTCCTACCTGGCTTAGATTTCCATTTTGGTGCGGGGACATCCAATAGATTTATGATGAGTTTGCTGCCTATTCATAAAAACTCCCATTCCCAGTGCCAGTCGGGACGTTTATTAAGACTGGCGTACAATGTACCAGTCCGGATAAATTTACCCATTGTATGTGTATTTGCACTTTTTCGCTTATGTACATGTATCTTTTTTAGTTCTATATTATACCATTATTATATATGTGCTATATCATGTGTATTATTATTTGCCACATAATAATAATGGCTCTGTATAAATCAGAATATTTTAGAAATAATTTTTTAGTAAGAAAAATAGGAATATTTTAGTTTTAATAATTACCATTGAGTAAAGTATTTTATTTTTAGTAAAGTAGCAGTAAATCACCTAATATAGTATTGTTTATCATTCTTTCAAGTATTCAGAATTGTCATCTTTTTTTTTCCCTACTTACAGCCTTTGACATAAATATTAAGACGCCACAGAGTACAACTTGGAATTTACCACAAGGTAGATATAAAGGAGTTAAATTACATGAATAAAATATATATTACAGAATTGGACGCAGGCTTTAAGATACTTGAAGTTTTTGGGAAAGTGGTTATGTGCATTACAGATGAAGCTGTGCAGTCTAAAGCTAAATTTGCAATTTTGCACAATAATATACTGTACAATATCAACATTGCAAGGCCTGCAGATAGGTGTTATCTTAATGTATCTGAGTGTTATATTATAGTTAATAACATGGTATATATCAGTGATGGAAAATCTTTAGGAGGGTACCCAAACTGCAAACCAAAACCCACAACATGAAAATTTAACCTTAATACTGAGGTTTTATTTTGAAAAAAAAAAAAAAAAAACAACTCCTACAATAACATCTTTTGTCTTAAAAGAAAAACACATAGTGGGCCCCCACCCAGTATAATATGCTCCAAAGTGGGTCCCCAGATAGTATAATATGCTCCACAGTGGGTCCCCACACAGTATAATATGCTCCAAAGTGGGCCCCCACCCAATATAATATGCTCCACAGTGGGCCCCCAAACAGCATAATACCTTACTTCCCATGAAGAGCAGCCAGGCGACCTCCTTCTTCCACCACAGTGCAGGTGCAGATGAATGACGTCATTGCACCTGCGTCGGGGCAGAGTTCACACTCTTCTGTCAGTGTAAACCGCAGACCTGCAGTCTACACTGACAGTTTTCAGCTGTATGTGAATTTGCACATACAGCTGAAAGAAACGTTCGCTCGCTAATGGGAATCTGTGATTAGTGAGTGATCGGGAAGGCTGGATGGGGCGACAACGCGCGTGCCAATAGAGAGGGATCTGAGTGCCCCCTCTGGCACATGTGCCATAGGGTCGACACCACGGGTATATATCATGGTTTGTAATTATATTACAATTGTATCATAATTACTGAGTGCTGACTTTTCTGGTTTGCTCTTAGTATATGCTATATACTGCAGCTAAGTGTTTTATTGTTACAGTTCACACTACTGAAATAAGAACTAAGGCAACCACCATAACATCTCCCACTAGTACAATATCCACAGAACCTGAATCCACACCACCCACAACTAATGAAGCTCTATTTACTACCATTTTACCATCTCCTACTACTACATCCATCACAATCTCACCAACTCCTCCTCCCGCTAATACCTCTTTTACACCATCTACCACTTCCACCACAACCTCCACTACTGCTCCTTCTAGTACAAGTACAGTACTTCATACTGCTCAACAAATAATCACCACCAGAGGTAGCCTGACTAGCTCCACCACAACTACACCTAAAACATCTGAATTAACATCATCCACTACAAGTTCTACTACTACACCTATCACTAGTGTGAATAGAGTAGTATTCACAACTGATAAAACATCATTGACTACTGAAGGTTATAGAATCCCCTCTACTACATCTACGCTAACCACAAATATTGAGTTGACCTCCAGTGCTTCACCGACATCCTCAACTACGAGTAAGGGTACATATCCACCTACCAACTCTGTGCCAATCACAACAGAAGCTACTGTTACTGGTACCACATCTCCCTATACCACAGGTCAAGTTACAAGAACCAGTGAACCTGCTAAGGCGACTACTACTAGTTCTACCACATCACCCCTTGCCTCAAGTAAAAGCACATCTACTTCTGCACCAACTGAATTGATGCAAACATCAATCACTCAAGTTGCTACTGCAACCAGTAATATATATCCTACTATTACTACCACTACTAGTAGAACTACAAGAATACATACACCTGAATCTAATACTACTGCCTATCCTAGTACAACAGTCACTCTTTCTGAATCTGTTCCAGCCTCAGCCACTGTTACTTCTTACTCTACCACCAGTCTTCCTATTACATATAAAACCACTAAGGTATATACAACTAGTGAATTTGCAGAAATGTCTCCTACCAATACATCTATTTCAACAAGCAAAATGACTACAAAATACATAAGCACTGCATCTTCTAGACCATACATGAGTACTCAGCCCACAGCTACTAATATAACACACAATCCTATGAAAACTATACCAACCTCAACCTCTGAGCCTTCTTCAAGACTACAGACAGAAGTTACTTCAACTGGAAGCTCCCAACTTACTACATCAGAAAGTATTAGCCATGCACCTTCTTTAACAGGTAAGTTAACTTAAAGTCGGTCACACACTTCTGACCAATCTGAACACTCATTTGGCTGACACCTATGCTATTCCTCTTCACCTCCACAATACACATACATGCTCGAATTGGTCATATGGAACTTCAGCATGGCTGACCCTGCCATAACATAAGCGGGGAGAGTCAGGAGGTTCCCACGCACACGGTCAGCTGGTCCCACTGAAATTGGTTGTTTTGGTGAACATTATTCTAATGTGAATGGCCTCCCTAAGGCCCGGTTCACATCTGCGTTCAAGCAGCACTTTTCTCTCTGCATGTTTCGTGCGGAAACTGAGTGGAAACCACATGGACCCCATTATAGTCTATGGGGTCCGCAGGTTTCCCAGGTAAACTGCTTTTTTATTCCGATAGGTTTCCATTCGGGGGTCCCCAAGCGGACTCAACGAACGGAAACCCGAACGCAGAGGTGAACCGGGCCTGATCCATAATGTGTTGGTAAACATGTCTTTCAGAATTGGATGTTGAATGTTTTTGAACATTTCTATTACATATTTTTGTGTATCTGGATTACCTTCACACTGTAAAGCTATAAAATAAGTTGCAATGTCATAAAGACAAATAAAATCAATTGTAAAATGTTGAAAACTTGGAATCTATAAAATATCTTAAATTATTTATGTGTATATTATTCCTATTTGACAGAGATCACTACATCATCTATGACTACGACTACTACTAGTCTGAAGACAACAGAGTCAGACACATCTTTTATTAGCAGCACTACAGGCGATTTGTCTCCAGCTACAACTCCAGTTATGACTTCTCTTGTATCCAGTACTGCAAAAGAGACAAGCCACTCATCTGCTACAATGTGTGCCTGTGTAGATCATGGAACCTCATATTTCCCAGGTAACCATGAATATCCCCAGACGGTGTCATATGAATGGTGTTAGCTTACTAGTTACAATATATTATACTCTATATTTCTTTACATGTCATTGGATGGACCGCTTCTACAGACTTTCAGCCATAAAATTCTACCTACTAAAAGGTTAGGTGGATAACACAGATTTTTGCATTATTTGGTATCCAGCCAAGTGGTGGGATATATAAGCAAGTGAACAGTCAATTCTTGATCATGATGAGTTGGAAGCATAAGAATAAGGATTTCATTGATTTTGACTAGGTCTAAAATTGTGATAGTTAAACAATTGGGTGCAATATGACAGCATACAGGTCCTGGGGGTTGCTTCTAGTATACAGTGGTTGGTCCCTACCAAAAGTTGGATAACCAGAGAACTGGCATCAGGGTCATAAGCACTCAAGGTTCTGACTTCTAAATTGGCATCTAAATTCACCAGATTTGATTGAGTATCTGTGAAATGTGTGATGCCAATGTCTTGGCGGCAGATACCACAGAGTACTTTCAGATATTTTGTGAAGTACATGATTCGATGGACCACATGGGTCAGAGTAGTGACCAACCCAATATTAGGAAGATTGTTTTATTCTTATGACTGATTGGGTCATGTTTGGGCCACTGACTATTAAATGTATGTTTAATAAATCCCAGGAGAAATAATCAGTCAAGCAACCAATGAAACCTGGTGCTACAAAGTCATTTGTAGCTTGGAATGTAAAATTGAAGTGAAGAACTTCCTTTGCTCTACATCTTCTCCAACAAGTACCTTGATGCCATCATTGACAACAACATCATATACTTCACCAACTTTCACTAGCACATCATCACAGACAACTCATATGGTCTCATTAACAACTGAGAAACGTGGTTGTTCATTTGAGCAGTTTCGAGAGGTGAGTGACTTATTTATCATTGTTTTTTTGCAATTTATTCTGCAGCATTTTCTAAAGACACAGTACATTAAATTTTTTAATCAAGTTTTCTGTTAAACATATTTTTAAAGAATTTTGTTGGAATTCCAAAATTTTAAGGATTTTTTTTTGAAATATGGAAACTAAAATGGAAAATTAAGATCAACCACCAAAAATTCTTAAATAATATGTTTGAAATAAAAGCATGTTCTTAACAAAAGGTCATTTTCTGGCAACACATTCCCTTTATAGCTCTTAGGCCGCTCCCCTGTCTTCTCTATGGTTTTTCCTCTTTTCTCTGTTTTCTAGATGCTATTGCTGTCCCTCGATGGCACATTATATCTGTTCTTTTTTTTATGTTTGTGGGAGATGAGGTCATTCATTTTCGGGATGTCCCTTGTTGCCTACACTAGTTACATTTGTGTCATGCCATTGTTACAGACTTCATGACTAGTTAACCTCACCATGTTATTCTGGTTTATTTTCTGTCCCTGTTGAAAACTTTCTCAATAAAAATGTTTTACACATAAAGCTCCTAGGCCCCAATTCCATATTTTTAGAAGGTCCATCCAACATTCATGTGTCTTTCATAGTACTGGGCACCTTATATAGGACAGATTGGCCTTTCAGGTCCCCTTAGTCAGCGGCGCCCAGCAACTGCATCCTCTACACCCCTTTCGAGTTACTTGGCTAGTTTTATATTTTACATTGTAGAACCACTCTAGAAATTGTCTGAATTCATTGTAGTACTTTTACATTTTAGAGGGAAAACTATTACACTATATGGGCACTGTTTGACTTTATACAGGCATTGTTTGACACTATCTTGCAAAAAAGAGTGCTGTATGGCACTATCTCAGAAATGTTTGTACTATTTATCTGGATAATTTTGGCACTATTTATATATGGAGACATATCAGCCTAGAGGCTTTAATTAAACAAGGGGTAGTATAATAGGCACATCATACACTGTGTGGGTACTATTTGGCTTTGTGTGTATCTGGGAACATTGTATTGCTCTGAGAAATGTCATATGCATTGGACACTAATAGGGCTAAATTACTGAAGGTCCTCAGAATCTGGACCAGTTTGTTCTTTTTCTACATTTATCTTGAGAGGATCTTTGTTATTTTTGTTTTTCCAGCCCAATGAAACATGGATGCTGAAAAACTGCACCATGGCCAAATGTCTGGAAGACCACACAGTAGAGATTACAGAACTAAAGTGTGAGCCTCCACCTGTGATCACATGTGCCAATGGGTACCCACCCATATCTGTACTGGATGATGACCAATGCTGCTGGCACTGGGAGTGTGACTGTGAGTATGTTCATATAGCACTACCAATAGATTATTCTTTACATGAAACCACTTCTTGTAGGTTGTACAGCTTAGAGATTTTATTCGGCAATGGTCACCCATTACAGATGTCAATTTCATAATGCAGGTGTGTGTTCTGGCTGGGGCGATCCTCACTACAAGACATTTGATGGTACCTACTACACGTTTCAAGGCAGCTGCACTTATACTCTAGTGGAAGAGATAGTAAAGAAGAATAACCTGACAATATACATAGATAACTATGACTGTGGAACACATGATTTGGTTTCCTGCCCTCGCAACATTACTATTGTCCATAATACTCAAGAAATCCAACTTGCAGTTGAGGGTTTAAAAGACCCCAGTATACAGGTAAAAGGTGTTCTAGTGGCCCTATCACTGCCTTCAGCAGTACCCTCCACAAACTACCATAAGCGAAATTGTACACAATTTAATATCTTCTTTGTATCTCTTTCTGTAGGTGGTTGTAAATGGAGAAATTGTTGGTACTCCATATAAGAAATATGGGACTGAGATTTATACTCTGGGCATCGATTATGTGGTGGAAATACCAGAACTGGGAGTTAATATTACATACAATGGTGGGACTTTCTATATAAAACTGCCTTATTCCCTTTTTGGTCATAATACACAAGGACAATGTGGTGAGTTCTGTAAAATGTTAAGAAGCTGGTACGGCAACACAATGTCAGGAGATGTTAAAAAGATTCAAAATGCAGATCCTCTTAGAGGAAAGGCATGTATATGTAGAGGGTAGTTTCTTGCATGGGAACTGCACAAGCAGCCATCATGAAGCTACCTGCCTGTGAACCACCGTGGATCTCTGGAATGTGGGAGGTGGGGGTACTAAGTCAGTATTACTTGCATGGGGCTGTGGTGGCAGCATTCTTTTCTGATAAAGGTATAGGTGTGTCCACCTTTATTTTCAAATTTGGTTACAGGATTTAATTTCTCATTAAACTAATACAATAAACTTTGGTTTCTCATGAAGCCAATACATTATTGTGAAAACCAAACAATTTCCTTACTCAGGTGCCTGTGTTTACATTAGTTTTCTGGCTCTGTGTTCTCAAAATTTACTCTCAGTACTATGACCGACTCCCTCTACTCAATGGACCTGTGTCCTGAGTAGAGAGGAGTGACTGACATTAGTGAGAGTTTGGGTGGCTGACTGGGAGAGTCTGGGAGAGACTGAAGAACAAGAGTTCTGGCCTCCCCAGTTTCCCTCTGCAAATGTAGTAAACGGGGCTTCAAGGGACTGGGGTGTGTATATTGGTAATAAAGATTAAACAGGGCAGGAAATACACTGGTAAACATTATTATTGCCTGGAAAACCCATTTAATACTGCCTCTATGCTTCTTATATTATTATTGACCTCTTATATTTATACCGCCCCCCAAATATCTTTCATGTTTGTAGCCTGATATATATCCTGACCAGGGAGGTATAGCTAACAGATGTAAGTTATACAAATCTCTCCAAAGAAGACTGATGGCTCGATTTTCATAATACAGGCACATGCAATAACAACCAGGCAGATGACTGCAGGACACGTGATGGTACCATTGTATCAAACTGTAAAATCATGGCTAGTTCCTGGATCATAGAAGACCCCGTAAAACCTCATTGTGGTCAGACAAAGACTACAGTACCCCCTGAAGTGACTTCCTCTTCTCCCACCTGCCAACCATCACCACTTTGCAACCTCATTATGGGACAGTAAGCATTATCCTCCATATGATCAGTTTGTCTGTGTTTGTCTCATAGACTCAATAACTATTGGTGCCTTTCTGTATTCTATTTATGAAGGACATTCGAGAAATGCCACAAGATTGTGCCACCACATGATTATTATGAGGCCTGTGTATATGATAGCTGCCATGTTTCAAGATCTCAGATTGAATGTTCCAGCTTGCAGCATTATGCTCATCTCTGTGCGGATAAAGGAATTTGTATTGACTGGAGAAGTAAAGTCCCACAATGCTGTAAGTTCCTCAGTTGACCGGGAAGCCCTATAGCTAGATCCATGTAAAAAATATGCAGGTCATATTTTTATTTTATTGAAAATCTACTAAATCAATGTTATTCCTTCAATTTTAGACATGCCCTGCCCCTCGTCCAAGGTCTATAATGCCTGTGGTTCAGCTAAACCAAGAACATGTGAAACCACGTAAGACCTACAACTCTGTGCTATGTATTACAGTTTGCTTTCTATAGACTTTAAAGGCAAAAAACTGAATAACCACACTGTAAATTTCATGTATACAATCCATGGTTTATTATTAAACTGAATCTGTCATTACATTCATGCTGCCCTATCTGACAGGAGATAACTATATGGTGTGCAAAGATATCAATGCCACCTGGGCTCTGATGTCTAATGGTGTCCAAAAGTTAGTACAGCCTTATAAGCAGCACAAGGTAGTTGGGATGGCTCTGAAACAGATTTCGCATTATGGCCCCGAAGCTTCAAGTTATGTCTCTGAATATAGGTACAGGTCTAGGAGTAGAGAGATACTCATATAGAGGGAGATCTTTGAACTGCTGGAAGGACGGTGGGTGGAGGGGGCAGAGACAAATACCCCTCAACACACATGTCCTAAAGGACTGGCGCTTTTTCCAAATCAGTGTCAAAGCCTGGGGGTGAAGAGATCCAAATATGTGTCAAAGCTAAGTACTCATTTTAAGTCTTACCATAGATTATAACAAGGCCTGAGACCGCACAGTACACTTTGAGGACATATGGGATGAAGCAAATAAATACTGTACCCCTCCTCTAGTGAAAGATTGAGATATTTTTACAAAAGCTCTTTTATCTATCTAACTATCTATCTATCTATCTATCTATCTTACATGCTTCCATTGTGTTTCAGCCCAGAAGCACATATAATGGTAAAAGATGAACATTTAGTTGAAGGATGTTTCTGCCCTCAGGGCACCATACAGTTCAGCCCAGCTGTGGACATATGTGTACCTACCTGTGGTAAGAACTGACCGGTCACAAGTTATTTTTTTGTAAATTGATGAACAGCATAATGAAGAATTCTATTCATGGTTCTCATTATTCATGGGTTCCTAAATTATATAAAAAGAGGCTAATGCTCCAGACCACATAGATAATGTAAAAAACCTTTTCTATACTAGGTTTATTAACACTTGAGACACATTACAGTAGTATTATCTGTAGTATTTATATACATTTCTATATTGCCAACAAGCTTAGGGTGAGCAGTCATAAAATAACCCAAAAAGCCCAAGGCCTTCTTGTACAGATGTTACTACATTTATTTGCCCCTGTTCTATTGCACGATTTTCTGACATGATAAACATCTTTGCCATTCCCTTTGTAATTAAAGGGGTTTTCCAAAATTCTGAAGTGCTGTAGCCTATTTACTGTATACCAGGCACAACATAATAAATTACATAGCAAGGACATAATATATGAATGGGACTGTGCTGCATTGACCAAGTGCCTCAATCAGCTGATCAGCAGGGAGCCAGATGTTGGAACCCATCAATCTAATATTGATGACCTATACGAAGGAAGGGCCATCAAAGTAAAAATCTGTGAATAGATAATAACCTGTAGCATTGTCTTGATATTTATAATGTGCTTTCTTTTAGGATGTGTTAGTCCTGATAACGTGCCACGAAAGGTATGTCCATTTTCTGATTTATTGTGTAATATATTAACACAATGATTTATATACCGTACAGGAAGGACACAAGAGCTCAGATTCTTCAGATTACCTTCTTTTATATTTAGCAGTGTTTCCTGCGGAATATTGACTATTGCTATTACTTGTACGCCCTCTTTAAAATACCTTTGGGTTGAATTATTTATAGTAGTATTACGAACATTGTCCCCTTATACATTTCCCCTTCGGTAGCTACAGCAATTGAACTGGACTATTACATGGCAGCCACACAAATGGATGGTTGACAAAGTATTACATGGTAGCACAGTGTCGGAGATCAGTAGAAGTCACTGCTATGACTCAGAGAGGAGTAACTAGAACAAGACACTGCCCTCTAATACATTTATTTGTCCTAATAGAACATATTAAAATGATTCTTTGGTATTTCCTATATTTTGTCAAAAGTGGAAATATTCTAAACACAAGTAGATCTGTATATGATAGAACCAGAGTTGTACATTGAGTGCAGCATTACCATGGTGGGACAAGTGGCAACAAGCCTTGGCCAGGCTATTTACAGACCGTCAATCTCGTGACTCTTTGTAAAGATAAGCCTAGCTATGACTCTTTAAACAGCTTCTTTTTCTTTACATTCTTCCATATTTCATTAAATGTCTACAGATAAGTGGACTTAATGAGGTTTTCCAGGACTTATATATTGATGAGGTATCCTTAGGCTAGATCATCACTATGTATTTGGGGTCTCACACCTGGAACCCCTCCCGATCAGCTGTGTAAACAGTCCATGGTGCTCACAGACGCTGCTTCTTCTTTCCAGCGACGATGATATCATGTTCATTGATCACATGCCACAGCAGCGTCTCAGTGCCATTCAGCGCTGCTGCTTCTTCAAACAGTTGATCTTTGGGGGTCCTGGGTGCCGGATCACATTTTGATGACCTATCCTAAGGAGACATTATCAATATATAAACCCTGGAAAACCGCTTTAAAGAAGTTGCCCCATCTGAACAAACCCTTTTCTAAATAAGGTCCTGCTGATGACCAGCTGATCATTGTGGTCCAAAAGCTGAAACCCCCAGAGATCAGTTGCACATTTCGCCTGTATTGACTGCCATGTAAGACACAGACCCAATAGTCTATCAATGTAGGGCGGGCTTGTAGAAAAGGGGGTCTCAGCAGGAAATTTACTTCTAATCAGCTAAATCCATCTTGGATTATTTGTGAATACTTGGTTGCTATGCTACTTTACATGTTTTGGTCTATTTACATCTATTTTTGTGCATGGTGCCCTTATAAGGTGCTTATTTTTGGAATTTTAGGTTGCGAAATTTTAAAAAATTACTGACTTATTTCTGTGCAGTTTGGAGAGAAATTTCAATTTGGATGCCAGGACTGCACTTGCATTGAAGGTGGTCGTGGAATCATTTGTCAAAAACACCATTGCGAGAAGATGACTAAAGTACAGTGTAACTTAGAAGGTTTCTACCCTGAAGTCCAGATCAACCCTACTGACCCCTGCTGCAAAGAGAATGTGTGCAGTAAGTACAGCTAGTTTTTTAATGTATCTGCCTGTCACATGCACAATGTGTTATGCATTACAATTTACAGGGTTTTTAAAGATTTCTAATTGATAACATATCCTATTGACTGATTGTGTAATGTGTGATTGGTGAAGTCCACTGTGGCCTCTGAGCTACACCGAATGTATGTGAGGCCTGGTTCACATCTCCATTTGGGTTTCAATTCGGGGAGACAGCTTGGGGACCCCCCCTGAACGGAAACATATACACATAAAAAAGTGGTTTACCAGGGAAACCCGTGGACCCCATAGACTATAATGGGGTCTGTGTGGTTTCCTCTCGGTTTCCGCATGAAGAAAGTGGACAGGAAACTGCTGCAACCAGCACTTTCCTCTCCACATGTTTCGTGCGGAAACCGAGAGGAAACCACACGGACCCCATTATAGTCTATGGGGTCCACGGGTTTACAGGTAAACCGCTTTTTTATGCATATAGGTTTCCATTTGGGGGGTCCCCAAACGGACTCCCTGAACTGAAACCCGAACGCAGATGTGAATCGGGCCTTAGCTGGAAGTAAGGAACAGGAAAAGGTATGCAATTGCAGGATCAGACAGGGTTTGTTTGTTGTCTGTTACCATGAAAATACATAGGTTTGCATAGAATCTGTGCACACAAAACAACACAAAATTTTCAAGCAAATTTGGAACACTAAAAAATGGTGCAATTTTTTAGGCTTCCTATAAACCTTAGAGGGAACACTAATGAAATTACTCGATCATAAGAATGAATAGGCCATGGATCTGCGCTACAGATGCTTTAAAGTTTTGCTAGATATAATACCACTCTTGTCCATATGTTTTGCCTGGTTGAATGGTTCGGAACACCTGAGTGATTTCCTAAAAGAGTAGCACTGCCTACGTATTTTGAAGGAGTCAAATACTCCAATGAGCAAGATTATCATGATGCTGCTTTCTTTCTGTTTTTGCTAAGTAGAGTATCTAAAGTAGATAGAACTTTCTGTCATAAATGTACAAGACTAGTCTTTACCCAGGGTCTGTGGCGGGGTCCTTCATACAGTGCTTCCCATTGCAGAGTGTGACAGAAGTAGATGTGTAACCATACCTCCCACCTGTAATCTTGGCTATGAAGCAGTTAGTAGCCTTCCAGAGGGACATTGCTGTTTTCAGTATCAATGCGGTAAGTCCTTAAACATGACACATCCCCATCTGTAGATACAACATAGATTGTTCAACCATCTTCAAATTATTATATTCACTTAAATCTATTAATATTTACATGCCTAGTGTAATTTGCTTTTATGTGTATGTTAAATATATATTGTTGCCTAGGAGACAATATAAACTGAAATATTACTATTTTTACAGTTCCAAAGGAAGTTTGTGTGCACGACAATACAGAATATATGGTAAGGAAAGCTTAACAGATGTCACATATTGACATATAGATTTGTCCACCCTTAAAATATCTCTAGTTTGCTTAGGGATGCCAAATTCTCATGTAACCAATTCTACACAATATTCTAACATAATAGCAAAATTCTTGACAGGCTGCAATTCACAAAACAAACATTGGGCAGCCACAATAACAGGTAGAATAAGCAGATCATCACTTTGTGGTACCATATCATTTTGTGATATTATATGGACAAAAAGCTGCTTATCTCAGCTGCTCATGACACACATATCCAGGCATGTCCAAGAAGAAAGGCAAGAAAAGAAATGTCTGTGTTTACTATTTATACAACAGTAAAGAGCCATATGATAGAGTTAACATTATTAAATTACTTCATTTGCAAGCTGAACAATGTAAAAAGATGTACAAAAAAAATCTGCACAATTGCTTCCCCCCCCACACTTCATCTGTTACGTCCTTACCCTCACACGAACTTCTGCACCATCCTCTGGCAGGAGGCGTGTCCGCTCATGATGACTTGCTCCTGGACTCTAGTCAATTTGTGTTGGCACTGTTAGGGTTACTTTTGTGTGATTTGTGTTTGACAGCTTATCTATCAATCAAGCCTGGGGCGGGTTCTGGACTTTCTATAAACAGGCCATCAGCTGGTTATTGTGTCTCTGATCTTGCTAGTGTTTCTCTTGCTCTTGTTTTGTATTTACTGACCTCTGCTTTTTGGCTTTTGACTTCTCTTTTGGTTTGCGATTTGGTACTGTTTTGTCTCTCTGACTTGACCCTTGGCTTGCTGACTCCTCTTCTGTGTTGTGTTGTTTTGTCCTGTTCTATGTTTCACTTATCTAGAGTAGGGTTTGTTGTCCAATTGTCCCTGTCATTAGGACAGTTGCGTCAATTAGGTAGGGACTCGGGGTGGGCCTAGTTTCTGGGCTCACTGTCTCTATCTTCCCTTTTCCTAGCAGTTGCTGTTAGTTATTGTTTATGGGCAATTTCATAACATCACCAATGCCAAAAATAATAAAAGTTAATCAATAATTATGGCTAAAATGATGTAAAAAGAGAAAAATATGGCTCTTGGAATGTGACGACTCAGAAAATGTTTATTTTTTTTAAATAATTTTTATTGCGAAAGTAATAAATTGAAGGTATACCGCATAAAGATGACATAGTTAACAACTTAAACATGAAATACAAAGAAATATAAAAAAAAAAAAAAAAAAACAATGGTGGAGCTGTTTTTTCCATTTAACACCCCCCACCTACAAAAATGTGATCAATGAGTCAAATTTACCCCAAAATTATGCCTTTGAAATACACAACTTGTCTTGCAAAAAATAAGCCCTCAAGCACCTGAAGGGGTTAAAGGGAGTCTACCATAACCAAGATCGCTTTTAAACCACTTACAGTATATGCAGTTGTAGGACTGGTTAGTGATATAGTGAACATACCTTACTTATGTCAAAATGCAATCTTGCTGCTGAGAAATTCAACTTTTATTCCATATGCAAAGGAGTTGTTCAGTGTAGTCAGGGCAGGGCCACATGTGTTAGAACACCATCTTCTTTTGTGGTCACTGCAGGTCACTGTCCATGGGACATATCAACCTGTTTTGGGAGCTGCACTGGGTGGTGACCACAAAAGAAAATTGTGCTTCAGCAGTTGTGGCCCTGAGTGAACAAAACAGCTCATTTGCATATGGAATAAAAATTGAATTTCAAGATTGCACCTTGACACAAGAAAGGTAAGTTCAATATGTCACTAACTGCCCCTACACGACCATATAAGTGCTTTAAAAGTTATTGGGAGTGTGATAGGCTCCCTTTAAAGCTCTGACCCCATTAGTGTTGTGGCTTCTGTTTACAAAACTGTGCTGGATCAATCACATGATGGAAACCAAGGGAGCTCATCAGACCCCAGGGAATTATAATAGTTCCCGATGAGTTCCCCCAAGGTGTCTGCCATTTTGACAGAATGTGTAGAAGAGTTTCTATGTCCTGTTTGCAAGAAATGACACGGAATGAAAACTACTACTAATCTACACCAATTTATCAATTTTTATAAATATATCACATTATTTCAGTTCATACAAATAAACATATATTGATTTCTGACAAGCTATGACATTTTCTCTCCCCAGCCTGGAGCTGTAGTATATAATGATAACTGCCAGAGCTGTGTGTGTGCAAACAGCACCACTGGAATGAAGATCAAATGTACAGATATTCTGTATGATGTGCAGTGTCCCCCGGTAAGTAGAAATCTGAACACAGGACAGCGGTACTTCTGTGGGCCCTGGCAAACAGGGGCAGATTGTAATATGTGTGGTTGCCCAGGACCCAGGGCTGTAAAGGGGCCCAATGACAATTGCACATTTTCCCCATTATAATCAGACCTTGTAATCAACTATATCGGCACACAACGATACAACTGATTACTGTGGAGGGGAATGGAAAACTACTGGAGGTAGGATTTTAGACGAACCTTTCAAGATGAATATTTGTGAGGTTTGCATGGGAATTTTTTTTTGATCAATTATGTCCAAACTGCCATTATTCAGACCCCAGGGAAGATTAGCAAACATAACAGTGTTATTCAACACCCCTGGGCTTTGGCGTGTCCTCTTCGAGTCTCTTCCAGTCTCCTGAATGACGTCGAGGACCACTGAGGCTGGGGTGAGTAACACTGTTTTTTATGTTTGATCACCTTCCCCTGGGCCTCCACATATTATACTCTGGAATCTGAAGAGACCCCCAAAGTATAATAGTAGTTTGTGGTTGTCAAACCCCAAAAATTTTGTGGTCGATTGAACCAACAAATTTTTTGTAAAATTAGTATAGAGAACCTGTTTGGTCAACATAATGTATATGCCATCATGGCTCATTATATTGTGTGGAGGGACCACTATGGGAAAATATTCTGTGTGGAGGGGCTACTATGGGTCATTATTCTGCCACAGGGATCTTTGGTGCTAAGAGGAGGGGGCAAGCTTTCTGAACAGCCTGTGGCTCATGGTAGCCTTAATCTGCCCCTGGTAGCAAATACAGGCCCAGGCTACCTACCCGGCACTGTATGGCAGGCACAAAGTTTCACTTGCACTAACTACAACTACATTATTTAAAGGACGTGTACAACTTGGTTAACAACATGGTGCCCTTCATGTCACTTAAAGAGGTTATCCACCTTATACAAATTAATGGTTTGTACTTAGGAAAGGGCATCAATTTTAGATTGGCAGGGTTCTGACTGGTGGGACCCCTGCAGATCAGCAGTTTACTAAAGCATATAGCTCCCAGCATTTTTTACAAGCCAGATGCTGCGCTCACTTGTCATACTTTAGTACTTTATCGGTTCTACAGTGGTGTCCCATTCAAGTCTAAGGGACACGGCTGCAGCATCTATATCTGTGTCTACTAAAAGTATGGTGATTGTATAGTGCAGCACCTGGTATGTAAACAATGCCAGGAGCTGCATGCTTTGGTAATTAGCTGATCTGCAGGGGACCTGGCTATCATATGTCTTCCGATATAAAATTGATGATCTATCCTAAACATGAATGCACAGGCCCCAATATGTATTCTTTTTTTCTATCCCCCATATCCTGTATCTATTAAATATAAGATATGGGCCTGAGACTACATAGGCAGATCATAATTTTACAATAGGTCACTATGCTTGATAAGAACCAGAGGTCTTCCTACGTAACAGGGTAAAAAGATGGAGGTTGAGGGACATAATAGGGAGTCTGAGCTCAAGATATTTTTGATGGCAGCCCTGCAGCCAATGGTGCTACAGGTGATATCAGAAGCAGATCCATAGCAAAATCCACACGTTACATCCTGCTGATAACTGTTTCTTTCTAACCCAGGGGTTTGCAGTGAAGAAGAGCACCGAGCACTGCTGTGGCGAGTGTCAGCAGACCCACTGTATCCTGAACCTCAATGATTCCATCACGCCCTACCATCTCATGAAAGTACGTTCAATCTGACTGTAATAACTGTAGATAAAAAGTCACATTACACTTTATAACAATCTATAAAGCCTTCAATTATGTGGATAATTATGTGGAAAACCAGAGCTGCAGAGCTCAGCTAGTGCACACTGCCCCTTCATTCTAAAGGTGGGGATGGCTGTACACTTGAGAATAAATTTAGACTAAAATGCAACAAAGAGATTTTATCAAGACTGGCCCCAAATGGCGCAGAATGCACCTGAATTTGTTAACAGTCTATGGCTTTATTAATTCACATACATTCCCATGTGGCAGAATTGAGATCTACACCAGTCAAGAACTGTCGTAAATTTCAGGTATAACTCACCCCAACTTACTGGCATGAGTTATAGTTTAATTTGTGAGGCAGGGACATCCCTGGCCTAGATGTGTTATTAATGACATGACCTGTCAAATTTGACCAATCATTTAGTTGGAGTTCAGTTGGATATGTTAATGGGAGGATCTTTATATTAGCAATCCCATTATCACAGCATCCCACCCAACTTCTTTCCCACGTGTATGGCCAGTGAATGGTCTCAGCACTTGGTTAACCACCAATTAGGTGATATCATATCCTAATGATACAGTATGTCATTGCATAGTTCAGAAAGAAATCCATGTTAAAGCTGTGCGCTCCATGTATTCACTACAATGTTTCTACTGTTTCCCACAGCAAAGAGGACCTTAATGGGGGATTCACACTGTGATGTCCATATACCATGTGGACCAAACCCTAGCTCTCCTGACATGCTTATCTTACCAAATTATTGTATTCTCAATGAAGCAATGATTCTGGAGCACCTTTACTTAGAACTCTGCATTGTTCTGTTATTCCTCCTAATAATTTATCAATACACTGACAACTGGGTGTTACCATTACTGTTACCAATACAGTATGATTGTTTCAATGTCGATTGGAAACACCCCAAAATGGTAACATTCATTTGACAAATTATTCATTTCTAGCAGGAGTAACAGATAAACTGCAGAGTCAGAAAGATGCTCCAGAATTATTGTATTAGGGGGAATAAAAATATTTGCTAAAACAAGAGTGGTGACAAGTCCTCTTTAAAGCATACCTCCAGTTATAAATAACTTTTCATAAATGAATAGTGCAGGTTAACATATGAAACTTTGTAATATATCTTTATATTGTATTATATATTTATACTTTTAGTGCAATTTAATTCTCCATATTAGTCTAAGAAGGGGGTGGGGGGTTAGAAAAGACACTTAAATAATTGCTGCTGGTACACTCTGCTGTTCCTTGTTGTTATAATACTGCTAAGTTGTAGATAAGAAGATGATAAAATACAGAATGAGGCAATAAATCAATTAACCAGCTCTCAGGAGAATTCTCCTCCACCCCTCCCTGCTCCATAGAACTCTGTGTGTGAGGCTGGATACTAAGATGGATATAATGTAAATTGGCAGTGAAATTGAAGATAAGGAGCAGGAGAACAGCTTAATAAATAGATAAGCAAACAGATCTCCTTAATAAGATATATTTCAAAGTTTAAACCTTAAATAAAGCCAAAAAAAAAAAAACCTTTTAAAATAGTGGGACAGACTAATGTGCACCATGTACTAATTATTTCTATTTATTTTTTTAATAAAGTTTATTATTAATATAACAAAATATTAAAAATTAACAATTGATCCTTCTGTGGCATTTCCTGTCTTCATATGCGGAATTAGGCTGAATGTGTCATCATAATATAAGATTAATTTTATTGCCGTTAAAGAGGACTTGTTGCTTTCCTCCATTTGTTTTAGTAACTACAGTGGTCCATCAAGTTACAATGGCCTCAGAATATTTGCAACTTGGCCTCTTGAGAAATCATACGCCCGTGCACCAGAATGTAAATCTACGCCAGTTGGGAACTCACATAGATTTTCTGTATACTCATGCCAGAAAATTGGCGTGTGTTACAATATATATGTCAGGCATGCCCGACCTGCCCCATTTTCCGCCCCCACTTCACGGAAAGTGAACAAGGTGCAAACCGGGAATGTGTTACATATTTGGTGCAAGAAAAGGTCTTGTGTCATAGATGCACCATATTATCACATATCTACGGCAAGGTGAGAGCAGTTGTATGTTATTTTTACAGTATACTGTGTGTATTTTTCAGGACCCTGTAAAAGCCCTGAATTACCATCATCGAAGTGATTTTAAACTTTTAGCAAATCTTTATGACTTTTATGTATAAGGATTTGATATATTAGTTTTCTGATTATTTTTCTTTAATATTTTTTTTCATATTTTTGGTTACATTTTGGGGTCTTTGGAACCAGCCACTAGTTTTCCATAAAGTTCCACCCAGTACACCCAGTTGTCAGTTTAATCACAAAATTCTTGAAGGAATAACAGAGGAGTCACTTAATGGAGAATTCTAAGAAAAGATGATTCAGAATTTTTATTTCATGGGCAACACAAGTATGTACTAAAATACATTACACTTGCCCTTACTAATGATGTAGTACCATTGGCAGAGCCTTCTGTCGAAATGGGGGCCCATTCTGATTTATGGGCTCACTTTACACCCTTGAATTTGACATTATGCAGGTAAGCATCATTTCTAATAAGTTGCATATATACTTATTTCAACTGATGTCATACTTATTAGTTTGATTTGTTGGAATTAACATAGAAGACAAATGTAATATATATATATATACATATGTAATGAATATTCCCTCAGCCTGGAGAAGTATTCACCCCTGAAAATAACTGCACCCTGTACCGCTGCACAGTGATCGGGAATCAGTTCATCACAACAGAGTCACAAATCTCCTGCCCCCATTTTAATGAAGATGACTGTGAACCAGTAAGTACAATAATTAGCATGCTCTTAATGTTTATCAGTTTAAGAGCACATAAAAAATACCTATATGTCATACACCCCCGATGTAAGAAAGTTCCTAGCACTTTAGTGGGATACTGACAACAATCTTGTTTTCTTTTTTTTTCCCCATTGCTTATGTACCTATTCCCCCAATATATATAGTTCAGTCAGTACTACCATATCAAGTCATTCCTTTCTATCTGTATCCTTCTCATCACTAAGGTCATGTGACTCTCAGGCAAACCAGATAAAATGTACAGAAATCAATGTACACAGGTCCCTGACTACCTCTGTGATTGTCTGTTCACGGGGAGGGAAAAAAAAACTTATGTCACAAACTACTGAGGAAGAGACAGTTCCTGTCACACAGTTATAATCAAGGGGCTCACAGTTCAGCCTCCCCAACTATATACTTACAGTCTCTGTCTCTTATTGGTAGCAGAGCTAAGAGAAATATAAAAGATGATGTCTGATCAGGAGCTGAAGATAACCTGGTTTACAAGGATATGAAGGCAGTATACATGAATGAATCCTGGAGTGTAACAGTCAGGTGATGAGTGCAGGGATGGAAATAAATGGTTTTGCTGTAGTGCTTCTTTAAAGGGGTTGTGCAGTTATGGACACTTATCCCCTGTCCTCTTGTATAAGGGATAAATGTGTGATCACTGGGGGCTCGATCACAGAGTCCCCCAGTTATTAGTAGGGCGGGGGACCAAAAGTCCCCCTAAAGGCTCCTTGTGAATGGAGTGCCAGTGCACTATCTAGCAGTCCTTTTACTTCTATGGGGCTGTGAATGCTGCTGGAGATTACAGTCTGGGCAAATCAACTGCAGTGAACTTTCGCTCCCACATCTTCCTATTTGCTGGGGGACCTAGCAATCGGGCCTCCAATGATTGCACACTTATCATCTGTCCTGTGGATGGGGATAAAGATTTGATTTGTATCCTACAATATGTTGTATCATTTAATCTCTTTCAATTCAATATAGGGAACCACAGAATTTTTACCCAATGGCTGCTGTAAAATATGTAAGTATTAAATTCCTTGTAATATTCTATGCAAAGTCATGTAATATTTTGTGTGGGTGACCGCACATAGTCACATATAGGACAGACTTTTTGAAATTCATGTGGATTTGAAAAGCTGGTCATCTCATGAGACACATCTGGACATGTCCAGCCTTGACGAAAAGTAAGGAAGGACATACATATCAATACACTACCACTCCTGACATGTCTGTTCTTGCAAACATTCAATAAACATCTTTTCTTAGAATTCTACATTGTGGCATTCCACTATTGTTCCTTCTAGAAATGGAAAGGATACAATTGCAGCTGGTTGTTACCAGTTGGGGCTGTGTCCCTACACCCTCACACTGTCCAATTTAGTGATGACAATCTCCTTATAATTGCATATGTGTCTCATTGATTGAATACATAGAATTGATCTTTGTAAAAATGACTACATTTATTTAAAGAAAATGCCTACATAAAGAGGACCTTTCATGTCCTCAGAGATGTGCGGCATTACATACCGCTAGAAAGACAACAGTGTGCTGAATTAAGCTTTCCCGTTATGCACCCCGGTGCCTTGTACTGTTAGCGATGATGCTAGGCTGTAAGGCTCACCTTTCTGACAGTGTAGGGATATCGGTGCCGAAAATGAACTACAATGATATCTCCAGCACTAGGGCACATACCGGGAAAGCTGAATTCAATGCACTCTCGACTTTCTAGAAGAATATAATATCGCACATCTCTGAGGACGTGAGAGGTCCCAGACCACCAAAAGGAAGTACCTTCCTTTTTTATTAAAAAAAAAAAAAAATTAAAAAAAATATATATCGTTGCAAATGGTGGGAGACTCGACAGGAAGAGGTCACATAGGTGGAGCATACGTTTGAACTTAAAGTTCCACCTTCCTTTAAACCATTTTGTTTTTTTATTAATCTAAGCAGAATTATTAAAAGGGGATCTGAAGTGATTTAACATTCTTTGTGAAAATATGAAACTATTGACTAACTTTCCAGGTGCGAAAAAGATGACTTCCTGCAAGCTGTATGAATTCCACGATTATCTATCATACAACAATTGTCACACAACAGACTTGGTGAATATGTCGCGTTGTGATGGGTCATGTGGAACATTTTCCATGTAAGATCATATTTTATTAATCTGTTTAGATGCCCGAAAAATAAAAAATTATGTTGGAGAAATTGTATTACTGTTAGGTTCTGTTATGGGCTACATATAGTTAGTTCGTTATTTATGAAATTTATGTTGTGTGGTACAAATATAAAATTATGGCATAGTTTATTTTCTATATTGTTCATGCTTCACACTGAGTAAACCAGGTCAGAAGAGGTAATGTGTCTCATTAGGGAGAAATGGTACAGAGACTTATAAGACCGTGCATGCCTCACTAGTGAAAGACAGGAACTTGCTCCTAGCGCCACCATTTGGAAGACAGCTCCCTATAGATTAATGCATATTATTCAAAGAAACCTAAGGGCAATATCTGAGAATAATACCAAAACCAGAAAAATTTCTTCAAAAGGAAGAGGGTCCCATCTGCAAACAGCTGTTTCAAAGTTGTTAATAATTCTTAATAACTCTGGAGCATGTCGGGAGGTCACGTGCGCATGAACTCCCTGACTGCCATATATTTCTGATATAACCAACACCAGTTTTCCGCCGTGAGTTATAGTAAATCTTACACACCAGGGCATTCCCGACCTGCCTAGATTCACACCCTGCTGTGCCCCCCATTCTTAAAAGATGGCGAGCGGGCTCAGGAAATGAGATAAGTGATTGTGTACCAAAAATGAATCAAATGGAGTGACACTTTTCTGGCTCAGTAGTATCAGTACAAAACAGACAGCCCTGAGGTCCTTTCTAGGTCCCTAGGGCTAACTGCACATGGGTCCTTCATTCTCTAATTGAGTAACTGGGGAAACCCAATCCAAGGAAGAGGGGCCCCCTTTGATCATGACATGATTATGGACTTTGGTCATCAAAGGGTTAAGCTACCTATCAGCATGGCTTTTTAGCAAATGACTGCTGTAAGAACTAGAACCTTTAGTACCAGCTCATTCTTAGAGCAGAAGAGGCAGGCTCTTCTGTCTCACGGGGTCACACCATTATTAGAAATGTCACATAGTAGGTACAGGGCAGTTACAGATTTTACATAAAAGCATTAGGTTACACCTTTGAGTATTATGATTCTTTATAAATTGTAGTTAAGTTTTATGAGAGAAAATAATATTCGTAATAATTTATGTTTTCAGCTATTCTTCAGCTGCCAAAGCCATGTCACATAAATGTGCTTGCTGCCAGGAGGTGCAGACCAGCCAGAAACGCGTAATGCTTCAGTGCTCTGATGGAAGTCAGATAGAGCATGAGTACATTGCAGTCGAGAAATGTGACTGCCTCAATACTGAATGTGAGCCATTAAAATCAGATGAAGAAATTACATCTCCTTCTACTAGGAGCTCCAGAGAAGGTCTAAGCCAACACAATAATTTGCATTAAAGTTACAACAAACATAACATTAAGAAAAAAAGCTCTGCAAACCATCTGTAATTTGACATACTAATGAATTTAAGCAATGTCTTCTTTTGAATAATAAATCCTTTATTTCATATTTTGCTTCTTATGTTTCATAATCGGTAATAGCAAGGTCAGTTGTAGTTTTAAAGGAACTCAAAATATGTACACAAGGCTAAGGCCCCACGTAACGGGCTACAGCAAAAAAGCAACATGGTTTTTCCCACAACGATTTCAAAGAAAGTCTGCAGAGTTTTCTTGGATCCCTAAATCTAGAACCTAAACCTATCTCCCGAACAGCGGTCCTCCAACCCACTTCCAGCTTGGGAAAATATCTGAAAACTAAGGGAGGTTTAGCATAAAAAAAAACATATTTCTCCTGTGCTTAGGAGCTTCTGCAGTAAGATTCTTGCTATTCCGAAGATCTCTATCAATAAGTCTACCTTGAAACCATGAAAAATATGAACCAAGTTTTACAGTAACGTCATGTACACTACTAAAATGACATTTTTGTTCTGACCCTTATGTTTCTCCTTTGATATTGCAATGTATGCTGACCTGGAGAGTTCAAACAATATGTAGGGTATGTACATTTAGCACCGTAAACCCTGAACAAACAGCAGCTGGGAGAGCTTGCACTCTTGTACAGTAACTTTTGTTATATTTATTTAAGATGTTATTCCAGGACCAATAAATTACATTTATATCACTCTTTAAAAAATGTGGAAAACTTGATAATCAGGTTTTGCCTACATGTGATTCATAGGAAAGGGAAGAAAAAAGAAAAATCTACAGAAATCGGACCTGAAGGAAAGTTTTCATTCTAACACAAAAGATCAGATCTCATAAATAAAATGGCTTAACATTGTATAATCTTAGGTCAATAGAAATATCCATGCTTCATTTATTTGCTTTATGAATGGGTGACACCAGTTTATACAGATGAACATGATAAAAATATTCCATCTCCTAATATAAGACATAGCAACAGGAGGTGGCCTTGAATAACACGTGACAGTAGAAGAAGGATTCTTAGGAAGAATCGGAATAATTGCCTAGGGAGGTTTACTTCTACATGGCAGATTATCTATCGGTTTAGCAGGAACCATCTAGCTGCTTTCTCGAGAATATTTACTAAGGTATCTGTTTACTTTGCAAATTGAGGGATACAATATATCATTTTATTCAGCCACTACTCTCTTCTAATAGCGTTTTTGAGTAAATAAAGCTTAACCAGTGTTTTTTCTAATAGGTTTTATTAATACATTTCAGTAAGATAAGAACAACTGCAGCGATGGCGATATGTAAAGCAAATATCAGCATGATCAGCATAATGTATACACGATATGGATGTATAGGTCAATGCAAAAAGTGGGAAACAAAGGGTTATAACAAATAAAATTTGAGAGGTCATTTCCTACTTACATAGATTAGTTTCTATAAGGAGACATATTTAGTAACACAATGGAGCCAGTGCTCAAGGGAAGGTGGGTTTCCAAGTCATAACAGAAAAGGGTAAAACAGATTGCTAGGATAACCTTCTACCACACCACTTATTAGATATTTTTTTTATTACAGCTGGCCAAAAGGGAGGAACTTTAAGACATGACCAAAAGCAATGCAGACAGATAGGTGCCCAGCTCAGCTTTGTAACGAAAAACAGTTAATGGAAGCGGAGGCACCCATCCTATGTAATTGGACCATGGTATAGTAAATGCGATGGAGGAAAGGAGACTGAATTAGTGTCTATCACTCCCCACAGAATCAAAAAAGGATAATTCAACTTCCTTCTGATCCTCAGAGTCACTATCATATGGATGGGGACCAGTAGAATGAAATAGGTTGCAAGACTGGGAAAGGGGTTTAGCGAAATCAGGGGTCCCAAGGAGGTCCTCTAGCTTAGAGAAACCTAGTTCAAGAGACAAGAGATTCAAATTGTGCCAGAAAGGCCTGTTGCAATTGAAGGTAATGGAAGATGGCATGCTTTGGGACCCCATGGTGCTCCACAAGTTGTGAGAAGGGAAGGAGACCTGTACGAGTAAAGAGGAGTTGACCCAGAAACTTTACCACACTGCCATCCACAGCATCGCCTCATAGGAAAAACTGAAAGTTTGAGTGGTGTGGGTTTATCCATAGGGGAGACCTTGGGGAAGGCACAAGGGCAGAATCCCCTTTCAAGAGAACCTGGACTGCCTGCTAAACTTGAACAGTTTTTATCGCGACTAAGGGCCCAGAAGTACACCTGCCAATGCATTACTTAAGTCAAGATCTATCCACTTGTGGGCAAATACTAATTGGGAAACCAAATAATAGAGGTACAAATTTGGCACCGCCATACCACATCGAGACTTGTGAGATTGTAATAATTGGTAATTAAACCTAGGTCCTTCACTCTGCCCGTAGAAGCAACATAGCACACCATCTAGTTGGCAATACAATTTCCAGGATAGGAACGGGACAGATATAAAAAAAGTAAAGACATTTGGTAAGGTAGTGCTTTTGAGGAGATTAATCCTACCATGCAGTGAAAGAGAGGGGCTGCCTCAATTTCAATTTTCTCTTTGTGGAGGCCACCAATGGACTCACATTAAGATAAGTCAAGGGATATTAAGTCCACGAAATATTAAAACTGTAAAGCCACTGCACAGAAAGGTTCGGCTAAGGACAGTACCAAGCAGAAAGAGAAAAAAGATCAGGTTTAGACCAATTCAAAGACCAAAGAATGATCCAGATACCTCCATAAGGGACAACAGAGAAGCTAGAGAAGGGTTGTCATCAGTAAGATATACAAAGTTATCAAAATATAAGGATTATTTGCTGACTGGCATATGCCCAAGGCCAGGGGTTCTATGGGTAGTGCAAACAACAATGGGGTTAATGCGCAACCCTGATGGGTCCCCCTCCTCAAGGAAAATTAACTAGATATGTCCAGATTTGTTCTCAACCAAGCCCTAGACTCCTCATACAGCAGTTGATCAAGTGCCTGAAATCGGGACCCAGAATTCAGCCTGGAAATGAGAAACCACAGATATTTCCATTAATTTGTCTAGGGAGAAAACAAACTGGGAATGGAATTGTGACATGCATCCGCAATATTGAGAAACAGACTCATTTCAGTGCCCTCCCATGGCATAAAATGAGTCTAATCTAGATGAACTAGCAACAGGATAACACAATTTAATCTCATGCTTAAGATTTTGGCAAGGATCTTAACATCTGAATTAAAGAGAGAAAAAGGGCAGTAGGAATTAGGAATGGCTGGTTCCTTCACTGGCTTCAGGAGAACTACGATAAGGCCTAGTTCACGCAGGAATTCAGGAAATATACTACAGTCAAGAGCAGTAACGAACATATCCAACAGTTTGGATATAGGTAAATCCGAAATACCCTTGTAGTGACCCTTGTAGTACTGGGGTCCTGGGTTCAAATCTGACCATGGGCAACATCTGCATGGAGTTTGTATGTTCTTCCCGTGTTTGCCGGGGTTTCCTAGCACATTCCAAAAATATACTGATAGGTGAATTGGATTCCTGTAAAAATAACTTGTGTGTGTTGGGGATGAGCGCCTGTATGGCAGCCACTAACTCCCCTTCTCCACAATGCTCCCTGCGCTTTTGTGTTCATGTGAGAAAAGTGCATTACAAATGTGTGTCATTTGTCATCCACCAATCCCAACCAAACTGTCCAAGCCCGTTGTTTCCCAAATGGCAAAGACTGTATCGCTAGTTCAATTTCATCTTCAGATAGCAGGACATCGAGCTCAGATGCAGCAGGGATTGTCTATCTAGGAAGTCTACTATTACCTGTGTAGAGACGGAACATTTAGAATCATATAAGTCACTGAAGACATGATTGATATCTCCAGGAGCTGTGCACAAGGTGCCCACATGAGAGACAATAGAGGGAATAGAGTGGGCCAAATAGGCTAGTTACTGTTTTTAGCCCCAAACTCAAATATAATTGCCTCTGTAGATAACATTAATTTCCTAGTCTGGCCCTTAGCTAAAGTAAGGAGTGCCCTTTGGGCTTTTGTCCAGTTTCATTTAGAAACAGGCTGGGAGTCAGCAAGGTACCCCTGTTCATCCCTTTGCCCTTTGTACATCAGCCTTCCACCGGTCTTCCGTATCATTGTGTATAAAGCTCTGTTCCGCCACCCCAGTCAAAAAAGCACCCTATATGGTGGTCTTTTAGGCATCCCATTTAAGCAAGAGATCAGGATGACCAGACTTATTTGCCCAGTACACCGCGTGACTGCCTAAGTGCCTATAAGTGACTGCCTAAGAAACCAAAGGCGAAGTAAGTAAGGGTGCAGGTGCCACACACAAGAGTCAACAGGGGGCCCAAATAGGACTGTAAGGGCTGAGTGGTCAGATATACCCCTAGAAGTAAAGTCAATGGCAGAAAAGTGAGGGCTAGGTAAATCCCTAGGAAGGTTTTGTGGATAGTAGAATAGTAAGTATATTTCCTGTATGGAGAACTTCCACAGGAAAGGTGGAAGGAGACTGTACATGAATAAGGTTGTACAGAGGCAAAGTCATGCCATTTCTCATCCCTTGGTTGAAGGTGATAGACATAAACCTTTTTTCAACTATACTAACTATGTAACTAGAGATAGCATTGAATAGCATGTGACAATTGTAGAAGTAAGAACCTGAACAATTGTCTAAGGCAGCTTCCTTTTAAAAGGCAGATTATGTATTAATTTAGTAGGAACAAGGAACTATCCAGCTGCTTTGTTGTGATATTTGTTAAGGCATCTTCCTACTTTGTAAATTTGTGGGACACAATATATAATTTACTTAGCTTAAATCATTCTATAATAAAGATACCTATTCTCAGTGGCCTTAACAATGTGGACTCCAGGCTGATGCATTTACTGTGTTACATTGTGGCAAACAATGTCTCCCTGTGGTTCAATGAGCCAGAACATGTGCATGCCCACTTTTCATTTCATTGCACTCCTCGGGATAGGCCATTAATATCAAATTGGTGGGGTTTCAACTCTTAGTACACCTACTGATCAGCTGCTGGAAGAAGATGCAGAACTTGGGTGAATGGTAAATGTGATGTCACCTTGATCAGTCAAAGGCCTAAACGCAGATGGAGCTGCAATAACAGTAACACCTAATACACAATATTCAGTGACCCCCTTAGTTAATTGATAAGTGGGGGTATCTGGATTTGGATGGCTCATCAATATTAACCACTTCTCACATTTTCACGTACATGTATGTCAGGGAATGCAGGAAACGTAGCGCATGCTCATGTACATGATGGTGACATCCTGGCTGTTTAACCCTTAAGATGTAGCGATCAATAGCAACTGCAGCATCTTAGGTGGCTCCACTGGTTCCCCCCAGTGGACCCGAACGACGAAGACCCGTAAGAAGATGTGAACCTAGCCTTCCTCTGTCTCCTGGGCTGTGGGTTGTGCATTGTAATTACTGTACAAATTACACAGAAGTTAAAACACATAATCTGTACAGTATAATATATACCTATTTCATCACAGTCCTAATAAGGAATGAGATTATTCCATCCTTACCCTACTTCTGGACACTATCCACATGTCCGGGGAGGTAGTGTATCGAACGCATACAGAGAGATAGGCAGAATGCCCAAAATAAATTCAGCTTCCTCATGATCCCTTTGACTTCTATTTATTAATGACAGTGTAATAATAATAATAATAATAATACATTTTATTTATATAGCGCCAACATATTCTGCAGCATTTTAAAAAATTGAAAGAAACTTGGAACGTTAAAATGGATACTTAGATCTGTTTTTCATGAATGAAAAACTGAGAGAGATGTGTCCATGAGGACAACAAATATTGCCTAATATTGTGCAGGACCCTTTTTGCTACCAAAACAGCACCGAGCTGTCGAAACATAACCTCCATGAGTTGTTTTTTTTTGTTTTTTTTTAGCAGATGCCACAGAAACAAGATCAGTTTGAGATCTTGAAAATTGTTTTGGGTTCAGGACTATGATTTGTTTCGGGACAAAAGAAATCCAGTACAAACCACAACTTAAATTGGCTTAAAACATAGTGTATAACACAAATTTCTAGTTTTCTAAGGTAAACACAGCCAAAGTTATGTCTAAGTAACATTTATATCTATGGAAAAACAGATGGTAAGAAGTGGATACAAACTGTGAGTTTAACCATACACTGCACTGACACACACTTTTATACACTGTAACATTTAAAACGTTTCAAAAGTTACCCTTTTTTGGGAAAAGGTGCTTGCAAATGGTTTTGCAATGGTCTTGTATAAAAATTAGTCCATTTTGATTACTTGTAGGTGTTATTTGGGAAAAAAAAAAAAAAGGACCAAAAATGATCCCTTTATGGGAGCAGTTGTTTTTTTTTTTTTTTTTATGCCAACATTGTGGTATAGAGGCATACGATGGATCAGACCACAGGTCTGAGTGGTGACTGTGGTGGTACTGTAACTGTGGCAACATTTGTGGCAGTACAGCATAGAATAATAAGATGGATCAGGCCACAGGACATGTCTGACATGTGGTAGCATGAGCGGCAGACAGTAAAGTATGGATTAATATGACAATTTAGACAAAATTAGATTATTGAACAATGATTTGGTTAACTGTCCTTTGTCTGTCTGTATTACTGCTGCAGTGTGGCTCACACAGCACAGATTTTCTGCCATATATGATTTAAATCACTAATTGGTCTGTAATTGATTATATCTGACTAAACTGTGTTGTAATTCTCCTACTCCTAGGTCTATAACAAGCTTTGCAGCAGTCAGTGCTGTGTATCATACAGTGATTAATAACACATTCAACCCCTACTTCCACCATCACTGATATGACTTGTGTTCCAGCCTACACAACCTTTTATATTGTATATGACATCAGCATTGTAAGATGCCCACCTACTACTGACTATTGGCTGAGAGGCTGTCAGGTGGCAGCAGAACATCACAGTGACTCACAAGACACTTGTCTTTTCTGTATTTTTACTGTGCAATACATGTGACAGCTGCCATATTAGTTAGTCTGAGATGAGTCGCCATTTTACAGTTTAGTTACAAATCGAACAATTTGGAATATTTGGGCCAAACCCGGCTCGTAATGAATCAGTTCCCCCATCTCTAGTCAACACCTTGAATTTATCATGCTCAAACAAATTTCTTAAAATTTTTTTCATGTCCCTGAACAGTTTTTGCAGTGTGGCAGGGCATATTATTCTGCTGCAAGAAGCCTCTGCTATTAGGGAATTGCAGTGTCCTAAAGGGATGTACTTGGTCTGTTTAGGTATGAGGTATATGGACTCCAACTTATATCCACTTGCCTTCTATACATAGTACATTGTGGTGTCATCTTTTATCCAAGTAAGCATTGCACACATACCCAGTTGTCCATATGATGTAAAAGAAAATAAGACTCATCAGTCCAGGCCAACTTTTTCCAGTTCTGCCAAACATGTGTGGGTTCTGAAGAGGAAAATGTATACAGGTTAGTTGCAGACACTTCTGGTTGTGGTTTATCTCCAAAAAGAACAAAAAGGATTGGGCACACTGAAATCCACATGTCTGACCTATATTTCCCTCAACATCTACCACTGGGGGAGTCTGGACACCCCCATATACATTAGCCAATCTTGCTGAAATAGGTGTGTTTTTGACCGACATTCATTTAATGTAAATGGCATCTGAAGCCTCCATTCATATATACGCAGTCAGTGTCAGACTGAGGTGCCTAGGGCCCACCAGTAAAATATATTCTGGGGGCCCACAATACAGCTGCATGCAAATATTACCTGGCACTCAAATACCTAAAATGTCACTAACAGGACCTGGCAGTAGCCTGCTGCCAGGATCTAGCCTTGAACTAGGGCCCTCTTAGCATTGTGAACCAGGAATATGTGCCCACACAACAGCAGACCTCAGGCAGTAGAAAGATGCAGCAAGAAAATAGGTTATTGGGGCCCCTGCAGTGTGGTTGAGAAAATGGAGCCCAGGGAGGAAGCAAACTGGTTGGACTGGCTCTGCAACTAGATGACATCTCAGCTGTCCAATGTGTCTACAGTACATAAATATTATTTCTTAAATAATCTACCCAGTATACTATACATATGCATAGCCTGGTTGAGATGCTGTATGATGAGTACAGTGAGCGTCCTAATCTTAGGCCAGGGTGAGCTAGGGGACCACCTATATTCATCTATAGGTCAGTCCAAGTCAGTACATTGGGGTTACCTACATTATGCAAACCACAACACAGTGCTGTTACATGCTGCTCTTCCTATCAAATATGGCAGATTTTGTGGTGATACCTAATACAAATATGAACATAGTCATAAGAATTAATCAAACCTGGAATCTGACAACACATCACTTTTAAGCATTAAACTCTAAAGCCATTGGTTTAGCATTAACCATATCAGTCTACTGATATTCTGCCATATTGTATGGAAGGAAAGCTGTGAACACTGTACCAACCTGATATTGATCTTTAAAGTGTAACTCCCATTTTTTTTTTTTTCGCTATTGTGTCGGGAAAGGGGGGGGGGGGGTGTTTGGTGACCATTTTTGTAATATATTTTATTAACCTATCTAAATTCCTTCTTATTATAAAACATACTGTAACATTCTTCTTACCAACCCTCTAACTGAGCTGTTACTAGGGAAAGTCCGTACACAGTTATATTGTAAATATGCAGAACTGAAGCATTTACCAAAAGGGGTGATGGTCCCTTGAAATGGCTGTATCTCCAATTGTATACCACCTAGAAAAATGGTTTTGGTATCACAAGAAAGCTGAGATTTTATATGCAGTTCATGCTGCATATAAAATCACATTCCTGACTGTGTTCATTACTAGTTATATGTCAGATTATGTTATAGCTAGTTCATGGCTGAGAATATCATCTTTCTTGTGATACCAAAACCATTTTTCTAGGTGGTATAAAGCTGGAGATACAGCCATTTGAAGGGACCATCCCCCCTTTGGTATATCTACTACATTGAGTACAAGTGTACGGACAGAGTTTCTGGCATTGCTTAGTTAGATCATTGCTAATGGGAACTTTACAGCCTGTTTTCTATTAAAAGGAAGTTTGATAGATTAATAAAGTATATTACAAAAATGTTCACCACATTCCCCCTGTCACAATAGCGGAAAAATAAAAAAAAGTCAATGAAATGGGAGTTACACTTTAAACCCATTAATATGTCACTTCAATCAATGTGATGGGAACAGGTTTATTTGTAATTATTAACCAAGAGTCAGACAACCCATATCATAGAGTACTGCATACTGTAGTAAAGGAATCTGATATAAGGAAGCGGTCTTTGCTGTATCCTGCTTATAGACACCATGTGCCTAGAATATCAGGTGAAATGTGCCAAACATGGTTGTATATACTGTAGTTTTAGGCTATTTTTCCAGACTAACTTACTAAGTGGCATAGGGTTAAGTTACGTGGCTTAAAATACAACATTTTGCCCCAAATTTAAGCACAAACCAAGCAAACCAATAGGTGGTATTAACTAAAGATGGCCGAACCTCAGATTTGTTTCATTTACAGTTTCAATAATTCGGCTGAATTTACACTATGCTTGTATTGCAAGTTCAATAACTCGTCCCAAAGATTTGTCTCAAGTCAAATAAGATCATCAAGACCCCAGAGAATAATAAGTGGAGGTGTCAACATAAAAAGTTATACTCTCCTTCCCTTACCTCTCCTGAGCATCCTCACGGCGTCCAGAACTCCCTTGGGCTCCTCTTTTGACCGTCTGGGTGACATCACATAAACAGGGTCACTGCTGAGGCCTTTTATTGGCCTTTAGCAGTCACTTGGGGCGTGCCGACATCATGATGCTTTCAGGTTGGAAGCAGACCCCAAGGGTGTGGCAGATGCCATGAGGATGCCAAGGAGAGGTGAGAGAAGATGAGTACAGTAATACCTCGTACATTCGCGAGGTTAGGTGCCAGAGCGGGTCGCGGATCGCGAGGAATCGCGAATGTTTGGTACAAGCGCTTAGAAGCGCTTGCAATGCCGGTTTCTAATGTTTAACCCCTAAATATCAATAAACTTTACCCTACAGTACTGTACAGTATACTAAAGTATACTGTACAGTACTGTATATTAATACATTCATTCATTTTTCTTATACACTCACAGTAAAATGAAACTAATTACCGGGTACGTAACGAACAGAACGCTACTACCCAATAGCGAAGGTGTTTTTTTTAATTAAATTTCACAGATCTGAAAAAAAAAGAGCAAAATCTATATATGTTAGTTGCCAAAAAAATATCGCGAATCTGTGAATTCGCAAATTCGGAAACGCGAGTGTACGAGGTATTACTGTATAACTTTTTATTATGCTTCCACACCTCACCTAGGCCTCAACGTATCATAAAATGGGGTCTGAAGAGACCCTAGAGTATAACAGTTCCTGGTACCAGGGTGACAAACCCCTAAAGTTTCGGGTTCCAGTTGAAAATTTGGGATGAACCTGGTTTGCTTGTGTCTAGTATTAACCTTTAGACAGTTGGTCTACATACCAGATCATCATACAACTCACGTCACTGTGATAAATGTGACACATCTTCAGACTGCCCATCTATGTTTGCACTGTCTAACTGTTAAGCTAGTCACACACACAGTAGACGATTGTTGGCTTACCATCTAGTATATATGGGGACCTACAGAGGTGCCTGGAAGCAGCTACTTCCCAATCCCATTCAGTATACATGCATCATTCTAACAAGTCAAGAGGGGCAGACAGTGTATATGTGTATGGTTCACATTATTAAGTGTGGGTCTGTGTCTTTATCTAATTTCAGTTCCTCTGCATTTACATAATAGACACAGTACCACACCCTTTGTAATTCCACTATATTCTAGTAAATGGGATTAGAGCTACACAGTTGCCAGCATCTTTCAATTACTTCTTGAGAAACTATTGCTAAACTGCTGGATTAAAGGCTGAATTCACACTATGCTTGTATTGCACGACTGTATTGTAAGTTGCAGCTTCTTTTACCATACACTGTATGATGACACACTCATAGATGTTAATAGCCCAACATATGCCAGTAGAAATTTCCTTTTGGAATAGATATGACTGGTATACAGTACATTGGCATCCTATAGTCCCATCTGTATTGAAAAGCTCCGTTGACTACAATTTTCAGTGCATTTGTATGCAAAGACAGTCTATAGCAGATGTTTTGCAATGATCTCTCTATGTATAAATATGTGGAGACAGATCAAGAGAGAGATGTGTATGTATAAATGTGTATATATCATATATATATATATATATATATATATAAAACTGTAGTGCCAAAGCAATGGAAGACTTTTCAGACCATGTCTGCAGTCATTAGCCAATCATTAGGTGGGGTTCACTGCTACATTTCTCAAAACATGTGGAGCTTAACCACTTCCGGACCACCCATTGGGTATATACATCCAGAAGGTGATTGTCTAGGTTCTGCAAGGACGTACCGGTACGTCTAGCAGAACTTGCTCTACTGCGCCCCTCCCCCCCACTGTACTGAGCTCTGAGGTCCCGCTGTCAATAGACAGCAGAGACCTTAGAGCTTTGCCCAGAGACCACTCTGTGTGGTCTCTAGGTATGTGATCGCTGTGACACATGAGCAGATTTCTCCACTGTGCCCCCCTTCCTGAACTGAGCTCCAAGGTCCCGCTGTCTATTGACAGTGGAGACCTCAGAGCTTTGCCCAGAGACCAGGCTGTCACAGCGATCACATCGTCTTGCGCAGGAGCAGAATGGAGCAGAATATGCTCCACTGCTTTGCCCGGAGACCAGCCTGTGTGGTTTCCGGACATTTGATTGCTGTGACCATGATCACAATGAAGTTTCACAATGACAAACTTCATTGGTGGAACGCCGATCTCCCTCTCCTTAGCCTATCAGAGAGGGAGATCGGCACTTCTGCCTCCACCCCCAGCAATTCTCCGTGGTGAGCTGTCAGAAGACAACTGTGATCACGGAGTTTTGCCCAGAGACCACAGCCTGTCACAGTGCTCACATAAAGTTTATTTAGTAAAGAATAAAAATATAAAAAGTGGCTACCAATCTCCCTCTCCTCAGATCCTTGCAGAGAGGGAGATTGGTAAGTAAAATCACTACACATACACACACTCCCCCCCCCCCACACACACACACACACAAACACACTATGGAAAATTTGGCCTCCAGAAGCTAGTTTGCACTCCATTCATTGCAGGCTCTGCTGTAGGCCTAGAAAATAAGGAATGCACCTACATTTGGTATCTATGAAAACGGCATAAGTTGCTAAATATGTTATCAGGTGTGTTTCTCAAGTAGCACTCAACAGATTTTAAAAATAGTCACCTAAATTCACATATTTGGGAAAAAATGTCGTTTTCAATTTTTTTCCACCAAATTCATTGAAAAGTTGGAAAAAAACCAGAGGTCCAATATTTTTATATGTTCTTTATTGAATAAAAAGTTATACAATTTTCCAATATACTTTCTGTATCAATTCCTCACGGTTTTTTAGATCTCTGCTTGTTGTCATTCATTCTCTTTGCTCCCAGTGGATAAAATCAGTCTATGGTCATGTGATCTACAGTCCATGGTCATGTGATGAGCGCAAAGGTGCACAGCTCGTCAGGCAGATGTCTGATTAATGTGCTGTGACTATAACGAGCTGTGCATCTGTGTGTCAATCACATGACCATTGACTATATATCACATGGCCATGGACTGTATATCACATGACCATGGACTTATTTGTATCCACAGGAAGTAAGCAGAATGAATGACAGCAAGCAGAGATCTAAAAAAACAGGAGGAATTGATACAGAAAGTGTATTGGAAAATTGCATAACTTTTTATTATACAAACAATAACATTTGTCTCTCAATATTGGTCTGAAAGTGGCCAACCCCTTTAAAGAGGACCTTTCAGGTTCTCTGACATTAGTGGTGTTATATACTGCTAGAAAGCTGTATACATTTGCTGGTATGTGCCCCGATTGGAGAGATATCGGTGCCGTTACTTTTGACGCCAATATTACTGCACTGTGGGGGGCTGGCCTTACAGCTCAACTTCATCGCTGGGCTGTGAGGAACGCCCTCCAACAGTACAAGCTTATGAAAGAGTACCATCAGGGGGGCATTTCTCACTGCCTAGCGATAATGCTGAGCTGTAAGGCTGGCCGCTCTGACAGTGCAGGGATATTGGTACCAAAACTAACGGCACTGATATCTATGCAATCAGGCCACATACCGGCAAAGCTGACCAAGCTGTCAGCTTTATAGCAGTATATATCATGGATAATATAAGAGGACATTAAAGGTTTAATAGCTATCTATTTAGTATCTATATATCTAAATCTCTATCTATTCTATGTATACTATATGTTATTTTTGTTACCATTTACCAGTTACCAAATGTTACCATTTCTTGTGGAAAAAATGTAGCTGGCTCTAGATGCATAGTGTGACAAGTGACAAGTTTGTCAAGGGCTTGGTCAGCAGTGACAGAGTTAAGGAAATAAATATCTTTTAGTGTATCCCTTCCAAATGGCTTAATGTGAAGAGAGAAAGGAAATGTTTACCTTGATTGTAAAGATTACAGATTTCTCTGCCCCTCCTGCTGTGATGTCATTAAGACACCAAATAATCCTATAAGAGCAAGGTGCAAATACTCCTGACACTCCTGAAGGTGCATCGCCTCTGTGGCATACAATGGGGTACCATACTGCCAGCTTATGGGTGCTATGGCTGGCATTGGGCCTCTCTTACGCTATAGAAGTGATACCAGGTAAATATTTCTTCTAGTTTATGTTATAGAATATCTGTTATATTCTACATATGTCATTATTTGGGAATACTGTCTTGTAGAAGAGAGTCACTCGGAACCAAATGATCAGAAAACACAGTAGTAATGTACTGGTAATGAGAGGTTTTAACTTATCATAGTATACACAGTTTAACAACTTAGTCAATAGATAAGAATCTGGAGAGTTTACACATCCTAAGTACCCAGGACAATGACCATTGTGTATAGAAAGGAAGCATTTAAAGAGAAAGTATCACCTAGATTTTTCTACTAATTAAAACCTAATATCCTAATAGATATTATGTTTTTCTAATTCGTTCTTAGTTTCTGATTTTATATATATTTTTAATTCTATTTTCTGTGCGTTTATGGGGGCAGCCATATTGCCTGAGCTGCTGTTAACAGCATTTAGAGATATGCTTTACAGCAGTTACATGGACCATAGACACAAAAATCTTGATATATTCAATGAATTCTATGGGAGAGTTTTCTAGCCATGCTCTGCAACTTGTGCAGAGGTCACTGTGTACAAAGGGGAAGATAAGCTGTGTCCATCAGCTAATGTGTCGCTAGGTTATCTATATGTAGATTAGGGACATAGCTATAGTGGTTGCAAAGGTAGCAGTCGCTACGGGTCCCTGGACCCTGAGGGGGCCCCCAAAAGTCCCTGTGCAACATAAAATATTCCAATATTCTAAATGACACAAGGTACATAGTGCCCCCTTTGAAGATTTTGCTGGGGTGTCAAGCTACGCCTGATATAGACGATACCAGTCATTGTCATCCTGTTTGGGCTGGTATTGAGACATCTGCTGTGAAGACAACTCCTACCAAATAGGATGGTAAGTGTCAAAATATCATTCGGTTTACAATGGAAACTGTAGAATTTTATTATCTTTTATATATAGATAATGACATGAAAAACTAAAAGAAAAACATCAAAGAGTCATAAGAAATAAGTTTAACATAAAAACTTGATAAGTCATGTTCTGGCGACACTTTAATGCAACTGAAAGTTTTGTATTATAGTATACTAAATCTGATCTGTCTTACAGAAGTTCTAACCCTATATGAGACCATCTAGTGAAGCTTTAACTTTTTCATACTAAGCTTAGGAGGCGTGTACTTAGTGGAAATAGACTTGTTACTTGCCACACACGATTCTTAGACTAACTCTAACCTTCTTCCCCAATTGTTGACAGGTCGAATCCGTAATCATGGCCACTACGTCTGCAGTACATGGGGAAACTATCACTTCAAAACCTTTGATGGGGATTTCTACCAGTTCCCTGGCAGCTGTAGCTATAACTTGGCCTCAGACTGTGGAGATTCCTACCAGGAATTCTCTGTCCATGTCCACCGGTCTGCAGTCAGTGATCATCCCCTTATAGACAAGATCACCATCACCATCAAAGATGTCATCATTCAACTGAAGAGCAGCATAGTCATAGTGAACGGGGCCATGTAAGTCCATTAAGTTTACTGTTTGTTATTTTATGTATGAACACCTATTATGTTTTTATGTTTCCTTCTGACTGGCTCTGTTCACGCTTTCATCATGCCATCCATTTTTATAGGATATGTTTTGATCTGTTTGATCCTTTACAATCTCATAGGATTTATAATAAGATTTCTGTTTTTTTCTTTTTTGCTGGATGGACTAGAACAGCATGTTACATTACAATGTCATAAAGCAACAAAAACCTGACAATAGAAATAACACAAATGTGAAAAGAAATGTATTTAAAGGACATCATATTAGGGATGTCCTTCAGTTTCAGTGTAAACCCTTTTGTCCAGTTTCTTATACCAAATATTGTCTTACATGTACAGGAACATAGGTGGCTAGAAAAATGATACAGTAGTTACTAAATGTTTTTCATGTGATAGAATGCCGTGCTGTAGATAATATGTCTAATGTCTAGTAAAGGAAATCTCACTTCAAACATTTTATTTTATATGTTCATTCCCTGATAGATCATTGATAAATGGGTCCTTGGCTGAAGACTCTTATCTGTTTTGTCCTTTATATAGTTACTTAGTTCATAGTTAATAAAGTTGAAAAAGACACAGGTCTATTATGTCCAGCCTATACCTCTACTGTGTGGATCCAGAAGAAGGCAAAAAAAAAAAAAAAACCCATACGAGGAAAAATTCCTTCCCAACTCTAAATATTCCCAGGATTAACCTCTTGTCTCCAAAAATCCATTTTCCATAAATTGTAGTTAGATAAAAGAGGTTATCCAGTTTTTAATATTGATGGCCTATCCTTAGGGTGCGAGGATCTGACAGCCGAGAACCCAAATTTGCTGTTTAAGAACAGGGCAGCTCCTGGAAATGTTTATATTGTTAGGGGGCTGAATGCTCACTCGCTGTACAATTTGTAGCAGTGGGTTTTGGTACTGAAGCGCTGCCCCAAATAGCGAATCTGCGGGGTCACGTCTGTCGGACCCTTGCAGATCATATCATAAGGATAGTCCTTCAATATTAGAAACTGGATAACCCTTGTAATGTTAACCCCCAATGCTACTTATTACTAGATACTTATCTAGCCCATTTTTTATATGCCAACATGGTGCCTGCCATCACTACCTCTTGGGGTGGGGCATTCCATAGTTTGACTAATCTAACTTTAAAAACCCTCTTCTGTATGTCCCCTGGTCCTTTGTACACTTCTCGGAACAAATAAATTGTGAGCTAGTTTTTTTGTGCTGACCACACATTTATACATATAAATCAGATCACCTCTAAGGAGTCTTTTTCCAAGCCGAATAATGCTCATTTTTCTAGCCTCTCATTATCAGAGAGACCTTCGATACCATTTAATAATCTAGTTGTCCGCCTTTGAACCCTCTCTAGATCTATAATCCATTCTTCTTTAGAATGTGGAGCCCAAAACTAAAGCTCGTATTTACTTTTGCAGCCGCTGCTTTACACTGAGGACTTCTGCTTAGCTTCACTTATTAATCCATTAAACATACAAATGTAGCAGTTAATCCGAATTTATGCAATTGGTTAAACTGCTGTAATGTGATATCTTATCACAGAACATAACACAAAAGCAATGAAAAAATGTTTTTCCAATGACTCTTCATTGTTTTTTGTTGTACATGTGATGTGATATCACGTTGAAGCAGATTAACCAATTGCGGAAGTTCGGGGTAACTCTCCTACATCTGTATATGCAATAATACTATTTCTGTGGCCTAGGTACATTTCTTTATATTAAATCAACATTAAAATTCATCTGCCCTATCTGTGCCCATGCAGGTTCTGTATTATTTTACAATGGAGGCTCTAGTAACACTTATAGTTATAATTATACTTAACTTATACGTAAAGGGAACCTGACATATTGATCATGGTGTCTGATCTTCAGGTAGCATGTTATAGAGCAGGAGGAGCTGAGCAGATGATAGATAATAATAATAATAATAATAATAATAATAATAATAATAATAATAGTCCTTTAATAGTCCCACAGTGGGGAAATTCAGTGTGTTACAGCAGCAAAGATAAGATAAGCAGATACAAATACAAATACAACATGTACAGGAATGTTCCAAGGTGAGAGGCATTACATTAATAGCAGACAGACAAATAGGACGTAGCGGGGGGGGGGGGGGGATATAACAGGCAGAGAGATATTTCAGTTCTCTGTATGTAATGATCTCCGCTTAGGTCGGTGTTGGTTGTACAGCCTAACCGCGGTGGGGAGGAAAGACTTCCGATAGCGCTCCTTCTCACACCTAGGGTGGAGCAGTCGGTCACTGACAGTACTACCCAGCGCTATCACAGTCTCATGCATGGGATGGGACTTCTTCTTCTGCATGGAGCTCACCACGGACAGTATCCTTCTGTTACCCACCACCTGCACTGGGTCCAGTGGGCTCTCCAGGACAGAGCTGGCCCTTCTAATCAGCTTGTCAAGTTTATTTCTGTCCCTGGTTGATATACTGCTCCCCCAGCAGGCCACTCCAAAGAAGATGGCTGATGCCACTACTGAGTTGAAGAAAGTCCTAAGAAGTGCCCCCCGGATTCCAAAGGCTCTCAGCTTCCTAAGCAGGTAGAGCCTGCTGTGGCCCTTCCTGTACAGGGCCTCCATATGATCTGCCCAGTCCAGCTTATTATTAAGGAGCAAACCCAGGTACTTATAGGTGTTCACAATCTCGATGCCCGTCCCCAGGATGTCCACTGGTTTTGGAGGGCATTTGCCTTTACGGAAGTCCACCACCATCTCCTTGGTCTTCCCCGCGTTAATCTTCAGGTGGTTCTGGTGGCACCAGTCCAAAAAAAACCGGTTCAGTTCTCTGTACTCCTTGTCATCATCGTCTGTGATGAGGCCTACTATTGCAGAGTCGTCAGAATACTTCTGTAGGTAGCAGCTGGATGAGTTGCACCTAAAATCAGCAGTGTACAGTGTGAAGAGGAAAGGGGCGAGAACCGTACCCTGAGGTGCCCCCGTATTACAGATCACGGTACCTGACACACAGTCTTGGGCTCTCACGTATTGAGGTCGATTTGTGAGGTAGTCTAGGATCCAGTTGGAGAGGTGGTGGTCCACTCCAGCAAGGCCCAGCTTGTCTCTCAGTAACCTGGGCTGTATGGTGTTAAAAGCACTGGAGAAATCAAAGAACATTATTCTCACCGTGTTCCCTGGTTTTTCCAGGTGAGACAGAGCCCTGTGCAGAAGGTGGATGATGGCATCATCTACCCCAATGCCCGGTCGATAAGCAAACTGGAGAGGGTCCATAGCGGGGCTCACTAGAGGGCGAAGATGTGTGAGAACCAATCTCTCTAAGATCTTCATCAAGTGGGATGTCAGTGCTACAGGTCTGTAGTCGTTGAGGTCCATAGGGTGAGGTTTCTTTGGAACTGGTACCACACAAGAAGATTTCCATAATTCAGGGACTATTTCCTGCCTCAGGCTCATATTATACATATATGTAATTATACCACACAGCTGGTCCCCACAAGTCTTAATTAGCCTTGCACTGATGTCATCTGGCCCTGCGGCTTTCCTCGCCTTGATCCTTTTCATCTCCTTCCTCACCTGGGCCCGTGTGAAGGTCAGACTGTGGTCAGATAAAGACAGATTTCTGGATTTACTGGTCTGTTGGGAAGTAGCCACATGGGGTGAAGTCATTGTGGTGAGGGGAGCTGAAGGACATTCTGGGGTGGGAGGAGCTGGTGTGTGATCAAATCTGTTGAAGAATAGGTTTAGTTCATTAAGCCAGTTAACATCTGCCTCAATCTGGCAGACCGACTGTTTATGACCCGAAATTGACTTAAGCCCCTCCCAGACCCCCCCTTATGTCTTTTCTTTCCATTTGCTTTTCCATTTTTTCCTTATAACTGGATTTTCCTTGCCTGATTAGATGCCTCAGCTCCTTTTGTACTTCCCTCAACCCCTCCTTATCTCTTGTCCTGAATGCCATCTTTTTCTCCTTAAGTAGTGTTTTTATATCAGAGTTAATCCATGGTTTGTTGTTGGAGAAGCACCTCACCACTTTTGTGGGTACTGTGTTGTCCACACAAAAATTAATGTAGTCCGTTATGCAGTGTGTGAGTCCTTCTATATCTTCTCCATACGAATCCTGCAAAACTTCCCATGCGGTTGTGTCAAAACAATCCCTCAGAGCCTCATCACTCTCCTCGGACCATATCCTCACTGTGCGGTTGACAGCTGGTTCTCTATGTACAAGTGGCTTGTACACAGGTCGGAGATGTACTAGGTTGTGATCCAATCTTCCCAGGGGCGGTAGGGCTGATGAGTTATATGCCTCCCTCACGTTGGCAAAGAACAAGTCCAGTGTTTTGTTGTCTCTTGTGTGGCAGGTTACATACTGTGTGAAACTGGGAAGTGTGGATGATGGAGAGGCATGGTTGAAATCGCCAGACACAAGAAGGAGGACCTGGGGGTGTTGTGACTGTAAATGGCTCAGCGTGGCTTGTAGGACCTCGCAGGCAGTGTCAGCTTTCGCAGAGGGGGGGACATATGCAGCTATCACGATAACATGCGATAGTTCCCTTGGTAGATAGAAAGGTCTCATGCTCACAGCTAATAGTTCAATGTCCTTACAGCAAGTTTGCTCCTTAATCACAATGTGCCTAGGATTGCACCATCTATTATTCACAAACATTGCCAGCCCCCCTCCTTTCCTCTTACCGCTCTCCCTTGTCCTGTCTGCCCGAAGGAGTTTAAAACCATCCAAGGAGACCAGAGAGTCAGGAGTAACTTCAGTGAGCCAAGTCTCTGTAAGTAGCATCATGCTGCACACCCGAAACTCCTGATGGTGCCTGGTGAGCGCTGTTAGTTCATCCATCTTGTTTGCAAGAGATCTCACATTGCCCATAATGATGGAGGGAACAGTTGGTCAGTAACGCCTCTTTTTAATCCTCTGAAGAGTTCCTGCTCTGCAGCCCCTCCCCCGCTTTTTCTTTCTCCAGAGTTCTTGGGGGATGGGTGGGCAAATGGTATGCAGCCCTGTTGTTGTGACTCTAAGCAGCAGTAATTTCTCTCTTGTGTAGACAAAAGAAATGCCTGCAGACACAAGAGTCCCCATTTGAGCAGGACAAAAAGACAGATAAAAACAAACAAAACAAAAAAAAAAGTATCACAAAGGTCCAATTCCAAGTCTTTGTTTCTTCATTTCTTCATAGTGTAAAGTCCATTAAGTAGAGAGATAAAAAACAGACAGAGAAAGAAAAAAAAAGAGAGAGAGAGTCTCAGAGCTGCCTAACAGGCAGCCACTTCAGAGGCGCCATCTTGGGAAAAAAAAAAAAAAAAATGATATATAGATGAAAAGATGATATATAGTTTAAAGGGAACCTGTCAGACAACATGTGCAATACTTCCCAATCTGGAAATATTAATAGAAATCATGAAAGGTTAAAGGTTCTCCAATAGAAACCTTAAGCAAGGTGGGGAGAAAGCTGCTTTTGGCCTGCTCATAGACGGTTAGCATGGATTTAGGCAGATCAACGATCTTGACCATTAGGGAATGCTTTACTCACCCCACTCACAGGAGTTTTAGGAATTGGGCAATATATTAGTATAGTATATTAGTAGCAGGTCCCAACCGTATCACCAAGGTAGCCCCTAAAAAATATTTCCATTCTTGGGGAACCCCTAATGCCTCACAGAAGTTTGGTGTAGTGTTGATAAAGCATTTCTTAATTCTTATCCTGTTCTATAATTTGGCTCAGACATGGTTACTGCTTACACAGTATCTCTGAGAACTGATCAGTTTCCTTCTCTATTGTAATAGTAATGGGGCTTTATTCTGGGGGACTTCTGATTAGAGCCCCCACTGGTTTATGGTTTTACATGGTAGGAGATGAATTTTTGTGCTGTAATTCTACCTTTGGCTTACCTTTTTACTTTCTGTGGAACATATTGGGAAATTCCATAAAGATTAAATCTTATTTGTAACTTCCCCTTTAGTCACTGGGGAGAATTCTGGGGCAGAATTTCCCATTTTGATAATAAGCTGACACATTTTTGTAACGTAGTTGCAGATTTGTAGTCTAATCTTTTATACATATTTTATATACATATATGAGCAACAGAATTCACCAATTACTATATTTGTTTTTTGCTGTCATGGGTGACTTCTGACTATATACGGTATTAGTTCCTGGGATCATGCATATCTAACTATTGGCAATGACCACTATCCTAGGAACTCTATTGTGGCTGTGGCTATACATTGTAGGTGCCAAATCCAAAATATGTAAGACTATGTTCACATCGGTGCTGGAGTCTTTGTTGGAGACTCTATCGAATTGGAGGATAAAAAAATCCTAGACGGAGGTCTTTTTCAATTTAAAAACGAAGGACACCCGACCCACCCCATTATAGTCAATGTGGTTTGCTCCATGTGTAACCCTTGTTTTAGCGGTCCACATCTCTGTTGTTTAGGTCCCTCGATGAAACCTAGTGTTATAAGTTACTGGTGAAAAAACAAGTTACGTTTTTACAACATTGCGTTGTGGGAAGAACAGCTGTGGTCTTGAGAGTCTTGCCTATAGACTGACATTTGTATAAGGAGTTTCCTTGGGTGTTGTCCATTTTTATAAAGCAATTAAAGTGGAGTTTCTTCATGACCACACCAAGCCTTATATGTGTCTTAGACCATATGGTGAGCACCCTGAGGTGGGACTCATCAGATTACTCAATTTAATAGGAAGCTATAAATATTTATAGCATTATATTGTACTGGCTTAGTCAACAAGTGAATATTAAGAAGTTTAACCCTTTAGCTTTTTTGTTATTTAAATTATTTCAAGATCCAAGGTGGTACAGCCACATCGCCAAGTCTATGATTTATAATATCCTTCTAGAAAATCATGAAGCTCTGTGGTTATCAGTATGGGACAGTTACTCTATTGCATTATTGGACATACTGATATTGCATATTGTAGCTTTTTAAAAAAAAAAAAAAAAATTAAATATGACATGTAGAAAGCTCTGGCAACATGTGAAGCCAACTCAGAGAAATTAGTCTGTACTAAGAGGACATTTCTAAGGACATTTTATGAGATTTCTTGTGAAAACTTATGAATATAATTTTCTTTTGCATTGTTTATAAATTTAATCTACATTTTCAATTATTATTTCCCTTTCTTAATATATTGAATGAATTGAACCCAATAATGTTGGCAGGACCAGCTGATCATCTAAAATCTATGGGGGTGCTCCAAACTCTTCTCTGATGACAAAAGTAAGGGAAGAAAAGAATTGGGCTGTTGGACTTCAACATGCTCAATCTTTTTTTTGAAGAGATAAAAGCAGATTATTCCTCTCTCCCCATAGAGAACATATGGGTGCTTGTCTGAGCTGAGCATTTATGTATATCAGGGTGTCAGGAGAGATAGCTGTTAGCCAAACAAGAATTTAATCTAATGTGTATGGCCAGCCTAAGTGTCTCGTTAGAAAGTCCTAAATGACTCATTAAGAGAAGAAAGAGACAAGTGATATTAACACTTAATGGAGTTGGATCTGATGGTACATTACTTCTGAAGACAAAGATTTGACCATACCAAGTCTCTAACAATGGTGCTCATAGCTTTTCATAGGCTGGCTCGCTCATTTGGCTGACAGCTATCTCTCCTGATACACCTATACACATTCATGCATAGATCTGTTGAGCAACAGGTTCTAAACATGGAGAAAGCTGCTGACAGACACCTCAGAGAGCTGCTTATCTTCCCAAAAACAAAAGAATTGGAAATGCTGAAATCCAACATGCCAGGCCCTCCCCCAAAATCTGCCATTGGGGACATCTCCATCCACATCAGTTAGCTGGCCATTCTCTCGCTAAAATCATTGCCTTTGACCGACATTAATCTAATGAACATGGCTGAAGACCCTTCTCTCCCGGACTTCTATGTCTAGATTTTCATACATTAGATAGGCTGCCAAAATTGGTAGGGTTGACTGAGATACATCTAATATGTATGTCTGCAGATCTTTAAGAACATATAATTCTTTTTGTTGTAGAGCTAAGACACCTTACTACAGCTTCGGAATACTCATTCAGAAAAATGATGCTTACTTTAAGTTGTACACAAAGTCGGGCTTGACCCTCATGTGGAATAAAGAAGATGCTGTCATGGTGAGTTTCATGCAAAATCAGATTAGACAGATTTACTAATTTACTACATATTAGTGGCAAAAAAATAATTTATGTAGAGAAATTAACACTTTCCTGTTTTTCTTGTAAAATAAGCCTTATTTTATTCTTCTTCATGATTCATGTTTTCTCTCTTTTCTTTTAAGGTGGAACTGGATCCAAAATATAATAATCGTACCTGTGGTCTGTGCGGTGATTACAATGGTGTCCCCTTTTATGATGAATTTCTTTCTGGGGGTAAGTAGTCTGCAATATTTGGTACATTTTAGTACCCCAAAATATCTGACCTAGGATAGGCAAAGTGCAGAACAGGAAAGTAATGATCTTGCACATAGAAGAGCTACTGTAGGTGAGGTTTGGTCTGACACATTGTATAGCTGGAGAAGTTGTGGCCAGTTAGGCCCGGTTCACATCTGCGTTCGGGTTTCAGTTCGGGGAGTCCGCTTGGGGACCCCCCAAACGGAAACCTATACCCATAAAAAGCAGTTTACCTGGGAAACCCGCGGAACCGAACGCAGATGTGAACCGGGCCTTACTACTATGTGTCAAGACTCAAATTAAAATAATGGTAGTAGTGCTTACAATAGATGTGTATGGAGTGTCACATATGATAAGACCATAGTGGTCTTGCACACAGCACTGCTGGGAAGAAGTCATGGATCATATCAGAACTGGGGTTGGGCAGCTGTTATACCATTAACAATATATTCGCAATTGTAGAGATTGATTTAGGCTGGTGCCCCACAATGTACTGGATGCGGCTATAGCTATATCCAGCCCTCGGGCCACTGGAGGCTTCACATTTACATAAGTGAAACGCCGATTAATTTCAGCTGGATATCACTACTGGTCCCTTAGTAACAGCAACAAGGCACCACCAGCTATAAAATACAGCTGAAAATAATTGGTGTTTCGTTTACACAGAAGTGAGAGCACTGGAGGCCAAATTAGTGGATGCAGCTATAGCCGCATTCAGTATATCATGGGGCACCACCCTTAAGAGGTTATCACTAAGTACCCTACTGAAGTGTAGAACAGAGATGCCAAAGAAAGTGCAGTGTCCCCTTGTCTACTTTAACCTAGACCTATGTAGAAAGTCCATATGGGACATAATTGTTGATAATTTTTCTTGCATATCATACTAGTGGATGAGATTTTACTAAATCTCATCAATGTGCTCCAGAAAATTCCAGCATGAATGTGAGTTGTGGATTTTAAAATCTGCAGCGTACATAGGTGGTGGTAGGGGCAGCCGGGGCAAATGCTGGTTGTTGGGAGGGCTCCAACAAGCCACTTTTATGTGTTTAGATACAGAATAAAGGTAGTGAACCGATCCCTTCCCCTGGGTGAAAGAAAGCCAAGCTACGGCTCGGGCATAGTAATTTATGTTGTCTAATGTTTACAGATTTGTTGCACATTTTCCCCATAAACTTTAATGGAGAAATCAAAATCTGAGCTAAAATCCACTAGCAATATATAAAATGAGTATTCTTTTAGATTCTTAGAAAAATCACAGGAAAATTTCCAGAGGCAAATCTGTACAATTTGGTGCAAATTTGTTTTGCAAAATTTTCTTGAAAATTTCTGTTGCTTTACTGTGGAAATAATCTGTAGCAAATGTTGCCCATGTGCATTTACCCTGAGGGCTGTGTTGTATTGTACCAACATCCCTTAATGGAATACCCTTTAAGAATTTGTCAGTCTAAATTATACAGTAATAGTGTTAACATACAGTCAATGTAAAGTATTATGCATACTATATGGTATCATTCTTCTTCTTAGATATCGTACTGGACCCTATACAATTTGGAAATTTGCAAAACATTCATGACCCAAATGATGAGTGCACAGACAGAGATGAAACTCAGAAAACAGACACGTCACATTGCTCCCAATATGTAAGTTGTAGCCTAACTGTATGTATTATTGGTACTGGATGTCAAATGCAAAACCACAGGGCAAGGATATGGCTTTCTGATATGTGTTTTTTATGTTTAAGCATCTCTCAGTCTGGTATTGAGTATATGAGATTGAGTTCAGTGCTGTTTCAATGACTTTGTTGTACAGTAGTATAATGTTGTACCGTATTAGCCATAGAAAGTAGTGGAAGAGAGAAAAAATCAGGCTATACCTTTTAGAGGCCAAATGAGTATATTTGATGGTAAGCTGAGCGTACTAGCTCTCTTCTTCATAACACCATGTCTGATGAAGGGAGCTGGTACTCTCGAAATCTTACCATCAAATATACTCAGTTAGCCTCTAAAAGGTATCGCCTGATTTCTTCACTCTTCCACTACTTTGCTGTACAGTGTTTCTTCTAAGAAGTGTCCTGTCTTCGTACTGTCATGGATATGAGCATGCTCTCTGCTACACCTTTCGAATGCACATTCTAAAATAGTCAAACGATATAGTCATATGATTCGTCATAGGATTTTATGTCATGGATATTGGAGTTTATTAATGGTATTTTATCATTACTTTTATATTATTTTTTTCTCTTTTTCATATTAGAGTCAAGCTTTTCTACTGTAGAAAGTTCCAAACTTTTACTTTGCAAAGCATATATGTATGTATTATTAATACACTGTTATATTTTCCTCATTAGCGCTCTGCGTGTGAACAGCACCTGAGGCATGAGGCATTCTCAGATTGTGAAAGTCTCCTGAACGTGGAACACTACATCCAGGCCTGTATGCTGGACATGTGCTCTTGTGATCAGTCTCAAGACTCCTTCTGCCTGTGTAGTACTATCACTGAGTATTCCAGACAATGCTCTCATGCTGGGGGACGCCCAGGAACCTGGAGAACAGATAACTTCTGTCGTAAGAATTTTATTTCTACTTACTTGAAGAGATCCTGTGCTTTCTCCTGACTTTTCTGTAAATATAGTACTTGTATGACCTATGTGATAACAATCCTGGAGCATCTTTTCTTAGAACGCTGCAAAAGACAAAAAAAATTAGACCGCACCTCCATAGTAAAATGAATGTACACAGGTGCATGAGGCTATGGTTGTAAATTACAGTACAAAAAATACAGAAGAGCTGTGTATAGGGCGCCAGAACATAGGCAAAGCTTACGTATTCAAGGTTTAAACAACATTACTGTTTTATACATCTGTGTATATATATGCAATGTTCTTAGCGCACTATTTGATCAAATTGTGAGAGCCCATCTGCCCTGACAAAGGAACCTCATTCAGATGGGAACCTACACTATCCATACATACCTCTCTTGGGCCTACGTCTAGGCCTACAAAGTGAACTCAGGACAAACAGGATTCAGATATATTCTATTCTAATTAAAATAGCCTTGGGCAGATGGGAGGAATGGAAATCCAACATATAGGACTTCACAATGCAAAATGTAGACAGTACCTCCATAGTAATATAAGGGTATGTTCACACGGCGGAAAATGAAGAGGAATTCTCTTCATTTTCCGCTGCCCGTATTTTCGCCGCGGTTTAGCTGCGACGGGATTCCAATGCAGTGCATCAGCATTCCATTGCGTCATCCCGCTCCTGATTAGACCCGGATGAATGGGCCTAATCAGGAGGGTGGAATCCGCGGGCAGAATCCGCGGCAAGATCAAACAGGACACTTCTTTTTTCTGCGCCCTGCTGCAATCTCTGCCTCCCATTGAAAACAATGGGAGGCGGATTCCGGGAGGAATCTGCTCCGGATTCGGGGGCGAAATCCGCCCCCAAATCCGCAGCAAATTCCTCTGTGTGAACGCACCCTAAATGTACACAGGTGCATGCTGCTGTGGCTGCAATACAAACAAAAACATTCTGTGCTTTGCTGTTCCTCTGTTATTCCTCCTGGAAATGCATGTTATCTTTTATGAATCTGTTGTCCCTACTAAATCTGACATTGCTAGCACATAATGGATAGTGTGTAAGGAGATGCCTAATTGATAAGAGAAATAGAAACAATTAGTCAGGCCTAGGTTCTTGATACTTTGGCATCTGCTAGGCTGGCATAATTGTTTTTGTTGTGCAGAGAAATATAGCCTGCTTTGCTTTTCTGTGTGAGTATACATTTCTTTACAGTGGTAGCCATTGGATGACATACTGCATGTAATTGTGTGGCATACAGTTTCCATCCTTGGAGTCATCCATTGTAGGTTCAGTATCAAACAGATGTCCTCAAAGCAACATAAACCTACCATAAGCTTTTTTAAAAACATATTCTATTACAGACTATGGAAATATCAAGTTCCCATCTGTTACATTCCCATTTAGCCTCATGGTAGTTTAGCTACATAGTTCCATTAGCCTGGAGAGCTCTCTAGAAACTAAAAGCCATGGTGATCAAAATCCAGAAACCACTTTGTTCAGTTAATGGATGAGGTTAAAGGGGTTCTCTACTTTGGACAATCCCTACTTATTACAAGGGGTCCCTTACACTAAGTTAAACACCCAGTGTACTCCCGCTGAAATCCCTGGTGATCAGTTGAAAACACCGAGGAAACCTGGCAGTAGTTGTTCAGTTTCCCTTCAGCGCCACCACAGGGTGAATGAAGCATTACATAGTGTCCATTCAAAATGAAGGATTGTCTGGGTAATGCAGGGCAGGGTAAGACCTCCGGACAGACAGACACTCTGTATAACTGCTTTTCACAGTCGTCTATCCTGAAGAGGACACCTCTGTTACTCCCGAATTCACTAATGACTGTATATAGAAATGGGTTTTCTAAACTAGACTGAATCCCACTGAATTACTATTAACATAAACTGATATCTGTTTTACAGCTAAACAATGTCCCGCAAATATGATTTATCAGGAAAGTGGCTCCCCTTGCAAGAATTCCTGTTCCCATCTAGAGATCCACAGCCTGTGTGAGGAGCATTACATGGATGGCTGCTTCTGTCCTGAAGGTGAGGCACAAGGACAGATATGTTGAATTCTTGCTATTAATAACATAACGGCATGTGCAAACATAATAACACAATTCTAACAATACCATGAAGTATGTAACTACTGACCATTTAGTCTATAACTTTTGACATGAATCTTTAATAGCAATCTATATATCTCTAAGGCTGGGGCCTGTGTCGGGTCTGTGGTTTGATGTCCGTGTGCCGCCTCTGCCTTTACAGACCCAGTCACTTCTTCAGTGAGCAGGACCTGTCCTGACCTGTCCTGAGTTTTACCTGGCATGTATATGGGGCCATAGAGAATAAAGGGTCAGCGTGCTAGTTGTGAAAAACACGTCTAGCACACTGACAATGCACATGATCATGCGTTGTTTTAAGGACCTACTTTATCCGCTCATTAATTTTTTTTGTGTATTTTTGACAGAAAGAGCTTGTTTTATCTGTGATAAAGTACCAAAGGGAGCCTGTCAGCAGGAAAATGTGTATCAAACTAATGATAGTACCTTGTAGGGCGGTCTCTAAACTTTCCAAAGATGCCTTTCTTATTCTGAACTGCAGATCCATTTTCATGAAAATCAATGTTTTATTCTTATGCAAATTAAATTAGATGAAAAGGGCTTTAGGGTTTTTCTTCTCCTGCTTGGACTTCACTCTCTGCTCAAGATAACGGCCCCTAACTACAAAGTAGCAAAATGTTACTCATGCAATGAGGGGTGGAACTGGGTGGCAATTAGGGGCCATTATCTATAGCAGAGACTAAAGCCCTTTTCAGCTAGTTTGTGTACGAATAAAATGCTGATTTTCATGAAAATGCAATGCAGAATAAGAAAGACATCTTTTGAGAGCATACAAGGAGCCCTACAAGGTACTGTCATTAACTTGATACTAATTTTCCTGGTGACTCCCTTTAAAGGATTTTTTCAGGCAAATTATATCAAATGATATTAATGACCTATCCTTAGGATAAGTCATCAATATCAGATTGGTAGGAGTCTGACGCCCAGGAGCCCGCTGGTCAGATGTTATCACTAGCTACTATACAGAAAACATGGGTAGAAGCAGATAGCTCTGAACTCCGTGTAGTGGCTGCGTGGAGGTACTGCAGATCATCTCCCATTCACCTATATTGGAGCTGAGCTGCAGTAACTTAGCATTGCAATTGCATGGAAAACAGAGCTATCTGCTTCCAGCTCTGTTCTCCCTTAGCAAACATAGAAACCGGTGAGAACATTTGATCGGCGGGGGTCCCAGTTGTTGGATCTCCACCAATCTAATTTTAATGACCTATCACAAATAGCTACTTTTTTATGGCAATAAAAGGACATTTGGGGCTTAATTTTCCCAAAATTGTTGTCTCTGTATAATTGAAGGAGAACAGGTCAAATAAGCTGTTTCAGGATAGGGGATGTGGACCAGGTCCAGGATAGGTGCCCGTTTTGATTATGTACCTATAATGTTTTTTCACCCTGTCATAGATGGCATATTGTACATTACATGGGAATATATGTGTAATCTACTATATATGAACATTAAAGATTAAGTAAATAAACATTTAATAGAACAATAATAGAATTATCCACTATTTCCAGGCACTGTGCAGGACGATTATACCGATAAGGGTTGTGTTCCGGTCAGTGACTGTCACTGTAAGCATCGAGGGAAACTATATGCACCTGGAGAAACCATGCAAAATGACTGTGATGAATGGTAAGACCAGGAGTATGAGGCCTTGTCAGATGATCTCTATGATTTGCCATGTATAGACATAGCTTGGCTTACCTTCTCCTCGCCCTGTGTTTAAATACCCTGGTCGAATAAGTGACGCCACCAAACCCACCTAGGTATGCTTTAATATTTGGCTCTGGTTGATCTTGATTGTTGATCTTTTCATTATCTTATCTATTTAGCCGCTGTGTTTCTGGAAGATGGAGATGTACAGATAATGCCTGCCCAGGAGTTTGCTCCATTGAAGGGGGAGCCCATTTCACCACTTTTGATGGGAAGGCCTATACTTTCCATGGGAAATGCTACTATGTGCTATCTGAGGCAAGGCCCTTGCTATTATAAATTCTATCTATCTGTCTACGTATCTAAATTGAAGCTCCTGGTCCCTGATGTAAAATCTATAATGGGGTTCCTACCTACCTCGTGCCATTTAGAATAGTGAGCCTTTGGAGTCCCCTCAGATTCCAGGGCCCAGCAGTGACTACTGCTTCTACACCCTTATAGTTACAGACCCCTATCTATCTATCTATCTATCTATCTATCTATCTATCATCTATCTATAATCTCATATCTATCACTATATCATATCTATCTCATAATTATCCATCTATCGATCTAGCTATCGATTTTTAATTTTCCACAAAGGAAACATTTAAAGGGGTTTCCCACAAACATAATCATATTTAGATATGTAGACAATTAAAAGTTAAACATTTTTGGAAATATAAGTAATTAAAAATTTAGCAGCATTTTAAAGATTGTCACCACTGAGATTATTAGAAAAAAATCTGTTGTCTTGTTCAGTTTCTAATGGATATGACCATGAATGCAGGACCTTTCTATGGTCTGAGAATTGTCAGAAACCCAGCCATGATGTCCTTATTGTGGACAGGTTATGAGGCAGGGATACTACGTGTACAAGCAGATAACCTGACTACAATAAGGACATCATGGCTAGATTTCAGAGTATAGAAAGTTCCTGCATTTATGGTTATATCCACTGGTAGCCGAACGAGACAACACACTATTGACATTATTAGGGAAAATCTTTAAGGCTAAGGCCCCACATAGCGAGCAGCAGCAAACAAACGCTGTGGAAAAGGTCACGGTGGAAATGCATGCAGAGTTTTCCTCTATGATACTTATATGAAAAACGCCAGAGTTTTTGACATGGGGAATTGGTCTAAAAGTTTTCAAATTTGTTATAATTATTTATAGTTCCAAAAATGTTAACTTCAAATTGTCTATACATTTAAATATGGTTAGGTTTATGGGAAAACCCATTTAATACATCATTTTTTTGTGATTTTTTCATCAAAGCCGATCACCTTGTGCCACTCATCTCTTTGTCACTACATTGGAACCATTTAGCCACTCGAACTGATATTAATAAGGCTCATTCTTCATTACAGGGCCATAGCAATGATTCCCATGTTATATTAGGTGAGCTGTCACCGTGCAGTTCTTCGGAAAGAGAGACTTGTCTTAAGTCTGTTGTACTCCTAACAGACAAGAAGAAGAATGTAAGTATTGGATATTAATAGATTGTAGCTCCTTATAATTTGGTAGGAAGACTGAAGCCAACTCACCTTTGTTTATTTCCTCTAGGTGGTGGTCTTCAAGGCAGATAGCACAGTGCTTCTCAATGAGCTTAAGATAACCTTGCCTCATGTCACAGGTAAGATCTATAACCTGAAAACTAAGTAACCACATATCATTTCTGCCTAGTCGATAATACATAAGACACAGTATGGCACTGAAAGGGCGAAGGGGGTTCTGTGCTGGCATCTCAGTATTAAGGTAACTATCAGGGTCTCTCTGCTTTCTCCACAGCCAGTTTTTCAATCCTGAAACCAGTTGCAAACTATATAGTTGTTCAAGCATCTCATGGCCTTCAAATGCAGATTCAGCTGTTACCTGCAATGCAGCTATACGTCACTATGGAGAAGTCTGCCAGAAGACAACTAAAAGGTCAGTGCATTGTGAAGCTATAGAAACACCAGTTTTTGCTGTCTAAAGATTACTTTGGATTCAGTAAAAAGACCAACTCCTGATGGAGCTAAGACAAGCTAATACTAGGTGATAGACATTTGGCACCAGTTGGTATCTCATAGATCTTAATATGAAAAATGTAATAGTATGTCATTTATTTATTTTAATATCTGCTCATTCTGGGCTTTAGAGTCCAGTGGGCGGTCCTTCTCAGTGACTGACAACTTATTTTTATATATGTATAAATACAGAGAGTAAGACCACCCATGGTCTTTGATTGGTTGCAGCTCTGATGGGTATATATATATATATATATATATATATATATATATATATATAACACATACACATACATATATATATACACCGCACCTCCCTGCTGCTGTCCTGTGAACAAATTCTGCACTGAAGACAGGACCTTAGTACGGTAAGGTGTTATTTGGATTGTAATGATTTTACAACTTGGATGACCCCTTTAAGATTTGTACTTCTTTTCTTTTTTTATTTTGATATGTTTTTATATGTTTCTTATTGTCATATATATTTTTTTATTCCATATGGCTTTTCATTGTCTTGTTTAGGTCTTTGTGGAAATTTCAACTCTAAGGAAGGAGATGACTTCAAAACATCCGGAGGTCTTGTGGAAGCCACAGCATCAGCCTTTGCCAACACCTGGAAGATTCAGGCCAATTGTCATGACGTGTCTGACTGGTTGGAAGATCCATGTAGCCTTAGCATTGAGAACAGTAAGAATTCATTTTACTCTGGAAACATTTTACTATGACACAGCTCTGATAGAGTTCAAAAAGACTGGTTTCATACACAGGCCCCGATTTACTAATAGTTACACTAAGGCCCCACCTAGTGAAAAGAAGCAAAAATACTCTGCGGAAAAAAACATGGCGGAAACACATCACGTCTTTTTCATCAGTGTTTTTATTGCATTTCCGCAGAGTTTTCCTCTGTGGACTTTCTGCTTCTATTACACCTATATGGAAAACACCAGAATTTCCACAGGTATAACTGACATGTAGCGATTTTCAAGAACCCGGGCGTTATTGAAAACCCGGCTTTTCCTCTGCAGATTTGTGGATAGGATTAGCTAGAATCCCATCCACTTTGCAGGTACTGTAAACGCAGTGCTTTTTGCCGCAAATTGGGGCTTCAGCCTTAGACAATACAAACCTAGATAAGAAGCTGAAAATACACCAGATTTATTGCAGTGGCTGAGAAGATAGGCCACAAAAACTTAAGCCTCAACTGCCCTTTTAAGAATCCACACCCGCATGTTTAGCGAGTCAAAATATTTTAGCCCAAGCTCGATGACTCAGATTGGACTAAAGATGTGCCACATTGTGCCAAAGATGTGTCGTGTTTATGACAGTGTCTAGTTGTAACCACGATAGTAAATCTGGGTCACAGTCTTTATTAGAAAAATGACACTGCACTTCTTGATGTAGTTTTTTGAGCTGGTAGATTCAGCAGGAAGGAAAAGTATAAGTCCTGCCTTTATATTTCCCGTTCCATTTGTATCCACTTCTGGATTTAAAAAAAAAAAAACCCAAAAAACTACACCAATAAAAACATTGCTATTTAGATACTATTGAGTAGAAAGGAGAATTCACCCCTACCCCTGATCTGATGCCATCAATGTCCTGATCCCACAATGAGCTCCTCCCAGCTAACACTAAACGGATGGATGTATAAATGTCATATTTGTGCCTCAAATCTTATTTACTTACTTTTTAATGTCTCCAGAGAAAGGTTGTATTGATTCATAATGTCAGATTATGTGAGAAATGGCACCAAGTCAATAGTTACACCTCCAACAGAGACTATTAGTTATCCAGATTTTTGACTCTACATTTGACCTTAGGCTCTGTTCACATTACAATTTTGCAATAAGTACATTTCTCCATGTTTTTTGCTTGGTGTCGCACTATAGACTGTGCTGTGTGCTAACTCATTACACTGTTACACAAGTTCAAGAAGGGCTTGAATGTCTTTCTTGAAAGGAAAATATTACAGGTTATGGGTATTAGATTTTTGGAGAAGTTGATCAAGGATTTTATAGTGATTGTTGGATTTAGAGTCAAAAAAGATTTTTTTCCCTGACATGGGGCAATTGGGATCAACCTCATGGGTTTTTTTTTGCCTTCTTCTGGTGGGTTATAGATTGCACTTGATGGGTTTGTGTCTTCTTTCATCCTCATTTACTATGTTACTATATTGACTTCTGTAAAACTCGATACTTAAACTTAGTACCCACTTTATTTTTCAGAAAATTATGCAGACTATTGGTGTTCTAGGCTGGAAGATGATGAGTCTCCCTTTGCCAAGTGCCACTCTACAATAGACCCTACTAGCTATGCAAAGGTTTGCTGTGATGTTGTGTATACAGTCTCAAGCTCATGCTGTTGTATTCTGCTTACTGTAATTTCATCCTATTTTTTCACCCCCAGAGGTGTCGCTATGACTCGTGTAGCTGTAAGAACAGTGAGCACTGTATGTGTGCAGCTCTATCCGCCTACGTCAGAGCCTGTGCCATGAAAGGGATCATTCTGTGGGGATGGAAGAAAGGGATCTGTGGTAAGAGCAACTAATTTTATCAGTTGATACAGACTTTCCCTACCATCCTATGCATGTTTTTTTTTCATTCCAATATTGACTGTTTATGTTCTCCTTTGTTTGGACATGTGTCAGTGTTTGTTCAAGGGTGGAGCCTTATAAAAGTTAACACCCCTGAGGAACTGGGGCCTTCACTCCTTACTCTCCCTCTCTAGATTATATTTATAGATTTTTACAACAGAAGAGTTTAAGTATATTTTTTGTATTTTGCTACAATATCTAATTTAATTATTTTAGATTTCCTTAATATTTTTCTTATCTATTGCATTATTTTTATTTTTTATTTAAGGGATTGTGCCACGAAAACTATTTACCTCTCTCCGTAGGGTAGAGGATAAATACCTGTTTGGTTGGGGGTCTGACCAGTAAGACCCCTACCAATCCCAAATACAGCTGTGACTGGGGGTGATGACGGATGGCACTCTCATTATAGTGAATGGGAGGCAGCCGAAGTACAGCACTTGCCTATCTCCGGTGCTCCCATTGAAGTGAATGGGAGCGCCGTCCTCAACCAGTCACACCCACATTCAGCCTGACTATGGTAAGGCTGAATGTGCAGAAGGAAAAAAGGACCCCCGATTCTTGCCTCGTTCTTACCATATTTGTCATTTGCTGTAAAACCAATCTAACATGTAAAATTCAAAGACACAAAACTTTTTTTTCCCCTTTTATTCTCTACAGACAATGACCTCAATTCCTGTCCATCTACTCAAATTTATTTGTATAACTTGACCACATGCCAGCCAACATGCCAATCCCTAGCTGAGGGAGAGAAGGCTTGTACCACTGTTTTCACCCCAGTAGATGGCTGTGGATGTCCAGCTGGGCAGTATTTGGATGAGGATGACCGATGTGTAAAAATATCTGAGTGTTCCTGCTATTACCAAGGCACATATGTGGAGCCACTAGGGGTAATTTACAAAAATGACGAGCGTTGGTAAGTGGCTTCAATCAGCTTAAACAGTAATATATCATAGAAATGTAGCATTACAAAGGAAACATAGTTACTATTACATACCTGGTGCCACTGGCAAATATGATAGCAATCTGTACGCTAACAATTTCATAGGTTGTATGAAACAGAGGTAAAAAGGATCAGCCCAATCACGAGAATGGCAGTCCTTGTACCCCTGAATGGAGCGGCAGAATGCCTGCAGATCTGGGGTACAAGGGATCACCATTCTTGTGATACGTAGTGTCCCAGTGGTTTTCTGGCTAGAATAAAAATTTTATTGACTGTTCAGACCATCAGACTGCACCCCTTCAGCATGGGAACTGTACTCTAAGTATATACTGTATACCGTATTTTCCCCTTTGTAGTCATTTGTTGTCGTCCCCCCTTGTTATAATGGTTTTAGTCAATAGTATGCATATTTATGCAGAATTTGCAATGGTGCATTTATATTTTATGGTCCTAACAAAAGTTGCCTTTGAAATATTTTACACAATACTACTGATTTTTTTTGTCATTTACATTTGCTGTGTAGTTATTAATGATATCTTCCATTATTTTCTAAAACAGCTCCTGCCATAATGGGAAACTTATCTGTACCACCCATGTCAATGAAAGTAAGGAAATATTACAATGTTCGCGTTATTTTCTACACTATAACTTTATAGTCAGTCTAATGCACTCAATAACAGACTGATGTTATTGTGACATCTTGACATTTGTATTAGAAAAAAGTTGCATGGTATTTCAATAGGTTATCCGACTGTTTGTTACAAAGAAGATATTCTTCTATCTACATCTGTTATATAAACAAATATATTTATATACACGTTTTAAAGAATGATACAATATAGCAAATTTAGGAATGTTTCAAAGAGAAACAAGCAAACAAGAAAGTGATTTTTTTTTCTATAAATTCTTACTACCACATCTAATACTGCCCTTGGGGATTTTTTTTAATCCATAACCAACACCTCTCCTGTTCATAGGCTGTATCTGGTATCCTAGCTCAGGCACACGCACTTACGCTGTAATACCAGAGACAGCCAAAGGGCAAATGTAGCACTGTTTCCTGAAATGCAACTTATTTAAGAACTAGATATTCTTCATATATACTAAAAACTCATCCGATGTCTCATTACAGCTTGTCCCGAGGGAAAAATTTACTTTGACTGTAACAAGGCCCATTCAGGAGACAAAGTACACAGGAGCTGCAAGACTCTGGGAGTTGAATATGTATGTTGTGTTTTATTTTTTTTTATTATTATTAATATTATTATGTGTAATGTAAAATGACATTACGAAGCAAACATTGTATAAGACGTTTGTCTTCTATCACAGTTCCAGACAGAGTGCATCTCTGGATGTGTTTGCCCCAATGGACTTCTAGATGATGGAGCCGGAGGCTGTGTCCCTGAAGACAGATGCCCTTGTTCTCATAATGAAGATATTTACCCCCACGGAACTGAGGTCAAAGTGGACTGCAATACATGGTAACATCAACGTTAAATAGTCAATGTAATATATTGTAAAGCTAAATGTAACTTTTAAGTAGTCTGAGGTCTCTTTTAGACAAGTCTGAGCTGTATTCTTGGTTTTCTGTGTCCCTATTATTTTCCTGCTGTTCTATGGACAGTATTTATGCACTATGATGGTAATATTAGGGGACAGAGATGGGACGGAGATAGAACAGCGTTGTACTTGGTTATCATTGTCAGTCTAATGAATGGAGGGTCACACTACATGTGTGCCCTGCTGCTCTATGCATACAGGATCACCATTCTAGGGACTGGTGGGGTCCCAGCCATTGGGCTTCCACTGATCAGACAGACCCTAGACTATGGATAGGGTATAATGTTTATTTATGGCCCAAATCCTTTAATGCAAACTCTGAAATAGAGTTCCTCATCTATCATGTGAAGATAGGACTCTTGATGATCCGCAGAACGGAGAACAGCGCCTCCTTCATTGCAGTACCCAACATAGCAGCACTCTCATTCATGCAGCTCTCTTTGGTATTACATCTCAACACCATTCATTTGAAGGCAGCGGAAGCAGAGACAGCTACACGTACATGAGTGGTGCTGGGTGCTGCAGTGGAGAAGCGACATTTCCATTTTGTTGATAGGTCCTATGAGATTGCATGCCCAATGATATCATCCTGACACCTATCTTCCATGTTAAAATCCATTTTCATAGAACTACAATAAAACAACTATACTTTGATCACTTTTTAGAATATTTTTCATTAATAGGAATAAATGAAGCTACTATGATGATACTTTTTAGAAATCTTTGGAAGTCTGTTAGTCTGTCTCATAAAGACAACCTCTGTCCATATGCCCTATGGGTACAGTGCCTCGATTTGGTCCCTCCAGAATGGAGATCGGCTGCCACTCTAGAGGGCAAAGTATGACCATGCCTTCTATATATGGGCCTTCATTTGCACTGTGCTGCATTGTAGCACAGGGTCCTGGACTCAAATCTGATCAAGGGCAACATCTGCATGGAGTTTGTATGTTCTCTCTGCGTGTGGCTGCGTTTTCTCCCACATTCCGAAAATGAGCCCCTTATTGCACAACTCTCCCTGTGCTTTGAGTCCCTTGGTGAGAAAAGCCCATTACAAATATTTGACACCATCATCCTAGGTGTACATGCTCTAGCTCCATTCACCAAATGCTTCAAAAGTTAATGTTTATACCCCCTGATGGGGGAAGGGGAGGTGTCGCTGCAGTACAGAAGGAAGAACTCCCGGTCCCACTTGGTCTAAACCCTCAACCAAATGTTTTGTTATTCTACTTATTTCTGTCCAGAAGGGTTTTAGTGTCTTACATTCCCAAAATATATGAAGAACTGACTCATTCTCATCCCCACACCTCCAACAATCGGGAGGATAAGATCAATTTCTGAACCTAGTGTGTGTCTTATAGGATTCTTCATACAGTAATACAAGTCTGATAATTATTAAAGCACTTCTATATAGATCAAACCAATTGGCTATCTTCACTTTTATAGCTTGTGTCAGAGAGGAAGATGGACGTGTAGTAATGCGGTCTGCTATGGAACATGTACAATTTATGGAAATGGTCATTATATCACCTTTGATGAAAAATTTTATGACTTTGACGGAAATTGTGAATTTGTGGCAGCCCAGGTAAGTAATGCAATTGTAATGTAACTATAAATAGCAACTATCTACACCAGTAAACACCAGCCGGGTGCCTTTTCTTCTCCCTTGTATTAGTTCATGTAATAACATGGACTGTGTTAATACGACACATGAAATATTTTTCACTCACTGGTCTTTACTTATGCCACAACATAACACAAGGCATTTGTGATACATCAGAATTCCAACACATAGTCCTAGAATGGAGAGCCGTGCTAGCTGAAGGTGGGGTTGTATTTAGCAGGGCTTTAAAAGTAGGTCAGAGATTTCTTTTATTTTTTAAGCTCTCAATCATTAAAGTAACTATTTTCCAAGAAATGAAAACCTTAAATATGTACATACAGTACAACAGAAGTCCACACTATGACTATAACTATGTAAAAATGTAAAATATAAACCGTGTTGGTAAAGCATGATCACAATAATCTGTAACTTTTGTGCTAAAAAGGGAAATCAATGGGTGAATCAGTAATACATAAAACAGTATGTCTTTTACTTTCACATGATCAAGTTTTTGGTGAGAAACACCCCTTATAGACATACATGTGTTACGGGACCCCTGAAAACATGGAGCCAACCCAAGTTGGACCCGTTTCCTTTGCTATTGTTTGGTGATAACCCATGCATGTCTCTTCTGTAGATATGGGACATAGAATTAGCCCGAGTGGTATTTATGTTCACCTTGGTATTAAATGTGGGGACTTTAGCAAGTTTATATAATTGTTTAAAGGAAAAGTACATAGAAAATGCACAAAAAAATATGTAGCACTTCCTCCGTTGATCTCGTCTTTTCCTTTGATTTAGCTCATATTATAATTCAATATGAGAAATATGTAAAGAAATATTTCCTATAAGTCCGATATGAGCTCAGACATTTTCCCCGTCATCTTCCTCCACCTCCTCACTGTCCTGTGTCTGACTGTAAGACAACTGGCTGGAGCAGGAGCCTTCACCCTCTGTTCTGTGTGCACTAAGACTAAAAGATTATTAAACTGTGCCATCTTGGCTAGGCTCGGGAGGTCTCTATTCGGGAAGGTGGAGCAGAATAACATGAGATTAACCCCTGTGTTCTCAGTATGAAAATCAATCATGTAACTTATTTACTTGCAGGATTATTGTGGTCCAAACCATTCTGCAGGCAACTTCAGCATTATCACAGAAAACATCCCATGTGGAACCACTGGGGTTACTTGTTCAAAGTCTATAAAAGTTTTCCTAGGGGTAAGTATTTTTATTTTGTCATCACGTGGACAGATTTTTATATAAACTTAATACAATTATTGCTATCTCTCTCGACTGTCTGAGAATTTATGGGGAAGACGGCCTGATCGTTGAGGTCATGTGATTCTTCTTGTCTTATTTCTCCATGCTTTCACATGGCGGCCACTTTTTTAACTTGTTTGTGTAATTCAAGCCAAAAAAGTTTGGATACAATCGAACCCAAAATTTTTGGAACGTTTGGACCAACCACTATTCGTTCCAAACTGGTTCACTTATCTTTATTAAAAATCACATGGATGTTTTCTTCTAAAAATGCCACCACACCTGTCCGCAGGTTGTATGGCATATTGCAGCTCAGTCGTATTCACTTCAATAGAGGGCGCTGAAATACAACATTTACCCCTTAAGGTAAACTAGAAAATTGTCCATTTGAGATGTTATATACTTTAATAAAATACAATAAATTGATTTATCGTTCAGTTGGTTAATAAATCGACTCTATTTATTAAAGAAAACAAATGACCCAATTCAGATGGAAAATGTCGATGTCCCATGTACGAATGGGAAGTAAAATTTACCCCTTCTGGCATCTTTCAGAGCACTGTACTGAAGTTAGCAGACAAGCACATAGAGGAAACAGTAGGTGAAGGTAAGAAGCATGTGACCTACCTAACCCGTGAAGTTGGGATTTACCTGGTCATTGAAGCAAGCAATGGAATTCTTCTGATTTGGGATAGAAAAACCACAATTTTCATCAAAGTGTCACCAGCGTACAAGGTAGGTAGATAATATTCAACGTTCAGTTCTGTATCATTCAAGGATTTTAGAATGAAAAAAATAAGGATACATCACATTACAATTAAATAGTAGTTTAAGGTATAAAAAAAACCCATATAGCACAATGTTATACATATAAGGATTTTATAGGGTATATAATATTGTGGCAAATGATTCAGTAGAACTAGTACTTTATTCATTCAGATCTACCTCTGATCTGGGATTAGGAGTCAAGTGGGCGGTCCTACTCAATAACTGACAGCTATTTCTGTAAGCATGTTCATACAGGTAAAACTGCCAATCAAAGACTCCTAGGCTCAGAATTAATAAATGGCAAGTTATACTGAACTACAGTACACATCAATCTGCTCAGCTCCTCCTGCTCTATAACATACTGCTGGTACACCGGAATGCATTTACAACATGACTGGTTCCCTCAAGGCTAGAGGTCACAGATTCTGTTTTGTTCTGTTATTATTAACTCGCCACCTCTTTTTTTCTTATGTTCTAGGGAAAACTGTGCGGTTTATGTGGAAACTTTGATGACAATTCACAAAATGACTTTACAACCAGTCATATGTTACAAGTCACTGATGTGCTGGAGTTTGGGAACAGCTGGAAGGTTGATGCCACCTGTCCTGATGCATCAGATATCATCGATCCCTGTAGTCAAAACCCACATCGCCATTCCTGGGCAGAAAAACAGTGCGGACTTATCAAAAGTGAAGTTTTCAAAATCTGTCATAGCAAGGTAAACAGATGAGACCAGAATGTATGAAAATTTTTGCTTATGCATACAGGTCCATCCTTACCATTCACCAAATTTTTTTAAAGGGGCTGTCCGTGATTTTTTTTTTTTTTTATTTATGGGCCATAAATATCTGTATTATTTTCTTCTGTAATAATGTAATGACTCCAGAGCAATGCTGATCAAACTGTGGGGTAGGTCGCACTGGTGAGGCACCCCCATCAGGACAGACCCACTTTCCCAGGACATGGTTTGTCTATCCTGGCAGAAGTGAACCATTACAGTTATGTCTTAAATGTCTCAGATGTGAAAACCCCTTTAAGTAAAAATATTGTTATTTTTAAATAAATATCTTAAAAAATTATTTAGAAAAATTCTAACTGATTAATTCGACTTATTTTAGGTTGATCCAAAACCATTTTATGAGGCCTGTGTGAATGACGCCTGCTCATGTGATAATGGCGGAGACTGTGAATGCTTCTGTACTGCAGTCGCTGCCTATGCTCAGGAATGTACTAAAGCAGGAGCCTGTGTCTACTGGAGGACACCAGACATATGCCGTGAGTAAATGAGTAACTACGATTACAAGGACATTGCTTACACATAGATTTGGCAGAAAGTTCTTTATTAGCTGCAGTGTGCAGGATGGATGGCAATTCATCATTCCATAGCGATAAAAGCCTCATGAACTGATGTTGTATGGAGTTGTAATAAACCCATAAAACTCTAAAGCCCAACAATGTATTGTGCCTCTAATTTTATATCAAAAACTTATGGAAGGTTCCATCTCTTACAAGGAGGTATTAAAGAGACTGTCTGGATAAAAAAAAAATAGGCCGGAAAGGTAAAAAAAAAAAAAAAAAAAAGACTCACCTGTCCCCGGTTCTCCAGTGTCCTCCAAGCGCAGTCCGGTCCTGCTGTTCTGATGTCTTCTCAAATTGAAACATGCTCGCTGGCTGTGATGTCCCAGATCCCTTCTGCAGAAGCCGCTGATTGGCCCCAGCAGTCTTGTGACCACAGAGGCTACTCAGCAGCCTGTGGAAGAGACCCCGGGACACTACAGGTAGTGACGTCACGTGCCCTTAGCAGTCACGTGCGGCGAGGGCTTCGGCCGGAAGACAACAATGGATCGGGAGGTCCAGACCACGCTGGGAGGCACTGGAGCACCGAGAACAGGTGAGTATGAAATTTTTAAATTTTTTTCTCCACCCCTGGCCAATTTAAAAAATATTTTTTTGCCTGGACAACCCCTTTAAGGGCAAGTTTTCCTTCCATGAGTCTATTGTCACATATTGCCACCATTTGCATTACATGAGATTAGTTTCTATGTTGCTGGGATAGTTCCTAATTTTTGAAAACATTGTTGGGCATGTCCTGGACTGGGAAGGGGTTTGGATTAAACCCACTTGATTTAGGGGCACATCAATTGGCTTGGAGACATTCCGAGGCTGGTCTAGGAGTGGGAACTTAACTGTCCCTATTTTACCAACTACGAAGTTGGTATGTAGTTCACCTGCATGTATTAATAGGACAACGTCATACTGTACAGATCTGTTGTCCACATAAAACAGCATTTGAGATTTGGAAAGACATGTGAGCAAAGAATTCACAGGAAACTTTCTTTAACTCCATTTTAGCTATATTTTGTGACTACTACAATCCGAAGGATGAATGTGAGTGGCATTATCACCCATGTGGCAATCACAGCATACAGACCTGCCGCTCCATTAACAACGTCTACACCAATGTCACCATTACCTATCTGGAAGGTAAGTACTACACTATTGTACAGGCCAAAATGTCATTCTTAGAACTGTTCTAGCAGTAATAGATATTGTAGGCAATTGGTCTTCTCTATACAATGTATAATAAAAAGTTTTAACTATTAAAAGGACATCCTGATTCCAGCATTATATAGTGAAAAATATGCAAATTTCTTAAGCTTTGTGTATAAACTCTTCATGGCTTTCAGGATCTTTGCTTGTATTTGTTGAATGATACAGAGTTGCTTGGCTCCTTACAGGAAAGAGTGCTGATAACTACAGCACAACTGTCACGAGCCATGCACCTATGTCCATCACATGTCTACAGAAAATGTTCATCGCCTGAAAGACAACAAAGCAGCTTTACAATCAATGCTTACAAGCAGAATCTTAAAAAAACTAGTGGAAATGATACATAATCTATATTGGAATATTGCATTTCTGTATACTACTGATGTTATTAGTGATAATCGAGTTACTTGTATCTTAACTCACTTTATAATCTGCTTTTTTTTAGGCTGTTACCCTACTTGCCCAGAAGACAGGCCTATATATGACGAGTCAAAAAAGCTATGTGTAACCAAGGAGGATTGTGGCTGTTACGTTAACAATACTCACTATGAGATTGGTGAGAAGGTGCCCACTACTGTGAATTGTACCACTTGGTAAGAATCAGTACTGTCCAGGGGCATTACTTAAAGGAATGCAGAGGGTGCACTCGCACCTGGGGCCCAGGAGCCTTAGGGGGCCTAATACTATTGGAGTCCCACTAGAGAGCACAGTGGTTGCAGCTGCCACAGCACCCATAAGGGGCCCCACAGGTCACCCTCCCCATACAAAGGCCAATTAAACATCTTAGATCTCCTTTCTAATTTCCTTTCATGCTTAGCAGTTTGTGCATAGTACTTTGTAAATTTATTACCCCTGTTCTCTGGTGCACTGGAGTGGATAGGAGAAGAAAAATTATGATACACAGCCTTCCTCTGCCAGAAAAGAGAAAATTAACCTTTTAATGTCAAAAGGAGCAGTTGGTCAGAAGCATATATTCAAGAAGGGATTCTGTAGCACAAAAAGTGGGCACGATTTCTGTGTGTGGGTCACTGGCAGAGGATGGAAATGATAGGAAACTTGTGTGCACATGTTGAGACTAAGTCTTCATGGTAGCCTGAGCCCAAATAGGGAAGAAAGGAAAATGTAAATACTGCTAAATGTATAGATGGGAGTGACAGAGTCATGTGGTAAGTTGAACAAGGGAGCCCAAGCTGGGCCTTTTATACTAAGGCCTGTAGTCCTTTAGTTATGCCCCTATTACTGTCTGGAAGTAGACAGGACTTTTTTTTAAACCATACAGACAAACTATTGATATGTGTGGGTCCGTATATCTTTACTATGGTTAATTACTGGGGCTTTCTGGGTCTCTGATATTAATGACACCCAGCAACCCCACCGATCAGCTGTTTGAAGAAGTTGCAACATTTGGACTAGGGCTGTGGCCTCTTCATTGTTTATCAAGCAAGGTGCTGTACAGTGTATAGTGGCTGTGTCTGGTATTGCAGCTCAGCCTCATTCACTTGAATAAGACTGAACTGCAAACAGCCCATGTAATGGATGAAGCCAATGAATATGACCCAAGTATCGGCACTGCTTCAAACAGCTGCTTAACTGGAGTGCTGTGTAATATCTGAGTCCTGGAAAATCCCTTTAAGGGCAGTGATACTATATAGTAAAGAGCCCTGAGTGTGTAAGTAGTGGAAGCTACATGTTACTTAAAACCACTTCAGGCCACTTTCTCTAGTTCAGGACTGGCACATTTTCGGATTTTTTGTACAGGTGGTGTCGAGTATTAGTCAATTGTTTGGATAATTCAAGTAATTTTTGCATCTTTATTCAGTGTTGAATAGGGCTTTTTTTTATGCTGTTTTTATTTTTGCAAGACTTTTCTTTATTTTAACCCCTTCACTCAAAATAACGTACATGTACATCATTAGGCGTGAAGGGCTGTATGGAGAGGGCTCAGGAGCTGAGCCCTCTCCATACACGGGGGATGTCGGCTGCATAATACAGCCTGAACCTGCCGCTAACAGTCGCGACTGGTGCCAGCACTGATTGCGGCTGTTAACGGTTTAGATGCTGTGGTAAAACGTGACTGCAGCATCTAAAGTGCACAGGCGCAATTTTTAATGATCACCCCCCCTCCAGAACGTCCTTTAAAGGGGTATTCCCATGAACATAATCATATTTATATTTGTAGATGATTAAAAGTTAAACATTTTTGCAAATATAAGTAGTTAAAAATTCTGCAGAGCTTTAAAGATTTTCTCTAACCATCTTAGTGGCAACAGTTGTTTTGATCGGTTGCCAATGGATACGACCACAAATGCAGAAACTTTCTATGGTTTGGGGCTTGCCAGGAATCCAGCCATGATTTCCTTATTGTAGCTGGGTTATCAGGCAAGGGACACTACATGTTTCAGAAGATATCCCGGACACTATAAGCAAATCATAGTTGATTTTATGACCTTAGAAAGGTCCTGCATTCATGGTCGTATCCACTGGCAACCAATCAAGACAACAACTTGTGACCATAAGATATTTAGAGAAAATCTTTAAAACTCTGCAAAATGTTTAATTACTTATAATTGCAAAAATGTTTAACTTTTAATTATCTACAAATTTAAAAGTGGTTATGTTCGTGGGAATACCCCTTTAAATCTCAGAAGCTCATACAGTCCCTGAACCCTGACGGTCACGTGACCGGAAGGAGAGCTACATAATGGCGGCTCCCATAGTCGTGTATACAGTGTTCATTAAGTGTTGTGTAGACAGCAGTTGGGAAGACAAGGATGGTAATTAACTATCCCTGGCTTCTCGATGGGAGGTTCGGCTGTTGTAGCAGCCAGATCCCCGCTTCTGCAGCTGCTCAAATTCGTACAACTGCAAGGAAATACAGTTATATTCTTTCAGGATTAAGAGTACACCACTCAGAAGTATATAATCAATGGGTGGTCTGGAAGTGGTTAAGTAAATGTTTAATAAATGCACTTATAATAGGTGATACTATAATAATAGTCCAATAAACACTAAAACAATACCACCAAGTATCTGTGCTTTTAACTTGTCAAGTCAGCAAGTGACAACAGTGTAACAATACATTTGTGTTCTGTTTCAGTATCTGTACCCCAGAAGCAAAGGTTGACTGTTTCTACAATCAGTCAGGTAGGTTGTTATCATTACAGATGGATTATAATACTAGTTGTAACATTTTTGCACCTCTTTAGCTTGGTATATTTAGATTTTATGAGGGTTTTGTTGAACTTTGAAGCATAACCCAATGTAGAACATCATTACATCTACATATAATAGATTTAATGTGACCAGAGATGTTTGTAAAAATTTTTTTTAAGGGAATCTGTCATATTGAAAGTGCAGATTTGTCTGTGGACAACATGTTATAGAGTAGGGGAACCTGAGCAGATTTATATACAGTTTTGTGGGAGAAGATTCAGCAGAAATATTAATCTATTCATTCAACCCTCTGCTCATTCTGGGCTTAGGGGTCCAGTGGGTGGAGCTACTCCAGCATTCATGTTATGAATGTCCGCCTAATGGGCTCCTAAGCACAGAAAGATGAGAGCTTTCAATGACTAAATTACTAGTCCTACTGTATCCTATCCCACAAAACTATGCATCAATCTGCACATCTCATTTTCTGACTGGACTGTATTTACAATGTGACATGTGCCCTTTAAAGATACAGTTATACATTTACAGAACATGCACAAATACATCATCATGGCATGGAATGCCACTCTACAATACACATAAATAGTGCTGCTATATTGTACATTTACAGTACAGAAATAATATGCCAATATAACAAAAACCTGTGTACTCCTGTCACCGTTACAACTAGATTGTCCTTATTAATCGAGCTAATGTATGTGTCTCCTATAAACAGAAGTGGCAGTAGATTATCTCCACACACAGGAGTGCCCCCACCTAAACAGAAATGCTAACACAGTATAGCGGTATAATTATATTAAAAATGAAAGTATGATCAATATGTTATCTTGTATGAATTCAACAACTATTAAAACACAGAGTAGTATATTCTATGCGATAGTTTAGTATTGAAGCATTTCCTAGTACAGAGTTAGTCATTCCCTTTATGTACTTGGGTTACAGAATGTTTCTGTATCATCAATGGAACAAGATATGAAGAAGGTGAAACCATAACCATAATAGAACAAAATGGAGTTTGCACTGAGATTAAGTGTGAAAATGGAAGAGAAAAGGAATATCTCAAAATGTGTCCTTCTTCAGTACCTACCACTACATCAGTCACTACTGTTACTACTACTCCTATTGTGTCCACCACAACAGGTAATAATAATAATAATAATTCATTAGATGTACATACCTGCTATATGAATACTTATACAATAGTTGCTATTGGGGTTTTCCGGATTTTTTTAGAATGGTCTATCCATAGGATAGGCCATAAATATCTGACACCTGACAGGTAGCTGATGTCTGTACTATACAGTGCACAGAGCTGGAAGCAGACAGGATATCAGGCAGGGATACTACATGCATGAGAAGATAACCCGCATCCCTGCTTGTATGTATCGGCAAATGATCAAGACAAAGGACTCTGACCAATAACGCTAGGTTCACACTAGCGTTCGAGGAGACTCCATCCCACATTACACTTAAAATCAAGGAGGAGGACTTTTCTTTCCGCTGGTTTCAGTGTAAAAATGGTGGAAACCCAGCCGACCCTATTATAGTCTATGTTTGTAGTTTTAAGTGGACAGGGTCTTGTATTTTGGGTCCTCATACAGGCCGGAATCTAGCGTAAGATGGTTATGAGAAAATCTTTCAAATTTTTAATTACTTTTATTTGCAAAAAATGTTTAACTTTTAATTATCTACAAATTTCAATATGGTTATACTAATGGGAAACCCTTTCATCCAAATCCAAGCTAAGGTAAGGGGGACTGGACACATATGTCGATGTCCTGGATATTTTAAGTAAGAAGTTGGCAAATTGTTATTTTATCACTTTACTATAGATCTATACTATAGGTCTTTTACCTTATACCTCATCCCAATTATAGCATCATAGGTATAAGTAAACTTTTTTACTAATTTAATATTTTTGATTTCAACCAAAAAAATGTAAATAGAAGATAACAAGGGTATTTCTATTTTCAGTCACCACCACAACTCCTTTGACATCAACAAGCCCCTTGTCTACCACAAGTAAGTACTTACTACTGCTATTATACAGAAATGACAGTCCGTCAAGGTTCTTCTTTACTGAAGTCTGGATTTCACTAGTCCATATAAAGGAATACATTTTTTAATTAGATTTTTAATATCATAAAATAAACTGAATAGTAAACACAATTTTCTAGAATCTCCCATACTGTAACAGAACTATAGGCACTGTGGTCGCTTCATAGTCCGTGTTAGTTACCTCTCCAGGATCCTGTATGGTTCTGCTCATCTTGTGCTCACGTTCTTGCTGTGATACTCCTGCTGCATCCTTAGGTTCTCCTCGTGTATGTTTAGTATAACAGTCCGGCCAGGCATACTGGCACATTTGTACATGCATCGGTGCCTAGTATTGCCACGCAGCCCAAACATTCCTGCCCCTTCATTCTACTGAACATAAGGGTCCTTGAGGTTAGAACACATATGAATGGCCCAGTAGAGGTCAGGGTGGAATTTTTTTTTTTTCACTGCAAAATGGACTATATAATGTCTTTCGGGTGCCATTGGATGAATTAGGATGTGTAAAGTATTTTTTCATAGCACTCTGTAACTAGTTTTCATCCTTTTCTTATGATCTAATATGGACTACCTCACTAAATAGTTGCCAAAAATAGCATGTATGATTTTACATAGCATATTGTATATCTGAATACATTATAAAACTATCTCATGTGGTCTTTCCTATAGCTTGTGTTTATGAAAAAGTGTGCCGATGGACCCAGTGGTATGATGTCAGTAAGCCAGGAGATGATCCGGATAGTGGTGATTTCGAAACATACGATGAGATAAGAAAGCACCATGACTTCTGTATAGTCCCAGAACAGATTCAGTGCAGAGCCGTAAATGCTCCTGATGTCAGCTTGGATGAACTGGATCAGGTTGTACATTGCAATGTGTCATATGGGCTCATCTGTAGGAACAGCGAGCAGAACACCGAGACCAGCCTTTGGAAAAAGTGCTACAATTATGAGATCAGAATGGACTGTTGTGACTATGAGTGCGTTCAACCCACAACAACAACAACACCCACTACCACAACACCTACTACCACAACACCCACTACCACAACACCCACGACCACAACACCCACGACCACAACACCCACGACCACAACACCTACTACCACAACACCCACGACCACAACACCCAGTACAACAACACCTACTACCACAACACCTACTACCACAACACCCAAAACCACAACACCCAGTACAACAACACCCACTACTAGCACCACACCCACGACCACAATTTACATTAGCACTAGTACAACAACTTCGCCAACGACAACTTCTCCAATGACAACTTCAACAATTGGTGAGAAAATATGATAAAAATATAACAACACTCAATTTATATAAAGAATCTACTTTCACAATTAGAAGAAAATAAGCAAACAATATGAGGGGCAATGTCAAAAAGGGGAAACTATAAATTTATAGACAGCTATAAAAGTGAATCGAACATTCTTTACTGAAAATGTCTATCAAAGCAGTTGGATGTCCTTATGGCTCAAGAACTGCAGTTCAATAAGGAGTGTAGGAGTATATGGGTTCCTCCTGACTCTCCCCTGACAACAGATGTCAGAGGAGATAAGGTTGGTTTCAACTTCCTGATCCTTTTATTCTTGAGGAGATGTGCTGCTGCTAGAGTTTTTCAGAATACATGCATGCTTAACTGAGAAAAGAAAGTCAATGTCTGCAGCTTCTATAAGAAACTGTATGGTCTCGTCTTTTTTTTAATCACAATTGTCAATATTCTTTTTATATTACATCAAAATTTACAAATTTTCTGAAACTATCTAATGTCTATATGCTGCAAAATCCAAATTTTAAATGTTCATGTTCAAATTTGAAAATTTGAAATGAAATTACAACTAAAAGTGAATTTCACACCAAAGAATCTGAAAAAAAAAAACAATTAAAATCTAGGTGTATTAATTCTAATATTAAAATATATTCATGTTCAAGCCCTATGTAAAGCTATTCAGGCATTTAATACTGCACGCATGGACACAATCAACATTTCCTAAGAGATATATTTCTATTTTTAAAATTGCTGCCTATTTCAAAGGTGCCCTGTTCTCAATATTCATTCTATTTAACGTGCTACTCATTTCTGCTGTATTGTTCTTTCTACAGCGTCAACAGGAGCCAAGAATAAGTCTGGGCTCTAGTTTGGCACTTTAAACAAACTGGTAGCATGGTGAAATCACCACTCTACATAGGACTTGAACACAAATATATTTTAATATTACAAGCAATAAACTTTTTTAATAGTCTTTTCAGGTTAGTTGGTCTAATATAAGGAGATTTATGAGTGGTACAAGTGTGTTTCTAAAAGGATTCAATCCAATCTACCATTATGAGTCTGAATCCAATAAATTGTCAAAATAAGTTTTATATTACCTTTTTAAGGAATATCAAGGCATTTAGATTAATTTTTTGAGAATATATTATTAGCTGCTACTACATAAAAGTGTGTTCTGTTTTCTGTAGATGTTACATGTATTCCGTATTGCTCATGGTCACAATGGTTTGATGTGAGTCGTCCTGTACCTGGACCCACTGGAGGAGAATATGAGACCTACGAGAACATCCAGAATGCAGGACTTCAAGTGTGTGAGGGTGATAAGAGACCAGAGAACATTACCTGCAGAGCAGAGAAATTCCCAGATAAGCCACTAAACCAGCTGGGACAGATGGTGACTTGTGATGTCTCCATTGGGCTCATCTGTAACAACAAGGATCTTATAGGGTTCAATCCTGTGTGCCACAACTATCAGATCAGTGTATACTGCTGCCGTCCTCTACCTGATTTCTGTATAAGTACTACCCCTAAAATTACCACAACTACAACAACTACAACTCAAAGTACAACAACCGAGATCACATCTACAATCTCAGGTAAAGGAAACAATGGTTTTAATAAGAAAACAATAAGTATCGAAATTACAACTAACCCTTTCTATTACATAAATTTTGCAATAAAGTGTACTATAGGTTTCAGCTCCACAAATTTCAGGATGTTTATCAAGGGCTTGTGGCAATTTTCTAGTGTAAAAAAGTTGTAAATTGCAAACATACCCATTTGCAAAAAATTTGTGACTTTTTGTCCTATAATGCTTCTCTCACCATTTATAAAGCTGTGCAAGGTAATGTCACCACAGGTCCTGAAATGTGACCACAGTGTGGAAGGTAATGGCGGCATACTACCTGAGTGTGAGACAGTGGGGTACTAAGACAAGCAAGTGAGAAGGCGGGCTATAGGAAGCAGAATATGAGAGAGAAGAGTTAGGGCAGAAGAACAGGGAACGGGACTCTCACTAGTTCATAACAGTATCTACAGGCAGCAGAGGGAGAGAGACTTCCTGAGAGACTTCTACATCAGTTCACACCTCGTGTCGATTCCATTTTGTGGTGCACAGACCGCCAAAGAAGCACCAAGTTTATTAAGAGGCATGTGTCACTGTTTGTATAGAGTGTCAATTGCACATCTGCATTGCTAGGGGACTGACGGTGACAAGTGCTATCTTCAAAATCTATCTTTGTGGGAAAACCCATTTAAGTAAAGCACGGTTATTTTTTTTTTTATTAGCATTAATAGTGTCCAGTGCGAAGCACTTACTATTAATAAATACTCTACTTCTATACACGCAGAGTCTACAACTCCAACACCCACAACTACATCCACGACCACAACTACTAGCCCCACTACTACCAGTGTGACGACAACCTCACCAGCAGTAGCCACCACCACAAAGTGTACAACTGAAGTGACCGAAGAAACAACTCCAACTACACGTAAGTGACAACTGTCACATTTCTGTTTAAAATTAAGTTTTCGATTAAAAAAAGAAAAAAAAATACTAAATTAAACTAATGTACAAACAATGTTAAAGTATACATTATATTTAAGAATTTTACATAAATGAATAGTATTGTGCAGTGATGGTGAACCTTTTAGAGACCAAGTGCCCAAACTGCAACCCAAAACCCACTAAATTATCGCAAAGTGCCAAAACGGCAATATAACCTTAAATTAACCAGGATCTGTTTTATAGTGACCGTGCAATGTTATTACAGCCTGTAATAATATCACATGTCTGCTATAAAACAGATACTGTGTGATATAAATAGTGAAGGGCCCCCACACAGTACAATGCACTCCACAGTGGCCCCTAGACAGTACAAATCGCTCTGAAGTGGCCCCCAGACAGTATTATATGCTCCACAGTGGGCCCCACACAGTAGTATATGTTCCACAGTAGGCCCCCCACACAGTATTATATGCTCCACATTGCTCCCCCCACAGTATTATATGCTTCACAGTGGTCCCCCACACAGTATTATATGCTCCAGAGTGGCCCCCACACAGTAGTTTATACTACTTACCCACTATGGCTGCAGTCCCACGAAGTTAGTCCTTCTTCTTCTTCTGATCGCAGGCACGATGACGTAAGTCAGGGCAGAGGTTACACTCTGCAGTCAGTGTAAGCCTACACTGACAGTTTTTAGCTGTATGCGCATTTGCACATACAGCTGAAAGAAGCGCTCGCTCACTAACGGGGAATCCTGTACCGGATTCCCCGTTAGTGAGCGATCATGGTGACGGCGCGCGTGTGCCAACTGAGAGGGCTCTGCGTGCCCTCTCTGGCGCGCGCGCAATAGGTTCGCCAACACGGGTATAGTGTGTGTACATGAGGAATAGCATGATTTTTAATTTTCCCCTTTGCACACTGTTTCTCTAATTTTCCATTTAACCTGAGCTGGTGGATGGAGACTAGCTGCTCTGATATCTGCCATATACTGCACACTGAAAGTAGTAGAGAATCAGAACCATAACTATCTCTCTCACACTCGTAAAAAGCTGCAGCTGGAATATACAGGACATTATAGAGAAACACTGACATGTACTGATGTGAAAAAAACATATGTAGAAAAATACAAAGCTTCCTATTTAGCTGCTTGCAGTTTCTTCTGTGCCTCGGTTTTTTTTCTCTCTCACTTAGCCCCTGCTCACTACTTCCCCTTCCATAGATTTCTGTTATGAGCTGTGATATCCTCTGTGACCTTCTGACTGTCTTGTCTAGCAGACATTTCAGTGTGACAGTATAGCAGAGAGATGGGGAGCAAAGAGCCTGATAAGGGGAGAACCAAACATTTTCCTCTGATAAGATAAATTAAACCACCCCTCCTGCCATAAAGTACCCCTCCCCCTATACCAGTTGCCACCGCGGAACCTGTTGTTAAAAATTTTAATCCCACTCCTGCATCATTATAATAGTAAAGCCACCCCTTAATATAAGTAACTATCTGTAAACATATTAGAGGAGAGAGGAGGTGGAGCGATTCGGGGCTGGGTGCCGATTGTGACCATGTGACCCAGTATGGAACCCCTGGTTTCGTAACTTAATAACCCAGGATGAAGTAAGTACTCACGGACTCCCCGGAGGACCCCTTTTGGATTGCTGGCCTGTCTTGACATGAATGGGACTGAGATGCAATGTTTACTATTTAATCTCATCCTTCAACAAGATATATAATATTATAATATTTTACTCAGTATTAGTTAAAATTCAAGGTCAGCAACGATTTTCCAAATGTTTATTGAATGCATATTTATTTTTTTATTTTTTTTAGCACCTTCCTGCGTTCCCTCTTGCTCATGGTCACAATGGTTTGATGTGAGTTATCCTAAATTTGGACCTGATGGAGGAGATTATGAGACCTATGAGAACATTATGAATGCCGGACATGAAGTGTGTAAGGGGGAGATGAAGCCGGACAACATTTCCTGCAGAGCAGAGAAATTCCCAGATAAGCCACTAGATTGGCTGGGACAGATAGTGACGTGTAATGTCTCCACTGGACTCATCTGTAACAACAAGGATCAGACAGGGTTCATGCCTGTGTGCTACAACTATCAGATCAGTGTACACTGCTGCGAACCTTTACCTGACTACTGCTTATCTACAACCTCCCAGACTACTACAACAGCATCTACAACAACGTCAACTGAAAGTACCACTACTAAGACCACAACTACCACAGAGGTACCGAGTACCACAACTACACCACTAACAAGTACAACTACTTCAGAGTTCACAAGTACTCCAGAGGGGACAACCACTACGGAGACCACAACACCAACAACCGTTACCACCACAACTGAAAGTACAACTTCTACCACTACAGAGACAACCACAACAACTGAAAGTACAACACCAATAATCACCACATCCGAAAGCACAACTACATCTGTGTACACTAGTACCACAGAGGTGACAACTCCCACCACTACAGAGACCACAACAACTGTAACCACAACACCAACAACAACAACTGAACGTTCAACTACAACAGGTGCCACAACTTCAGATGAGAAGTGTGATAAAATATTAATATAATATAAAAATCTAAACAGGCCCCTGTCGTGTGAATGTAGCCTTACTCCAGCAGGTAACAGCTGATTTTCACTTTCACAGGGAACGTCACATTTTATATCCCTGTTCAGTGTCAGGACAGAATATGTGACACCGCCTAGAGGCCCAAGCAGAGGCGGCCATGGACAGGCGAGTGAAAATCAGTCATTACCTGCTAGATAATGGCTGTGGGGTACCTCTGTAGGGGCCTGTATGGGGGAAACTATATGGTGTGGGGGCCTGTAATGGAGGCATTTACTGTCTGGGTGTCTGCAACAGGTGGCACTTACTGTATGGGTGCCTGTAATTAAGGAACTAAGAGTTTGGGAACCTGTAATGGGGGCACTTTCTGTATGGGGGCCTGTAAGGGGAACATTATATTGTATGGGGGCAAATAAAGGAGGGTCAACAAAGGGGCAATATACCATGTGAGGGAATCAGTAAAGAGGACTTTATACCGTCTTATGGCCAGTAAAGGGGAACAGGTTCCGCGGCGGCAACTGGTATAGCGGGAAGGGTACTTTATGGCAGGAGGGGTGGTTTATTTATCTTATCAGAGGAAAATGTTTGGTTCTCCACTTATCAGGCTCTTTGCTCCCCATCTCTCTGCTATATTGTCACACTGAAATGTCTGCTAGAGAAGACAGTCAGAAGGTCACAGAGGATATCACAGCTCATAATAGAAATCTATGGAAGGGGAAGTAGTGAGCAGGGGCTAAGTGAGAGAATCTGCCGGGGGACCCAAACGATGGAGAGCCGGACCTCTAAAACAGTGATTACCCACAGACACCCGCAGACCCCATAGACTATAATGGGGTCCGCCGAGTGTCGCTGTTTTTATATTGAAACCGGCAGAGAGAAAAGTGCTCTGTGCAGGACTTTTCTCCCCGCTGATTTTCAGCGATTTCTGCGGAGTTAGACTCTATTGTCTATTGTAATATACTGGTTAATGTACTATAGAGTACAAATGTTTTTATTCTCATCCTTCAAGGCTAAAAATGAAAGGTTCACCTTGCCCTGTCTGCACTTACAATGACTACTATTCCAGGCTTTTTTGACCTATCCTAAGAATAGGTTATCAATATCAGATCAGTGGGGGTCCAGCACCAGATACCCCTACCGATCAGCAGTTTTCAGTAGCTGATTCACAGAGAATGGAGCAGGAGGTAGACAGCTCTTATCTCTGTGTATCAGCTACTGAGAAAAGCTGATCGGTGGGGCTATTTGGCGTTGGACTCACTCTGATCTGTTATTGATGAAATATTCTTAGGTTAGGTCATCAATACTTTTAGCACAAAATAAACACCTTTAAGCATTGCAAAAAGAGTCTCACATTAACTGTCTGCTGGTGTTTTCTACATCTCTCTCTTGACCCGAACTGCACTAAAGCTGCTGTAGTGGATGGGTAGCAGATGCATGGTGCTTCTATTCAAGTAATAGGAGTGGCGCTGCAGCCCCTTCCACTGCATAGCAATGATTCCAGGGAAATTCAGGGACGCTCCTATTACTTGAGTAGGAGCAGCCAACATGTGCTCCCTGTCCACTACAGTAGTTTTCAAGTCCTGGAAGCTGCCAGAACAGCTGACCTGTGCAGGCTCTGGGTGTCGGACCCCTACAGATCACATACTAATGACCCATCATGTGCAAAGGTCATCAGAAAGAAAAATCTATATGGGGCTGGAATACCCCTTTAAATCCTTCCTACTTACTGACAAATCCATGCTCTTTTTCTCCTTTATTTAGTACCTGACTGCACACCTGTGTGCTCATGGTCACAATGGTTTGATGTGAGTTATCCTAAATTTGGACCGGATGGAGGAGATTATGAGACCTATGAGAACATTATGAATGCCGGACATGAATTGTGTAAGGGGGAGATGAAGCCAGACAACATTTCCTGCAGAGCAGAGAAATTCCCAGATAAGCCACTCGATTGGCTGGGACAGATAGTGACGTGTAATGTCTCCACTGGACTCATCTGTAACAACAATGATCAGACAGGGTTCATGCCCGTGTGCTACAACTATCAGATCAGTGTACACTGCTGCCGTCCATTACCTGACTACTGCTCAACTCCGAGAACTACTACAACTACAACCCATAGCACAACACCTACAACTTCAGGTAAAGAAAGAATCAATGGGTGGTGTAATATCAAGCAAAAATGTCTGACATGTCTAGCAAGATGCACTAAATCTATCAACCAGCATCAGCCACTCTTAAGCCCGGTTCACATCTGCGCATGGGTCCAAGTGGACTCCCTGAACGGAAACCTATCTGCATAAAAAAGCGGTTACCGCTCGGTTTCCGCACGAAAAATGTGGAGAAAAAAAGTGCTGTTTGCAGGTGTGAACCGGGCCTTATAAATATGTGTATATTCAGACTACCTGGCCTTAGTCTGCATTGTAAATTACTAGAAATGATTAGTAAATCTTCCCCACTGTGTTAATTTAAAGCAATTATTATATATGGGGGCAATTTTTGTGTATACATTAACGGATGTATATAGCGCATAGGTGTCATTATAACTAAAATCAAAGTGGGACTTTCCTACGGATACAGGGATATCTGAGCGTATGATCCCATACAATGTATAATGTCTCTATGCTTCTGTTCTGTATAATAACTTCACTTACTATTTATTAATACCTTACTTCTAAACTCAGAGTCTACAACTCCAACACCCACAACAACTACATCCACTACCACAACTACTAGCCCCACTACTACCAGTGTGACAACAACCTCACCAACAGTAGTCACCACCACAAAGTGTACAACTGAAGAGACCGAAGAAACAACTCCACGTAAGTGACACTTTCCACATCTCTCCATTTACACCTAAACAAGATGGCTTATAGGTTGAAATACTCTGCACAGTCAAATGACACTTTCTTGTAGTACAGTTGAACTACTAGTAGCTTAGTCACCACATGTAGAACCATTTAGAGGGGACAAATTCTGAAGCCCTTTGGGATTATCCTCATCACTTGCTAAGGTCGTGGGAGATCAAGCCTCGAAGATGATGTCGTCCTATAGTGGCTTCTATCCCTGCGTCATTCAAATACAATATAACATTTATCAAAATAGATTAGTGGGCTTAAAGGAGTTCTCCACTTTGGACAATCTCTATTTGTTAGAAGTGTTTCTTGACAATAAACAGATCACAAAGAATTCCAGAGATCAGCTGTACACAAATCGAACAGTGAGTATCAGTTTTTCTACAGCGCTGCCACAGGGGAAACTAAGCATTACAGAGTACTCAGGGTAGGTTCACACCTGCACCCAGTCTCCGCTCGGGGATTCCGTTCCCCATTCCGCTTTAAAAATGTGGAGAGAATAGTCCTGCAAGCAGGACTTTACTCTCTGCATTTTCTACCTTTTTCAGGCAGAAACCCAGCAGACCCCATTATAGTCTATGTGGCCGGTGAGTTTCCGTGGATAACCACTTTTCGAAGCGAATTAGATTTCCGTTCGTGGGGTACCCAAGCGGACCCCATGAATGGAAATCCGAACGCAGGTGTGAACCTAGTGTCAGACAAATGATTAGGCCGATTGTGTGTAACACAGAACAGAAAGCTTCTCCAAAGCAACAGAATATTTTTGCAACCTCTCTGTGGCGTTGGCCAACAGATGTAAATCCTAACAGAAGTCCCGCCTATATTAATTCATATTAATATACCTGTAAAAAGGTATATACTAAACAAGTGTAAGGAATGATATTGGTTAGAATCAAGACACAAATGGTTTTCATGAAATGATGCACTTATAGATGTAGCAGACTTTAATTTGAATCCGATAACTTGCTGCAGCGCGATATCACACAGCAAAAACCAATGAAAAGCCACTGAAAAAATCTACTTAACATTTGCTGCAACTGTTTATTTAACTTCTTTTGTGTCATGTTAAAGGAAAAAGAAAGCAAAATACAGTAATATAAAGTCAATTTGGAGTCAAGATTAAGTAACATAGAAAAGTACAATATTCTGTTGGGGGTTTTCAATATCTACAGTATATTACTGATGATCTGCCTTGACTGGAGCGCCACAGCTAAGTAATTGTGCTCCAACCAATCAAAGTTTTATGGCCCCTTCTAAGTGCTAGCCATTAACATTAAAGTCCTGAAAATAAATTGAAAAGGGCCTTCCACTTTTTGTGCCCCTTAATGATGGTCTCATCACTAGGTGTCCAACTGTTGTGTAAGAATCTATTGTCCTCCCTAAATGATTACTTACCTTTTCCCATACCATAGAACAAAAATGTTATTTAGGCTAAAGCCCCACGTGGCGTAAACGCCGCGATTCGCTCATGGCAGAAGCACTGAGGAAAAAATTGCGGCGTTTTACAGTCAGAGCAAAGTGGATGGGATTCTAGTGAAATGCGATCCCGCCGCGGTTTCTCCCGCAGCGCTTTTTTTGCTGCCACGTGGGGCCTTAGCCTTTTTCTCATCCTTCAATGACAAAAAAGAAATGTACACCTTGCCCTGTCTGCACTTACACTGACTAAGCTTTGCCAAAAGAGTTGCACATTAAAGGGGTTTTTACCCGTGAACATAACCATATATAAAATTGTAGACAACAAAAAGTTAAACATTTTTTGCAAATATAAATGATCAAAAAATTTGTAGTTTAAAAGAATTTCTCTAACCGTGACAGTCTGTTGTCTTGTTCAGCTGCCAATGGATACAACCATGAAGGCAGGTACAGAACTTTATTTAGTCTGGCATGATTTCCTTATCGTGGCTGGGTTTTCATTTAATGTAGTGTCCCTGCCTGATACCCTGTTCACAATAAGGAAATCGTGGCTGGATTTTTGACAAATCCCAAACCATAGAAAGTTCCTGCATTCATGGTTGTATTTATTGGCAACGATCAAGACAAAACAACTGCCACCTCCAGGATGATTTAAGAAAATCTTTAAAAAACAACATTTTTAATTATTTATATCTGCAGAAATGTTTATCTTTTGTCGACAAATTTAAATATAGTTATGATCGTGGGAAGATACTTTTAAGGGTGAGGCCACACACTGGGGAAAAGCTGCTTTTTTTGTTGCAGATTTTGCTGCATTTTTTGAGCCAAAGGCAAAAGAATCTTCGAAAGGAATGGGAAATTAAAAGGAACACTTATACTTCTCTACTCTGCTAAATTATTCCTGGCTTTGGTTCAAAAAACCATAGCAAAATTTGCAACAAAAAATGCTGCTTTTCCATAGCGAGTAACCTCAGTCTGTCTGCTGGTATCTTCTACTTCTCTGATCTAAAGACCTTCTACACAACATACCGTAGTTCCACTCCAAATTGCGTAAAATTCAAAGACATCAAAAAGTCACCATATGTTTACTGAATTCATGCATTTTTCCCCTTTCATTCAGCACCTTCCTGTATTCCCGTTTGCTCATGGTCACCATGGTTTGATGTGAGTTATCCTAAATATGGACCTGATGGAGGAGATTATGAGACCTATGAGAACATTATGAATGCCGGACATGAAGTGTGTAAGGGGGAGATGAAGCCGGACAACATTTCCTGCAGAGCAGAGAAATTCCCAGATAAGCCACTAGATTGGCTGGGACAGATAGTGACGTGTAATGTCTCCACTGGACTCATCTGTAACAACAAGGATCAGACAGGGTTCATGCCCGTGTGCTACAACTATGAGATCAGTGTACACTGCTGCGAACCTTTACCAAATTTTTGCTTTTCTTCAACCTCTCAAACTACTACAAGTACTACAACCACCACAACAACTACAACTACGTCACCAACAACCACCACAACAGCTACAACTGCGTCACCAACAACCACCACAACAGCTACAACTACCCCACTAAGTTCAACAACAACTACATCGGTGACTACAACTACAAGTAAGAATGAAACCAGGAACAAAAAAAATAATCACTATATTTAGTGCATATTTTTTCAAATTATATTTTTATTAATTTTTTAAGGCTAGGTGAACACTGGGGTGATTTTGGCGGTGAGACATATTGCCCAAACATAAATTTTGCGCTGATGCAGCATAGTGAAAAGGTGATATTTGGTCATATGAAGGGTGTCACGGCCAAAATTGCCATGTAACCCTAGTCTCATTCATAACAAAGAAAGCCAAATTGTGCGTTAAACCAGTTTTTTGCAACTTAGGTCTTGTTTCTGACCTGCATTGTAGATTGAACATTATTAGATGTATGGGGTGAAGTTAAAAGAAATGCATCATGGTCTATGGTGGTCTTATCCAACATTTTACTTGGAAGGACTAGGGTCTCTTGATCACTTATCTACCAATAGGTGGAGGTTTTAGATGCAGTAACCCCAATAATAATACATTTATGGACTATCTTGTGGCTATACCGTAAATGTCTTTGCTTTTAAACTCCTTTCTACAGTGAAATACATGAAAGCTAAAGCAGTATATACAACTTTCATGATATTTCTGTCTCTATCCATGTATTTTAGGTCAGACATCCACTACAGAGACTACACCAATACAAAGTACAAGTACTTCACCAACAACAACAACAACCTCTGAGACTACAACCACATCCACATCTTCAAGTAAGTCACATTTTGTGTGGAACAGTTTAAAAAAACACAAGCTGTGCTAACCATTAATGCTGCACATGTATGTGCACCGTGAAACAATGGAAAATCTCACATTCTAAATTCACATTTACCAAATATGAATGGAGCAGTAGGACACCCATGTGCATTGTCGCTTCATTCAATTCTATTGGAATGCCAGAGATAGCGCTCGACTACTCAGTCTCACACTGACTGGAGAGACAAAGTTGCATATGCTAGAATCTCCTCCGATGGGTTCCTGTGTGCCCCATATAAATGGAGCAGTACATTATGTATGTGTTTGCTGCAGTCATCTCTATGAGACTACTGAAGACAAGCTGAGAGCTCCAGATGTAGCAAAGTTTAAAATGACACATAACACAGTGGCACACATTTTTTCAAAGATTTTCCATTGGCTTTTGTTGTCATCTGTGATAACTTACTGCAGCAGGAAATCTTATCACAGAGCAGAAATTCAGGTTAAATCTGATACATCTGTACCAATCTGCGGTCCTATAGATTTGAATGGAACAGAAATGTACATGTGCGACCTGTTGCTTTATATGGGACACACGGGACCAGTGCTCTTGTGATTGGTGATGATTTTGTGATCCCCTATCCTTGTAATAACCAGAATATCCCTTTCCCAATCCACTTCTGACATGGCTTTCAAGAACTACATAACATTGAAGCAAAACGACAGGTGTGAAAGTGCAGATATAAAAACTAGAATCTTTATTACTGAAATCATAGTATATACTATGGAAAGAATAGTAGTAATGTCACTATCTGTGAAGAAACATGGGAAATGGGCCCCTAAGAATGAGGGCCTGTGATACTTGTGTTCACCATTACTAATAGTCTACAAACAGTCAAGTCTAATCTCTCATTTCTTCACTAGCACTTATACTAAGTCTACATTATTTACTTGGTAAATGTCTATGTGTTTTCTCCTATTTCATTTAGCAACTCCAAATTGTGATCCTGACTGTACATGGTCACAATGGTTTGATGTGAGTCGTCCTGTACCTGGACCCACTGGAGGAGAATATGAGACCTACGAGAACATCCAGAATGCTGGACTTCAAGTGTGTGAGGGTGATAAGAGGCCAGACAACATTACCTGCAGAGCACAGAAATTCCCAGATAAGCCACTAAACCAGCTGGGACAGATGGTGACTTGTGATGTCTCCATTGGGCTCATCTGTAACAACAAGGATCTTATAGGGTTCAATCCTGTGTGCCACAACTATCAGATCAGTGTACACTGCTGCCGTCCTCTACCTGATTATTGCTATACTTCAACCTCTCCAACTACTACAAGTCCAACAAGTACAACTACATCACCAACAACAACCACCACCTCAGAGACTACAACTACATCACCAACAACAACCACCACCTCAGAGACTACAACTACATCACCAACAACAACCACCTCAGCGACAACTACATCCCCAACAACCACCACCTCAGCGACTACAACTACTCCTGTCATTACAAGTACTACAACCATTACAGAGTCAACAACAACTACATCACCAACTACAACCACCACCTCAGAGACTACAACCACATCACCAACAACCACCACCTCAGAGACTACAACTACTCCTGTCATTACAACTACTCCAGAGACTCCAACTCCAACCATTACAGAGCCAACAACGACTACATCAGTGACCACAACTACAAGTAAGAATGATACTAGGAACAAACAAGACATTATATTTAGTGCATATTTTTTCAATTAATATTTTTCTATTTATTTGATGTTTAAAGCTAGGGCTACATGGTGATTTTGGCGGTGACACATATTGCCCAACCAAAGTTTGCACTTTTATTATCTTATGAGACGGCATAATTAATGTGAATTAAGTTGTGTTGTGACTCAAAGGTTTCTGCAACCACAATACTACAGTCGTAAGAAATGCCACAGAAATGCAGTTCCTTAATCTGAAGTGTTGAGGTGTCATCAACCTGTGATTTACAACGCAACCCCGTTTACTTTCATTGTGCACTATTGTAGCATAGTGAAAATGTGATATTTGGTCTATGATGGGTGTTACGGCCAAAATTGCCATGTAGTCCTAGTCTCATTCATAACAAAGAAAGCCAAATTGTGTGTTAAACCAATTTTCTGTTGTTTTGGTCTGGTTTCTGTTCTGCATTGTAAATTGAACATTATTAGATGTATGGGTGAAGTTAAAATAAATGACTCCTGGTGTATTAACAGCATCTCACTTGGTGGATAAGTGATCAAGGGACCCTAGTCCTTCCAATAGGTGGGGGTTTCAAAGGCGGTAACCCCGGTTATAATACATTTATGGAATATCTTGTGCCTGTACCATAAAGTTTGTGTTTGAAAACCCCTTTTAATACTTAAATATGAAAAATCACATACAGTATAAACAACTTACATGGTATTTCTAATTGTCTACATGTATTTTAGGTCAGACATCCACTACAGAGACTACGCCAACACAAAGTACAAGTACTTCACCAACAACAACAACCTCTGAGACTACAACCACTACTACAACCACCACAACCACGACTACATCTCCAAGTAAGTCACATTTTGGGGGGAACAGATTAAAAAAACACAAACTGTGGTAACCATTAATGTTACACCTGTAAGTGCACCATGAACCAACGGAAAATCCCATATTCTACAAGTGATACCAGTGATATGTAACAGTACCCTAAGAAACGGTTGATTTGGCTTTGTCAGACCCTAAGAAAGCTTGAAAGTTTAAAGCCTACTTTCACATTTCCCTTTTTAGGAGAAGTTTATTTTACTGAAGCTTTTAAAGCCAAGACTAGGAGTATATTTAAAAAAAAAAAAACAAGAAGTAGAATCTTTCCCATATATTTCCCCTCCTTATTTTAATACTTACAGGTTATCGAGTATTTGAGTATACAGGGTAAAGGGGATCTGTCTGATCAGTGGGACCTGACTGAAGGGGACCCCACTAATCACAAGACGGAGAGTCACTTTATCGAATATGAATGGAGCAGCAGGCCACCCATATGCATTGCCGCTTCATTCAATTCTATTGAAATGCCAGAGACAGTAGTCGACTACACAAGCCTCACACTGACTGGAGAGACAAAGTTGCACAGGCTGGAATCTCCACCAGTCAGCAGAATGGTTTCCTGTGTCCCCCATATAAATGGAGAAGTACATTGTGTATGTGTTTGCTCCAGGCACCTCTATGAGGCTGCTGAAGAGAAGCTGAGAGCTATAGATGTAGCAAAGTTTAATATCACACATTGGCTGAGGCCCCACGTTGCGGAAACACAGCGTTTTTGTTGCAGATTTTGCTGTGTTTCTCATTTATATGTGATACACGTGACCAGTGGTCTTGTGACAGGTGAAGATTTTGGTCAAATTCCCATTGACCAGACAGGTCCCCTATCCTTTATTTACTAGAATATCCCTTTCCCAATCCACTTCTGATATGGGTTTCAAGCACTACGTAATAAGACGGCAGCAAAATGGCAGGTATGAAAGCGAATATATATAAACTAGAATCTTTATCACAGTAAATACAATGATAAGAACCGTAGTATTGTCACTGTCTGTGAAGAAACATGAGAAATGGATCCCTAAGAATGAGGCCCTGTGATATGTGTTCACCCTTACTAGTAGTCTACAAACAATTGAGGCTTATCTCTAGTTTCTTCACTAGCACTTACACTAAGTGTACATTATTTACTTGGTAAATGTGTATGTGTTTTTCTCCTATTTCATCTAGCAACTCCTGACTGTGTTCCTCACTGTACATGGTCACAATGGTTTGATGTGAGTTATCCAAAATATGGACCTGATGGAGGAGATTATGAGACCTATGAGAACATCGAGAATGCTGGACTTGAAGTGTGTGAGGGTGATATGAGACCAGAGAACATTTCCTGCAGAGCAGAGAAATTCCCAGATGAGCCACTAAACCAGCTTGGACAGATAGTGACGTGTAATGTCTCCACTGGACTCATCTGTAACAACAAGGATCAGACAGGGTTCGTGCCCGTGTGCTACAACTATGAGATCAGTGTATACTGCTGCAAACCTTTACCAGATTATTGCTTTTCTTCAACCTCTAAAACTACTACAACTCCAACAACTACAACTACGTCACCAACAACAACCACCACCTCAGAGACTACAACTACTCCAAAGACTCCAACTCCAACCGTTACTGAACCAACAACGACTACATCGGTGACCACAACTACAGGTAAGAATTAAACTAGGAAAAAAAAAAGATTTATTATCTAGACCTATCTGTCTACTGACTGCACTAACCTTAAATCCAGCCAAAGAAATGTCAGTGCAACATTTCAGTCCTTTCTCCCTTTCTCAGGCTTATAAACTATCTATTCTCTACATTCTGCAATGTCCAAATTTTAGATGTTAAATTTGAAATTTTAAATGAAATTAAAACTAAAAGAATTTTTATATAAAATAATAACCTCAATTCTACCATTATACATTCAAAGGAAATAATGTGTTTCATTATATTTTATAGGACTCTCTGTAGGAACAATCTCTCTATTTTTGATAGCCCCTCCTAAGGACATTATAGTCCTGAAAATTTGTTTAAATTGGCCTTCTGTGCCCTCCCTGACCAGCTACAGGGTGGAAAAAAAGTATTTAGTCAGCCACCAATTGTGCAAGTTCTCCCACATAAAAAGATGAGGTAGACCTCAACTATGAGAGACAAAATGAGAAAACAAATCCAGAAAATCACATTGTCTGATTTTGAAAGAATTTTTTTTTGCAAATTATGGTGGAAAATAAGTATTTGTTCAATAACAAAAGTTCATCTCAATACTTTGTTATATATCCTTTGTTGGCAATGACAGAGGTCAAACGTTTTCTGTAAGTCTTCACAAGGCTGGCACACACTGTTGCTGGTATGTTAGCCCATTCCTCCATACAGATCTCCTCTAGAGCAGTGATGTTTTGGGGCTGTCGCTGGGCAACACAGACTTTCAACTCCCTCCAAAGGTTTTCTATGGGGTTGAGATCCGGAGACTGGCTAGGCCACTCCAGGACCTTGAAATGCTTCTTACGAAGCCACTCCTTCGTTGCCCTGGCGGTGTGCTTGGGATCATTGTCATGCTGAAAGACCCAGCCACGTTTCATCTTCAATGCCCTTGCTGATGGAAGGAGGTTTGCACTCAAAATCTCACGATACATGGCCCCATTGATTCTTTCATGTACACGGATCAGTCGTCCCGGTCCCTTTGCAGAGAAACAGCCCCAAAGCATGATGTTGCCACCCCCATGCTTCACAGTAGGAATGGTGTTCTTTGGATGCAACTCAGCATTCACTCTCCTCCAAACACGACGAGTTGTGTTTCTACCAAACAGTTCTACTTTGGCTTCATCTGACCATATGACATTCTCCAAATGCTCTCTAGCAAACCTCAGACAGGCCCGAATATGTACTGGATTAAGCAGGGGGACACCTCTGGCACTGCAGGATCTGAGTCCCTGGTGGCGTAGTGTGTTACTGACGGTAGCCTTTGTTACGTTAGTCCCAGCTTTCGGCAGGACATTCACTAGGTCCCCCCGTGTGGTTCTGGGATTTTTGCTCACTGTTCTTGTGATCATTTTGACCCCACGGGGTGAGATCTTGCCTGGAGCCCCTGATCGAGGGAGATTATCAGTGGTCTTGTATGTCTTCCAATTTCTAATTATTGCTCCCACAGTTGATTTCTTCACACCAAGCTGCTTGCCTATTGTAGATTCAGTCTTCCCAGCCTGGTGCAGGTCTACAATTTTGTTTCTGGTGTCCTTCCACAGCTCTTTGGTCTTCACCATAGTGGAGTTTGGAGTGTGACTGTTTGAGGTTGTGGACAGGTGTCTTTTATACTGATAACAATGTCAAACAGGTGCCATTACTACAGGTAATGAGTGGAGGACAGAGGAGCCTCTTAAAGAAGAAGTTACAGGTCTGTGAGAGCCAGAAATCTTGCTTGTTTGTAGGTGACCAAATACTTATTTTCCACCATAATTTGCAAATAAATTCTTAAAAAATCAGACAATGTGATTTTCTAGATATGTTTTCTCATTTTGTCTCTCATAGTTGAGGTCTACCTATGATGACAATTACAGGTCTCTCTCATTTTTTTAAGTGGGAGAACTTGCACAATTGGTGGCTGACTAAATACTTTTTTTTTCCCCACTGTATTGTCAGTAGCTGATCCACAGGATAGGTCATCAGTAGTGACCTGTGGGGGTCTGACACCCGGACTCTTCTGAAGTAGATTTAAGAGGACTGCACACAGTAGTGGATGGGGAAAGGATGCAGTGTGCTCCTATTCAAGTAACAGGAGTGGTGCTGCAGCCGAGTGCACTGCAAAGCAGTGGTTCTGTGGATTTGCAGAGCTGATCCCATTACTTAAATAGGAGCAACCTGCAAATGCTCTCCGTGCACTACAGCAGCTTCGGGCACCTGATGTGTGCGACCACAAATATCACATACTGATGACCTATTCTGCAACTTTCACTATGTCCATTAAGACTAATAATAGGCTCAGACTCATCACAGACAGGAATGCAATAGAAGATAACACCTTTATAGATAACAAAACCTACCCATCATTGCATCCCCTACTAAAATAAAAATGGGACTACTATACTTTCAAAGAGATGTGTTACTATATAATCCCATTCATGTCTTTGTTATTCCATTCTAGGTAATAAATCCATTTATTATTATTAATTAATACCCCCTTTCTAAACACACAGAGTCTACAACTCCAACACCCACAACAACTACATCCACGACCACAACTACTAGCCCCACTACTACCAGTGTGACAACAACCTCACTGCCAGTATCCACCACCACAAAGTGTACAACTGAAGAGACCGAAGAAACAACTCCAAGTAAGTGACACATTTCTGTTTTCATCTAAAGAAGATGTATTATAGGTGGAAATTTGGAGTCAAGAGTAAAAAATATACAAAATTACAAAGACTCTGTAGGGGATTTTCAACAACTATATTACTGATGTTCTGCCTTGACTGGAGCTCCCCAACTAAGTAACTGTACCCCAATCAAAATTTTCTGGCCTCTTCTAAGTAATAGCCAAGTCCTAAACATGCCTTTATAAAGGCCTACCACTTTTTGTGCCCCGTAATGATGATCTCATCACTTGGTGTCCAATTGTTGTGTAAGAATCTAATGTCCTACCTAAATGATTACTTACCTTTTCCCATACCATAGAACAAAAATGTTATTTAAATTCATCCTTCAATGACAAAAAAGAAATGTACACCTTGCCCTGTCTGCATTTACACTGACTAAGCTTTGCCAAAGGTGTTGCACATTAAAAGGGATTTTACCCATAAACATATTTAAAATTGAAGACAATAAAAAGTAAAATATTTTTGCAAACTGCAATAATTAACAAATTTGCAGAGTTTTAAAGATTTTCTCTACCCGTGACAGTCTGTTGTCTTGTTAAGCTGGCAATGGATAGAACCATGAAAGTAGGTACAGAACTTTCTATGGTTCTCCATGATTTCCTTATTGTTCCTTATCATTTAATGTAGCGTCCCTGCCTGATAATCTGTTCACAATAAGGAAATCATGGTTGGGTTTTTGACAAATCCCAGACCATAAAAAGTTCCTACATTCACGATTGTATTTATTGGCAACTGATCAAGACAAAACGACTGCCACCTCCAAGATGATTTGAGAAAATCTTTAAATTTTAATTACCATATTTTTCGGACTGTAAGACACATCTATGTTTTAGAGGAGGAAAATAGGGAAAAAAATTTTGAAGCAAAAAAATGTAGTAAAATATTTACTATATGGGAGTTGTAGTTTTGCAACAGCTGCAAGGCCACATTGACAGGTGGCCCTGCCGCTATACGGGGATGCAGAGGGCATCTTTTTTTGCGGGGCCTGGTGTACTTTCTAGTTGTACCATTTTGGGGAATGTCTATTGCTTTGATCACTTTTTATTCAAATCAGAGGTGAAACAGCAAAAAAAAACGGCGGTCCAGCACTTTTGATTTTTTTTCCCATTATGACATTCACTCTACGGGAAAAATATTTTTATAAGTTTGTAAACTGGGCATTTTCGGACACAGGGATACCTAATATGTATGTGTTTCACAGTAATTTTCTACTTTTATATGTATTTTAGGGAAATGGCGTGATTTAGAAGTTTTATTTTTTTTATTTATTTATTTTTATATTTTTCTCTAAACTTTTTTTTTTTTTTTACTATTTTATTAGCCCCCCCCCCCCCGGGGCTTGAACAAGTGTATTGCAGTCTATGGGAGATTCTGTACATTATTATTGCAGTTGGTCACAGACCAGCCGCAACAGTAATATTACTATGACAAGCCTGGGAGCCTTCATAAGGCTCCCGGCTGTCACAGGAACAGGACGGCTCCTGCGATCGCGCCGTCCTGTAACAAGAAAGGCACGGAGCCAGTGGGGACTGGCCCCGGGGGTTAGCTTTAATACCTTTAGGGGGCTCACAGGTAGTAATGCCCACAATCAGAGTGGACCCTGATCGCGGGCATTAGCTCCTGGTCTCCACATTACAGTGGAGACCTGGTAGCTATGGCAACCACTCTGCAGCAGAGCGGCCGCCATCACCTTCACAGACAGGTTCACACTGCCAGGACACCCTCTCACCCCAAGGCCTGCAGCATTGCCTCACTAAAATTGCTGTAGTAAGCCAGCGGCAGCAGGAGTGGGGTGACGCTGCGACCCCGCTCTTCCGCCCCCCCCGCCAAAACACACCCCAAATTCAGACTATTAGACGCACCACCATTTTCCTCCCAAATTTGGGGGAAAAAAATGCGTCTTATAGTTCGAAAAATACGGTATTTATATATGCAAAAATGTTTACCTTTTGTCCACAAATTTAAATATAGTTATGTTCGTGGGAAAATACCTGAAAGGGTAAGACCACACACTGCATAAAAGGTAGTTTATTGCTGCTGATTTTTCAGCGGTTTTTTTGGAGCAAAAGCCAACATTGACTTCAAAAGGAATGGGAAAGGAACACTTCTCTATTTTGCTAAAACAATTGCAAAATTTGTAACAAAAAAATACTTTTCTGCAACAGTGTCTTCAGCCAAGCTGTCTGCTGCCATCTTTTACCTCTCTTAATGACTTAAAGACCTTCCAGAGACTTCTACATAAAATGGTTCTACTCAGAATTACTTAAAGGGGTTGTCCTACAACGTCAAGTCTGCAGGACCTTTCCCCCACTCCACATTCAACTCAGCCAGGCTTAATGTGGACAGGACTGATAGCAGTCAGCACTCACATTCACTTCAATGGGAGCGCCAGAGATAGCCAAGTGCTGTACTTCAGCTATCTCCGGTGCTCCCAGAAGTGAATGTGAGTGCCGACCGCCACCAGTCCTGCCCAGATTGAGCCTGGCTGAGCTCAGGTTGAATGTGGAGTTGGAGAAAGGTCCTACCGTCTTCATTATGAGGGACAACCCCTTTAAAAAGTACCACCAATTTTACCACTTTCTACATATTAGTCTATAAAGAAGGGAGGATGGAAAAAACACTCAAATAATTGCTGCTCCTACACTCTGCAACTCTATACACTTTTAACACTGCTAGCTGCTAACACTGTTTGTAGATAAGAGGCTACTAGTACACAGTATGAGGCAATAAATCAATTAAACAACAGGTAGGGGAATCCCACTCCCCCTCCTTTCTCCATAGAGACAGATTTAATCCAAACAAGCAGTCAGATTGTAGATAAGGAGCAGAAGAACAGCTTAATAAGTGGAGAAGTAAATAGATCTCCTTAATAAGATACGTTTCTTATTTTCACCTGTTCTATTCATTTCTAAAAAGTTGTTTATAACTGGAGGTATGCTTTAAAATCCAAGGATATCAAAAAGTCACCAAATGTTTACTGAATGCATGCATTTTCCCTTTTATTTAGCAACTTCCTGCGTTCCCTCTTGCTCATGGTCACCATGGTTTGATGTGAGTTATCCTAAATATGGACCTGATGGAGGAGATTATGAGACCTATGAGAACATTATGAATGCCGGACATGAAGTGTGTAAGGGGGAGATGAAGCCGGACAACATTTCCTGCAGAGCAGAGAAATTCCCAGATAAGCCACTAGATTGGCTGGCACAGATAGTGACGTGTAATGTCTCCACTGGACTCATCTGTAACAACAAGGATCAGACAGGGTTCATGCCCGTGTGCTACAACTATGAGATCAGTGTACACTGCTGCGAACCTTTACCAGATTATTGCTTTTCCTCAACCTCTCAAACTACTACAAGTACTACAACCACCACAACTACAACTACGTCACCAACGACCACAACAGCTACAACTACGTCACCAACAACCACCACAACAGCTACAACTACGTCACCAACAACCACCACAACAGCTACAACTACGTCACCAACAACCACCAGCACCTCTGAGACTACAACTACCACTATAGCTACAAGTAAGATTGAAATTAGGGAAAAAAACATAATATTTAGTGAATATTTGTTCAAGTTATATTTTTGCATTTTTATTAGATGTTTAAGGCTAGGGCTACATGGTGATTGTACTTTTATTATCATATGAGATGGCTTTATTAATGTGAATGGAGTTTTGTGACTCGAAGGTTTCTGCAACCACAATACTACAGTCGTAAGAAAACTTTCATTGTGTGCTGATTCAGCATAGTGAAAGTGTGATATTTGGTCTACAAAAACTGCCATGTAGCCCTAATCTCATTCATAACAAAGAAAGACAAATTGTGCGTTAAACCAGTTTTTTTTTTATTTCTTGGTTTCTGACCTGCTTTATAGATTGAACATTATTAGATGTATGGGGTGAAGTTAAAATAAACGAATCCTGGTGTATTAATTCCATCTCACTTGGTGGATGAGTGATCAAGGGAACCTAGCCCTTCCAATAGGTGGGGGTTTCAAAGGCAGTAACCCCAATTATAAGACATTTATGGAATATCTTGTGGCTGTACCATAAACGTCTGTGTTAGGAAACTCCTTTCAATAGTGAAATACTCAAAAGCACATACACTACTACATGGTATCTCCAAGTAATTCACATTTTGTGCACCATGAAACAATGAAAAATCCTTTATTTTACATGTGATACCCATAGATTTGTAACAGCAACCTAAGATTTAGTTTGACTTAGCTTTATGTAACTCTACGACAGCTTGAAAGTTTAAAGTCTACTATTATATTTGTCTTTTTAGTTGTAATTTTATTTTACTGAAGTTTTTAAAGCCAAATCTAGGAGTGTATTAAAAAAAATAACCACTAATCAGTAGAGTCTTTCCTTTAAATTTCCCCTTCCTCGTTCTGGTAATCACAGGTTATCGCCTATTCAGGGTAAAGGGGCTCTGTCTCATCAGTGGGGTCTGAATGAAGGAAACCCCATTAATCACGAGATGGAGAGTCCCACTAGCCGCATGCGAGTGGAGCAGCAGGACACCCATGTATATTGCCGCTTCTTTCAATTCTATTGGAATGTCAGAGATTGTACTCGACTACTCAGTCTCACACCGACTGGAGAGGCAAAGCTGAACATGCTGGAATCTTCACCTGTCATGAGAATGGATTCTGTGTATGTGTGTGCTCCAGTCATCTCTATGAGACTGTTGAGGAGACGCTGAAAGCTACAGATTCAGCAAAGTTTAAAATTACACTTGGCATGCTAACAATACTGTAAAACAGAGCGTTAACACATTTTTTTCAAAGATCTTACGTTGGCTTTTGCTGTCTCCTGTGATAAGATATCACACTTTAAAAAGTCAAGTTAAATCTGCTACATGTGTACCTTTGGAACTCCAATAGAATTGAATGGAATGGCAATACCCATGCGCAACTTGCCCCTTCATTTATATGGGATACACAGGACCCCTGGACATTTGATTGGCGAGGCTCAGATTCCCATTGACCAGACAGGTATCCTTGTAATAACCAGAATATTCCTTTCCCAATCCACTTCTGACATGGGTTGCAAGCATGACATAACACTGAAGCAAAATGACAGGTGTGAAAGCGCAGATATATAAACTAGAATCTTTATTACTGAAATGGTAAGAACAAAAGGGATATGGACTCCTAAGAATGAGGGTCTGTGATACTTGTGTTCACCATTACTAGTAGTCTACAAACAGTCAAGTCTAATCTCTCATTTCTTTACTAGCGCTTATACTAAGTGTACATTATTTACTTGGTAAATGTCTATGTGTTTTCTCCTATTTCATTTAGCAACTCCATATTGTGATCCTGACTGTACATGGTCACAATGGTTTGATGTGAGTCGTCCTGTACCTGGACCCACTGGAGGAGAATATGAGACCTACGAGAACATCCAGAATGCTGGACTTCAAGTGTGTGAGGGTGATAAGAGGCCAGAGAACATTACCTGCAGAGCAGAGAAATTCCCAGATAAGCCACTAAACCAGCTGGGACAGATGGTGACTTGTGATGTCTCCATTGGGCTCATCTGTAACAACAAGGATCTTATAGGGTTCAATCCTGTGTGCCACAACTATCAGATCAGTGTACACTGCTGCCGTCCTCTACCTGATTATTGCTATACTTCAACCTCTCCAACTACTACAAGTCCAACAAGTACAACTACATCACCAACAACAACCACCACCTCAGAGACTACAACTACATCACCAACAACAACCACCACCTCAGAGACTACAACTACATCACCAACAACCACCACCTCAGCGACTACAACTACTCCTGTCATTACAAGTACTACAACCATTACAGAGTCAACAACAACTACATCACCAACAACCACCACCTCAGAGACTACAACTACATCACCAACTACAACCACCACCTCAGAGACTACAACCACATCACCAACTACAACCACCACCTCAGAGACTACAACTACATCACCAACAACCACCACCTCAGCGACTACAACTACATCACCAGCAACCACCACCTCAGAGACTACAACCACATCACCAATAACAACAACAACCTCTGAGACTACAACCACATCCACATCTTCAAGTAAGTCACATTTTGTGTGGAACAGATTAAAAAAACACAAGCTGTGCTAACCATTAATGCTGTACATGTATTTGCACCGTGAAACAATGGAAAATCTCACATTCTAAATTCACATTTACCAAATATGAATGGAGCAGTAGGACACCCATGTGCATTGTCGCTTCATTCAATTCTATTGGAATGCCAGAGATAGCGCTCGACTACTCAGTCTCACACTGACTGGAGAGACAAAGTTGCATATGCTAGAATCTCCTCCGATGGGTTCCTGTGTGCCCCATATAAATGGAGCAGTACATTATGTATGTGTTTGCTGCAGTCATCTCTATGAGACTACTGAAGACAAGCTGAGAGCTCCAGATGTAGCAAAGTTTAAAATGACACATAACACAGTGGCACACATTTTTTCAAAGATTTTCCACTGGCTTTTGTTGTCATCTGTGATAACTTACTGCAGCAGGAAATCTTATCACAGAGCAGAAATTCAGGTTAAATCTGATACATCTGTACCAATCTGCGGTCCTATAGATTTGAATGGAACAGAAATGTACATGTGCGACCTGTTGCTTTATATGGGACACACGGGACCAGTGCTCTTGTGATTGGTGATGATTTTGTGATCCCCTATCCTTGTAATAACCAGAATATCCCTTTCCCAATCCACTTCTGACATGGCTTTCAAGAACTACATAACATTGAAGCAAAACGACAGGTGTGAAAGTGCAGATATAAAAACTAGAATCTTTATTACTGAAATCATAGTATATACTATGGAAAGAATAGTAGTAATATCACTATCTGTGAAGAAACATGGGAAATGGGCCCCTAAGAATGAGGGCCTGTAATACTTGTGTTCACCATTACTAATAGTCTACAAACAGTAAAGTCTAATCTCTCATTTCTTCACTAGCACTTATACTAAGTCTACATTATTTACTTGGTAAATGTCTATGTGTTTTCTCCTATTTCATTTAGCAACTCCAAATTGTGATCCTGACTGTACATGGTCAGAATGGTTTGATGTGAGTCGTCCTGTACCTGGACCCACTGGAGGAGAATATGAGACCTACGAGAACATCCAGAATGCTGGACTTCAAGTGTGTGAGGGTGATAAGAGGCCAGACAACATTACCTGCAGAGCACAGAAATTCCCAGATAAGCCACTAAACCAGCTGGGACAGATGGTGACTTGTGATGTCTCCATTGGGCTCATCTGTAACAACAAGGATCTTATAGGGTTCAATCCTGTGTGCCACAACTATCAGATCAGTGTACACTGCTGCCGTCCTCTACCTGATTATTGCTATACTTCAACCTCTCCAACTACTACAAGTCCAACAAGTACAACTACATCACCAACAACAACCACCACCTCAGAGACTACAACTACATCACCAACAACCACCACCTCAGCGACTACAACTACTCCTGTCATTACAAGTACTACAACCATTACAGAGTCAACAACAACTACATCACCAACAACAACCACCACCTCAGAGACTACAACCACATCACCAACTACAACCACCACCTCAGAGACTACAACTACATCACCAACAACAACCACCACCTCAGAGACTACAACTACATCACCGACTACAACCACCACCTCAGCGACTACAACTACATCACTGACTACAACCACCACCTCAGCGACTACAACTACATCACCGACTACAACCACCACCTCAGCGACTACAACTACTCCAGAGATTTCAACTCCAACTGTTATAGAACCAACAACAAATACATCGGTGACCACAACAAGTAAGAATAATATAAGGAACAAGATATTTAGTGTATATTTTGTGGGGTCATAAATGTGTATGTAAATAAGCTGTTTAAGGCTAGCACTACATGGCAACTTTGGCTGTGATATGATCACGTGACTAAAGATTGCACTTTCACTAATGTACATAGCTACGTAGTATAAGCGAATGGGGTTATGTTGTGACTCACGGGCTGCTGTCACTACAATACAACAGTAGCAAGAAATCCAGAGACCCTATTCGCTTTTGTTAAGCTGCGATGTAAAAAAGTGAACGTGCAGTGAATGTGATATGTGTTGCAGCCAAAATTGCGTTTTAAACCAACTTTTTGTAATTTTTTTAACCTTTTTTCAGACCTGTAGTGTACATTGAACATTATTAGCTATAATAATGTTAATGCACCATAATGAACTATGGTGCATTAACATGTTAACACTATCTTACTTGATGGATAAACAGTCAGGGGACATTTATGCTTTTGGTGGGAGTTCTGGATGTGATAGCCCCAGTTTTAAAACATTTATGAAATATCTTGTGGATATACAGATGTGTCCATGCTTAACTTACCTTCAATTTGGTTAAGGATTCCAATATGGGTTTAAACCAATTCAACACAATATCATTACAAAAGCCTTCAAAGACTGAATTACACCCTACACCAGGTTACATTATAGCCTATGGGGTCTACGGATAGCGGAAACCTAGCCTTACAGTCTATAAAAGCAGGTGAAAGTTTATTTAGTAGTGAAGTTACAGAAAAAAAGAGATTCAAGTTCCAAAAGGGGCTCTAAAGGCAAATTTCTGGCAACCAGCCATTACAACAATACCTTACATTCAATATCACTCTCTAATTCACTGGCATTCAAGGCATTGCTATCTAATCTCTGTGAATCCTTTAGACCTGGTTGTTCCAAAACCATCCTCAACTAGGGTCTCCAGAGGTGGTAGGCAGAAGAGATTCTAAGGCTAGGTTCACAATAATACTCGCTATTCGTTCAGGGTTTCCATCTCCGAACCCACTTAAAATATGTGGAGAGAAAAGTCCTACAAGCAGGACTTTTCTATCCGCATTTTTCCCGCAGAAGCCCGGCGGACCCCATTATAGTCTATTTTAGGCAGGTTAGCTCTCTGTTTTTTTTGGGTCCGCTTGGGGACGGAAAGCCGAAAACTAGTGTGAATCTAGCGTATGTAAACATTCCTGAAAGTAACAAGGCCACATGCAGAATCTCTCGGGCCCTGGTGTAAAATCTGTAATGGGAACTTTACTTACCTTGTGCCATTTAGAATACTGCTACATTTTATGCAGAAGAGAAATATTTGGGGCCCCCTCAGGGACCAGAACCTGGTAACCTGGAGATTGATAACACAGCAACCACTATAACCCCTGGAGACCTGTCAAAATGTCAGTAACATAGCAAGTTGCTGTATACAGTACATATATGTTAAGGCTAAATTCACACCTGCGCCAGAGTCTCTGTTGGAGAATGTGCCTCAGAAACCAAACCGTCAGAGGTTGCCAGAGAGAAAAGTCCTCTAGAGCCTTTTATACTGAAACCGGTGGACACTGGGCAGACCCCATTATAGTCTATGGGGTCTGCCGGTGTTTGAGGGTACCCACAGTTTTGGCGGATCTCTATCTTATGATGGATGAGAGCAACAGATGACACCGTAACTCATTCTGGTCTGCTGCACCCTGAATATGAACCAATAGAAATCACATAAAATTCTGATATAGATTGCAGTCATGCCGTGATAACCAAAAGCATGTAAATTTAGATGTGAGGGCAGTGGTCACTAGAAGGGATTTATTTTTCTAGGAAAGGTTTTTTCCCATTAAAATCATTCTGATATTAGTAATTAATAGGGTTCTATTATACTGTAGTTATATAGGATCTACTTGGTTAAACAAAAACAATAAATTTTGTTTCATGTTATAAAGGATTATAGGTACAGTATGTAGATTTTAATTCTAATCTGGATTAGAGGATTGTCTATAGTATCTTTAAATCTGTGCTATGTAACACTAGTATTGTTATTTTCCTATAGTATTTAGTGCTAATATCAAATCACCATCACCTACAAGTCCACGCACAATACCATCTGCACCTCAAGGTAAGTATAACAATAAATTAACATCATGAAGAACCTCAACTACTAAGTTCACTATTGCTTGCTTACACCATCATACTACGTGTGATGGACTTTTTTTTTTTTTTTCAACAAGCATCACATGGCCAACATAGGGACTGCATATTTTCCGACTGTAAATGCCCCTTAGCAGCTGGACTTAAGGTCAGGTCTGGTCTGAACTGGTAGCTCAAATTGCACAACAAATACTAGGGCAGATTTATGAAAACTGACTTAGTGCAAAACTGATCTTTGAGGCCCAAAGCAACCAATCACAGCACAGAGTTCATTTCTTATAGTGCTTTTGAAAAATGAAAGCTGTGCTGTGATTGGTGACGCTAGATTCACACTAGCATTCGGGACTCCATTCTTTGGGTCCACTTGGGGACCCGAAAAAATGGAAACTCTATCTGCTTATAAAGGGGTTACCTGCAGAGACCCACCAGGTTTCCGCCCACAATGGGCGGAGAGAAAAGTCCTGCTTGGGGGACCGAATTCCTGAATGGTCACCCAATGCTGGTGTGACCGCATCCTTACTGTGGGCAACTATGTCAATTTCTCTTTAGAGATACGGCCCCACGTGACGGACTGCAGCCAAAAAGCGATGCGAGAAAAACAGTGGTGGAAACGCCAGTCCTCTGAGGACTTTCAGCTTCCATTATACCTATACAGAAACCCCCAGCGTTCCCATAGGTATAATTGACATGCTGCAATTTGCAAAAACACAAGCGTTAGTCAAATCACTGCATTTCCGCTGCGGATTATTTTCTGCAATGTGTGAATGGGATTATCTAGATTCCCATCCACTTTTCGGAGACTGTAAAGGCAAAATTGAGGTGCTTACATTACGTGGGGCTCCGACCTAAAAAAGTTTTCATAAAATTGAACCAATATTTTTTGTGCCATTTGAGCTACCAGTGCAGAGCAGACCTGACCATAAGGCCAGCATGACAGGAACATTTACATCCTGAAAAATGCTGTCCGTATATTCACCCCCCCCCCCCCCCCCCCCCCCCTTTTTTTTTGCAGATTTTCCTAAACTATTTAACTGTTAAGGTGATATGGATTTGTTAAAAAAAAATTCCTGGGAAAGCAACTACAGTCCCTACAAGTCTGGGATGCTTGGCAATTGCCCTCAAATTCTTTAAAGAGGACCTTTCATGTCCTCATCAAGGTGCGGTATTATATACTGCTAGAAAGTAGGCATTCCCAGTATGTGCCCCAGCGCTGGAGATATCGGTACCAATATCTCCCCACGGTCAGAAGGCTGGGCCTTACAGCTCAGCGTCATCACTTGTCAGTAAGGAACGCCCCCTCTGACAGTACAAGGCTATGTTAGAGTACAGTCAAGGGGGTGTTCTTCACAGCCCAGCAACACTGTAAGGCCTGTCCTTCTGAATTCAGCGCACTGTAAGCTCTCTAGTGGTATATAATACTGCACATTGATGAGGACATGAAAGGTCCTCTTTAATGACTTGTCTAAGTACAAATTGGGGGACCAAAAATTTTTTGATGAGACCACTTTCTCTTTAAACATGTAATTTTGTATTCTATCTGAATGATAACAATTTGACATAAATGGTGTTAAGGCCCATATGAGACAACTTATTCTAAACGTTGTCACAAAAAGAAAACTTTGAATAGATGTATAACATATAATTTACAGCAGTCACATAAGCTTTGCATAGCAAATAAATTGGTAAGTGCGTTTCTTAATGTATTTTTCATTCTGGTCTTGCCAGGGAATGGTACTGCTACAACCACCACTGTCATACCTTCATATGTCACATCACCCACAACAACCTCAACCTTTGAAAATTCAACCACTAGGACAACCACATCACCTACAACCACCAGCACAACTACCATCAAACCAACTACTACAAGTGAAAGTACAACATTATACATACCTACTGAATCTACTACCACAACGACAAGTACACCACCTTCTTCGACGTCTGAGACAACATCAGAATACACAACTGGTGAACCATCATCTACTAGTCCTACAACAACGACTTCTACTAGTTCTGTTACAACTCCAGGAACCACAACCACATCTGAGACAACCATCACATCGACCACAGAATGTGTCTGCATGTACAATGGGACAGCATATCCACCAGGTATGCCATTGCCAGATCTGAAAATTTAGCATTTAATGTTAATTCAGTCCCAATATCAGTTTTACAGGTTTTTAATTTAAACTGGCAAAGTCAAAATCAGTTTCTTAAAGGGGTTATGTCACAAAGAATATCCATCCTGTTAGGGTCTTGCCAACCGTAGCAATACCCTGACACTACTGCAGTGGTCTGGGAGGAAGGACAGAGACAAGTGAGCCCTAATCTCACCCCAGCCACTGTCCCTTCCTATTGCCTCAGTTACCCTAAACGGTAAAAGGACAACCAGAAGACGAGCCCTATACTGAGTAAGTGACACAAAGAACAGGACAAGACAACACAGAAGAATAGTGAGCAAGCCAAGGGGTCGGTAACAAACGAGCAATGCAGTACAAAGTCAAAATCCAAGAGAATAGTCACAAGGAAAGCCAACGGTCAGAGAATCAGGTAACAAGGTAGCAAGGGATATAACAAGGAGAGCAGGCAAAGACAGTGCAATAACCGGTGACCATGTGAGGGCTGACAACCTGTTTATAGAAAGTCTGGGACCAGCCCCAGACCTGATAGGTACACAGGCTGTCAATCACACAGGCAGGAAGAGATTAACTCCATGCAGTCCAGAGAGAAATGCTCAGAACACGGGTGTGGCCGGAAATCCATTAAATTGTCTAGGACCATGTTCAGTCTGAGCAACAAGAAACCTACGCAAGGAATCAAACTGAACACGCCTCCTTCGCCACAGCGTGCGAGCGGAGGGCAGCGCCGAGACCCGAACAGGCAGAGACGTTACACATCCTCTAACAATAGGATAGAGGATATATAGCTGATCGGTGGGGGTCTGGCTGCTGAGACCCCCATTGATCCTGAGAACATGGGTGTCTACTGCTCGATATAGGGAACAATGAAATAGAAACAAAGTGGACTAGCACACAATTAGCAAAAATGAATAAACCCCCATGATTAAGTAAGTATATAGAATCAAGTCCTATAAGGGTATGGTCTTTTGTTCAAGGAACAATATGGGGTCAAGTCCATGACCACATAACTAGGTAGATTTGTTCTCTATAGGTTAGGAAAGCAGAAACAGAATCGTCTTAAGTTTAACTGTCACCATTGTGTTACAGAGCACATTACAGAGATAAGCAATATATAGGTGCATCTCAATAAATTAGAATATCTTTGAAACGTTCATTCATTTCAGTAATTTGTTAATTAAATTGATAATCAGCATCTTCCATGATTGTGTGTCCTACTGAACCAGACTGAGGGACCATTTAAAGGCTTAGGAAACCTTGGCAGGTGACACTGAATTTACAATGCTGAACTTTTTTACAATATTCAAATTTTCTTAGATTTTGGTTTTCATTACATGTAATCCATAATCAACATTTACAGAAATAAAACACTTGAAATAGAATAATCTGTGTGTAAAGAATCTAGAAAATATAGGAGGTCACTTTTTTAATTTAATTACTGAAATAAATAAACATTCCAAAGATATTCTAATTTATTGAGATGCGCCTGTACCTATGTTATGTATGTCACTTTTGTACATTTGGAGAAAAACAACTTTGGAGTCTTATGCAAATAAGGCAGTTGATGCAGTGGGGGGCAGGACTTCAACTCTTGGAGCACTGATCTTGCTGCTTAGTAGGATAGATGATGTCATTGCAGTGGGAGGATCAACTCCCACTGCAAGGGGTGACACAGGTAGGAGGTGGTAGAGATCAGAATGGCCAGAGCAGTGCTCCAGGAAACAGAAGGCCTGCCCTAAGTGCACCAACTGCCTCATTTGCATAAGACTTCAAAGTTGCCTTTTCCAAATCTACAAAAATGACACGGATAACAAAGGTACAAAGTTTATCACTGTAACGTGCTCAGTAAGATGCTGGTTGCAGTTAAGTATGCTTGTTGGAGATGATAGACTTCCTTTAAAAACTGTAATAGTGATCAATCCATTCTCGATTTGTACATGACCTTCAGTCACTATATAGCCCCTGTCTAGTAGCCAGTTTACACAGAGCTGATTCACTTACTCTTTAGGCCCCATTCTTGATCCCCCTCTAATAACCATATAAACAAAAATTGACATATGGAGCAGGGTATAAGCAAGGAGAAAAATTTTTAATTTCCAAGTAAAAAAAAAAAAAAAAAAAAACAGAAATGAACTATTTGTTGTTTTTTAACCTCCAGGCGCAATAATAGTTACTTCAAATCATCCTTGGTGCTACAAAATCATTTGCAGCAATGACTGTAGACTACATGTTCATAACTGGACTTGTACCACACCCACCACCACAAGTACTACCTTAAGTCCTACTCCAACTACTACTGAATCAACTACAACTCCACCTGTGGAAACCTCTACAACAACAAGAGAAACGACAACACCAGGAAGCACACCATCACCAACATTTACTACCACAACAACAGAAAGTACTCCTACACCAGAATTTACAACATCATCAGGAAGCACACCACCACCAACATTTACCACCACCACCACAACAACCACAACAACAGAAAGTACTCCTACACCTGAATTTACAACATCACCAGGAAGTACACCACCACCAACATTTACCACCACCACAACGGAAAGTACTCCCACACCAGAATTAACAACACCACCAGGAACCACCCCAACGCCGGAAATCATAACCAATACTACATCACTAACTACTACCACTACAAAGTCAACTACAAAATCTACAACAAAGCCCACAACTACAACATCTATGGTTGTGTCAACAAGTAAAAAACCTGGTTGTCCATTTGATCCATATCGTGAGGTGAGTAAACGTCACATGTATATGTGCATTTCCTAGGTAGTTTTCATGAGTGAAGCTAAAGGGTCAGTACAATGCCATTGATGCTAGTAGAATTGCAATGTCACATCAGATTATTTTACAAAAAATGAAAAGAAAAAAAGTTAGTGAAGTCTATGGACCCCTCTTCTATTACCTGCTTAGATTGTTATCATTTCACAGAATACATCAGCACCCACATAATAATGTATTAAAAACGGCAAACAGCACTTCTTCCATTTTCACATCTGCTTGCCACTTTTTAGAAAAATGGGCAGAACAGGTTGGAGATCAAGTCAGGCCAGGGTGAGGGTGCCCCCAGCCCAATAAGTTTGCTATAACTCACTCCAAAAAACTGGTGTGAGTTATATCCTATATAGTCAGGGACTGTCGTAGATTTCAATTCTGCAAAATGCATTTGCACTTGCAAAATGCACCAGAATTAATAAGAGGTCAGTCGTAGGAAACACCAGCCTTGATAAATTGACCCCAGTGTATCTATCACATCCAATGAGACTATATATGTTTTTGTTTTTCCAGCATAATGAAACCTGGATTCTGTGTAACTGCACCATGGCTAGGTGTCTGGAAAACAACACAGTAGAGATCATTGAACTCAAGTGTGAACCACCACCAGAGATCAAGTGTGCTAATGGACGTCCACCAAAACCTGTACCAGACGATGACCTTTGCTGTTGGCACTGGGAGTGTGATTGTGAGTGATCTTCAAAATCTTACACCTAAAGCTAGGGCTCCAGAAACCTTCCTCAAAAGTGGATATATAACATGTAATAAAAGAATCTAAATTTGATAACTTGTAAGTCTAAATCTTTAATTTTTCATCTAGGCGTGTGCAATGGCTGGGGAGATCCCCATTACATCACTTTTGATGGAACCTACTATAGTTTTCAAGGCAACTGCACCTATACCTTAGTGGAGGAAATTGAAAAGACGATTAACAACTTTGGAATATACATTGACAACTATGATTGTGGAGCCAAAGATCGTGTCTCCTGCCCTCGTGACATCATTGTCCAGCATGAAACGCAGATTATACGCATTAAAGAAACAACCTTGGAACCGTTAAGTTTACAGGTACGATGGGCCAATAATATATTTAACAGATCTTAAGACACAGACACTAACAGATAAGAAGTAGCCACCCTACTAGGCATCCATAAAGGTTCATTAATTGGTCAAAAATATGAGGAGCTGCTCACTGAAATACAGAATCAGTTGTCAGATTAACACTAATACAGTATGATTTACCTAAAGCCGTTTCTCTAAATAAAAATTGGTTGGTTTACAATTTATTTTTTTTTAGAATTTTTAGATTTTTTCAGCTGAAAAAGTGCTGTGTCCAAATGTTACATGTTGGTTATTAGTAATTTATGAATAGGCCTAAATACATTGCTTTTTATGTCTTAGGCTAAATTCACATCTGTGCCGGAGTTTCTGCCACAGAAACCGCCAGAAATCGGTTTGAGTATAAAAATGGCGGACACCCAACAGTCCAAAATGAAGGAGAGCCGTGCACAGATGTGAACCTAGCCTAACCATTTTTTTTTTTCAATTTTCCTGGAAATTTTTCTAGAAAAACTGTGTGCACAAATAATTGCAAGACGTCTAGTGAGAAAACACAGGGATAAAACCAGAGCATGTTGGAAGCTTTATCCTTTTTATTTTATGAATTTATCTGCAGGTTGTCGTAAATGATGAAATTGTAGGAACACCCTTTAAAAAATATGGAGTAAAAGTGTATACATCTGGCATCAATTATGTTGTGGAAATACCAGAGTTGGAGGTTAATGTCACATACAATGGTTTGGCCTTCTTGATTAGTTTGCCTTATAGACTTTTTGGACATAACACACAAGGACAGTGTGGTAAGTTTTCAGGTTATGACATTTTATAGTGCTTAAAAGTGGTTGTCCCAGAATTAATACTTATCCCGTGAGGGTCCTAGTTTTTTAGTGAGGGTGGGTTCACACTTGCGCCGGATTCCTCCACCGTGAATCCGCCTGAAAATCTCGGGAAACTGTATAGGGACTGGATAGCGACAGGTTTCGACGCATTGCTTAAAAACCCATTCATTTGAATGGGTTTTTAAAGCAATGCATGGTTGTGCGCTTAAACCCTCTGCGCCGCAAATCCAGTTTTTTCACTGGAAACAAAGTCGGACATGCAGGATGACAGAGGGTGTAAGCCCACACCCGCGCGTTGCTTTAAAAACCCATTCAAATAAATGGGTTTTTAAGCAATGCGTCGCTAACCTGTCGCTATCCATTCCCTATACAGTTTCCTGAGATTTTCAGGCGGATTCGCGGCGGACGGACTCCTGTGCAAGTGTGAACCTACCCTAAAATAGACTTCTGTTGGAGAAGAATTGTATCCATAAAGCAGATGTAACATGGACTGTGCTGATGCTTCCTGGGTCCCCATCAGGCTCTGTAGCCAGACCTCCAGACATGGCTTTACAACATCTAAATGTGGCTGATGAAGCCAACCACTGACTATTGGGCTACATGTCAATATTAAAACATCATCACTGAGAAAACTGATGGGGGATCAGGAAGCAGGAAAATATTGGTAAGCTTTTGGTAAAATATTTCAAAGGGCTCGACAACCCCTTTAAAGCTAATTACAGATAGATAAAGCAATTACAAATGATACTGTATAATTATAGAATACAATGCACTCATAGAAATCCATCCTCTACAGGTACTTGTACCAACAAGAAAAGTGACGACTGCAGATTGCCTAATGGCACCATTATATCAAATTGTGAAATCATGGCGGATGCCTGGGTTGTGCCAGATACAAGAAAACCTCAATGTGTTCACTTAACAGCAACTGTTCCCCCAAAAGTCACCGTTCCTGCAACCCAATGCAAGCCTTCACCTTTATGTGGCCTCCTTTTGGAAGCGTAAGAATTTAATGAGGTTTTTTTTTCTATTAGATAAGAGGAACAATTTTTTATTTTAACTGACCCTGAGATTTATTTTTTTGTATTTTCATTTAAAGACCTTTTAAGGCATGCCACAATATCCTGTCACCAGACAACTTTTACAAGGCGTGTAATTTTGATAGTTGCCATGTTCCAAACTCCAACATTGAATGTACCAGCTTGCTGCATTATGCTCTTCTCTGTGGAGATCAAGGTGTTTGCATTGACTGGAGATCTCGAGCATCAGAATGTCGTAAGTTTTTCTTTTGTAGCAATGCATTTTACAAAAACAAACAGTTAAAGGTTGCGTTCACAAAAAGTCCTGCACGGAGACTTCTTAAAACGGCAGACCCCCATTATAGTCAATGGGTTCTGCTGGGCTCCACGTAACCGCTATTTTAGTGGTCTGCCTCTCCGTTGTTCTGGCTCTTTGACCTGAACAACAGAGGACAAGAACAATGGAGAGACAGTGCTAGTGTGAACCTAGCATAAGCTACTTTTTGCAGATAAATAACTATTGATTCTCATGCATTTCAGCTATTTCCTGCCCATCACACAAAGTCTACAATGCCTGTGGTCCCGCTTTATCAAAAACATGCGAAACTACGTAAGTATTATAGAACTGGATTTGTATTGTGTCAAAACTCAATTCAATTCAATACAATATCGTCAGACTGCAGTTCACCACACAACTACTGGGTGGTTACACAAAGGATATCGCCTTTTAACTAAACATTGCAAAATCATGATGTTTTGAAAGTAAAGGTAAGGAAGAACAAATCTGTACGTGCATTTACAAGAGACAAGTGCAAACACAGGAATGCAAGATAATGCAATAAGCTTTGTTTCATGTGCCCAGGACATTAATATTGATGGCTGATCCTTACAATAGGCCATCAATATCAGATCGCTGGGAGTCCAGCTCCCATCACCCACTACTGTCTGATTGAAAGGGCCAAGGAACTCGGGTAAGTGCTACAGTTTCTTTGTTTACCAAGCACAGCGCTATACTTTTGGTAGCAACTGTGCCTGGTATTGCACCTTCCTGCAGCAAAGTCTCCCACTGAAGTGAAGAGGACTGAGCGGCATTACCAGGAACCGTCACCACCAAATGTAAGGCAATGTATGTGCTTAGTAAACAATGAAAAAGCAGCATCAGTTGCTTGATCAGTTAATCAAAAAAGGGTGCCAGGAGCTGGGCCCCCACCAACCGATATCGACTACCTATTTTAGGCTAAGGCCCCACGTAGTGGCGGAAACACATCGTGGTTTTTCCCGCAGCGCTTTTCACAGAAAGTCTGTAGAGTTTTCCTCTGTGGACTTTCTGCTTCAATTATACCTATAGGGAAAATACCGGTGTTTCCATAATTAATAATTATAAAACCACAAAGGTTTTGGAAATCGCAGCATTTCTGCTCTGCGTATTTTTCTGCAATGTGTGGATGGGATTCACTAGAATCCCATCCACTTTGTAGGGACTGTAAAATGCAGCTGTTTTTGCCACTACATTTACGCCACATGAAGCAGTGGCCTTAAAGAGATATTCTCATGTCAGACATGTCCCTGTGGCAGATATAGGTGTGGATCCATATCCCGTGAATATGCCATAAATGTCTGTAATGAGAATAGCCCTATAAGGGTAGAGCATCAAGAGGACAAGCCGTTTCAAGAGGACCTCTTAAAGTACAAAATGCTAAATAACAAACCTCATTTGATCGCAGCTGAGCCCCTGAGCTTTTATTTATTTTTTTTAATCTGTCCACCCCTTCAATAGATATGACCCTTGAAAGGTTGTGTATAAATAATCTCTTTTTCTCCAAGTGGCATGTTACTGCCCACTTGGAGAACAGGAGGTAATTTACATTTAGCCTTCCATGAGCCATATATTTTGAACAGGTGGACGGGTAATAAATAAATGCACATTGATCAGGGGTAGAGCGGTAACCAAATGAAGTATAATATCATTTAGAATGTTGTACTTGGTGATGGAACTTCTTTAAATGATAGAATTTTGGTTACCTGCGGCCACCGCTAGGAAGGGCTTGGTTCCTGTGTACATATGAAATTAATCGGTGACCACAACAACTATATGATGTTAAAAGGAGGGCATTCATTGTGAATAAAATAGTACCCACAAACATTACCTGTAGCTACACAAACACCTAAACTATGACTGTTGTCTTTCAGTCCAGACGAAGATGCTTTGATTGTAAGTAATAAACGCCTGGTTGAAGGATGCTTCTGTCCACAGGGTACAATGCCCTTTAGTCAAGCCGTGGACATCTGTGTGGACACTTGCGGTAAGGATATATACTGCAGTATGCTTTATAATTGCAAGATACTCATGAAGCTATAATATGATACACGTAGGAGTATATTATGATCCTGTGATAATGTGGAGGATGTGAATGCTGTTAGCTGAACATGATATAGTATTAGGCGGTTAAACAGTCATTGGGTTTAAGGTTAGATTGATATAATCTGCGAAATAAACCTACAAATAAGGGAAATTATTGGTGCATTAGATATCCGGACCATGGTATCATGCTTGTTCTGTTCTGTTCTTGTAGGATGTGTTGGACCTGACAACATACCACGACAGGTAAGTCATTCTCATGGTGTCCTTTATAAATACCCATACTCAAAAAAGTTGTTGTGGCCATAGCTACAATATAAAGGCACATACATTGGGGTGGTGCTATGAGCAACAAATCAGGTTTTTTTTTTTTTTTTTTTTTTTGAAAGATAATTTTCTAAATCTAGCTGAAATTGTCGATCTTTGTGAACATAAAAACATAGGTGCAGCAGAGGTGAATTTGCCATTGAACTAAGTCTTCTGTGCACCGTGATAACTTGGTTGAAACTGCTTGAGACCTGGGGGATATTGGGGGTGATTAATTATTGTTTCTAGCCAAGATTTCTACCATAAAAAAAACTGTGTCAACTGTTTTTTTTTTTTACACTGCTCATGCCACTTTATGAAAAAGGAAGTGTAGGGAGGGTGTGCTGAGGCCTGGGCCATTGGCCCATCAGATTTTTATATCATTTATGCTGGAAAACTGCCAGAATTGATGCCTGAAATTTATGCTGGTATAGTTTTCAGCGCAGGAGCATGGTCCGGTGGAGAGTATACGTGAATTAAGAGGAAGTGTGTGCCTCATTATAAATCAGGCGTACCCTCCACCAGTGCAGGAGATACGAAGATGGCAGTCTTCATAAATCTCCCCCATTATGTTTACTTAACCAGTTCAGCACCACTGCATTTATGATTTCTCTAGTGAGAACACTTACTGTACATGACCAAATTTTTAGGTATGCTAAGTAGATGAAAGAGTACCAAGTAAGCAAAGTTAATATGTCAAGCCATAGGCCATGTTCACATCTACATTGGAGGTTCATTTAGAAGACTCCATTGCAGATTCTGCCAGAAATGCTGGACAAAATAGAGCAGCAACCTGAAGTTCCCCATGATGGGAGCCTAAAGAACCCCATTATAGTCAGTGGTCCACTGGGCACCATTAGTGTTTGCCACGTGCCATCATTTTTGTTAACAGGGCAGAAAGAACATAAAATAACTATGGAGATGTGAGCAGACACTTACTTGTACTACACATTCCCTTTTTCTAAGTTGATGGGATGGCAGTGTACACAGAGACTGTACAGTCATATACTGAGCCTCCAAGGTTCCATGCACCTAGGTGTGCCGATGTACAGCACCCCGGTATGAATCAGAGGAATAATACTCATGTACTGTAGGTTTCTGTGGGTGCTGTTGTATTACTACTCTGCACAAATTTAGAGCTTGCACCGTATAAAGCTGTGACCTGTGTACCAAGTTTCGGTAACTTTTTAAGGTATGTGAAATTTTGGTTAACTCTGGATTACTGTTCTGTCCTTATAGTTTGGGGAAGAGTTTGAGTTTAACTGCGAGGACTGTATTTGCCGGAAAGGTGGTAGTGGAATTACCTGTAAACCACACAAATGTAAACCAATGAAAGAAATCAAGTGTGAGCTGGAAGGTTTCTATCCTGAGATTCAGATCAGCTCCACCGACAGCTGCTGTAATGAGATTGTGTGCAGTAAGTACCATTGTTACATTACATATGTTCTGTATATCAGATAAATATAGACATAAGTGACACATAACAGATCAATGTGATTACATAAGACTAATCGTGATGTACTTTCCTCCATTTAGAGTGTGACACTAAATTATGCTCAACCAAATCCCCCAACTGCGGGCTTGGCTATGAAATGGTTGGGAGCATTCCAGACGGACACTGCTGTCCTGTGTATACATGTGGTAAGTGATCTTATAGTTTCATGGACCCCAGGAGGTTCTTTATTCGTTCTACAGTTACAGTAGAGTTCTCCTTCAACGATCTTTGACAAAATAATGATATTACTGATCCATAAAAATTGCTCAAAGAAATAAGTACATTCGAGATCTTGAGCTTTTTTTTTTTTTTTTAGCTAAGACTGTGTTAACATTGGTGAGGTTTCTGCACAAGAGCTCTGGTTCAGTAACTAATACGTAAGATATTAGTTTTCTTGATTTTTTTTATTAGTTATTTAGACAGTGTTTTTTGTTTTATAAATTCTTTATACAGTTTTTTTTAAAAAAACATTATCCTTTATTTATCATGTGTTTGCCTATTTTGATGATATATATATTGTATATATATCTGACAGTAGTGGAATCACAATTTTCTTGAAGTGAATTTGTGCAAGATTTATTACGTTCATGTGCCTTTATAGTGAATTAGATGCAGAAGGCGCTTACAGCTTAAACGGGGCAAAAAAGACACAAATAATAAATTCACCTCAATGTTTTACATCTCCCGATCATGCCAGACATTCAAAAGTTATATACTAGTAAATTAAAAAAAAAAAATCACATTGGTTTTTTTTTCTTGCAGTTCGTAAGAATGTGTGTGTACATGGAAATGCTGAATATTTGGTAAGTCTTTGAATATGGTTAAGCATAGTGCAATATGACTCAACTGCAGCAAAATTTGCAACAAAAAAAGCAGCTTTTGCGCAACGTATGGCCATAGCCTTAAATGGGTTTCATGCTGTACAGTACCCTGGCGCCACCACTCTACAGTGGGCAGAGCTGTAGCTCGGCATCTATTACCTGAGCAGTGTCCGACTCCAGCACAGTAGCTTCTGATGCCCAACTGATCGGTGCAGAGTCCCGGTGTTGTATCCGCCCCAATCTACATGATGAATAATCTACAGTAAGAAAACCACCTTTAGGACTGCAAATCCCTTTAAAATGAATAGAGATAGAGGGCTACAAAGGTGCATCTGTACAGACATAGACAACAGATTTCAGTGGGTTGTTTCACCCATGATGGCGCTGTAGGGGAGCTAAACTGTTGTTGCCAGGTTCTCAAACAGATGACAGCTTCAAGACAAATGGGGCAAATGGCATAAGATAATTAAAGATGTATTATTTATCGATTAGATATAGTTTTGCACTGGTCCCCTGGGCTTTGCTTACTCTGCTGCAGTGATGAAGTCACATCAACATCTTAAATCTGTCAGCATGGCTATTACTTGCCTGAGCGGTTCATAGAAGTTTTCTCTTTCAGGGTGCTACACTGCTTTATACTTAAATAGGTTGTCTGGGCAAAAAAAAAAAAAATGTTTTAAATAGGCTAGGGGAGGTGTCCTCCCAGCGTGGTCCGGGCCTTCTGCTGGGTTGTCTTCCAGAAGTGAAACTCTTTGCCGGCTGTGACGTCTCAGATCCCTTCCGCTAAAGCCGCTGATTGGCCTCAGCAGCATCAGGAAGTGACCTCAGGTAGTGACATCACATGCCCCTCGCTGAGGCTGCTGATTAGTGTCAGCAGTCACTTCCGCTGAGAGACAACCATGGAGGCATCGGAGCACCGAGGACAAGTGGGTATAATTTTTTTTTTAAATTTTCTTTACCTCCCCCGGCCTATTTAAAATATAAATTTTTTACCTGGACAACCCCTTTAATAAATAAGGCCATGTAACCAATCGGGAGCTATTCAAAGATGCCATCTTTTCCTATGCCATTCCCTGTGGTCAGAGATCAGCAGGGCAGAAATTTATCAAGTAGAAGGGATCTATAATTGATATCTATCAGGCAATATGTGCACGGTATGTCATGGATTTTGAGTTCCAGAAACCACATGTTGCTCCCAAGTAACATAGTATCCATCTGGGTTCTAAAATGTATAATTGATATTTTAATGGTAAATGGAATAGATTGAGTTTCTTATTTGAAAAAGTTAATGCTTTACCTATATGGACAAAGTTTTCTGCTTTCTATATAAATATACTGACATTGTGTTTCTGCAGCCTGGAGCACCAGTGTTCTCTGACAACTGCCAGAACTGTGTGTGTGCACAAAATGACAACAGCTCAACAGAACTACAGATAAAATGCACCCATGTACAATGTAATGTAAAGTGCCCACTGGTAAGTACACTGGTACACTGTATGTACACTCGTATATGTATTGTCCCACTGTATAAACTGTATAAATATATATTTATATATACAGTACAGTGGAAAAATTGCAGCAAAGTAATTAAAATGCAAAATAAATAACCAAAAGAGAAATCTAAAATCACATCAATATTTGCCCCTTTGCCCTTTATGACAGCGTCAATTCTTCTCAGTACACTTGCAGACAGTTTTTGAAGAAACTCGGCAGAGAGGTTGTTCTAAACATCTTGGAGACCTAAGCACAGATCTTCTGTAGATGTAGGCTTACTCCAATACTTCTGTCTCTTCATGTAATCCCAGACAGACTGGATGATGTTGAGATCAGAGCTCTGTGGGGGCCGTATCATCACTTCCAGGAGTGGTCACACCAAATATTGAAGGGACTTCTCTTTTGTTCATTCACATCACTCTGTAAATACTATAAAATATTAAAACCTCTATTTTTGCCCCCCCACCTACCTAAAACTTTTGCACAGTATTCTATATATATCTACTACTCTACTTCTATCATATATATTACTCAAAGCAATTGCTTCTAAGAATATTTTCTTCTTATCATTTAATCACAGGGTTTCCAGCTGAAAGAAAGCGAACGAGACTGTTGCGGCGTATGTGAGCAGACCCATTGTGTTCTAAACCAGGGTGGTTCTTACCAACTCATGCAGGTATGTTCTTATGTCACAATTTTCATAAATTTCATTAGCAATATTTCAAAGCTGTGTCCGCTTTTTTATTTTATTAGCTCAACACATCTAGAATAAAAATGAAGCAAATTCTGCATTTTTTGTGTACAGCTCCTATGCAGGCCTAGGTGTCGCCATGGTAAAAGACTACAAATAAATTCTGTATAGTCTGATCTTGAAGTCATATCCCATTCAACTTTCCCTTACTTCTGCGTGGGAGTCTCTGTTTGGAGCCTCCAGGGCAGAATCAGGCAGAAATTCTGGACAAAAAACTCCTTGTCTTTAAAGAGATAATGGACACCCAACGGACCCCATTATAGTCAATAGTGTCTCAGCATCCATTGCTGTCCATGAAAAGACAAAAACAGTTGGGAATTTACCCATATAGTACACATAGGGCAGGATCAAGATCTGTGGAAATTTACGAGTAAAATATTTTTAGGTAGGAGGAAAATGGATAATGTAGCGTAATACTACACAATTTATAGTGCTAAAGCATGCCTAAATAAAACCATAATATACAAATCTTACCTAATACTTCCATAGAGTGCCTAAAAAAATTGTACCCAAATAACAGTGCTACAATAGCCAAATGCAGGTGCTGCAAAGTTTAACTTGACACAAAAGTTTAACTTAATGCAAGTTTAAAAGTTTAACTTAATGCAGTAACTACACTGTGGCACTGGACTCTTTTAATGGCTTTCGCTGTGTTCTGTGATAACATATCATACTGCAGCAAGTTATCGGTACCAAGTCACACTACATAAAAACACCAGAATACCTCTGCTGCAGTCTTTATATTACATCCTGAGGATAGGTGATATGTGTAAATCTTGGGACAACCCCTTTGAGAATTTGCCATGAATTTCACAAACATCAAACCTCTTTATTGTCTTCTACAGCCCGGACAGACTCTAAGCGCTGAGAACGACAACTGCACACTGTACAGCTGTACTGTCATAAGGAAGCAATTCATCACATCCGTCTCACAAATCTCGTGCCCTCTTTTTATTGAGGAGATGTGTGAACCTGTGAGTAATTTAAATGACAACATCCTAAAAAAAAACCTGAACTCTCTTTGTCAAAAGCTGAGTGTTTTATAATGTATACTGTGGAATCATCAGCATTGACTCAGGATTCATTCCATTTGGCAAAGCCATAAATAACAGAATCTGATATGTCTTCCTTTCACTGTCCTCCGATATTTGTTTTCAGCACAGGAACTACATTCAGGCCTTGTTTTGCTGCAAAAAATTTGCTGAAAACTTTCACTGCTGCGTTATGTATAATGTCCATGTGCGGCTGCTTTACATCTACTTACATCATCCCATATCCAAAGACTGACAGATTATGTAACTTACCCTTTATGTCTTGTATGCTGTGTAAAGATTTCACATCCACCTTCTTATACCGCCCAGTAACCCCTTTAGATCACTAAGCCTCATGTTAAAGCCTATACTTATTTCCAGTTTTCCACCTTTCCTGGGATATTCTTATTTTCTTCTTAAACCCATCGTAAATGTTTTTGTATATTTTTGCAGGGAACCGTTCAGTTATTCCCAAATGGCTGCTGTAAATTATGTAAGTATAAAACATATGTATAGAATTTACAATTGTTGTTATAAATATAGTACAAAACAGTTGTAAAAGGGTTGTGAGACAAGAAAATCTATACAAACCTGACACAGTCTAAGAAGCCAAGTTGTTCTAATCTCATACAATACTTTTGAACATGGTGAATGTCAATACAAGTCATAAATCGTGTGTTACATTACCCCATCGGTTCCCAACTGGGGTGCCCAGTGGGGAAATGGCCGCATGTCCTCTCTTAACTACATCGGCATCCTTAGGATGTCGATCTAGTTGAATAGAAGGATGCAGCAGGAAGCCTTTAGCTTCCTGCTCTATTACTCAGGCATCAGCTGGTGATGCCTGCTGAATCCATCTGCAGGATCACAGAACTCCAGGGATGGAGGACGGGTAAGTGTTGTTTGTCTTATTTAGGTTTTTTTTTCTATGTTGTGGGGGCCACTGGGGGACATTATTTAGTTGTGAAGGGGCCACTGGGGGACATAATTAGTTGTGAAGGGGCCAATGGGGGACATAATTAGTAGTGAGGAGGCTACTGGGGGACATTATTAGTTGTGAAGGGGTCACTGTAGGACATTATTAGTTGTCAGGGGGCTACTGGGGGACATTATTAGTTGTTAGGGGGGGGGGGACATTATTAGTTGTTAGGGGACATTATTAGTTGTTAGGGGACCACTGGGGGACATTATTAGTTGTCAGGAGGCCACTTGGGGAAATTATTAGTTGTGAAGGGGTCACTGTAGGACATTATTAGTTGTCAGGGGGCTACTGGGGGACATTATTTAGTTGTCATGGGGCTACTGGGGGACGTTATTAGTTGTGAGGGGGCCACTTCGGGACATTATTAGTTGTCAGGGGGTCACTGTAGGACATTAATAGTTGTCAGGGGGTCACTGTAGGACATTATTAGTTGTCAGGGGGCTACTAGGGGACATTATTAGTTGTTAGGGGGCCACTGGGGGACATAATTAGTTGTCAGGAGGCCACTTGGGGGAATTATTAGTTGTCAGGGGGCCACTTGGGGACATTATTAGTTGTCAGGGGGCCACTGGGGGACAATATTACTTGTCTGGAGGCCACTCGGGGACATTATTATTTGTCTAGGTGCCAGTGGGGGACATTATTGCTTGCCTAGGGCCACTGGTGGACATTACTACTTGCCTGGGGGCCACTAGGGAGTATTACTACTTACCTGTTCAACAGTGGGGATCATTATTAGGATCTGGAGACCACTGGGGGACATTATTATTTGCCTGGGGGCCATTGAGAATATTATTATTTGTCTGAGGGTTACAGGGGACATTATTACTTGCCTGGGGCTACTGAAGAATACTACTACTTGCCTGGGGACCACTGGGGAATATTACTACTTGCCTGGGGGCCACTGGGGAGTATTACTACTTTCCTGGGGGCCACTGGGGAGTATTACTACTTGTCTGGGGGCCACTGGGGAGTATTTCTACTTGTTTGGGGGCCACTGGGGAGTATTTCTACTTGTCTGGAGGCCACTGGGGAGTATTACTACTTGCCTGGGGGCCAGTGGGGAGCATTATTATGTGTCTGAGGGAAAAACAGTAATTTTACACAATTTCTTTATTAATTAATAAAGAAATAAAAAAAAGGAAATTAACTTGTTATTGTGTCAAAATAAGAATAATGAGGTATCATTTTCTGTGCAGGTATTGAAAAGACTTCTTCCTGTAAGCTACAAGTAAGCTACGACTACCTGAGCTACAATAACTGTCGGTCGGAAAACAAGGTGCAGACATCTCGTTGTGATGGGACATGTGGAACCTATTCCATGTAAGTTAGACTGCAGTATATGAGATATACAGGGGTGGATTTACTAATCCTAAAAGGTAGAGAATAGTCCAAAATTTACGTATTTATGAATTTCTCACAGATGGCATATGTATTCATTCACATGTGAATACGACCTTAGACTAGACAGATTTATCACTGTGGGTGATGTTGGATGATAAATCTGGTGCATCATTAGACTCTCTAAGGCTATGTTCATACTGCCATTTCCTTTCCATTGTTCTGATCTTTTAGAGGAAACAAAAATGAATAAAATGTTTCCTTCTCCACTTATCAGGCTGGTCTCCTCCTCATCTTCACTTGGACTCTTTACCCGTATGAAATCTGTCTCCAGTCTAGTCAACTCACAGAGGTCTATGAGGAGGGGAAGGAGAGGAGGAGACTGCTATCTCAGACCACCAAAGTACAGTGGTGGAGATTTATCATAAAAGGATTTCATGGCGTCTGCGTTGGAGTAATTTGTACCAAATTTATCAAATGCTGCACAATGTTTGCTAAATTTGGCGCATCTTAAGTCTAACACTTCTGTCCCGAGATGTTACTCCACTTTTTGAACGGTTTTGTTTCATACAGTTTTGTGCCTTTTTAAAGTCACCTTAGAAAGATGAAAACATAAGACGCTAGGTACTTTAACCATGTTTTATGCATTTTTTGTAAAATTTCTACTGTGAGCTGAAGGCCACTGTATCTTACACAATTATACACACTTTTGTATATTACCCTGCAGTCCAAAATACAGCTTTATATCATAATGATGAAACTAATACATGAATCTCTGTTATTTACTGTAGGTACTCTGCAGAAGCCAGAGCCATGTCACACAAATGTACCTGCTGCCAGGAAGTACAGACCAGACAGAAGAGCATCAAGCTGAAATGTTCAGATGGCACGGAAGTGGATCACGAGTACATAGATGTAGAGAGATGTGACTGCATAAATACAGACTGCGGACATGAGAAAACAGATGTAGATCAGACCCCTATCCGGTCTAAGCGTTCCATTAAACGGAGACGTTTAACCTAGACAGAGGCTATTTCACTTTGCTATGAATAATATTGTTATAAACTAAAGATATTGTATCATAATTATGTAGCATTTTTTTTTTTTTGTTTAGCCAGCTAGATTTGTTTTCTGCCCTGAAATAAAAGCACTTACTTTACAATATCGTCTTGTCTTTTGTCCCAAATCAATTCTAAGGTTAGAGTCACACTTGCACCGGGCTCTCCGTCGTTAAGAACCACCAGGGGACCCGAACGACAGAGAGCTCGTCCGCTAAAACAACATTTAGCCACGGACACCCACCGACCCCATAGACGATAATGGGGTTCGCCACGTGTCTGATGTTTTTATACTGAAACTGGTGGAGATAAAAGTCCTCTGTGCAGCACTTTTCTCTCTCATGATTTTCAATCAAGCCCGTGAAGGAGTCTCCTACGGAGACTCTGAGGTAGATGTGAACGTAGCCTAACTTAAAATTTATAAGGTTGTACAAACAGGTCATTTTCAGCATTTTAATAAATATCCGTTAGTAACCTTTTATAGTTTTATAGGTAGAAATGGATAGTGTAATTATTACCAAAAGAATACAGAAGATTCCACAAACAGGCCTCAAGACAGGGAGTGAACACAATGGTTGTTATCAGATTTGGCTTAGCTGCCATTGCCTCCTCTGAGTCATCTGAACAAAGCAAAAATAAACCCCTCTACTATGGGTTGCATTAGACTCCACAGGGATAGCTAGTTCAGAAAACTCGATCTGTACATCGGCCAGATTTCCTGGCCCGGATCCAGTCAGGAGGCTAGGACTCCTTGGGTCACAGTGAGCCATAAAGCTGGCCATACATTAGATTACAGTTGGCCAAACTAGCCCATTTCTCCTGGATTGGCCGACCATATAAGAAAAAAATGGCTTTCTTCTTGCCACTCTTCCATAAAGGCCAGATTTGTGCAGTGTATGACTGACTGTTGTCCTATGGACAGACTCTCCCACCTCACCTGTAGATCTCTGCAGTTCATCCAGAGTGATCATGGGCCTCTTGGCTGCATCTCTGACCAGTCTTCTCCTTGTTTGAGATGAAAGTTTAGAGGGACGGCCGGGTCTTGGTAGATTTGCAGTGGTCTGCTACTCCTTCCATTTCAATATGATCACTTGCACAGTGCTCCTTGGGATGTTTAAAGTTTGGGAAATCTTTTTGTATCCAAATCCGGCTTTAAACTTCTCCACAACAGTATCACGGACCTGCCTGGTGTGTTCCTTGGTCTTCATGATGCTCTCTGCTCTTTAAACAGAACCCTGAGACTATCACAGAGCAGGTGCATTTATACGGAGACTTGATTACACACAGGTGGATTATATTTATCATCATCAGTCATTTAGGACAACATTGGATCATTCAGAGATCCTCACTGAACTTCTGGAGTGAGTTTGCTGCACTGAAAGTAAAGGGGCTGAATAATATTGCACGCCCCACTTTTCAGTTTTTTATTTTTTACAAAAGTTTAAAATAACCAATAAATTTCGTTCCACTTCACGATTGTGTCCCACTTGTTGTTGATTCTTCACCAAAAAATTAAAATTTTATATCTTTATGTTTGAAGCCTGAAATGTGGCAAAAGGTTGAAAAGTTCAAGGGGGCCGAATACTTTCGCAAGGCAATGGCTATATATATATATATATATATATATATATATATACATACACACACAAAAACTGCAGCAGCACCAACATATATATATATAAAACAGAGATTTTATAAATATATATATATATATATATATATATATATATATATATATATCATTGAAATACTGTCAAACTAACTGGCTGCAGTGACCATGTGGCTGGCATGTGGCTGGCATGTGATTGGTCAGTCCTGGCACCTGCACAGAATGTGATTTGAACTCTCTGCTCAACTGCCAGTCAGTGTAGAGGGAGGATCGCAGCGTCTTGTGTTTCACAAGGAGCCATTTGCATTTATTCTATTTCGGAGCCGCCTAGGCATATTATTGTTGCTTATTTTGTATTGTCTGTTGTTCTGTGTGTGTCTGTGATTATTTGTGTTTGTCTTTTGTGTGTTATTTTTCTTGCAGGTTATACTGCACCACCTTCATCACCTATTGGTAAGTCCTTGTTCACACAATATATACACTACACACTACACATCACAGTACACAGAGTATATAGGCAGAGGTGGGAGGTGACCGGTGTATTTGATTCTGTATAGAGTTTGGCCACTATAGACCTGTCCATTACAGCATAGGTAATAGCACATACACAACACCATGCCCAGTGTTATTCAATGTAAGGCACTGATGGACAGATCTGGGCACATACCCCTCCATCAGTGGCCATCTTGGGAACGGAGAACAGGTAAAACAGTGAAGCTGGCTGTATCCCACATGGGGGCAGCACTGCTCAGCGGGGACAACTACAATGCTCAGCTTATTACTGTATATTAGTAAATGCTCAGGGATGTTTCCAGCACATCTGTAACAGTTAGGCTAAAATGGCCGACCCTTCATCTTAACAAGCTTATTCATGATATTCCAGAAAGTATTTTACATAACAATAATGTATCTATCAGTAATAACATGAGCCGCAGATTACAGATTTGTTATATACATAAAAATAGACAAATATCAGGATGGGACAACCAATGTAAGGACCTGACCAGTAATGTGACTGGCGTCCAATATAATGTATCAGTCTACTTTATTTCTAATATTTCAACGTTTAATTTTTAATCCTTCTTGACCACTTTACATGTCCCTGCTCAGACTCTGTATACTGCAGATATTTATTGCTCCAGTTTTCATTGTGTCTGGTATATTAATTGGGTACAATGAAGAGGTCATGTGACATGTATGTGATAGCAAAAGTAGTAATAGTGCCCCACTTTACCAGGAACGTCAGGGTAAAACAAAAAAGGAATGCCCAAGATTCTTGGTTCAGGTGGCGTGTACCCCAATCCCCCTGCTCCATGGTCTGCCCGCTCCAAAAGGTTAAAGGTCAGGTGACTGCTGCAGCCAATCACTGGACTCCGTAGTAACATGTTGGGCACCGGCAGAGGTGTCATTTAAAGCTCCTGACCTTTAATATGTAATAGGACGGCTACCTGTCCTGTGCCATTTAGAGTACCGGTATACTGGAGATGGAGAGAAGGAAAGGCGCCCAAGAGGCCTGACTATTTGTCTGCTGATCAAATACTACCATCGGCAGCCCTGACCATGAATAGTATTCCGGCCTTATAGTCGATAACATACTGCTGAATATGAAGCCAAGTTACTTTGTGTACAGTATAGGGGCAGTGACAGGAGTGTTTATCCTAGTGAAAAACATGCACATCTTTCACTTCAGATGGTTTGGCAGCTACAGATATTTATGGCAGTAGATTGATGTTACATGTTAGTGAATAGGATTTCATGTGTAGCAGAACTATATATAAAAGCACTACATGAACACTACATATCTAGTATCATATCTTGTATCACTTATATATATCTTCATAAAATATATTTCTGGTCAGGAGCCAGCCACAACGGACGTCAATATGGAGCGCCATCCAGAGGAAGACGAGACCTTCGACGTGCCCACCATGATGGCATCGGCACTGCTCGCCGGATTTACCCGCAATGTCGGTGTCAGAGTCTTTTATCTGTACTTTATACTGTAACACTGAACACATACAACATGTCTACACTACTACTATATTAGCATATAAATATTCTACTGTACACTGAACATTACAATGTATTTTATACAGAACATGAAATTCTATGTAAATGTTGCCCTGGCAATATCAGATTATAATATGGGTTCTTTACAGCCCAGGTTTATTACACAGCTCGGGGCCTATGGTACTTCTTATCTGCCACTGTCCCCTGGAGATGCCAGAACTCAATGTTATTTCCTATTTATCTGCGTCCTTAGGACTTGAAAGAATATATCTGGAGATATCTCTGCTCTGAGAATGCCAGTGAATAATTTTACCCATCACACTACTGGGATCAGACCCCACCTGACCCCTATCACAGCCATATACTGTATAGGAGAAATGGCTGGACATGTGTATGGCCCTCTGGTTTGTGCTTCTCCTCCCTATAGTGTGGCCCTGTGCTTCATTACTTACATCGCATCAGCACATTTTATAACCATAAAACAATATATAATAATAATCGGTTTTGTTATCAGAATTTATTTAATTGTGGCCAATTGTGCAAAGAAACTCAGGATAACTAAATATAAGAAGTTTTCTTGCAGCCTCCTCCTCTCTTCATCATGGAGCACATCATGAGGAGCGCCGAGGAATATGTAAGTGATACTAGCAGACACTACACTAGAGCAGCGTGACCACATCATCTCACACATAGACAATCTTAGAAGAGTAAAGCATCACTGTATACATCATATTATACAATCCTACTCTCTAACATACCACAAGGTCATTTACCTCCAATGTGAACAGAGTCTTAACCCATCATTCCCTTTATACTGCACAGAAGGTAAATTGTAGAAAATACATTTATATATCATTTATATGGACTTCACCAAAATGACCTTCACAAAAAAAAATTACATTTCACCCCTCATGAATGACCTCAGTAAATATAATCCTGTATGACACATGATGTGGTCTCTTTCCAGTTCTTCAGGAATTTCGAAGATGCGATGGACATCACCCTGGAGGAGGTGAGAACCTCATTCACATGTGCTCTGTACTTTTACAGCTTCCTTACATGTATGTACAGGTATGAAGTCTTGTTATGTTACATGCGATAGTTTTCTGTCATAAATACCAAGACTTCGGTTATATGGGGGGGTCACACTGTGAGAAGTAAGGGACAGATGTGAACAAGGCCTTACTTGCTACAGAGAAGTTCAAGGAAAACCTGAACTCCTGTGTGTTATGTTATTGTCATTTCTATATTTTTCTAGAGATTTCTCTAGAGCTGCAACAGATGAAAGTGACTCTAATAATATATTATTACTATATTCTTATAACAGGCAAGACTCATCGGACTGAGGATCACCGAGAGTTATGTAAGTGATATCAGCAAATCATCGTAATATAGGACATAATATTATATAATATTCATATTTGTCACATACATGTCTATATCCGATATTACAGAAAATCCACTTCACTGCCCCCTCCCCACATAAGAGAAGACAATATCATACAATTGTCATTGTACACATCATACACATCAGTCAATGTCCCCGATGGGGCTCACAATATAATGTCCCTATCTCAGACACATATACAATAGGGTCAGTTTTATAGGAATATCAGTATATTGTGGAGTGTAGAGTAAACCCAGAGGAAACTCATGTAAAGACTAGGAGAACAGACAAACTCTATGCACATGTTGTACTTGCTTGGATTCAGATCCAGAACTCCTTACATTTAATATCATATTTTATCTTTTTACTTCTCCAAGGATGAAGATGATGATGACGACTCTGAGGACGGGGTAAGAGCCTTGTAAAGAATAGACTATAAAACATAAATCTGAACCACAGCCCAGAAGATCTCAGAGTCTATAATTCTGCAGATTCTTCTTATTCTGTGATTCTACATGTTACTGACTGATCACATACAGATCCTGGCACATAACATGTCACTCCATTACACCAGCACATGCGCTCAGGACTTAGCACCAGAGATCCTCTATAGAGCAGGATCTTCTCACCATTTCTCTGTAGATCCACTAGATTACTACACATGGTAATAATATTACATGACACGGAAAACTAACCATTACCTGATCTATTGCAGAGGATCTACATGAAGCTGGATGACGGCGTCAGGATCCCTGAGGAGGACGATGTAAGTGATGTCACCACATAGTCATATTATATCATGGAGAGCCATCATTTATCTTCACATTCATCTGAAATAAAAGGATTTATATTCAGCTGTGAATTCATTTCATTTATAGGAATCATCGATGGAAACAATGGAAGAGACCTCTGAGACAGAGGAAGAGACCGATGAACAGATAGAAGAGGAGACAACAGAGGAAGAAGAGGTCACAACAGAAGAACAAGGGGCCGAGGATGATGAAGAGACAGCAGTAGAAGAAGAGGAGGAAGAGACATCTTGTTTCTCCTGGTTCTGCATTCCAGCAAGACAGATCCTCAGCAGAGTCAGGGCCAGGATCACCTCCTTCATGGATAGAATTTAGGTAAGGTAAGGTGAGTATAGGTAAGTATAGTCATAATAAAGATAAAAAAAAAAAAAACACAGTAAAAATGTAGCATACAATATTAGAACATAGAGTGATAGTGGCCACAAATAAGGTATAGGCTAGATAAGATAAAAAATAATTATAAGTTTAGTGTTAAAGTAAAAAAAAAAAAAAAATCTAAAAAAAAACATAAGTTAAAGGGATTGTCCAGGAATTGGAGCAACTCATGTGGAAGCCAGAAGAGGTGAAAAATAAAAAAAACAGAAGTATTCTCACCTGTCCCTAGCACTCCATTGCCTGCCGCCATTGTCCGATCTTACACTGGTGCCTTGATGTCAGAAATCCTGCGCCCCACATGACCACTGAGAACAATCACATACGCCACCAGTTCCTTACCAGCGACCATTGCAGTTACTGATTGGTCTCAGCGGTCACGTAGGATGCAGGTCTTCTGGCATCCAGGCTCCAGCGCAAAACCAGACACTGGCGGCAGACAACAGAGCGGCAGGGACAGGTGAGTGTGCTTTTATTTTTTTTTTTATTCTTACAACTCTCTCGGCCTACACAGAGGTTGGTCCAAATCCTGGACAACCCCTTTAAGATAAGGATATGATAAAGATATTATGAGTATGTATGTGATAAAATTATAGATGCTATATGTAAGATAAGAATAAGATAAAGTAGACTAATAGTAGAAAACAATTCAGAAAATACAAAAAAAAAAATATAAATAAGAAATTAAATAAATATAAGTATATAGAAAGTAAGCAACAATAAATAAGGTAATATATATAGATATACATAACAGGAATAATATTAATATAGGTATAGTTATTTAGAAATTAATTAAAATATATAGAATAGAATAATTGAGATTTTATATAAAATAAGTTATAAATGATAGGAATAAGATTAGTTTAAGGGTAATAATAAAATGTAGTATAAAAATAAAAAAAACATAGGTGAATAAGTATAATATAGAATAATAGAGATTAAATATAAAATAAGCTGTATACAATAGGAATACAATTAGTGTAAATGTAGGTTTAAAAACAATAGTATGAGAATGAAAAAAATATAAAAAAAATATACAGTATTATAATAAGTATAAGGTGTTATATATAGGATGCTACAGGAATAGGATTAGAATAGTAATGAAAATAGTATAAGAAATAAAAAATGAATAAGAAAGTAAAAAAAAAAATAGAACAATAGAGATTATAAAGAATAAGTTATAGAATACAGGAATAAGATTAGTATAGGTATAATAGTGAAATATAATATAGAAATAAAAATATAAAAAACATATGTAAAATTAGTATAATAGACTTACATAGACTGCATAGGTATAGGTACACTTAGGTATAGCTATAACATATAGTAGAGAATAAATTAGCTATAAGATAGATATCTCTTAGTATGATATATAAGTGTGACAGGGCCCCATCCAGGGTCATCACTGCAGTGAACCAGGGAGTAGCCGATCGCCAGTACTTGGGGTCAGGAAGGAATTTTCTCCCCCTTATATGGGGGTTATTTTCGCCTTCCTCTGGTTCACAATATTTTATGCAGTAAATACTATACAGTAAATTGCTCTGGATGATTAAATTTATTAGGGATTTATTATAGTAATAAAACTTAGTTAAATCTATGTATTGTGTCTGTGTCTTCTTTACTGTGTAGTGTCATCCTTTATAAAAACCCCTGAACACTTTGGTGATTTTATATCTAAAAAATCTACACACTGTATCACCGAAACCATTTAGGAAAACTAATGGTTTTGGGGCATCTCCACTCCTGGGTCACTTACTATAACAGGAAAAAGTCCAATCCGCCAGCAGATTGTCAACTGATAGAAAAATATCCTTTTATTGGAAGTAGCAATACATCACATATCGACCCACACAGGATTCTTTTTCTAGATAGACTTAGGTTCGAGCCCCCTGTTGAGCCTTATGGGCCATGTAATGTCTATCATGACAGGCAGGACTGCAATGAAAGGTATATGGTCACAGCTCATCTCCCCTTCCCTGCTCCCCCTACCTGCATAGTGAGCTCTGTACAGGTCATAGAGCATGCCCACAATAATCTCCCATAGAAGTCAATGAGTCATGTCCAATCTACAGGTTTATAGGGCCAAGTCCCTGCTGTAAATGATATCTCTGAATGCTAGTAAGGGGCACATGTGTGCAAAACTTATATTTCTAATTAGTAGTAATTAGTATTAAAATATGTAAAATATGTATATACTAATATCATAAATGATACAATGTCTAAATATACACATATAAGGAAATAATTAAAAAAGAAATATATAAAAATATATACAAGTGACAAATAATTGAACAAAAAAATAAAAGGAAAATAATATTATATAAAAAGTCCTGTAGGATTAATATGTCCCTTCCAGGGAATAGATCACTTCCTAGAACTGTAACATTATGTTATATTTTGCATTGATACAATGTTTCTGGCTTCATGGAGTGTAATTCAGAAGTCTGCCACTAGAGGGCACATATGTATCCCTCTATTCAGTATTCTATGTACATGTATACAGTGGTGTTCCTTGGCACTGAGCAGCAGTTTTCAAGGTGTCACTTCTGATAAGTGTTCTCAGTTCTCAGATCTGGGGAGAGCCTGAAGGTCTCCTAGTTACACAGGAGAGGACCCAGGAAGGGAAGGATTGTTATATTACGGGTGGGGGGGGGAGCAATGAGGGGTCTCCATTCTCCATCATAATGAACGGACAATTATACAAGTTCATTTCCTGTTATATCTGTGAAATGTGTCTCTATCTGAGGTATAAGAAGTGAATATTACACGATGAGGCGTCGTCCATTATTACAGGTGAATTTGTGGTGACTCTTCATGATGTAGATAATACCCACATAGAGTCAGATAGTAATATTCCAGATGACATAGAGACGGTGTTATACAGATTGTCTTCTGGATATGTATCTGGGATTTCAGACAAAACTGTCTTTTACATTGTCTAACTGAGGGACATAGCACGATGAGGCCATGTCTGTACTAAAGGGAAGTATATACTGTCAAAGGCGGCCATAGCAGAAGTTTGGTGGATTCCTTTCTATGGGGAACTGAGGACAAATGAAAATGTACATTGAGGTTTAATATATGTTATAGATTATTTATGTGATGATCCTAAATAAAGATTGGAAAACCTTGCAAGATTCATTTTTTTTTGCAAATATTGGTGATGTTGACCACCAGTTTCATTTCCACAAGTGCCATTATTATATTTCGGGGGCACTTCAGACCCCACTGTATAATATCAGAGACCCAGCAGAGGTGCAGAAAAATAATATACACTCATACTCACCTTCTTCATCTCTCCTGGGCTCCCATGCAGCATCCAATATTCCTCCTCTAACATCTTCTGGGATCCTTCGGTCTCCTGGGTGATGCCACTGGCCCCGGGGACCACAGAGACATGTGATTGGGACTGAGCATTCATGTGAGGTGCGACAACATCATGGAGCTTGCATCAAAGAGGTTTAATGTTGATCCTCCACATGTGACTTCTGAGGCCCAATCACAGAACTCAGCAGTCCCCTAGTACCACAGACATCACCCAGGAGGCTGAAAGAGGCCAGAAGATGGCGGGGGGAAGAACACTGCAGGGGAGCCCAGGAGAGGTGACAGAAGGGGAGTATGAGGGTTTAGTATTTTCTGCACCTACGCAGGGCCTCTGATTATTGTAAATTTTTATTATGATTATTGGAAAAACTCATTATCACTAAATTATCTATCTATCTATCTATCTATCTATCTATCTATCTATCTATCTATCTATCTATATTGTGGGGGAGGTAGCTTGGTAGCAGCACAGGTACGTACCCAAACAGTCAGAGACAGGGACACAAAGGTTTATTTAAAAAAAAATGGCAAAAATAAATAAACCTTACATCAGGTAAAACAGGCAAAGTAAACACAGCCTTAACTTCAGGCAAATAAGAAAACAAAATCCTGCTCGTCTGAGCCTCTAACTGAACAGAAATAATCCTAGCTATACATGTGGCTTGCTCCAGCCACACGAACAAGACAAAATAGTAACAAGGCACAGGTCTCACCAGACTCTCAGCTCCAGACAGACCCAGGCGCCTCCAATCTCTTCCAGGGTCTGCCCTGAAGTGCAGGCTCTGTAGGCTTTTATGGGCCAGTAATGAGGCCTAGGACTTACACCTGGGCTGAGGCCTACTCAAAACCCGCCCTGGACCAGACATATGTTACAAACCGGGGGCTAACATAGCGAGACTCCGTACTCTGCCAGTCACCTTCTCACATACCCCCCTTTGTCGACCTGTCGGCGGACACTTCTGACCATCATACAATGGGTCGTGACAGTGCACAGCATTTCCTGTAGCTTGCCTGCCCTGTGTTCCACAGTGATTTAAAATTTTGCAGGGGCAGAAACCATCTGGTCACTCTGTCATTTCTCTCCTTGGCGCGGCACATCCTGTCAGAGGGGAGTGATCAGTGACCAGCTTAATGTCGGCCCAGCAATAGTACCTCAGGGATTCTGGACCCACTTATGGCTAACACTCCCTCTCCACATGCTATAGTTTTTTTCTGGTGGTGTCACTTCCTGCTCAGGTGTGCTGGGTGTTCTTCAACACCCACCCTTTGGGCCGCACTGCACCTAACCCCACATCGGGCGTCAGTCTGCCACAACTCTTTGTAAAGTCTGTTTAAAGAGACTGCTTCAACTCCTGAAGGCCCCTTCAGCCTCTTCACTCCACTTAACCATTACGGAGCTGTTCCCTTAGTCAGGTCTGTCAGTGGGGCTGCAATAGTCGCAAAGTTAGGGATGAACCAACAATAATACCCAACGATTCTCAGAAAAGATCTCACCTGCTTTGTATTCAAGGGTCGGGGCCAATTTTGATGGCCTCCACTTTATTAACCTGGGGTTTTATTACCCCTCTTCCTATTTATACCCCAGGTTCTGGCTTCTTCAGACCCAAAGCACTTTTTTTGGGTTGGTGTTACCGGCTGCCCGGAGAGTATTTAGTCAGGCCTCAACTTTGGTAAGTGCTCTCCCAGCCTCACTAAAGATGACATGTCATCTAGGTAGGCTGAGCATACCTTCGTGGGGCTTGGACTCTGTCCATCAACGTCTGGAGTTGCTGGGCCCCATATACCCAGGGCATTGTGACATCTGGATGCCATCTGGGGTGACTGCAGTTTTTCCCAGGCCTTTTGTGGCGGCACCTGCCAGTCCCTTTGGTTGTCGGGGTGGAGTATCTGGCATGTCCCAACCTCTCGATTAACTCATCGACTCTGGGCATCGGGTACGCATCAATTTTGATACTTCATTCAGCTTACAAAGTCATTACAAAACCTTATGGTACCATCTGGCTTAGGAATCACAGTGGGTTGGACCAGTCACTCTTGGACTCCTCATTACCCCAAGTGCCACATATCTTTGATCTCTTCAGTTGGCTTGTCTCGGCTTCAGGTATCCGGTCGGTTTTAGTTAATCCATCCTGCGCTCGGTGCATGTCTGCTCTATCACATTAGAGTCCAGGCAACTCAGAAAACACATCTTTATTTTTCTGTCAAACTCTTTTGGTCCTGTTTCTGTGCCTTAGATAGGGTCTCGCTATTTGCACCTTGGGTGAGCCTTCCAGGAGCATTTCCCTTTCAGTAGTAACCTTGCCAGGGGTACCTACTACTGTCATGTTTCCCTGTCCTTCCAGGGTTTTGTGTTTATTGGTTTTTGTTCGGGCTTCCTCTTGCCCAGTTGGTTCCTTATGTTCACTTCTCCCACTCTCTCAACAATTTCATATGGCCCTTGCCACTTGGCTGCTTACTTTCTACCATGGGCCCCCCCCCGTCCCTGGCTGGTCCTGTTTGGCTGTTCTGTATAGACACGGCTCTGGCCATTTGGGCCTGCTCCATTGTTCCTTTACTAGGCATTACTGCTGCTTCTGTCCTGCATCAGGGTTGTGTTCTTACACTCCTTGGGTTTGCTCTTGTTCCCAGGTTTCCTTGCTTGTCTGGGCCACGTGGGTGTCTATCTACCCAACTCATGGAGAAAACCTGTGGAGGACTGGGGTACCTCCCGGTTGCCTTGTAGGGCAGTAGGCAATCCCATCTTTGCCGTCGTTTCTAACCAGCCTCTTTAACTGCCCTTGGGGTCTTTTGCCTCTCCATGGCCATCTGTCTGGGGGTGTAGACAGAGGTTCGCGGTGTTTGTTTTGGGGCTTACACCGGGCTGGCTGCGTGGGGGCGGGGGGCGGTGGCCCCGGCCCCTGGTCTCGGGGCCCCCCGGGCTGCCGCCCGGTTCCCTCCTTTCTGCTCGGTGTCCGTGCCCGTGCTCTTTTTTCGTCGTGCTGTGTCCGCAGCCTTCGGCCTGTAGCCTCGGCTGCCCTGCGTCTGCGTCCTGGCACAGACGTCTGCGCGTGCCGTCATTGTTCTCCGCCGTCCGCGCCGGGCGCAGGTCCTGCTTCTTCGTGGCGGTGGCGTGCCGGCGGTGGGCTCCTCCTCGGGGGTTGGGGTGGTGGTAGCTCTTTTTTTTTTTTTACTCACTTTGGGCTTGTTTGGGGGTGGGGGGTGGGGGTCTTGAGGTCTAGTTGGGGCATTGGGAATTTGTAGGGCCTCTTGGGTTGTTGGTTGGGTATATTTGTGGGTCGTGGTGTGTTGTGTAGGGGGGTTTAGGGGGCATTGGGGCGTATTGGGTTTTCTGGGATTGTTTCTGGTGGTTGTTTGGGCTTGGAGAGGGGGAGGGAGGTGAACATTATCTCCTCGTGCCCGGCCTTCCTCGCCTGTGTCTGTTCGGCCCCTGCCCTCTGCCCGTCCTGCCTGCCGTGTTGCCTCGTGGTGGCTGGTCTGCGGTCCTTTCCGCTTTGGGCCCTGTGGCCTCGCGTCCGTGCTGTCTGCGCGTGGTGGCGCCCGGGGCGGGGTTTGTGGGGCTTTGGGGGTCCGTCCTTTCTGTTTTTAGGATTTTTTGTGTCCGGGTCGGCTTTTGCTTATGGTGGAACATGGTTTTGGTCAATGAACAAAAGTTCATCTCAGCTGGGGCCGGGGGTTGGGGTTGTTCGGGGGGGGGGGGGGGGGGGGCGGGGGGGGGGGGGGGGGGGGGGTTCTTTCCGTTTTTTTTTTGGGGGGGGTTGTGTTGGGTGTGGGCGGGTGGGTATACTTTGTTAGTTATATCCTTGTCGGGCGGGGGGGGGTGCTGTTGGCAATGACAGGGGGTCAAACGTTTTCTGTAAGTCCCCCGCTTTTTTTGCTTGGTTGGTTTCCCTGTACCTGTCCGGAGTTATCGCTCTTGCTTGCTTGCCGTAGTTGTCTCGGGTACTGCCTCGGGTATCGTGTAGCTAATCTCCCACTATTATTCTGTCCCCCTGCGCTTTCCGGTCCCGTCCTGCCCTCTCGGGTCCTCTTTGGGTGGGTCCGGCTCCTGGTGGGCCGGAGCGGTTGCTGCCCTGAGCAGGAGTTACAATACTCCTGCTCTTATCAAGGTTCCCGGCCCGCTGTGCGCTCTTTGGTCTTTTCGTCCCCATTCCTCCTCCATGCTTATGTCCTCTAGAGCCACTCTTGATGGGCTGGGGCCCCTTGTTCCTTTCTCCCGTTTTGTTTCCCTTCGTGGTCCTGTGCTGGCTTGGGGTCCTTGTCGCCCCTGGTCTGGGTTCCCTTTCCCCTTGTTTTCCCCGCTGGACGTTGGATCTCTTTTGGCGTCCCTTGTCACGGACCCTCGGCTCGGCATCTCGGGACTCCTCCTGCCTCGTCCCGCGGGGATCTTCCTCTTGGGTCCCCCTCGCGGTGTTTCCCTGTCGGATCGGGTTCGGTTCCTGCCTCCCTTTCTTTTGGCTGGCCCCCTGATTTTCCCTCCCCGCCCTCCCTTCCCCTTGGCTTTCCCCCCCTTTGTGGGGCGGTGCCGGGTTTTTTGGTCCCGCTGGTCTCTTTCCCTTCCCCCCTTTCCCTTCGTCGTCGCCTTCTGGTCCTGGTCCGCTCCCTCCGGGCCTCGCCCCTGCCCCTCCTCTTGTTCGTCCTTTTCTCTCGGTTGCCCCCCCTGGCTTGTCCTGGCTCTTCGTGGGGCGTTGCGCTCCTGTTCTGGCCCGTTGGTCTCCATTTGAGACCTGGGCTTAGAGTCCCAGTCCCTGCGCCTTTCCCCCTAAGCCCCCCCTCACAACCGTCCTCCCCCCAAAGGTCGCTTCCCTCTATGGGGTTGACATCTGGAGACCTGCGTGCCCTCTGGCTCGTCCGTTCCCCCCCGCGTCCCTGTGGTCCCTTTCCCCCCCTTCGTGCTCTGTGTCTTTCGTCCCTCTCCCCCTCTTGCGTGGCCTCCTCGGCTGCCTTTTTCCCGGTTGCCTGGGTGGGGTGGGGCTTCGGTCCTGGTGCCTCTCCCGCCGTCTCTTTCCCCCTCCCCCCCTTTTTTTTCTCCCGTCTGCCCTTGTTCCCCGTGGCCCCCCGCCCCTCCTGGCCCCCCGCTCGGCCCTCCCGGCCTGGGTTGCCTCCCCTCTGTGGCTCTCTTTTGTGGGACTCTGCCGCGGCTCGGCGCGCTTCCTTCTGGGTCTCTCTGGCCCGCACCCGCTTCTCCTTGCGCGTTCCTCCCCCCCCCCCCCCCCCCGGCCCCCCCCCCCTCCATGCTGGTGGTCTCCTTTTTCTGTCCCCTTCCCCGGCTGGCTGGGTGTGTGTCTCTTGCTGTTTTTTGGGTTTGCCCTCCCCCTTGTGGGGGGGTGCTTGGTGCGCCGGTCGGCCCCGTCGGCGGGCCGCTCTGTCCGGTTTTTTGTCCTCGTCGGTCGGCGTCCCTTCTCGGCTGCTCCTGCGTCCCCTCCTGCGCCTGCCGTGGCTTCCCCCCCCGCTGCGGCCGGTCTCCCGACTCTCGCTCCGCGCCCAGGCGCCCCACTCTCTTCCAGGGTTGCCCTGGTGCGGCTCTGTGGCTTTTGGGCCGTTGGGCCTGGCTTCCCTGGCTGGGCCTCCCCCGCCCTGGCCGTTGCGGGGGCTGCATGCGGACTCCAGTACTCTGCCAGGGGGGGGGGGGGGGGGGGGGGGGGGGGGGGGGGGGGGGGGGGGGGGGGGGCGCCCCCGCCTGGTGGGTGCGGGCTGCATGCTAACCCGCCACGTTTCAGCCTTCGCCCTTGCTGATGGATGGAGGTTTGCACTCAAAATCTCACGATACATGGCCCCATTCATTCTTTCATGTACACGGATCAGTCGTCCTGGTCCCTTTGCAGAGAAACAGCCCCAAAGCATGATGTTGCCACCCCCATGCTTCACAGTAGGTATGGGGTTCTTTGGTTGCAACTCGGCATTCACTCTCCTCCAAACACGACGAGTTGTGTTTCTACCAAACAGTTCTACTTTGGTTTCATCTGACCATATGACATTCTCCCAATACTCTTCTGGAACATCCAAATGCTCTCTAGCAAACTTCAGACGAGCCTGGATATGTACTGGCTTAAGCAGGGGGACACGTCTGGCACTGCAGGATCTGAGTCCCTGGCGGCGTAGTGTGTTACTGACGGTAGCCTTTGTTACGTTAGTCCCAGCTTTCTGCAGGTCATTCACTAGGTCCCCCCGTGTGGTTCTGGGATTTTTGCTCACCGTTCTTGTGATCATTTTGACCCCACGGGGTGAGATATTGCATGGAGCCCCTGATCGAGGGAGATCATCAGTGGTCTTGTATGTCTTCCATTTTCTAATTTTTGCTCCCACAGCTGATTTCTTCACACCAAGCTGCTTGCCTATTGCAGATTCAGTCTTCCCAGCCTGGTGCAGGTCTATAATTTTGTTTCTGGTGTCCTTCCACAGCTCTTTGGTCTTCCCCATAGTGGAGTTTGGAGTGTGACTGTTTGAGGTTGTGGACAGGTGTCTTTTATACAGATAACAATGTCAAACAGGTGCCATTACTACAGGTAATGAGTGGAGGACAGAGGAGCCTCTTAAAGAAGAAGTTACAGGTCTGTGAGAGCCAGACATCTTGCTTGTTTGTAGGTGACCAAATACTTATTTTCCACCATAATTTGCAAATAAATTCTTAAAAAATCAGACAATGTGATTTTCTGGATTTGTTTTCGCATTTTGTCTCTCATAGTTGAGGTCTACCTATGATGACAATTACAGGCCGGCCTCATCTTTTTACGTGGCAGAACTTGCACAATTGGTGGCTGACTAAATACTTTTTCCTCCACTGTATTGCACATGGCCATAGTTCATACCTTTTGTCATTTTAATGAATATTGATATCTAGCTGAGATTCCTTCCCTTTACACATATATCTTGTGTTTTTGTCATCTGTGTGGTCTTTCTGTACCATTTGTATTGCTGGTAAATTTTTAGAACTACCCTATTTATGGATATTAATTTTTTCTATGAATAAATATCGCAATTTTTATATATAATGACTTGCTGTCTGTATTGTTGATCAAATTTTTTTCTTTTGGAGTGCTGTGGAACATGTTTACTGTTATCATTTGTATCTAGAGGAATTTTGGTTGGTTCAGGGTCTATACAGGGCAATGGAAATGGAAGTGGTACTGTGGAGTATTTAGGTCAGAATTGCACCCCTCACACACCACATACACAACACTCACTCTCACACACATCACTCACACTTCACCTCACACTCACCTTCCTCAGGCTGTTTCTTCTTCTTGCAGTGACTGGAGGTCCTTTCAGTCCTCCTAAGGTCCTGTCACAGTAACAGTATGGCTATGGCTGAGGCTAAATCCTATTTGGCTAAAGGCCCCGCTCCCTCTGACCACTAGGATTTAGCCTGTTGTATATAAGAAAACTAAATCCTATTAGGCTAAAGGACATGTCATGTATATGGAAGTCTAACGGTGGTCTATTTATGGATTTTCTGAATAGCGCTGATGTATTCTGAAGACATTTCCAGGTTCTGGTACTATTTTATTGATATAGGTTGTAAGGGTTAAAAATATTTTGCTTGCCAGACATATATGCTGTTAAGAAAAATAGAAGTTATTGCTCAAAGCATCTCGCCCACCACAAAGTCTGCGCTGTATGCCAGTACAGGATGTGGTTAAGATAAGGCTATATGTCTAAAGATTGTAATCGCAACCGTTGACCTTTTTACCGATTAGGTGTTACATTAAGTGATGTCTTGAAATATGCTTTTGTGTCAATCTGGTCTAAACTGGTTTTGGCATATACGTGACACCGGGACTCTAAGACCAAGTTTGGACATCGTGTCATGTGATTGATGTATAACTCTGCTTCCTATATAACCTAGCTCTGCCAATTAATAAACTGAAGCATTCTATACATGATACCCTGGTATCTGTCTGTCTGTTTCCCGAGCGCTCGATAATTGTTCCTTATTAATTAGGCCCAAGACAACATAACCCGGGGGAATTTCCCCCCACAAGGTCATCAGTTTAATATCTGTTGGGCTCGGATTAGCTGTCTGAAGCTGCAGCGGCGCTCACTGAGAACCGCTTCCATTTTACAGGCCTTATGATGTCATACATCCCAACTTTCAAAGGACAGAAAGAGGGACAGAATGTGCGGTGTGGCAAAATTAGCTCCACCCACTTCTATGTTGACTCCACCCACTCAATTTTCCTTTGTGCCCCCACACATTATAACGCTCCTCCAGCCCCCTCTTCATCTTCCTCCAGTTTAATGTTCCCCCCTCAATTTGCCCCCCAAGTTTAACACAATAAAAACACTGATACTCACCCAGTGTCGGACTAAGATGTCTAGGACCCAACAGTGGAATTGTTTCTAGGGGCCCAGCATCAGGACCCCTATAGATCAGCGGTACCGAGACAGGGCGGCTAAAGGTAATAACATGTCGGGAGCCATGCTGCTCACCCGCCATACGATGTGCACCACTGCACTACCTAAACCCACTGCTACACCCTGTATGGCAAGTGAACAGCGTGGCTCCTAAAATTATTACTATTACCTGTAGCCACACTGCCCTGGAAAAGCTGATCTGCAGAGGTCCTGGCTGTTGTATCATCACAGATGTAATATTGATGGCCTATCCTAAAGACAGGCCATCAATATTAGAAAGATGGATAAATCCTTTAAAGAAGTTGTCCAGGAATTGGAGCAACCCATGTGCCGTGCAGGAGGTGTAAAATAAATAAATAAAAAAGCATACTCACCTGTCTCTGGCGCTCCATTGTCCGCTGCCAGTGTCCATTCAGACTTGTGCTACTTGCTGGGAGTCCTGCACCTCATGTGACCGCTAAGACCAATCAGGTACAGAATTTCCAGAAAAGAGGCGCCGCCATGAGGCCAAACAGACACAGGCAGGGGACAACAGGGTGCTGGGGACATATGAGTATACTTTTTTTTTTTTATATTTTTTATATTTTTACACCTCCCTGGCGGCCGCCACAATGGTCGCTCCAATTTATGGGCAACCTCTTTTAAGGGGTTGTCTGGGCCAAATTTTTCTATGGCTACTTCACTGGTCCCCCCATACAGTGGCCTCTTCACTGGGCCCACATACTGTATGGGAAACAGTGATGGAGCTATTATATTGTGTGGGAGCAGTGATGGGGGCTGACATCATGTGCGAGGGACAGTAAACTGTGTGGGGCATATTAAGGGGGTTGTCCAGGGTTAATCTTTTTTTATGGCCTATGCTCAGACCCAACTCTCAACAGAGCCAGAGCATCTGGAGCTGCTGGGGTTGTAGTTATCAGAGTGGTCAGTGAATTGAAAGATTTGGGGGCAAATAGTGGGAAATGTTGTTTTTTGTTTCCATGGTTAAGTCATACTTACCTTTCATACTGCTGGTCTGGGCTCCTATGCAGAAACCCGCCGCCACACACAGCGTCAGTACGTCAGTGATGCTTGCAGCATCAAGCTGCAACTGGATTGGTTCCAACCAGAGGCGTACCTAGGGTTTCGGCACAGGGGGTGCAAACATGTCCAAGTGGGCCCCCAACCCAAGTTATACCAATATTATCACTATACAGTAGTAGTATAGTACAGTAGGAGTAGTATATACCGGCTCTACACAGGGCTCTGCAGACCATTTAGGTGTATACAGTGCAGTTACATGTAGTGACTTACAGGTGACGTCTCTGACTAATCGTTCACATTTCCCTTCTCTTCCCTCTGGACCGCCATGACCACTTCTTCTAGCTGTGACTTGTCTCTGTAAAGTTTGCAGCACAGACATCTTTGGCTCTTCACTTTTCCAGGCACCCGACCCACATTGTCCTCACCTACACAAAGCCCCCATCCTGCTGCTACCCCAATTATAAAATATATAATATAAAAATCCACTATAAATTAATAATACCCCTGTATGTATCTTTAAATGAATGCCGCTGTGTGCCACTTCAGTTAATAATACTGCCTATATGCTGTCTTAGAGGTTGTCCAGGATCAGACATTTTAATGTATGCAGCAGGGGAGAGTTATAAAATAAAAATGTGCTAACAGTTATCTGTAATCCTCCCCTCTGTTCCTATGCTGGCCCGCCTGTCACCTTCACTGCTCTGTATACGGAGCGGCTGCGGCAATGACGTCAAGTTAACAGGAACGCTACAGCCAATCCCTGTGTTCAGCAGTACAGCAGTATACGGTGTTTGGCTGCCCATGGTCTTGTCGACATCACTGCTGCAGCTGCTCTGTATACATACAAGGTGACAGCCAACCCAACGCCGTTAAGGAGGGTAAGATGCATTATAACCCTCCCCTGCTGTCTGCATTAAAAGTTTAAACCTTCAAATTAAGAGTGCCCATCAATTAATAATGCCCCTTGTGTTCCCCCTAATAATAATAATACTCCTGCTTATCCCCTTAAAGGAGTTTGTTCAGGCAAAAATGGACTCAAATATTTTTTAAATTGGATGGGGATGGTGTAAAAAAAACAAAATCAACCATATTCACCTGTCCCCGATGCTCCGCTGCCTCCCTGAGCGGTCCGGTCCTTGCTGCTCTGTTGTTGTATCCACCGCACGTGACCGCTGAGGGAACGTCACAGCTGGCGACAAATTCCACAGCAAGAAAGCAGCCGAGCTGCAGGACTGGACCACCCTGGGAGGACACCAGAGCATCGGGACATGTGAGTATGTTTTTTTTTTAGAAATTTGTTTAGCCTGGACAACCTCTTTAAAGGGGTTCTCCAGGAATTTCAGAGAGGATACAGAGGAAGGTGAAACATTTAAAAAAAAAAAAAAATCATACTCACCTGACACCAGTGTCTGCCGCCACTGTCCGGTGCAGAGCAAACCGTGGCTTTGCCAGTGGAAGCCCCTTTGCCACACATGACTGCTGAGGGACTTGCCTCCAGTTTAATGTCATGCTCTATCTGCCCCCCTTCATCTGCCCCCAGTTTAATGCCCCTTCCATCTGCCACCAATTTAATGTACCTCCCTCCATCTGCCCCCAGTTTAATGTCCCCTTTTCATCTGCCCCCAGTTTAATGTTCCCCCTCCATTTGCCCCCACAGTTTAAGATAATAAAACACTGATACTTACCTCTCCTCGCATCCCTGCTGCTCTGTCTGAGGTCTGCCTCTCCGGACTGTTGAGAGAGCTACAGGCACGATGTGAGTGACGTCATCACAGCACGCCTACAGCTCCTTGGGCCGGTGCATACAGGAGTACAGTGATGAAACAGTGGCTGTCCGCTCCAGCTTCATCACTGTATTCAACTCATCTGCGTCCTCTCTGGATTCACTGGTTCCCCGGTGGGCCAGTCCAACTCTGTACTCACCTCTCCTCACTTCCCTGCTGCTTTGTCTGCAGTCTCTTCTCCCGGAGTGTTCAGGGAGCTGTAGTCGCAATGTGAGTGACGTCATCACATCGCGTCTACAACTCCCGGGGCCGGAGCACACAGAGGCACACTGGTGAGACAGTGATCCTCCGGACGCAGATGAGTTGAAACCGGGATATACCACCTGCCGACCAGGACAGCGGGACAGGGCCCATAATCAGGGACTGTCCCGCTGAATCCGGGACGGTTAGGAAGTATGCGACATAAGTCACATGACATAATCGCAGCGCAGTCCCATTCAAATTAATGGTCTGAACTGTGAAATTAAGCACAGATGCTGTACAAATGTATGACACTGTGCTGGCCAAATACTGAAGAGGCTGCAGGGCTCACATGAGCATTACAGTCTCTTCAGGCAGCTGATCAGCTGTGGACTCCTGGTAATCTGTAATTGATGACCAATTCTAAAGACCCAGTCACTCTGCCCATTTGGATTTAGCCCCCTCTATATAAGGATGCTAAATCCTAGTGGGCTAAAGGACCCAACAGTATAACTAGAGGAGTCCAGGGCAGATGAGTAAAATATACAGTGTTACTCACCTCTCCTGAGTCCCCTTCCTCTTTGGCCTTCTTACTGCTTCCTGAATGACATCACACTGGCACGGTGATGCCAGCATTACCCACATGACCACTAATTCCCAATCATAAGCCTCAGCCATCTCTGACGTCACTCAGAAGGTAGGAGATAATTATACTCTGAAGAGACCCCAAAGTATAATAGTGGTTCATGGGTGGCGAACCCAAAAAAAAATGCTACAGTGGGACATTATCCTGTGTGAGGGCCACTATGGGACATTATACTGTGTGAAGGGACCCCTACGCGACATTACACTGCACGGTGGGGCACTATGGGACATTATACTGTGTGGTGGGGCTGCTACGAGACATTATAGTGTGTGAAGGGGCCACTATGGGACATTATACTGTGTGAAGGGGCCACTATGGAACGTTATATTGTGTGGTGGGGCCACTATAGGACATTATTGAAGCGCTCACCATGTGGCCTTCATGCTCGAATCCGACCATCATTGGATCTGAAACAGAACATGGATTTCTTGCCAAAGACACATTTTTGTAACGACTTCCGTAAACTTAATGAAAAGTCAAAGTTTGATGCATTCCCGATACAGAAATTTGATAAATAAATTGAGAGACTCGGCCATGCAAGGTATTTTTCCATACCTGGCCTAACTAAAGGCTACTGGCAAATTCCCCTCACAGATAGTGCTAAGGAGAAAACTGCTTTTGTTACCCCAGATGGTCTGTTCCAATATGTCAATATGCCATTTGGATTGCATGGGGCTCCAGCAACCTTTCAAAGGCTGATGGATAAGGTTCTTACACCTCATGATCAGTATGCTTCTGCATATCTGGATTATATTATCATCTTTAGCGAGGACTGGGGAAGCCCTCTACCAATAGTGCAAGTAGCGGGGTTGACAGAAAATACAAAAAAGTGTGCCTTGGCCCTAAAGGAAACACATTATCAGTGGTAGATAATCGGTAGAGGGGTGATAAAACCACAAGTGAATAAACTGAGGCTATTCAAAACTGGCCCCGGCCTTTGACAAAAAGACAGGTGAGAGTATTTTTTAGGAATTGTGGGATATTATTGCAGATTCATTTCTAACTTTGCCGTGACATAGTCATGGTTAAGCGGAACCCTGAAGCAGAAAGGGCATTTTAGAAGTTGAAAGTGGCCCTGTGTGAACAGCCGGTCTTACGCACACCTGACTTTAAAAAAAGAGCTCATTGTCTAAACGGACACTTCTGATATAGGGTTAGGAGCCATCCTGTCACAGGAGGTTCGTGGCGAGGAACACCTGGTGACATATTTGAGCAGAAAACTCACACCTCCTGAGAGAATATATAGTATTGTGGAACTACAGTGTTTGGCCTTTAGGTGGGCCCTTGAATCCCTGAAACACTATTTGTTGGGTTGTCGTTTCAGGTTGATCACAGATCCCTCTCCAGTGACATGGATGTGTCAGGCGTTAGAAAGAAATGCCAGAGTTACCAGGTGATTCCTTACCTTACAAAACTACAAGTTTAAAGTAGAACATAGGGCAAGAAAACTGCAAGGAAATGTAGATGCTCTGCCTAGAACACACTGTCTTGTAGCTAAAAGTGTCTGACCCTACAGGATCAAACATAGGGGAAGAGTATGTAAGATAGTGATGGGGAAAATCAGAGAAGCAAGATATATTTCCCCCCAGGATATGGTGTCAGTAATGGAAAGCTCCAATTCCTAGTCTATTTCTATTATTAGGACCAGGGTGCTGGTTAGTCGCTGCACCTGCAGCATTTTTATCAAAAGATTCCTTCACAGAGTTTGAGGAGAGCTCAGAGTTGGACAGGATTCTGGAGGAGTCCAGTCTGGGACTCAGTATTGGATGTGCACTGGAGCTGTAAAGTTTGGACCTCTGTACTCTGCCTGTGAGTGACAATTTACTTATCACTGCTGTGTGTCCAGTGCCTGGTAGAATGGCCCTTGGTATACACAGGAAAGTCTATGTTAGGTAAAGCTCAGCCGAGCAGGTTTCGTTTTCTTTATTGCCGAAAAAGGCTGTTCTTTTCTGTTGGTTTTGGTCTACCAGCTGTGTCACTGTCTCTATCTGTTGTAAACCCGCTTCGCCTTCCACTACTGACGTTAATTCCCGCAAACCATATAAACATAAATATACTGATATATATATATATATATATATATAAACGCCTTCGAAATACTGTCAAACCAACTGGCTGCAGTGACCATGTGGCTGGCATGTGATTGGTCAGTCCTGGCACCTGCACAGAATGTGATTTGAACTCTCTGCTCAACTGCCAGTCAGTGTAGAGGGAGGATCGCAGCGTCTTGTGTTTTACAAGAAGCATTTTGGATAGTTTGGATTTCGGAGCCGCCTAGGCATATTATTGTTTCTTGTTTTGTATTGTCTGTTGTTCTGTGTGTGTCTGTGAGTCTTTGTGTGTGTCTTTGTTATTTTTCTTGCAGGTTATACTGCACCATCTTCATCACCTATTGGTAAGTCCTTGTTCACACATTGTATACACTACACATAGGGTAATACATCACAGTACACAGAGTATATAGGCAGAGGTGGGAGGTGACCGGTGTATTTGATTCTGTATAGCGTTTGGCCACTATAGACCTGTCCATTACAGCAGAGGTAATAGCACATACACAACACCATGCACACTGTTATTCAATGGAGGGCACTGAAGGACTGATTTGGGCACATACCCCTCCATCAGTGGCCATCTTGGGAAAGGAGAACAGGTAAAACAGTGAAGCTGGCTGTATCCCACATGGGGGCAGCACTGCTCAGCGGGGACAACTACAATGCTCGGCTTATTACTGTATTAAATGCTCAGGGATGTTTCCAGCACATCTGTAACAGTTAGGCTAAAATGGTCGACCCTCCATCTTAACAAGCTTATTCATGATATTCCAGAAAGTATTTTACATAACAATAATGTATCTGTCAGTAATAACATGAGCCGCAGATTACAGATTTGATATATACATAAAAACAAATAAATATCAGGATGGGACAACCAATGTAAGGACCTAACCAGTAATGTGACTGGCATCCAATATAATGTATCATTCTACTTTATTTCTAATATTTCAACGTTTAATTTTTAATCCTTCTTGACCACTTTACACGTCCCTGTTCAGACTCTGTATACTGCAGATATTTATTGCTCCAGTTTTCATTGTGTCTGGTATATTAATTAGGTACAGTGAAGAGGTCATGTGACATGTATGTGATGGGCATGGACTGGGCACTACCTGGCACATTATTATATTATATTACTATATAATTATTGGCAAATTATAATTTGAACTGGTTCTTAAAGAGGTTTTGCCGCAACAACACTTATTCCGTGTCCACAGGATGGTTCTAAGTATCTGATCACTGGGGGGTCTCACCACTGGGGGTTCATTGTTTATTTGCATAAATTTACCCTGTTTACCATGTGATATAAATAACAGGTCACCTTTATTCTATGGTTGGGTCCGATTACAGCGATACCAAATATGTATAATTTTTCTGTTTGACTTTTGTGCAATAATTTTTTTTTTTTTTTAATAAAATATATATTATTTTCTTGCATTGATAGAGAAATAACTATTTTGCAATGTAGCCACATGTAGGCTTGTTCTCTTTGGGACTGGTCACATTATAGAACCACTTTGAGGTGCATATACATTATAGATTGATTTATATTCTCATGGGGGATGGGCAAAGAAAGCAATAACACCGTCCTCCCACTGCTACCACTCAAAAGGTGCCGCAGTCACTGCTGACTATGGCATTTATTGTGTTAAACAGGTAGCAGTGGGATGTTATCTGCAGGGGAGTAACAAGTAACTATGGAGCCCCATAGCAAAAGTAGTAATGGTGCCCCACTTTACCAGGAACGTCGGGGTAAAACAAAAAAAGGAATGCGTAAGGTCCTTGGTTCAGGTGGCGTGTACCCCGATCCTCTTGCTCCATGGTCTGCCCGCTCCAAAAGGTTAAAGGTCAGGTGACTGCTGCAGCCAATCACTGGACTCCGTAGTCACATGTTGGGCACTGACAGAGGTGTAATTTAAAGCTTCCGGACCCCAAAAATATAATATGTAATAGGACGGCTACCTGTCCTGTGCCATTTAGAGTACCGGTATACTGGAGGTGGAGAGAAGGAAAGGAGCCCAAGAGGCCCTGACTATTTGTCTGCTGATCAAATACTACCAGCCCTGACCATGAATAGTATTCCAGCCTTATAGTGGATAACATACTGCTGAATATGAAGCCAAGTTACTTTGTGTACAGTATAGGGGCAGTGACAGGAGTGTTTATCCTAGTTAATCACATGCACATCTTTCACTTCAGATGGTTTGGCAGCTACAGATATTTATGGCAGTTGATTGATGTTACATGTTAGTGAATAGGATTTCATGTAATCCCACTCACAGCTTCCATGTGTGGCAGAATTATATATATATATATGAGCACTACATGAACACTACATATCTAGTATCATATCTTGTATCACTTATATATATCATTATAAAATATATTTCTGGTCAGGAGCCACCCTTGACGGACGTCGATATGGAGCGCCATCCAGAGGAAGATGAGACCTTCGACGTGCCCACCATGATGGCATCGGCACTACTCGCCGGATTTACCCATAATGTCGGTGTCAGGGTCTTTTATCTGTACTTTATACTTTCTGTCTATATTGTAACATTGAACACATACAACATGTCTACACTACTACTATATTAGCATATAAATATTCTACTGTACACTGAACATTACAATGTATTTTATACAGAACATGAAATTCTATGTAAATGTTACCCTGGCAATGTCAGATTATAATATGGGTTCTTTACAGCCCAGGTTTATTACACAGCCCGGGGCCTATGGTATTTCTTATCTGCTACTGTGCCCTGGAGATGCCAGAACTCAATGTTACTTCCTATTTATCTTAGGACTTGAAAGAATATATCTGGAGATATCTCTGCTCTGACAATGCCAATTAATCATTTTACCCATCACACTACTGGGATCAGACCCCACCTGACCCCTATCACAGCCATATACTGTATAGGAGAAATGGCTGGACATGTGTATGGCCCTCCTGGTATATGTGCTATGTCTCCTCCCTATAGTGTGGCCCTGTGCTTCATTACTTACATCTCATCAGTACATTTTATAACCATAAAACAATATATAATATTAATAGGTTTTGTTATCAGATTTTATGTAATTGTGGCCAATTGTGTAAAGAAACTCAGGACAACTAAATATAAGAAGTTTTCTTGCAGCCTCCTCCTCTCTTCATCATGGAGCACATCATGAGGAGCGCCGAGGAATATGTAAGTGATACTAGCGGACACTACACTAGAGCAGCGTGACCACATCATCTCACACATAGACAATCTTAGAAGAAGAAGAGTAAAGCATCACTGTATACATCATATTATACAATCCTACTCTCTAACATACCACAAGGTCATTTACCTCCAATGTGAACAGAGTCTTAACCCATCATTCCCTTTATACTGCACAGAAGGTAAAATGTAGAAAATACATTTATATATCATTTATATGGACTTCACCAAAATGACCTTCACAACAAAAATTACATTTCACCCCTCATGAATGACCTCAGTAAATATAATCCTGTATGACACATGATGTGGTCTCTTTCCAGTTCTTCAGGAATTTCGAAGATGCGATGGACATCACCCTGGAGGAGGTGAGAACCTCATTCACATGTGCTCTGTACTTTTACAGCTTCCTTACATGTATGTACAGGTATGAAGTCTTGTTATGTTACATGCGATAGTTTTCTGTCATAAATACCAAGACTTCGGTTATATGGGGGGGTCACACTGTGAGAAGTAAGGGACAGATGTGAACAAGGCCTTACTTGCTACAGAGAAGTTCAAGGAAAACCTGAACTCCTGTGTGTTATGTTATTGTCATTTCTATATTTCTCTAGAGATTTCTCTACAGCTGCAACAGATGAAAGTGACTCTAATAATATATTATTACTATATTCTTATAACAGGCAAGACTCATCGGACTGAGGATCACCGAGAGTTATGTAAGTGATATCAGCAAATCATCGTAATATAGGACATAATATTATATAATATTCATATTTGTCACATACATGTCTATATCCGACATTACAGAAAATCCACTTCACTGCCCCCTCCCCACATAAGAGAAGACAATATCATACAATTGTCATTGTACACATCATACACATCAGTCAATGTCCCCGATGGGGCTCACAATATAATGTCCCTATCTCAGACACATATACAATAGGGTCAGTTTTATAGGAATATCAGTATATGGTGGAGTGTAGAGTAAACCCAGAGGAAACTCATGTAAAGAACAAGGAAAACAGACAAACTCTATACAGATGTTGTACTTGCTTGGATTCAGATGCACAACTCCTTATATTTAATATGATATTTTATCTCTTTAATTCTCCAAGGATGAAGATGATGATGACGATGACTCTGAGGACGGGGTAAGAGCCTTGTAAAGAATAGACTATAAAACATAAATCTGAACCACAGCCCAGAAGATCTCAGAGTCTATAATTCTGCAGATTCTTCTTATTCTGTGATTCTACATGTTACTGACTGATCACATAAAGAACCTGGCACATAACATGTCACTCCATTACACCAGCACATGCGCTCAGGACTTAGCACCAGAGATCCTCTATAGAGCAGGATCTTCTCACCATTTCTCTGTAGATCCACTAGATTACTACACATGGTAATAATATTACATGACACGGAAAACTAACCATTACCTGATCTATTGCAGAGGATCTACATGAAGCTGGACGACGGCGTCAGGATCCCTGAGGAGGACGATGTAAGTGATGTCACCACATAGTCATTTTATATCATGGAGATCCATCATTTATCTTCACATTCATCTGAAATAAAAGGATTTATATTAAGCAGTGAATTCATTTTATTTATAGGAATCATCGATGGAAACAATGGAAGAAACCTCTGAGACAGAGGAAGAAGAGGAGACAATAGAAGAAGAAGAGGCAGAGGAAGAAGAAGAGACAGCAGTAGAAGAAGAGGAGGAAGAGACATCTTGTTTCTCCTGGTTCTGCATTCCAGCAAGACAGATCCTCAGCAGAGTCAGGGCCAGGATCGCCTCCTTCATGGATAGAATTTAGGTAAGGTAAGGTAAGTATAGGTAAGTATAGTCATAATAAAAGGTACAAAAAAAAAAAAAAAAACAGTAAAAATGTAGCATAGAATATTATAACATAGAATGAGAGTGGCCACATATAAGGCATAGGCTAGATAAGATAATAATAATTATAAGTTTAGTGTTAAAGTAAAAAAAAAAAAAAAAAAAAAAAAAACATAAGTATGATATAGAATAACAGTTTTAAAACATAAGTTAAAGGGATTGTCCAGGAATTGGAGCAACTCGTGTGGAAGTCAGGGGAGGTGAAAAATAAAAAAACAAGAAGTATTCTCACCTGTCCCTAGCACTCCATTGCCTGCCGCCTTTGTCCGATCTTACACTGGTGCCTTGATGCCAGAAATCCTGCGCCCCACATGACCACTGAGAACAATCACATACGCCACCAGTTCCTTACCAGCGACCATTGCAGTTACTGATTGGTCTCAGCGGTCACGTAGGACGCAGGTCTTCTGGCATCCAGGCTCCAGCACAAAACCAGACACTGGCGGCAGACAACAGAGCGGCAGGGACAGGTGGGTATGCTTTTATTTTTTTTTTTTATCTTACAACTCTCTCGGCCTACACAGAGGTTGGTCCAAATCCTGGACAACCCCTTTAAGATAAGGATATGATAAAGATATTATGAGTAAGTATGTGATAAAATTCTAGATGCTATATGTAAGATAAGAATAAGATAAAGTAGACTAATAGTAGAAAACAATTCAGAAAATACAAAAAAAAAATATATAAATAAGAAATTAAATAAATATAAGTATATAGAAAGTAAGCGACAATAAATAAGGTAATATATATAGATATACATAACAGGAATAATATTAATATAGGCATAGTTATTTAGAAATTAATTAAAATATATAGAATAGAATAATTGAGATTTTATATAAAATAAGTTATAAATGATAGGAATAAGATTAGTTTAAGGGTAGTAATAAAATGTAGTATAAAAATAAAAAGAAATAGGTGAATAAGTATAATATAGAATAATAGAGATTAAATATAAGATAAACTGTATACAATAGGAATACAATTAGTGTAAATGTAGGTTTAAAAACAATAGTATGAGAATGAAAAAAATATAAAAAAATATACAGTATTATAATAAGTATAAGGTGTTATATATAGGATGCTACAGGAATAGGATTAGAATAGTAATGAAAATAGTATAAGAAATAAAAAATGAATAAGAAAGTAAAAAAAAAATTGAACAATAGAGATTATAAGGAATAAGTTATATAATACAGGAATAAAATTAGTATAGGTATAATAGTGAAATATAATATAGAAATAAAAATATAAAAAAATATGTATGATTAGTATAATAGACTTACATAGACTGCATAGGTATAGGTACACTTAGGTATAGCTATAACATATAGTAGAGAATAAATTAGCTATAAGATAGATATCTCTTAGTATGATATATAAGTGTGACAGGGCCCCATCCAGGGTCATCACTGCAGTGAACCAGGGAGTAGCCGATCGCCAGTACTTGGGGTCAGGAAGGAATTTTCTCCCCCTTATATGGGGGTTATTTTCGCCTTCCTCTGGTTCACAATATTTTATGCAGTAAATCCTATAAATTGCTCTGGATGATTAAATTTATTATGGACTTATTATAGTAATAAAGCTTAGTTAAATCTATTTATTGTGTCTGTGTCTTCTTTACTGTGTGGTGTCATTCTTTATAAAACCTCCCGGACACTCTGGTGATATAAATATATATATACTGTATATATAGGGTTTTATATGTTTAGCAATTTTATTTTTTTTTTAACAGTAATTTTATTGAAAATGTTTCAAAATAACAAAGAAAAGAAGAACAAAGCATTACAGAGATAAGTCCAGTGCTAATGGTGATCACCAAGTAACAGTGCATGACAGGGGACAAGACACATACAAGGGGTGGGATGGGAGCATGTTTAGCAATTTTACTCAATATTTTTAGTTAGAATTTTATTTTCTACAAGGAAGATCCATGAGGTCATTTATATATATATATATATATATATATATATATATATATATATATATATACACACAGTGGGGAAAAAAAGTATTTAGTCAGCCACCAATTGTGCAAGTTCTCCCACTTAAAAAGATGAGGCCGGCCTGTAATTGTCATCATAGGTAGACCTCAACTATGAGAGACAAACTGAGAAAACAAATCCAGAAAATCACATTGTCTAATTTTTAAAGAATTTATTTGCAAATTATGGTGGAAAATAAGTATTTGGTCAATAACAAAAGTTCATCTCAATACTTTGTTATATATCCTTTGTTGGCAATGACAGAGGTCAAATGTTTCCTGTAAGTCTTCACAAGGTTGGCACACACTGCTGCTGGTATGTTGGCCCATTCCTCCATGCAGATCTCCTCTAGAGCAGTGATGTTTTGGGACTGTCGCTGGGCAACACGGACTTTCAATTCCCTCCAAAGGTTTTCTATGGGGTTGAGATCTGGAGACTGGCTAGGCCACTCCAGGACCTTGAAATACTTCTTACGAAGCCACTCCTTCGTTGCCCTGGCGGTGTGCTTGGGATCATTGTCATGCTGAAGACCCAGCCACGTTTCATCTTCAATGCCCTTGCTGATGGAAGGAGGTTTACACTCAAAATCTCAAGATACATGGTCCCATTCATTCTTTCATGTACACGGATCAGTCGTCCTCATCCCTTAGCAGAGGAACAGCCCCAAAGCATGATGTTGCCACCCCCATGCTTCACAGTAGGTATGGTGTTCTTTGGATGCAACTCAGCATTCACTTTCCTCCAAACACGACGAGTTGTGTTTCTACCAAACAGTTCTACTTTGGTTTCATCTGACCATAAGACATTCTCCCAATACTCTTCTGGAATATCCAAATGCTCTCTAGCAAACTTCAGACGGGCCCGGATATGTACTGGCTTAAGCAGGGGGACACGTCTGGCACTGCAGGATCTGAGTTCCTGGCGGTGTAGTGTGTTACTGACGGTAGCCTTTATTACATTAGTCCCAGCTTTCTGCAGGTCACTCACTAGGTCCCCCCGTGTGGTTCTAGGATTTTTGCTCACCGTTCTTGTGACCCCAAGGGGTGAGATCTTGCGTGGAGCCCCTGATGGAGGTAGATTATCAGTGGTCTTGTATGTCTTCCATTTTCTAATTATTCTTCCACAGTTGATATCTTCACACCAAGCTGCTTGCCTATTGCAGATTCAGTCTTCCCAGCCTGGTGCAGGTCTATAATTTTGTTTCTGGTGTCCTTCCACAGCTCTTTGGTCTTCACCATAGTGGAGTTTGGAGTGTGACTGCTTGAGGTTGTGGACAGGTGTCTTTTATACTGATAACAATGTCAAACAGGTGCCATTACTACAGGTAATGAGTGGAGGACAGAGGAGCCTCTTAAAGAAGAAGTTACAGGTCTGTGAGAGCCAGAAATCTTGCTTGTTTGTAGTTGACCAAATACTTATTTTCCACCATAATTTGCAAATAAATTCTTAAAAAAAATCAGACAATGTGATTTTCTAGATATGTTTTCTCATTTTGTCTCTCATAGTTGAGGTCTACCTATGAAGACAATTACAGGCCGGCCTCATCTTTACAAGTGGGAGAACTTGCAAAATTGGTGGCTGACTAAATACTTTTTTTCCCCACTGTATATATATATATATATATACTGCAGGCACAGACTCCTGCTTCACTGATGGCAGATAAACAGATAATGACCCCAGATCTTACAGACCCTATTGTAAGAATATTATATGGGCCCTTTAGCTTATAACTGATATTTAGATACACATAGGTTACCAGTTATTCATAGAGTCCCTCTACTGAGCCTTATGGCCCAAGTAATGTCTATCATCACAGGTCGGTCTGCAAGGTATATGGTAACAGCTCACCTCCCCTTCTCTTCTCCCCCTTCATGCACAGTGAGCTCTGTACAAGTCATAGAGCATGCCCACAATAATCTCCCATAGAAGTCAATGAGTCATCTCCAGTCTACAGGTTTATAGGGTCATGTCCCTGCTATAAATGATGTCTCTGAATATAAGTAAGGGGCACATGTGTGCAAAATTCATATTCTTAACATTAGACCAGTCTGACACCATCCCTAGTGCTTTAGGGGAAAACTCAGTGTAATGTAAGACAAGTGACAGAACATGTGACTTTTTATATGGAATCTCTGTATATCACAATAAAATGGTGTATATATCCCCATATTATGGATCTGTGTGATCCAACTGTGGACAAGTGCATGAGGACAACAGCTTGGGACAAATATGAAAGCAATCACTGCTTACAGATATGGATCAGGGGTGAGGCACAGATCTTCATGCCAACAAAGGTTCTCCGCTCCTTTGAAAGTTGTGTATCAGGTAGTGCCTTCAGGCAAAGAGTACTGAGCAACTATGGTAAGACTGGAATTAGTATGAAAAAAAAATGCATATACTAAAAACACAATGCAATACTTAAAATATATAGATATATGGAAATAATTCAATGAATAAGTACATGAAAATGTATATTAGTGTCAATTAAATAATTGAATAAATAAAACGCAAGTAATTCATATGATATAAAAAGTCCTGTATATTAATATGTTCCTTCTAGGTCAGTGTTTCCCAAGAGCAGTTTTTGAAATTACAGCTGGAACCACATCAAAGCTGCATGAACTTTTCTGTTCAGGCTTTGATGTCATTGTAACTGCATCACAACTGCACCATGTGAATACACCCTCAAAGTTACACCATCCTATACTTTCCATCCAGCAGATAGAAAAATTCACCTTTTACTATCACCAACCTCCTTTAGTGGCCCCGCATAGTATCATGCTCCCCAGTGGCCCACCACGCAGTACATATTCCCATGTGGCACCCAGACACCAAATAATGCTCCCCAGTGGCCCCACATACCTAATAATGCTCCCCAGTGGCCCCCAGATACCTAATAATGCTCACCATTATTTTATTAGTAAGAAATTAAAATCCATATATATACAGACTACATACCGGTAGGTCTGAAACATGTAAACCAGTGGTGCACTGCACGGAATTTACATGTTTGTGCTGGTTTGCTGATGCGCCCCATGTGACTGCTGAGGCCCAATCACATCGCCGAAGAGGCCAGAAGATGGCGAGGGAAGAACAGGCCAGGGAGCCCAGGAGAGGTGACAGAAGGGGAGTATGGGGGTTTATTATTTTCTGCACCTCTGCAAGGCCTCTGATTATTGTACTCTGGGGTTACTTAATACTGATTTGTAGGTGGCGAAACCCAAAATTCTGTTAGTTAATTCTCATACATAATGTGTAATTTTTGTCTTCTAGTATTATTATAGCAGTCCAAGCACATCAGTGATCCAGCATTTTGTTAAAAGTCCATCATTTTATTTTAGTAAGCCATAGTCATATATATATATATATATATATATATATATATACACAGACACAGACTAAATACTGTTGGTAGGTCTGAAACATGGAAAACAGGGCTCCCCAGGGGGGCCCTCAAATTTTACACAGGGCCACCACACTGACCCCTCCATGTTTTACACAGGGCCACCACACTGACCCCTCCATGTTTTACACAGGGCCACCACACTGAGCCCTCCATATATTACACAGGACTACCACACTGACCCCTCCATGTTTTACACAGGACTACCACACTGACCCCTCCATATATTACACAGGGCCACCACACTGACCCCTCCATGTTTTACAAAGGGCCACCACACCGACCCACTGACCCTCCATGTATTACACAGGGCCACCACACTGACCCCTCCATGTTTTACACAGGGCCACCACACTGACCCCTCCATGTATTACACAGGGCCACCACACTGACCCCTCCATGTATTACACAGGGCCACCACACTGACCCCTCCATGTATTACACAGGACCACCACACTGACCCCTCCATGTATTACACAGGACTACCACACTGACCCCTCCATATATTACACAGGACTACCACACTGACCCCTCCATGTATTACACAGGGCCACCACACTGACCCCTCCATATATTACACAGGACTACCACACTGACCCCTCCATGTATTACACAGGACTACCACACTGACCCCTCCATAATACACAGGCTCCCACTGACCCCTCCATGTTTACACAGGGCCACCACACTGACCCCTCCATATATTACACAGGACTACCACACTGACCCCTCCATATATTACACAGGACTACCACACTGACCCCTCCATGTTTTACACAGGGCCACCACACTGACCCCTCCATATATTACACAGGACTACCACACTGACCCCTCCATGTATTACACAGGGCCACCACACTGACCCCTCCATATATTACACAGGACTACCACACTGACCCCTCCATATATTACACAGGACTACCACACTGACCCCTCCATGTTTTACACAGGGCCACCACACTGACCCCTCCATATATTACACAGGACCACCACACTGACCCCTCCATATATTACACAGGGCCACCACACTGACCCATCCATGTATTACACAGGACTACCACACTGACCCCTCCATATATTACACAGGACTACCACACTGACCCCTCCATATATTACACAGGGCCACCACACTGACCCATCCATGTATTACACAGGACTACCACACTGACCCCTCCATGTTTTACACAGGGCCACCACACTGACCCCTCCATGTATTACACAGGGCCACCACACTGACCCCTCCATGTTTTACACAGGGCCACCACACTGACCCCTCCATGTATTACACAGGGCCACCACACTGACCCCTCCATGTATTACACAGGGCCACCACACTGACCCCTCCATGTTTTACACAGGGCCACCACACTGACCCATCCATGTATTACACAGGGCCACCACACTGACCCCTCCATGTATTACACAGGGCCACCACACTGACCCCTCCATGTATTACACAGGGCCACCACACTGACCCCTCCATGTATTACACAGGACTACCACACTGACCCCTCCATGTTTTACACAGGGCCACCACACTGACCCCTCCATGTATTACACAGGGCCACCACACTGACCCCTCCATATTTTACACAGGGCCACCACACTGACCCCTCCATGCTTTACACAGGACTACCACACTGACCCCTCCATATTGTACACAGGACTACCACACTGACCCCTCCATATTGTACACAGGACTACCACACTGACCCATCCTAGTAACACAATTTTACCTGATTTGTGGGTAAAACTGAAGGTCACCTGCAAAATCTATTTACATAGTGAGCCGACAGCATATGTACACATGGCTGCAATGTACAGAGACCTAGATCTCACATAAAAACAGACCCCACAATAGATAAAAATGCAAACCTTATATAGAAATGCGAGTGGTACTGTGCAGTCTCTATACTAGGCAATGGGAATGGAAGTGGTACTGTGCAGTCTCTATACTAGGCAATGGGAATGGAAGTGGTACTGTGCAGTCTCTATACTAGGCAATGGGAATGGAAGTGGTACTGTGCAGTGTCTGTACAAGGCAATGGAAATGGAAGTGGTACTGTGCAGTTTCTATACAGGGCCATGGAAGTGGTACTGTGGAGTATTTAGGTCAGAATTGCCCCCATCACACATCACATACACAACACTCACCTTCCTCAGGCTTTTCCTTCTCCAGTCTTGTTGCAGTGACTGGAGGACCTTTCAGTCCTCCAAAGGTCCTGTCACAGTTACAGCATACGTAGCCTCCTGTATACATCTGTGCAGGGTTAGAGCGCCCCCTAATCAGCTAGTTGAGGGTTCCCAATCTGCCCTGCTATCTGTCTCTTAGGCCGGTGCCCCACGTTGCGACTTGGCTGCAGCGTTTTACATTAACTGCAAAGTGGGTGGGATTCTGGCTAATCTCATCCACACAATGCAGGAAATAATCCGCAGCGGAAATGCCACAATTTGACACAATATGGCTGACAGGGGTCTGGTAAGAGCACTCAAAAACAAACAAGTGAAAAATCGTGTTGGTTGATATGTGTGTCATCGCTCTACTCGATGCTCACTTGGTTACTTCCAAAGCTTCCACTGAAATCTACAGACTGCTGTCCAGTCACTCAGGGGGATCTTAAGGCCCTCAGTTTGGGGCAATAGTGGGAGTCACAATGGGGGGATCCAGGATCCAGCAGCGACTGCTATGTTCAACATCTGTTTCTGTTGGAGACTCCATCGCAGTGTCCACCAAAAATCGCACAGAAGACTTTTGCCTCCATCGATTTCAGTTTAAAAATGACAGACCCCATTATAGTAAAATGGGTCCATTGTGTGTTAATGATATTTTAGTGGTCCGCCTCTTTGTTGTTTCAGGTCCATCAGGAAAGGCGACGCTAGTGTGAACCTAGCGTATCTCTGCACCCCCTACAGCTACGCCCCTGAATAGGAAAGCTCTACTGGCTGAAAGCATCGTATCCTTAGAGAAGACCTCTCACCACCTCCACCAACTAAAGCAACTTTCATTCTTTATAAGGCTCCTTGTTACCCTGCTAAACCACTGCAGGAAAACTACACATTTTGCAATTTTTGCAGTAAGGTAGAAACTCCTCTGCCTTAAAGACCTTCAAGCGCGGTGTAGACACTAGGTTAGTCCCTCATTCGTTTTGGATTGAACAAATTCGGATAGAACCTGAAATGAAATTATTATATTCTAGGGTCTCTTCATACCCCAAAAGTATAATAGGTGGAGGCCCAGAGGAGGTGACAAAAATAAAAAACATTTATACTCACCTTCCCAAACCTATTTTGGGTCTCCTCGTGGCATCCAGGGCTCTCTCTTGGTCTCCTCGATGATGTCATGATGCTTGTTGTGCCCATATGACCACTATGGCCCAATCACATGATATCACCAGGAGATTGCCAGACACAGTGAGGAGGCCCAAACAGGTGAGGGAAAGTGAGTATAAATGTTTTTTTTATTTTTTCACCTCCCCTTATTATACTATATATATTATACTGTACATGTCATGGTGAACATTTTAGCTCTTCCGAGATGAATCCCTATTTGGTCGGTTTAGTTAAAAACTGAACAATTAGGGATATTTGGGTCGAACCCAGATGAAGCGGCTCATCTATCTCTACTGGGGACACAGGGACGCAATGCAGCATATTTTGCTGTTGCATTAAAATTGGGGAAAAAAAATTGGTGGAACTTGAAACTCCTGGGCCCCAATGCAAACATTGTAATGGGGCTACTACCTACGCTGTCGGGGATCCCCCTCAGTTTGACGCTATTACGGCGGCCTCTCTTTTCCTGGTCGTCGACTTGTAAAAGGAGAGACCTGTTGAGCTCTCGTTGAGTAGTCACAAATTGTACTACAGCAGTGAGTCGCTGGTCAAGCAATGTAGACTGCTGCTGCTGAGTAGTAATCTGCGCAGACAGGGAGTTGATTTCAGACTTGAATTCAGAGATGATACGCTCTCGCTTAGTCTCAGCCCTGCGCACAATAGTTTTCAAGTCCACTTTACTGGGGAGGGAGTTGAGAAGATTCCAAATGTCCACCAACTTGGGCCATTTAGACTTACGGCTACACGAGGCTGAATCCTGCAGGGAGGAATCAGAGGAATCTGAGGATGGCAGTGTACGAAATGTAGCCGGGGTGGAGAAGAATTCACAAGCGGGGCGTCCCGGGCCTGTGGATGAACAGGATGGTGACCAATATGTATGGCATCCACAGGTGCAGGGCCAGCTGCTACTGCATTGGGATCAGCAGGCATGGGCCTGGGAAGGCCGGCTTTGCTCAGCCAAGGTCCCCCACAGGTGTAACAGGAGGCAGATAGAGGGGTGATCCCTGGACAGCTATGGGAGGCTGGAGAGTCGGCTCTGTGGGGACTGCTTCAAGGGAGAGCTAGCCAGAGTAGGGCCCAAGTGCACTGACCTCTGAGTTGGTGTAGGTGCCTGGAGGTCTCCATGATGTCGGGGCCACCATCTTGATTTCTACCCGATAGAGGGGCAGACTGCTGCGGGATGCCAGGGACCTGCAGTGTGATTAGAGCAGGTCTTGAGGGGGCCTGAGGCAGGAGAGAAGGCTGAAGCTGCGCATTGGGTGCCAGGTGAAGGAGTGGAGGAGGCTCCGGTATAGAAAGCAGTGAAGCTGGTGGCACCCGACAAGAAGGCTGAGCGTGTGCCGGTGCCATCTTGGATCCGCCATCCATCAGCAAGGCAGGGACCACAGAAAGTAGAAAACAGACCCGACCCGAAGATACACTTCAGGAGACACTCAGGGTCCGGGAGCTGCTGCGGGATGCGACTAGCAGGCAGACATGTTCAGGTCACGCCCCAACACTATTCATTTATATATAGAGGTTTATAATCTAAAGGCCATGTAAGATGTATCATATACTGTATGTTGGGTTATTTTCCCAGTTTCTTGGTGAGCAAAATATAGTTCTTGCTGTTTCATTAGCTATTCAATAAGCAATGAGATCACAGTCTTGTGGGTTACTCCTGTATAGTAATTTAGCAAAAAATTACAATCATGGGAAAGATATGAACAATGTCTCATTAGGTACAAAAGTCTGAAAGGGTCACCATGAACCTAGATGTTAGGCACATTTGCGCTCTACTAATAACAGTCTCCAAGGGCAAATTAAATTGAGAACTAAATTCTAGTATGTTCACACAGACTATTTATTATTAATGTCCCATCAGTATGGTCACTTGGACTACTACTGTGTTCCCAAACTTTGCATTGACAAAAAACAATTGAAGTTTTCAGCTCCTCATGCCATCAGCATAACTCGTCCATTCCCCCATCTCAGAGACTCTGCCATGTCCCTTGGACACCAAGCTCATTTATATACAATGTAAGGCTAAGGCCCCAAGTAGCGAGCCACAGCCAAAAAGCGAAGCGGAAAAAACCGTGGCGGAAACGCATTTATTTCCACAGAGCTTTCGACAGGAAGTCCACAGAGTTTTCCTCTGTGGATTTTCTATCCCTATTGTACCTATACAGAAAAAAACAGCATTTCCGTAGGTATAAATGACATGCTGTGATGCCAGCATTTTTGAAATCGCAGCATTTTCGCTGCAGATAAAACACCACGTTGTTTACCCTAATTGTTACATTATTAATCCCCCAATGCTCCTGTGCTACCACTTCCTAGGTCCTCTGCCATATTCCCTGGACACGGGACCACTGCAGTCGATGACTAGAACTACTGCTGTCCAAAAATTCTGGCAGTTGCATACATGTTAAAATAACAAAACAACCCATGCTGACCTATTAAATAATTTCACATTATTACAGGCGCAATGATCCTATGATCTCCACTGGCCTACATCTCAGGAGCATAGCCATGAGCTCTACAGCCAGTCACAGCCAGTCATTGGTAGCAGTGGTCTACTGTAAAATAATGTCCGTTAATTGTAAAATACTTTACAATCGAATGAAATCCTTACTCACGTGTTGACCCATAAGGTAACATTATTGAGGACTCGGCTTCATATAAAAACATGGAGGTTTATTGAAGTCTTCATGGAAAAACAGATACATGGAAACCTTCCAGCATAACAGAAATATCAGTCAATGTCTTACATCATAGGAGAAGTTCAGAGATAGGTTTCTTCAAGATGGTTCTCTTGCAGACATCTTGGCTCATGCTTATTCATCAATGTGTGTTGGTCTTCTGTATGGCAGTTCTGCCATCCTTCCAAGGTCTCAGAGGAAGTAGACAGGTCGGAAGAGAGAGACACCCAAAGTGAGAGACAGAGAGACCCAGACATATGTGTCTGTCAATCATTTATATTCATGAGAGGGGGTGTTTCCCACCATCCTTATACTTTCTACTACTGTATTTGGACAATACTAAAATAGTCATACCCTATCCACACCCATGCACCATAAGATACAACAGTTTTGTCAGCAAAATACAATTAACCCTTAAAGGTCTTGAATATTGCAGTCAAATATTATTTAACATCTACTTACTACCATTATCACTGCAGCCAGTGCTCATACATACACAGTGTCCAGCTGTCAGATTTTTTTTAACAACTGGACAACCACTTTAAGGTTCTTCAATATTGCCTGTTCATGAAGGATAGTCCTCCTACCGTGATACTATGCTATGCTGGCAGGTTCCTATTTGTAATTCATTATAGTTGTGCAGATATTATAGATCAAACATCACAAGAAGTTCTCCAGACAACAAAGTAATGGACTGTATTCTTACCTGTACCAGTTCTTTGGAGGAGCACAGCACTCGGCATGACTAGAATGAAATACGAAGTAAGAAGACGGCGTGCCATAACATAAAAGTACATGGTATAAGTGTCCCTATTACTATGGAAATAGAAAGCGGAGGAGAACCAGGCTGTTGGAGCACTGAGGACTAGGCCTGTTCACCTGTCTGTCCTGGTTTTAGTTTCTATACACACTCTGTGTTTTATCCTATTTCTGTGGGGCTCTGCATCACAGTTTATTCCAACATAGTCATCTGCTACCAAACTCGGACCACCTCAGGAGGTTGAGGCCTGTACAAAGACCAGATTCCCATATGGGAGTTGAAGGGTGAAGACCAGGGGGTTTGCTAGCATAACGCCTTTGAGGTGGCCCCAAGCCAATGACAGGGGACAGCCTATCACCCAATAAGTCAGAGAGCCCTCAGGACTCATATGCAGAATTAAAAGCTCAGGCAGGAGGAGAAGGTGTCATTTTGTGGGTAAAAATTAGTGATAGGGTCTCAGACAGTCAGGCTGAAATAAATAAAATATGTGAAAAATACATGAAAAATGTGAAAAATAGACACATAATACAGTATGGGGATCCTGGAGAAGAAGACTACAGGGCTAAAATCATGTCAAACACATCATGTCAAGTCATAAATAGTCCATAGTGATCTATAAGTAAAAACCATTAACAGCGAAACATATTGATCACTAACGCCTGATTTTCATTACCTATCAGTACCTTTCCCCACTCCTGTCCACAGTCACTTCCGCTTAGGCCTCCAGGGGGAAATGCATATTACATCTAGATGCTTAACGTCATGACGCAACGTCCAGGACTTAATATGCGGTGCCCCCTGGTGGCCAAAGCAAAGGCAGCAGCGCATGAGAAAGGCAATTGAAAATCGGCTGATACACGCTGGATTAATCAAGAGTGTAATGGACCATTAAAAAAAAAAAAAAGCATTGGGGAGCTACTTCAGCTGTTATGGAGGTAGTAAAGCCCCTGACTCTTTCCCCAACAAGCAGGGCAGAAATCTATTTTTGTTAGCTGCAGTGTACAAATAATCACTATAAGGCTGAGGTCCCACGTTGCGGAAACACAGCTTTTTTTGTTGTAGATTTTCTGTGGTTTTTTTTGAGCCAAAGTCAAGAATGACTACAAAAGGAATAGGAAATATATAGGAAGTTCTTATACTTCTACCTTCTGCTCAATCCATTCCTGGCTCTGGCTCAAAAAAACTGCAGCAATATCTGCCTCAAAAAAAAGCTGCGTTTCCGCAACATGGGGCCTCAGCCTAACAGATCTAGCTTTTGAGAGAGAAATAAAGCGCGCCTGTCCACCAGCACTCAGCTCATTGGGTGGACGTGCACACTGCTATACTTTGTTCATTCGGTGTGATGTACTGTTGACAATAAATATGATGAGACAGTCCATCTAATCTATATCTATATATCATTATATATTATTATGCTGTTATATCCTTCACTTTATCTTGTGCATGGAGCACATGCTATAAACTTTTAGATTTTTTCTATTACTAATCGCTATTGTGATTTATGTTATGTAGAGTAACAAACATTGCTTTTTTTACTTTTTTTTTTCTAATGTGTTTTTATTTTCTAATTGTAGATTTTATTACATGTACATGTACATGATTATGTGCGCTGCCATCTTGCCTAAGCTTCTTCTCTTCTCTCTTACCAGGATTTAGTGATATCCTTTACAGCAGTCTCATGGCTATAGGCAGCAATAGAGTGATGCTGACTTATAGAGGTCTGTGAGAGAGATTTCGAGACATGTTCTGTGTAGGGAGGAAGAGTAGATGAGCTGTGACATCACCTAATGTCAGTAGTGGATGCAATGATGGGTCAGTGGTCGTATCTATAGAGGTGTTTTCTTCCATTGTAAAACTATTGAGCTTGTATGTTAGGTAAATTAGGTATTGTAACTGTTGCAAAGAAAACCCCTACATAATTGGTGATTGTCAGTCTTTTATTAGGTATAGTGGCCAAACTGAAAACTGCAGGATTTAATAGTTTTTTTTTTTTTAATATATAGATAGTGACATGGAATATTTAAAAAAAAAAAATCACAAATTTTGTAAAACAATGTTTAACATAAAAAAAACTCTTTCTTTAGGTCATTTTCTGTTGACATATTCCTTTTAAACAATGAACCTGTTTTGCAGATTAGGTCACTTCTACCTCATGGTGCGCGGCCACAAATCTGTTCCCACACCTGACTTTCAAATCTAGACAAATTGATAACTAAAAAGGCAATTGTTACATTTCCCTCCTGGTCAGCTGGGAAAATGCTATGGTTCCCTGCACCTGAACACACCTATTCCAGACGCTTGTCAAAAATAAATAATGTGTAGCCGCTGCCAAAATCTCCACCTATAAGATGGTGGTGGTAACAAGTCATTACAACACGAGAGGAGAGAGCCAGTAGCTAGCATGGAAGGAGTGTTGCCTCTCTTGTTGTTGACTGCAGGCTTTATATTTGTAGTCAATGCACAACAGAAGCTGGTGAGAGGTAAGAAATCTCTATCTAATCTAATCTATCTATCTATCTATCTATCTATCTATCTATCTAAAGACACAAAGATACTGCCAAACTAACAAATAAATAACAAAACCTTGCATTTATGTTATCTTTGTAGTGCTGCAATGTCTTTGTTTTGCTATTGTGAATGACCTATATTCAAGGTACAGTTTATCAATCAATCTCATATCTATGTTCTATCTATCTATATATACATCTATCTCACATCTTTAAATCTTTTATCCATTTATCACTCATCTCTATCTTCTATCTATAGATCTATCTCATATCTATGTACCTATCTTATATCTAACTTCTATCGATCTTCTAGCTAGCTCTATCTATCCAAATATCTCCGATATTTCTATCTATCACTGAAATCTATCTAACTATCCCATATCTATCTATCTATCTATCTATCTATCTATCTATCTATCTATCTATCTATCTATCTATCTTTTTTTTTTATCTATATCTATTTCATATGTAACTTTGTTCTAAATCTATCTTCTATCTATAGATCTATCTTTCTATCTATCTATCTATCTATCATATATGTATTATCTAACTATTTATCTATTTCACATCTATCTAGCTATTTATGTTCTATTTATCATATATATATGTATCTGTACTTTGAGTCTATTGTGAGGAAAGCGCACTGCAAACATTTTTTCTTGTATCTATCTGATATCAATCTGTTTATCTTTCTATCCATTTATCCATCTGCCTCTCATATCTATCTTGTCTTTTAACCTAGTCCTGCGGACAGATAGGTTAGGGTCACTTGGATGAAACAGTTTCCCCTTGTAATTCAGTGCCTCCATTGCACCTTTTTTTGTCAATTTCCAAGTAATCTCTCTGGAGCAATGACCTCATTGGAGGTAAGTAGCAATGACCTTGTTGCTCCAAAAATCTCATTTGCACATTGATAAATATGGAGATATCTCAGCAAGAAAGTTACTAACTCAGGGGAAAACGCTGCTTGGTTCAGGTGACCATCTACCTGGGCCGGGATATGGTTATAGACTCCCTTCAATATGTTTAAGCATTCTTTAGGGTATGTCCACACAGAACATATATAAGATTTTCTGTTATAAATTAGCGTACCGATGTAGCAGCTGTTAACTTGACAGTTAACATTTGGCGACTCAGGTTAGTGTTTGCTATATCTGCACCTGCATGGAATCCATAGCATATTGGGTGGTTTTTGTTGCAGATTTTGTAAGTAATTCTAGAAGATTTATTGCAGAGTTCACCATATGTGTTGCGTAGGGTAAAATCCATGGTGAAAATCCACAGTACGAACAGACCTGTTGTGCATTTTAAAATCTGCACTACAGGTCAATTTTTACTATAGATTTTTATTTTCAAAATGTATGGATGAGCCTTGTTAAAATTATTGCTTTTTACTTGAGCACAGGGATTTATCTTATGGCCTGAGGAGGGTAGGTAAGAGGTAAAGTGTACCTACAATTTTAAAACAAATATTCATAAATGAATAGTGCAAGTGACTATTAGAAATGTTGTAATATAATTTATTACTTTTTCTCCATTTATCAGACTGAATTACTTTTTACATAGAAGTCTAAGGAGAGGGGAGGGGAAGAAGGAGGATGCTGAACAGGAGGAGACACGCAAGTAACTGCAGCTGCTAAACTCTGCTAGAGGCAATAAAAAAATTCACAGCCTCTTCTTTCTCCATTCCCTCTCCATAGACTTCTACATGTGAATATAGAGATGATTCTATGCTAATAAACAGTCTCAGTGAAGATAAGTAGGAGATGAATAGTGTGATAAGTTGAGAACAAAACATATTTTTTAATAAGATAAATTACAATAGGACATATTCACATTTACTATTCTATAGTGAAAACTGGTTTTATAATTGGTACAATTTATGGTGTCACAAGTGGCACAAAATTAGTGGTAGTGGAGAGAAATCTTTTAGTGAGTTCCAGGACATTAGATTTATATATTCACCCTCTTTTTGGTTGTACTCAGGAGTTTGGGCTTGTATGGCTTTGCATGGTGGCATTGCAGATTTGGTTTTTGGAACTAAACATAAAAGACTAAGTTGATGAGAAAATTAGAGGTGCGGGGTATTTGTATTTTAAGCTGTGTAAGGCACAGCTGGATTGTCCTCTTGTTAGTCCGAATGGAGATAACTCCAGTGTAGTATGTAATGGTGGTGACTTGTGTGCAGCTACAGGTAAGAGCTGTCAAGTGCAGTGGAGGTCAACATGGAGAGAAGAGTGAATGTTTTTTAATACTTTCAAAGACTCTGCATGCAAAATACAGTACTAGACTACTTTATTGATACAAAAGAGATTGTCTCATTGGGATAATGTCTGCTATATGATCCTTGTCATAGATGGGGATCCATAGCTGGGGACACTATTAGTGGGGAGATTTTGGGTATAGATGACCATTTATTTATATGGCTACCATCTAGTTCAACATTCTGTATGTAACAACTCATTTGACGTTTGTTCATATACAAGTTTTTATATTCATGGATATATTTGGTATTGTTGTATCATGTTATAAATAAAAGGGCAGTCAATGGTTATTTAACCTCTTAATCAGTGACCTATTTTGGGTCTTAAAGGGGTTATTCAGTCTTTTCATAATATCTACCACTTAATATAATACAGTAGGTCCACATAAGAAACTTGCTAATTTTAGTTTTAGCGCTGAAATATGCCATGTATCAGACAATATCTGTGATGTTCCTTACCTGAACATATATTGCATCACCCCTCTTACCTTCCATGAAATTTACAATGTCACAGATCATGTCAAGTGTTCTCTCCTATAAGATATGTACTGTACATATTATGTGATCGATCCTCTGAGATCTGGAGAGGGAGGGTGTGGTTACACATCAAAAATGGAAAATAAAGGATTCATGGGAAATGTAGTTTTCAGCTTCAGTCAGAAAACCCAGGTGAAAATGACCTAGCAATGTGACCAGTGGTTTTTTTTTTGCTTTTCGTTTTATGCATATAACTCCAGATTTGATATAACACAGTGGGGCACATTTATCAATCCAAGTCCGACACTTTTCTGCCTACATTTGCCGACATATTTATGAACAGTGTGCACCAGAAAGAAAATAAAAATATGGCAGGCTAGACGCTTTTGAAAAATGTGCCCCATAATGGGCATGGTTTAGAAATGTCTCACTTTACGACACATTTATGAAACAGAAAAGAACGAATATGGCGCAGATTTCCTGTGGAAAGTAGACCAAGTTTAAAATGGTGTAAAGAATTTACGACATTTTACTTTGTGATCCAAAAATTCCCGTTGTGCGCCACATATTTGTCATATAGATGATTTGTGTCTGCTTATGTTATGCCAAGAATTGTAGGGTTGTTGATGCGTGCGCCAAATATTTGTTCCTTACAGCCTGCAAGTTAAGATTTTCGTCTACAGATTTTGTCTCCATTTTTGTGCGAAATATTTCTCTCATGGTGAGCCAGAATTTTGGAACTTCTAGAAACACTCCATATTTATGAAGGTCTGTATGACAGATTCATAAATATGTCTTATGTCTTATTGGGATAACTATAGCTTCCCAAAATATGTTTTATAATTTTTATTAGATTTTATTATTTTTGAGAGTGGGAAGAATATGGTTTACTATTTTTAAACAGTAAAATTAAATTTACTTTTTATAAAGGTCTTTTTTATTGGAGCAGATATTCAATTGTATTTTACATTTGTTTTGTAGCAATAGAGGACTTGAAGCTGTAAGGCTACAGATACACTGTCATTACTTTTGTTGTGACTCCCATCACTTGACCAAAAATTGCCCTGTCAACCTGCAACTCTTTCACTCATATTAGTGAATGGAGTCACATTGCGACCCTAAGGGTGCCGCGACTGTGACGTCTAGTTGCAAAAAAGTCGAACATTGCTCAACTTTTTGCGATGGTTGTGGCACCCTTGTGGTCGTAATACAACTTCATTCGCTAACATAAGTGAAGGAATCGCAGGGCGACACAGCGATCTTTTGGTCTTGGCCAAAGTTTCCGTATTGCCCTCGTCTAAAAGTTAGATAACATAATGCTTTGAAATTCTTCGTATTCCTGACAGACACAAGTACACCTGGAAACATTTGTTAGGCCCCTGGCTGCCATTGTATCCATTGGCATGTCGTGATTGTTTCTTATTGCCATCAGTGTAGATTAAATTGCAATTATGTGCCATAAAGAAGAAATCAACATTTCTGGACTATCAGATAATTGTATTACATATTATCTAAGACAAGGCAATGCCGGGCTTGTAAATTTTATACTTCAGGATTAATAGTTCTGTTGTATAAACATAATTCATATTCAATATATTGGAAACCATTTGGAAAAAAAAAATAATGTAAAATGTTTCTTCTCATAACAAGAGGTTAAATATAGCCCAGTGTGAACAATGCAGCTGATTTTGTACATAATGCAATGTGTCTTGGGTCACTGCAACCTGAATTAAACCAGAATCCAAAATCCTCTAGGCCACACGCATGGGACGTCTGACTATATTATTGCATATTCATGCCTTTTATCACTAGATCTTTATCTAAGGCCTCTGATCTATGCAAATTCAAATTAACTTGCTACAAAATTTTATTACAATAGGTAAAGAACTGATCCATATAATATGTTCCAATTGCTTCATATTTGCTGTTTCTGTAAGGTTTTTCCATATGGTCTGTAATAAACAATATGAAGAAATGTTTTAGATCCTCTATTTATTTTGATGAGGTTATCCTATGATTACATTCAGGCTTTATTTATGATAATGTATGATTTTTATATTGCAAGTTTAATATAATATGTAATATGGTCACAATTAAAGGATTTTTCCCAGAATCTTAAATTATCACCAATCACCAGGACAGATGATAAGTGTCTGATCGCTTGGGGTCTCACTGTTGAAACCCCCATTTGATCACAAGGACAGGGGTCCCACATCCCCTGTTTGAATGGAGTGGCAGTCACGCATACAAGCTGCTGCTCAATGTCTATGGGACCGTGTTGTACTCAGCTATCTCTGTTAGTTTCATAGAAATAGGAGTAGCAGGGTGTATGTGCAACCACTGCTCCATTCAGACAGGTGACACTGGTCACCCTTTATTATAATGGGTGGGGGTCCCAGTGGTTGGACCCCAAGGACCATACACATCAGCTATCATATACAGATCTTTTATGGGACCCTATTAGGGCTGTGACACCTAGACTGCTGGAGTTGTACTGAACTTAGTCACACAACCCTATGATCCTTTGGTGATGTCTGTTTGGCGTAGTAGAACCATTTGAGTTTTGGAAATAGTGCAAACCCTAAAATGCAGCCATATAACTGTGTGAAACTGGCATAGGGCTATGCTCACAGTAAAATTAGGACTAGTTCCATTAGGTTTCAGTTGCTCTTTATGGCCAGTAGTGCATAATCTTATTATTGCATTGATTCCCTCTGGATAAACTGATTGAACTATTTATTAGTCATTGGGACTCATCACATCTTGAGACATTTCTACAATACTTAAGTATTTGTATTCTGAAAAAAAAGTAAACAAAAAATTTCTTTAGACACACACATTTCTTTTTTTGCAGATAGTTTTCATGTCAGTAATTCTTATACTTTGATTTGTTTCACAGAACATTTTATAATATTTTTTACTGTTTGCTGTAAAAATAAGTTAACATTTTACTGAAATACCATATATACTGAAGGGTAGGTTAAAATACAGGCATATAGCTTGATGGCCTGTAATGTAATTCTCTTAGAGAGACATGTCTTTTTCTCCACTTGTCAAGCTCCTTTCTTCCTCCTGTCCCTTCTAAACTGTTAAATCCTTGGGATATAAGGCAGACTGTCAAATCACTGAAGCATCAAAGATAACATGCTACCCATAGAAGTCTATGGAGAGTGGGGGAGGAAGTAGGGAGAATCATGTCACGGAGAAGTAATGATACACACATGTGGTGCTGCAGCTAGAAGCAACATTTTATCTCAGCCCTGAGCTTTCACATCTTAATTGTTCAGTACTGACGTATATTGTCCTCTATGCTGCTTCTAAGTGAGTGAGAGAGAGTTAGGGAGCATTTTTTTCCTTCATGTTCTATATATATAAGTAGAAGCTAGTCTTTGCCCAGTAGCAAACTGTTGAAAAATGTATACAGATCATATAATATCGAAATAAAGTTTTATTCGTCATGTACCTATACACACCTGTGCAGTGTTGGACCGATGTTCCTTGGGCACACCAGATAAAATGATTTTATAAAATATAGTCATATCCAGTTTAGATATGCCATAAATTTCAAATAGACCATCAATGTTGGAAACTGGATAATCCCTTTAAGTCTGTGAACTTTAGTGCATAAGCTGATTACATTTTGAGGTTTTTGTAGCATATTTGCAAAAAAAAAAATAATAATAATAATATAGCACTGTTAATACAATACATATTATATATATAATGCTTTCTAATGGAATTAATGTTTAGTTTAGTTTTTTTTTCTTTTACAGTCCAAAAAAATGAAGATTCCAAAAAATACTGTAGCACATGGGGAATGTACCACTTTAAGACCTTCGATGATAGAACTTTCAGTTTTGAAGGAACATGTGCATATGATTTCTGCATGGACTGCAACTCTGAATCTCCTTTCTTTCATATCACCATACACAGACCTACTGCAGGAGAAGGCAACATAGTATATTTTACAGCTAAAATTGATAATGTCTATTTGGTTGTGCGTCCATCAGGAATCTTCGTAGATGACGAAGAGTGAGCAACATAAATATTTATTTCATTTTCCAATGTGATGAAAAATTATACTGACTTGCCGTTTTTACTAGAGCTTGATTCTTTTGGGCAAATGGTCCTCTTTTCCTTTGCAAGAAATTTAACCATGAGATTTTCTCACACTTAGTTCTTTACTCAATCTTGCTATATAATGTCCTACATGCTGTTGCTGACTGAGATTGAGTTAGAAATCTCCAAGTGCTGTTTATGGCAGCTAGTGCATGCCCCACTACATCAGGGGAATCTAAGAATTAAAGGGGTTTTCTCATGAATGTATCCAAAACCATTTTTGCAAAGGGAAATCTAAGAATTAAAGGGGTTTTCTCATGAATGTATCCATCAATTTATAGAATAGAGTTAAGCATTTTTGAAAATATAAATTAAAAATTTTGCAAAGTTTTAAAGATTTTCTCTAGTCTTCTTAGCAATGAAAGTCTTTTGTATTGATATATTGCCAATGGATACGAACATGTACACAGAAACATTTCATGGTCTGAAACCTAGCCTTGCTTTATTTACTGTTGTTGGATTATCTACTCATGTCTGTAGCGTGCCTTATAACTGGGGTTGCAATAAGGAAATCATATACCGGATCATAGAGAGTTTCTGCATTCATTGTCGTATTCATTGGCAAACTATCAAAACTATCAAGACTATCACCACAAAGATGGTTAGAGAAATTCTTTACAAAATTTTAAACTATTAATATTTACAAATATGTTTAACTTTTAATTATCTATAATTAAAGAAAAACAGTTATAAAATGCAGAATATAAGTCATATAGTTGTTCTGTTGGTCTTGATAGCTTATCCTGAAACGTCACCTGAAAGAGTAGAGATATATTAAGTTGAAATATTTATGACTAATATAAAAATTTGCAGTTACAATGCAAAAAAAAAGTTATCACCTTTAGTCATCTGCATGAGTAGAATTTAAGGCCCATTTCACATCTGCATTCGGGTTTCTGTTCGGGGAGTCCGCTTGGGGATCCCCCAAACGGAAACCTATACGCATAAAAAAGCGGTTTACCTGGGAAACCCGCGGACCCCATAGACTATAATGGGGTCCGTGTGGTTTCCGCTCGGTTTCCACACGAAGCAAGTGGAGAGGAAAGTTCTGCAAGCAGCACTTTCCTTTCCACATGTTTCCGCATGTTTCGTGTGGAAATCGAGCGGAAACCACACAGACCCCATTATAGTCTATGGGGTCTGCGGGTTTCCCAGGTAAACCGCTTTTTATGTGTATAAGTTTCCGTTCGGGGGGTCCCCAAGCAGACTTCCCGAATGGAAACCCGAACACAGATGTGAACCGGGCCTAACTTTCTGAATTACCTAATTAAACTTAATTACTAAAAAAAAAAAGATACATTTATTAACATGATTTATTCAAATTCACTTGGAACTTGGCTTTCAGCTTTACGGATTACAAAAAAAAGAATGGTGTTGAAGTGAAAGACACCTGTGAAAACTTCGAAATCTCAGCAAATGGTATAAGAGTTATCTGGAACTGGGGCGATAACCTCAAGGTAAGGAGACATTTGTATATTCCATAACTGATTCTGTGCAATATACAAAAATAATAGTAATTGCTTGCCTTATTTACATCTGATGTATGATGCACAATATTGTAAGACCATATAACAGCAGAATTGACATCTTATCTTGTGCATTCAGTACACAATCATTATCCAACACATACCATACAGTACCCTACGTGCAACTTGACTAAGGCTTGCAGAACTTGAAAGTTACTGTTAGGAATCTCAGTATGTATGATCCTACTTGAAGCCATCATACTTTTCAGTGCAGTACTGCTCAAAAGTTGCTATGCCCACAAGTGAAACTTTGACTAGCTCTGTGACACTGAGCCAACTAGGGTGTTGCCTCATTTTCCAATCCTGAGCTGAGGTACGGTATTTAAAACACTGCTTGAGGATACTCAGGTGCCTGCTATTAAGTGTAGTTAGGTCTGGGATCTCTGAATTTACCTGTTTATCTGCTGTTTCCCTGGACCCTGATTTTGTCTTGTTTTCCTGGTTATCTGTTTTCTTATTAACTTGGCTTTGTCTGTGTACTCTTGGACTTGACTCTGGCTTGGTTACAGTAATTCTTCTGCTACTGATTTGGATACTCCTGTGCTTTCCTGAGTTTGACCCTGCTTATATGTTTACTCTCTTATGTAGGTTTGCTGTTCTGATCTTTGTCTGCAAATTCACCTATTTTCTTACACTAACTTTGGTGTGGTAACCTGTGTCCTGATTCTGCTAAAGTCTAACCAGCCTTGCAGCAGGCTCTGAGCAGTGCTGCACTGAAAAGAATGATGGCTGCAAGTAGAATTATGTAGTATTATTGTCATCTACAGTACAGACCAAAAGTTTGGACACACCTTCTCATTCCAAGAGTTTTCTGTATTTTCATGACTATAAAAATTGTAGATTCACACTGAAGGCATCAAAACTATGAATTAACACATGTGGAATTATATACTTAGCAAAAAAGTGTGAAACAACTGAAAATATGTCTTATATTCTAGGTTCTTCAAAGTAGCCACCTTTTGCTTTGATTACTGCTTTGCACACTCTTGGCATTCTCTTGATGAGCTTCAAGAGGTAGTCACCTGAAATGGTTTTCACTTCACAGGTGTGCCCTGTCAGTTTTAATAAGTGGGATTTCTTGCCTTATAAATGGGGTTGGGACCATCAGTTGAGTTGTTCAGCAGTCAGGTGGATACACAGCTGATAGTCCTACTGAATGGAGTGTTAGAATTTGTATTATTGCAAGAAAAAAAGCAGCTAAGTAAAGAAAAACGAATGGCCATCATTACTTTAAGAAATGAAGGTCAGTCAGTCCGAAAAATTGGGAAAACTTTGAAAGTGTCCCCAAGTGCAGTGGCCAAAACCATCAAGCGCTACAAAGAAACTGGCTCACATGAGGACCGCCCCAGGAAAGGAAGACCAAGAGTCACCTCTGCTGCGGAGGATAAGTTCATCCAAGTCACCAGCCTCAGAAATCGCAGGAAATGCCACACAGAGTTCTAACAGCAGACACATCTCTACAACAACTGTTAAGAGGAGACTGTGTGCAGCAGGCCTTCATGGTAAAATAGCTGCTAGGAAACCACTGCTAAGGACAGGCAACAAGCAGGAGAGACTTGTTTGGGCTAATGAACACAAGGAATGGACATTAGACCTGTGGAAATCTGTGCTTTGGTCTGATGAGTCCAAATTTGAGATCTTTGGTTCCAACCACCGTGTCTTTGTGCGACGCAGAAAAGGTGAACGAATGGACTCTACATGCCTGGTTCCCACCGTGAAGCATGGAGGAGGAGGTGTGATGGTGTGGGGGTGCTTTGCTGGTGACACTGTTGGGGATTTATTCTGAACCAGCATGGTTACCACAGCATCTTGCAGCGGCATGCTAGTCCATCCGGTTTGCGTTTAGTTGGACCAACAGGACAATGACCCCAAACACACCTCCAGACTGTGTAAGGGCTATTTGACCAAGAAGGAGAGTGATGGAGTGCTACGCCAGATGACCTGGCCTCCACAGTCACCAGACCTGAACCCAATCGAGATGGTTTGGGGTGAGCTGGACCGCAGAGTGAAGGCAAAAAGGCCAACAAGTTCTAAGCATCTCTGGGAACTCCTTCAAGACTGTTGGAAGACCATTTCAGGTGACTACCTCTTGAAGCTCATCAAGAGAATGCCAAGAGTGTGCAAAGCAGTAATCAAAGCAAAAAGTGGCTACTTTGAAGAACCTAGAATATAAGACATATTTTCAGTTGTTTCACACTTTTTTGTTAAGTATATAATTCCACATGTGTTAATTCATAGTTTTGATGCCTTCAATGTGAATCTACAATTTTTATAGTCATGAAAATATAGAAAACTCTTGGAATGAGAAGGTGTGTCCAAACTTTTGGTCTGTACTGTATTTCTAGCTATTTTTAAGTTCTAGTTTATATTTTTGTTATGGTTGAGATACAAGGGCAAATTACAGCAAAATCAGAAACTGTCTGATAACAGCAAGCAGAACAATAAGCTATTTAAAACCAGCACAGCACTGCGAGATAGAGACAGACCCCCAAATGCCTTCACCACTGCTAATATTGATATAAATCAGTTAGGCTAGGTTCTCCTTTTAGCGGTTACACATGGACATCAGCAGATACCATTGACTATAATGGAGTCCACTGGGTGTCTTCTGTTTCAAAACTGATACCAGCAGAGAGAAAAATCTTCTGTGCAGGTCTTTCTCTGCCGATTCTCGACACAGATGTGAAATCAGCCTTATGAAATAGAGAACAGATATTTAAAAAAAATGTAAAAATCCCAGCAATTTCTTCACTCATTTCCTAGAATAACTACACACACTACACAAACGTAATATATATATATGACTTTGTTTCCCTGTTGATATAGGTGGAATCTGTACACTGCTTGTAGCTTGAATAACACAGAACAATGATTCTGATGTCATATTAAAGATGAAAGTGTCAAGATCACAATACTACCTGTATTACTTACAGAGATATCACCAGCTTAAAACACAGTCAATATTGAGAGCAGCCGTAACCACATATAAATTGGCCAATCCCGACTGTGTTTTCAATTGGTAATATCTATGGAAAAATACAGGTAGAACTGTAGACTAAGAATCTCATCTTTCAATGTTATAAAATACCTAGGATGTACACACGTGGACAAAATTGTTGGTACCCCTCATTTAATGAAAGAAAAACCCACAATGGTCACAAAAATTACTTGAATCTGACAAAAGTAATAATATATAAAAATTCTATGAAAATGAACAAATGAAAGTCAGACATTGCTTTTCAACCAGGCTTCAACAGAATTTTTAAAAAAAGAAAACTAATGAGACAGGCCTGGACAGAAATGATGGTTCCCTTAACTTAATATTTTGTTGCACAACCTTTTGAGGCAATCACTGCAATCAAACGATTCCTGTAACTGTCAATGAGACTTCTGCACCTCTCAGCAGGTATTTTGGCCACTCCTCATGAGCAAACTGCTCCAGTTGTCTCGGGTTTGAAGGGTGCCTTTTCCAGATGGCATGTTTCAGCTCCTTCCAAAGATGCTCAAGGATTTAGGTCAGGGCTCATAGAAGGCCACTTCAGAATAGTCCAATGTTTTCCTCTTAGCCATTCTTGGGTGTTTTTAGCTGTGTGTTTTCGGTCATTATCCTGTTGCAAGACCCATGACCTGCGACTGAGACCAAGCTTTCTGACACTGGGCAGCACATTTCTCTCTATAATCCCTTGATAGTCTTGAAATTTCATTGTACCCTGCACAGATTCAAGGCACCCTGTGCCAGATGCAGCAAAGCAGCCCCAGAACATAACAGAGCCTCCTCCATGTTTCACAGTAGGGACAGTGTTCTTCTCAAGATATGTTTCATTTTTCCATCTGTGAACATAGAGCTGATGTGCCTTGCCAAAAATTTTGATTTTTGTCTCATCTGTCCATCGGACATTCTCCCAGAAGCTTTGTGGCTTGTCAACATGTAGTTTGGCAAATTAATTTTGTCACATTCAAGTTATTTCTGTGACAATTGTGGGTTTTTCTTTCATTAAACGAGGGGTACCAACAATTGTGTCCACGTGTGTATCTGCTTGAAGAGACCCTTCACCCTGCCTTAGCTTCCAGTTAACAATGAACTGGAAAAGTTAATTTCACAAGAGAATTTCACAGAAAGGAACCAAAATTTGTTAATAAAGCATATTAAAATATGCAAATGCTGACAGAAAAATAAAAAGTTATTTGAAAGTTTAGTTACAGTTTAATATAGTGTACATTTTATAGTATATAGTGTATAGTGTACTATTTATACCAGGACAAAAAATATTATTTGAATTTTCTTAATTATTTTATTGGAATTGATGATAGGTGTTAACACATGCGTTGCAGTTTTTTCTGCGCTATAACATGGTGTACAATATTGGCTTTATCACGTATTGTTCTGGACAGTGTACTTTATAATCTACCTTAAATCAAAGCACAGACATTGTTTGCACATTAGTAAATCTTTTATGTGGAGTCAAAAGTTTAGCTTAAGGTGCTACTATAATTGGTTTATTGTTAAATACTAAAAGTTCCTGGCCAGACTTCTTGGCTCTGTGTAACTTGTTTAAAGAATCTTAGGTTTTAGGCATATTAGTCAATTTTCTATTAATTAAAGAAAACTAATTTACATGACAAATATTTAGCAAAACTGTTTTTCAGAAAATTTGTTTTTATAACATATCCACAGGGTGAATGGAGCAATGGTTGTGCATGCATGAGGCATATTACTATCTTGAAGGGAAGAGGGGAGTATTGGATGATGTGGTTGAGGGTTGAAGCTCCTCCTATAGTATTGATAAGTTGTAGTCTTTCTTCAAAAGGTGAGTTTTGAGGTTGTTTATGAAGGTTTTAATCTAGGGGGATAGTCTAATGTTTTGGACTAATGAGTTCAAAGGTATAGCGAAAGCATGGGAGAAATCTTGGAGATAATTATGTGAGAAGCAGACAACTGGAAGGAGTCTTTGCAAGCAGTGGAGTTTGCATGTGGGAGGAATTGGAAGATTTGATCAGAGATGTATGGAGGGGAAAGGGTGTGGATGGCTATGTATGTAATTGTTAATATTTTGGGGTGTGGATGGCTTTATAGGTAATTATTAATATTTTGGGGTGTGGATGGCTTTGTATGTAATTGTTAATATTTTGGAGGGATTGGCAGAGGGCAGACGTTAACAAGTAGTGAGGGGAGAGGTGGATTACCTGGGTAGCAGCATTGAGAGGTGAAAGAGTGTCTTGAGTTTAGGAAAGAGTGATTTGGAGAAATGTTTGAGTTGAATGTGTGATTTAAAAACAGGACAGAAGTAAAGGTAACAATGAGGTAGAGTAAGTAAACCGTGGAGCCATTAACTGTGATTGATAGACTTGGTAGGGTTCAGTGAGATGGGGAAAAGTTGATAAATTAAGTTTTCTCAATACTAAACCTTAGAATGCAGGAAGTAAAGAAATAAAATTTAGCTAATAAATACTCTGCTAGTTTGTATAAAATCTAGGCCAGAGAGCTAAATTTAAGTGTCTACTCTTCAGCATAAATATGCTTAGGATTCATTGAGTTGTCCTAGACCAAAGATATAGGTGGAGAGGAGGAGGATTCCCAGGACAGAGGCTTGAGGGACACAAACAGAGAGAAGGCAAGACAAGGAAGAGGTGTGTGAATGTGAAATACTAAATGTTTAGTTGGTAAGGTATGAGGAAATTCAGAAGTGTGCCAAGTCTGTGATGCCAAGGGACAAGAGGGTTTATAATAGGAGGGAGTGGTCAATGCTGTCAAAGGCAGAGGAAGTATCTAGATGGAGGAATGCAGAATAATGCTCTTTGACTTTGGCAGTTAATTGGTGATTTTGGATAGGTCATTTTGATAGAGTGGTGGAGACTCGGATTGTAGCTGGTCAAAGAGTTGGTTGGATGACAGTACAGAAGAAAGTTCAAGGTGAACATGTTCTGGTTAGTGATAGGCTGAAAAAATGGGATTAGGATGAACATCGTAGTAAAATTGGGATGGGATAGGGTCAAGTGCAGTACTGAGGTGCAATTTTGGAGAGTAGACTGGCAATTTTCTCAGTCATGTCTTTGATATACTGTACATGACAAAGTCTTCCATTAAGACGATAGATGAGAAGGCTCTCAAGGACAGAGTCAGTGTTAAAAGTGTTAAATAATTGTCTGGGCTTGCAGGAAAGAAAAGATATCTCCGAATAGTGATGTGATTCTATTTTTTATCCTGACTTGAAGTTGACTACTTTTTGTTTGTAAGTAAGTAAGGTCTGCTTGTGTGTGACATATTATTGTCAAACATTTTTAGATTCACACTTTGCATTGAGCCTTAGGAAGAAGCCTATTGCACATTTTTTTCTGTGCATTTTTTAATGCACATGACAGCAAAAAAAAAAATGCATTCAAAATGGATAAAACGGTCATTTTTAACATTCGTTTCCATCATAAGACCTTACTCTTAGTGTGCAGGATTTATCTTTTTTGTGCATCTATTTTCAAGACTTTCAACACAAGTTTTGTTGCTTTGCTTTTTGGTCAGAAAAGTGAGCATGGTTTATCTGGGGTAAAATTTTGTGATACATTTATAATATGCGGCCTTTTTCAAAAGCCACAAAAAGGGTGCAACAGCACTCCACTATATGGGCAGCATAAGAGCATGAAATATTTGACACTAAAATAAAAATTTTATCTTGAGGTGAAGTTGTGCAAGATTTGTTACACACCACGTGCCTTTGTAGAAAATACACCGTAATAAGAAATGGGCAAAAATGACACAAATAATATATTTTCCCCATTGACTCAGCTCCGTGTTTCATATATGGATATGTTGTTCTTCCAGGTGGTGCTAGATGAACAATACAAGAAGAGGGTTTGTGGAATGTGTGGAAATTACGATGATAGTGACGCAAATGATATCCAGTGGAGAGGTTGGTACACAAGTAAATAATTGTATTAATATATATTAATGAATAATTATATATTAATTTATTACTAAAATGTAAAATATTGTTATGGTCACCTATAAAGCATGTCTGAGGCGATATCCAATAGATACCATATTTAAAACACTGAACACACTTTGCACCGAACACCATATTTATAAAGTCACGTTATCTTTATAGCATTCATATCCATTTTTAGCCTGACACACAGAAGTCTATAGAGAGGGAAGGAGGAGGCCATTACTTGTTTTTTGTTTTTCTTTGTTTTTTTACCACAGTCCATGCAGTAGTAGAGTCTTATCAGTCGTGAACCTAGCCTCTTTGCTACCTGAGGCGGACTATAGAAAGATGCCCCCCCCCCAAAAAAAAAAAAAATTGAGTTTCCATGCTACTAGCTTCACACGCTGTTATCGTCGCACAATATACACAATACACAAAGTTATAAAACAGTTTTTAAGAATTCCTCTTACTGCATTACTTCAGTATCAGATCAATAACATGGCATTAATAATGAAAGTAACTTCACACATCTTCTGCTTGGTGGATGGACGAGCCCACGTGGCCCCCATTCTCTATAATAAGAGAGCCGCAGATAGCTGAGTACTGGACTTCAGCTATCTTTGGCACTCCCATTGAAGTGAATGAGAGCCACGCAGGTTCGTCCATCCAGCAAGTGACACACCTATATATATGGCTGCAGCCAGGCTGGATTCCCACCTAGTGGGGGGAAAAAACCCAATTCTCAGGCTCAGTGGGGGTCTCAGCAGACAGACCCCATCAATCAGGTATTTATCCTCTATCATTTAGGTGTATACAGGGCAGTAACATTTTGTGACTTACAGGTGACATCTCTGACTAATCCTTCACATTTCACTTCTCTTCCCTTTGGACCGCCATGACCACTTCTTCCAGCTGTGACTTGTCTCTGCAAAGTTTTCAACACAGACATCTTTGGCTCCTCACTTTTCCAGGCACCCGACCCACATTGTCCTCACCTGCACACCCATCCTGCTGCTACCCCAAATATAAAATATATGATATAACCCCCCATAATGAATAATACTCACAAGTGCATCTTTATATTAATAATGTCCATGTTTACCCTGTATAAATAGTGCACCTTATCAATGCCCCATAGGTTTCCTAATTAAAAGGTTTTCCAGGTCATTAATAAAGTAATCAGTGGCGCTCAAAAACCCAGGACCCCTACTGATCAGCTGTTTGAATGAACTGTGGTACCTATGTAAGTGCCGTGACCACTTCTCTGTTTAAATAGTGTCATTCATCTCATAGCGGCCATGTAATGTAACTACAGCCTCGTCCTATACACGTCCATGTGACAAGGCTGTAATTACATCATACGGTCACTATAAACAGACAGCGTATGATATAAATAGGCGCCATAGCCCCTGTTTATAGCGTCCCATTTACACACATTATAATGTTCTACAGCAGCCCCTGCACACAGTATTACGGCCTGCAGTGGTCCCTGCACACGGTATTATTAATACCCGCAGCGGCCCCTGCACACTGTATTATGGCCCGCAGCGGCCCCTGCACACTGTATTATTACTCCAGCATGATATCATTGTATCGCCACCTGTGCTGAGATGCAAACGTCTTGTAAGCCAGCTCAGGACATGTCCCTCTCAGCTTTTTTTTTTTTTTTTTTATAGCAGCCTGTCCTGGGCTGGTTTACATTAAAAAATGCCACACCCAGACAGTGACGGATAGTGCCGCCTGAGGCGGCCGCCTCACTTCGCCTTATTAGAGGTGCACCCCTGAGTCTTATCTTCAAAGATAGCAGTGTCAAAAAGCTGCAATTGCATTGTGTCTTATCTAGCAGCCTTCTTCTACATCTACTTTCTCCATAGACTTCACTATTAAAAGTAGCTCTGTATAAAAACGGAGAAGGAAACATTTCTTTAATAATATATATTACAAAGTGTCTTGTATTCTTTTGCAATATTCATTTATGAAAAGTTGTTTTATTGAAGGTATGCTTTAAGAGTGCTAATACCCTGAACCGCTACTACTAAGTAGTTGGTGTGCAGATAGATGGACAAATGTAGACAGTGAAGAGGCTGCAGTTCTTGTACAACCACCTAAACCACTTCAAAAAACTTATTGTAAGGAGTGTGGAGAGTTGGACCCCCCATTGTTCTGATATTGATGGCCTATCCTAAGGCCTTATTCACAGTGTAATGAAAAAAGCAATGAGTGTGAGTGACCGTATTTTTGATGGACAGAAAAATACTTAGGTAAAATAACTGACATTTTCTATCTTTGTCCATTTTAACAGACCCAATAAAAATCAATGGTTCAGTTTTTAAAGGATGTGAAAACATATTGATAACTGAATTATGTCAGTTAAAAACAGATCAGTTGGTCGGCTTAAAAAAAGAGACCAATGAAATTCATCAATTTTTTTTAATGATCTGTTAAAACAGAAGACAAAAAGTATGACAATTGTCCATCCATCAAAAATGGACAAATTATTATGAAATGGATGCAAAACAGATGTGCAGTGGCCTTTAAAAATGAATGGACATGGTCATGTGTCAAAGTACTGGTCATAAATATACTGATTCCAGAACATCCCTTTAATAATAAGTCTCACCCAAAGTACAGCACTTTATTCTAAAGTTCCAAAAATAGACTACTCTTCTGCTCCTAATAAAGTACCTTATAGATCCTAGATTGGGAAATCATTATTCTCAGAGATATTCAAAAGGCTAAAGGTGATATTTAATTCACTTTTGCAGAAGATATACTAGCCCACATATCTCAAAAAAAATCTTGAGATTTAGAGTTAAAAAGTGTGTATTTTGTACAACCTGTGGTCAACTTCCCTATTTACTTAGTTTCTTCTGAACCGACTTTGTTTCTGCTCAGATGGTGTCAAATAAATTTTAGAGATAAAACCAAAGCTTAGAAGTTTAATTTGCTGCATCTAACTTGTCCTCCAGGATCTCTCAACTGTTTTATGTCAGAAAGATAAAAAATCTAGATCAAAGCATTCTGGTATTTGTGGATGAATATCAGCATCTGATTGTTTAAGTTCCAGCAACCCAAGTGAAACAGTTCAATTAAAGTGACAATATTGTAACCTATTAACCATATTTATATTCTCCTTCAGTAAATGTCTGACCTTAACAAATAAACCCTTTCTTGACTTTTGTATAGAAAACCTGGCAGGTTTTAAGTAAAAAAAGATACCATCTAAGCCTTTGTTTTAATGCTTTACTTTTTTGAATGAAATTTCATTAAGGAATGAAAGATTAAAGGAGTTGTCCACTTTTCAAAAATAGATTGTCTATCCTTAATATATGCCCTCAATTTTAGATGGGAGGGGTCTAATTGTTGGGACCCCACAGATCAGCTGTTTCTCAGAGCATGCAGCTACTGTTATTGTTTATCTGCTGGGCACAGCTCACTCTCCATCCTTTTAGTAATGGAGGTTGTGGGTGCTGCATTGGTGCGCCATAGTTTTTTTTTTTATTTTGTAACATTTCTATGATTTTTTAGAAACCAGATAACCCCTTTAAAATATAATTTACTTCTATAAATCACATATACAAAAATATGCACGTATGCAACTCATTTCAGGCAATCAATAACTCCTTCAAAAGGGGTTCTTGCCCTTGGTTCATACCAGCAGGGCACAGATTGGCTGGATAAGATGCCTTAAATGCAGCTGACAATGGTCAGTAGTTTTTCAATAAACTTTGCAATATATCTTTTTGGAGAAAAATGCCCCTTTCTCCTCTTATCAGACTGTTTCCCCTCCCTCTGCGAAACTGACTTTAGTTCAGAAAATTTCTACTACATGGTCTCATGACTCAGAAAAACACATTTCTATAGAAGTCTGTGGAGAGGACGGGCGGAGTGAGGATAGGAAGAGAGATATAGCAGTATAAACATAGGGTAGTTTGACACTGGAGCTAAATAGGAACTTTCTTTTACAATCGAAGTACTTGACTCACATTAGTACAATCCAGTACTTCTCTATATATGTCTTGCATGAGCTATAGGCTATTTCTGATTCAGAGATACACTGTTATGGAGCAGATTCACCTTTACTTACTGCATGCAGTATATGGCAGCTAGTGTCCACCTACAAGCTCATTGGGAACTGTAATGGGGAAAATGGCTTAAAATTGCATAATGTAAGTGATATAATGATCAGAAATATTGTTATTCCCAAAGTAAATGTAAGGAACTAATAATTTATACAAAGTTAGTTTAACGACTTACAATGTATAAACAATAAATAAAACACAAAAAAAAAAAAATGCCACAACCATGTCATAGGTTCTAACCCTGCCCCAGAAACACAACAATATGTGTCACCTATGTAAATATTACCATAAGGGAGACAGAAAACTTATTTTATTTTTTTTTAGTAGTACTTTGTGTTTTTAAAATAAATAAATAATACAATGTGAAAAATAGAAAAATTGACATGTCCCCCTTTATTTGTTTAGATTTTCTTGGATATTAACATAGTGAAAAACATGCACAAAATAAAAACAGCATAAATAAGTCCTATTTGTCACAAAATAAAAAAAAAATTGAATAATATGAACAAAAAAAATGTTATAGCCCTCAAAACCACGTATTAAAAAAAACTGAAAACGGTAAATAGCCCTTGCATCCCTGTTTTCACCAACATTTACCATTAATGGAAAATATAGAGTCTTCAGAGGACCCCACCAATTTAGACAGGATCTGCTGTAACCGTGTCATTTTGTAGTTGAGGGGAACAGGTTCAACACAGAATAGCAATGGTGATAAACCTACCCCTGTAAGATTTTTTGATAATGTATGATTGCTATGTTAATGTAATGTTACTATGTTACTTAAATCTCACTTGCATTTCTTTTTCTTTAGGAAACAATGTTACTCATGTTCTTTTTGGCAATCTTCACAAGGCAAATAATCCTTTAGCAGACTGTCCTGATGTCGTTGATAACACTCAGGAACAAGGCTCTCATGAGATTAATGATGACTGTAAAGATCAGGTAAGTGACATATTTAAAGGGAGTCTGTCACCATAACCCAGCATATCAACTTCAACAGCCAATTAGCTTATAGTATGGTCACCTGAATCAAATGGTGTTTTCCCCTTGTGAATCAGTGCCTATGATGCCTAGATAGTGCCATTTTGGTCAATATACAAATGAGTCATTTTAAGGCAATATACAAATGCAAAAGAGCTAATTTGTATATTAACCAAAACAGCACTATTTCACCAAAGGAAGGGAAACCAGGGGAAAACAGTGATTCAGGTAACCCTAAGTGGCTAGGTTGATATGCTGGGTTCTGATGACAGACTTCCTTTAATAATAGAAAATGTATTTGGCATTTTAAACATTATCGAATAAATAATAAGTGGCTGAAGTCTTTTAGGCATGTCAATATGTGTTCATCCAAAAACAGATTTGTATGTCTCACATTGTCATGGGCAATTGCTCCTCATACAAACACATATCATTGTATTGGTCATCTTCCTCTTCTCTACTCTCTTTCTTTCTATATCAGTCACTAGGAATTCTATCCCTTTACTAGACTCTTTGCTAATCTTCTTCCTATTAGGTGCAACAACATATGTCCAATAATTAATAGAGAAAGCGAAAAAGTCAAGCAGAGAAGCAATACAATGTTAGGAGTCCTGGTAGGGTTGGAGGTAGTCATCTCCAATTAGGATTTCTGCAGGAAGCAGTGCTGAATCAAAAGCCATTAAAACATTTTTGACACAGAATTTACTCTAATTCGTATGGCCACAATTTAAAAGCAATGTTGTCTATCTCATGTTACTACAGCACCCGGACTCACATAACTCTACCCAGCTGAACCTGGAATCTATATGATCTAAATTTGCTTCTGTAGAACCCCAGGAATGGATACATGAAGACTGCAACTGATCACTAGATAGAACTATGTTATGTTTTTTGAGAATGGCCAAAGTTTGTGGCCAACTTACCTGTCACCTCCTTTCCTATGACTCTGCTTTGTATCAACCTTTTTTTTTTTCTTCCTGCCTCCATGACAAGGGCAATGGTAACACCAAATTATCAATTTACAAATGTGGTAAAGTTTAACCCACCTTTCTGCAGCATTATATCTTATCACAAAAGACAAAAAAAGCCATTGAAAAGTTCACACTCTCTGCCACAATGTTGTTAACACGTTAAGTAAAATTTTGCTACATCTATATCCATACATTTTTAGAAAAAAATAACTAAGGAATGGCATAAAATTTATTTAAAAAATCTATTCAAAATTTGTTATTTTATGAGGAATACAAATATTAACAGTAAAAAATAGATTGTAAAGCAAAAATATTCAAAAGTTTACACAAAATTTGCTTCTGATACAGAGAGACCAATGTGAGACCATCATGTCTCAAATGGGAGACTGCAAGTACAAGATGAAAGGTTACAAAGTCTATCTGGATACTTGCACAGAAGACTTGTGTAAATGTGAAGAAAAAAAAGTAACTACGTGCCTATGTGGTAACCTGAACCAGTTTTCTAAAGCATGTCTGGAGGAAAATGGACATCCTGGAATGTGGAGACGCCCAGATTTCTGCTGTAAGAATTTTTGTTTTTTACCTGTTTTAATCTACAAGACTTAGTTACAATTGATATTCAATAAACTTAACATTTTGTGCAAAAGCAAGTTACATGTAGTTCAGGAGCTGGAAAACATATGTTCATCAAATTCAACATTCTTCTTGGAACAAAGAAAGAAAAGACATAAACCTCAATAATTTACTTTTCTGGGGACCTAAAGTATGCATTTTTTAATATTTATTTATTGCTTTTTCTATTATTATTGCTTACAGATTGACATTCCTCAGCTTAAAGAGGTTGTCTGGGATTTATAAAAAAAAAAAAAAATTGGACTCAAGAAGGATATGATATATATGAAAAATTGCCTATCCTCGATCATTAAATATCCTATTCTCAACCATTAAACAGTCTATCCTCAACCATTAAATAGCCTATCCTCAACTGTTAAATAGCCTACCCTCAATGTGCTCTGGTGATCCCCACTGATCCTGCAGTGATGATGTCGAGTACAGTACATCACTCACATTATTATTCATTAGTGATAAAGATTTGCTAGTATCTTTTTCAGAAAAGTCAAAAAATGTATATAGAGAAACATATAATTTTTATCATGGGGTCATCTGCACTGGAAATGGAATTTTTGATCCTCCTTCTAAGTGTCAGAGCAGAGAACTGAGCATCTATGCATTACATAAATAGCCATTAATGTGAATGGCAATGCACATAATGCTGTGTAACCCTGAAAGGCTTCCCTAGCAATAGCAGCTGACAGCAAGGGATGAGAACATTTTAAAAAAGGTTATATTTATGAGTATACACCTTTAAATAGTCTATATATATTTTAATAGAACAAAAGTAAAAGCTAAAAATATTCAAAAAAAGTGAAATGATATGTATCAATGTACCTTTTTTGTCTAGATATAAGCTGCCCCAAGACCATGGAATTTTTTGAGTGTGCGTCACCATGTATTAATACTTGTTCCAATCCCACTGCTAGCAAATTGTGTATTGAACAGTGCAAAGAGGGATGCTCTTGTCCACCAGGTAAAATATGCCTGCCATGTCTAGGATATTAATCTGTTATTCTAATTTCTGCTGTATATCAAGTGTAAAGTGCACCTACAGCTACAGCTTAGCCCAGTGATGGCGAACCTTTTAGAGACCGAGTGCCCAAACTGCAACCCAAAGCCCACTAAATTATTGCAAAGTGCCAACACGGCAATTTCACCTTATATTAACCTGCCTCCCCAGCATCCCCCCTCTTGCTCGCAAGCAGCCTGCACCCCCATTCCTCCCTCTTGCAAGCAGCCTACATCTCACATCTCTCCCCCCCACACTACACTCTGCATCTCTCCCCCCACACTACACCCTGTATCCCACACTACACCCTGCATCTCTACCCCCCCACTACACCCTGCACCTCTACCCCCCACTACACCCTGCACCCTACATACTGCACCCCACATCTCTCCTTCCCCACACACTCTGCATCTCTCCCCCACACTACACACTGCACCCCCACATCTCTACCTCCCACACTACACCCCACATCTCTATCCCCCACACTACACTCTGCATCTCCCCCCACACTACACCCTGCACCCTACATCTCTCCCCCCACACTACACCCTGCACCCCACATCTCTCCCCCCACACTACACCCTACATCTCTCCCCCCACACAACACCCTGCACCCTACATCTCTAACCCCCACACTACACCCTGCACCCTACATCTCTCCCCCACACTACACCCCACATCTAACCCCCACACTACACCCTGCACCCCACATCTCTCCTCCCCCACACTACACTCTGCATCTCTCCCCCACACTGCACCCCACATCTCTACCCCCCACATCTCTCCCCCACTACACCCTGCACCCCACATCTCTAACACCCACACTACACCCTACATACTGCACCCCACATCTCTAACCCCCACACTACACCCTGCACCCCACATCTCTAACCCCCACACTACACCCTACATACTGCACCCCACATCTAACCCCCACACTACACCTTGCACCCCACATCTCTAACCCCCACACTACACCCCACATCTCTCCCCCCACACTATACCCCGAGCCCCACATCTCTCCTCCCCACACTACACCCTACATCTCTCCCCCCACACTACACCCTGCACCCTACATCTCTCCCCCCACACTACACCCTGCACCCCACATCTCTCCCCCCACACTACACCCTACATCTCTCCCCCCACACTACACCCTGCACCCTACATCTCTCCCCCCACACTACACCCTGCACCCCACATCTCTCCCCCCACACTACACCCTACATCTCTCCCCCCACACAACACCCTGCACCCTACATCTCTCCCCCACACTACACCCTGCACCCTACATCTCTCCCCCACACTACACCCTGCACCCTACATCTCTCCCCCACACTACACCCTGCACCCCACATCTAACCCCCACACTACACCCTGCACCCTACATACTGCACCCCACATCTCTCCTCCCCCACACTACACTCTGCATCTCTCCCCCACACTGCACCCCACATCTCTACCCCCCACATCTATCCCCCACTACACCCTGCACCCCACATCTCTAACCCCCACACTACACCCTACATACTGCACCCCACATCTCTAACCCCCACACTACACCCTGCACCCCACATCTCTAACCCCCACACTACACCCTACATACTGCACCCCACATCTAACCCCCACACTACACCTTGCACCCCACATCTCTAACCCCCACATCTCTCCCCCCACACTATACCCCGAGCCCCACATCTCTCCTCCCCACACTACACCCTACATCTCTCCCCCCACACTACACCCTGCACCCTACATCTCTCCCCCCACACTACACCCTGCACCCCACATCTCTCCCCCCACACTACACCCTACATCTCTCCCCCCACACTACACCCTGCACCCTACATCTCTCCCTCCACACTACACCCTGCACCCTGCACCCCCCCCATACTCCCCTGCCCCCACATCACTCCACCCTGCACCCTGCACCCCACATCTCTCCCCCCACACTACACCCTACATCTCTCCCCCCACACTACACCCTGCACCCTACATCTCTCCCCCACACTACACCCTGCACCCTACATCTCTCCCCCACACTACACCCTGCACCCTACATCTCTCCCCCACACTACACCCTGCACCCCACATCTAACCCCCACACTACACCCTGCACCCTACATACTGCACCCCACATCTCTCCTCCCCCACACTACACTCTGCATCTCTCCCCCACACTGCACCCCACATCTCTACCCCCACACTCTCTCCCCCACTACACCCTGCACCCCACATCTCTAACCCCCACACTACACCCTACATACTGCACCCCACATCTCTAACCCCCACACTACACCCTGCACCCCACATCTCTAACCCCCACACTACACCCTACATACTGCACCCCACATCTAACCCCCACACTACACCTTGCACCCCACATCTCTAACCCCCACACTACACCCCGCACCCCACATCTCTCCCCCCCACACTATACCCCGAGCCCCACATCTCTCCTCCCCACAGTACACCCTACATCTCTCCCCCCACACTACACCCTGCACCCTACATCTCTCCCCCCACACTACATCTCTCCCCCACACTACACCCTACATCTCTCCCCCCACACTACACCCTGCACCCCACATCTCTCCCCTCACACTACACCGTGCATCTCTCCTCCCCACACTACACCGTGCACCCTACATCTCTCCCCCACAAAACACCCTGCACCCCACATCTCTAACCCCCACACTACACCCCACATCTCTATCCCCCACACTACACTCTGCATCTCCCCCCACACTACACCCTGCACCCTACATCTCTCCCCCCACACTACACCCTGCACCCCACATCTCTCCCCTCACACTACACCGTGCATCTCTCCTCCCCACACTACACCGTGCACCCTACATCTCTCCCCCACAAAACACCCTGCACCCCACATCTCTAACCCCCACACTACACCCCACATCTCTATCCCCCACACTACACTCTGCATCTCCCCCCACACTACACCCTGCACCCTACATCTCTCCCCCCACACTACACCCTGCACCCCACATCTCTAACCCCCACACTACACCCTGCACCCTACATCTCTCCCCCCACACTACACCCTGCACCCTACATCTCTCCCCCCACACTACACCCTGCACCCCACATCTCTCCCCCCACCTACACCCTGCACCCTACATTTCTCCCCCCACACACCCTGCGCCCCCCATCTCCCCCCACACTACACCCTGCACCCCACATCTCTCCCCCACACTACACCCTACATACTGCACCCCACATCTCTCCCCCCAAACTACACCCTGCACCCCACATCTCTCCCCCCACACTACACCCTGCACCCTACATCTCTCCCCCCACACTACACCCTGCACCCCACATCTCTCCCCCCACACTACACCGTGCACCCTACATCTCTCCCCCACACTACACCCTACACCCCACATCTCTCCCCCCACACTACACCGTGCACCCTACATCTCTCCCCCACACTACACCCTACATCTCTCCCCCCACACTACACCCTGCACCCCACATCTCTCCCCCCACACTACACCCTGCACACATCTCTCCCCCACACTACACCCTACATCTCTCCCCCCACACTACACCCTGCACCCCACATCTCTCCCCCCACACTACACCGTGCACCCTACATCTCTCCCCCCACACTACACCGTGCACCCTACATCTCTCCCCCACACTACACCCTACATCTCTCCTCAACACTACACCCTGCACCCCACATCTCTAACCCCCACACTACACCCTACATCTCTCCTCCCCACACTACACCCTACATCTCTCTCCCCACACTACACCCTACATCTCTCCCCCACACCTACACCCTGCACCCTACATCTCTCCCCCCACACTATATCTCTCCCCCACACTACACCCTGCACCCTACATCTCTAACCCCCACACTACACCCCGCACCCCACATCTCTCCCCCCACACTATACCCCGAGCCCCACATCTCTCCTCCCCACACTACACCCTACATCTCTCCCCCCACACTACACCCTGCACCCTACATCTCTCCCCCCACACGACATCTCTCCCCCACACTAAACCCTGCACCTACATCTCTCCCCCCACACTCCCCTGAACCCCACACTCCCCCTCACACCCGGCACTCCCCCCCCACACCCCGGCACCCACACCCCCCCACAAAACCCCGCCCCCACACCCCCCCACACCCCCCACCCACCCCCACCCCCTGCACCCCCCCACACACCCCTACACCCCCCCCACCCCCCGCCCCCCCCCCACCTCCCCTGCACCCACACCCCCCCCACACATACCCCCCCACCCCCCGCCCCTACACTCTACCCCCACACTACCCCCGCCCCCACATCTCCCCCCCACACTACCCCGAGCCCCACACTCCCTCCCCACACTACACCCTACACTCCCCCCCACACTACACCCTGCCCCTACACTCTCCCCCCACACGACATCTCTCCCCCACACTAAACCCTGCACCTTACATCTCTCCCCCCACACTACACCCTGAACCCCACATCTCTCCCCTCACACACCGTGCATCTCTCCTCCCCACACTACACCGTGCACCCTACATCTCTCCCCCACAAAACACCCTGCACCCCACATCTCTAACCCCCACACTACACCCCACATCTCTATCCCCCACACTACACTCTGCATCTCCCCCCACACTACACCCTACATCTCTCCCCCCACACTACACCCTGCACCTCTCCCCCCACACTACACCCTGCACCCCACATCTCTCCCCCCACCCTACACCCTGCACCCATCTCTCCCCCACACTACACCCTACATCTCTCCCCCCACACTACACCCTGCACCCCACATCTCTCCCCCCACACTACACCGTGCACCCTACATCTCTCCCCCCACACTACACCGTGCACCCTACATCTCTCCCCCACACTACACCCTACATCTCTCCCCAACACTACACCCTGCACCCCACATCTCTAACCCCCACACTACACCCTACATCTCTCCTCCCCACACTACACCCTACATCTCTCCCCCCACACTACACCCTACATCTCTCCCCCACAAAACACCCTGCAACCCACATCTCTAACCCCCACACTACACCCTACATCTCTCCCCCACAAAACACCCTGCACCCCACATCTCTCCCCCCACACTACACCCTGCACCCTACATCTCTCCCCCCACACTACACCCTGCACCCTACATCTCTCCCCCCACACTACACCCTGCACCCCATATCTCTCCCCCCACACTACACCCTAAACCCTACATCTCTCCCCCACACTACACCCTGCACCCTACATCTCTCCCCCCACACTACACCCTGCACCCCACATCTCTCCCCCACACTACACCCTACATACTGCACCCCACATCTCTCCCCCCACACTACACCCTGCACCCCACATCTCTCCCCCCACACTACACCCTACATCTCTCCCCCCACACTACACCCTGCACCCCACATCTCTCCCCCCACACTACACCGTGCACCCTACATCTCTCCCCCACACTACACCCTACATCTCTCCCCCCACACTACACCGTGCACCCTACATCTCTCCCCCACACTACACCCTACATCTCTCCCCCCACACTACACCCTGCACCCTACATCTCTCCCCCACAGTACACCCTACATCTCTCCCCCCACACTACACCCTGCACCCCACATCTCTCCCCCCACACTACACCCTGCACCCATCTCTCCCCCACACTACACCCTACATCTCTCCCCCCACACTACACCCTGCACCCCACATCTCTCCCCCCACACTACACCGTGCACCCTACATCTCTCCCCCCACACTACACCGTGCACCCTACATCTCTCCCCCACACAACACCCTACATCTCTCCCCAACACTACACCCTGCACCCCACATCTCTAACCCCCACACTACACCCTACATCTCTCCTCCCCACACTACACCCTACATCTCTCCCCCCACACTACACCCTACATCTCTTCCCCACAAAACACCCTGCACCCCACATCTCTCCCCCCACACTACACCCTGCACCCCACATCTCTAACCCCCACACTACACCCCACATCTCTCCCCCACAAAACACCCTGCACCCCACATCTCTCCCCCCCACACTACACCCTACATACTGCACCCCACATCTCTAACCCCCACACTACACCCTGCACCCCACATCTCTATCCCCCACACTACACCCTACATCTCTCCTCCCCACACTACACCGTGCACCCTACATCTCTCCCCCCACACTACACCCTACATCTCTCCCCCCACACTACACCCTGCACCCTACATCTCTCCCCCACACTACACCCTGCACCCTACATCTCTCCCCCCACACTACACCCTGCACCCCACATCTCTAACCCCCACACTACAACCTACATCTCTCCCCCCACACTACACGCTGCACCCCACATCTCTAACCCCCACACTACACCCTACATCTCTCCTCCCACACTACACCCTGCACCCTACATCTCTCCTCCCACACTACACCCTGCACCCTACATCTCTAACCCCCACACTACACCCTACATCTCTCCCCCCACACTACACGCTGCACCCCACATCTCTAACCCCCACACTACACCCTAAAGCTCTCCTCCCCACACTACACCCTGCACCCCACATCTCTGCATGTTCCTCCACTGCTCGTGATACTTTTCTTCATGTGGAAGAAGCTTCTTACAAGCAAAGACACGCCTACCCTGTCATGTGACCTTATGACGTCAGAAGGTCCTTTCAGAGTACAGCATTTAGCATGTACTGTGTAAGCAGTGGTCCTGCGGACCGCAGCTTACACTGACAGCTTTCAGCTGTATGTGCATTTGCACATACAGCTGAAAGAAGCGATCGCTCACTAATGGGGAATCCTGGACCGGATTCCCCGTTAGTGAGCTATGGTGACGGCGCGCGTGCCATAGGTTCGCCATCACGGGCTTAGCCACTGCATATAAGAAACATTAAACCTAGAAATGAATGATAAAAGAAACCATAAATATAGATGATATCACTGCTCCATCTTTATCTAGAGACTGGCTGATGTGGCAGAGCTTAAAGGGAATCTGGGACCATCCACAGGTCCTTATAGTTTAGTGTCCCAAATCGCCCTGTTGTAATGCAATCCGCAGGCGCATTAAAAATAAAAAACCTTTATATTTACCTAGAGAAGGGTCCGATGTACACTATTCGGCCGAGAACAGTCCGACTTATTCATGAGCTTCTTTGTTGGCACGCCTCCCGGTGCTTGCGCTGTTCTTCAGTGAAACTGAAGATGGACGCCCTGACTTCACTGCATAATTGCTGGAGGTACGGGGCATGCGCACTGAAGCTGAGGTGTACTCCTCTGGCTTCATTGAAGAACTGCGCAGGTGCGGGGAGTACAGCGGAAAGGGTGAGTATAAAGCTTTTTTATTTTTAATGCGGCCATGGATTGTGTTATAACAGGGCGATTTGGGACAGTAAACCCCAGGTCCATATGGACGTGTGGGTGGTTTAGTGTCCCAAATTGCCCTGACAGATTCCCTTTAACAATCTTTTTACCCTACTGCATCGCGGTTTTTACCGCATCGCTTTTCACAGAAAGTTGGCAGAGGTTTCCTTTGTGGTCTTTCTGCTTCAATTATACCTATAGGGAAACTGCCTGCATTTCTGTAGGTATAATTGACATGCTGCGATTTCCAAAACTACGTGTCCATTGTGCGTATTTTTCTGCAGTGTGTGGATGGGACTTGCTAGAATGAGTTTTTGTAAATCACAGAATGTCAATTATACCTGTGGAAATGCTGTTTTTTTCCTGTATAGGTATAATAGAGGCAGAAAGTCCTCAGAGGAAAACTCTGCAGACTTTCTGTGAAAAACACTGCAGAAAAAAACGTGATGCGTTTCCACTACGGTCTTTTCCGCAGCTCTTTTGGTTCACTATGTGGGGCCTTAGCCTTACTCTGTAGTGTTTTATAGAAAACATAGTTTAAAAATGAGCTGGAAACATGGAGAAAGTTCTGCAGAGTCCCCAATTGTTTTTTCTCGCCCTGTTTGATATATGTGATAGATCAAAATAAAAATTTTTGTAATAAATGGTAAACTTTTGTGGTTGGCGGTAATTCTATACACTCTCACCTAATGTGTCACACATGCCAACCAACTCTCCAAGTTCGATTTCATTGCTTTAGGTAAAAAGAATACAACTGTGAACGAAACATAAGATGCATGCAGTAGCTTCTGATGATTTGCTAAGTTAATGTATTGTGTCATGAAGATAAACATCACTAGACCTCTGACTGCATTAATAGATCCTATTTCTGACATTATTTTACAGGAACTGTTATGGATGATGTGAATAATAATAAGACATGCATAAAACAGAATCTCTGCCCTTGTGCTCATAATGGTAAAATATACCAGCCTGGAGAGTCGTACTCAGCTGCTTGTCAGAAATGGTATAAACTCCTCTCTTAGACTCCAAGTACAGCTTGTCATGCTTGTTTTCACTGTTAGGCCTTATTCAAACACCAGTGTTTTGGTCAGTGTAAAGAGAGTTAATAATTAATCATTTAACTTCCGGTGTCAGGGTTTTGTGTTCACACGAAATTCGGGTTGAATCTGCTTCGATCCAAATCGGTTTGTTCGTCACTAGTACAAACCTGTACATGGAAACAGTGAAGTGGATGTGGTACCTTCGGTCAGTAGCATTCAGACCAGAAGTCAGTCCACACCAATCTTGTATTAATTGCCTAGGCAAAAGCCATCAATTTTATTGTCCTGGATAACCCCTTTAATGCACCATGACATAGCTACATGTATGATAATAAAGGGAGAAAACTGTGCCCATGAGATCAACAGCAGCGCCCCCCTTAGATGCTCTGGTCAATTGCAACTACCGAAACTTGACAGTGAGTACTCTCTCTGCCTACCTTTGGATTTCCCATGAGCCGGTTGCAATGGATTAGCATGGTAAAGGTCACCTTACAAAATTTTTCAGGCCTTCGATTAGTATCTGATTATTAGACTATACCAGAGGCGTAGTGTAATAGATTGCCTGTGTGTATAACACGCTGACAGACGAGAATGCTTTGATACAGTATACTGAGTATACCAAAGCATTATGTATGTGATAATTGTTCGAAGTTCCCTATAAGCTGTTTAGAAAGAAGCAAAATATTTTTTTAAAAATGTAGTTATAATAAAAGCCGCCCCCCAAAAAATTATTAAAAAATCCAATTTCATTAACTAATAGTTTACAGTTTGAAAGTAGTAAAAAATAAAAAAATAAAAACTGTATTCTGTAAGGTAAAATCACAATGACACAAAAGAAAAGTTAAATGCATTAGTTATAGCACATGCTATTTGGAAAAAAAAAGAAAAAAAAAACACAAAGTGATTGCAATTTTACTCTTTTCTTACTAATTCCCCTTTAATTAATGTATACAAATTATTCAGTAAATTGTATGCACTCAAAAATTATATTGAAAAAACTACAACTTATTCCACAAAAAATGTCTTCATATGACTATATTATGGGTGTCAGAATGGAAAACGATATGAAAATGACTTTTTATCCACAAGTTATGTTTTTATTTTACAAGAGTAGAGAAACATACAGTAAATAGATCTATATATACTTGGTATCGCCACATTTGCGATGACTCTTTCAATATAGCGGACTTGTTATTTTTAGTGCATAGTAAAAATGCTAAAACAATTAATATAATTTTTTTTTTCATAATAAAAACAAAAACTCAACCAAAAAAAAAATCAGCATATAATATTCACCCCTAAATGGTGCCAATGAAAAATACAACTTGTCCCACAAAAAAAGGCCTTTTACAGCTCTATTGACTGAAAAATTAAAAAGTTAAGGCTTCTGACATGTCATAAGATAAAAATGGAATAAAAAGCTTGTTCTCTAGGGCCCAAGACAGGCAAGACTTTAATGGATTATATTTTAGCTACACTGGATATACTGTACTTTATGGTCTCTAATTATAGTACTTAACAACATTTACTGTAACTTGATTTCTTCATGTGATATTGTAGCACTTGCCTTTTGGGTCAGTGGACTTGCAGTCATGTTGCCTGTTCTGGAAATTGCACTGTAAAAGGTGGATCGCATGTGCAGACATATGATGAAAAGGAATATAAATTCCATGGCAATTGCCAATACTTGATGTCCAAGGTATGACCCTTCTTGTTGAGCACATTGATATTACATTTTATTACCTGCGTTAGCACCTCTCAATAATATAAGGAAAGATTGACATTATTAAAAGTGCACTGGGTAGGGAAAACCACAGGGTGACAAATGTAAATTATATACAGGATATAAAGATACTACACTATAGAAAATCGAAACCAGAAAATATAAAAAAAATATAGAAAATGAGTAGCTTCTAGTAAAGGGGTTGTTTAATGAAGAGAACCCTTGTCTATATGTCCTATATATAGACATTATCGAGACTCAGAGAGTAAGTAGTGGCTGCGTGTATTTTATGGGTAACTATCCATCTGATACAGTGCCTGGCAGGCCGACATCTACTGGACCCCAACAAACAGCTGATTTTGCTGGACTGCTGTAAGATGGGAGGGTGAGATATGCTGCCTCATCTTGAAAGGGGTTGTCTCTTTACAGGGGAACTTCTATGGGAAAAATGGAGACTCAGCACATTATCAGAGGACATTTCATAATAGCTCTAATCAAACTGAAAAACACCTATAATTTGTAAAATTCTTGTTGGTTTTAAAGATTATGGCCTTTTTTTAATTATGATACATTAAACCATAGTTTTTTTCATGACTGGATATGTTATTCTGTTCATCCATACAGGCCAGCGGTCTTTAGCCAGTAGCTCAGGGGCCATATGTGGCTTGTGATGGCAATATGTGTGGCTGACCATGGAAGCCCTTAGTTGTGCCCTTAAGCACTGGTTATAATATGACATAAATACTGGGAATATAAATTATGTAACCAAAATTCTTAGCAGTGCCAGTTTATATGCCTTAATACTATATAATACTACTAGTATAGTTACAGCAAAATATCTGGAAATTTTGCAACATAATTTTTTTTCTATTGAATTTGGCTCTTGAGCACCAGTCAAAGTTGAATGTAGCTCACAGTGAACAAAAGGTTGGGAAGTTTGATATAGAGCATGTTTTTATTCTTTCATGTATACAGTTGTGCTAAAAAGTTTACATATCCCGGCAAATTTTTGGGTTTTTTGGCCTTTTTTCAGAGAATATGAACGATAACACAAAAACTTTTTCTCCACTCATGGTTAGTGGTTGGTTGAAGCCATTTATTGTCAAACTTCTGTGTTTTCTCTTTTTAAATCTTAATGACAATCAAAAACATCAAAATGACCCTGTTCAAAAGTTCACATACCCCAGTTCTTTATACCATGTATTGCCCCCTCTAACATCAATGACAGCTTGAAGTCTTTTGTGGTAGTTGTGGATGAGGCTCTTTATTTTCTCAGATGGTAAAACTGCTCATTCTTCTTGGCAAAAAGTCTCCAGTTCCTGTAAATTCCTGGGCTGTTTTGCATGTACTGTGCGCTTGAGATCTCCCCAGAGTGGCTCAATGATATTGAGGTCAGGAGACTGAGATGGCCACTCCAGAACCTTCACTTTCTTCTGCTGTAGCCAATGACAGGTCGACTTGGCCTTGTGTTTTGGATCGTTGTCATGTTGGAACGTCCAAGTACATCCCATGCGCAGCTTCCTGGCTGATGAGAGCAAATTTGCCTCCAGTTTTTGCTGATAACGTGCTGCACTCATCTTTCCTTCAACTTTGACCAAGTTTCCTGTGCCTGTGAAGCTCACACATCCCCACATAATAATAATAGTCCTTTAATAGTCCCACAATGGGGAAATTCAGTGTGTTACAGCAGCAAAGATAAGCAGATACAAATACAACATGTACAGGAATGTTCCAAGGTAAGAGGCATTACTTTGATAGCCGACAGACAGATAGGAAGTAGCGGGGGGGGGGGGGATTTAACAGGCAGAGAGATATTTCAGTTCTCTGTGTGTAATGATCTCCGCTTAGGGCGGTGTTGGTTGTACAGCCTAACCGCGGTGGGGAGGAAAGACTTTCGATAGCGCTCCTTCTCACACCTAGGGTGGAGCAGTCGGTCACTGACAGTACTGCCCAGCGCGATCACAGTCTCATGCATGGGAATGGGACTTCTTCTTCTGCATGGAGCTCACCACGGACAGTATCCTTCTGTCACCCACCACCTGCACTGGGTCCAGTGGGCTCCCCAGGACAGAGCTGGCCTTTCTAATCAGCTTGTCAAGTTTATTTCTGTCCCTGGTTGATATACTGCTCCCCCAGCAGGCCACTCCAAAGAAGATGGCTGATGCCACTCCAAAGAGGTTCTAAGAAGTGCCCCCCGGATTCCAAAGGCTCTCAGCTTCCTAAGCAGGTAGAGCCTGCTGTGGCCCTTCCTGTACAGGGCCTCCATATGATCATCATCAGTGATCCATCTCCGTGCTTTACAGTAGGAATGATGTTTCTTTCATCATAGGCCTTGTTGACACCTCTCCAAATGTAACGTTTATGGTTGTGGCCAAAAAGTTCAATTTTTGTCTCATCACTCCAAATTACCTTGTTCCAGAAGTTCTGAGGCTTGTCTCTGTGCTGTTTGGCGTATTGAAGTAGAGATTCTTTGTGGCATTTGCACAGTAATGGCTTTCTTCTAGCAACTCGACAATGCAGCCCACTTTTTTTCAAGTGCCTCCTTATTGTTCATCTTGAAACAGCCACACCAATAGTTTTCAGAGAGTCCTGTATTTCAGCTGATGTTATCTGTGGGTTGTTCTTTGTATCCCGAACAATTTTCCAGGCAGTTGTGGCCGAAATTTTGGTTGGTCTACCTGACCGTGGTTTGGTTTCTGGGCATGTTATCAGCTCAAAATCACCAGGGGATGTGAACTTTTGAACAGGGTCATTTTGATGTTTTTGGTTGTCATTATGATTTAAAAAGAATAAACACAGAAGTTTGACAATAAATGGCTTCAACCAACCACTAACCATGAGTGGAGAAAAAGTTTTTGTGTTATCATTCATATTCTCTGAAAAAAGGCCAAAAAAAACAAAAAATCTGCCGGGGCATGTAAACTTTTTAGCACATCTGTATATAGTGAATAGAATGTTTTTGTTTTTTTTACCCATGTACCTTGCATTATATTCTTTAGGATACAGATAACAATTTTGCTGTAATAGCCAGAATAGCACAATGTGGAATGACTCAGACTGTGACGTGCCTGAATACTGTCTTCATCCATGTAGGAGAGATTGTAAGTGCTTTTAATATAGTATATAGTATATTTATAGATGACATATACATTTCTCTTTAAGGATTAATAAAGTTCTATTCTAGTCTAATCTATTCTATTCTATTCCATGTGCTTGAATTTTGGTAAATATCTATGAAGGCAGTACCTCATGAATCATAGGATCAATGATAGATAGTGAGAAGTGCAAATCTCCAGCTATTTCATGATAGACTAAGCACACACTACATCTCTGCACTTACTGTATACACCACGAAAAGCACCAGGCAGATTAGTTTACAGTTTTATAGGCGCCATTTTAAAGAGTACATTTTCTCCTTTCTGACAGTGGAAGGCTATTTATCGTAAACATTTTCACTCCTATGCACCAGAAGAAAGGAGTAATCAGTTTCCAATGAACAGGCTGCCAGTATCAATAGTAATCAGAACAGTGTGTTGAGGGTCACCTGCAAGCCTCCTTGGCTTCTGGGACTAGTTGATACTGTGACCACTGCTACCCCTAGAGTTATGCCTGTGCATATGACCATGGAATGCCCTGACACAATAGGGAGTTATACCAAAACATAATTTAAAAAGTTATAGACATACTGTATATCTCAAGAATTAGAATAAATGTAGCAGGTGAATGATGTTAAATTGATCCCAAAAAATTACTCTTTGAGAGGTCTGAATGGATTTTCTTCCTCTTGCAGCCCTGCAGTCCTTTCATTTTTGCATTGAAATGAAAGTCCTGGATCACTTTGTGGTGCCAAATAACTAATATGTACAGTTTTTATACAAGGCTGCATTACAGATCTCCTTTGTATAGAAGCCAAAGAGGCTCTGCATTTCTGTATGCATCTGCATGGCAGTGTATGGAAGCTGTATAGCTAAGGAGTCAAACAATCTCCATGCACTGCCGTACGGTGTCTATGCTTTGTCATGTACATGACTATTAAAGATACTGAAAGATACTTTTTTTTTCCATGAATGGCCATTTTCTGGCCTATGCAAGATATCAAGTTCTATTTCCCTATCATTTATATTTATATTTTATATCTACATTTTTATTTCTTCACAGAAAATAAAAATTTGTTACTGTGGGAATGTATATATCAACAATTTTTTGGTTATCCTGCCAAAAATCCATGGTAAGTATTTTCTTATACCATATACAGGAAGAAAAGGACCTTTTTTATGATTATTATCAAAAACTATTCTCTTTCCAGATAAATTTGCAGTATATAAACGCTCAGCTTTCTACATCTATGTTGTGACAACATTTGGCCTTAGTGTAAAAGTCCAAGTGAAGCCGGTCTTTCAGCTTTTCATCTCGGTGCATTCTTCATTTCAGAGCAAAACATTAGGTAACTTCACTCTCTTTTACATGGGAATCTATGCGAGTTAGATTATGCCAACCAAACTAGAGATTCCTCCAAAAGGAAGAGCGACCCATTTATAGTTATTTCCCCTTATTAGTACAGAGCTTGGTACTAGTTGGCTGAATGCCGTAGATGCAGTTTCTTGGGCAAAGTGGAAGGGGTGGTGTGAAAGATCCTCAGTGCGCCAACACCACTTTGGCCCACACCTGAGACTTCTTTCATAAAAAAACACACTCACCGCCAGTGAGTGCTGGGTCCACAAGATAAATACAAGACAAGCTTTCTAAATTTTGTATATTTATTAACCCTTAAATGGGTCGGCATTAACATCTAACACATGCAGTTCAGAACAGATATGCAGATGTATACAAGCATTAACAGTTACTAGTTACAAGATACAGCGCATGAAATAAAAAGGGAATAAAGGTGAAATAATTACTTTACCACACATATCCTTGATGTGGTTCTGTAGTCCAGCACTCACACATGCTCTGGTATGTGTGAATAACCAGTGCAGGCTTCCAGCAGCAGCATCAACACAGCAATCCAGCTTGCATGCTCATCACAGTATATCCTCAGTAGTCTGTTCTTTAGTAGTCTCATTATAGTACTCTCCTGTAGTCTCTCTCACTGACCTCTTACCTCATCTTTTATACCCTTGATTACACCACCCAGAATGAGGTCACCGGCGACGGCAAGTCTGGTTGACTCAAGTCCAGATTCTTTGTAAGGAGATAGGATTAAGTGAAATGATACAATGCCTTCTATATGTTATCAACCATGTCTGATCAACAGCCCAGACTGAACAATGCATGTGTATTTGATCACCCAGGGCTATGTAGGAATTCAATGGAGCCATTCTGGGATGGATACAAAGCCCTATTGTTCCATGGTTGCCACTACTGACAACATGCACCTAGGATTAGAGCTGCGCACATTATGAATAAATGGAAGTAAGAGGGAGATACGACACTCAGAGATCAAAATACATACTAGTTCTCAATGAGGAAACCCAGCTGTTATATGGAGTCTTTCTCACAGACAATTCTCCGTGGAATAAGTATACAAATTGCATATTAATAGTCCAAAATGAAGAGCGACAAATCTTTAGACAGTTGTTTGAGGACTCTTGTCCTCTAAGTTTAGAACCAGATACCGATGGGCTGGATGAAATGTCTTAAATGCAGCTCAGGGGTTGTACTTCTAATTGAAGAAACCCAAAGGGTATATGGAAACTAAGCCTAACTTTATATCATATCTTGTTTTCAAAGTAGTTATCCGCTCAAGAAACCCATTTTTTGGTTGCAATAGTAACCAGAGTTGGACTAACATTCCTTGTGCCCATCAGGTGAAACATTTTACCTGGCAGGTCACCATCACCGCACTTTGGAACCTGTCAAACTTTGTGCTAAGGGGTGGGGATGATCCATGGGTGCACTGAACAGCTAATTTGCATACAGTTTAAAGGATTATTTTCTTGGCAGCAAAATTACACTTTATACAAAAAAGGAATGTTCACTATACCACTACATCAGCATATAAGAGGTTTAGAAGGGATTATGGTGGCAATATATTCCCTCTAAAATGTTACTTTGTTTACAGGTCTTTGTGGTAACTTTAACGGGATTGAAGGTGATGACCTGATGACTGTCAGTGGAGTAGTTGAAGATGCAGTCTCAGCCTTTTGCAATTCTTATAAAATTCAAGCCAGCTGTGATGATGTGCCTGACTACTTTGATAACCCATGCTCTAGAAACATCATTAAAGGTAGTGGAATGCATTTAGCTACTGAAGTCTATGGTAATATAAACAGTATAGGTATAGATTTTCCCAGGTTTTACATGAGGCATAAACCTAGTCTTACTCAAGGGAACAGAGTGTGGATACTCTGTTGATCAGACATTTCCTCTTGGCTGGACGTATCCAGATAAAGTACTGTGCAAAAGTTGTTAAAAAATTGCTGAAAAGTAAGAATGTTTCAAAAATAGAAGTATTGATAGTTTATTTTTCTCAATTAATGAAATTAAGTGAATGAACAAAAGAGAAATCTAAATCCCATCAATATTCGGTATGGCCATCCTTTGGAGGAGGAGTCCTGGAAGTGATGATACGGCCCCCACAGAGCCCTCATCTCATCATCATCCAGTCTGTCTGGGATTACATGAAGAGACAGAAGGATTTGAGCAACAGAAGAACTGTGCTTATTTCTCCAAACTTCCCTGCCGACTACCTTCCTGCCGAGCCACATAACCGCCAGGTCTCTGCTGTATTATACAGCAGAGATCTGGCAGTAATGACCTTGATCAGAGTTCTCTCTGCTTGCAGGCATTTTATCTTTTTATGGCCCCTGATCTCCCTTCATCTTCTCCCTTCTTTCCTCCCCTATACCTATTCTGTTGCAGGACGCTTCCTGAGATCCCTGTTACTATGATAGCCGAGAGCCTTATCATAATGACATTGGGAAATAGCTATTGAGGCTTGTCTGTGGCAGGCCTCAATTGCTAACTAGTAAATATGCAATAGATTGCTATACAGTTGTATTGCAGTGTCTTTGACAAGTTCCCTGGAGGGCTAAAGAAACAGTAAAAAAAAAAAGATTTTAAAAATATTTAAAAAAATAAAAAAAAAATCACCCTTTTCCCTAGATTATAAATAGAGGAGAAAAAAATAAGAAATGGCTGAACTGCCATTTTTCGCTGTTTCACCACCCAATAAAATTTAAATAAAAAGCAATTAAAACATCAGACATTCCCCCAAATGATATAAATAAAAAGCGCAACTGACATTGCAAAAAAATACTTACACAGTTCTCTATACAGAAATATAAAAAAGCTATGGGTGTCAGAATATGGATACTCCAAGAAATGTTTTTCAAACTTTTGGATTGTTATAAAGTTGTTAAAACAGCTAAAACTATACACATTTGATATCGTTGTAATCGTAGCTACCCACAGAATATGGTAACATGTCATTTTGGCTGAACAGTGAGTGCTGTAAAAATAAAGCACATAAGAAAATGGACGCAAAGGCAGTTTTTCTATAATTCCACCTCATTCTGAATTTTTTTTTTATAGCTTTCCGGTAAATCATATGGAATTTTAAATGGTACATCACAAAGTACAATTTGTCCCGCAAAAAAGTTATGGCTTTTGGAAGGTGTGCAGTAAAAAACAAAAATCGAAAATTGAAAAATGACTGAGGCAGAAAGGGTTAAATAAGACGGTGGGTCAATATTGTTTTCCCTTTTTTAGAGGAATATGCAAAACACTGGTGCTCTCGCATGGTGAATATAAATGATGTCTTTGCTCCCTGCCATGAAGAATTGGACCCCAAACCATATTTGAAGGTAAGAAATCTGAACATGGCCATACCAGAATAAGACAAAAAACTGAATTGATAAAATAACGCACAATTTTAGTTTATTTTTATGTATTTTTAATAACATTTTTAGTTTAGTTTGGTTTTTGATTTGTATTCAACTCAAAAGATCAAATATTAGTTAACTACTACACTGTGCAGGCCGAGAACATTCCCTACACATAGGCCTACAGATGTATCAAAGTTTATCTTGACACTTTAGCAAGTTAAACCTTGCTAAATCTGTAAAAAATAAATAACTTTGTGTATGTTTTTATATTATAAGTCATTCTCAGGTCTTTCCGTCTTCCTATTTTTTAGCGCTGTATGTATGATGTGTGTAACTCAGACAACAGCGAGGAAGCTATGTGCACCTGGCTTGGAGAATATGCAGATGAATGTAGAAGCCGAAATGTCTTTCTGGATGACTGGAGAAACAATATTTGTGGTAGGGATATTTCCAAAGTTACAAATCTGAACCTAAAGGTGTCCATATACCTTCAATGGCTGTTTGATCAAAAGCATACTTAGACATACACACGTGGACAAAATTGTTGGTACCCCTCGTTTAATGAAAGAAAAACCCACAATGGTCACGGAAATAACTTGAATCTGACAGACTGGAATTTGCCAAACTACATGTTGACAAGCCACAAAGCTTCTGGGAGAATGTCCTATGGACATATGAGACAAAAATCAAAATTTTTGGCAAGGCACATCAGCTCTATGTTCACAGACGGAAATATGAAGCATATCTTGAAAAGAACACTGTCCCTACTGTGAAACATGGAGGGGAGGAGGCTCTGTTATGTTCTGGGGCTGCTTTGCTGCATCTGGCACAGGGTGTTTTGAATCTCTGCAGGGTACAATGAAATCTCAAGACTATCAAGGGATTCTAGCGAGAAATGTGCTGCCCAGTGTCAGAAAGCTTGGTCTCAGTCGCAGGTCATGGGTCTTGCAACAGGATAATGACCCAAAACACACAGCTAAAAACACCCAAGAATGGCTAAGAGGAAAACATTGAACTATTCTGAAGTGGCCTTCTATGAGCCCTGACCTAAATCCTTGAGCATCTTTGGAAGGAGCTGAAACATGCCGTCTGGAAAAGTCACCCTTCAAACCCAAGACAACTGGAGCAGTTTGCTCATGAGGAGTGGCCGAAGTACCTGTTGAGAGGTGCAGAAGTCTCATTGACAGTTACAGGAATCGTTTGATTGCAGTGATTGCCTCAAAAGGTTGTGCAACAAAAGATTAAGTTAAGGGAACCATCATTTCTGTCCAGGCCTGTTTCATGAGTTTTCTTTTTTAAAAAATTCTGTTGCAGCATGGTTGAAAAGCAATGTCTGACTTTCATTTGTTCATTTTCATAGAATTTTTATATATTATTACTTTTGTCAGATTCAAGTTATTTCTGTGACCATTGTGGGTTTTTCTTTCATTAAACGAGGGGTACCAACAATTTTGTCCACGTGTGTATATGCACATATTCTATTCAGGTGTTACAATCATTATATACAGTTACAATGCAAATTATTTAACATCATCTAACCATTTACATAACATGGCAGAAAAAATAAATGTTTAATACAAATACACTATTTTACAGACTTACAATAGATGTACTACAAAAATGAAGCAATATATCTAAATTTAACCAAGTACAAATAAACAGTACTCAATGTAACATGAGTAGGAATAAGCGGCACTTAATGTAACATGAGTAGGAATAGGCAGCACTTAATGTAACACGAGTAGGAATAGGCGGCACTTAATGTAACATGAGTAGGAATAGGCGGCACTTTTCTATTACAGCCAGTTATGTGTAATACATAAACAAGCCATTGATTTTAATGTGAATTAATGTGAATTGTGTAGGGCTTATTTTCCGCTTTGGTGGTGCTGCAGTGGAACTGAGTGCTGCTGGGGAATTAACTGATTAGTTTAACACTGAGGAAGCCATGTCATAAGAAGTGTCCAATGCGGACAATTCCTTTAAGTCAAGTGTTGTAGCTGTAGTGTTGTAATATAAATTATTATAATAGACAATAAAAAAATATAAAATATAAAAATATAAAAACACCTTCTCATTCCAAGAGTTTTCTGTATTTTTATGACTATAAAAATTGTAGATTCACACTGAAGGCATCAAAACTATGAATTAACACATGTGGAATTATATACTTAACAAAAAAGTGTGAAACAACTGAAAATATGTCTTATATTCTAGGTTCTTCAAAGTAGCCACCTTTTGCTTTGATTACTGTTTTGCACACTCTTGACATTCTCTTTATGAGCTTCAAGAGGTAGTCACCTGAAATGGTCTTCCAACAGTCTTGAAGGAGTTCCCAGAGATGCTTAGCACTTGTTGACCCTTTTGCCTTCACTCTGCGGTCCAGCTCACCCCAAACCATCTCGATTGGGTTCAGGTCTGGTGACTGTGGAGGCCAGGTCATCTGGCGTAGCACCCCATCACTCTCCTTCTTGGTCAAATAGCCCTTACACAGTCTGGAGGTGTGTTTGGGGTCATTGTCCTGTTGAAAAATAAATGATGGTCCAACTAAACGCAAACCGGATGGAATAGCATGCCGCTGCAAGATGCTGTGGTAACATGCTGGTTCAGTATTCCTTCAATTTTGAATAAATCCCCAACAGTGTCACCAGCAAAGCTCCCCCACACCATCACACCTCCTCCTCCATGCTTCACGGTGGGAACCAGGCATGTAGAGTCCATTCGGTCACCTTTTCTGCGTCGCAGAAAGACACGGTGGTTGGAACCAAAGATCTCAAATTTGGACTCATCAGTCCAAAGCACAGATTTCCACAGGTCTAATGTCCATTCCTTATGTTCTTTAGCCCAAGCAAGTCTCTTCTGCTTGTTGCCTGTCCTTAGCAGTGGTTTCCTAGCAGCTATTTTACCATGAAGGCCTGCTGCACACAGTCTCCTCTTAACAGTTGTTGTAGAGATGTGTCTGCTGCTAGAACTCTGTGTGGCATTGACCTGGTCTCTAATCTGAGCTGCTGTTAACCTGCGATTTCTGAGGCTGGTGATTCGGATGAACTTATCCTCCGCAGCAGAGGTGACTCTTGGTCTTCCTTTCCTGGGGCGGTCCTCATGTGAGCTAGTTTCTTTGTAGCGCTTGATGGTTTTGGCCACTGCACTTGAGGACACTTTCAAAGTTTCCCCAATTTTTCGGACTGACTGACCTTCATTTCTTAAAGTAATGATGGCCACTCGTTTTTCTTTACTTAGCTGCTTTTTTCTTGCCATAATACAAATTCTAACACTCCATTCAGTAGGACTGTCAGCTGTGTATCCACCTGACTTCTGAACAACACAACTGATGGTCCCAACCCCATTTATAAGGAAAGAAATCCCACTTATTAAACCTGTCAGGGCACACCTGTGAAGTGAAAACCATTTCAGGTGACTACCTCTTGAAGCTCATCAAGAGAATGCCAAGAGTGTGCAAAGCATTAATCAAAGCAAAAGGTGGCTGCTTTGAAGAACCTAGAATATAAGACATATTTTCAGTTGTTTCACACTTTTTTGTTAAGTATATAATTCCACATGTGTTAATTCATAGTTTTGATGCCTTCAGTGTGAATCTACAATTTTTATAGTCATGAAGATACAGAAAACTCTTGGAATGAGAAGATGTGTCCAAACTTTTGGTCTGTACTGTATATATATATATATATATATATATATATATATATATATATATATTTTTTTTTTTTTTTCCCCATGTTTTACATATTAATGAACTTTTTTCTCCCCCCAATAGATCCTGGTTGTCCAGAAACCATGATGTTTACATCTAGCCCAAGGCAATGCAATTTTACCTGCCACTCTTTAGCAGAACCAGACATTCTCTGTCATTTCCGAGCTGATCCAAGAGAGGGCTGCAGCTGTCCAGAAGGGACTTATCTGACACAAAATGAAAAGTGTGTGCCCCCAGAGGATTGTCCGTGCGATTACAAAGGGCGCACTGTTCCTGCTCATCAAACATTTAAAATAGATGAGATCCTGTGGTAAGACCTTGTAAGAATAGAAAGTCACCTTTAACATGGACGTAAAACGGGTGCATTTTAGTGCCTGTACTACGGCCACATTGATGTTCAAATGCACATAGTAGATCACTAGAGGTACATGAGGCATCTATTTTAGCTCTGTGGGTCTCCAGTATCAATTTAAGATACTTAGAAATTTTTTTGGAAAGTGGGTTTGGTCAAGTTGCAACACTATGTGCCAAACATACAACAAAACTTTAGCACCTTTTTCTGGTGTACACTTAAAGGGGCTGTCCATTATTTTTTTTTATGACCAAAAAGAACTCACTGTGGGGCAATCAGCACTGAAGCCACTATACAGGACACAGAGCTATCTGCTTCCACTTCTATACACTGTTTAGTACACAAACTGGATGCACCACCGAACAGCTGATCCACTGCAGAGGTTGAAAGCAGCAGCATAAATCCACAGTGGGTTTTAGACATAGTATGTGCATAATATTTGATAAAATCTCATCTACTGTATTGGTTCAGTATATCGCCACAGGCAACTCTGTTGGCGGCTAACCTTGTATACCCAGTGTGAATGTCATCTAATCTATTGACATGCAGCATTTTTCTGTTTCCTATTTTTGCAGTAAATGTATACGAGGAATTCTGGAATGCCCAGAAGCAGAAGAGGTCAGCAGTGGTATGTATGGAGCGGAACATTAAAATGATCTCTCAAATTCACATGCTGCAATGAACTGTGGCTGGATGAGGTTCCTGGGCAACTTTGGCAGTTTTGCTTTTTTATGTAACTTCTAAAATTATATTACAGAGCATATTACAGTGATAAGCAATATACCTCTGTTATGTATATCACTATGGCAGACTTGGAGAAAAACAACTTAGACATTTTTTGCAAATAAAGCAGTTGATGCACTGAGGGCGAGACTTCAACCCTGGGAGCACTGCTCTTGCTGCTCAGATAGGATGGATGATGTCATAGCAGTGGGAGGATCGACTCTCACTGCATCAGGGTGGCACATGCAGAAGGTGGTAGGTGTTGAGTACCAAAAGCACTGCTCCTGGAGCTGGACATCCGCTCCTAGTGCACCAACTACCTAATTTGCATAAAACGTCAAAGTTATTTTTCTCCAAGTCTGCAAAAGTGACATACAAAAGTATGGTGTTTATCACTGTAATTTGCCCTATAATACGGTAGCTGAATATGCTTGGGGGGAGGTGATAGACTCCCTTTAAGGCTAAAGTTCCACATAGCGGGCCGCAGCAAAAAAAGCAATGCAGGGAAAACCACAGTGGCAACGCATCATGGTTTTTCTTGCAACGTTTTTCAGAGAAAGACTTTTTGCCTCCAATAAACCTATAGGGAAACCGCCAGCGTTTCCGTAGGTATAATTGACATACTGATATTTCCAAAATCGCAACAGTTTTGGAAATCGCAAAGTGAACACTGCATGTATTTTTCTGCAAGGTGTGGATGAGATTTGCTGGAATACCATCCACCTTGCAGTAACTGTAAAATGCTGCGTTTTTTTCTGCTGTGTTTCCAGTGCGGTCAAACCGTGGCGTTTACGCCGGCCTTAAGGGGTTTTCCTGGACATAAATCATAAATATAGACAACCTATCCTTAGGATACATCAGAAATATCAGATCTGTGGGCGTCCAACACCAAAAAGTCCACTGATCAGATGCTTGAAGAGGTTGCAGTTTTGGGGTATGTACTGTGGACTCTCCCCTGTTTACCAAGCACCATGCTGGTCATTGTACAGTGGCTGTGTTTTATGTTGCAGCTCAGATGCATTCACTAGGACTGAGCCCCAAATCGAAGAATGTGATGTCACATGACTTGTAAACTAACTAGAGAGCTGCTGCCACTTCAAACTGCTCATCACAGGGGTTGTCGGTTGGTGGACCCCCTTGATTTGATATTGATGTGTACAGGTGCATCTCAATAAATTAGAATATCTTTGAAACGTTTAGTTATTTCAGTAATTAAATAAAAAAAGTGACCTCCTATATTTTCTAGATTCTTTATACACAGAGTGTTCTATTTCAATTCTTTTATTTCTGTAAGTGTTGATTATGGATTACAGGTAATGAAAACCCAAATCTGAGAAAATTAGAATATTGTAAAAAAAAGTTCAGTATTGTAAATTCAGTGTCACCTGCCAAGGTTTCCTAAGCCTTTAAATGGTCCCTCAGTCTGGTTCAGTAGGACACACAATCATGGAAGACGCTGATGAATTGTATTACTGAATCACTGAAATGAATGAACGTTTCAAAGATATTCTAATTTATTGAGATGCACCTGTACCTTAAGAAAAAAGTCTTTAATATCAAATGCCTAGGCATTTTCCTTCCTTTGTTCCCTTCCACACCTGCCTCCAAACAAAAAAAAAATCAGCATCAAAAATTGCAAGTCTGAATACAGCCTTATTGTGCATAAGGTTTTATGCGATAAAACACAAAGATAAAAGCTTGCTAGAGTCTCATGCACATAGCTATAATAAGGCTCTGTTTTGTAGACAGAAGCACAGAGGGATTATTGTACCTCCATTTGCTTCTGACTTAATTCAGAGCCATGTGTGGATTTCTTCTTTGGCATTTAAATTTTATGTATCTTCAACATACAGTACCCAAAGGAGCATGGTCTGAGCTCCATGGCTTAGTAATGCAGAGGCAAAAGGTACGCCATGTTCCATTCTACAGTCTCCTGAACTTTGTGTATGAGATTTTAATATAAGGCTTGGCGCTACATAGAGACTTTTGGCAGAACAAAAATCTACATAGAATCCCAACTTTAAGTCTCATACACACAGCAGAGTAGTACTGCAGTACTGGAAGCAAACATGGAGTCCCTGCTGAAATGTACTATGGAGTCTTAGATATGTAAAAAGAGATCTTGATTCTAAACAAATTGAGAAGAACCATTTATCATGCATATTGTTCTGGTATACAATAATATAGTATTTTTACATAACCTTTCTTTGATCATGTGTTTTGTTACTTTTAGCCTGCAAACCACCTATGTACTATTATAACTGCAGTTCTCCCGGTCCAGATACAATGGGCTCTCAGTGTCAGAAAAGCTGCAAAACTCAAGACATGGAATGTGTAAGAGAACAAAAATACAATGCATTACCATTAGCTAATATGGCAAAACTACATTAAAAATAATATAAACAGTGTTTGTACTTCCCATGCTAATGCAGTTTTGTATCATCCCTCGATGCCTTTGTAGCTTGTGAATGGCTCAGGAACCTGCGCAACGTTCTTTCTAAACTGGGCAAAACAAACCCACATTGCTGTATAACACCAAATAATTAGTCGAAATTAGCTAGAATATTTCATGGATTTATGGTAAAATCCTTTAGGCCTAGGTCAGAGAAAGGAATAATATCTGCAACCCTGGTGATCTAGGGCATAGAAGGGGTTACTGTTTGTATCTATGCTGGTTTAGTGCAGTAAATGGTTAAGGAGGGGGTTATTATGAGCATTGTGGTGGTTTAGGCTAGAGATAGGGTTATTGACACTATCTTTTGTGGTCTAGAGTAGTAAAGGGTTAATACAAATATTCAATTAAAAACTAGTTTATACACCCGGACTTACAGTAGTATTTTAGGAGTTGAATAAAATATTTTAAAATGTAAAACCTCTCTAAGACCACTGATCGATTCTGTTTTATTATGTTTTATGATGTCCTTCTGCAGTACAGCACAGAATGTGTGCCAGGATGTGTCTGCTCTAAAGGTCTGGTGTCTGACGACCATGGTGGCTGCATCCTCCCGAGCGAGTGCCCATGTGTATTTGGGGGGAAGTTTTATGAAACAGGAACAAAAATTAAAATATCTTGCAATACATGGTAATATACTTCTTACTATATAGTGTTTTATGTGTAGAAAGTTAAACGCTGATATTTAGGCCAGTGAAATGTAAGTTCAAAGAAAAATGTGAAATATAGCTGATCATAGGGCAACAAGTTGGATAAGAGAACACTTATAAAGTTTAACTTTGCTCCATCTATACAGTACTTGTATTTCTGTAAGATAACAATTATGGAGCATGTGTTTTTTAGGACTTATGGTTATGGTTGTGGTATATGTTATTCTTCTAAAAATGTATGAAAACAATGTAGCAGATTATGAAGACCATTGTTCATCAATGCCAGTTTTTGTATCCCTTGCAGCGGTAGAGACTACGCTTCATCTATGGCGCACCCTCTGCTGGGTCGTGTGCCTACACTGAAATACAAGCTGGCATAGATTTCAGGCTTCAGATTCACCAGTAAGCTGGTGATGCTGACCCATTTCACACTCCTCACCACACCCCAGGAAAGTGTCAAGGATGGTGCAAAACTAATTGTGTCCCTACACAGTCCAACAATCTTAGTCCCAACAGGGACTTGCCCCATTGAGAAGATAAATGGTAACCAGAACTGTATATTTGATTCATTGTCATGGAGTTGGATTCATTTCTGAGTGGAAATGGAGTCAGTAGAAATGTACCAACTCCAAATCTGGCCTCAAAATACAAATATTAAATATTAGTATAATTTATGTAATACATTAATAACTTTTTACTTAACTATTACTTAACTTTTATAGGAATTTTCTGAGCAATTTGACATTTTAATCATATAATTGTGACTTGTTATTTTTTAATTATTATACATTATTTCTTATGTATTTTTGTTATACATGAGAAATTTATGAAGACGTTATAGTCTAAACTGCAACACTTTTTAGAGCCCTCAGATCTATGAGCACAAAGATTACCAACAATCTAAGCAAAGCGCCACTGAAACTTTGGCAGATTTTTGTATATAGTAAATAATTTGGACAAAATGGTGATAAATTGGATTAGATACATAGCAAATCCACTACTATGAATAACAACACTAGTAACAATAACTAATAACAGCAGTTATAGAATTTTTGCATTCTCGAGGCATAAAAGAGCATAAGGGAATATAGCAATACTTAAGATTTCGCTTTTTCGACCAATGCTAACCAGTAGTACTCCAATTATATTCCAAAAACTCAGATTTTAATAAGGTGGAATCTGGTTTGTTTCTCTGACAGCACATGTAAGAACAGGACATGGGAATGCACAAATAAACATTGTCCTAAGGTCTGTACACTGTATGGAAATGGACATCTTATCACCTTTGATCGCTCTCGGAAGGATTTCAGTGGTGGCTGTGACTACATCTTGGCTCAGGTGATCATGTGTTTAGAAATTTTTACAGTAGTATGGGGTTTCTTATTTTGTATGAAAAGCAAGCCTTAGCTCAATAACCTACCACCTAACCATAACTGGGACAACCACAGTTTTGTTGAAGGTAAAATACCAGGGCATTTTATTTTAATATTGCCCTTTTTCCAGCCAGTTGTAATAGGATCCATAACACCTTAAATAATGATAAACACATCTTGGAGTGATATACTCCAAGATGTAAATCTGCGTCAAAGAGGGAGCCATCATGTCCAGCCATCAGACTCCCCATTTTGGCCGCAATATCCTTCCAGACTGTCTAATGACACTATGTCCTGAAATGACGGACCTTCCACCATTATTTTCACAAAGTACATAAGCTCAAAATAGCCTCAAGTCAAGCAATGGCAAAACCTCCAATGGACACAAACTCCAGAGATTATGATGTAAGTCAACCTCTTGCCTCGTTCTCTAGGGCAAGGCACTTCTAAGCATAGCATCCAGGTATTATGATGCCCTTAGATACCATGCTAACATCTAGACCACATGGGTTACTGCTTACCCATTCGATGTCAACATCCTAATTGATAACTTTATTTTCTACTTTTGTTCATCTTTATTTCCATTCATTCATTTTTAAGTGTCTACCTCTAGTTAAATTCAGCTTACCATCATTAACATAATTACTTAGTATTTACTTTATTTTTTCTTCAGATTCTTTTCCAAGTACAGTCAAATGCTTTATATTATGGCATCCGATTATCCAAAAAATTTAATAATCTGGAACTTCTTTTTAGCAGAGAACTTCATAATAATGTTAAAAGTCACTAGACAAGTGGACAGAAAACTTTGTAGACACAATCAATAGAGCAGATTTTCTGGTATGAACTGCTTTATGATCATGGTGGCCCCACCCTCTGGACACCCTCCAATCAGTAGAGCATAGGGGCAGCAGCATTTACTGGAAGCACAGCAACTTCTATATGAGTGTATCTATGCCTGGCACTGCAGCTAAATCTATTCTGCTATTTGGTTGGGGTCCCTATCAATCATACAGTCAAGGCCTATGATGAGCATTGGTCCTCAATGCAATGTTTTAGAAACCCTATTTTAATAATGGCTCATGTACATGACATATTCTTTATTATACAGTACTGGTCTGCAGGCAGTTGAGAATGAAGTAGAGAATCCTCCGTCACTCCTGTGCTGCTGTTCCGATAGTCTTGTTGGTTTTGTTGACTTGTCCTGCAGTGATGATGTGTTGCATATGTGCATTTGTCTGCTGCAGCCACTCGCTGGTCCCAGAAGTTTTGTACCTTGCATGCAGACATCATGACTAAAGCCCATTGACTTTTTCCACATATGGCTCATCAACACTGCAGGACAAGTGAACAAATATGGAGGAGACCATCAGAGTCATGGAAATGTACCAGTGAGTTTTTACTGGATATTTTTTTTTTTTTTTGTTTTAACTCCTTCCATTCTTAGAAATTCCTGAATAACCCCTTTACCTTCTTGACTTTGATATGATCTTATAGCATGTAATATTTTTTTTTTCTTTCTCCTAAGGATTTTTGCTCAAACAATGGAAAAAATGGAACTTTTCAAATCTTCATACAGCATATTATCTGTGGGGAGAGCAATACAATTTGTTCTCTTAAAGTCAGAATTGTCTTGCCGGTAAGAGACACTTGTATGTAATGTACTATGTTGCAATATGAATGTGCAGCAAATTGGTACTGTAGTATATAAACCTGGTGCAATAATCAAAAGTGCTAAGTCAGTTCCAGCATCACACATTATATATGGATGTCCTAGTGCTTGTGCAAGCATAGCATTCTTGCATCAGTACTGTGTGTCACAAGAAATCTCTAGGAACAGGGAACATTTGACCTTGTTATTCTAGAGACCAAGGCCATATTTGCATAAAAGAAATGTTAGAAATAATATGCAAATTATATATATATACACACACACACACACACACAATACTGGCAGTGGGTTAGCAGCAATGAACTTGCCAGTGGCTGACTTGCTGCAATGATCAGTAGCAGCATAATGAATTAGGTCTAAAAATCTTAACCAATGCTGTAACTATCCATTAATCTGCAGCTGTCACCCATATCATTCAACTGATTGCGGAAATATAGCTTTTTTTGTTGCACATTTTGCTGCGGTTTTATGAGCCAAAGACAAGAATGGCTACAAAAGGAATGGGAATTATATAGAAAGCTCTCATACTTCTACCCTCTGCTCAAGCCACTTCTGGTTTTGGCTCAAAAAAACCACAGCAAAATCTGCAACAAAAAAAGCTGCATTTTCATAGCGTGGGGCTTCAGTCTAAAAGAGTTTTTTTTAGCAAAGGGCAGAAAGAGAGTTAAAAGAAAAACCAAAAAAAAAAAATTCACCTGCCCTATGCTTTGCCATCCCAGTTGCAACTCTCTAGTCTCCAGCATTAGTCTTCTGTACCAGTGCTATATCAATGATGTGTCTCATTCCCCACTGCAACTAACCACCTGCATATAACCACAGTGATTGGCAGCAGCAACCATGTAGAGAGTTAGAACAGAAGACCAGCGCTGGGAATCAGGGAGCTGCGGCTGAGAAGGCAGGTTATAGGACTGGAGAGTATGCTTTTTTTTTTTTTTTTTTAAATCCATTTCTACAAATTTTATTAAAGATTCCATTACGTCACAATACAAATTTAATACACTAATGGAACACAAGACCCCTGACAGGGTGCAATGTAAAACGCAACCACTGGTGAGTGCACATAAACACATAGGATAGATATCTTGTCACTAAGTATGGTGAAATAATAAGCTGGTCATCTCATGCTACTCATCTTGGGATGTAACCACAGATATCTCAACAGTGCACAATATCAAATTAGTATGAAGCAAGAAAGTAATACACAACTAAAGGATTAGATTAGATGCAAGATCTGTCAGACAATCCCCAAAATGGTATCAATAAAAACTTCATCTTGCCCCGCAAAAAAAAAAAAGACCCCTTACAGAGCTATAAAACAGTTCCTGGTATCACATCATGGCAACAGAAAGAAAATTTAGCTTTTTTCAGCTTTTTAATTTTTTTTTTTAGGTATTAACACAGGAAGAAAAGCTACATACATTTGGTATTTTTGTATTCATATAGACCTACAGAATATAGGCAATCTGTAATTTTACCACCGTAATAATTAAACCCATAATAACATGGAGAAATTATGAGGTTTTTTTTTTTTTACCAGCTTCACAGTATATTGCATAAAATATTGAATAAAGTAAAATTTGTCCTGAAAAAATAAGCCTTATAACTTGTGAACAGAAAAATAAAGAATAAAAAAAAATATGGCTTGTGGTAAATGAAAAGTTGCTAGTTCCTTAAGGGGTTAATCAAGAAAAGTTAGGAGGTTCTCCTTGTCATATTACCCAAGGACAGCTGCCAGTAGACATGCAGAGGTGCCCAGATACTATATCAATTAACCAATGCAATAGTTAATATTTCCATGGCGAGGACAGTATACTAATAGATTAGACAGTTTTGAGAACTATTATAAAGGATATGATTTTCTTAATTGATAAATTAATATTTTCTTTACAGAACACAACAATAGACATACATGAAAGACGAGTAGAGGAAACAAGCAAATATAACAGTAGACATAATGATAATTCTTACAGTATAAGCTTACTGGCACAACACATTGTCTTCATGACAAAAGACGTAATTCTGATGTATGACCAGAAGATGACTGCTATTGTTCAACTATCAAATGTGACTGAGGTATGAACATCACATTGGTGTAATATTACACATGGACACACAACATGACTACAATTTTTCTACAACAATTTTTTTACTTTCATTTTCTTAAATGGGTTTTTCTTTATCAAGAGACTGATGGTCTATCCTTAGGATACGCCATCAATATGTAATCAATGGGGTCCAACTCTTGTCACCCCTATCGATCTCTGCAGCCTCTTCAATGTTTACATTGCTCTAACTACACACACCTTGCACACCTAGTAGTGGCAGTCGTGGTATTCCAGCTTTGCCATATTCAAGTGAACAGGACAAAGCTGTAGTACTATACACTGCCACAACTAAAATGGTGGTGTGTAGACAGAGCAAATAAACACTGAAGAGCCTTTAAGAGCATGGCACAACCTGGGTTATATGAGTAACTGTATTGGCCGAAAATCCTGTATTATCATATTTCAATAGCTTTATCATAAAAATTAAGATGTAGCAGAGCTGTGAAGCAGATACTGTGTGGGGGCATAATGGGATCATTATACTTGTCATAGACATACGCATCCATATACTATATGAGGTCATTATCCTGTGTAGGGGAAGAAGGGGGTCGTTGTATTATGTGGGGTCATAAGAGTGACATTATACTGAAGGGGGGCAAAAGTGGATCATTATACTGTCTTATGGCATAAGGGGGGCAACATACTGTGTAGGGGCATAAGAGGGCCATTATACTGCATGGGATCATAAAATGGCCATTATACATTGTGGGGACATAAGGAATCCATTATATTATGTGGAAGCATAAGGGGGTCATTATACTTTGTGGGGATATAAGAGAGCCATCATATTTTGTGGGTGCATAAGGATCCATGATGCAGTGTGGGGGCACTAAGGGAGCTTTATACAGGAAATTATAGCGCTGACTTGCTTTGTCTCTTGAGTGTTTTATAATATATTACACATGATAAAATATGTGCAATGATATCCTCTACAATATATGTGGGCATACTCCACGCAGAATCGCTTGAGACTGCAGGCTTACAAAATTTGTTTCCACCTAATGCTGAGAACACTCAGGCATTAAAGTGGCTGCCATATCCAGGAGCAGCAATGTGGATTTCTACAAATCTCATCTATGTACTGCAACTTTAAGCACAGCAGTCCTAAACCCTATATACAATGCACTGGGAGAGAAGGCGGCACAATATAAATAAATCTCCTGCAAAAGTTTTGGTTCATGTGAAAAACGTGTGCTTACATATAATGTATTTATTGTATACAACTTTGTGTTTACCAGGGGACAGTCTGTGGACTATGTGGGGATAATGATGGAAAAGGAGTCAATGACTTCACATCTCCCTGGTCACAAGGATGTATTCATGAAGGATCAAGATCGGAGTCCACGTGCACTGACAAACCTGAAAAGCAAGCCTGGGCCCAAAAGCACTGCAGCCTCATCATGAGTGATGTTTTTGCCTCTTGTCACTCATCGGTACGCCACAAAACCATTATATCTAATCAGTTGTAGGATCGATTTTATTATACATATTCCTCAGCAGGTACAGCTAGTCTGAATGATATTAAGGCTAAGGTCCCACGTAGTGAGCCGCAGCCAAAAAGCGCTTCTGAAAAGACCAGGGCGGAAACACATTGCGTTTTTTTCGCAGCGCTTTTTGCATAAAGTCAGACTTTCTGTCCTTATTATACCAATAGGGAAAACGCCAGCATTTCCGTAGGTATAATTGACATGCTGTGATTTGCAAAAACACAACGGTTATTGAAATCGCAGCATTTCCACTGCGGATATTTTTCTGCAATGTGTGGATGGGATTAGCCTGATTCCCATCTACTTTGTAAGTACTGTAAAGCACTGCATTTTTGCTGTGGCATTTTTGCTGCAGCCAAATTGCGGAGCTTTCGCAATGTGGGGCCCTGGCCTAAAGTGGAAAAGATGAAAATCCAACTTCAGGCGGGTAAGCCAGGTACAAAATCTTTAGTCAGAGGAAAGTAGAATCTAGCCAAGAGGATTGTTTATGACTCTAATTACCTGCCTGCAATGTTGTGATCTCCATATGAAGACACTGGTGAGCTCCTACCAGTTGTTTCTTGTTTCCTTTTCCCATTTAAGGGCTTGTCCTATTTGGACCTGTCTATATGTCCTATAGGTGAACAAGTCCACATGGATCAAACAAGCCTTCTTAACTCATGGGTCACCCCTATTTACTCATGGACTGTAAGCTATTGTGGATAGGACTCTCACTCCTATTGTTTGATATGTTCATTATTTTGTTACACTTTAATGTCTAATATTGTCTGTTCACGTAGCTCCTGATTTGTAACGTGCTGCAGAATATGTTAGTTCTGGGCAGCATGGTGGTTCTATGGATAGCACTGATACCATGCAGTGCTGGGGGCCTGGGTCTGTATCTGACCAAGGGCAGCATCTGTATGGAGTTTGTATGTTCTCTGTGGGTTTGCTCCCACATGCCGAAAATATACTGATAGGTAAATTGACCCTTGTGAGTGTTGGGGATGAACACTTGTATGGCAGGCGCTAACTCCACAAGTTCCTTTGTGTGAGAAAAGTGAATTAAAATGTTTGTTATATTACAAATTATTATTAATGGGCATAAGTTTAAATAAAATTCACCTTTGGCAACCACTTAATGTGACATCCATATTACATCTTGTGTGAAACCACTGATACAAATATTGTACTATACTGGTAGTCATTGTAAGCATGATAAACTTAAAGGGGTAGTCCGAATCTTTTTATAAATTTTTTAATAGGTCTGCTGAATGGATCATAGGCATAAGAAAGTTACTTCCCCCCAGTCCTTCATTTCCAGCATTAATAGCTCCAGTCATCTGTGTACAGGTCCCCTGGTTGATATAGGGATGTCCCGTTTGTCTTAGGTGACCACTGCAGCCACAGGTTTCACAGGCTTCAGCTGTGACCTCTTCACAAATGGCACATGACATCTGTGATGGCTATAGAGTTCACCTAGTACAAACAGCTGGGACTTCTTTAAACTGAAGACTGAAGCTGCCAACCCTGAAAACAGAGATCCTGGGAGAGCCCTATTAAACCATTAAATAAAGAGTCATAAAACACCTTTAGGCTAAGGCCCCATGTAGGGGGCTGCAGCAAAAAAGCACTGGGGGAAAAACTGCAGCAGAAACATATTGTGGGGTTTTTCACGCAGCACTTTTAACAGATAGTCCACAGAGGAAACCTCTACAGACTTTTTGCTTCAGTTATACCTATAGGGAAACCGCCAGTGTTTCCATAAGTATAATTGACATGCTGTGATTTCCAAAACCACAACGATTTTGGAAATCGCAGCATTTTCGCTGTCTATATTTTTCTCCAACATGTCCACTTTGCAGGGACTGTAAAATGCTGTGGTTTCCGCGGCGTTTACGCCACATGGGGCCTCGGCCTTACTGTTTCTTCACCTGCCGAAACCCAGATGGAGGGAACTGGAGGATGGGAGTAGTGATGGCAGATGATGTGCCACCTGCTAGGCCGAGCAAACTCAACCAAGCTCCCAGCCCCACTCCTGGGCCATACACTGCTGAGGGGGGGGGTCCTTCAGCCTGGGCTGAACCAAGGGAAAGGTTTGAACAAAAAGGGGAAAACAACAAGGGAAAAGCTGCATAAGAGTGTATATATATGACACATAATAGAGAACATAAAGGATGGGACATACCAACACAACCCAGAGGCACAAAAGACAAACACTTACAGCCGTAGCACTCTGGGATGCTGCACACTTGCAGCAAAAAAATCTACAGTTATTATAAACGTTTCCCATATCCTTCGGGAGTCTTTAACTAGGGGTCTAACAGCTAGGTCACCAGCAAGAATTGGAGTAATTGGGGAATAAGAATGAAGGAATGCCAGTTGTGACACTTTGTGTTGCGCCAGTAATTTAAATAGTCGCAAACCCAAGGTTTGCAACTTTTTTACGCCAAATATCTGGCATAAACTCAATGATATGTTATTATAGGTTAAACTTGATGGATCTGGATCATGTGTTTTCCAATCTTATTAACTACAGGATGCGACTGTGTTTATCTGTCCATTGCAGGTGGATCCCATTCCCTTCTATGACATTTGTGTTGCTGATACCTGTAACTGTAATAATGATATTGGGAACTGTGAATGTCTATGCACCTCCATTGCTGCATATTCTGCAGAGTGCAGACGACATGACATTTGTATCAAATGGAGAACCCCAGACATCTGCCGTAAGTTTTCTTTAACTCTTTCTCATTTCAAGTGAATTTGGAATAGTAAAATGAAAACAATTTATGTCTCCAGTTTGGGGTTAAACTCTTCCCCACATTAAAACCTCCATTAACTCTGGAGCCTCTCCTTGCCCGGTGTTTGCATATCATCACACTTAAGGCTGGGTTCACATCTGCACCCGGTCTCCATTCGGGGTTTCCATCCCCGAACCCGTCTAAAAAATGCTTTTCTCTCTGCATTTTTCGCCCTTTTCGGACAGAAAATGGGTGGAAACCCAACGGACCCCATTATAGTCTATGGGGTCCGCGGGTTTCCGCGGGTAACTGCTTTTTTAAGTGGATTAGGTTTTGTTTGGGGGGTCCCCAAGCAGACCCCCCAAACAGAAACCCGAACTCAGGTGTGAACCTAGCATTAGACGAATTTTACTTGTATATCAATATAATATTTATTCTAAATATTATTGTGAGACTTTCAGTAGTTTGTAAAATTGCTACATCTTTAACCATCCGGTTCTTAATTTCCTCAGCTTTGTTCTGTGACTTCTTCAATAAGGAGGGTCAATGTGACTGGCACTACAATCCATGCGGAGCTCCCTGCATGAGGACTTGTCTTAATACTACCGGGCAATGTGAAGTTATGACAGAGAAGCTTGAAGGTGCATAGATAATAGAAATGTGACTGTGTCTATAAAGCAGATGTGAACATATAGTAGCCTTATATGATGTTTTCTCCAACTGATTCTCCACCCTACCACTTTCCATTAGGATGTGCAAAGCCTTTTCCCAAGACAACGGTAATGGGACTGTAGGGACACAGCAGTGGGTAGTGAGTTGGGTTGGAGTATTAATCGAGACTGTTAACCCCTTAGAATCTGCAGTGAATAGTAAGCAGTGATCACATCATCTGAGTTTGACATTTCATCCGTCAAATCCATTGGCAATTCTGTTCTGATGGGTTTTGATGGCCGCAGGGGGGCCTAACAATGGTCTCTGGGTTTGATATCTACTGAAGCCTATTAGAATCTGCCTGAGGCAGGGTCATAGGGTCAATTCAAAGGTACAGTCTGAGTAAGGGCTGTTTCATGGACACACGTCCTGTTTCATGGACACCTATTGATTTTAATGGGCATTACAGACATCCTTTAGTTGGTCTGTGGAAAGAGAATGGAGACATTGTCTATTTTGGTGCAATTTGTGGTCCACAGATCACAATTCTAGTCTATATATCCCTGAAAATACATTAATACATTAATGTACTGTCCATTTTTCAAAAACCCAAAGACATCGCAAAGTATAGGAAAATAAATAAATTAAGCAGTTTTTCATAAACATAAAAACCAGATCATCCATGGACACTGGGATCATGGTTATCATACCTATGGTAAATATAAGCCCAAACACATTACCTGGACCACACACAGCTGGTTGAATTTGTTGTAATAGGCTTTTTGTCAGTGTAAGGCCATGGGCCCCACGTAGCGAAAACTTTGCGTTTTATAGTACCTGCAAAGTGGATGGGATTCTGGCCGTATCTTTTAGCTGTTTTTCGCGCTGTGTGGCATTTATTATTCAAAAGTTTTAACATTTTAAAAATATATTAATTTTGTAAAATTTCTTTAAAAAATTCAGAAAACAATGGCTGAATTACAGAGAGTTTTTGAATGCCCTTCCAGAAAGAGGAAATGAAAGTTAATCGATAAGTTGCACACCAAAATGGGGTCATTGAAAAATGCAATTCATCATGCAAAAAGCAAACTCTCATAAAAAAAAAGTTGTTTTGGAATGTGAAAAGAGGATTAAACAGAAGTTTTGGGGGCCTAAAATAGGGTCACTAAGGGGTGAGACAACTGAGGACACCTTTTTGTTGTTATGAATGTAAATAGTTTTTCAGTCGGCTAGGCATGCTGTCAAAATCCTGTCTTTCCTCACAAGAAACGTTGCATATATTATTACTGTGCATGTCTGTGATGCTGTCATGTAACAGATCCAGCGGAGCATTGTGACTTCTGTCATGAAATGAGCGAATGGTAAACTTTTTTTTTTTTAATAAATAATTTTGCATTCTGTATTTCTTAGGCTGTTACCCAGAATGCAGTAAAGAACATCCCTTCTTTGATGTGGAGAACCAAATGTGTGTCCAGTTATTGAACTGTTCGGTCTGGTATGTAGCTTTCGTTTGCACTAAAAGTTTTTTGGTTAACTTTTATTTTACTATTACAAATATCTTTGGTCTGGGGACCACATTGAGAGATTGTAGTAATTCAAAGGAAGTCATAGTCCACTGTCACCATTGCGTTACAGAGCACATTACAGTGATGGACAACATACCTTTGTTATGTATGGTACTTCTGTAGATTTGGAGATCTTGATATAGATTTTGAAGTTTTATGCAAATGAGGCAGTTGGTGCACTGGGGGTGGGCTTTCAGCCCTGGGAGCACTATTCTTGTTTCTCAAATAGGATAGGTGATGTCATAGCAATGGGAGGATCAACTGCTACTGCAGGAATGGTGCAGTCAGAAGATGGTAGGAGTCTGCCTGGAAAGAAGGTCCGCCGCCAGGGCACCAACTGCTTTATTTATATACAACTTCAAAGTTGACATGCATAAAAAAAGGTATGTTGTTTATCACTGTATTGTGCTCGGTGGTGACAGTGCTTGGGGAAGGTGGTAGAGTCCATTTAAGGAACTTCAATGAATATTTCATACAATTCACATTACGAGCATTGCTTCATTGTCTAGTCATCATTCATATAAAGCTTCATTTTTTTGTATTCTCCTCTGAAAGGACATAACAGTCACATTAGCTTACACCTATTAAATACCATACACCAAAAATTTAAGAAATTATATACAATATTAAGTACATTTGTCACACACTAAACTTCAAAACATTGCCTCCAAAGAAAATAAAACTGACACAGAGTACGACAGTTATGAAACATATGGGTCAAATGTACAGTTAAAGGGAGTGTGTTAGCAGAAAAATGGTATAAAACTAATGGCAGTATCTTGTAAGACTGCTTCTATACTTTCCAAAGATGCCTTTCTTATCCTGCATGGCAGCTCCATTTTCATGAAAACCTGCATTTTATTATTATGCAAATTAGCTGAAAATGGCTTTAGGGGCATTTCTTCTCACGCTTCTTCACTGTCTACTCCAGATAATCCCACCTAACTACCACCCAGCTTCACCCCCATTGTTTCAATCACATCTCCCACTTTGTCACACTTTGTCTGCAGTTAGTGGCAGATAACTAGAGTGGAGAGTGAAAGCCTGGCAGCTACGGAAAAAAAACACTAATTATCATGAAAATGGAGCTACAATGCAGAAAGAGAAAGACCTCTTTGGAAAGTGTAGAAGTACCTACAAGGTACTATCATTAGATTGATACTGATTTTCCTGCTGACAGACCCCCATTAAAAATACACCCTGTGTGATAGAGCAGAATGAGCTGAGCAGATTGATGTATGTTTTTTGGGAAAAGGTTCAGTACAAGTAGTAATTTATATCACTGCTTATTTTGGGCATAGGAGTCCACTGGGTGGTCCTAAACAGCAATTGACAGCCTTCCCAGACTGATAGTGCATGCAGGGATAGCTGTCAATCATTGAGTAGGACCACCTACTCTATTAAGCCCAGGGTGAGCAGACATATAAATAAATAATGTACCACCCCTACCCAATCTATATACGGTATCAAACTGCTCAGCATCTCCTGTTCTATGACATGTCCTATAATTTTAATGTTACAGGCTCTTTAAATATTTTCTAAACTAATCATTTTATTCCATATTAATGTATAATTCATTACTTGATTCATTATTTAATTATTCTCTTAACTTACAAGTAATAATTTTTTGTCTTTTTTATGTTTTCCTTTTTCTAAAAGTTCCGACACACTTTGTGATGAACACACTGGAGGTAATGTCATTCATCGACTGATCAATGTATTTTGTTCATTAAATTATACTTTGCTGATTATATTTCTTGACTAAGCAAAAAGCAGACTTTTATTCTTATGTATAAGACAAGATTTATTGGCTGACTGGCCCTAAATTACAGCCTATAGGCTCTATGACTGCGATAAAGCTATGTGTGTAGTGCCTTGTATAGGGACACACAGGGGCATAGCTTTAGGGGGTGTGGAGGTGCAAGTCACTACCAGACCCTGGACAGGTTGCCCCAAAGGTCCCTCTCCCACATAAAGTATACCACTATTCTAAGGTAGGTACGGGTCCCATTACAGATTTTGCATTAGGGACCAGGAGCTTCAATTTATGCCTCTGGCACACAAAATCCATATGGCTCCATATTTTTATGAAGGACATGTCACCTTTCCTGACATGCATGTGTATTGCCCCCCCCCCCCCATCATTATTCATGTCTATGGGACTGTCAGAGATAACAATCAAGTTCTGTTTGGTTCACTTATACAGGTTACCCATGACCCCAATTCTCCTGATTTGTGGGATCCCAGCGGTCTGACACCAGGTGTTCCCTATTCATTGGATTTGGGATAAATTACCATAAAACACATTTAAGTAATGAAATAAAGAAAAAAAGATGTACTGATCCTGTTAACTATATGCTACCTACCAGGTCATGGTGTAACCTAAGCTCCAAAGTTGGTCACCTTGCTGCCCTATGGTCCATTACTATGCTGATATTTTCAACTATCTTAAAGCATACCTATTCATAAATGAATAGTACAGGGTAATACATGAAACTTCATAACATATCTTTATTAAAGAAATACATTTTCTTCTCCATTTTTCAGGCCGTCACTTTTTTCATATTAGTCTATGAAGAGGGGAGGGGGACAGAAAAGACACTCAAATAATTGCTGCCCCTGCACTCTGCTATTCCTTGTTTATTTTTAACACTGCTAGGTTGTAGGTTGGAGGATACTAGTACACAGAATGAGACAATAAATCAATTAACTGACAGGACAATCCTACTCCACCCCTCCATGCTCCATACAGCTTTGTGTGAGGCTGAATAGGGAGATATAATGTTAACAAGCAGTCAGATTGAAGATAGGAAGCAGGAGAACAGCTTAATAAAGAAAGAAGTAAACAGATTTCCTTAATAAGATATATTAGAACATTTCTTATTTTCACCTTTAAATTACATTCACTTAAATTGGGAAAACTGCAATACCAAACATAGCCTATAGACAAAGTGGCGCTGTCATTCAACCTTTATAAGGCAACACACAGTTTACACAACAGCAACTGTTTATATGAGTTAGTTGAAAATAAAGGATGTATGTAAACACTACCCCTCCATATATCTTGTGGCAGAATGCTTATGTTGCTACTTTGGAAAGACTTACCGTGATGGAGAACCGCTCATAGAGATGCATAGTGGACAGATATGTGTCGTGGGGATATTGCATGAAAGGAAATATTGCAATGTTCGAATCAGTTTGTGAATTTTCAACATTCAAAACTACAGGTACATTAAAGTAGTATAATACAGTATATGAAGAATGTGTATAATATATTTGATCTAGGTTTTAACAGGAATCTACACTAGTTAGAAACTTATTGTTGACATGTCTGTAGCAACATTGTAGCAATATGTCCATCTAAGAGACAAGGTAGGAAAGGACACGTCTGTATATAACACTTGTTTTTGTGTTTTGGTTTTTTAAACTCGTTTTATTGAAAATTGCGTATCAGACAAAGGAAAAGAAATCAAAACAAATACATAACATGTTGCGCACCAAAAAACGAGAATTTCAATGTAAATTCCTCAACGCACCACTCCCCCTCGCCGGTCCTCGTCCCATCCGGACCATATACGTAGACTCGGTACAGAAAGAATATAATCAGGACATGCGTAATACTGTATACATCAGTTATCATGTACAAAACATGCAGTCAATGTCAAGGGTAACAACAAGGATACACTCCAAATGAGAGGTCGTGGATCTCCTGGTGGCTCCCGCCCCTCACGGCATGAGTATTTGGCAGGCGCTGGGGGCCGTTGGTCGGGTTGCCCTGTTCCCCACACCTTTGGAATTTCTGAGGGCGCCGCTCCCTTTTCACTCTGGTTTAGGAGACAGTTTGACGTTTCTTCCACTGGTCTGTGGGGGTTTCGGGCCGCTCGCAGTGCGTGCTTCCCTAGCATATGCTCCCTCAGGTTCTAACGTTGTTGCCATTTTCTTCTCTTCGCCGAAAAGGCATATCTCTGGGGTTATTGGTATAGGTTTAGCCACACTCCGTCTGTAGTCCCCCCCCTTTCCAACATTGTAGTCGGCATCCCCAAATCATATGTCCAAGTCTGCCTGTGGACAGAGACACCTAAGGCATCCGGGGTGGGCGCGCCCTTTTGGCGGGGGGTGCAGCTTGGTGAGAATAGGACACGTCTGTATATACACTTGTTTTTTGGTGTCACTTTAATAGATTCAAGGCTACTGAACCCTCTGTGGTTGGTGTGCTAAGTAATACCTGGGTGGCGGGGGGGGGGGGCGGCCCCCCCCCCCCCCCGCCCCCGGCGGCCGGGCGGGCGCGGGGGCCGGGGCGCGCCGCCGGGGCCCCCCCCCCCCCCCCCCCCCCCCCGGGGGGGGGCGGGGGCGCCCCCCCGGCGCCCGCGGGGGGGGGCGGGCGCGCCCCCCCCCCCCGGGGGGGGGGGGGGGGGAAGGGGGGGTGGGGGGGGGAGAGAGGGGGGGGGGGGGGGGTGGCCCCCCGCCGGCTTCCGTGGTTGTGGAGGGGACAACCATTGATTGTTTCCCATATAAGGGGGTTTTTTTTTTTTATTTTAATAATTCAATGCTACATACCCTACTACTTGATGGTACATCTAAATGTTACAATAAAGACTGACTTTTATATGGATATTTTCTATTGGTGGTTCATGTGTAACCATGCGCTCTTATATTAGGATGTCCTGTACCAATTGTCCAAGCAAATGTGTGATCTGGTAAGCTGTATCCAGTATAGGATACAGAGGATTCTGTAGTGAGCCCAGGCTTATCACTGTAACAGACCAGCAGAAGACACCCACATTTGCAGGGTACCATTGTCTGCTAGAGCAGGGGTCCCAAACCACCGATCCGTGGACCAGGATCAGGCTGTTGGGGGTTCTTTGCCGATCTGCGGGGTGACGGGCTGGCCTCAGTCTTAGCTGGATACTTCGCCGTCTGGGGGCGGGTGGGTGCTGGAGGCCATGTTACTATGGTAACGTGTAAACGTAACGTGTAGCTGCTAAGGACGCTGTGCTACCCGATAGTTTACACGTTACCATAGCAACGTGGCCTAGCGTGAAGTATCCAGCCTCAGTGTCGCTTACCATAGCATCCTGGTGGAGCCCGCCTACAAAGCCCCTCCCCTGCCCCAGCCCCACCCCCGCCCTGTCGGGCCATGAAAAAAATGGTCTTCCTTGAAGCCGGTCCCTGGTGCAATAAAGGTTGGGGACCAATGTGCTAGAGGGTGGACCCCTTAAAACATTTTATCTGGTGAGCCCAAGGAACCTTAGTCAGACAGTGGCTGTATCTTACATATATATATCCCCATAAGACATACAAAAAAAAGGTACATTTACATGTTATTGCACTGGGACCTTAGCTATTTCCATTGCACACACAAGTTACATTATCAGGAAATACTAATACAGAAGTGTCCACGGTTACATGAGCTCAGATTTGGTTAAGGGCTCCAACTTATGTGATCGGTATGGGACAGTATGTTGCTGGGAGGCAGGGACTCATAGCAGCATAGATAACTACTGCTAGGAGTCCCTCTCCTGGCATACTGTTCAGGCTGGTAAATCAGGCCAACACGAACCCAGTTTCACTGCTGAAACTCAGTTGGCCTTATGCGCATGACAAAGATGTTTTTGACGGATCTAATTTCTGTTAAAAACGACCATTAATGTCCATTTTTAATGGTCGTTTTTCTTTTTTGACCCAATGCACTGATCCATTTCTAATGACTGTTAAATGGCCGTCAATCGGTTTTACATCAGTTAAAAACGGATTTATTGATTTTTTTAATGGGTCTTTGTGTCATGTGAATGGCCCCCATTCCTGGCATTGATTTTAATGCTGCCGTGTGATGTCCATTAAGAAAACGTGGCCATTGATCACTGTAGTGTGAATGTAGCCTAACAGTTAAACTGTTGTACTAAACTTTTACTTGACTTTTTGGCTTTTATAAGATATCACATTGCAGCACATTATCATATTCTAGTTAAAGTTTGTTATATCAGTATATGAAATTTATTTTGTCATGTTGCAGTCTTGTTTATTTTAACAGGCATGTATCACTGTGTATCTTCTTTATTTCACAGCTTTGACTGTCACATCAGAACCTTTTACGCAGACTTCTCCAATGAATACTGCTACATTAATTTCTGTAATGACAAAAACAGAGCTATACAAATATACACATAGCACCTTACCTTATACTAATGCCTCAACAACAACAGAAAAAAAAATATTTCTCAACAACATTAGTTCCAGCCAGTGGTTTTAGCCATATTTCAAGACTATCAACCAAAGGAAAAAGTACCTTTCGATCAAGAACATTAATAGAATCAAAATCTACATCTCAAATCTTTTCACCATATTCTAAAGTGTTCACAACTTTCAGAACTAAAAAGAGTACTAGCCCTCGCCGCACATATGCTGACACTTTTTCAAAATCAAAGACCACAACTATGTATCCACCATATTCTAAAGTGTTCCCAACTTTGGAAACTAAATTCACTATGAAGAGATTTTCTCCTCTATTCACATTCACTGATTTTTTACAATCCGGAACAGCCAAGTTACCTACTTCTACTCAGTCCACAATACAAACAGTTCTCTCTGAAACAACACCTCGCACCACCACTTTTCCATTCGTCACTACCAAAACTACAACAATCAAACCTCCAACAACTCCTGGGGAAGTAGTAACTGTGTCTAGTATGACAACAAAAATGTCAACGACTGAAGGAAAATCATTTCAGACACAAACAGAAGAAAACTATACGAGAACATTGAGTGAGTAACATTCATTTGTATACTATAAAAAGTAGACCACTTTCCATTTGTCCTATAGAAAGGGGTCCCTTGCCTCTAACTTCCTTCTAAGAAACACAACAGAAAGCTACTAACAGAGAGAGGCTTTTGTTCTGGAGTACTTAGCCCAGGGAATAAGTCAATGACCAGGTTTCGTACCACAAATGACACTTACAGTGTATAAGCGTCACATCACTGGGTGTCCATCCACTGAGACCCCTAAAGATCAGTAGAACCAGGTCCTGAAAGTTCCCCTCAATGCTCTAAGTGAATGCGCATGTGTGGCCAGTGCTACATTCATGTCTATGGGCTTGCTGTCCCATCAACTCCATAGGAAGCAAATAGAGCACCAGACACACATGCGTACCAGCGTCCTAGTCACATGGAACATTCAGGGAGAATTCAGGTCCCCGTTCTCCTGATCACTGTTGGTCTCAGACATCAGACCTTTAGCAACACTTATTCCCTATCTTGTAGATAGGGGATACTTGTCAGTTATGCACAAGTCCTTTAAGCTGGACTGCCATAACTTTTTATGTTGAGGAATTACCTCTTGAATGGGAGATAAACTGCAATAACCCAATTCAATCTCCACAAAGTACATGGAGCTGTATTTAACTCCATACACTGTGTTTTTGCCAGCATTTTGGGTCCTGCTGCCAGATGATTAGTGTGGGTCATCAATATCAAAATCTTGGAAAACCCCTTTATAACCTAAATACCTAAAAAGCAAACTACGTCAGACTATTTTTTGTTGAATTATACCCAAATTTGCAATTTCACAGAAAGAGCCAAAAGGTATACCACCTATAGCCTAGACCATTTTTATTCACTTTTTACAATTTATTGTTTTATTGACATGTTTATTTATTAATTTGAATAGGCAAATTAATCTGAAATATAAATCTAAGATTTTATTTTTTTTCTAGGTGATAAAGTGACAAAGGAAGGTGAGTGTTAAAAAAACCCCAACAGATTTAAGCACTATAGATATGTGTTTTCCTATAATTTAGCTCTAATTTTGCTAGGGACTCCAATTTGTCATTCAATGCAATATTGCAACATGATAGCAATAGTATAGTTGACTGACGCTAGGTTCACACTTGTGCTTGGGTTTCTGTTCTTCAGGGCCGCTTGGGGACCCAAAAAACGGAAACCCAATCGGCTTAAAAATAATAACAAAAATAATAGACTATAATGGGGTGAAAAGTCCTGCTTGCAAGCAGAATGGGGTATGGAATCCCCGAACAGGATGCAAAGGCAGATGTGAACCCAGCCTGAGTTATATGCATTCAACCAACATATGTGTAATTTTACTGAGAACTGTCTGGTTATTAAGTCTGTAAATACTGTACCTGTGGTATTAAAAGGTTTAGGGTGCCTTATCACAATGTGTTCGGAGGAAAAAGCTACCTATATTGTGTTCATTTTATTTGCAGTTTTAGAACCAAAGTCAGAAGTGAATTCAATAGGAATGGGGAATATATTTTTCCACTTCTGGTTTTGTGTCTTTTTTTCCAAAAGACAATGTGTGAAACTGTCCTCAGACTGGGGTTGCACTTGCCATACTCACTATAGGTTAGCCACTATGGACTCACCCATGGCTATCCCACTGCAATGTACCATAGCAGCACAGTACATAAGATTCCACCATCTGTGTGAAAGGTTCCATGAAGAGTCTCCAATGTAATTTGTGTCAAAATTCACCAACAAAACGATAGACACCATAACGGACACTTGACAGACCCCATTGTAGTCCACAGGGATCTACTTGGAATTCATCAAGATCCATTTGGTCCCACCATATGCCAGATCCCTCCTGTTGGAATTTTCATTATTCTGTTCCTATAACGGAAGTATTATGGAGTGCTTCATCTCTGCATAATAAAAAGTTAAGACACTCTTGCCTAAACACTTCTTTACTGCGGTCCAGAAAACCTTTACTAGGTTTATCTGGGTGTCCAGGCCCCCGCGAATTGCTAGGCCAAATGGGGAGGGGGTTTGGCAGTCCTGGATTGCTCTGGCTACTTTCTGGTTGCAGTCATGACTCACATTCTTGATTGGCACCATTCCGCGCGTTCTAAGCTCTGGGTTGCCCTTGAGGAGTCGCTGAGCCCTCTCCCTCTCACTGCTCTTCCATGGCTTCATAAGCGATTATGGTCAGACAGCAAGACTCATGTACTCCCCTATGTCACACTCCAGACTCTCGGGTCATGTCGACTCTATGGTGCTGTGCAGAGACTCTTCTCTAATTATGGCCCTATGACCCCAATCTCGGGCAACCCAGACTTCCCAGCCGCTCTTCACTCCTCTTTCCTTTCCCATTCTGTTGGACAACCCATCCTTAGATTTCATTGGATTCTGTCGGCTTCCTCCGTCTTCCCACGCTCTGAGCTGCTCGCCTTGGCCCCGAACCCCGACTCCATTGCCTCTCATTGGCAATATGCTCAGCTCTTCCATTTATATATTGCTCTTAAAATGTCTCACAACCTCCATAGGACGCTATAGCCTTTTGAACGCTTGTGCCTCTCATCTAGTGCTCCAACTCATACTGTCTACCTCATTTATGGTATGATCATGGAGGATTCCGCCAACAGTCACCCAGCATTCACGAGTAGTTGGAAAAGGGAATTGGGGGTCTCATTCCCACCAGATGCGTGGTCCTCAGCTTTCCAGGCGTGTCACAAGTTCTCCATATCCTGTAAAGCACAGGAGACGAACTACAAGATCCTCTCTAGATGGTACAGAGTCCCCTCTGTTCTTCATGAGATTTACCCCTCCACTTTGGACCGATGCTGGAGATGTAATATTGACACGATGGCGCACGTCTGGTGGGGATGTACACTCCTATGCCCCTTTTGGTCGGGTGTCTGTCATGTTATTTAGATGGTCACTGGCATTGCCTTGGAGGATGATCCTGCTTCTTTGCTCTTCTCTTTTTTCCCACGTAAGTGCCATAAGCATACCCGCAGGCTTTTAGATTTCCTCCTAGTAGCGGCGAGATCCGTTATCCCTAGGCTGTGGAAGTCCACTACTCCCCCTTCTTTGTTGTCTTGGCTTCAGGAGATCCTAAGCATACGCAGTATGGAAAATCTGCTCGCGGAGCTGAAACATGACGACAGCGCCCACCAGCGAACGTGGCTCCTATGGAACCATTTCTACTACTCTGTTGAATTTCAGTCTACCTTTCCTTCTGTGTCATCCTGATTTCTCCTTTTTCCCCCCTTCTTTTGCTACTATTTTTTCTTCCCTCCCTACATGACGTTAGGTTTGGTTACTGTGGTATTTGTTTTTAAACTGATTATTTGGTTCTGCTGCAACAGAGCTTTTGTTTCCCTCCTCCCCCTATGCTAGTTTACTGTTCCTTGTATTGCATTTCTTGTTTTCCCTGCCCTCCCTGTCACCCCCTCGACCCTTCTTTCCGCCTTGTATGCCTTTTCTTGTTGATTCCTTGTTTAACTTGTAATTTGTATGGTAACAAAAATTTCAATAAATTTCAATAAAAAATGTGAAAAAAAAAGTTAAGACACTTTGTGCAGTACTGCATTGAGAAATTAGGCAGAAAGTATAAACATTAAGATATTAAAATGTATATAAGCTTAAAGGAGATGTCCAGGCTTTCTTTTTTATGGCCTATTTTTTATGGAAACTGAGCTGCGGTAAAGGCAGTGACAGAAGTCACGGCTCCGCCTCCAATACATCTACCGACATAGTGAAATGCTGGCATGCAAACGATGTAGGTATTCTCTGGAAGGAAGGGGGAGGGGGGAGTGTGTGAGAAAGGGAGGGGATGAGAGAGGGAGGGGGGAGTGTGTGAGAAAGGGAGGGGGTGAGTGAGAGAGGGCAGTGAGGCATGATGGTACTTTTAGGAAGATAGGGATGTAAACAAATGCAGAAGATGCCAGAAGCTCACAGAGAACCACAGAAATCACTCAAAACACTACTAAAGGTATTTGGTGGCATTTATTAACCTATTACTAGCACTAACTGACCTTTTTTGAAAAATTATTTTTTGCCCAGAAAACCCCTTTAATCTATGTGTATGGCCATTTTAAGATTGTATTGTACTGTAAATTGTTTACTGTAATATTCCATATACATTTTTCAGCTGACTGCATTCTGATGTCGCAGCTTACAAAAATAACAAAAGGTGAATGCAGTACACTACAGTTAGTGTACTATTGTTCTGGCCGCTGTACTACGTCTTCAATGTAAGTAATCAGGCGATGTATAATCTGCTTCATGTGAATGTTTGGATAATTAAAAAAGCAACACCGACATATATTAACTCCTTAAAGGGTCTCTCCACCCAGAACTATATTTTTGTATGTGCTATATTAAGAATTCCATGTGTCATTCTCTCACAAGTTATTTTTCTTGCGAATTCAACCTGTATGTATCAGATCGGGATTGTTGCTTAGTGTGAAAGTGTGACACTTTCCTCAATTGAGTCTATGAGTATCTATGTGTCCAGTGGCATAACGATCGGGTCACAGGGGGTGCGACCGCGATCGGGCCGCTAGGGGAACGGGGCCGTGGCCAGCTGGAAATAGCCAGGGCCCCGGACCACCATGATAGTGGTTGGGGAAAGCCTTGTTCCCCGACCGCTATACATATTGTTAATGGAAAGGGGGCTGGCCCTCCCCAGTATCTGCCAGCCCAGGGGAGGTGTATAAAAATAAAAAAATACTTATATTCACCTGTCCTGGGCTGAGCATCCACTCCGGGGCTCTTCCTGCCGGTAACTGACGTCATGCCAGCTGTCACATGGGACGCATCAGTGTAATGAAGTCACCGCACCCCACGTGACCGCTGGAGTGCGAGACCTCAGTCGCAAGACAGAAGAGGATGCTGCAGACAGCAGGACTGAGCGAGGATGCCCCGCAGAGGTTTGGCAAGATGAGTATAAGCGTTTGTTATTTTTAATCACTTCTCCTGGGCCTCTACTTATTATACTCTGGTATCTGAGAAGACCCCAGGGTATATTAATAGCACCAGCTCTGGGGGAGGGGGGGAGGGGCTCTTGGGAGCACATAATACTGTGTGTGGGCCACAGTGAGCATATAATACTGTGTGGGGGCCACTGTGAGCATATAATACTGTGTGGGGGCCACTGTGAGCATATAATACTGTGTGGGGGCCACTGTGAGCATATAATACTGTGTGGGGGTCACTGCAGAGCACTTAACACTGTGTGGGGGCCACTGCGGAGCGCATAACACTGTGTGGGGGCCACTGAGGAGCTTGTAATACTGTGTAGGGGCCACTGCGGAGCACATAATACTGTTTGGGAGCCACTGCGGAGCACAGAATACAGTTTGGGGGCCACTGCGGAGCACGTAATACCGCATGGGGCCACTCTGGAGCAGATAATACTGTCCTAGTAGTATTTACATGCTGGGTGCTGCGCTGCTCACTCACTGTATTCTTGGTAACTGCAGTTGTGGATACTAAAGCTGTATCTCTTTCTGAGATATCGCTGCAGCACCCGTAACGTATCAAGAATTCGCTCTAGGGAGGAGGTAGGGGGCCCCGGACAAAAATTGCACCAGGGCCCACAAGATTTTAGTTATGCCACTGTATGTGTCAGTCATTCAAGCACCAAAGTATGATGACATTGCATAAGACAATACCACAAAAACTCACAAGGGGAAACTCAAATTCACAACTTCTTTCACAGTTACTGCTGATGATTAGACAGCTCCTGTCACACAGTTATAATGTAGAAGGTACAGTCTCCCATGTTACTGTCTCTAGCTGCCTAGGTGTTTTACAGTTTTATAGGAAAAATACGCACATTGGAAGCGCTGCAATTTCCAAAACCAATGCAGTTTTGGAAATTGCAGCATGTCTATTATACCTATGGAAATGCCGGCAGTTTCCCTATATAGGTATAATGGAAGCAGAAAGACCGCAGAGGAAACTTCTGTGGATTTTCTGTGGAAAACACTGTGGGAAAAACTGTGATGTGCGGCCGTCGCGTTTTTTCCCACACCACTTTTTTCGCTGCAGCCCACTACGTGTGGCCTTGGTCTAAGGGTGTTATTTTTGCAGCAGGCAGATGGATTTCCTTAAGCCCAAATGGGAAGATTGATTTATTCTTATACAACATAAAACATTATAAATCATAATCAATATTACTAATGATAGCATTTGTGAGAAATTTTATAAAGTATGTATAACACTATTTTATATAATTCTATATATACCTTTTTTTCTAGGTATTCCCATTATTCTGACAAAATGACACGAAAGTGTTCTTGTTGTATGGATTCAGGCAGGAGAACCAAAACAATTCAGCTCACCTGCCTTGATGGAAGCACAATACCTTACACTTATGACGATGTAGAGAACTGTTCGTGCATGGCTGTAAAATGTCTTTAGGGAAACTGAGGACACTGAATTGTGATCATTTACTCAAGTTCTAATAATGATCAGATAGCAGTCACATGAACTTATTGCTGTATTACTTGTATCCCACAACTTTGCTGTAATATAAAGCAAATGAATGTGTTTAACAATACTAATATAATAAAGCAATCAAATATGGCAGTCTGATTACTGTCATTTTCTTGATACAAAATATGCAAATACCAAGATATTGAAGATGACTGTTAAAAGGGATATTCCCATCTCAAGTATTTATGGCATATACACAAGCAACAACTTTTTTCGTCTTCAAAGGAGAGGTGGCAGCTGTTGCCCATGGATTCCTCCTTTGTGGTCTGTTTGCTACTCTCTTTTAATCAATTTAAGGCTAAGGCCCCTCGTGGCAGCAAAACAACACTGCAGGAAAAACCAATCACAGAGCTTTGCACGGAAATTTTGCAAAGGTTCTCTGCGGACTTTCTGCTTCCATTATACCTATAGGGAAACCGCCGGCGGTTTTGGAGATGCAGCGTGTATTTTTTTGCAAGGTGGGGATGAGATTGGCTAGAATCTCAACCACTTTACTGTGACTTTAAAACGCTGCAGTTTTTTCCACTGATCGTTCCATTTTTCATGTGCCGAACGAGGGTTAAAATAATTGTATTCGTTGGCCTTATTCACCATATTAAAAAAAACAATGTTATATAGTCATTTTTCACTGGCATTAGAATAATGCCTAACTCTAAAAACTAACTATTTAACCCCTTTAAGACCGAGCCACTTGCCTGCTGCGGGAAGGGATTAAATAAAGAAGAATATTCTAATGAAAAATCTGGCAAAACAAAGCTCAAGTGGTTTTCAGTCATTAAGATGTGCTTAGCTCAAATTTGATGAAGGACTGAAATTTCTCATAAAACCCATTTCACGCAACATCACAGCAAACCCTTCACAGGCTGCAATAAACAACACAACCACTGGATGGCCAAAAATAGACACTTATATGATAGACATCTTGTGACAAGTATCTGTAAATAGAGAGATAGAAAGATAGATAGATAGATAGCTACTGTAAATAGATATGGTACATAGATGATAGATTGACAATAGATAAATATATACTTTAGATAGATAATAGATTGACAATAGATAGATATATAAATACTGTAGATAGAAAGATAGGTAGGTAGATAGATAGATAGATAGATAGATAGATAGATAGATAGATAGATAGATAGATACTGTAGATAGATAAATACTGTAGATAGATAAATAGATAGATAGATAGATAGATAGAACTGTAGATAGATAGATAGATAGATAGATAGATAGATAGATAGAAGATAGATATAAGATAGATAGATACTGTAGATAGATAAATAGATAGATGATAGATACTGTAGATAGATAGATAGATAGATAGATAGAAGATAGATATAAGATAGATAGATACTGTAGATAGATAAATAGATAGATGATAGATACAAGATAGATAGATAGATAGACAGATAGATATAATATAGATAGATACTGTAGATAGATAAATACTGTAGATTGATAGATACTGTAGATAGATAAATAGATAGATAGATAGTTACTGTAGATAGATAGATAGATAGATAGAAGATAGATATAAGATAGATAGATACTGTAGATAGATAAATAGATAGATAGATGATAGATACAAGATAGATAGATAGATAGACAGATAGATATAATATAGATAGATACTGTAGATAGATAGATAGATACTGTAGAGTTTTGTGTGACATTATGTCCAATTTCCCTTTTTTCTTTTTTTGTGTGCTTTTTCAATACACACAAAGAAAATAAACGTGTATGACAAAACACGTGTAAGTGCAATAATTTTCTGGGAGAAATACTTCATTTTCTGAAAAAAATTTCGGGGGTGCCAACACTTAATGGCCATGATGGTAAATAGGTAGCTTGTATATAATGGATATGACCAGACTTACTGTAAGTGATCTTCAGTTTAGTGCTACCAATTTACATGAAGCTAATTTAACATGACATCATGGCATGTTAGCAATAGCCATGAAGGCTGCAATTCAGCACAACCAGGATCGCCAGACTCGCCACACATGCTGTAAAGATAGATCGGATATAGTTAGCAGATCACTTGGTGTTAACTAGTCAGGAGATCTTATTATGGTTAAACATGTGAGTTAAGGAAGTAAAAATCTGTCTCATTTTCTCTGACCTTCCTCACCATTCCTCACAATTCTACTTTTACTTAACCATTGTCTTCTTTGCTTCTCTCTCTACACATTGTACATTTATACGTCAAACTAACATCAGCAATAACCAAAGAAAAACATACAGCGCTCAGTCAGCCCTGCCAGAGCATGAAAAAAATAACTACTGTATTGTACAGGAAACTGCTTTTTTTTTCTATCATGGAAAGGATGACAAATATTTACCTGCATGCAAGCGTGCGTATATGTATTGTCCTATGTGCACCTGCAGTACATTGTTTATTGATTTCTTGTTATACCTTTTCTTACCATTGATAATCTAGTTACAGTATATTAGAGAATAAAATGATTTCTATTTAATCCTCTAGAATAGGGACCTCCAACCTCAGTTATTTAGCTACAACATATTCCACAGCACTTTGCAGATATTGTTATCGCTGACTGTCCCATATAGGACTCCCAATCTAAATTCCCTATCAGTATGTCTCTGGAGTGTAGGAAGGAAACCCATGCACAAGAAGGGCATACAAACTCCTTCCAGATATTGTCCTTGGCTGGATTCAGTCATAAACCAAAAATGTTCTGTGTTTGTGAAGTTTTGCAGCTCTAACAATTGTAGTGTAAGAAGCCGTGCACCTGTGTGGTCATCGCATAGTCAGGAGAGATTTCTATCCTAGAACTAAGCAATGACAGTTCATATTGAATGAATGTGTGACATGCAGGGGATGGACACAGAACCAATGTCAGGACTGCCTTTGTGTGCCTGGGTCTATAGGTCGTCTGCTGGGAACTACATTGCTGTTATACTCTCCATTGCTGTTATACAAGTAGGACAAACAGACAGATTGGTCAAGAGAAGACCAAGTGAGAGACAAGGAACAAAGAAAGAAAGTAAAGTAGGGAAGAGGAAGAAGAAGAGGAAGAAAAAGAAGAAAAGTGAAGACGGGGGGGGGGGGTTAGTTGTTTCAGTAGGAGAGTGGTGTTGTGGTGGTGGTGGGGGGGGGGACTTTCTGGTCTATCCGCACTAGTAAACCATTCATGAGGGATGGAGGAACAGCCATTTCTCCCAAGTGTCTTGGAACCGTGGGTGAGTCCTCCTTGACCAGCTCACCAGCTCCTCGAATCTTGCAATCTGGTAAACCTTGCCCTCCCATTCAGTGGAAGAGGGGGGAAAGTTTGGAGCCAATGTAAAGGTATGATGGATTTGGCAGCTTCTAGCAGGTGTGTTATTAACGGGTTCCGTCTCGGATGATAGTGACAAGAAGGCACAGACAAAAAGATTATGGCAGATGACAGCTCAAAGTCAGGGAAAGAGATTTGTCTGATCCGATCTTGAACGTGTTTCCAGAAGTCCGATAAGACCGGGCATGACCACCAGAGATGTAAGTAGGTTCCGGAATCTGAGTGACAAAGACAGCATGTGTTAACTGTCGAAAGCTTCTTATGGAATAGCCAGTCCGGGATCCTGTACCACCTTGCAAGAAGCTTGTAATGGTTCTCTTGTAACCAGATGCAGGTGGAGAAGCCATGAGAAATCCCAAGAATAAATTTGGTTTCTGCTTGAGACAGGGAGATACCCAGCTCCTTTTCCCAGGAAACTAGAATTGTTGGTTTCGAAGGCTCGGTACGCTCAATATATAGATGGAAGAGTGGAGATGTCTTCCTAAGGATCTTTGTGTCAGAGGCCAGGAGTTTCTCAAATGGAGTAAGCTCAGATCGGACCACAGTTCTTTTCCAGAAAGTGGAGAGACAGTGACGGACATGCTGCAGGTGTAAGAAATTTAGTTGGAGGCTCGGAATCAGAGAAAGCATTTCTTCCAGAGACAGCGGTTTGTCTTCAGGGCAGATATCTTGGAGTCAGAGCTTGGACATACTAGGTCACAGGGAGCGGTAAGGAGTGTTCTTTAAGCCAATCATTTGAGGGAGCAGGCTGACCGGAGGGAGCGGGGAAGGAAAGGGTGCCAGCTCTTCAGCCAAATATTTCCATACTTTCATGCAGCCCCTGAGGACCGGGTCAAGAGATGAGACTCTAGATGCAGACAGGTGAGGAAGCCACAGCACGGATTGTAGCAAAGCATGTAACGAAGCACTTAATAGGTTGGCCGGGAGAGCCGAAGATATTGGAAAGGCCAAGCTTGACCATCACGACTCCACTCTGAACATCTCTCAGCCTATCCATGGGTTGTCTCCTGGGACTGCAATGGACTCCGCATGTCTTATGCAAACAAATGGGTTTTTAATGCTCCTAGAGTTCCTCCCTTTTCAGATTCCTACACTGAAAGAGAGATGTCAAGGAAAGTAAGACTGTCACCTTCTATTGTTCAGGGAGTGCTCACTCCACACTACGAATGGAAGTGGAGATCTAGAAACCCTTGAGGGAACGTATATAGAAGTTGTAAATTAGAATGGTATGTCCTTTTAAAAGGGTTAATATATGTAGGAATAATGGATGATAATCTGTTGCAGAAAATTCTGGTCTAGGTACGAGGTGGTGTTATGGAAAGAGGCCACTGCATTAATAAATAAATATATTAAGTTGGTAAAAGGACTTAGGCTAGGTTCACACCTCCGGAGGAGACTCTGCTGCAGATTCTGCTGAAAATTGGCAAAGAGAAAAGTTCTATATGTTCTAGTTGTATATGACAACTGTGCAATGGTTGAGCTTTAGAGCTATGGGTAAGGAATATGCAAATAAGACCTCAATGGGGAAAGAGAGGAATTTTTGCCAAATTTTCAGAGACAGCAAAAACCTTGAAACATTTAATAAGATGCACATAATAGGTACCCACCACCCATACTATTAAGTTATTTCAACTATTAAAGAATTAGATTAAACAAAACTATGGGAGAATTGTTTTTGCATGCCTTTAGTCATATAAGAAAAAATGTAATATATGTAGGTCACATGACCTACATATATTACAGAACAAGAAAGGAATATTGAAAAAAGATGTACATTAGGAAGTTGGAGAGGGGCATGGGGGACTTGTTATTAAAATATTGATTTAGCCTGGACAACCCCTTTAAATATGTCCTTAACTAAATTCAAAGTTTCAGGTGGTCACATCTGGAGCTACAATGTTATGTAACAACTCTTTAGACCGTAATGACGTAATGATTGTTCCATTATTGTTAAAGACCCTTCCTCATTTCAAGGACTTGTGAGGAAAAGAAATGTTCACATGACAGGTGAGCCATATATAGCAAAGTAATATAAATGTGGGAAATTGAATGCAGCGCCTCATTTCCCACAAGTCACTTAGCACTTGCACCATGTACATTCTTTAACCTTCGCTTTGCAAGCAAAATGTTTGTTTTAGTTCTGAGTTCCTGAACACTGTGACACAAGATTTACGTTTTGTAGAGTCAGTTCTTTAACTATTGTAAACTCATATGGCTGCCGTACATCTCATCACTTAATAGGGCTGGGCTCACAGATTTCTGGTGTAAATGATGATAAATCTGCCGAGCTGCGATCAGGCGTTCAGTCTGCATTTAAACTGACATTGCAACTTTGTCCAGGAATTATGGTAATACCATATTTATTTTTTGTTTTATTATGTGTCATCACTTTTACTAAATTAATTGTTTTTTTTTGAAAATAAATAATTTTCCTGCGGTCACCATATTTTGACATTTATAACTGTTTTACTGTTTTGTTGAAAGAGCTATGTGGCACCTCTTTTTACTGCGGGGCAAATATATTAGTGTAATAGTGCCCTAATAATACTCCCACATAAGTAATGCTATTACCTGTGGGGGGGCACTATTATTGTAATAATGCCCTAATAGCTCCCCCTCACAGGTAATAGTCCCCCCATTAGTAATGTTATTACTCTGTGGGGGCACTATTATTTCAATAGTGCCCTATTAGTGCCCCCCAGGGCACTATTACAGTAATAGTGCCCTTATAATACCCCCACATAAGTAATACTACACATGTGGACAAAATTGTTGGTACCCCTCGTTTAATGAAAGAAAAACCCACAATGGTCACAGAAATAACTTGAAGCTGACAAAAGTAATTTGCCAAACTACATGTTGACAAGCCTCAAAGCTTCTGGGAGAATGTCCTATGGACAGCTGAGACAAAAATCGAAATTTCACAGACGGAAAAATGAAGTATATATTGAAAAGAACACTGTCCCTACTGTGAAACATGGAAGAGGCTCTGTTATGTTCTGGGGCTGCTTTGCTGCATCTGGCACAGGGTGTCTTGAATCTGTGCAGGGTACAATGAAATCTCAAGACTATCAAGGGATTCTAGAGAGAAATGTGCTGCCCAGTGTCAGAAAGCTTGGTCTCAGTCGCAGGTCATGGGTCTTGCAACAGGATAATGACCCAAAACACACAGCTAAAACACCCTAGAATGGCTAAGAGGAAAACATTGGACTATTCTGAAGTGGCCTTCTATGAGCCCTGACCTAAATCCTATTGAGCATCTTTGGAAGGAGCTGAAATATGCCGTCTGGAAAAGGCACCCTTCAAACCTGAGACAACTGGAGCAGTTTGCTCATGAGGAGTGGCCAAAATACCTGTTGAGAGGTGCAGAAGTCTCATTGACAGTTACAGGAATCGTTTGATTGCAGTAATTGCCTCAAAAGGTTGTGCAACAAAATATTAAGTTAAGGGAACCATCATTTCTGTCCAGGCCTGTTTCATGAGTTTTCTTTTTTTTAAAAATTCTGTTGAAGCATGGTTGAAAAGCAAAGTCTGACTTTCATTTGTTCATTTTCATAGAATTTTTATATATTATTACTTTTGTCAGATTCAAGTTATTTCTGTGACCATTGTGGGTTTTTCTTTCCTTAAACGAGGGGTACAAACAATTTTGTCCACGTGTGTATTACCTGTAGTGGGGCACTATTACTGTAATAGTGTGCAAATAGTGCCCTCCCCACAGTCAATAGTTCCCCCCCACATATTTGTAATGCTATTAACTGTTGCTGTAATAGTAATAGTTCCACCCCCACATAAGTAATGTGTTACCTGAGGAGGGGCACTATTGTAATAGTGGCCTAATAGAGCCCCCCCCCCCCACAGGTAATAGTCCCCCTTCCCCCATATACTGTTACTATAATTATATGATACTTACAAATCACTATGGTGGTGCCCGGGACCTTTTCATCACCGGATGCGCCCATCTTCTATTCTGCTGCCAGGTCCCAGCAGCACCATAGAGAAGGTTTCGGGAGCAGAATAGAAGATGGGTACATTCTTTGTGACTGAACAGGTCCCGGCTGCCACATTAGTGATCTGTAAGAATAATATAATTATAGTAATAGTACGTGGGCGGAAAGTATGTGTGCTCTGATCTATATTTGTGTGCATCTATTCTGCTCCTGAAACCTTGGGCCTCAGCGGTCACATGGGTCACGCAAGTATCACAACGCATAATAATAACGCCAGTGTAACCCATGTGACTGCCATTCTGTGACATCAATGAAGAGGCCCGAAGACCTGTGTCGAAGCCCAGGAGAGGTGAGTAACACTGTTTGATCACCTTCCCTGGGCTTCTGATCATTATACCCTGGGGTCTGAAGAGACCCCAGAGTATAATAATAGTTCATGGGTGGTAAACACGAATCCAAAATGGGCCACTATGGGACATTATGCCATGTGAAGGGGCTACTGTGGGACATAATATTGTATGGAGGCCACGATGAGACATTATACTGTGTGGTGGGGCCACAATGGGACAATATACTGTCTAGAGGCCACTATGAAACACTATACTGTGTAAAGGGGCTACTGTGGGACATAATATTGTATGGAGGCCACTCTGGGACATTATACTGTGTGGTGGGGTCACTGTGGAACATTATACTTGGTAAAGGGGCTATTATAGTGTGTGTAAATGGGGATTATACCATGTGGGGGCCAGCAAAGGAAGCAGTTAACCATATGGGGCCAAATGGGGCGCTATTCTGTGTGGGTGTGGGAGGACCCAAGTCAAAAGTTACGCCCCTGTCTGCAAACATAATATAATTATAGATCAGATAACAGGTGGGAAAGGAGGAGCACCCGAAGGGGCCCCTAACACTGTGGGGGCAGCAGGAAAAATGAGCAATTTGCGGCTTGGAGGCAGACAGGGGCTCAGCTTGATGCTCACCTCACCTCATGGCAGATGTAGTTAGATGTTTCTGTGCCTGCTACATCCCAGTACTGTATACTATTACAGTAAAGAGCATTAACTATGCAGTCAGTGCAACGCAATAGTATGGCACTGAACGCAAAGGGGGTGTAATTAATGTAGTTGGGGGGCAGGACCATCTGCTTCCACAGTCAACAGGTGCAGTGTATTTTAAAACTGATCTCTGTTTTAGAGCTGGTGCTAAGGAATGTTAAGAAATAGGCATATCATATTTAAGGGCATATTTGTAATATAATATTATCTAAATGAAATTTCTAATATTAAATACATAACTCTCCACTTAGCTCAAGTTTGGTAAGGAACACCAATTTGAATGCAGTACAATATCATGACATGCTGCCAAATCTTTTTGACAGAGTGCAATTCACAAAACAACCACAGGGTGGCCACAAATTGACACATATACAGTCATATGAAAAAGTTTGGGCACCCCTATTAATCTTAATCATTTTTAGTTCTAAATATTTGGGTGTTTGCAACAGCCATTTCAATTTGATATATCTAATAACTGATGGACACAGTAATATTTCAGGATTGAAATGAGGTTTATTGTACTAACAGAAAATGTGCAATATGCATTAAACCAAAATTTGACCGGTGCAAAAATTTGGGTACCCTTATCATTTTATTGATTTGAATACTCCTAACTACTTTTTACTGACTTACTGAAGCACAAAATTGGTTTTGTAACCTCACTGAGCTTTGAACTTCATAACCAGGTGTATCCAATCATGAGAAAGGTATTTAAGGTGGCCAATTTCAAGTTGTTCTCCTATTTGAATCTCCTCTGAAGAGTGGCATCATGGGCTCCTCAAAACAACTCTCAAATGATCTGAAAACAAGATTGTTCAACATAGTTGTTCAGGGGAAGGATACAAAAAGTTGTCTCAGAGATTTAACCTGTCAGTTTCCACTGTGAGGAACATAGTAAGGAAATGGAAGACCACAGGGACAGTTCTTGTTAAGCCCAGAAGTGGCAGGCCAAGAAAAATATCAGAAAGGCAGAGAAGAAGAATGGTGAAAACAGTCAAGGACAATCCACAGACCACCTCCAAAGAGCTGCAGCATCATCTTGCTGCAGATGGTGTCACTGTGCATCGGTCAACAATACAGCACACTTTGCACAAGGAGAAGCTGTATGGGAGAGTGATGCGAAAGAAGCCGTTTCTGAAAGCACGCCACAAACAGAGTCGCCTGAGGTATGCAAAAGCACATTTGGACAAGCCAGCTTCATTTTGGAAGAAGGTCCTGTGGACTGATGAAACAAAGATTGAGTTGTTTGGTCATACAAAAGGCGTTATGCATGGCGTCAAAAAAACACAGCATTCCAAGAAAAACACTTGCTACCCACTGTAAAATTTGGTGGAGGTTCCATCATGCTTTGGGGCTGTGTGGCCAATGCCGGCACCGGGAATCTTGTTAAAGTTGAGGGTCGCATGGATTCAACTCAGTATCAGCAGATTCTTGAGAATAATGTACAAGAATCAGTGACGAATTTGAAGTTACGCCGGGGATGGATATTTCAGCAAGACAATGATCCAAAACACAGCTCCAAATCTACTCAGGCATTCATGCAGAGGAACAATTACAATGTTCTGGAATGGCCATCCCAGTCCCCAGACCTGAATATCATTGAACATCTGTGGGATAATTTGAAGCGGGCTGTCCATGCTCGGCGACCATCAAACTTAACTGAACTGGAATTGTTTTGTAAAGAGGAATGGTCAAAAATACCTTCATCCAGGATCCAGGAACTGATTAAAAGCTACAGGAAGCGACTAGAGGCTGTTATTTTTGCAAAAGGAGGATCTACTAAATATTAATGTCACTTTTCTGTTGAGGTGCCCATACTTTTGCACCGGTCAAATTTTGGTTTAATGCATATTGCACATTTTCTGTTAGTACAATAAACCTCATTTCAATCCTGAAATATTACTGTGTCCATCAGTTATTAGATATATCAAATTGAAATGGCTGTTGCAAACACCCAAATATTTAGAACTAAAAATGATTAAGATTAATAGGGGTGCCCAAACTTTTTCATATGACTGTAGCTTATTACTTTGTGACACAACATTGTGAAACAGTACTGTCTCGGCAAGTTGTCAGCCAAGCTTGCTTAGACAAGAGGTAAGGTAAGGAAGGACACTTTTGTATGGGAACTTTTCTAATATTCCTTATTACATATTTACTCTGTCTCCTTTACTGACCCTAATGTGTACATTAGACAATACCAGGAAACATTTGATGCCTTGCATAAAGATATTGCCTGACGTTCCAATATTTCGTAAATGTATTACTCATTTGTAGAGGGTTAATGGTAGCGGGATTGCTTTTGGTCTTAGTAAAATAAACACAGCCTATTCTCTTTCATTCCAGCATGTTACACTCTATTCATAAGTCAATATGCACGCACTGTCACCCTTAGCAGAAGTTAATCATAAGAAAACAAACAAGCAGATGAGATGCATATTACATTTCACACGTTTTATATAGTTCACTATGAGGCTCCACTTCCTCAACAACATGAAATTCCAATCTGGTGACAAGTAGCCTTCAACCTGTTCACCCAACAACGTGCAACTTTGTTCGTGACATGGCATTGAAAAATTTGAAATGACCATAATGCATTCATTTGATAAGGTTATAATTACTATAAACCCAGACTCTATGGATTTATAGTTTATCCGCCATGTCATATTGTTCACTTTCAGATTATACTTACAATGGGGTCAGTTTGTTAGGACTAGCATATAGTACGCCAGTCTTCATAATCAGTTGGGCCAAAGCTGCATTCGCCAAAATTATCAAGAGACCTATGTCTCTTAATAACTTTGGCACATCTTGAGTTGTAAGTGTGCAAGAAGCAGAAATCTGCGACAGCCAGGAGATGGAGTACAATTCAGTCCTTATTTACACCAGTTTTCTGGCAGAGATAAAATTGTCAGACTACAAAGTCTCATCCCCTCACTCACCCTGGGGTGAGAAAAAATAGACCTCGCTTTGGTGCTACCGTCTGAGTTGGAAATAAATGAACGATTCAGACAAGAGTATTCTGATAGTTGATTTTATTTTTAAGTCTCAATCACACAGCAACGCGTTTCGGTGTAACAGCCCCTTTATGAAGCCAAATGAGACATGGAACTGGAACATTTATTAACCAGATGACATCATCTCTTGTCAGTAGTGGATTCAATGATAGGTTAGTGGTATTATCTAAAGAGATGTTTTCTTCTATTATAACCTTGTATGTCTTGTCTGTAATGTAAATGAGGTGACTACTGCAAAGAAAACCAAAGATTTGCTGTTAGAAGTTTGGATTCTTCCCTTGGCTTTCATTATGACTACCTGGATTTATCTTCTGCTGCCCATATAGTGCTTTTAACCTCAGACTGTCTTTGTCTGTCATTTCAGGACCTCTTGCTCTCCAACTGGATTCTTATGTTTTTTTGCTCCTGACTTTGATGTTGGATTTCCCTTTGACAGCGATGCTCTTCCCTTTGTACGATTATGCTCATCCCTGTTTACTCCATCAGTTGTCAGCTACTTTGCAGACACATCAACGAAATCCAGATCCCAGAAAAGGAGTTAACTGGTGAACATCTATGATTCCTAGAGTGGCTGTAGCCAAGTCTGAATGATGTAAGCCCTAGTAAAAATAGGCAAATAATCATCACAGGATTTTTTTTATTTATTATTTCGCTTACTTGAATAGCGCCAACATATACCATAGAGCTTTGCAGACACGGTGGTTCTGTGGATAGCACTGATTCCTTGCAGCGCTGGAGTCTTGGGTTTGAATCAAGCCAAGGATGACATCTACAGGGAGTTTGTATGTTCTCCCTGTGTTTGTGTGGGTTTCCTCCATGTACTCCGGTTTCCTCCCACACTCCAAAGACATACTGATAGGGAATTTAGATTGAGCCCTATATGGGACAATGTTGGCAATATCTCTGTAAGGCTACAGAATATGATGGTTCTATATAAGTAAGCAAAAATATTTGTCAGTCCTTGTCCCATATAGGGCTCGCAATCTACATTCCCTATCTGTATGTCTTTGGAGTGTGGGAGGAAACCGGAGTACCTGGAGGAAACCCAGGCAAACACAAGGGGAACAGACAAACTCCAAGAAAGGATTTAGTAAAATTAAGATAAAAAAAGACAAATACCACAACTGTGGAAGTAAAGTTACAGTGTTGTAGTCATGAGAAGTATATTAAGCAGTCTTGAGTCTCTAGAATGTAAAATGAGGATCACAGAGTGAATACTTATGATGATTCTAAGGCAATAACTAGGCTAGCATGGCGCCATGTGTTACAGATAAGTTGCATGACATTTGTGCAACTTGTTCCATGTCACAGCTTCTTTAGCTTGCTAAACCACTTGTTGCAGGATACATGGACAATGGTGTATCATGTATGCAAGGGATATCTCGAGTGACAGAGTGCTAAATGTGTTCTATGGACTTTTGCACATGCAAGAGACTCCAATACTTCTTATGCTTCTGCCTCTGATGTGTACACCAATGTGTGATTGTGTATTTTCTGGCTAATAATTGCCTGACTACAGCAAAGCGGTACACCGGCTATGACTACATTGAGAGGAGAGGGACCGTGGGAACATTACGGGTTCATAAAATTTCTTCAGTTCTAGATGATTTGTAAAGTGCTACGGAATATGTTGGCGCTATATAAATAAAGTTATTATTATTATTATATACCTTGTGTCAACTGTGAGCGTTATTACTGAAAAGTGGAAGTATATAGGAATCAGAGCAACTCAACCATGAAGTGCAGGAAGACTACGTAAAGTTACAGCGGGGGTCTGATGCACATAGTGCATTAAAGTTGCCAATGCTCTGCTGACTCAATAACTACAGAGTTCCAAACCTCCTCTGCATTTAACCGTACACCGGGAGCTTTAGGGCAAGGGTTTCCATGGGAAGGCAGCTGCATGCAGTCCTTACATCACCAAGCAGAATGCTAAGCATCAGATGAACTGGTCCAAAGATCGCAGCCCCTAAACAATTCTGGTGCAATGGAAACGTGTTCCCTCGAGTGACCAATCACGCTTTTTTATTTGGCAGTCTGGGTTTGGTGAATGCCAGGAGAATGTTACCTGCCTGCATGGTTACAACTGTAAAATTTGGTGGATAAGGGGGTTGTTTTTCAGGGGTTGGCCTTAGTTCCAGTGAAGGAACTATCAGTATGTCTTTGAAGTGTGGGAGGAAACTGAAGTCCCTGCAGGAAACCCACGCAAACATAGGGAGAACATACAAATTTCATTCAGATGTTGTCCTAGGCCAGATTAAACACTGGACTCCAGCGCTCCAAGGCAAAAGTGCTAACCACTGAGCAACTGGTGACTGTTCTCAACTGTTACCGCTGCATCCCCTATAACTATGCCCCTGCTGTGTTGACGCTGGCCAGAAATGCATTTCTCCCAGCATGCTGTGTTGGGGAAGAATCTACACTGTAGGTAAGAGAACATAGGACTTTCCTGAGTAACAAAAGCTACATGGGACATGTGAATGCAGAGAGAAGCCACTGGCCCTCCTAGGAGGTCTGGCATTCTGACCATGTGCTCACGCTGGTCCTGACCATGGCATAGCAGAGGTTCACTTTAAATTATTTTGTGCTTTAAATAAACAAAAAAAAAAATTTTTTGGAAACATCTGTTCTAGAAATGATCGAATTTCTCATAAATTCGATTCGGCAGCTTCGCTGAATTTCCCGAAGGATTCGATTCGATCCAAATTAATTCACGGGGAATTGCGTTAGAAAGCAGCTATTTTCCTGGATGCAGAGATATGGGGATATGCATTTTAAACTAAGGACACGTCGGAATAGCCTTTCTGCAATGTCCACTCGTGTAGGACTAGAAAAAAGATGACCGCCGGAAATGCGCAGAGCCGCTTGTGTAGGACTAGAAAAAAGATGGCCACCGGACATGCGCAGAGCCGTAGAAATAGAAAAAAAAGATGGCCACTGGGTCACGGCGTATACACATGCCTGGCAGCCATCCGTTTTCTATTCCTACACGAGCGGCTCTGCGCATGTCCGAAGGCCATTTTTTTTCTAGTCCTACACGAGCGGACAACGTAGGGGGTGTGAGGCTATTCCGACGTGTCCTTAGTTTAAAATGCGATTCCATACCATGAACTGTGAGGAAATCCGGATTTGATGCGAATCAAGAATTTCCTGAAATTTGGATCGAATTCCACTTTGTCAGCTTTGATTCGCTCATCTCTAATCTGTTCCTTTACTTAGATGTTTTTTTTAGGTTTCCTTTGAAATTCCTCTTAAACCTAATATAAGTAATTGACACTTATTATATGATACTGCCAAAACTAATATTGACATGAGATTATCCTTTCCCCAGAAGGAGCACATCACATTAACACCCTTTTGGGCCTGAGCTCCTCTAGCCATCTGATAAGCATTCTGTTTACCAGTGACTTTTTACCATGCTTGTACAGTATTTCCAGCTAGTAATGCATAAGTGAAATGATCTTACCGCTCCATTAGTTTTGCAGGCAGTCTGGTACAACTTCACCCAAAGAATCAACAGCAGTAACATGGAAAGATCAACAGAGGTTGCAGAACTATTGGGCTGGGATAACCTCATGGTTCAAAAGGTTTGCTGTTTTGTATGTACATAACTTTGTTTACCCATCATCCTTCATTGCAAATATTCTTACGCTGGTTTTATTGTTTCATGTAATAGAGTGGGAGAAATCAAATGAACTGTTTGTAAGATACGAAGAGGTTCCTGAGAACTGGCATGGGGTTTTCAGTTTACATAGTGTGTTTGTTCATTTCATAGTGAAATATACATTTTACTGCTTTAATAGTGAATTTTAGTTGGATGTCTATTTTACATTTCTACAATCTTAAAGTCCCTTTGTTCAGCCATGCAAATATATTCTCGTTGTTCTTATCATGGGCATAACTACCAGGATAGCAAGCATAGCATCTGCAATGGGACCGATAAGTGGCTGGTTGGGGGAAACTGCCCCAACTGTGAACTGCACCTACCTCACTAACCCATCTATGCCAGAGTCCTGATGCAGATGGGAGTAAATGTGGTGCATGGAGGATGCACAACCCTTTCTTGTGCGCTCACAATTGAAATAACACATGGAAATTGCGACGCGGGCCGGGTAAATGGCCTCCGGGGGCCGGATGCGGGGAGTTTGGGGACCCCTGCTCTATAGTATATCATTTTTATCTAATGTAACACTGGATGAAAGTCTGCTCGAACAGTCAAGAAAGGGTCCTTTGTGAAGTTTGTTGTCTATAGTAAGCTGAGTGTGTTCTGCTGTTGTCACCCCAGAGATTATCTGTACTATACATTGCATAGTACATATTGATCCCTGTGTAGTCCATGTCATGGTTTACAATGATTCTGATAATCCAGTGACACTACCAGATGTATCATCAGTGGTGGTCAGAGGTATTTATTGTTATGCCATGAGTAAGGACTTGTTCACTTTTGAAATGTGTAAGCATTTTTAGTGCCTAATATTGCCTGTATCTGCGGCTGTTCTTTGCATGCCGGATCACTTATTCTTCAGGGGAATCAGGTATTAAAGAGGACCTCCACCTCCACCAATTCAAGTTCTTTTTGTTAATAGCAGCTGCTCCAATGATTCCAGTGCAGTTGGGATTTTTTCTCTGGCCCCCATGGTGTCCTATTCATCTTAGAAAAGCTGAAGAAATAAAATGGGCGAAAGAACACATAAAATTTATGGTTGTGGACAATACTATTGTCCTTGACATTCATTCATTACAATATTGTGTTACAGTGACTAGAATCAGAGGATCAACCTAGCCTCTCTGATGCCTGAGGCGAACTATAGAAAGGTGCCCCCCCACCAAAAAAAAAGATACCCACTCGGCAGATCAAAAAAAATCCCCTTATTTGGCCCTCACACACTATAACACCCCCCTTTTTTTTTGTCCCTCACACGATATACAACCTCCTTTTTTGACACACCACACGATACATAACCCCCCTTCTTTTTGGCCCACAAAATGATACATAACCCCCTTTTTCTGGCCCCTCACATGCTATATAACCCCCTTTTTCTGACTCCCCATAGAGTATATAACCCCCTTTTTCTGGCCAACCACATGGTACATGACCCCCTTTTCCTGGCCCATCACACAGTATATGACCCCCCTTTTTTGCCCCCCCACATGGTATATGACCCACTACCTCCACAGTATATGACCCCACTTTTTATGGCCCCCTACAGTATATGACCTCTTTATTATGGCCCCACCACAATATATCACCCCCTTTTTGCCCCCACACAATATATGACCCCTTTTATGGTCCCCCACACAGTATATGACCCCCGTTTTTACACACACCCCACACAAAGTAGCAGACAATACTTTTTACTCACCTGGCCACGCTCCTGTCCTGGCTGCCCTCCGCTGCTGGCTCCTGGGTGCTGAAGAACGCCAGGACGCTTAACACGTGGTCTAGACAGAAGTGTGAACAGGTGAGCAAAATGTATCCCCCCGCTGCTTATTGCAATAACACAATAAGTAGCGGCCCCCAGTTTATTCCATAAGGCGCTGCCTGAGGCCATCGTCTCAGGTTGCCTCATGGAAGATGTGACCCTGACTAGAATGACATGTTAGCCTTTGCACCTTGATAAGAAAAATTCATTTCTCATTTGGTATTCTTTGCATGCATTGGTAATGGTCTATTCTCTTGGTCCTGTCATCCTGGAAAAAAAAATCTCTATGGCACTGCTGAGCTTGCAAATGAGACAGCCACTGTCAACAGTGTCCTAAATCTTGTTGTTCATGTAACGTACAAGAATACAACTTTTTATTGGGCTAAAATCTATGTACTTTTCATAAATACAGATTCAAATGACAGGATCCAGATGAATGGAGCATGAAGCTTAACATGTGACTGTAAATACAAGAGTGGCAATGGTAGAATTTCCATCAGTATTGCCAAACATTTTGTGTTTGGTCACTACTGAAAGATATTAATTCAGCTTCTATCTTTTAGTACATAAACCAAATTCCACAGATTCACAATGATTAAGTAAACTCTTTAGAACTTGGTGATGTAGATTGTAAGGGTGCGTTCACATATGCACGTCCTTACTATCAGTTTCCCTTTGGCGTTTTGGACAGAAGCTGGAGGAAAACTGATGCCAGAATGGATCCCATAGTTTGCTATGGGATTGGTTCTGGCACAAGAGGCATCGGTTTGGCGCCATATGGAGGAAGTCTGTGGAGGAGCACCCTGAACTGCTTCCTCCACAGTCCATCTATTTAACCGATTTCACTATTGCCCTAGCAGGGTGTCGTCTGCTGTCTGGACCCCTACCTCCCGGATCTTTCATTATGACTTTCATCTCCCGCCTGCTGTCACCAAGCCCTTATCCCTTGCACTTGTGGTAGGGATCAGTAATCATCCGTGCTGCCTTCACCCGTGAGGGCTCTTGTGCAGTCAGCAGGGACACCTGCCGATCCCTGCTGCCACTTAGTGCAAGGGATCAGGGCCTGGGAATAGTGGCCTGAAGATGAATGTTCTTTCCAGCCGCTGTTAATGTTAATATGTGTGGGGGCACTAATGGAGAATTATACTGTGTGGGGACCTAGGTGGAATCTAAGTGGAGGCACAATAATGAGGAATTATACTGTGTGGGGACACTAATGTCCCATTAGTGCCCGCCAGTATAATGCTCCTTAATGCCCTCACCCACCGTATAATGCTTCTTAGTGCCCCCAACCACAGTATAATGCTCCTTAGTGCTCCTTACAATTGCTATTTTTGCCTGTTTTCAAATAGACTCAAATCTATGAGAGACCCATGAAAACGGATGCCCCAAAGATGCAATATGGATATGAAAAATGCCCTTTTTCCATGACCGTTTTACACATCAGATAGTGGCTAACCCCACATTCACCCGCTTGAGTTTTAGCTGTCCCATACTATCCCATACTGATTACAGTATGGACAATATGACGCTGAGAGGCAGGGACTCATAGAATCATAGATATCTATACCAGTCTCTCCCAGCACATAGTTCAGACCGGTAAATCCGGTCATCACACTGACCAAGTTTCACAACTGAAACTCAGTCATGTGAGTGCATGAGTGTATTTACATGTCCGTTTTTTGATGGACAGAAAAATCGGTCAATTAGAAAAAACTGACATGCTCTATCTTTGTCCATTTTGATGGACACACATACCCTATAGAAATCAATTAATCCATTTTTACTGGATAACACTCAGCCATCAAAAATAGTAAAATAAAAAGGAATTTTAAGAAATTTCCCAGATACTGGTAATACTGGGAAATACAGTGCAAAGTAACAGAAGTCAATGGATAATGGATGAAAGGATAGACGGGTATTGATATAAAGAAATAAGACCCCCCAAAAAGGAAAGGGTTCAACAAACCCTGAATTGTCTTTCAATAAATTAGTAGACTGTGTAACAACTGGAGAAACAAGTCACATTAAGTGTATTAAAACTGTTAATAAAAAGAAACCTGTTCATTGGAAACCGTTTTCCCTTGTAACAAAGAAAGGCAGGTTGTTAAATAAATCAGGACGATATCATTTATCTGGGATGATTTTACGATTTCCAAAACCACAATGGTTTTGGAAATCTCCGCATATCCGCAGCGCATTTTTTAAGGCAAAGTGGGGATGGGATTTGCTGTGACTATAAAACGGCGCACTTTTTTTATGCTGCGTTTCTGCCGTGGGGAACTGTGGCATTTAAAAAGTGGTTACCCGCAGAAGCCGCAGACCTCATAGACTATGATGGGATCTGCCCGGATTTCACCCGAAAAAGGTGGAAAATGCAGAGAGAAAAGTCCTGCATTTTTTAAGCAGGTTCGGGGACGAAAACAATCCCAATGGATACCCAGGAAAAATAATTTATTATACTTCACTGCTTTCATTTTCTTACAACAGTAATATCTGTCATGCATTGTTATAACAGCTGGAAAAAAATCTGTTTACATTGAAGTAAAGTGGGTGTACAGCGACGAGCGGAGAAATTATCTGTTCTGTATGGATGGCAGGTTAAGCTTCACGTAACCAGAAGTGCAAATAAACAGTGGAAATATAAATGCCAATATTTGCTAGAAATAATGTTGAAATTGTATTGGTCAAAAAGAAAGTGTAAGAAAGAAATGTGACAACACTCACATAAGGAGAAAAAGTGAAACTTGTTTACTTGTCCACTTTGTAGTACAGACAGCCATTGTAAAGGTTTAGCATTGCTTTGCTTAACATTTAAAGACCATGGTGTGGGGAACCTTTGGCACTAGGTGGTAGGGGTGATTGAGCAGCAAAGCAGGGGTCAGTGCCCACAATCAGAGAAGTCTCTCATTGCAGGCCTTACCACCAGATCTTCACTGTCTAAAACAGCAGAACCATTGGTTTGATATGGTGTCCGCTCTGCTCCTCAATGGGTGCCAGGTTTGAGGACCCTACATTACTGCTTTCTTCTAGAAACAGCCCCAAGCATTTCCACAGGCTATTTCTGGTGTCTACAATAATTGACAAGGCCCATAAGATGGCAGGGGGAAGAGTAAGTGGTCTAAGGGGGTTCATCCTAGTTCTCATTCAGATCTGGCTTTGTTGGTGACAGTTCCATCAAAGTAGGTTATGGCAGCAGGGATGAACTACCTTCCGAACCTTTCACTATGGCGAATGAGCTGGATGAGTGTTTTGCTGAAAGTACTCTGTTGGTAGATTACACAGCAGTGCTGGGGGTGTCGTTGGTTGCCCAGGATCAAAAGCAATTTTTTGACAATCCTTTTTTTGATAGTCTAGTTGGGTTCCAGTCACAGACCTGGCCCTCCCTATTAGATTGTCCAGCTTCCTTACATCCACTTCTCTTACACTGCCTCCCCATACCATCGCAGCAAAGAATACTGCACTGGCCACAAAAGAATGATAAAATTTCGTCAAGGAGTCTACTGCAAACTTTGAACCTTCATAGCTGGCGCTGGAAAAACAGTCTACTGACATCCTTCATGTACACCCTCTCAGCATTTGTACATCAGTTCAGCTTATTGTCTATGAAGATGCCAAGGCCCTCTCAAACTCCTTTCCCACTATGTTGAAGGTGTGTGGACAGGTACTCTTCCTGCCAAAGTCAATCACCATCTCCATGGTTTTGCCGATGTTCAGCAGGAGACAATTCCCACTACTCCTCTCTGCAAATGTCTCCAGCACCATCTTGTAATCTGTGTGGTCCCTGTCAGTAATAAGGCCCACGACCACAGAGTTATCTGAGAAATTTTAGAGAAAGCAGGAACCCGAGTCGTACTTGAAGTTGGTGGTGAATATTGTAAACAGGGAGGGTGCTAGGACAATACCTTGTGGTGTCCCTGTACAGCTGATATGGCTGTCCAAGAAGCAGCTGCCCAACTATCTGTGGTCTCTTGACATCGTAGTCCGTTGTCCAATTCAACTACATTCAACTACCTCATTTTCTGCACTTTAAGACTGGATCTGATGGTATTGAAGTCATTACTGAAGTCAAAGAATGTCATCCTGACAGATGCCTCTTTACTGTAAAAATAGGAGTATACCCTGTGTAGTAGGTGGCTGATTACATACATTGTAATGCATTGAATTAGTGATCAGACTCCCTAGGATTAAAGACCCCTAGGAGGATCTAAAAATTATAGGAAAAACAAGTTAAAAAAATAAAGAAGTAATAAAAATTCAGATCCCCCTTTACCTAGAACACATATAAAAGTACTTGAATAATGTGAAACACATACACATTAGGTATCTCTGTGTCCGAAAATGCCTGGTCTGCAAACGTATAAAATGTTTTTCCATATGGTGAACACCGTAGCAGGAAAAAAAAAAATCAAAAGAGCCAAACCAACGTGTTTTTTTTTTGCTGTTTTGTCTCTCAGAAAAATTTTAATGAAAAGCAATCAAAATAACAGACATTCCCCAAAATGGTATAACTAAAAAGTACATCTGACCCTGCAGAAAAAGACACCATATGCATCCTGTACACGGAAATATGAAAAATTATGTTTGTCAGAATATGGTAACTCCAAGAATTTTTTTTTGTTGGAAAGTTTCGGATTTTTTAAGGGATTAAAATGTAAAAAAAAAAAAACTATATAAATTTGGTATCTACCAACCTATAGAATTTTCACTGTGTAAAAACAAACCCTGTAAAAAAGTTGGCCAAATGCAGTTTTTTTCCAGTTCCACCCCATTCTGAAATTTTTTCCAGCTTCCCAGTACATTGCATGGAATATTAAACGATACCATTACAAAGTACAATTTCCCATAAAAATTAAGCCGTCATACGACTCTGTGAATGGAAAAATAAAAAAAGTTATGACATTTGGAAGGTGGGGCGTTAAAAACAAAAAATGCCTACAGCGGGAAAGGGTTACTTAAAGTACATTACGTTTTCAACTAGAATCATATGCTCTATTAAATGAGACTAAGTTGTCTGAAAAGTTAGACACCATTTAAGTTGTTAAGCAAACGGTAATAAAAAGACTGGAATTAATCCATTTACTTTATTTTTTATATAATAATAATTGTTTTTTTGGATTATGGAAGAATATTTCAAGTCCTTCTTAATTAACCATGAGAGAAAAAGAGCAAATACAGATTTATGAATGCTAAGATTAAGATACAAATTTATCACAGTGGCTGATGTTAGATGTTAAATCTGACATATCTTTACACTGTCTAGTCTTAGGTTCCAATTAAAAATGAGCCAAGATTTTGGTGCTTTTTTGTGTTGAATCTTAAGTCCTGCCTCACTCCTGCTGAGACCTGTTCATAAATCTGTTGGACATACCAGCACAGAATGGAAATCTATGCCAGGAAGGAACTAGCTTAGATTTCCACTCTAAAGGGAGCAGCACATGACCGTGTTTCACCCATGATTCACCCAGATTTACCATCTTGAACTTCGTGCTGGAAGCGGGACTCCTAGTAGTATAGTTATCTATGATGCTAGGAGTCCCTGCCTCCCAGTGACATACTGTCCTGTACTGTAATTGATATGAGACAGTATTTCACTGGGAGGCAGGGTGTGAAGAATATCGCCTCGCCCAGCCGCCTGGCACGCCTGCGATCAAACTTCTTTCTTAACCTCCCACTCACACACCGTGAGTAGACCGGGTCATAGGATAAAATGAAATGAGCGATATAAATTTTATATGTTTAATAACCCAAGTGGGTCGGTATGGATTAATAGCATATACAGAAATATACAATATTAATATGATCAAGCATAAACATACAAGCAAAAGGGCAATGATACAATACACAAAAATAAACAGGGGAATTAAAAGATAGAGAAAATACCAGCATAGGCTCGTAGTCCGTTTCTCTAGGCCACAGCAGAGTTTTGGGCCTAGGGCGCAAGCTTAAGCAAGTTGCATAAAACAATCCTTCTACATGCTGTCCAGAACTAGGCCCTCAAAGCATTCCTCAGTAGGGCAGGCCCTCTCATCATCTCCCAGATCAGAGCTCCTTACTGCCTCTTTGCTAAATGACCCCAGAATCCAGGTCTGCCCACAGCATATGGCTAGTGCTCCACCCACCCCTTGCACCAAGGCAGCCCCCCTTCTCCCACCTTTGCAGAACCCTCGGAGAGAAGGGTGAAGTTAAGGCTTGCTATCCCCCATCCCATCTGGCCAGGGATAATAAAAGTGCCTGGCTATAGCAAGCCATCTCCAATGAACACACATAAAACCAGTGAAGCGTATCGTCCAGCAATGTGGACTCAACTAAAGCACCGCATTCCAAGCGGGGGAAGGACTGACCTAAGCAAGTAAAACACACTTCCAAGAAAGATATAAAACTGAGGGTCGGTTCATCACACCTCCCCCTTTTAGAGCGTGTCGGGAGGAAGGACGATCCTAAGATCGCCTTCCGCGGACACCTTGGCGGCCTCACCCCCGCCGGGACCTGCGCTGGTCCCTGACCATATTCCTGGCGTACTGATACCCTCTTCCTCTCCTGTCTGAATGGAGACTCTTCTAAGGTTCAGGCTCTGAATTAAGTAGACCTGGCTACCTCCTGCTTGCTCTGGGTCCCTCCCCCGAGTGCTGGCGTCCCTCAGACCCACACTCACAACCCCAGGCCCTTGTGGTACCGGTGCTGAGACCCCATCCTGGCAGTCTCCGCCCACCTGGCTACCCCCGGCCTGCACTGGGACCTCGTTGTGAGTGCTGGCATCCCGCAGATCCACACTCGCAACCCCAGGCCCTTGTGGTACCGGTGCTGAGACCCCATCCCGGCAGTCTCCGCCCACCTGGCTACCCCCGGCCTGCACTGGGACCTCGTGCTGAGTGCTGGCATCCCGCAGATCCACACTCGCAACCCCAGGCCCTTGTGATACCAGTTTAGAGACCCCTTCCCGGCAGTCTCTCAGGGTCTCTCTCACACTAGCCACTAGTTGGGAGAGTTCTAGGGGATTCTGCACCTCCCCCTTTGCTTCCAAACCTAGGGGCACCTCTGGTTCTGGCACAGGTATGTTTGGACCCTGTCCTCCCTCCCAGACGCCTTGCCCCTTTGGGCCTACACCCTGTTCCTCCTGTACTTGGGTGGGTGATGGTGATAACTTGGGCAAATGACTGAGATTATGCTTCCCCAAACCATCCATCCACAATACATTGACAGGTAATACATTTGACACACCCCCCTTCTTGGGTCCCACCTCCAGCACCCCATGCCGTCTGCACTTGGGCCATGGGCACGACTGGCACACCTTGGATGGCTGTTTCTCCTTCCCAGGACTCTTTCACAAGAGTTAGGGGCCCACGTACACGTCTCCCGTACAAGAGCTCAAAGGGGAAGAACCCTGTTGAGGCTTGCGGCACCTCCCGGAAAGCGAACAGCAGGTGCGGGAGATAAGGCTCCCAGTAGCGCCCGTGGGACTCGACTAACATCCTGGGCATCTGCTCCAGGGTGCCATTGAACCGTTCACACAGGCCATTGGTCTGTGGGTGATACGGGCTGGACACCAGCTGTTGCACCTCTGTTACCTTACACAGGCCTTGCATCAAGGCAGACGTGAACTGGGTACCTTGGTCTGTGAGCATCTCTCTGGGAAATCCAACACGGGAGAAGATGCCTACCAGAGCCTTGGCCACTACATCAGCCCGGGTGGAAGACAGAGCGACAGCTTCCGGGTACCTAGTAGCGTAGTCTACTACCGTTAATATGAAACGTTTCCCGATGCGGCTGGGAATGGACAGGGGTCCAATGAGATCCACAGCCACCCGCTGGAAAGGTTCGGTTATGATGGGCATAGGTATCATTGGTGCTTTGGAGCCTTGCCCCGCCTTGCCCATCCTCTGACAAGTGTCACATGAACGGCAGTATTTAGCTACATCTGTCCCCATCCTAGGCCAGTAGAATAAGTGGCTGAGGCGAGCCTTGGTCTTAGCGATCCCCAGGTGGCCTGCCAGTGGAATATCATGAGCAATCCGCAACAACTCCACTCCGACTCCAAGGGAGGTTGACCAGCACGCTCCTTCAATGCATGCAGACTGCGGTCAGCTTGGACAGCGTCCCTGAACTCCTGACTGGAACCAGACAGAAGAGATGTGCATGTCACATACCCGTCGGGCTCCTCCGGCTCCAGTGTGGGGAGGTTAGTCACGGCGGCCTCAGTGCCATCTCCGGGTGACAGAGGGAACGGCTCAGGGGTCAGAGCGCCTTCCACCCCTCTAGCACTCTGGCTGCGGGTTACCACTGCAACACCAGCAGTCCGTTCCTCATCCGGATCGGCCCTGAGATCCCCGTGACCCACCTGACCACCTGGCACATTGTCCTCAGTTGGGGTTGCCCCCAGCATCTCAGAAGAGCTACCCTGTAAACCTGCAAGGCAAGAATTAGCAATTACATTGACATTGCATTCATTCATTGATTCACAGGGAACTGCATGGGGGAATGGCTGAGCCAGGGTCACACTGAGGGGGCTCTCATCACCCGCTGATGTAGGTGGCGCTTCAGCCAGGTCAGCATTCCACAATGTCTCATTCACATGCTCACTGATTACTTTAGCTGGACGCACAGAAAGGGGAGACAAAAGGCTAACCTCTCCCTCTGCCTGTGTGACAGGCTTCAACCCCTCATTAAAATCATCCTTCAGTACAGACATTTTGTCACAGCGAGGTGGGGTTGCTCCCACCCCATATTGGGACACCAAGGGCCCCAAATCTCTTCCCAATAGTACATTGGCAGGCAGATCAGACACTAGCCCCACATCACGCATCCCTTTTCCCGCACCCCAGTCCAAATGGACGCAAGCCATGGGCACAGTTACGTGTTCTTGTCCAATACCCTTCAGGGTCAGAGTTTTTCCAGGGATAATACTGTCCGCAGGGACCAAGTCAGGTTGCACCAGAGTAATCTGCGCCCCAGTGTCCCGAAATCCCATGACCACCTTACCCCCCACAATGACCTGTTGACTGTTGGCATCGGATTGCAACCCCTCCCTCCCCACCAAGTATACAGATGGGCCAGCTGCCGTGGCTGGGGAAACAGGGGGGTTCTTAGAGCGGTTGGGGCACTCCGCCTTGAAATGTCCTGACTGGTTACAAGCATGACACCGCCGGGCCTCTCCTTGGGATTTGGAGGGGATACCCGGGGCGCCCAGAGTTCTTGGGACAGGGGAAGTAGAGGGGGCACCTGGGACAGAGTTTGTCTTACCCCACTTGGAGACTGCAGGCTGTGGTGAACTCCAACTTTGCCCCTCCTTCCCGCTTGGGGGTCTCTGCAGTGTGGCTCCTCTCTTGATCCCTTGCTCCCTGGTGGACACATAGTCGTCAGCAATCTCTGCAGCATTGTCTGCTGTTGTGGGTTTCCGATCACACACGAACTGGCGGACCTCCAGAGGGCACACCTGGAGAAATTGTTCCTTTATCATAAGATCCCCAATTCCCTCAAACGTGGTGACAGTAAGTCCTTTGATCCACTGCCAGAATGTAACCTGTAAGTGGTGCAGAACATCCGCATAGCTCTCTGTGGGACCCCACTGGATATTCCGGAACTTTTTGCGGTACACCTCCGGCATGAGCCGGTATCTCCGGATCAGCGCCGCTTTGATGGTCTCATAGTCCGCGTCCACTGGTAAGCTCGTGGAAACATCCAAGCCTTTTCCTTTCAGCCGGGGAGACAGGTAACGGGCCCATTATGCCTGGGAAATATGATGCTGCTTACACACCCGCTCAAATCCCTGCAAGAACGAGTCCAAGTCCCCGTTATCTTCCAAGATTGGAAAGTCCTCGGATCGGATCTTTAGTGCTCGGGCTCCTGGAGTTGGTGCAGGGGAAGGTTGCGCCTGCTGGCAAAGTTCCAGCTTTTTTAGCTCAAGCTGATGGTCCAACTCCGCCCGACGCTCTGCAGCAGCGGCCTCTCTCTCCGCCCGGCGCTCTGCAGCTTCTCTCTCCGCCCGACACTCTGCAGCAGTGGCCTCTCTCTCCGCCCGGCGCTCTGCAGCTTCTTGGTACTGGTGAATCACCTGCAGACGGGCGCTATAGTCACTGGCGTCTATCTGCTGTAAGGCCATTTGCAAGTATAAGTCCATTACCCCCACAGAACTGGGGTTACTGGTCCCTCCAGGCACAGTTACCTCTGGGGTCCGGGCACCTGCGGAACCATCTGGCATGGTGATGTTTTCTGGTGCCAGCCTCTCAGGACTTTCCTGCATGGCTATGGTAGCTTCCATATCTGCCATCTCCTGGAGTTCAGCAGCAACCAAGTCCTGCAGACGTTTGGTTATGCTTCTGGTCCCACCAGCCATCCACTGGAAGCCGTTGCCAAATAAAAGATAGGACAGAAAAAAGAAGAAGGGAGGGAACAGTATTGTACCAAACTTTCACCGTATTTTAAGCTTGATCTCATACCGCGCTCGTTCCATAGGATTGCCGCAATCCCCAGTGTCTGCGTGATACCACACCCACACACTGTTACCCTAATATCCCACAACGCTGCCACCACTGTGAAGAATATCGCCTCGCCCAGCCGCCTGGCACGCCTGCGATCAAACTTCTTTCTTAACCTCCCACTCACACACCGTGAGTAGACCGGGTCATAGGATAAAATGAAATGAGCGATATAAATTTTATATGTTTAATAACCCAAGTGGGTCGGTATGGATTAATAGCATATACAGAAATATACAATATTAATATGATCAAGCATAAACATACAAGCAAAAGGGCAATGATACAATACACAAAAATAAACAGGGGAATTAAAAGATAGAGAAAATACCGGCATAGGCTCGTAGTCCGTTTCTCTAGGCCACAGCAGAGTTTTGGGCCTAGGGCGCAAGCTTAAGCAAGTTGCATAAAACAATCCTTCTACATGCTGTCCAGAACTAGGCCCTCAAAGCATTCCTCAGTAGGGCAGGCCCTCTCATCTTCTCCCAGATCAGAGCTCCTTACTGCCTCTTTGCTGAATGACCCCAGAATCCAGGTCTGCCCACAGCATATGGCTAGTGCTCCACCCACCCCTTGCACCCAGGCAGCCCCCCTTCTCCCACCTTTGCAGAACCCTCGGAGAGAAGGGTGAAGTTAAGGCTTGCTATCCCCCATCCCATCTGGCCAGAGATAATAAAAGTGCCTGGCTATAGCAAGCCATCTCCAATGAACACACATAAAACCAGTGAAGCGTATCGTCCAGCAATGTGGACTCAACTAAAGCACCGCATTCCAAGTGGGGGAAGGACTGACCTAAGCAAGTAAAACACACTTCCAAGAAAGATATAAAACTGAGGGTCGGTTCATCACACAGGGACTCTTAGCATCATAGATAACTAGGTTGCTAGGAGTCCCGCTCCCAACACGAAGTTCAAGATGGTAAATCTGGCTAACTCTTCTCCACTAACTCTTGCCAGGAAGCTGGAGTGAGTTTTAATAAATCAGCTGGGCCAAGGTGATCCTGCCCCAATCCTTGCTCTGCAATGCCTACATTTGCAGAATGTTGTGGACAAGGGGTAGTGGGGCATGTTTGGGAAAAGGATGGGCCTTGCACCAAACGTCCACCTCAACATCATAGCTCTACACCAGAAAGATGGCATAGAGTGAAAAATGAATCCCTGCATTGTGTCAAAATTGTTGAGTATTTTCAAAAGTAAAATCTGCCCCATTTAGTCTGGGGTGAAAAGGGACAAACACTCTGCAGCAGGGAATCAGGTAATATTCACATGTAGTTGTACTGTGTTTCCCCATAATGAATTTTATTCACAGACCTAGCCCTACCCCATTGATCCAAAACTATACAAATGTAGCATTCTTTAACTTGAATAGATAATTTGCTCCTTTGTGACATCTCAAATACAAAAGTCATAGAACATCTCTCAAAACGTCAAGTTGAAGATGGCTGCAATGGCTTATTTATTTATTGTTAAAAGTTTTAAGTGTGGCTACATCTCTATAATATCTTCTATACCAAAATGACTATTGTAAAGAGACTCCACCTTTATAATTTACTAGCAGAAGGACCCGGATTCGCACGGGTATATTTCATTTTTTGTTTGTGTAGTGACCCCATAAGAATTGGCCAGTTTTGCACTTGACATCCAGCATAGCAGTTCAGTATAGGTATAGTCTATTTATGGCTGTGTTGCTATGGAAACCTGGTAAATGAAATGTGAACTTATATTGGCTGATGCACATCATATGACTGAATATTTAAGGACCTGTGAACCGCTATTGACTCATACAGGTCATAAATAGCTTGGTTGCTATGGAAACCTGGTGTAAAGCTGTGTGTATGTCAAGACTGAAGAACCTGTGATTTTCCATTGGTCCATAAGCGTCATGTGATCATGTGTATCTCAGTTTGGATATCAGTGAAAGACCTGTGATCGGTTGTTATGGAAAACCTGGAGTAAAGCTGTGTGTATGTGGCTGACAATGCCTTGTCAGATTGAAGATGGGCTTGGGTCTGCTGGGTTGTTTCAGCAGCTCTCTGTTGTCTGTGACATACCTTTTCAGATTGGATACGGGCTTGGGTCTGCTGAGAGTTTTCATTAGCTCGAGCAGCAGCCATGCATTTTGCTGCAGGAGGCTTGAGTAGTTTAAAAACGTTTCAATTTATAAGAATGCTGAAATCCAGTATGGCAGTCCAGTCAGTGGCGTAAATATTAGGGTAGCTGCTGCCACAGGGCCCAGGACATTAGGGGTCCCGGCGGGCCCCTGATGTTTTTTTTTTTTTTTTTTAATAGGCCGTTACCTGTTGGTGTAACACCAGCAGGCAATGGGCCCTATTTACTTTCCGATCCCTGCTCCTGCTCACGGCCATCTGCACTTCACCTTCTACAGAGGCGGCTGTGAGCAGGAGCGGGGATCAGTAAGTAAGGCCTGCGGGCCGTGAACCCCACAAACACTGCTATCATTATACTCTGGGGTCTTTTCAGCAGGCTTCAGGCCTCCTTGGTGACGTCCCAGACGTCGGTGGGCCAGTCCGTCGTCATTATGCGTCACGGTGCATGCCTGGCTCACGTGACATCTGGTCCAACATTGAAGAGGTAGCGTGGAGTGCGCATAATACTATATGAAGGGGTCACTATGATACTGTGTGCAGGGGCCACTATGGGGCAGAATACTGTGTGCAAGGGGGCACTATGGAGCCTAATAGTGTGTGCAGGGGCCACTATGCGGCATAATAGTGTGTGTAGGAATGCAGTTTGAGCAGGGGGGGGTGGCGGTTGCCGGGGGAGGGGGGGTCCCATGGCAGATGTTCGCCTTGGGGCCCAGCCATTGCTAGTTACGCCAATGAGTCCAGTATAGGTACAGTCTATTTATGGCTTTGTTATTATGGAAACCTGGTAAATTAAATGTGAACTTATATTGGCTGATACACGTGATATGACTGAATATTTAAGGACCTGCAAACTGCTATTGACTAATACAGGTCATAAATAGCTTGGTTGATATGGAAACCTGTGTGCCTGAGGAGAGTAAGCGCCTGCGAGCTTCTATTGGCTGATAAGGGACATGTGACCATGTGTATGGCAGTTGGAATATGAGTGAATGACTTGCAGGCTTGTATTATCTAATGTTGGTCATTTTTTGGGAATACTGTATTTTAGGAACGGTATGTCCAAGAGAGCTGATACCCAGTCTAAAATATTCCCGGACACCTGATGTACATGTGTGCCAAAGTTGGTGAGGATCGGTCCAGTCGTTTGGTCGCGCATAAAGAACAGACAGACAGACAGACAGAAACTCATTTATATATATATATAAGAGATTTTAGTAAAACTATATACTATAATAGAAAAAAAGATAGCAATAAAAAGTGAAAAAATATTTGAATATATATAACTGAACAAAACCAAAATTTCTAGAGGTCAATTCACAGGAACATAAATTCGGAGCGGTACCATGCTAATAAAGTAATGTGGGAATAATTTATTTATTGTTTTTACTAATAATATTTCCAGAAACACGTAACAATGTTTTTTTTTTTTTCCTGTATTATGTACTGTATTTCTTTCCTGTAGTGTAACACGTGAACAAAGTTGTTCGTTACTTGAGTGTCTAAACCATGAAAAAAAGTTGTTGGTTTTGCCCTAATCTTTACGTCATGCCACTGTTTACTGATATCTCAGCCTTGCTCTTCATTGTTAATCTGCCAGTTTGTTAGAAAAGCTGCCAAGCACAGTGTCTGAGTCAACTTCTCGTATACTACTTGACGTAAACTGGAAAAATCACTATGAACTCTAATGACATAAAGTAATGGAAAAGAGAATCACAAACACATGACAGGGGGTGTGTGATGATGAGTCCCTCAATTTATGTATCTTTCTTGGACATGTATCATTCCTCATTCCTATCAGTCACCTATCTGTAGGAATGTAAAGCTGTGTTTACATTGGTGGTCAATTCGCTCCAATGGTTTTATGTGCATACCATGGAGAGAGGGCCGGTCTGGCTCGTCAGTGTGATATCCCAGATGTCCATCCTTCCCCCACTGGTTGGAATGTGGTGCCTACCCATCTGTCCGAGGATTCTGCAAAGGAGAGAGAGGGAGGGCTGGCTAAGGGGGAGGTGAAGGGTGTAGCTGGGGGGGGTCACACACTGAGGTGAGAGTGAGTTTTTAGTATTCATTGTGCTGAGCATGGAAGAGAGACAGCTAGGACAAAGCTGTGTGCTCAGGTATCTTTTCTAAACTTTTATTTCCCTTTTACTTTGTTTTGTATGGTATCATCGCTCTTTTGCTTGTATGTTTATGCTTGATCATATTAATATTGTATATTTCTGTATATGCTATTAATCCATACCGACCCACTTGGGTTATTAAACATATAAAATTTATATCGCTCATTTCATTTTATCCTATGACCCGGTCTACTCACAGTGTGTGAGTGGGAGGTTAAGAAAGAAGTTTGATCGCAGGCGTGCCAGGCGGCTGGGCGAGGCGATATTCTTCACAGGGTGAGATTAAGGAAAACACATATTACGTGAAAAATTAAAATTTAAGAAAAGTAGATCCTCAGCTTTCAAGTTAAAATGTCATTGCTATACAGTTACATGTATACATCTAGTGTTTGTATGATTCTTTTTCTGTGAGTAGCATTGGATAGAGAAGAAGAAGAAGCAGAGTTAGAGGATATATAGCTTTATATTTGATTTAGCATTTTCTCAACAAAAAAAAAAAATTGTGTCCTCCATTGACTATTGAAACCACATGGATCTTGAGATTGACAAGAGCATGAGGCTAAGCGTAGCAGCACACGACCATGTTTCATACGTGAAGCTTGGTCTGTGTGTTAGCCAGATGTCCCCGCTTGAACGTTGTGCTGGGAGCAGGACTCCTAGCAGTATAGTTATCTATGATGCTAAGAGTCTCTGCCTCACATAATGTCCCATACCAATTACAGTACGGGACAGTATGTCGCTAGGAGGCAGGGACTCCTAGCATCATAGATAACTATACTGCAGAAAAAGACACCATATGCATCCTGTACACGGAAATATAAGAAAGTTATGTTTGTCAGACTATGGTAACTCCAAGAATTTTTTTTTTTTTTTTTTGTTGCAAAGTTTTGGATTTTTTTAAGGGATTAAAATATAAAAAAATTATATAAATTTGGTATCTACCAACCCATAGAATTTTCACTCTGTAAAAACAAAGCCTGTAAGAAAGTTGAGCAAATGCAGTTTTTTTTTCCAATTCCACCCCATCCAGCATCCCAGTACATTGCATGGATGATACCATTACAAAGTACAATTTACCAAAAAACTTTAAGTCGATATACGGCTCTGTGAATGGAAAAATAAAAAAAAAGTTATGGCATTTGGAAGGTGGGGAGTTAAAAACAAAAAATGCCTGCAGGGGAAAGGGTTAATTAAAGTGCAAATCTGGTTAACACACGGACCGAGTTTCACAGGTGAAACATGGTCGTGTGCTGCTACCCTTACTCTGCTATCTCCCTGTATGTCCCGCCCTTGAGCTCTCCAGGGTGCCCATAACTGTCCAGCATTAGAACCTGTTACAGCATACTGTAGGTGCCATATGCCCTAACCGATAGCTATGCATTTTAAATATACAGCCAATAGTGTATTAACCTATAAAGATATTACTATACATACATTCATTTTTACAGGAAAAGAGACTGAAAAAGGGCTTACAATCTATGAGGGAAGAGGGATAGAGACAGAAGGTGGGGGTAGAGGCTGTACATATGGCGGTGTGGTGACAGTAGTGTTATTGGAGGTTGTAGGCCTTCCTGAATAGGTGAGTCTTCAGGGCCTTCTTGAAGCTTGTGATTGTGGGGTTCAGTCTTATGTGTCTTGGTAATGAGTTCCAGAGTAAAAATAATTTGTATTCAATAGAAATATAATTAGTATCTCCATACTCTTAACAATCCCTACAATAACATTACCTCACAAAGTATAGGAATGTATTACCTAGATATTTTACTGGATACTTTCTGGTATACATTATCTTTTCTTGTAATCTATTTTCACTTTTTGGTTATATTTTTTAAAAATTTTATTTTCTGTACATGATTATGGGGACAACTATCTTGTCTGAACTGCTGCTCTGCACTATATAGCAGCAGTTCAAGGCAGGAGATGGTAGGGGTCTGAGTGGCAAGAGAAGTGCCCCAGGGAGCTGAAGGCCCGCCCCTAGTGCACCAACTGCCTCATTTGCATAACATTTCAAAGATGTCTTTCTCCAAATCTACAAAAGTAACAAATGGTATTTTTGTCACTGTAATATGCTCTGCAACATGGTGGTGACAGTTGAATATGTTTGGGAGAGGTGGTAGACTCCCTTAAAAATTGTGAGCTATATTTGCATGTTTGTCACATTGACATTATATCATTATTCTATACTGTATCTTACTTTTTGAAGGTCATACTGTAGGTACAGTACTTTCACCCTTTTCCTTCCTTATCAACCAAATAGTTTCCGTAATTACTAATCTCTAATTGATTGTTTCCTCGGCCCGTCCATTCTTTGTCTATTGCTTCAGCTTTGTGGTGTATGAATTAACAATTATACTTTACAGATTTGTGTCACACTAGTCCTACAATACTGTACCCGGCATATCCAGTGTTGCACAAAGTCAATGACTATGCTTTTGAGCATGTGATGAAATGTGAAATCTTTTTGCCAAGGGTTTAACATTTCACTAAAACATTTTTCCTCCTGTAACCTCTTTTTGACTCTTCAAACTGCTGTTTATTTTTCCCCAAGTGATAAATGGTTGTTTCACACACAATGGGGGTGATTTATTAAGGCCACCATTTTATATATGCAGGTCTTAATCTTTTACCATCTGGCATCAGATGTGCCAAAATGAATAGGCGACACATGTTAATAATCCTGGCGCATCTCATGAGTGTTTGCCATAAACTGAAACATACACCGGTTATGAGCTGGCATAGATTTCAGCTGTACTTTGTGCCATATATAATTCACAGTTCTGCTGTCCCCTCTCTGCTTTGTCCACCCACCATTTGCAATAATGGTGTGAGCACCGGGAAAAAGAGTGAAAAGCCACATTTTTATGCATACACTACATGCACCAAGAACACAACTTTTTACTGCTAGAAAACTGGAATATCTGCTTCAAAGACACTGTGCTTCTTCCTGCCATTTAAGTTCCTAAAACTGCTTTTCCAGATATGACCTATAGTGAAATCTAAAATTCATTACAAACAATGCATTTTTGTTTCTGGTATTTTTGTGGCTTTTTTTTTTTAATAAATATTTTTTTTTCCAAATGCAACATGCTTTAGGTAGAGTATGGTTTATCACACATGTTTTTTCCATATAAGACATGAATAAAGCCAAAAAACACATATTATAAATGTAATAATATGTTAAGAACACAGTCGAATTGGCATATCTATATACAGCTGCAGCTCTTCCCAGTTCTGATGATGATATCACTAGAAATAAAACAGGTAAAACTGCAACGGAAATATTATCTTTCATTTGACATGAAAAGCGCTTCTTACGTTGTATAATGGCTGAGATATAACTGTTTAATTTCCCCCCACTCAGTTTTCCTGATTTATTAGAGCCTGCACATCTGTACTCCAGCAAGAGAGAGAAACGAGGCTCAGAATACATAGAAGATAGAGAATGGGTTTCAGTGCAGTATTTCATGGAAAGAAGCCAAAATCTGTTAATAAAATATATTACAATATCTATTATTGTCATACATTCTGCCAGAAAATCAAAAGCTTTTCAAAATTTTAAGTACACATTCTGCAGCTCAGTCCCATTCATTTTAATGGGATGGAGATGTGGCATTGCTATCTGAAAAACAGACACGATGTCATTTGCTGAGAAGAAGAAAGCAGCCATCTTTTTCGAATTCTTGCACAATCCCTTTAAGGTTTAACTAGTTTTGTTTAAAAGTATCCTCCTATTTATTGCATGTAGTTCAATGCAGACATATTTTAGACAGTTTATCTAATAATTCCATACTGCCATGCCTCCACTAAATGCCAGGATAATAATGCCATCAGCAGTCAACATAAGAACACCATACATTGCACAAAGAATGTGCAGTATTCCTAAATAGTCTACATAATACTGCCATGTGTTTGCCATATATATATATATATATATATATATATATATATATATATATATATATATACACACACTTATATAATAATTCAATTCTAATTGAATATACTAATTCAGTTCCCAAATTCTCACATAAAACCACCATACACCACAAAATACACTGGGAGATTTCAGTTTGCTCCTGGGATTCCTGTATTCTATGGCCTCCTAGGAAACAGTGAACCTATGTAACCTTTCAGATAAGTGGTATAAGATAAGCAGCTTTGAAAAAAAAGATTCTGCGTTACAAATGGGGGTTGTTTTCTCATTGATGTAGTCCTAAAGATGTAGTCCTTAGTCATATAGATCAGGGGTCAGCAACATTCAACGCTCCAGCTTTTACAACTCCCAGCATGCATACTTACTCTGCTGTTCTTGGAACTCCCATAGAAATGAATGTAGCATATTGGGAGTTGTAGTTTGCCAGCAGCTGGAGTGCCGAAGGTTGCTGACCCTTGCTATAGAAGATCTAGTACTCTGGTGTTCCATTCCAAAAATATTTCTAGGAATGAAGAAACGTGTAAACCTGATTTTATTTCCATGTTTTTTTGAAAAGCTACTCATCTCATGACACACATATCTGGACATGTCTGGCCATAAAGAAAGGTAAGGAAAGTCAGATCTGTGAATATATTCTGCTACATAAACTTCTACACAGCAATGAGTCTCTATACAATGGGTTACGGAAATGGTGTTAGCGCAGTAAAACATTGACAATGTAACATTAAACTACTATGTGATTCAATATGCCTTCTCATTAGTACGTCTATATAAAATCCCAATAATTTGTTTGCTCGGGCCTTTGCTAGTTTTCTGGGCTGCACCGGAATGTGAAATGACGCTTATAGACTATGTTAGTCATAAGATGAAAACATGCAAAGCTGGGAAGAGTAAACAAATGACAAACACAAAAGATCTGATTTCTAAGGGATTAACCCACTGTGTGGTCACTCCCAGCCCTCTGTTTGTGGTGCAATGTTAACTCTACAGATGATGCCAAGAAAGTAGCATGGAAATTCTCACACTGAACTTATAATGTACATCAATTACTATTTACTTCCTAAGCTGTGAAATAGTACTATGTATGGAAGATATATTGAAAAGGATCCTCTTCCGACATGTCTGTTTTAGTAAATACTTGCATTCCCCATAAAATAACTATTCTGGAGTATTTTGTCTTGTGCTGTTCTTCTATTATTTCTCCTAGAACTTTATAAATAAATTGATAAGTTGGTATAACCATTCCCCTTCCAATTTCATGGCCATATCACATTAGCACATAATATATAGGAAATTTTGTTTTAGATCTTATTAGAGGAAAGTGGCATTTAGCTCACCTTCCAGAAATCTGTATTTTCTCTCTATCGACAAGCATGCTCGCTGTAAATATTCATGAACCTCTTAGTCTACAGCTTAACCTAGTAAATCTAAAAGACAAGGAGAATAGGACTCTAACATGGACCCCACTTTTAGCACTGTACTGTGGTATCCTTTATTGTTGCTAATGGATGGGTTATCATCATGCCGTCCACCTGCCCTTTGGTTTACCTCTGGCCTCTGCTCATAAACATTATACCCATAAACAATCCGTGTCTGAAGAAGGTTGCATTGTGACAACCGAAACATCACTTTATTATGTATTTGGAATGTCTACCTCAATAAATTTACACTTTTTCTTCAAATTTGCAGAGTACCGGGTTTCTCTACAATATTGAATGGGCTATCGTTGGGTTACTGTTGACCTCAGTAACCATCTGGTTATCTTTCTTGTTATATTGCTATGTGCTATAGATGTCATATTATGTGAAATATACCATGCTACATGTGTTTAATGCCACCAGCAAAGTACTGTTACAAGTTAGTAATATGACCTTATAATAAGTTATGTCAATTTAAAGGGAGTCGGTCACCAAAATCCAACATATCAGCCCAATCCCGCAAATAGCTAGGTTAGGGTTACCCTAATGAAACAGTGTTTTCCCCTTGTGAATTGGTGTCTCCTTTGCTGAGATATCACTGTTTTTGTCAATAGAGAATGGGGACATTGCCGCTTACCTCTTTGAAGAAACAGAAACGTCACCATTGCCTGTTACATTTGCATATTAACAAAACCAGCGAGATCTTTGTACCGATTCACAATGGGAAAATACACTGTTTCATTCAGGTGGCCCTAACCCATCTATCTGTAGGGCTGGGTTGATATGCTGCATTCTTGTGTCAGGAGGAGTATGTTCTCATATGTATATTTTATCAATCTGAGGTTATATATTGCAACAAAATAAGACCGTCATGCAACTGATGGATGATAGGTCACATGTATGTGTGTGAGTGTGCCATAATGTCAGAGATGGTAGATCTTGAAGAGTCTGCAATGTCCAAGGTCTTTGGCAAGGATTTTGTGTTGTGTCCTTAAAGTAACAAATGCACTCAGTTTAATGGAAAGTTGTTTGGGTCATGAGTTTGTGTGTGGTAAGTATAGGGTGCATCCTCCTGCCCCCTTCAGTGTTTCAGAGGGAATAAAAGGAGAGACATTTCTGCCACTAGGGGTCAGACTAACAGACAGTGCAGATAGGCATCGGAAGAGCTTGTGCTAAGGGAAGAAACAGCTAACTGCACCCCTAGATACCAAGCAAATGGGTTGGGTAGGAGTATATGAAGGAATAAAAAAGATGCATCTTGAGCTGCAATAGGTAGACCATCGCAGTTGGTGGGGACAAGCCCCTCTATCACTGCACAGAATAAAGTATATCCACCAGTTAGTCAAAGTGTAACCTCCTATGAGGGGTGAAGTGTAGCCCTATTCAGCACCAATATCTCCCCACTGTCAGAAGAAGTTTATGGAAGAGTACTGTCAAGGTGGCATTCCTCACAGCCCAGCAATGACTCTGAGGTGTAAGGCCCATCCTTCTGACAGTGGGGAGTTATCAGTGCCGACATTAATGGCACCAATATCTCCAGTAGCGGAATTCCATAAAGGGAATTCAGTGCACTGTCGTCTTTATAGCAGAATATAATACTGCACATCAATGAGGATGTGAAAGGTCCTCTTTAAGCCAACCTGTTGCCTAATATTACATATGCTAGTTGCTTCATTAGAAGACTTTGTAACTTCTTTGGGATCAAAGGTCTTCATGTCTACTGTATGTCCACCACCCTTAAGTAGCAAATCACTTTACCACCAAGGGCCAAGAGGATCGTCATCCCAGCCAGCCAATCCCTTTACATACATCTCCAGTACATACTGGCTCATTTTTGCTCTTCTTATACGAATAGGGTACTGGCCCAACTTTCGGTCCAATGACCCAACCTGACAGCATCATCATTATCAAGATCAGTGGGGATCCAGAAGGTCAGCCTCACACCGATTATAAAGTAATGGAATACAATATCCTAGGGTTTGGCTATTTGGACTTCACAAGAAATTGAAATATTTGTAAAACATAATATGTGTGTCTCTGTAATCTGTAAATAAGCCAGCATTATTACATGTGTAATCTAAAGCCACAATGACTCAGATTAAGTTCCATTTCCTGCATTGAAGTATGAACTCAGTTACCTTGACCATTTTTACCTCTTACATTAGATACAGGTCCATGACTAGATGAAAACCAGGCTCTCTTTTATTGTTTAGCCTCTTATGGCTGTATTATCAAACCCATTTGCAATTGTCGTATGGTATGCCCTATTGTGAAAGAGTGGTAAGGGTGGCAGCAATGATTAAGTTAAGATCAGTGGCGTAGCTAGCGGGGAGGCAGAGGGGGGAAACTGCCCCGGGCCCACTGACTCTGTGGGGCCCACCCTATTATACATGCTTTACTATTTACTAGATCGATGTCTGCAGACACCGATCTAGTTAAAATGAATCCTTCAAATAACTGTCTTGTAAACCGCAAGCCACTTCAGGGGGCTATATTATATATTTTATAATTGTGGTAGCAGCAGGATGGGTGTGCAGTTAAGGACAATCTGGGTCAGGTGCCTGGAAAAGTAAGGAGCCAAAGATGTCTGCTGTAAACAGAGATTGAAAGAAGTGGTCATGGCGGTCCAGATGGAAGAGAGTCAGAGCGATTAGTCAGAGTCACTAAATGTTACTGTACTGTATTCACCTAAATGGTCTGTAGAGCCCTGTGTAGAGCCGATATATACCACGATACGGTCACTGTATAGTGATAATATTGGTATACCTAAGTTGGGGGCCAACTTGGTCATGTTCGCCCACCCTGTGCTGAACCACTAGCTATGCCTTAGGTTAGGATTAAATGATGAATTTCCTGAATTTTCTGGAATAACAGAAGAAGTAATGGCTTTTACAAGCACTCTGAAAAGTATGCCTTTTTAGGGACTACCAAAGGCTAAAGATTTGGTACTTCTTTTTTTAACATCAGTTTATTATGCCAATGAAGAGGTACAGACCAAGATGGACAAGGCCGGAGGAGATATTTGGCTGAATGGTGTTATGTAGCGATAATGGCAGGGCAGTATGTAAAAGCATGAGCAAAACAGGAGGTGATGTCCCTGTGTCATAGCGTTGGTAGCGGTGGTGGCAGAACAGTATGGGACAGGATGGACAAGGCAGGAGATGGTGTTCTGCCTGTGGTAGTGCTGGTAGCAGTAGTGACCATGGCGGTAGAACAGCATGGAACAGGGCAGACTAGGCAGGAAATGATGTAGGGGGAGAGGCATTACAGCATGAAACATAATGGACAGGCAGTGACATCATTGTGTCAGTGATAAATAGCCAGAGCCCTGCACAATTTCAACTGTGGCAGATTTCATTAGTGGCATCAGCTAAATCCATGAACTATTCCGTTTCAGAATTCTCTCACTAAAACATAACTTTTACTAATTCTCTAAATTAACATTCTAACTATTTCAATCTACAGTAGTATCTTATGCATACAACTGTATTCCCCCTTTCAGAGTGATATATACATAGCTGGAACACATTCCTGCCTATATTTCTATATACAGACACAACTGCAGTTCGTGTACCCAAAAACATTATGGAAACATCCCACATAGCAAATGTATTAGAACAATTTTATTAATGTAAAATGCATATATTAAAGATAAATATTATATACAGATATAATTACAATGAGCGTTTACACACAAATACACTGAAAGACACAGTGTTTATGATAACAAACACTCTCCCCTTAAAAAGTAATGGAATAGGGCCCACAAAAATCACCAACTGGATAGGATGCTGCAAAATTTAAGACCAAAGGTTGTATGATAAATATCACAAAGTGATCCAAATCATGTGTTATATCTGTGAACAATCTACAATTCCCATGATGCATCTCCCTGCTTTCCCCTCCATTGAAATCACAGATAATAAATCACTCCCACATCTGAGGTCACATGTTCTGTGATGTTTAATTCAAGCTCACTCCCCCCCCCCCTTCCTCCTGGGAGCAGCAAACACAGGGAGGGAGAGCAGGCAGATGAATCATGGGAAATGTAATAGTACGTCGGATGTCGGATATTTAAATATGGGGCCGCTCAGGAGCTGAGTGGCCGCCATAGCTGTCGGGTCTCTGCTGTATTATGCAGCAGAGACCCAGCGCTAATGCTCGTGACCAGTGCCATTAACCGAGGCGCCATTCTGCCAGTCCGTGCTGATATTTTGCAATACATTAGCATTGTAATGCATTGTGTTAGTGATCAGACCCCCTGGGGATCAAGACCCCTAGGAGGTCTAATAAGTTCAAGAAAAAATATTAAAAAAAGTAAAAAAAAAAAATAAAAATTATAAATATATAAAATTAAAGATTCAAATCACCCCCTTTCCTTAGAACACTGAGAAATACTGAGAAACACATACACATTAGGTATCCCTATGTTCAAAAACGCCCGGTCTAGAAATGTATAAAAATATTTTTCCCGTACGGTGAACGTCATAGCAGGAAAAAAAAAAATCAAGAGTGCCAAACAGCCGTTTTTTTGCTGTTTTGCCTCTGTTAAAATTTGAATAAAAAGTGATCAAAGCAATAGCAATTCCCCAAATTGGTATAACTAAAAAGTACACCTGGCCCTGCAAAAAAAGACACCCTATGCATCCCAGTACATGGAAGTATAAAATAATTACGTGTGTCAGAATATGGCGACTTTAAGAAAAAAATTTGTGGCCAAAGTTTTAGATCTTTGTTTAGGGGTTAAAATGTAAATAAAAGTATATACATTTGGTATCCCCGGAATTGTACCAAAACATAAAATTCAAGTGACTTCATTTTGGCTCAGAGTGAAAGCTGTAAAAACAAAGCCTGTAAGAAAGTCGCACAAATGCACTTTTTCTTGAATTCCACCCAATTCAGAATTTTTTTCCAGCTTCCCAGTACATTGTACAGAATAATAAATGGTAACATTATGAAGAAGAATTTGTCCCGCAAACAGTAAGCCCTAATATGGCTCTTTGAACAGAAAAATAAAAAAGTTACGGGGTTTGGGAGGCGGGAAGTAAAAAACAAAAATCGAAAATCAACAAATGTCACCGGTGGGAGGGGGTTAAATGGGTCTACCAATTCCTCAAATGATGTTTCCTTCCAGTATTCTGGGTGTGGTACAGCATTTAAGCTACAGGTATAATAAGGCCAATCATCAATATTACCGTAATTACTCCACCGGCTTAGGCACGGTACATATACAATGCAAACATGTCATTTATCCAAAACAAGGAACAAGGATCTTTAACAACCATTTGTTGCACTCATGACCTTTTCCTACCAAAAGACAATCACTTTTTAATTCTCTTACAAAGGACCCAACCTGAATATAACTTCCCTGAAGGGACAGAATATTATGGAAGAAAAGTTCTTACCATTTTGCAGCGCTGCTATTCTGTCCGTTCAGATGTGCAAATCATCTCTTGATAGAACTTGGGCTTAGCGGGTTAACGGGTTGGATCCTTGATCTCAGCAGTGCCTCCAACGGTTATCGAAATCCAAATAGGGTTAATGCTGATTGTCAAGTGGTGCCAAATTATTTGTATACATACAGTATCTTGTGAGCTCGCGGGGGAAAAACTAGCCTGACATACAGCAGTTGGTGTTATCAAAAGCAAGTTTGAGTTTATTAAAAACATAACATAAGATTTTATACAGGAAAGTATTTACTTACTGTATTTAATCCCATAGTAACCCCAAGTAAATTCAGTATTCTACAACTTCTACACACTTCAGAATTACAAACAATTCAATTCAGCGCTGAAACACAGGAAATTGTCCTCTATTTTTTCCTAAAAGCATTGTTACATGACAGTCTGTGCTACATCTCCTTTTGATTACTACAACGTACACATGCATGTTCACAAATTTGGAAATTTGGGGCACCTTTTCTAAGTCTTCATGACAGTCTTCCTACAATGAGGGACAGTCCTGATTTACTGGGTCATGGTTCATAACAAATGAACACAAAATGCAACAGATTTTACTGTCTACATCTAAGGCAGGTCCGTACGGTGAGGGTATTTAAACAAAAGATGGCACCAAAGTGCTAGAGCTACGCCCTTCCTCCTGCATACCATAACAAACCAAATTATAAACCTTATAATTAGCTAGATAATACATAAACACATAGAGACATAAACACAGCAATAATATTCAGAATATTCTCTGTAATATTCCCATAAAATATCTATCGAATCCCTTTGTGTCTTGAATTCTTGCACTAGGGACTAGACACTAGAATAAAGATCCTCAAACCCCGGTGCGGGTTGCTCTGGTGACGGAGAGTGAGAGGGCCCTTCTCTCTCCGTGTCCGGCTATACCCACGCTGTGGAGATCCAGAATCTTTCACTGTCACCTTTTTGCTCTTTTAGTGGATACGTTATTCACATAAAATAGTACAAGACATAGCTTCATATGTTTGAATATTTTCCTATACACATTGTCATACTTTACTTTTCCATTTAACCATAGGTTAACCCCTTTTACCGAAACATTTTCCCTTTGAGCACAAACAGATATCATATATAGGCTGCGGACCCTGGTGGCCCAAAGCCAAGTTTCGCTTTGTAATAATTGACTCTTCTGCGATTTCCTGTGTGTCCGGAACGTGCTGGTCCATCAGACACACCATCCTTGAAGGCTGAATGTTTTGGTTATTCTCTGCAGAATGTCTGCAGAGCACTACAAACAGAATACAGGAATATACAGTAATTCAAGCAGATAGTAGTTAATACTGACACCAAAATTACATATTACTATTTTTGTGCCATTTTCAGATATTTTTCATGACAAACCCCACCTTTTTTCATTACCACAGGCGTTCAGAACCCCTGAGCTGTACTTCAGGTTACCTTAACGGCAAACTGCCATACTTTAAAATTTTCTTCACTGGATTCCAACCAAAGTTGATCCCCTGTGGAACATCACAACATCCTACTTTCTTCTTTTAGGGGACATTTCCTGAAAGCGGATTTAATCTTACAAAAAGCATAAAAGTTGAATACTGGCATTGATACAAACAGAATGAATATTACAATTACAGGTTGAAATATATAAGGTATAATCCTCTAAATATCATACCAATGGTGTACAGTGAGGTCTTCTATAGCTGAACTTGTCACCTGCTATTACAGCAGACAGTTCTACGTTTTTTTTTTTTTTTTTTAGAGCGGCTTTACAATGAATTATTTATCTTTGCACTATATCAGATTCTTAGAGTATTTTGTTAAGGTAAGTAATATTTCACACAAATCTGGGACGATTGTATCATAACGTCTTTCCATATAAAATGGATTATATTAAACACTAATCCTGAGAAGGGTGAAGTCCCCCTTCAAACCTGATTCTCTGAGAGAGGTAGGGGTGATTCATTATTTCCTGAGTTGCCCCCTTTGAACTTCCTTTTTGGAGCTCTACACTGCCTATTTACATGTCCTGGTTTCCCACAATTGAAGCAGTAGATCACCTTTCGATTATCTATCCCGTAACAGGGCTTAATGCCAGCCATTGCAGGTTTGCAGGGTCTACTTTCCAATTCTATCTCATGAGCTAATTTACACAAAGTGGCTTGGTCCGTTGTCCTCCATTCTGGCCTGGATTTTTGTATTGCATCTCTCAACTGCCTTCCAAGCCCTTTCATGAAAGCAGAGGTTAACAACCTCAAATGCATCTTATTTTCTCCTTCATACCCCATATCTTTCCAAGAAGTGTACACTCTGTTGTAGAATTTTCCTGCACATTCCCCTCTGTCCTGTGTCAGGTCTGTCAACTTGATAGATAATTCACTTTGTCTGTTTTTCCATCATCCATTTCTGCAATTGAGCAACATAGTCTTGTCTTGAAACTTTATTTGCCAAATAATATTTCATTAACATAGCATCACATTTTGGGGCTAAATCACATAACATGGTACTAGTCATGTCACTCATTTTAGTTTCAACCAACTGGTTCATGTCATTCTATGAGGCCCCATATCTTGTCTGTATTTGAGATGAAGGGCATGGGTCTAGTTTTTGGGTCTGGCAAGGTTTTGAGCAACCACATCATGTCAGTCGGGGACCATTTGTACATCTGATATTGTCTCACAAGAGGCTGAGCCATTTTATGCAAAGAGTTAGCAATGCCTGTAACCACATGTTTCATATACTCACTCTCCCTACTCATTCTATCAATTATTTCAGGTGATCTGGCTGACTCTTTAATCTCTCTGTTGTTATCCATATTAGTCAGTCCACCTTCCAGTAAAGCATACTGGGGAAAATCATCAGAAAAACTAGATGACACATGTGTCTTTACCCTTTCTTTTTGAGGAGTTTTCATTTCAGTCTCTTGTAGAGGGACACCAGAGGGTATTTTGGGAGAGTCAGAGAAATCAACCGTAGTCCAGTCCGTCTTGGTGAGCTGTCTGGACTATTCGCCTCATGTCTGTCACAATCATCACAATTGGGAACTTCTGTCCCTATAATTTTCCCGTCTTTATGAGTTCCAGACTTTGATTTAGTAACTGTCACTGTGGCAACTACACCTGAGGCTGTTTCCTGAGAAGTCACAAAAGGATGATTGAGTGAATTTCCCGTCTGTGACAGGATGATCGAATTTATACGATTATCCCTTCAACTGGGATTCTGATTCTGCTGTCCACACACCAGACACACCCAACCTCCTGGATTACTTACTGAGGATGGTACATCAATATCTACTTCCGATTCTTTGAATACTTTAGACCACATCCTGGCTTGCCCATTCAAGCCACTGTCTTCCAACCACCCCTTATATTGCTTCTCTTTTAGGAGCTTATGCATACTCTTAATGGCTTTCTTCCCCTGCCTCTGCTTCGCAGGAGTCAAGCCAGCCGACTTGAGCTGACTACTGGAGGAACCTCACATCTTTGCCGCTCAAATATATATATTTTTTTTTTACAGAGAATTTTCCCAGCAAAGACTAAACCTGGGCTGGAGAACCTTAGATTACCTAATTATCGTCCAGCCCCCCCCCCCCCCAAATGGGTTCCTTCCACTCCTTACTCAGCTCAATACCACAAGATGCAAAGCAAAATCAATTTCAACAATTCTTCCTCAATATCTAAGGGTGTTTTCGCAAAAATAAAACCTTCTTCTGGTTTTTTTTGGGGTATATGGTCTCTCCTGTTTACCATTCCTCAAATGATGTTTCCTTCCAGTATTCTGGGTGTGGTACAGCATTTAAGCTACAGGTATAATAAGGCCAATCATCAATATTAATTACTCCACCGGCTTAGGCACGGTACATATATAATGCAAACATATCATTTATCCAAAACAAGGAACAAGGATCTTTAACAACCATTTGTTGCACTCATGACCTTTTCCTACCAAAAGAAACCACCTGACAATCACTTTTTAATTCTCTTACAAAGGACCCAACCTGAATATAACTTCCCTGAAGGGACAGAATATTATGGAAGAAAAGTTCTTACCATTTTGCAGCGCTGCTATTCTGTCCGTTCAGATATGCAAATCATCTCTTGATAGACTTCGGGCTTAGTGGGTTAATGGGTCAGATCCTTGATCTCAGCAGTGCCTCAAATGGTTATCGAAACCCAAACCGGGTTAATGCTGATTGTCAAGTGGTGCCAAATTATTTGTAATCCATATATATATATATATATATATATATATATATATATATATGTGAGCTCGCGGGGTTAAAACTAGCCTGACACACACAGTTGGTGGTATCAAAAGCAAGATTGTGTTTCTTAAAAACATAACATACGATTTTATAAAGGAAAGTAAATGGTCGAGTCAATTATAACAGAGCATGTGCAGAAACCGGTGATCATGATTGATCATTGGCGGGAGGAGTGTCTTGCCATACCCCTTGCTCATCTCCATAATCAAAGCATATTAGTCCTAAGAGCTGCGTATTGCACGATTTGCTGAGTCCCATAGTTCCACATTGGGAGAAGCTGATTCTAAGCAGCACAGCTACGCGTGGGCTGCTTGCATAAGCAGTGTTAATCTTGTTCCAAGCTGAAGGACGGAGCTTCAGAAAGTTATAGACAAACAATTTCTTTTTCTCCTGGTCAGACATGTTGACCTAGGTCGTTTGACCTTGTTTTCAGTACATCCTTATCAAGATTTGTAGGCTTCTTCTGCTAAATGCATTTCATTTCTATGATTTTGAGAAAAGCAAGCTAGAAATTAAAGAGACATGGCATTTCCATAACAGTACAAAAAGAGCACTGAATTGTCTGATCTTGGTCTTCTTGGACAGTACACAGTATTGAATCTGACTCTGAGAAAGGTGAATTTGTGATTTATTGATGAAACTGTTGCAGAGTCATACACAGCCTGTTTGTGTTGCAGTGCTGGCTGGTTTACTCTGTACAGAGTCTGTGACAAACTCAGATAGAGATATTCAGTCTTCTATCCTATCTCTCTCTCAGTTTAATAATTAAATCTGAGTCGTCTTCTTTTGTCCTAAGTACAATAATCCTGAGAACACCCACACTGTATTATCTTTGCTTTCCTTCCTATCTCTCTCAAAATGACTAAGATCCTGTCTCTCCGATAATGGATAACTTCATTTTCTGCCTATGCTTTTTATACTGCCTATGAGTCATTAGTGACCTTACACCTATTAGTCCCTCCTGATTGGCTGTCTCCTATCATGAGGGCTGTTTGCAAGGAATTTTGGGTGAGCCCGTCTGATCTTTGGGGTCAAGTGATGCTCCTCTGCTTTCTTCATGCAAAATTCGGAATAAATTTGGTGAGTTCTGATCTGGTTCTTCCATTATCCATTCCTGATTTTTGTCTTTATTTCTATCTGTGTATTGCCTTGACCATCTTATCTAGCTTGTATCTTGATTTTAAAGACGTAAGCACCATAGTGACAGAATAGAAGAAGACCTAATTTCAATCCTTGCTATGGGCTCTTCACATCTGTATATACATCTTTTCTTGATTCACATTTTTGCAGTGCTGATAATTTTGCAGTAATGTTTCTTTAAAATCCTTAGGACATACAATAATGTGTTGTTACTATGGGGATGTAGAATGTCTCTTGAGGCAACCCCTGGATTAAATGAGGAGTTTACCCAAGGCGGCAGTAAAGAAAAAGAATCTGCCAAGCCAACCCAAAATATAAATATAAGTCCCCATTGATACAGCAAGATCTATAAAATTCATTGTGAAGTTTATCGTCCTAAACTTGAGCTCTGCTCCTTTTCTGTATGCTCATATGATAAAAGAGTTTATAGGGAAATAAGATAAGGTTAACAAGATAAGGCACATAGTTACAGTTTTTACTTTTTACTAATATTTTCTTTTGCAAGTTCTTTAATGTTTCTTAGAAACTTGTAACTATTACTGTACATCTACAAGCCAATAAAGGCGACTTAAAGGGGTTCCCACACTCTTGACATTCATCCCGTATCATCAGAGACATGGAGAGTGTTCGGAGAAGATGAACCACATTAATACATGAAATGGAAGATCTCACTTATGAAGACAATTTATAAAAAATACATTTATATAGTGTAGAGAAGAAAAGGCGGGGGAGTATATAGTATCTTTATATACAGTAAATATGTAAATGGTCCTGATAAAACTCAATAAGTAAATAAAAGAATAAAATCAGATAAATTATTTATTCCGCAAACCAAACACAGAACGCAGGGTCACTGCCTACAGATAAAGAAAGCACAATTTTATCACAAAATTCAGGAGCATTACTTTACTGTCTGACCTGTAAAATTATGGAATATGCCCCGCAGAAATTGCTATTAGTGGAAAGTGTGGTGAGCTTTAAGAAAGTGCTAGATATCTACCTTGTAAACCACAATATACAGGGCTGCTGGCTATGTTACCAATAAGGTGCATAGTTTCCACATGACTGCCACTCTTGGCTGCCCCGGCCTGGTAGTATATATATTATATTATATTGTTATGTGTAGGGGGTATATGGGAGCATTATAATGTGGGGGGCATAAAGGGGACAGTATATTGTGTGTGGGGTCATGAAAGGGCATTAAATTGTCGCATAAAGGGGGCACTGCATAGAAACAGGGGTTATGGCCTATAACCAGGGAGCAAGGCATGCTAAAAAAAAATATTTTCTCTCTAAAATAATTTTCCAAAGTTGCCAAGTACGCCCATCTTTGATGCTCCCTAACCACTCTTATCAGCAGCTGCTGAGGCTTAGAGGGGACATTGGCTACTGCTATTAATGTAGAATGTCGATCCAGGGGCCTGTCCAGTTGCTAGAAGGGGTCAGAAAGGAGTTTTTTTCAACCAACAAAAAATGGGAAATACAAATATATAAAAAATATATTTTTTATTGAAAAATAATCATATAATAGTACAAAGGATATATGTAGGGAAAAACATACAGCAAAAAGTCACTAAAAAATAGTGACACAGATACCTAGCCCTCATTCCCTGTGATATGCCTCAATAAACATACCCACAATGTAACATAAGGTACAAACAGCATAAACCAGCAAAATACAGATGGCTACTGTCACAAACTGAGGATGTGATATCATGCAATGTAAAAACTAGCAAAGGACCACTGCCTAATAGTAATCAAATACAGGAAAAAACACACATACCCAGATACATGATGTAGTATATGTAAGGAGTATGGAGACAAAAGCACACCACAGGGGGAGACTAGTTCTGAATGCCCGACGCACGTTTTGCCTGGGGAGTGACTTTGTCAGTTATTTTTGAGGATACATTTTTGGTTAATGGTTAATTGGGTCTGTACCATTAACAGAGTGATTTTTGCCTTCCTTTGCATTAACTTGGGTTTATAGGTATGAAAAAGTTGGACAAGAAAAAGATCCACAGAAAAGCCTACACGTTTCAGGGCGTATAGCCCCTTACTTTTTTAATCCATTATGAATTAAAAGTTATATTTTATTTAAATAATTACAACTCTTGGATGCTGGAACTGTTTTTATTTTTCATTTTCAATACATCTTGCTCTGAAGAAGTCCAGTGAGCGTTCCCTGGCATTCTTTGACGTTTCTTGTATGGAATTCATCTGTATATGGACATGGTGAGCTGAAGATTCAAACCTTTTTTTGCATGAAACAGTTGGACTTGGTGGAGCTCAGTTTTTCAACCCACTAACTGTAATTAAATGTTTACTTTATCATTCATGCAGCCCTACACATCCTATGTAAACTAGTACGCACAGCAGAAATTTTTCAGCATATTAGGGTTGACATATGTCTCATTTTTTGGCACACTTTTGCCCTATGCTGAGTAAGTAGTTAATGCTCAATGTAATAGTGCAGTGAACTAATGGAGCAGTTTGCAGACTTCAATTCCAGTAGATTAACCTCTTAAATACTGTGATTGGTACTGATCATGGCATCTAAGTGGTTGGAAACAGTGGCTCACTTTCTCACTCCTAGTTTCCACCCCAGGAAAATGGGATGCCGAGGGTTTGCCATGGTAGCCAGATACCTAACAATGGCCTCAAGGTTGCCTGTATGGACATCTATAAGGCACAGTCATATCATCATAGCAACTACTCATAAGTACTATATACTGAAATACAGAAGTGGTTATCCCACATATAGTGAATGCTGTAAACACGCACACAAACACACACACACACACATACACACACAACCATGATTTTGGTCACCTTATCTCTCTAAATAAATGATTAAATATGCCACGTTGTGTAATACTCGTACATATCAAAACAGATAAATTTTTGTTACAATGCAGCTAAAGCTTCATGAAAAACTATAGGGAGGGTCACCATAGTAAGTATGTAATCTAGTACTATTATATATAATAACACTTTTCAATATAATTTCACAGTGAAAGTCATAAAAATTAAACTCAAAAACCAATGGCAGAATAAAAGTTTTTTTCCATACAGTCCACTTGAAAATATTAATAAAAGCTAGACAATACTTTATATGTAAGGTACCGCACAATGGTGCCATCTGAAAACACAACTTGTCACGCTTTAAACTATATATACTTTTATATGGCTATACCAATGGAGGAAAAAGCTATGTCTTTGAAAAGTGTAGTTATGCTATCTATCCTATATGCGTCTATGGGTAGATATGCTATCTATCCTATATGTTTTGTGACAATTTGGGGGGATTAGTCTCAAATGGCGGCAGACTCCTGGTCCCGACAGCAGTGGTTCGTGGTACTGGGCGCTGGAGAGACAGCGTTCAGACGGTGCCAATTTAAAACAAAAATGGCTTTTTATTCAGCTTAAGTGCAACATAACAAAACAAAAACCTAGGCCACGCATAGGCCCTAATTCACTGCTTGACCCCTATCTATCCTAGGGGCAGTGGCGTAACTAGGAATGGCTGGGCCCCAAGGTGAACATTTGACATGCCCCCCCCCCCGAACCGGTTACGGGTCCCCAAACAGTAAAATATGCTCAGCAGAGGCCCCAGATAGTATTATATGCTCAACAGTGGCCCCCACACAGCATTATATGCTCCAAAGTGGCCCCCATACAGCATTATATGCTCTACATTTCTCCCCCCACACACAGTATAATATGCTACCCCCAGTGGCCCCACACAGTATAATATGCTCCACACAGCGGTCCCCACCCAGTATTATATACCCCCCATAGTGGGCCCCACCCAGTATTATATCCTCCCTACAGTGGCCCCCACACAGTATTATATGCTCCCCACAGTGGTCCCCTCCCAGTATTATATGCCCCCCGCAGTGGCCCCCACGCAGTAGTATATGCTCTACAGTGGCCCCACCTAGTATTATATGCTCTACAGTGGCTCCCACCCAGTGTTATTTGCTCTACAGTGGCCCCCACCCAGTATTATATGCTCTAGAGTGGCTCCCACCCAGTATTATATGCTCTACAGTGGCCCCCACCCAGTATTATATGCTCTACAGTGGCCCACACACAGTGTTATAAGCTCCCAACAGCCCCCCTCCACTTTGGTGCTTTTATTATACTCTAGGGTCTCCTCAGACCCCAGAGTATAATAATCGGAGGCCCAGGGAAGGTGATTAAAAACAATAAACATTCATACTCACCTTGCCTTACCTTTCCTTGTCATCCTCGCTCCATCCTGCCGTCTTCAGCGTCTTCAGGACCTCTTCCGACGTAGCTGCCGAGGCCTGTGATTGGGCCTCAGCGGTCACATGGGGGCACACTGACGTCATTACGTGGCTGCGCCCCATGTGACCGCTGGGGCCTAATCACAGGCCTCAGTCATGACGGAGGAGCGCCGGAGAGAACGCTGCGCCCAGGAGTGGTGAGAATATGTGTTTATTATTTTCAGTCACTTCCCCTGGGCTGCCATCTATTGGAAAGGGGCCTGCAATATGCCAGGGCCCCTTTCCAATAACAGTATGTATAGCGGTCGGGGAACCAGGCTTTCCCCGACCGCTATCATAATGGTCCGGGGCCCGGCCATCTCCAGCTGGCCACGGGCTCCGTAACCTGCCGGGTCCGTTCGCGGTCACACCCCCTGCAACCACAATCGTTACTGGTTTGTGGGTTTCGCGGTAGCATCTGCCACAGGGCTCCGGGGCCCCTAATGTCCCGGGCCCTGTGGCAGCCGCTACCGCTGCTACCCCGATAGTTACGCCCCTGCCTAGGGGCAACAAGCACCCTGACTTATGCTCCGCTTGAGCCAAAAAGTCCTCTGTGGACCTCAGCCCTCCTGGGACAGACTGCCTCTCTGTCCTTGGCTGGTTCCACAGTTTCCTGCTTCCTGCAGGATTCAACAGCGGCTCTGCCGCTGTAACTACTCCCTTGGAGTTACGCCCCACCCATAGGTGTGGCTGAGGGCCTTTTCAGGCCTGGGTCGCTCAATAGCGCCCTCTGGGTTCACATACTCACAGTGTCTATGTGTGGCCATCCACTGTCTGTGTTATGAATTGCAGCCTGTCAGGGATTTTGTTTGAGTCTTGCAATATTGTGTTAATTTATTTCTTAGTAACATACCTACAGGTGACAAGGTTCAATAAAGGCACACATCCATCAAGTTCAGTCTATAAGGCAAACAAGTCCAATTACGTGGTCAATTGCCCCATATTAGGGGAAAAAAATTCCCTCCTAATCTTACATATGGCAATTGGAATAAAACCCTGGATCAAATTCCCACCTCAAAATACTAGTTCTCATAACATGTGAGATTTTCTTTTTCAAGAAAGTCATCTGGTCCCCTCTTGAACTTGTTATAATCCATCAAAACATTTTGTTACAACGTGTCCCATAGTTTCACTGCTCTAACTATAAAGAAGCACTTTCTATGACGATGGTGAAACCTTTTTTACTCTATGTAGATAGACTATGATGTCCTATGGAGACTCCGACACAGATGTAAACCTAGCCTAATAAGATATATTACATAGTTTTTTATATTCACCTTTACTATTCATTCATGAAAAGTTGCTTTATAATTGGAGGTATGCTTTAAATTTGTCAAAAATTATATTTTTTATTTGCTAAGAAAAAGTCAATAAATACTGTATATAGAACGGATTTGCAATGTGTAGATAATTATTCATTAATGTTTCACAATTTTCACTTACCAAAGATGGAACTAACCAATGAATCAACCAATAAACTTTAACCGTGCGGGGTAGTAGAAGACTGCATTTCCACGTAGCAGCCGCGTGGACGAGAACCAAACGCCAACTGCTATATATGTATAATAAGAAAATATCAGCACAGAATATAGGACGTATGTATATTAAAAATGTTGTGTAAGGGCGGACATTCACTTTAATCAGCTTCATGCATGAATAAATAAAAAAAATCAAAGCAAGGATTTTCTACCTCAAACAATAATATCTTAGGGCTGTCCTAAGTGTGACTTACATTAAACTAATCTCAACTTTTACACAGAGAAGCCAGGTATTCACACTGTTGCCATGTTGTGCTGCAGGATATACATACATCTATGACTCATGCCATGGCTACAAATACACATTTTTGTAATGGATTTGTTTTTATTGTATAAAAGTCATTACTATGTCAGCGTGCCGCATATTATATTGCTATGATATTGCTCAATACTTTATCTCATCGTTTAGGTTGTCAGGACAGTATCAGTGAAATACCAATCCATTTACCTTTGTACCAGGCAGAGTCACACTGAAGTACCAAACTCTCAAGAGAAGAAATGAGTGCCCATCATACATCATACAAATGAAGCATGCCTGTTATATTGGATATCTGGATCCTATAAGTGTTAATGTCTAGGATTGGTGGAGTCTGGAACCCCACTGATCCTGAGTCTGAAAGGTCCACAGCACTGATTCGAGCAACCAACTGTGCAGGAAACTGGTGGCCCCATTGGCTAATTTGTGCATATTTTACAGTTCTTAGAATCTTTTTGCATTTGACCTATTGAAGCCCGGTTGTAACAATGACTAGACCAAGAGGGGAAACTAGTCCGCAGAGGACATCGCTGGCAGCGGAATAATGTCCCTGTGTCAGACAGCAGTGTGAGGATTCAGTAATATTGGTGGTCATATTGTTCTTTGTACAGTAGTGTTTTTTATTCAGTAACAGTATGGTGAAATGATGCAGTCACTGGTAATGAGTGGTCATGGTGTCTTACTAGTATTTGTCCCTTGTATAGTTTTATTATTGGTAATGTTGGTCTTGGTATACAGGGTTCTGTTCAGTAATGGTATGGTGATAATATGTGTCACTTTTTATATTTTGCTGTAGAAATTGTCTTACAGCTATACTGTTTGATATATATATATATATATATATATATATATATATATATATATACACACACATATATATATATATATATTAATATCTATATCTCAAGTATAAAAGGACCCAAAGTGTGCCAAGAAAACATTCTCCAAACCATTACTTCACCTTCACCAGCCTGCACTGTTGACACATGGCAGCTAGTGTTCATTGATTCATGATGCTTGTGCCTCCCAGCAGCATGGTGCAACAGAAATCTGGATTTATCTGACCAGGAGATGTTTTTCAATGCTCACTGATCTTTTATTTGCTCTCTTTTACCCACTGGAGTTTTGTCTTTCTGTTTCTCTGAGGCTTCCTTCACATCTTTGTCGGAGTCCGTTGCAGATTCCGCCAAAAATCGACAGAGAGAAAAGTCCGGCGGACCCCATTATAATCTATGGGGTCTGTGGGTGTCTGGGGGTAACCGCTGTTTTAGCGGACGGGCTCTCCATCATTCGGGTCCCACGGTGGATACAAACGTAGAGCATGACGCAAGTGTGAACCTAGCCTTAAACAGCATTTGTACTTCAACCAATTGCCTGACGTGCTGAGGAACTGTGGTTAGGAATTTCTGTGCTCAGACACTTTACATGGAGCATTAGCATTATATTTGGCTGCTATTTGTTTGACTGTGCACTGCTTGTCAGACAGAACAATACTTCCCATACCACCTGACCCCTTTTATCTACAAGTTATTCACATCCACAATATCCCCTTTAGCTGGAGATCACACCATTCTCAGTATACACTACACCATAGCATGAGAAATCCACAATTGATGAGATGAATGGGCTGGCCCAGGTCCAAAATTTGCCCCTAGACCCATAGGATACGTGTACATTTTTAGTGCTACTACCAAAAATGATAGACCAGGGTTTAATGTCTGTGCCCTACCATCTGTAGTAAAAGACATGCTAAAATTAAAATATCTCTCAGTGTTCCCTTTATTTTTTCCAGAACTTTGTATAACATTAAAATAAAGACAAAGTGAGTCACTTACATTGCTAAACCAGAGATTTCTGCAGCCATAGAAAGGTCTGTGCAGTGTATCAGCTCTCTGAAAACTGTCTCCTTAGCTGTGCCTCTCCAACAACTAGGGGCACCTCATGGGTATTAACCATTAATAGCCTTTACATATTTGTCTTATAACATTGAGTTTTATCTCATGGTCTAATCTTAAGAAAACGGTTTCCTTGTTTATTGCCTAATGGCAGAGACTATTAAGTTAAACATAGGTCTTCAAAGGAACTCCTACATTGAAAATCTACTTTCTAGTGACTTGTCTGCTCAAACATCTATAAAGCTCCATTTCCTGTGAATTATCTCTGAGGCCCGGTTCACATCTGCATTCGGGTTTCCGTTCAGGAAGTCTGCTTGTGGACCTCCCCGAAACGGAAACCTATACGCATAAAAAAGCGGTTTACCTGGAAAACTTGCGGACCCCATAGACTATAATGGGGTCCGTGTGGTTTGTGCTTGGTTTCCACACAAAACATGCGGAAAGGAAAGTGCTGCTTGCTTTGTGCGGAAACCACACAGACCCCATTATAGTCTATGGGGTCCACGGGTTTCCCAGGTAAACTGCTTTTTTATGCTTATAGGTTTCCATTTGGGGGATCCCCAAGCGGACTCCCTGAACGGAAATCCGAATGCAGATTTAAAATGGTTCCACTTTCCTTTTTTTTTTTTTTTTTTTTTTTTTTTTTAGAATGATGTGAAAAAAATATTTCTATATATCTATAGCATTTGTCCCACAACGCTGCAGTGGGATCCAGTAACCCATTGATCCTATTGACTTATCAAAGAGTTTGTAGGGTTTTTTTAGGTTTCCATTTTGTTCGCGTCAAGAATAGGACTACACACTGCACTTTCCGTTTTATCTTACCTTACTGTACACTGTGCACAGTTTTTACCATGCTTCTTTGTATGAATGGTGAAAAAAGTGGCGCAGAAAAACAAAACAGCACATGTGAACAGAGTCTTAAGTTGGCCATGCACTTTGGATCATTGTTGGCTGGACCTGCTGACCATTTAATGTATTGTGTTGTCAACCAACAACCCCCCAGTGGCAGATCTTGGGGGAGTGAAGAATTGGGCAGATGGATTTCAACATGCCTGATCCTTTTGTTCTCAAGGGACATAAGCCGCCGATAGAAGTGTTGTCTTTGTGTATTAATGTATCATATAGCTGACCCAGTAGCAGCTCCAGTAGCTGTTTAACAACTTTAGGTTTAAGGTTTTTTTGGGGCTTGATATATTGATGAACTAGCCAGCTCAGCTCCCGTTCACATGAATAGGACCTGATCTGCAAATACATATCTAGCCCACTACACAGAGAATGGAGCTGTCTAATTCTGACCCATTCTCTGTGTATGTTCCAGCACTGGAGTCAGTCAAGAACAGCTGATTGGTGGGGGTGCTATGAGTCAGATCCCCACTAATCAGATGGTGATGACCTATCCTTAAGATAGGTCAACCTGGAAAATCCCTTTAAGACCATCATGGTATTATGACCGCCTTTTGACATAATTTTTCTGAAAATCAACACCTACCATGCATTTACAAATCATTCTTTGCCAATACTCAAAGTTTGTAAAAATAAACATTTTTTAAAAAACAAATATAAAAATATTAACTTTTAAAGAAAAGCTGGATTGAATATGAATAAGAAGGAAACCTACCATCATGAAAATCTACCTTGTCAGTAAACTTCTAAAACTTAGCAGGATATTTAGCCAATGTTTGATCAGACCATGCTGATAAATGATGTACATTTTGTTCATGTTAAATGCCAATCTTTGGAAGTTGACTAAGGTAACTGGTATTAATCAGGGAAGTGGTGCATATGCCAGACTCTGTATCAGCTTATGTCAAGAATAGCCCTATGTCCATCTACGTCAGGGCATTTGTTGAGTTTGGCTAGGTGACATGTTTCATACTTAAGATGATTCATCTTGTACTTTATAAAACCTCATGAGGCCATTTACTATTTTCTTATGTACAATACAGAAAATACGTAAAATGTTATTCCATTTGCTCCATGAAAAAAGAGCTCATTCATAAAAACTATCCTTTGAATGAGTGGAGTAAGTTGAAGCTCCCAGGCTCCAATGCAAAATCTGTAGGAGGGCGCTTACTTGCAGTATTATGTGCCATTTATAATATTGCCAAATTTGTATTTGTTTTGAAAAGGTATTCTCATTGTAGCCATGGGGATAATACATTTAATTCATGGTTTTAGGTACTCCTGTAGAAATGACTGGGAAGAGACACAAATACTATACAGGGCCATGCCTCAATTCACTACGGTCCCATTGACAGGCTGTTCTGGGGGCAAAGGATCTCTGTTCTGGAGATAGGGGCTGGTCCCAAAGGTATGTGCATCTATTAGACATTTATAGCTTATCCTGTGGTCTTCTTGAAGCATGAGGGACTACTAAGAACTTTTACCTTTCGCCCACATCTGTTAACATACTCCTGTCTAGTCCAAAGTCCATAGTATGGGAATTCAAATAAGTGAAAACAGGGATAGCTTTTTGGAATCCATATAACATGCTGAATATAGTGTAATGGATTGGAATGGGCCAACACACAGCAGTCTATCAAGATATGGTGGAAAACATTAAATAAAATCACAGCATGCTGCAAAAGCATCTGTATATCTCAAATCACTCCTTAAAAAGAAATATAAATCCCAAGATGTGTAGTGTGAGATGGTCAGCTGTGTTTTTTTTAAACAGTATGTATTTGTTGATATTTTGTCACAAGATATCCATGCTATATGTGTTTATGTATGACTATCCAGTGGTTGTGTTGTGTGTTGCAACCCCTCAAGACTATTGTTACTATGTCGCAATATTGTATTGACAAAAAAAGAAAAAGACATGGACTGCACATCCCAATCTTATACATTGATCTTGTGCTTCTTAGCAAATTCTACAATACTGAACATGAGGTTCTTAGTATACATATTGATCAAGGTGTATAAGCCCACCTGCCACTACAAGGCGACCTCTTTATAGTGGATCCCTACACTACTGGGTGCGGCACCGAACAGTGACCGCCACCACCACAATACAGCGCCCACAGGGTGAGCGACCCAGCAGTCCAGCAACATCCCTGCTGCCAGGCTAAGCCCCCAGGCTCTGGGCCACATCGCCCCATGGGCACCGCACCACAGCAACGGCAGACACCGCACAGCATCGTACCATGTGAACAGATCACAAAAAAGTTCACCTTGCCATATGGTCTCAGTCAAAGGACTGGGCCAGTAGAAGGCTCCCTTAATTTAAAAACACCTGGGCCAAATGGGACGAGTGCTGGTACCAAGGCAAAACAAAAAAAATGGAAAAGACAGAATGCTATACATAAAATATCCAAAAGAAGAAAAAGACATGGACCGCACATCCCAATCTTATACATTGATCTTGTGCTTCTCACCAAATTCTACAATACTGAACATGAGGTTCTTAGTATACATATTGATCAAGGTGTATAAGCCCACTATCCACTTCATGGCGATCTCTTTATAGTGGGTCCCTAAACTACTGGTTGCGGCACCGAACAGTGACAGCCACCACCATAATACAGCACCCACAGGGCTGTATTGAATTTATTTCATAAGCGATAATAGCCCTTTACCAAATTTGAGTTAAGGTGAGCCTGGAAATATCTGTATAATAAGAAACCTGCATTGTGATTCCATAGTATGTATTATATTACATGCAGAAATGTGCTTACTCCTGTACATGAGGGTTTAGGATATTTATCAATTATATCACCCATTTAATGGGGTTCTTCAAGACCACCATGGTGTAAGACCAGAATTATTTGGATCCCAAATTATAGTGTAATGGATTTCAATGGGCCAATGCAAATCACCCTATTAAGATATGGTGGAAAAAAATCACAGAATGCTGCAAAAGATGGAATTACACCTCAAAACGAATTATAGATGTGTTCTACTGTAGCTTTTTATATATTTGTAATATATCGCAACATGTGTAGTGTGAGATGACCAGCTTTTATAAAAAACAATATATATAACTACTGTATATATGGGCATTGGGGTAGATGATGCCATCATCCATCTTCTGCACAGGGCTCTGTCTCACCTGGAGAAACCAGGGAACACAGTAATAATAATGTTCTTTGACTTCTCCAGTGCTTTTAACACCATACAGCCCAGGTTATTGAGGGACAAGCTGGGCCTTGCTGGAGTGGACCACCACCTCTCCAACTGGATCCTAGACTACCTCACAAATCGACCTCAATACGTGAGAGCCCAAGACTGTGTGTCAGGTACCGTGATCTGTAATACGGGGGCACCTCAGGGTACGGTTCTTGCCCCTTTCCTCTTCACACTGTACACTGCAGATTTTAGGTGCAACTCATCCAGCTGCTACCTACAGAAGTATTCTGACGACTCTGCAATAGTGGGTCTCATCACAGATGATGATGACAGGGAGTACAGAGAACTGAACCGGGATTTTGTGGACTGGTGCCACCGGAACCACCTGAAGATTAACGCGGGGAAGACCAAGGAGATGGTGGTGGACTTCTGCAAAGGCAGAAGCCCTCCTAAACCAGTGGACATCCTGGGGACGGGCATCGAGATTGTGAACACCTATAAGTACCTGGGTTTTCTCCTTAATAATAAGCTGGACTGGGCAGATCATATGGAGGCCCTGTACAGGAAGGGCCACAGCAGGCTCTACCTGCTTAGGAAACTGAGAGCCTTTGGAATCCGGGGGGCACTTCTTAGAACTTTCTTCAACTCGGTAGTGGCATCAGCCATCTTCTTTGGAGTGGCCTGCTGGGGGAGCAGTATATCAACCAGGGACAGAAATAAACTTGACAAGCTGATTAGAAAGGCCAGCTCTGTCCTGGGGAGCCCACTGGACCCAGTGCAGGTGGTGGGTGACAGAAGGATACTGTCCGTGGTGAGCTCCATGCAGAAGAAGAAGTCCCATCCCATGCATGAGACTGTGATCGCGCTGAGCAGTACTGTCAGTGACCGACTGCTCCACCCTAGGTGTGAGAAGGAGCGCTATCGGAAGTCTTTCCTCCCCACCGCGGTTAGGCTGTACAACCAACACCGACCTAAGCGGAGATCATTACACACAGAGAACTGAAATATCTCTCTGCCTGTTAAATCCCCCCCCCTCCTCTGCTACGTCCTATCTGTCTGTCTGCTATCAAAGTAATGCCTCTCACCTTGGAACATTCCTGTACATGTTGTATTTGTATTTGTATCTGCTTATCTTATCTTATCTTTGCTGCTGTAACACACTGAATTTCCCCATTGTGGGACTATTAAAGGACTATTATTATTATTATTATTATTATTATTATTATTATTATTATTATTATTATTATTATTATTATTATTATTATTATTATATTATTATATGTGTTTATGTGTGACCACCCAATGGTTGTATTGTGCATTGCAACCCATAAAGAGTGTTGCTAGCATGTCACAATATGGTATTGAATTTCTTTTGTAAGAGTCCTCAACCAAATCTGAGATAATGTGAGCCTGGAAATATCTGTACAGTAAGCAATTGTAGACATGTGCACAATCCTGTACATGAAGGCTCAGGATACTTATCAATTATACCACTCATTTAATGGGGTTCTTCAAGGTAACCATATTGAATCACCAGTAATTGTTTTTGTTAATTTTTGTCTAGGCAATTTTTTTAAAGAAAATTTTTTACATATTATCATTAAACAAACAAAAATGACCCTTCCAATCTGCAAAGCAGCCATATCCAATGTACCCAATGCATCCATGCACGTCTCATTTTGACCTGTTTTGACTTCCTCCCATTTAACTTCATTGCGTCAAGACAATACATGATCCAGTGACTGTGTCACTTGTGGTTTATCGGTCTATACACCAATATGAAGGGATATAGGGCTGATAATAGAAATGAAATCTGGCAAAAGCCCTTTACGTAAATATTGATTAGAGATAAGTTCACAGATAAGGCGTGAAATGTTACCGTGAATTTAACTCTATTCCACCCCTCCATTAATAAAGGTGTAGTCCAAATAAAGTACAGAGAAAGAATTTACAGGTGTCAAATATTCCATTTCACCTTACTATTAACTCTTTACTTAACATAAAAAATAAAAATTGTATAATTAGTTGTCTCAAGCTACAGTGAATATTTCTCTACAGTGAATATCTAGCGATCTACTTAGAAATCTTGATTTACAACCAGTTTTACATGCCAAAACTGCACTGGCCATTCTCCAGGCTTCTGAATTGGTCTTTACATCAGGAACTCTGCAGTAGATCAGACAAACTATCCCACTCCATTATAGAAGCTTATGATACACTATTTTCTCATCTGTGCTGCTATGTCCATTGGACGACAAAAACAAAGAACACTCAGACCGCTAGAACAGTGAACACCAATGGTGCCCATGGACCCTATTGACTAGAATGGGATCCACTGGATGTGCGTTCTTTTAAACTGAGACCACCTTACGAAAAAGTTGGATTTGCAGCAGTTTTTCGGTCAGCAATTTTCGACGGCCACTGCTAAGGAGTCTTCAAATTGAGACCCCAACGTGTGAACCTAGTCTTAGCTGTTAGTGGCATGTCTGACAAAGAGTTTATTGACTGTCTCCAATGACAACCAGAAAACTGTGTATCCAGCTTTAAACTATGATACCTTAAACTATGATACCAAGAACAGTAATGCCATACAGTGTGTACAGTCATGTAATTCTATATACTGCATAAGTGTACATGGTGTTTAGAAGTGAATATACTCTTTCAAGCCAGTACCTTTCTGCATTATTGTCATTGTGCTAGTTGGGAAATAATACATTCTAGACTCTGATAAGTCAAATTTTGTTTACAATAGGTAAAAGGGGTTATCCGGTTTCTAACATTGATGACCTTTCCTTAGAATAGATTATCAATATTTGATCTGTGGGGTCCAGCACCCGGAACCCTCACTGATCACCGGTACCCAAACATCACAGCTCTCAATGTTGTTTACATACTGCAAGTCGCACTGCTCACTCTCTGTACAATACTGTAGGTATTGTAGCGCTGTTCTATAAATTTCAGACCTTCACACATCTAATATTGATGAATAGGCCATTAATGTTAGAAACGGGATAATCTCTTTAATTGAACATGTCAATTTTTGTTAAAATTCTCAGGATAGGGCATTAAACTCTCACTGGGCCTCGCAACAATCACTTCGGACTGCTGCTGGGTCCAGTCCTATATAGTGTATGGAATCGAAAGCAGATGGATCCATATATTGTATAGTGGCCATGTGACATTACTGCAGCTCATCTCCTATTCACTTCAATGGGAGCTACTTTGCAGTACCAATGCATGGCCCCCTACAATTGAGGATAAATCAACAAAAATAAAAAGCCAGTAAAAACCCTGGAAATGACCTGCATGTCTGTTTCTGGCTGTATTATGGATGTCATATGTTAAATCTACTATAAATGTGTTTGGTTATTAGATATGAGAAAAGTATGCAGTGTTTTGTTTGACCAATGAAGCATAAAATTGAGATTTTCAGATTTGCAGTAACCATTACACCCTGCAAATCTATGATCCTAACCTATAACCCTTTGACCTTTTTTAATCCTCGAATGATTTTACCTTCTTAGTTTAGGTAGTGTCAGAGGTGTATCTTAAAGCTCTTCCACCCCAATTCAAAACATGTAATGGGGCCCCCTCTTGCCATGTGATATCTATAATACTGGTGTCTTCTTATGTTGCAGAGAGGCCTTTGGGCCCCCTGAGGCTCCAGGGCTCAGTAGCGATTGCTATCTCTGCTCCCTCCATAGCTACACCTCTGGGTAGTGTCTTAATGAGAATGAGATAATGTGAGCTGAGCTACTATTGGTCTTGTCCCGCTGAATGTCTAAAACAATATACGGTTTAGTTCTTTAGATTTAAAGGGGTTTTCTAGGATAAACTGAAAACCTAGGAACTCAGGGTGGCTGGGTGAGTTGTAAAATATGGAAAAAAAAAATTAAAATACTCAGCTACCCTTTGTCATCTGTTGAGGTGATACATCTCCTGTTCCCTCCAGTGGTGCAACTGGCCAAGCCAATTTTGCAGAGGCTATTGTGGCCACTGTGCCAGTACCAAATGATGTTGCTACTGTGTCACCGATACCCCACATTTGACTGCTGAGGTCAGTACTCACATGAGCTGCAGCACTTCCAGCCTGGCTTGTCCTATCACTGCAGAGAATGAACAGAGGACCAGGGGTAGGTGGGTATGTATTCTTTTTTTATTTAACACCTCCCAAGTTACCCCTGGATTTTTGGGTTTATCCCGGAAAACCCTTTTAAAGTATCACAAGCCAGAATATTTAGGAAATGTTGGTGCAATAAGAAACAATTTTAAATAGTTAGTCTTGATCCATGGTTTCAAGATGACTTTAGATTAAACACCAAAGAACATTTATCAATACTGCCATAAGATGTATCAGTTCACATGGTTTGACAATGTTGGTGCAGTTTGCTAGCAGTAGTACCAGCAGTACCAGCAGTATTGTGCACACAGTGACACCAGCCAGCTGTACCTCAATTGCTTACAGTGAAAACAATAGAACCCAGTACAGCGCCACAGGGAAATTTACCCAACTTTCCTAAACTTCTGAATGGCAAATATGTGCAGCTATTCTTTGATAATTCTCCTCTTTACTATATACATGTTAACCTTTCAGGAGCTTTGAAAAGCTGAGTAACAACCAATGGATAGGCATTATGAATACTAGACCTCATTATTGCCCTGATACTATATGCATATGTACTAAAAAATATAGCATGTGGAGCTGGAAGGAATACTGATCATTATTTCTCCCTATATAAATGAGTTTGTACTGCCTGTTACTTATGCATGACCAAGCAACTGGACCAATCTGCACCAAAGTTGGCACACAGATAAATCGGGTACTTCTGAATATTTTAGATAGGACCCTTCATTCCTGATGTATTCATAAAGGCAAACCGGCTTCCACATCAAGGATCTTCCTCCATATCACATAACCCATATTAAGCAATAGAGGTTCACAGATCCTTCACTCTTAATAGCCTTACTAAAATACAGCATTATAATAGGATTGCAAAACTCACTCACTATTCTCTGACAGCACTAACATGATTTATATTAGCTAATCGAACCTAGCAGGTCCTTCACTCTTAATAGCCTCCCTCATATACACCAATATCAGAGGATTTTAGCAGTCACTCCCTATTGTTCTCTGTTATCAGTCAATATCAGAGTATTGTATCCAGAGGAGATAGATAGAGTTTCTTCAGGTCATTACACCACAGTATCTGTAGCCATAATATTGTCACAGACATGGCTTGTATTATACCAGCAAGAAAATCAGCTTTCATTTGGTGCAGTCTCCAGGATTCGCTAATTTTTACCTTATTTGCCAGTAGCAAGTCATGCACTTTACCATGTAATCCTACATGGGAAGGTACAGTAGAGCAGTTGTCTATGCCAAACTATCAGACTGGACAAATGACAGCTGATACCAGACTTCATTGTCATCCTTTGTACTCACACTTTATACCTGGTTAACCCTGGGTACTTTCTCTAGTAACTAAATAAATATATATCTATAATCTATAAACATACCATAGTTTGCCAGGATTTTTCAGTATGGACTGCTGATACTAAATATACCAATTACTGTACATCCCGTTTGCTTGCTCCCAAATCATGCCAAATCTTCCTAGATTTGCCTTTTTTGGGTTCTGGGAAAGTGGTGTAACATAGCATGTAGAGTTGTTATAAGGAATACTGAATACTCTATCTAAATAGATTGTGGTCCTGTCTTTTAGGGTCCCAGGAAAGCTGGGCAACATACCATGTAATGCAGTAATAGTGATTGCTGAATACTAAACATTCCTAAATAAATCCCCCTGCATGCTTCAAAATAATATCTGAACTTGCCAAATTTGCCTTTCAGGGTACCAGGAAATTTGGGCATCACACAAAGTAATGTAGTAATAGCGACTTCAGGGTACCAGGAAATCTGGGCATGACACAAGGTAATGTAGTAATAGGAACTGCTGAATATTAAGTATATCTAAATATTATATCATGTCAAAACACTAAGGCTAGGTTCACACCAGCACTTAGTTTCTATTCAGGGATTCTGTCCCCGAATCCACTTGAAAAATGAGGAGAGAAAAGTCCTGCAAGTAGGAATTTTCTCTCCGTATTTTGCGGACAGAAACCCAGCGGTCCCCATTATAGTCTATGGGGTCTGCAGGTAACTGCATTTTAAGCGGATTCGGTTTCCATTTTCGGGTCCAGGTGTTAACCTCAGCTGATCTGTTAACACTATACTGCAGATAAGAACAAGCTACATGAAGCTGGTACTTCTGTAGTGAGAAAAAACTACATACCATAGTTACTTGTATTGAGTTGAGTCAAGTTGTACTGAACTGAGTCAATATGGTGCTATGCAGTAGAAATATGGTTTAAAGGGATGTTTTTAACTGAAGCAATGTTGGAATAGCCTTTATAACTTTATAACAACTGAGCATTCTTCATTGGCCATTTTTGTTTAGTTTCTTACACCAGTGTACTCCAGAAAAATGGCCAACAGAGCAAGAAGCAGGTGCAAGATGAACAGAAGAAAATGCAGGGGCGTGAAAAAGCAGCGCTGGAGGCTGGTTGCAGGGATGACGCTGGTGTGTTCTCCCTGAGCATCATATGCATATGAGAATAAAACATTTTTTTGGACAAGCGGCAGTGAGTAGAAGAAAAGTAAAGGTAGGAGTAGAATAGCCTTTATAAAGGCTATTCCAACGTGGCTTCAGTTAAAAACATGTTTCCCCAGTGATAGAATCCCTTTAAGTACAACTCCATTCTTTGTTGTATTTTAGTTGCACGGTTTTCTTGGCTTTCTCATAGTTTTCTATAAATACATTTTTCAAAAACATGCAAAGAGAAAATGTTTTCCATGCTTTAATTCTAGATTTATTTATCTAAAATGGAGAAGTTGTGCTATTGGAACTGCAATTCAGACTGAAATGTCAATGTGAAAAATGCATAACCAAACAATAGCTTTTTTTCATCTAGTCCTAAGGTATTATAAATGGACTTAGCGAGAACTACTGATATGTTTGGTATGCAACCAGTATAATCTGATGTATAGTAGAAGACAATAGAATTCTCCTATTCTCAATGTCTGGCTGAGGTGAGAATATCTGCTTGAAGTCTGACCTCTAGACTGGAAGTTACAAAAATAGCTGAGTGGACTGTACAATGGCTTTTCTGTAACTCCCATAGAAGTCAATGTGAGCTATGTAAATAGGAACACTTCAAGCCACACTGTTTTTGCAACTCATGAGCTCCAGAAACAGCATAACTTGCTGTGCTACACTGTTCCTGCAGCCCCATTCACTTCTATGAGAGTTTTGGAAATAGCACAGCCTTATTAGCTATTTCCATAATTTCCAGCCATCACATCCAGATGTAATGGGGACACATTATTATAATAGCTGCAGAGCCTAGAGGTGGGAAACCCATCTTTCAGACTTTTATGGAATTACAGTAGTTGACACACTCACACCTACACCCTCTGGTACCACAAAGTGAACCTCTAGCACACTGGCATACAAAAAGTGATAAATCTAAGCAGTATTTTTTACTTCTTGTGGGGATGTTTATAGCCAAGGACAATTTTATTTAATGTTAAGATTTATTATACAAAAAATGTACTAGTAATAGAAAAAAGATGTAATAGATTAACAAGCAAACAGTATACAAAATAAAAGTAAAAAAATTAAGGAATCTTTTGCAAGCATGCCCGTGGAGATCTGAAGGAAGATTGATAGACTACAGGCATCCCCTACAGATATGCCCCTGGAAATGAGAAAAGAGATAAAACCTGAGAGTCCCCTTGGCTCATGGGGCAGTTTGTAGCCTCAACCACTGTAACCTAACTAGTGATGCCGATGCTTATGGGCCCCCAATGGCTACGGGGCCTGGTTGCCTGGGAAGTGATAGCAAATGTATTTACCAGTCCAGGAATACCAAACATGAAGATGAAAGAATAACCCTTTCAGTAGATATGTGTTTTGGGGTGGTTATGAATGTTACAGGTCAGGTCCACATGCATGGTGTCTAATTGGTCTGGGTTTACCAAATATTTTGCCTATAAAACATGATGAATGACCTACATGCATTTGATGTTATGGTTTTCTTTTGTTCAATATCAGAGATTTGGCATGCTTGCTTCCAAACTAAAAAAGTAGTTGTGGTGTTTGGTCTGAAAACCACACACAAAGACACTTGGCTTATTTGCATTGACCTGTAAACAAGCTTGATTCTCTACAATTGAATTATCATCCTAGACCTTATTAATAACTGGCATCCTAATATGTGTCTGGTGACTGACATCAACACACGAAAGTACATTTTTCAAGAATCTTCATAGTTTTTTTCATTGGTGATTTACAGTCCAGGGTCATGTGATGGACACACCGATACATATTGGAAAATTGTATAACTTTTCATTATATAAATAATGGCAGCACACAGAGCCCTGCATACCCTGCACAGATACATAGCTTGGCCATACATGCCAGTATCACCTCTGAGACCAATAATTGGCTGCAGTGAATACATGATTAAAGTATATGACATCATAGCTGAAGGGTCAACTGGGACAGAAGTGTTGGAGCCCTGGAACATTTAATGAGTTAGATTTTATTTTTTTCTTTATGTTGGTTCTGCTTTCTTTTTGAATCTTTTAAAACCCTTTTAAGCTTGGAGCTCCCATGACATAAAAGTTTGTGTTCTAGTATTACATTCTGTAATCTGCGGAATCCCATATAATCTGCAATTTTTATTACCTGTTTGCTTATTTTTCTGTTTCTTGTTCCTTGTTAAGTAGAAAACTCCTCCTTAGTATATTAATGTGTGAACTTCGTGCATGCAAAAGATTTATCTCTCACAGTATAAGTCAAATACAGGTAGCCAGCAAACAAGTACAGTATGAGCCTTTTCTTTTCTTTTTTTTTAAAGAGCTCCTGTTCTATAAATTACAGTGTTTTATAATAGAGCATTGTTAACATTGTTGCTATTCTGAAAAGTAACAGAATGTTTAAAATAAACCATTTCTAGGTACAACATGCGGCAGACAAAGTAAATGAATAAATAGCTTAGGCAGCTCCTTCAAATTCTCAGACTACTTCTGATAACCATTGTAGATAAAACCAGCTACAATGTGACCATGAATGCATAGTGTATTGTATCTCTTCATAGTGGATGTGTTAGGTCTCCACTCTCCCATACTCCTGTGTCCGAGGGCAACATATAACAGAATCAGACGCTTAGCTCATAGATATATACATTTGATTTACATATGACTTGATTCAGTATGTAAAAAGCTAATTAATATTGGTTATATAGTAATTAATATTGTTTTAAAGTTTTAATTATTAATGTTTCTTTGTCCATGGTTCCTACACTTCTTTCACTTACACCATAAAGGGGTGTTCTGGGCAAAAAATATTTTTTTAAAAAAGGTCTGTTAGTGCTATTAATGGATTAATAAATGCACCCAAATACCTTTAGCAGTGTTTTAAGTGATTTCTGGTTTTCTCTGGGAGCTCCTGGCATCTTCTGCATTTGTTTACATGGTGTAGCTTCCTGCTGTGTTGCTTCCTGTGTAGCTTCCACACTTCCTCCCTCTCACTTCCCCCACTCTCACTCTGTTACACACCTTCCCTGTCTCCCTAGTTATCCCGCCCACTACTAGCCCCTCCCAACTAACTAACTCAGCCCACCACCTCACCACATCATACTTATCTGTCTCCCTCTTTAGACTTCCCTTGTGGAACGGCTCCTCCTTTTCTTTCACTGGGCTTGGCTGTGCGCAGACTGGAGACGCCTCTCTTCCTCTCTGCTAGTACATGCACAGACTGAAAGTGCCTCTCATGCCTGCACAGTAGAGATGGAGTGCCATCTCTACTGCGCATGTGTAGCAGGCAGTAAGAGGGGAGGAGCCATTCCTAGAGAGGAAGATACGTAAGCATGATGGGGTTGGGGAGGGGGTTGGGAGTAATGGTGACATTCAGTTTTGGAAACATGTCACTGGATTATCAGAAAGTGTGCCTGGGGCGGTCACATGCGATATGGGTAATTATACATTTTTTTTCTTAATATAAGTAAATTAGAAGTTAGGCAGGGGGAGGGGGTTTAGTTTAGGGGTTAATTTTTATTTCATCCCGGATATCCCTTCAATATTGGACTGTTTGATACTATTCAGATTCTCTGCACTCACTGAAAGACCACACCTACAAAACATGTTCAAGTTGGCTTCTCGCTGGCGATTTATATTATACATAGCAGAGTTGTAGACTGTGAGAAGGAGGGAGATGAAGAAGCCAAACTGCACTCACATGTATTGTATACCTACAAACTACTGCTAAGCAGGTCCTTTTTTATTATGTCATACTATAGTATGGTATTTATTATATTATACTAGAGCATCATATTATACATATCATTCACTTGAGTATAATTGATGCAATGAATATAGATGCATCTATTAATAACTGTATGGCCAGGTTCCTATTTTATAGTACTAAGATAGGTTCACGCTACTGTTTTTTTTTTTTTTATAACTGTAATTTTATTGAAAAATTTTTCATTAACAAGGAATAAAGAAAAAACAAAAAACAATAATAATCAAACAAGCAGGAAGTATTGAGGTAAATAGAGGCTATCTGCCTCCTCCCCCTTAAGCAATATGCATTTAAATTAGGCAGTGAACAAGGAAGGGGGGGTGGAGGGGTGAAGAAGACAAAGGTAGGACCAAAGGGAAGGGGGGAGGGAAGGAGAGGGCTAGAGATCAGAGACCCTGTGATGTACAATACATGTCCCAGGGCGCCCAGATAGCCCCAAAGGCTTCCCGTGAATTATGTAGGCCAGTGGTCAGGTATTCAAGACTCCTCACATCCTTCATTCTAGCCACAAGCTCACGACTAGATGGGGGACTCACTTTCTTCCAGTTTCTAGCTATGAGAGTTTTAGCTGCAGTACAAAGATGCAAGAAAAGCCTGCATGACTTATTGCTCAGGTGTCTGGGGGGAAGGTTCAGGAGATAAAGAAGAGGGTCAAGAGGAACCTCTTGCAAAAAGAGAGCAGTCGTCAGAGTCCTGACCTCCCTCCAGAAACCGAGGATGAGAGGGCACATCCAAAAGATGTGGTGCAGGGTACCCACCGCAGCTCCACAGCGCCAGCACCATGGGTGAACCAATGGGTTTAAAGCATGAAGGAGAGCCGGAGTATGATACCAATGCATCAACAGCTTATACTGCGCTGCACTAAACGTAATGCACTGAGACGATTTCTGGGCCCGAGACCATACAATCTGGCACTGTTCCTGGGAGATGTGTTTACCCATCGCCTCCTCCCATTTAAGCATATAGCGGTGGCTAACAGGAGAGCCTGTAGTTTGTGAGGTAAGAAATTGGTAAATAGAGGATATAAAGCCCTTAGTGGACGTGCCTGCATGGCAAATCTTTTCAAAAGCGGTGGGAAGTGACACCTTAAGGGACCCATGGAGGGAGCGGACAAAGTGAACCACCTGCAAGTAATGGAACCATTCAGTACTTGGCAGGCTTTGATTAGCTGTAAGATAAGCAAAGGACCTGAGTTCCAAGGTTCCAGGGTAAACCATGTCAGCAATCCGGTAAAGGCCAGCTTTAGACCACACTTTAGTCATGGCAGAAGTCAGGCTTTCCGGGAGAAGGGGGTTGTATAGTATGGAGACCATAGATGAGAGCGGGGACATCAGGGAGAATCTAGTACAACAGGTAGACCAGATAGATCTAGTAAACCGAATGGGGCCCAACAGGTACGAGGCAGGGGAGTGGGGGGGGGAGCTGTAGGGCTCTTAGCTCACGAAACAACCGCGGGTAGTTTGCCGAGTAGAGGGTCGAATAGGAGGTGGATATATGGACTCCCAGGTAGCGGATAGAGGACTCCCGCCACTGGAAATCGTAATTACTGCGGAGGAGAAGGAGAAGGTCCCGTGGGATGTTGAGTGGGAGTGCCTCAGTCTTCGCGGGGTTCACCTTATATCCTGAGAGATCGCCATAGGTCTCCAACGAGCGCAGCAAGTTTGGAAGGGTAGTATGAGGGGAGGTAAGAGTGAGGAGTACATCGTCCGCGAAGAGAGAGACCTTAAATTCCTTATCTTGGACCATGATCCCCTTGATATTAGGGTCTCGCCTAATCTTGGCCGCTAGCGGTTCAATGCAGAGGTCAAATATGGTGGGTGACAGGGGGCAACCCTGCCTAGTGCCATTTCGAATAGGGAAGGAGGGCGAAGATGCATGGGGAAGCTTGATTGCTGCTGAGGGTAGGGAATAAAGGGCCTGGATAGCTGTGAGAAAAGGTCCCGTAAGCCCGAACGCCTTGAGCGTAGCATGCATAAACGACCAATTTATGTGGTCAAAAGCCTTTTCAGCGTCCAGGCTCAAGAGAAGGGCCGTAGTAGAATAATGATTGGCCACCTCCACCAAATCCACAGTCCTCCTGGTGTTGTCACCACCCTGACGACAGGGGATGAATCCCACCTGGTCCTTATGGACAAGCAGAGGAAGCCAAGCATTTAGTCTATTGGCTAGGAGTTTGGTGAAAAGTTTCAGGTCCGTGTTCAGCAAAGCAATCGGTCGGTAGTTAGCACAGTCCTGCAAGTCCTTACCCGGTTTAGGGACCAATGTGAGCAGTGAAGAGAGCATAGTCAGGGGTATAGGGGAACCTGAAAGTAAGGAATTGAAGAAGGACAATAGATGAGCAGAGAGTTCACCCTGGAAAACCTTATAATAATTGTAAGTGAACCCATCTGGGCCTGGGGCTTTCCCATTTGGGAGGTCCCTCAGGACCCCTTCTAGTTCCTCCTTGGTGATGGGAGTGTTCAGGGAGGTTAAGGCCTCAGGAGGAAGGCGTGGGAGACAACAATCCTTTAAATAGTCTTCCAGCAGTGTTGAGTCATCCCCAGGGAGTAGTGCTCGTGGGGGGGGGGGGAGTCATACAGCTTAGAGTAGTAAGAGTGGAACTCCAGCGCCACAGCATCAGGGTGGTGTTGAAGAGTACCCATGGGGGTCACGGACAGAGTGTGGTGTGGAAGAGGCCCGATGATCCCTGAGGGTTCTTGCCAGGAGGGTATGAGATTTATTACCTCGTTCAAAAAACCTCTGACGGGTATAAAGGAGAAGTCGTTCCACATGGCGGGTCTCCAAGTCACGGAGGTCCGCCCGGGCCAGGACCAAACGGCGAAGAACCCCCAGGGATGGATGTGCTGCCAAAGTCGTTGTAAGGGACCGAATACGGGCTTGGAGAAGCTCTTCCTGGGCCTGTCTGTCTCTTTTAAGCCTAGAAGCCAATGCGATACAGCATCCTCTCATGACCACCTTATGGGCTTCCCAGAGAATGGCAAGAGAGTCTACCGAGCCTAAGTTGTCCCTGAAATAATCTATCAAGTGTATGCGCAGGGTGTTTCGTTAAGACGCCAATGACATTGGCGAGTAGGCACTGGAGTCGTAGATAAGGTAACCACGACTGGGGCATGATCAGACCAGGTGAGAGGGCCAATGTTCGTGTCCCTAAGCAAACGAAGGGCGGGAGCATTTCCAAAGAAATAGTCAATGCGGGTGTGAGTGTTATGAGGGTGAGAGAAGAAGGTGTAGGAGCGCGCCGTAGGATTGTCCACTCGCCAAAGGTCATACAAAGAATGGGCGCGGACCAGCCTGCGGAACTCCCGTGCAAGTTGGGCCAACCTATGGGGGGTTGGGCCCTGGGGTAACGCCAGACGGTCCGCCCATTCAGAGAAGACCATGTTAAAGTCTCCCCCCACCAGCCAAGCTGATGGTGGGAGAGCGCGCAGGCGAGAGAATACCCGACGCAAGAACGGGATCTGCGCTGAATTGGGGGCATAGACATTGCATAAAACAATCGGGGCACCATAAAGGAACCCCTCCAAGATAACAAACCGGCCACCTGGGTCTATGTGGGAGGTCGTCACTATAATTGGGCAGGATCGGGAAAGAAGGATAGCCACCCCAGCTCTGCGTCGATCGTGGAAGGCCGAAAAGGCTACGGGAAAATAATGCTTAGCGAAGGCAAAAGTACCGGTGCGGTCAAAATGAGTCTCCTGAAGAAATGCCACATCCGCTCGTAAGGAACGGAGTTCTCTAAGGACATGGCGCCTTTTAATGTTGGAACCCAGGCCCTTGACATTAATTGTCACGCACCTAACCATTGGGACTCAGGATTGGAGGACAGTGGCGGATTGTAATAAGCTCACCCATCTCACATGACGCTGGCAGGTTTCCCTCGGAGAGGCAAAAGGGCGATCCACAAACAGGAACCCAAAGTCGAGGCAGGGTCTCTAGATCAGGGAGGGGGGCGAAAGAGAGGGAGGGGGGGAGGCAAAAGACATCATAAATGACAAAGTAAAAATAAGAACAGTTAAACAATACTTTGTGGGCGAGGCTAAGTCACTCGCCTGGCGACCAATGAGGACAGCCAGAGGTCCAATCAGGATCAATGGCCGCACAGTCCAAGTATCCCCTTAGGGGGGAGAGCGTGGACAGGAGGTTGGAGGGGAGGCGGCGGATCCCCAACCACCAGTAAAAAGAAGGATGGAAGGGGAGTCACCGGGACCCCACCCCGCCCCACTCCGCTAAAAACAATCCAATAATAAACACAATAGATGAGACCCGTAGACCTAAAAAAGAAAAAAAGAGAAGCAAACATAAAATTAAGGCATGCAGATTCCAAAGCACCACCGAGAAAAGGGAGAACGTCTCAAGGGGGAGCAGCCTCCTCAGGAATCAGTCTCCAGCCGGGGGCCTCCGAGTGGTCAACACCGCGGAAGGTGCATGACGTCGTCTGGGCTCCAATCGTTGCCAAACCGGTGGTGGGGGAGGGGGTGGAGAGAATAGCTCCCAGTCTGTTAAATCCGGCAGGGGAACATCCAGTAGGTCACAGAAGAAAGGCAAGTCCGCAAAGGAGCGAAGCGTAGCGGAACGAACGACCATCCCTACGAGCAATGAGAGCAAACGGAAAACCCCACCGGTAAGGAATTTGGTGCTCCTGAAGGATCTGGAGGAGGGGTCGGAGATGGCGGCGTTTCTGGAGGGTGATTAGCGACAGATCCTGATAAAATTGTAGTTGAGCTCCCTCAAATTCAAAGTCTTTGAGTTTGCGCACCTTGCTCATTATAGCCTCTTTAAGGGTGAAGTGGAGGCAGCAGATGACATCACTGGGTGTGGCAGGAGGTCCTCTGGGTCGAAGAGCTCGATGTGCCCTATCAAACTTAATTTTGTGGGACGGGGGCTCCTGCAGTATAGTGTTGAAGACAACCTCCAGCAGAGCAGGCAGATCCTCAGATTGGTCAGCCTCTGGGAGTCCCTTGACGCGTATATTATTGTGCCAGCCCCTGTTGTCAAGATCCTCCAAGTGACGTTGCATGTCCCGTATAGTTGAACCCTGGTCAGTGGTAGTATCATGCAGTGAGACAACATAGGCCCTGGTAGTGTCATGGTCATTCTCCAGTGTGTCCATTCGGTTAGCAATAGAGTGTAAATCCGTGCAGAGGGTAGCAATTTCAGATCGGAAGGATGCTGTGATTTCCGCAACCATACTTTTAAGGTCTTGTTTAGTAGTTAGCTGAGGAAGAAGGTCCGCCATGGATGATGGTGCTGAAGATGGGCCTGGGATACAGCTCTGGGGGTACAGGACTGGAGGGGGGGAGGCATAATCCTTGGGAGTGTGGGGCAGAGGAGCCCCTATGCCAGCGTCCTCCACCGCGCCATCCCCCTCTGAGCTATGAAGGGGGGGGGGCGATGGGGGAAGATAGTAGATGGGGGGCCACAGAGACCAGCTCTGTGGCCACAGGCTGTAACTCATCAGCGGTGTGGGAGGGAGCAGAGTCACTGACCTCAGAACTCCTTGAGAAGCTGGAGACATCCGGGGTCCTCTCATGCCGTTCTGCCAGGAGTGCTGGTGAAGCAAGGTGTAGTTGCTGGGACATCCCAGGCTGAGGAGACTGTGGGAGTACTCGTGCTGGGGAAGCTCTGGGTTGCCCTGGTGCCGACAGAGATCTCTGTTGAAGCGGCGCTCCGCTGGCTGACAGGGGGAGCGCAGGAGGAGAGAAGCTGCGCTGCGACCCCTGTGCCTGGAGAGCGGAGGGGATCCAAGATGGCCACCCCACAGCAGCCTGGCCCAGCAGAGAAGGCCGCTAGGCGAGAAAGGCGTCCAGGGTGGCCCCCCCAGACCTCTCCACGGGCGCTGCGGTGCCCGAGCCCACCTTCCTCGGTAAGCGCTTGCCCATGATGCGCTTGCTGGGGGGTCCACGGGTCTCAGTAGCGAGCGGAGGAGCGGAGCCACACTACTGTTATTTATTGTTCTGTTGCTCTCATCCATCACATCATGTTGCTCTGCTACAGTTAATGTCCTTTGCTGTCATGCTATGACAGATGATAGCAATGGACATTAATAACAGTAGTATGAACGAAACCTTAGGCATTTTAGGAAATATTTAGAATAAATTGTGTAAAATGAAATATTTTGTTAATCCTAGAAATCCCTTTAATACCTCTTCTTAATCGCTTTAATACTTTTTCCGATTTAACAAATTATACCGTGTATATGTTCTGCCAAGAAGGTGTTTGCTACTGTTTTTATTGCATTCAGAAGATCTGAAATGATTAACACAACTTTTTCACTTTCATTTTTGTACAGATCTTGCCTTGTGCTGAAGAAACTCTTGTAGCCGTGGTACCAAACAATAAGGAAAAAGAGGCACCAGGAAATTCCCAATCATGATTAAGCCAGGCAGAGGTTAAGAGCAAGCAAATTTTAGATTTCCCACTTCCTTCAATCATAAAAAAAGGATTGTTATACTTAATATTCTAATTTTAACTTTTTCAAGTCAATAAACATTTAACTTCCTATTTTCCACATGCCTCATACATGTTAACTCCAATTTAGCTGTATGATGGATTTTTTTATGAAGATTTCATTGAAAGCATTTTGGGCTAAATAATTTGGTGACTATTTTTTATTCTTGGGATGGAGAGGGTGGGTGGGAAATATTACTGCTACCTTTTTACACCTATACAGTACTTAATGTATAGTGTGTGAAAAAAAAATACAAATAATATTAATGCTGACAGGATCTCTATTGGACTATGTATCACTAGTAGGTAGGCAGTGATGGAAAACATGAAGGTCTTTGTTAGGCACTCAGATGACATGAACCCCATGACTGCATAGTGGGGTGCAGATGGGCATAATAAAGGGAGCTCGCTACTCTGGTTCCTATTTGACCATAACATCTAAAGAGCTGGATCACTGGTATTTTATGGGTAGACAGGGCAAAACCCAAAGTTCCAGAGATGCATAGTATATATCTGTCTCTAAGCTCTACTACCAACAAATATATTTAGCTGATCATTAAGTGGTTAAGAGATGAACATACAAAATTTTTGTGCTTAAAGGATTTTTTCAGGATTTAGATATTAACAACCTACCCCTAGGGTACCCACTACACCCAATGGTTAGCTAATGGATGAGCATGCACTTAATGGGGATTTCCGACCAAAAATCTAATTTTCATATCATGATATATCAAGGTCTGACCCCCAGTCCCGGCACATATCTGTTCTAGCAGCCTAGAAAGTACCAGTGGAAGGTAGTAATAGGAACGGTTCTTCAGATCACCAGATCCACTGCTACACAGTGCTGTGTTGCTTCTATTACTTGAATAGGAATGGTGCAACACATGCCATCCGTCCAATAGCAGCTTCCGACCCCTAGAAACTGCTAGAACAGATGACCTTTGAGAGGTACGGTTGTAGACCGTGAAAGATCACATTTCTCTCTAGAATCCCTTGATAGTTTTGAGTTTTCATTGTACCTTGCACAGATTCAAGACACCCTGTGCCAGATGCAGCAAAGCAGCCCCAGAACATAACAGAGCCTCCTCCATGTTTCACAGTAGGGACAGTGTTCTTTTCAAGATATGCTTCATTTTTCCATCTGTGAACATAGAGCTGATGTGCCTTGTCAAAAATTTTGATTTTTGTCTCATCTGTCCATAGGACATTCTCCCAGAAGCTTTGTTGCTTGTCAACATGTAGTTTGGCAAATTACTTTTGTCAGATTCAAGTTATTTCTGTGACCATTGTGGGTTTTTCTTTCATTAAACGAGGCGTACCAACAATTTTGTCCACGTGTGTACTGATGATCTATCCTATGTATCTATCCTGTGTATGAAAATTCAGTTTAGGGATGGACCTTGGAATTATTATCAACTATATTTACCAAAATTTTCATAAATTCAAAATCTACAATAAAAAAGGGACATTCTCAAGAGGGACATTCTCAAGGGGGTTAGGCCAATCTGAAAAATATTTTATTAGTCCAAAATAGTAATATTTTGGTCTTATAGAAAGGACGGTGGGAAGGGGGAGGTATTAAAGGGGTTTTCTGGGCAAATATTTTTCAACAAAGGTCAGTTAGTGCTATTAATGGGTTAATAAGTGCAACCAAATACTTTTTGAAGTGTTGTAAGTGATTGTTTACCTGGGTAGCTTCCTGTTATGTATTTCACGATGCATTGTGCTTCACTCAGAGCTTACTCCCTCCCCCTCCCATTCTCACACACTCCTCCCTCCCTTTCTCACTCACACCCCCTCCCTGTTTACCTACCTAGCCCGCCCACTACTAGCTCTTCCTAAGTAACATCACCAATACCAACCCACCTCCCTCCCCATCCCATCATACTTACCTGTCTTCGGGGAAGGACCTTCTGGGCACAGGACTTCACTTGTTCTGGGCGGCCGACACCTCCTTGAGATCCGACTCTATTGCGCAGAAGTGGGCGGCGCAGACATCAAGAAAAGGAGGAGCGAACCCCCAGAAGGAAATGATGTCCTGTGCCTAGAAAATCAGGACTGGAAGACAGATAAGTATGATGGGGTGGAGGGGAGCGGGGTTAGTGTAGATGACGCTCCGTTTCCGGAAACGGGGAAATGGAACGCCACTGGAAAATCTGAAAATGACCGCCCCGGTGATCTAGGTAAATATAGCTTGTAAACTAAGTAAATTAGAAGGTAGGCGGAGGGAGGGTGCTTAGCTTAGAGGAGAAATATCATTTTACCTCTGGCAACCCCTTTAAGGATATTTATTGACTACAGTTGTGACACAAAAACAGCTTTGTTGCTGCATTAATGCACAATTAAACCTATATAAATATTAGCCACAACACAAGTTATCATGCGTAATATGTCCATTGACATAAAAGTCGTGCTGGCGTGCAAGTACCACGATATTAAACCGTGTGTTCAGGACAGTTATTCAGAGATTAAGTGTAATATAAACAATAGCTCATCTTCTTGATACAGCTTTTCATGTAGATGACCCAAATATCAGCACAGATTAACCACATTGTCTAAATATTTTGCAACACTTGAAGGACAACACCTCGGTTAGGTTTCCTCATTGCTAAGCCCTGTCGGTAAAAAGTAAAATGATGAGCCAATGGCTTTTATTTGTCTTTTGCTTATGTATTTATATAGAACAATGACACCTGTCTGTAAAAATTGCAGTTTTGTTGGCCCGGAAACAAAAAGTTTACTCTGGCATCTTCAACGTGAACTACATGCCTTAGGGCAATAACAGTAATTGTCAATACAGGAAGGTTCTAACATTTTTTATCTGAGTGCAAGATAAACAGAGTATTATTTCTCCAGTAAATGAATGAAATTACGCTATTATTAGTAAAGCACTCGAGATCCAGTGTCAGCAATGGCATAATGTGTAATTCAATCTACATGAATCATACAAAGCAGGAGCTTAAAGCCGCATATAGGGCAAACATGACTTATTTTTTTTTTTTTAGTTTTTATTTTATTATTATTTTTTTAAGTCACGCCAGTAGACAGAGACAATACTCTTTTTAATCCATAAGATTTTTTATATACCCACGATTTTATGACTTTTTATTCAGGCTTGTAAAAAAAAATAAATGCCTGAATTTCATGCGTTTTGTACATTAATTTTTTTTTTGTTCACACGTTTTTTTTTGCCCTGTTTGTTTCAGACAATTTTTTTCCTTGTAAATAAATTTATAAAAATATCTGGAGAAATGTCATATCTGTTGTATTTTGAAAAAAATGCAAAAATGATAAAAAAAAAAAGCACAAACAGCAAAAAAACACCATCCTGAGCAGGAAATGAATGCAATGAAGTAGTACAGTGCTGGTGTTGGAAGAGTAACTGTGCCTGTTTCATTGCCCTTCATTGGCACCCAGCTCTCACTGTCACAGACTAAGATAGTGCCAATTCTGAGAGATTAACAATATTGATCACTGCATTAAAATGGTTAGAGAGGGGAGGAAGCGATCTTTGGATTTTCAAGTGTTATCATGGCAGCCAGGAGGCAAAACAAGGTCCTTAAAGTGAGTCTCCAGGAAACTCAATATCATACTAACCACAGTACATTTTAGGGGACGTTATACTGAGCACCATCAAACCTTTAGATAGTCCTATAGATGAACCATTTCTATGAGAAAGCAGTTTTTAGAAATATGTGAATGACGTTCAAGTGCAATGGGCGTGCCAGGGCCTCCAAGGGCTCTGTAGTCAAGTTTGACAACCTGAGGTTTTGGCATGCCTATTGCATTTAAGCCTCATTTTTTTCATATTTCAAGATCTATAGGACCATATATAGGTCTGATGGTACTCAGTAAACATGGGTGAACCTCACAAGATTAGTATTATGAATATTCATGAGGTTCATTTTGGTATGAACTGGAAGTGCAACTATAATATTATTATATTATAGTATTATATAGTATTATAATAATAATCAGAGGTCCATCATCCCTCACCTCTCCAAGGCTCCTTCTCAGCATCAGGTGTACATTCCAGGACATCTTCTGGCCTCCTCTGACCTCCTGGGTGATATCAGCTGTCCTTTGGGACCACTGAGGTCTGTGAGTGTGTCTTAGCCAGCATGTGTGGTGTGTCGTCGTCATTGCACTGACACACCCCAAAAGACCGCTTAGGCTCACTCACAGGCTTCAGTGGTCCCCAGGGGCTGCTAACATCACCCAGGAGGCCTGAAGAGGCCAGAAGACATCCAGAAGCAAACACTGCATGCCGTGAGGAAGACCAGGAGAGGTGAGAGAAGGTGAGTATGACTGGTTATTATTTTTCCACACTTTGCTTGGGCCTCCAAGTATTATACTCTGGAGTCTAAAGAGTATAATAATAATTCATGGGTGTCAAACCTCAAAAATTTCAGCTTTGGTTGAACCTGAAATTTTTGGAAAATGTGTAACAAACTAGACTCTAAATCAGTTGGCTCATCTCTACTGCTTAGAACAGTGATCCCTACAATGCATTGTGGCTGGTTTGATAGCAAGTTTCCTGGTGACAGACTCCCTTTAAGGGTTTGAAGAGGTTGTTTGGGATTAGCAAACAAAATTCTCTTTCACCAGAAATAGCTCCACCCTTGTCCATAGGCTATATCTGATATTGCAGCTCACCTACATTGAAGTGAATGATACATGTCCTGCCTAGGTTTAATCTTTTAGAAAAGCAATAAAAAATGTATTGTAACCTTTTTGTCCAATAAATTAATAATAGGCAATTTATCAATCCCATTGTCATGTCTAGTACCATCATATATCTTGGAAAGAAGACAGACATTGCATTGTTTAAGCATCGGTGAATACATGTACTTTGTATCTGTCTAAATGTATGTCTAGATTTCCACAATTGTGCAATGTTTTCTTTGACTGTCTTTATATACACATACATAACTACTTCTGTCACACGAGATCTTAATATAAGTGAGATGTATGAGAATTGTTTCATTTTGATGAGACATTTGGTTAATACATAATTTTGCAATTTGATAGCTTTAATAGTCATACTAGCTGAGTCAGACATAAAGCATATTTGTAGAACGGGCAATAAAGCAGCTCAACCTCAAGGGTCAAATCAAGGTGGAACAAAACCATACTATGAACCAGATTGATATACGATTGGAGTTAACATGAGTTTTCCTAAAATATACATAGGGAAGATTTGGCTTGACAATTTATAGAACAGTGAGTCATAAGTATTGGTGGCATGTAGGGTAGTTCATGGAGGATAGACTAGCAAAAGTATTTTACTACGCATCACAATAAAGTCCTTCATTTGCAATTTTCATCTTCATCTAAACATGTCTTTTCATACTGAGATGTATTACTGACACTGTATGGTTGGAGGATCAGTCTTACACCATTTCTATTTTATGATTGGTATATGACCCGGAAGTGCCTCTGAAGGAGACACTAAGTAAATCGATGGGATCTGATATAACAAGAATTTTATCAGCATTGATTTGTAAAGTTTTAAGCTGGCATACCTTGTATGTAAGGATAACCATAATCAGTGGCGAAACTAGGAATGGCTGGGCCCCAAGGCGAACATTTGACATGGGGCCCCCCCAAACCGCCGCCCCCAACCCCCCCACACAAACCGCATTCCTGCGCACACTATTATGCCCCATAGTGGCCCCTGCACACGGTATTATGTCCCATAGTGGCCACTGCACACGGTATTATGTCCCATAGTGGCCCCTGCACACGGTATTATGCCCCATAGTGGCCCCTGCACACAGTAGTTTACCCATAGTGGCCCCAGCACACAGTAGTTTGCCCCATAGTGGCCCCAACACACAGTAGTTTGCCCCATAGTGGCCCCTGCACACAGTAGTTTTCCCCATAGTGGCGCCTGCACACAGTAGTTTGCCCCATAGTAGCCCCTGCACACAGTAGTTTGCCCCATTGTGGCCCCTGCACACAGTAGTTTGCCCCATTGTGGACCACCCATGAATGATTATTATACTCTGGGGTCTTTTCAGACCCCAGAGTATAATGATCGGAGACCCAGGGGAGGATAGAAACATAGAAAACACTGCAACTTACCTCTTCCTCGCTCCGGTGCACTTCCCATCTTCAATGTTGGACCAGATCTCGCGCGATCCAGGCCGGCGTCGCGACGCATAATGACGTCAGCTGACGTCTGGGACGTCACCAAACATTCCCGAAGCCTGCGGAGCGGCGGAGAGGTGAGTTACAGCGTTTTTTATGTTCGCTCACCTCCCCTGGGCCCCCGATCGTTATACTCCGGGGTCTCAAAGGACAACGATAGCAGTGTTTGTGGGGTTCGCGGTAGCGACTGCCACAGGGCTCCGGGCCCCTTAATGTTCCGGTCCCTGTGGCAGCCGCTACCACTGCTACCCCAATATTTACGCTCCTGACCATAATTGATGTCCACACAGTGTAGAATTCTTTGACATGCGAATCAATGTAAAGATATGCCCACCCTTACTAGAGATGAGCGAACGATTCAGATTGAACTGGATTTGACATGAATGTTTCAAAAGTTTCATACTAGAACAGAACCAATGAAACACTATTATACTTGGGGTCTCTGCAGACCCAGGAGAGGTATGGCGACATAACCAGCAGTTATACCTACATTGCTTCCTGGCAGCATCCTCTGGGTGTCTTGTAGTCCGCCAGAGTCCTCTTCTGGCCTTTTCTGGTCTCTGGCTGACGTCACGTGATGAGATCTGTGATTGGACCTCAGTGGTCATGTGGTGACGTCATGACACTGGGTCCAAGAATTGTGACGTCGGCATGGCCCACCTGACTGCTGAGGCCCAAACACAGGCCCCCATGGTGCATGACATCAGCAAGAGGCTGGAAGAAGCAGATAGAGAAAGTCAGGGGACTACTGGATGCCATGAGATGCAGCAAGGATGTCCAGGAGAGGTGAGGCAAGGTGAGTATAACTGTTTGCTATGTTGTCACCCCCTCCCCTGGGCTTCCACTTATTATACTTTGGGGTCTGAGGAGACCCCCAGAGTATAATAATAGATTGTATTTCCGGATATTAGTTCTGATCTTACCCTTATCAATTTCAGATTGTGTCTCCTTGTTCTTGTGTTTTATTAAACCACTTCCATCCTGAAGTTTTATTATAGTTAATGGTTTCAGCCATGTCCCCGTTTCTCTTCTTTCCTCAGGGCTATACAGATAAAGTTCTTTAATCCTCTCCTGATATATGCTTCAGATTCTCCACCATTTTTGTAACCCACCTTTGCACCTATCCTATTTGATCTGTGTTTTTTTTGTAGGTGGGGTCTCCAGAACTGGACACAGTATTCCAGATGTGGTCTCACCAACGCTTTATACAGCAGGATCACAGTCTCTTTCTTCCTACTGGTTATACCTCCAGCTATATACAGTAGCTGAATATCCTACCTGCTTTCCCTGACAGATATCAGGACCACTATCTCTTTCTCTTTGAAAGTCCCGGCTAACACAGAACAGTCAATACCATACTCAAATAGAGGGTTCCTTCTCCCCAAGTGCATTGTCTCACATTTGGTAACACTTATCTGTAGTTTCCATTGTTTGCACCGTACAACCAGCAAGGCCAAATATTTTTCCATACTATGCTATAATCCCCTCCATGAGTATCAACCCTCTTACACACTTTTGTGCCATTGTAAAACAAGCAAACCTTACCTACAAACCTTCTCTTATGTCACCTACAAAGATATTAAAAAGAATAGGACCCAGGACAGACCCCAGAGGTACACAACTTGAGACTTGTCTGTCCTCAGAATGCACGCCATTTCTACAAGAACCCAATGCTAACCCACTGCTATGTGACAGCCCACTGTCCTTCACTGACTTCATTTAACTTTTGGTATTTGATATATGTATTAGAAAGTGGAAAAATGAGATCCTTTAAAACACTGATATTTTTTCTGCTTGGCCATAATGCTGGAAACACAAAGCGGTGGTTTAAAAGTAGTAGTCCCTTAAAAGGTTGACCATGACTTTTTTTTTTTATTTATGGCCTATCCTTAGTATAGTCCAGAAATATCTGATCAGTGGGTGGAGGACAGCCAGCTCGTGCATGGATGATTGGTTCGGAGGTGTACAGGTATACTGTACAGTGCACAGTGCTGGAAGCAGATCCCTCCATGCCCTGTATAGTGGCCAGGCACCATTACTGTAACTCAGCTCCCATTGACTTCAATGGGATTGAAGCTGCAATACTACCAGTAATAATTTGCTGCTTTAAAGGGATTGGCCATATTGAGTTCTTTAGGTGTACCAGGAAACAGCAGCAGACATATCATTGGTGCAACCTGTGCAGCTGCATAGGGGCTAGTAGGTCACGGTGCCCTATCACCATAGAGAGGTAATCTGGGAGTTACAGATTGATGATCTCTCCTTAGGATAGGTCTTCAATATTTGATCATGGGAGTCTGATACACAGGACTCCCACAGATCAGCTTTTTGAAGCAGCATTGTCACTATAGTGAGCGCCACCTCCACTTCACAGGTCAGTGACATCACATGCATTCATCACAATATCTACAATACCAGGAAAATGTATGACACTTTCTATCAGTGAAAAGGCCTCAGAGCTCACCCAAAAAACACAATAGATAATTTGTACAGGTCCTGGGTGTCATACCCCCACCGATCAGGTCATCAATATGTAACTCCCACTAAACCCTTTAACAGCAGGGGGTGCTCTATGTTGAAATATTGAAAAATAAAGGGGTCCATAACTGTACTTGCACAGGGTACCTCAGCTGTCTGTGTCCATCCCTGACAAGAATAGAATAGACCCTCAATGTAACATTCTAGAAAATCCCTTTAGAGTAGGTCAGTTAGGTTGGATTATGTACAATTATGTTATTGATGTAATTAAAAAATAATGACTGAAGCAAAATTATTCTGCTATACCATTACATAACATGTCATTTTTGTGCATCCCCTTAGATTTAATGTTTATTTTCAGGAGAAGCAGAGCTGTCTTTGATGGTATATATTATACTATACATATTCTTTTCTACTACTTTCTAAATAAAATAAATAAATAAATAAAATGTGAAAAAAAAAATTGAAATAATGTTTGTACATTTTTATGTCTTGAAATTTCATTTTCTATTTGTTCTCATTAAAGGGATACCAAATATGATGTTCATATTCAATTGCTTCAGATTTTTTTTAATGTACTGGTCATATGGCTATTACTTTTTTGCTTTTTAGGTTATTAGCGTGGGTTTTTTTTTGCCTTTTTTTGTGACTTTTGTTGTTTTTTTTTTTACCATTTTTTACCATTGTGTGAACAAAGTAACAATACAGTCATCAAAAACTATTTTTACATCATTGTTCAATGCTTACTTTGATCTATGACATGTTGTTAAGTTCATTGTATTGTGTACCATATATCACTGGTGAGAGTTTTTTTTTCCTTTATTTTTTTCTGATGTGTCTCCCAAAAGGCCATAAAAGACATTTTGGAAACTTGATTTTGTTTTACTTATTTTATTTTTTTAAGGACTTTATTGTCTAACTAGAGATGCCCTAGCTGTCACAGTTACATAAATAATCAGCTCTGACAAGTGACATTGGTCACTGTCATGGGTTTAGTCCAACCCAACAGAATAGTCAAGTAACCTCTCACCCAGTGGTCATGTCATTTAGTTTAAGGCCCACCAATGATCTACTAGTTAATAGGTATTAAAGGAGTTTTCTGGGACTATGTTATTAATAACCTATCCTTTAGATAGGTCATCAATATCAAATTGGTGGTGGTCTCACACCTAGTGCCCAGCTGATGTCAGGCCAGTGACATCAAATTTTCCAGTGACTTGCCATACTGCAGCACAGTCCTATTCAAAAGAATGGGACTAAGCTGTGATAGCAAGCACAGCTGCTATGCAATGTATGGCACTATGTTCGGTATGCAGTGAAGAGGCCTTGGCCACCTTACACAACTGCTTGCTAGGGATGCTGAATGTTGGACCCTTGCCAAGCTGATATCGATGATCCGTCAAGGACAGATCATCAATTTCATAGTCCTGGTAAACCTCCTTAATGAACAATGGAACTACTTACATAAATGCCATTTTGTGGAAAAAACATTATGTCCGGGTCTGGGCCCACACCCCACAGATACACATAGAGCTTATTAATATTTCCACTACTGTAAGGACAGCAAGACAATATATACACAAAAAAGAATATGTCCACAGATAAGGAGTTCAGTACATATTTGCTTTAATATGTGTGTATATATAAGTAGGGATACATAGATATATGTTTTTGGTAGTGATACTTTGCATTGCGGTATGATCCAACAAACAAAGCATTTCCAATGATAAAGTCCAGAAATCCTGTCCCCTCCAGTCTCAAGAAACAGTAAGGGTTACTGGCACAAAGACTGGTTAATGTTTAAAGGGGAGGGAGCCATTGATTTACAATGTTTAATGTTCTCTTCTGCTATGCATTCGGAATCCCATTGGTTTAGTCAAGCTTCATGTTTTTTTCTGATTTAATATCTGATTATTTAAATTAGGTTATAATAAGTCATTTATTAATTTTGCTAAATTTAATACAGAATAAATAAATAGTAAATTCCTGGATATTGCAAGTAAAGAGAAGCAGCTTCTGGGTGCATAGAATAAACAGGATCAGCATTACCCCTATACTATAAAGAAATTGAAAAAGGATCTGTCAGCTCTACTGTCTGCTTTGGTAACAAAAATGTTGTTGCTTACAACTTTGCATTGGGATGTTCCTTTATTACTAACTCTGGGAATGAAATCATATTGACAGCTGTGTATTAGCATTCCCTTTGTCAGTGCATACACCTATTGGACAGTGACGCAGAACACATTCCCATTGATCAGAGAAATGGTGACACCCAGTAGTCAAATTATTCATACATTTATAGGAGGAATTACAGAAGAATGCACATAAGACATGTAAGGAGAAGTTTGTGCCTACTAAATACAGGCAAAAATCTTCATTGTCAATTTCCAAAACTGGCATAGGAATAGGAGCAACTACTGGGAATTTAGGGGCAGGTTTTGATATCTGCATCTAGCATGAATATTCAGGGTGTTCATTTCAATCCAAATAGTTAAAGGTAATCTACCACCTCCTCCAACCATATTCAACTGCTACCACCATGTAACAGGATACATTACAGTGATAAACACTTTACCTGTGTACACTTGGGGGCAGGCTTTCAGCTTGTGGAGCACTGTTTTTGATGCTCAGACCCCTACCCTGGCCATGTTTTGCTGGCACCACCCCATGCAGTGGAAGTTGAACCTCCCACTGCTATGACATCACACATCCTATTTGAGCAGTATCTTGTTTATCACGCTCTGTAACATGGTGGTGACAGTTGCATATGCTTTGGTGAGGTGGTAGACCCTTTTAAGAAACAAAGGTCTATCATTACAACGTATAATACACTTCCGAAAGCTTTCCAACAAATACACTCAGCCTCTAAAAGGTATCGCCTGATTTCTTCACTATTCCACTACTTTCAGTGGCTAACACGGTACAACATTATACTACTACCAACGTAATAATACATACATTCATTGCCCTAGCCTTGTACATAAATACCCTAGATAAGGCAACAAACACTCAGTAATCCCAATCACCATATATAAACTAGAAGCCAATATAGAGAAAAGTAGTAATAACGGAATATTGTGTACAAGGTGACATTGGATATATTAGCAATTGTTGCTTTCAGTGTTACTCAATGGGCAATACCATATAGGTATTTTCTACTTTCCCACCCACTATTTGAAACCAATAAACAGCTGAGCTTATTGCAATGCTGTCTGATTTGTGCCGTACAATGTTATTTATGCCAATATTTTTAGCACTTTGGAGATCAGAATTTTTGGTAGGCAAGATAGCATTATGATCCCATAAATAACCAGCACATTCCTCCATAACTATGGTAGACTCTCCTTAGTGTTGTTATTCCGTTGCTAGGTCAAGCAATTATGAAAGCAATTATAGTTATAGAGCAATCGGAGCCGCCATTCAGTACAATACGAAGCCTAAGTTTTTGTAGAGAGCTCATATTACATGAAATTCGCTATAATGTAGGAGAGCAAGATCACTTCTGGATAAATCATACCTCTTCAGCGCAGGAAAGCAAGCATTATAAACCGTATTACTGTATGTGAAAGAAAATATTTGTAGCCCAAACTATATTAAAAAAAAAATCTAAAGTTAGACCGTGAAAATTTGCAAATTTTCATAAAATTTACAATTTTTCTTCAAATTTCTTACTTTGTAGCCATATTCATCCTATAAAAGATACAAATTAAATGCACCAAAAATCTGTCGTAATTTGCACCGAATAAATGTCCAACGTGACTTACCAAATGTATTTAATTTAGGCACTCCTTGCACCCCCTCAAGCATGGGGGAGGCTTAAAAGGAGCCTGACAGCTTGGAAATAATGTGCAATCTTCAGATGTCACGGTATAGACCAGCATTACTGTAGCTGAGCAGATTGGTATTTAGTTTTCAAAGGGGTACTATAGCAGTGTCCTATACACCTGAATAGGACATCACTGCAGTAACTCAAAACCGTTACTGTAAAAGAGACAGCGAGTGAACACTGCAGCTCTCACCTGTCTAAAATTGATATCTTAAGAATAGGCTATCAATTTTATGAAAGTGGGTATCCCCTTTAAAGATTCAGTATAATCTGTATATTATTCACCTATACCTCTGCTCATTGTAGGCTTAGCCTCAGCCTTGGCAGCCTCCCCTCTATGACTGTGCATACACAGATCGCTGTCAGTCACCGAGTAGCACTGTCCATATGACTGACTAGGAAAGCCCAGAATGAGCAGAGATTTGGGTTATACTGGATCTTTTACCATATAACTCTATATCTGTCTGCTCTGATGTCCACAGATAAGACTATATCTCCAATGTGGCAGGTTCCCTTTAAACAAAGCTTATTACTTTAGCTATAATTGTTTTGATGACCAAAGATGTAGGTTATCGATAAATCAATGAACCCACAAAGTAGCTAATCTATTAGATCCTGATGTATGTTTTTAACCAGCTTCAAAATCTGAGTTTATTAAATTATGACTTTTTCTTGAAAGAAAACAAAATACAAAAAATAAGGTAAACTAGATATAAGGGACTATCCCACTTACAGATGTGTCATGTATTACCTTCCCTTCTGAATTTAGATATCTGTGACACTTATTTCTGGATAACTAAATTCAGAAGGAAAGATAAGGAAGGCAACATCCTATCTATCTATCTATCTATCTATCTATCTATCTATCTATCTAGTATAGCTATCTATCTATATATATGAGGATAAAAGTGCAATATACAGTATCACATATTACTGTACTACTGATACATTGGTAACATAAAAGTATCACATATTACATATAATATGTAATATTGTACATTAGGGTAAATCCATACTCAGAAGAGCACAATCTATTCCCGCATATCATGAATTTCATGTGAAAGGGGCATGCACCTAGCCAAACATACCCAGGCATACAGTATGCAGTACACACCTAATTCCAGCATCCTCATGTACACCTGCACAGAGACCTGCAGCTCCTCCCAGGTTACTTGTGTGGAGCAATCCTGGAACAGCACCAAGCTGCTTTTACAAGTGTATATAAAGATCACCATCAGACTGACCATCCCGTTCCTTGCCTACATCCACTGTACTGGTCACAGCTACTAAGAAGATGGGAACCTTTAGAAGGGTCCCGCTGTGGATCCTACTAGTCCTCTTGAGTCCATTAAATGGTAAGTATTCTGTCTTTTCTAGGAAAAAAAGAAAAAATAGTATTAATAACTGGAGATACTAACATTAGATATTACAGTTTCCAATCATCAATTAATTGAGAAGTTTAATTTCATTGGATATGGACAATAAATTACAGGATGTAGGAAAATTCATACATTTGACATTTTTTCAAGAATCCATCCATGTGTATTGTATTGTGTGCTATTGAAATTTAATTAAAATTAATTAAAAATAATAGTAAAAATTGAAATGATAAAAATAACTTAGAGTAACTTTAAGAAGAGAATCTATACAGTGAGTAAACATTGTCAATAATCCTAATACAATGGAAGTTGATGTAGAATATTGTGTTTTAGTTTCCCGCTGGCAAATTCATTAGATTGATGTTGGACAAATCCATCAATTTTGGCAGGAGCAGCTGGCCATCTAATATGTGTAAGAGCCTCCTGACTCTGTCTTCAGATTACCCTGTTGCCAAATCCATTTGTTTTCAGGGAAATAAACCACTTCTAGAAGAGTCTGGCAGCGGAGCTCCCTACTTACAACACATGTCTTTGGATGAGCCAATATAAGCATGTGTATAGGGGAGCTTGGAGAGACAGTACTGTAAATGTCGTCCACATGAGCATTTGACTGTGTATGCCCAGTTTAAGAGCATTTAAGAGCATAAGTATTTACATAAATGGTATTCCCCATGTAAACATGGAACAATAGTACAATAATAGTATGCTAGTGTTGAGAAAAATACTGTCTCCATCTAGCTCATATCTATCTATCTATCTATCTATCTATCTATCTATCTATCTATGTATCTATCTATCTATATCTATCTATCTGTATCTATCTATGTATCTATCTATCTGTATCTATCTATCTATCTATCTGTATCTATCTATCTATCTATCTATCTATCTATCTATCTATCTATATCTATCTATCTATCTATCTATCTATCTATCTATCTATCTATCTATCTATCTATCTATCTATCTATCTACTTCAGTACCTACCTACGTAATTCTCATATATCAGTCTAATCTATCCCCCACTGTATGTATCTACATCTTTAAAAATCTTAGAATAACACCAAGTAGCAGTCAACTCTGCTACTTCTGTGTACACATTGTGAAAACGCTTGCTGAAATCTCAGTACCGAAGCAGTAGGAGCCGTAAGCAGGTGTGATGACAGCAGGTTAGAAAACAGGTGTGTCATGGTATCACTGCCTATGTAGACATGGGTTACAGGGAGACAAGTGTTGTGTTCTTTCTTTTCCATCTCTCTTTTAATCAAAACTCAACAAGCCTATGTTCATTTAGTTTTGATCCTCACACCATTTATATAATATATATAATAGCAATAATTGTCTTTTAGATATTTGAGATACAGATAATAATATAACATGTTCCAAGTCTTAATGTAGAAAGAAATACTTAAGAAATTGTGAAAACCTATGCACAATATATAGGGATAGCCAAATCCAAAGCTCCTATAAACTTATGTACTATTCATGGTTTTATAGTTGATTTTACCATGTAGGTATAAACAACAAATCTACAATATTTATTCCCTTTTAATCCCTTTTTGCTGAATATAGTATATATTTATTATATTTTAATATAGCTCAGGATTATGGCGACTACACCGTCGATGAAACAGTTGACTACACCATTGATGAGTCAATGCAAGGACAAGGGCAACAACAACAAGTTCAACAGGAACAACAACAACAGCAGCAGCAACAAGTGAAACAACAGCCAACAAGTAAGTCTTAAAAGTCAAAATTGTCAGTTTATATATTGTAAATTCATACTATACCAATATTACAACAATATGTGAGGATGTAAATTGACATATAATCCATCAATGATGATGCCATGAAATATTATACATGGCTCTCCTAACATGTATCTAATTATTTACAGTTTTGTTAACCGGACCTCCAAGAATATCAGTGATCCCGGTGACAAACACTGTAGTGAGAGGTAAGTCCATAATGTTATATTATTATGAAAGTATGCAAAGCCTAATAGTTATTGAGTGTAATGGAGACCAAAATAATATGCAGTTTTTTTCCATTATCCATTATGTTAACTACAACCAAAGTTACATTAGACATTTTACTTTCAGCTGTCAACACAGCTCACAATAACAGAGTTTGCAGCACTTGGGGGAACTTTCACTTCAAGAACTTTGATGGAGACATATTCTACTTCCCTGGTACTTGTAATTACATCTATGCATCTCATTGTAAGAGCGCATATGAGGACTTCAACATCCAAATCCGTCGTACTGTTGTGAACAACGTCCCAGGCATTGAAAAGATCACTATGAAAATTGATGGACTTGCAGTACAGATCAATGCAAACACCATCTTAGTAAATGGAAAAGAGTAAGTTATTTTATTATCCATTGCACTGGGAAAAAAATATCCAGTAGATATGTGTCATTTATTAAGGGTTCTACTCCTGTTTGTGTACAGCGTCCAGCTGCCATTCAGTGGTTCTGGCATGCAAATTGAGAAACATGGTGCATATCTCTCAGTGACCTCCAAGCTTGGTCTGGTCTTCATGTGGAACGATGATGATAGTCTACTGGTAAGAGTATAGAATTGTGATGTCTTTACCATTATGGAAAAATAAGGAGAAAAATAATTTATCTTGCTCGCAAATTTTATTCATAACAAGATCTTTCATCTTTCTTTTTGTGCAGCTGGAATTGGATGAAAAGTATGCCAACCAGACCTGTGGCTTATGTGGGGACTTCAATGGTATCTCAATCCACAATGAGTTCTATTCCAATGGTTAGTTTTTGTCTTCTATGTCAACATAATTGTAATAAATAGTATCTGTTAGATGATACTACATTTATGTATGTACAGTATTTATATCCAATAAGTAGATCAATACATATGAGTATTGATGTAACTCTCTAACGTGTCTTAAGCAATGTAATTTATACAGTAAGAGTGAAAAATTTCTTCTTACAGAGAAAATCATTTGGATTTCTCTTACAATAATTTTATTCCATAGGAATCCAAATCACTGAATCTCAGTTTGGAAATCTACATAAGATGGATGGTCCCACCGAACAGTGCCCTGATGTACTTCCTACACCCAAGAGCAACTGCACTGACTATGTAAGTAGAAAATTCATGGACGTCATGGAGCAATGTCCACCATATGGGGCCATTTCTATTAGCCGTGCTCTCCAGTCATAGATAATGGAAATAACATTTTTCTAAGACCAGCTTTATGTATTATGTTATCATAATAACATAATTCACACTAAGAATAGTGTTACAAAACTAGTTACAGCTACATTGATTTTTTTTTAGTCTTTAAGGCCTCTGTTTGTTTATGATAGGAGCATATGTGTGAGTCGATCCTTCTGGGTGAATCATTCTCAAAATGCCATGAATTGGTGGCTGTTGAGCAATACATCGAAGCTTGTGTAGAAGACTTGTGCCGGTCTGTTAGCGAAACTACTGCTGAATTTTTGTGTGACACCTTTGCTGAGTACTCAAGGCAATGCGCTCATGCTGGAGGTGAACCACAGAACTGGAGAAAGAAAGATTTGTGCTGTAAGTATCTTCTACAGTTGTGTTTGTAAAGCCCAAAAATGGGGGGCTCACTGAGTAACTAGATATAAGAGGATGTATGAAAAAACTGAGATGTAAAAGGTGGATGCTAACTAACCAACATGTTCTAGATATTGGATGTCTGCAGTCTCCACTTCTTCATCCTCGATATAACCCTTCCTCTCTTCCAGATAAATCATGTCCTTACAATATGCAATACAAGGAATGTGGCTCTGCATGTGCTGACACTTGCACCAACCCAGAGAGAAGTACATTATGTGAAAACCACTGCTTAGATGGTTGCTTCTGCCCTCCAGGTTTGTATTTTCTAGGTTTTATAAGAGCTGCTAATACAGTAACTTACAGCCTTTTTACCAAGGGGATATCGCTGAAAAACTAGAGTATGTACAACTATATCAAATTTACTGCTAAAGTGGCACCTTCTGTAGTCACGGTATTCACAGGAACTTCTAGCTGTTTCCAAGGAATCCCATGCGTTTTACAGGACATCACACACATTTACCTTATTTTAGAGAAAATCAAGTAACTTTTCTGTTTCTTATAGGAACTGTCTTTGATGACATCAACAACTCCGGCTGTGTTCCACTTGAAAAGTGCTCATGTACATTCAACAGTAAAAGCTATGCTCCTGGAACATCTTATAGTACAACCTGCAGCTCCTGGTGAGTATATAATATGGTTTTAATGGAAATATGTACTAGTATTCAATCAATACTACCCCAATAAAAAGTGGAAGAGAAATGATCTATACAGGTTTGTTGTATACTGTACCAAGCTTGAAAATGTTGGTGTCCATATAGTTATACTGTGCACTGAATATGTACATAAAGCGGTATTGGCAAGAGAGCTGCCCTCTTACCGACTGGGTGGTGTATTATATGTATTCTCCGCCAATCCTAATATTAGCCTGTTCTCAAAATAATGTGAGTAACACCCTCCAATCAAACATTGGGTGATTAAGTGCAAACTCCCCTCTCTGATTAATAGATAGGTGATATGACATTGAGGGCTTGTAACATATCGCCACCCTGATATGCATTGTTCACAGCTCGACTCTAATCTTTTGAGTATTGACTTTGGCTTGAAGAGATAAAAACTGGTTCTTGGAGATTATCAACATTGCTTTCCCTCTCTACACATCTTGGCAGAGGGCCACCATTAGCCACTGAACATGTTACTTTACACAGATATGTTGCTTGCTACTACAACATAACAGTACCTTATGTCTTGCCATCTTTAGCAGTTCAGAATAGGGATCAATAATATTTGGCGAAGCCCCTGGGGAATACCATGGCCCAGATTTACTAATAGGCAGAGCAAACCTAGACAGGCAGCCTGAAAATATGCCAGATTTATCACAGTGATAAATCTGGTGTATCTTTACACAATCTAGTCTACATTTACAGTATACCACCTTTTAGTTGACGTACTGTGAGCCACAATTTTACAATACAATGTTGGCGCATTTTTGGAACATTTTGGCACATTATGGCACATTTAAGCCAGGCTTTCTTTTTCTGATAATCCACATACATATGTGTAGCAAGATGAAAAATTTACTACAGTGCCCAATAATCCCATAGCCATACAGTGCCCAAATCAGCAAATACATCAGTAGTCTTATAGGTGGTCATATACATTACACTAAAGTTCATAAAAATAGATGATTTTAACCAGCATCTACAAAACACATACAATACAATTTACAGCTGGTTTTAATCATTCATATATCTATTACTGTGATTGTAGATATAGTAAATCAGTTCAAGAAATGTAAAACCAGTGACTTAAAAAAACATGTATTTATCTAAAGGTAACTATATACTACAATAACTGTTGGTTAAACACTCGTTCAGCAAACAGCTGTTCCTCCCAGCTGCCTCACATAAGAACACTTATCTTGGCAGAGAGTAAGCAGTTTATGTCCTAAAGCAGGACCCCTGCCTCCCGGCTCTTTCATTATAACAGCGGCCAGGAGAAACCTTCATCTGCTGCCTGCTGTCCCCAAGGCCTGATCCCTTCCACTGGCAGCAGCAGGGATCGGAAATCATCCCTGCTGCCTTCACATATGAGAGCTCTTGCGCAGGCAGCAGAGACGATTGCTAATCCCTGCTTCCGCTTAGTGTAAAGGATAAGGGCTTGGGGACAACACTAAAGTCCAGTTAATGCCCCCAAAGTATGATGCTCTTTAATGTCCCCACCCACTGTAAAATGCTCTTTAAAGCTCCAACTCATAGTATAATGCTTCTTAGTGCTTCCACCCACAGTATAATGTTCTTTATTGCCCCCAACTGCAGTATAACGCTCCTTATTGCCCCCAACCACTGCATAATGCTCCTTAATGTCCCCACCCACAATATAATGCTCTTTAATACTCCCACCCACAGCATAATGCTCCTTAGTGCCCCTGCACACAGTTTAATGCCAAATTAGTGACCGCCACACACAGTATAATGCCAAATATAGTTGCCTCATTTTTCTTGTCGAACACATCAGACACATCTTTTTTGTCCAAAATATAACATAAATACAGGATGTGTTTAGCTTGGTCCTTTACTTGATGATGGAACCTGGTCAGCTGACCTTTACTAAAAGTAGTTGAGTACCCCTGTCCTAGAAAGACAACAGGTCGGACATAATGAAATAAAACATGTCTGATTCTACCTTCTCCAACAGCATTTTTCATGGGAGAACTATGAGACCAATAAAACATAAGTTTATTAGTCTTGCTGAAATCAGTATGGTTGGCCGTTGGCCATTTTTTCTCTTATGGGTATAAAGGCCTTTAGGCACTCATTATTCTGCCATATGATACCTCAGTGGCCACCATATTGTCCCCTAGAAGCATTATATAATATGGCATGCAATGGAGCAAATCATGGCATACAGTGGTACAGTTATGGAGCAATACCAAAGTAATATCACCGCATGGTTAAGCCTCCAACACTGACATTGACAGAATTTCAGTCCCACAAAATGTTGCTGTATAGCATATTAGGTTGGTCACTAAAATGAGCTACTATGATATGTTGTGATAGATCATTTTCTAACCTCTCAGCAACTTATACCATCATTAGATATGCCAAGAGTGCCATGCTACATACAAATCTTTATCACATGGCGATTCTATATCTAAGTTCAGATTTTGAAGTTTTTATTATACAGTGTCCTAAATAGTTACTTATATTTTTCACAGTGTGTGCTCGGCAGGAAAATGGAACTGCAATGACTTGCCTTGCCCTTCAACCTGTTCTATTGATGGAGGATCACACATTACAACTTATGATCAAAGTCACTACAGCGTACATGGAGACTGTAACTACGTGCTGACTAAGGTAAAGCAATATAGTGGTCAGCACAATTACATATGGTATATACTTAACAACGTACTGACAATGTTTTATATTCTCAATTTCTAAACAGGATTGCAAAGGAAGTTCTTTTATTATACTGACAGAGCTGCGTAAATGTGGCCTGACTGAAAGTGAGACTTGCCTCAAGAGCGCTACCCTTATCATTAATGGAGAAACAGTAAGTGCATGGCAGTCCGCTAGAGTTCTCAGCAACTATTAAACTGTCTTTTTATTGTATCTAAACTTGATCAGATTATTGGTTGCACGCAAAATCATTTTCCTTAGTCAACACTTTTTTCATTTTCCCAATTTTCCTGATCATTGTAGGCATCAAATACAGTTTTCATAAGATTCCCCATTGGTGCTCACAATCTAAGTTCACCTATCTATGGTGTGTTGGAGGAAACACGCCCATAGACAGAGAAAACAAACTCCATGTAGATGTTGTTCCTAACTGGATTCCAAATTCAGGACCCCGACACTGCCAATCACTAAGTCACCATGCTGCCCACCCATATTTCTAGAGTGTGATGTCACTTCCGGATCAGCGAGGATCTACCAATGAGAACCTCAACAATTGATAGAATGATCTGCATTACTGTATGGAGTGTTCTCGTTTCTTCTGATCATCCACATGTTGTAAATTTACTGCAACTCAACCCCATTCACTGTCTCTGCCCCTTTGTTCTCGTGATCATTTATGGTCCCCTGAAATTTGAGCCCCTCGGTACAGCTAATGGTGATTTTCTAGAAATATGAGTTTTCTGCTGCTGGGGTACATAGTTATTAACACAGTATCTAAAATTCATGTTTTTCCCTCCTCTTCTGTCTTGCTGCCCAAACAGATCATTGTAATCAAGCCCTGTGGAAGTGTCTTCATAAACAGTGTCTATACTCGGCTGCCAGTATCTGCAGGTAGGATATGATATTATGAGAATATTACTGATATTATTTAATACTTGGTGATAGTTGTGGTAGCACATGTCATCTGCCGTGTTTTTTCTCATTATGCTATATTTAATTACAGCCAATGTAACCATCTTCAGACCTTCATCTTTCTACATTGTTGTCGAGACAAACTTGGGAGTGCAATTGGTGGCTCAGCTGACACCATTTATGCAGGTTTATGTGGTTTTGGATCCATCTTTCAAGGGTCAGACATGCGGTAGGTTTGACTTTACACCAACCCCTTCCTAATCGTTTCATGTAAGGCACTCTTCTTATAGACGTTCATTTTCTCAGGTCTCTGTGGAAACTTCAATGACAAACAGGCAGATGACTTCCAGACCATCAGTGGTGTCATTGAAGGCACAGCTGCATCCTTCGCCAACACCTGGAAGACCCAAGCAGACTGTGCAAATATTAAGAATGTCTATGAAGATCCATGCACTCTTAGTATTGAAAATGGTAAGACTTGTGCAGAAAGATGCCTAAACTGAATATTTCAAAGAGGTAGTGTAAGATTATATTGTCTAATTTGTGTTTTTGTCCTATACTACAGAGAAATATGCCCAGCACTGGTGTGGTCTTATATCTGATCCATCTGGTCCATTTGCTGACTGCCATGCTGTAGTCAATCCAGCAGTTTACCAACAAGTAAGTTAATTTTCCTTTAACACAAACATGAAGTTGTACATTCTAATAGGAATCTTGGTTGCAAAGTAAATCAAGAAAGCTGGGCAAAATAGTGCAGCATGCTGCGCTATTTTGTCTGATAATATGATGGACATCAAGATGGAAACTCAATAGACCCCATTTTAGTCAAAGAGGTCCATCGGTCGCTGGTGTCCATCATGTGACAGATCTGGCATTGCTGTTATTTTCCTTCCTATGGTGTAAAACAAGAACTGAAATATCAGCACAAATGTGAACTTAGCCTTAAAAATACACTCCAGACAAATCTGATGTACTGTATTGCTTTACATTGAGTCCAGGGTCTGAAGTGGTGGTGCATACCATAAGGATGTTGTAATATACAAATTTTCAGTGTCCATTTACGGTTGGTTTTGTTTTTCTCAGAACTGCATGTTTGACACCTGTAACTGTGAAAAAAGTGAAGAATGCATGTGTGCATCCCTGTCATCCTACGTCCGAGCCTGTGCTATCAAAGGAGTCATAGTGACTGGATGGAGGAGCACCGTCTGCTGTAAGTCTCATAATGCTCCAAGAGATCCAAAAAGTTTTAGTAACTTGATATAACCATTTTATAAAACATCAGAATCCATTAGAAAAAAAACCTTTTTCTAGGAATAGTGCCGCTATTTTCTATAGGTTGTGTCTGGTATTGCAGCTGAGCCCTAGATAAGCTACAATACCAGAAAAAAGTATTGATGTTTAAGGATTTTTTTTTTTTTTTTTTACATACAAACTTTTTAAAAACTTCTCCCACTTGGTACAGTGCAACTTTATTCTTCCATTTATTATATTATTTTGTTTTGTAAAATTTAGCATTTCCCAAAATAATGAATTCTTGTATCCTACACAGCTAAACACATGAACAACTGCCCTAAAACACAGAGCTACACCTACTCTACCAGCACTTGCCAGCCCACATGCCGTTCCCTCAGCGAGCCTGATGTCACTTGCAGCATTAAGTTTACCCCTGTGGATGGTTGCACATGTGCCAAAGACTACTACATGGATGACAGTGGCAAATGTGTACCAGCTGAAGCTTGCCCATGTTACTTCAAAGGTTCTGCAGTGCCTTCTGGAGAAGTCGTCCATGACAATGGGGTCATGTGGTGAGTGTGAATAAGCGCATAGCTGGGCATTTTACACTATTTATCACGCAGCTGCTACATTATATCAAATAGTTCTACGGCTGATCAGAATAACTTGACTATTCTTTAACTTACAGCACTTGCGCTCAGGGAAAACTCAGCTGTATTGGAACAATCAAACCAGGTAACAATATTGCTTTATGTATCAACCTCTGCACCATAGCAAGGCTTTCCTTCAGCTATGGCAAAGATATAACTTTTTTCCCTAACCCTATTTCTAAATATAGTGGCTTGTTGGTGCTCCCCCTGGTACCCAGCACCTTAGGCACATTGCCACTAGCTATGCGCCTAGCTATAATGGTGCTTTGTGCTATAAACTTTCTTTGATGTTATAATATTTTTCAATCTAAGATTTGTTTCCCTTCTGAAATTCTTTTATCTATCTTGTGGTTTCAGCCTGCACTGCTCCTATGGTTTATCTCGATTGCAAGAACGTTTCAGCAGGAACCAAAGGTGCAGAATGCCAGAAGAGTTGTCAGACTTTGGACATGGCTTGTGTGAGTACTCTGGACAGCTAAGATAAAAAAAAAAACATTAAATGGATATCATAATCCATCATACAGATGTAATTTCTTATAAGACATAAAGTTAAACTGTAGGATTCTGTCTACCTACAGTCACCACTAGGGGCAGCTAAAGTGAGTACTGCATACTGTTTTATTACTGCATTCAATGTATAAATTGTATGATGAAAAGGGGCATCCACTACATCTTAAAGAGTTCCCCGTCACCATAGAAAGGTATTCTTTACTGTAAATACAGTGGAGTTATATCATGGGGTCTAGATGTCTTTCTGGAAACAGGAAATATTACTATATGTACTAGGTTATTGGAGATTTGACTTAATCCTTATTCTACTTATTACTTTAATTTAATACATTTTTATGTTTATGTCTTATAGTACAGTGCAAAATGCATATCCGGCTGTGTGTGTCCGACAGGGTTGGTCTCAGATGGTAAAGGTAGCTGCATCCAAGAAGATCAATGCCCATGTATTCACAATGATGAGACATATCAACCTGGCGAGAAGATTAAGATGAAATGCAATACCTGGTATGAAAATGTAGTTCTAGCCAAGCATATACAGTAACAAACCTAAAAACCTAAAGGCCTGTGAAAATGTCATTTCTAATTCCTGCTATATTATAACAGTACCTGCAAGGACCGAATGTGGCAATGTACAAATGAGCCCTGTCTGGCCACCTGTGCTGTATATGGTGATGGACATTATATTACCTTTGATGGAAAGCGCTACAGCTTCAGTGGAGACTGTGAATATGTACTTGCCCAGGTAAGATAAACCTGATGACAGGTATTACAGTAGTTGAGGCATACACAGTTTGGCTCATAATATTCTATGTATATATCTGTGTAATTGTAGGACCATTGCGGCAAAGGAGGAAACGACAGCACATTCAGAGTCATCACTGAGAACATCCCATGTGGAACCACTGGAACCACTTGTTCTAAGAGCATCAAAGTCTTCCTGGGGGTAAGAAATTCATATTTTGTTAAAAACTTGTAATATGTTAAAGGGATTGTCTAAAACAAAGTCAACCATATGTCCTTTGGGATCTAAGGAAGCCATGGAGGAGAGACTCCCATTTGGGAGGGAAATGGTCCATACATGCGTTACAGATGCTTTTTCCATTACTTCGTTTGGGTCAGCATATCATAAGATGACCAGCTTTTTGAGAAAAAAATTATTTAGCAATATTCTAAGAGAAGATATGTTTATGCTATACATGCGTGTATCTATATGTGACCTCCCAGTGGCGGTGATGTGGGTTGTAACCTGATGAGAGTTAGCAAGCATGTCTTAATAGTCAACTGAATGCGTATGGTGAGAAACTGGTGTCCATAAAATTTGATGAAAAGTAATGGTGGACACATCTGTATATGGTCATTCATTGCCACCATAGTGGATGCGTACTACCGGCTTTATCACTAGGGTAGTTAGACCTGTGCGATCAGATGATTGCCAGGGTAGCCATCTTAAAAGAAGAGGTTATGTCTACGAGACAACCTTTTTAGTGAAAAGTTATTTGTCTCTACTTGTATAATCTCGAACTTTATTTTCCATTTGCAGAGCTATGAGCTTATTCTCACTGAAGAGCACATTGAGGTAGTAGAACGTGGCATCGGAGGAGTTCCTCCATACAAAGTCAGGCATATGGGTATCTACCTTGTCATTGAAGTTGATAATGGGCTCATCCTGATGTGGGACAAAAAGACCAGCATTTTCATCAAGCTCAGTAAAGACTTTGAGGTAAATCTTTACTGTCTACTATTCCACTATTATTTCTTTTTTGGTACCTGAATGACAATATACACTATGCTATAAATTATAAATGATATACATATATCTCTCAATATCACAGGGTAAAGTTTGCGGTCTGTGTGGTAATTACGATGGTAATGGTAATAATGACTTCACCACGAGAAGCCTCTCTGTGGTCGGAGATATTACTGAATTTGGAAACAGCTGGAAGATTTCACCAACATGCCCTGATGCCAAAGTACCCAAAGATGCCTGCAGGGCCAACCCATACAGAAAATCCTGGGCACAGAAACAATGTAGTATCATCAACAGTAAAGTCTTTTCTGGCTGTCATGCTCAGGTATGGATCCCCTATTATTAAAGTATTATTCCAGTTTTATTATATACAGTATATATATATATATATATATATATATATATACAAATTATTATTAGACTATTATATTTATTATTATATTTATTTATTTATTATTCCAGTTTTCCAGTAATAGTATATTCTTTTTTCTTTGTACTTCTCTATTGATATAATATATGATATATACCATCAGTTGTTACATTAATATTAGTAAATTTTACCCAGTCAGATACAACCAAGCTTAAGCCGGCCTTACACATTAGCTAAAATTCATCCTATACCATTGATCTTGGTGGGATTAGCCAACAATCTAGAGTAATGTGTTTAGGAGCTCCCCTCATGGCAGACATTGGGATGAAAAGGGTAGGCATGTTGCCTTCCAACATGTCTATTCTTTGTTCCCATAAGAGATCATGGAGGGATACATATAACATATGGCACAAATGAAATTTTTATAATATTCAAGTTATATATCATTGTTATTTACTAAATGTACCATTATTCATTTTGCAGGTTGACCCCTCCAAGTACTATGAAGCCTGTGTCGAAGATTCTTGTGCTTGTGATTCTGGTGGAGACTGTGAATGTTTCTGCACAGCCGTGGCAGCGTATGCTCAAGCATGTGGAGAAACTGGAATCTGTGTTTCCTGGAGATCCCCAAGCATCTGTCGTGAGTACCTTAATGATACTTCATTCTACATAGCCTCCTATTAAGGTCATAAGTTTTCATGTGAATAGATATTTGCAGTCTGTATAAAAAACATGTTTTTTGCTTTGTTCTCCAGCTCTTTTCTGTGATTATTACAACCCTGATGGAGTGTGTGAATGGCACTACAAACCTTGTGGAGCTCACTGCTTGAAGACCTGTAGGAACCCAAGTGGGAAGTGTCTGAATGATCTATCTGGCTTGGAAGGTAAGAGGACATCTTCCATTTCAATGACAATCTAAATGGAATAGGAAGTTTATCACATGGAAGGACTAATGAAAATACGATTTACTCTTCTAAACTGATCTCAGATAGCTGTTGACTCTACATTAAGCGAGGAGACAACCAACCAGCCTAAACTTCCCCATAATCATACATTTTTGGGCCTATAGAACATGCCTACTTTTAGGACTAATAATCTCCAGACAAAACAATGTTAAAATACAGCTCAACAGATGAGATGTAGTTGAGTAACTGTACTGTAAATGTCCTATAGACAGTACTGTAAATGTCCTATAGACAGTAGATTGTTGGTGAATCCATTGGGAATTGGCAAGATCTGGAAAAAATCTAATGTATATGTCCTACACTCAGTAAACACATGTTGAAGTCCTGGTGCCCCTTGGTTGAGTTTAATGTAACCTAACAAGACTCTTGTTTTCTTCTACTTGAATAGGATGTTACCCTAGTTGTCCAGCAACTAAACCCTTCTTTGATGAGGACGACATGGAGTGTGTGGCCCAATGTGGCTGCTATGACGATGATGAAAATCATTACAAAGTTGGACAACTTGTACCTTCCACAGAAAACTGTCAGATTTGGTAAGTGTTCTGACTGACCAGCCATAAAAAGCAAGATAAAATATTAATATGGAAATACAGTATATTGGAACATATATTATAAGATTAATCTTATTTTATTTAATGTATAGAGTACTATACAGTATATTACTGTAAACAGAATGATAACCTCGTATTGTACTGTTGAATGACCCTTCCTATAATATTCTCAGTGCATAACTAACCTTTAAAAGGTTCTCCGAGGATTAAAATGTATCCACAGGGTAAGTGATAAGTGTATTATTGGTGGGCTTTTGACCACTGAGATCCTCACCGACCATGAGAACTGGTGTCCTGTGTTCCATATATGAATGGTCAAGTATGTGCACTATTGCTCTATTCAAAGCTTATGAGGAAGCCAAATGTAGAAGGTACCACACTCAGCTAATTTTGCCAGGCCCATAAAATTTTGCCTGTAGTGGCAAGGCACATTCTCAATGCGTAGTCCATTCAAATGAGGGACATGGGACCTTCATTGTCATGGTCATTCCAGTGGTCAGAACCCCACCGATCAGACACTTATCACCTATTCTGTGGATAAGTGATAAATGGGACAACCTTGGGACAACCAATTTAACTATATAAAGCTTATCTGCATATGTACTGTGACACTATAGATCTGCATCTTAAATCTTACGTCTTTTTATCTACAGCTCATGCAGAATGTCAGGAGTAGAATGCAAGTACCATAAAGAAGGTGAATGTTTTTCTCTATATATGAATACACAAGTGATATTACAATAAGTTTGGTTTGGTCACAGAACTATCATAAAGATATAGATTATCTGTTTACAACAATATCAACAATAAAACAAAGTGTGTGGGAGACTGGATAAGGACAGTAAATACAATATGACATGCTGCAATATCTTACATATGGATAGCTGTGCATGTATTTGACTTGTCTCAATCATATCAAGTCTCAACCATATTAGCATTGTACTGTACTGTTACAATGTTCCCCTAAAGTTGACCCTGGAGCAACATTTTGCTTTTTAAATCTGAAAAATCAGGTTTTTGCACAAAAATGTGCAGCTTTTTTCTGTTTTGCACTTCCCCCACCACTTTCCTGATGGGGGCATGAAAGGGGTATGGTGTGGGCAGGGTCATGATGTCACTAGATTTATTATAATTTCCACCAGTGTACTGGCATAAATGATCCCTGAAATCTACTCCAGCTACAAACTGGCATAGATTTTGGTGCAGGCGCACAGATATATGATTTATGAGTTGGCACCTGCCTCCTCATAGATGAGGAGCACCCTCCGCCCGTGTAGGGAATATGAAGACTGGCATTAAAAATGCCAGTCTTCTTAAACCTGTTACTATGACTGGGCTCTGCCTGCAACCACCATTAGAGGTAGCTCAGTCAAAACATGTAATAATTTATTTAAAGGGCTATTCCCATATGGGATATTTGTGACATAACTCCAGGTTATCCCACAGATGCTGGTTCTACCTGCAGTGAGAGAAGAGCACGCCGCTCTCTCCTTTGACTACTATGGAACTGTAGAATGGAACTGTAGAATGGGACGTCTCTATGGGATTTATCACACTCACAGGACAAACATCATTGTTAGGGTGGATTCACACAACCATTATTTAATGTCCATTGTTCTCATCTATCACAGGATGAGAACAACGGACATTAAAAGACAGATGCAGATGGAGCCCCCTCCATCAGGTGTCCATCTGCATGTACCCCAATTTAAAAACACGAAGGAAGCTTTCTTCTATTTTGTTTTTTACTTTTCTCATGGAAAAAATCCACGCATGGAGGACTTTTGATTCCATTACAAAAGTAAGAAAACATGACAGAAGAAAGCGGCCATCATGTTGTTTACATTAGAATCAATGGGAATGGACACAGATGGAGGCAGCTCCATCTATATCTGTTACTCTGCTTCAGTCAATGTTTGATGATGGATGACAGCAACTGACATTAATAATGGTAGTGTGAACATAGCCATAGTTTGTTTGGACTGTGGATGGAGCATGGTGATAATATTCAATATACAGATGTGCCTGTTAACATTATTACCCAAGATATGCCTTTGAACCTATGACATATTAATCTTACAATTCTCTTCATATGCTACTTTTACATTTAATTTAATGTGTTGCTAAATATTCGTATTCTGTTTTACAGCATGCCAATGTGAATACCAGGGTAAAATGTACAAGTACAATGATATTATCTACAATACTACTGATGGCATTGGAGGCTGTATTAGTGCTATCTGCAAGGAAAATGGCACCATTTACAGAGATATTCAGTACTGCAATCTGTCTACAACCACACACTTTACCTTTACGTCAACACATCCTTCTACCACTACTAAAGGTATAGATTTTAGTTGATCCATTATTTGACTTAAAAACTTGTCTTATTTACATTTTTTATTCAATTTATACCTATATTCTGTTTCATAGAAACAACAGTGACTCTGACTACAATATGTGTTAAAGAGGTCTGCGAATGGTCAAAGTGGTTTGATGTCAGTTATCCTGAAGTGGGAATGGAAAATGGAGATTTTGACACATATGAGAATATAAAAGCTAAAGGATATTCCATATGTAAACAACCAGAAGAAATCCAATGCAGAGCAGAGAGATTCCCTAACACACCACTATCAATGCTTGAGCAAAATGTACAGTGTAATGTATCATTTGGACTGATTTGCCAGAACAAACTACAGCTACCACCTATTTGCTACAATTATGAAATCAGAATTAAGTGTTGTAGCTTTGAGAAGTGTGATACAACTCCAAGTACAGCTCCAACTACAAAGGAAACACCTTCAACCACACAGCCAACTACCACAAAAGAAACAACACATCCTACAACAACACCAGCTACAACCATAGAGGTGCCAACTACCACAAAAGAAACAACACATCCTACAACAACACCAGCTACAACCACAATAACGCCAACTTCCTCTCCAACTACTCCTGCTAGCAAAACTACTTCCAACACTCCATCTACAACAGTATGTCAACCTAAATGTACGTGGACAAAGTGGATTGATGTCCATGTGCCAGGAGTTGGTAAAGATGGAGGAGATACTGAGACATATGATAAAATTAGAGCATCAGGGTACGAACTTTGCTCAAAGCCTGATGGCATACAATGCAGAGCAGAGAAATACCCAGAAACACCACTTGGTCAAATTGGACAAGTAGTCCAGTGCAATCTTACTTTTGGTCTTGTTTGCAAAAATGAAGATCAGGAAGGAGACTTCAGAGTATGCCTCAACTACCAAATTAAAGTTCTCTGTTGTGATGACTACAGTCACTGTGAACAGTCAACAACACCAGAACCAATAACTACATTATCAACCACTACTGAAACTACAACTCCCTCAACTACACTTTCAACAACTACAACTTCAACAACAACACCTGAAACCACTACAACTACAGAAACAACTCCATTAACAACTACACCTACTCCTGAAACCACTACAAGCACAGAAACAACTCCCTTAACAACTACTACTGAAACAACTACAACTACAAAAACTCCCTTAACAACTACAACTACTCCTGAAACCACTATAACTACTGAAACTCCCTTAACAACTACAACTATCCCAGAAACCACTACAACTACAGAAACAACTCCCTTAACAACTACAAGCACAACCACTCCTGAAACCACTACAACTACAGTTTCAACTACCACTGAAACCACTACAACCTTGTCCACAGTACCAGTTCCTGACACCACCACTACAGCCACCACAACACCAGAGACAACTACAACCCCTACTACAACTACTCCTACAACTACAACCACTTCAACTACAGTTTCAACAACCACTGAAACAACCACAACACCAAAGCCTACTACTACCACAGCTACAACTGAAACACCTGAGACAACTACAACCACTACTACAACTACTCCTACAACTACAACCACTTCAACTACAGTTTCAACAACCACTGAAACAACCACAACACCAAAGCCTACTACTACCACAGCTACAACTGAAACACCTGAGACAACTACAACTACTACTACAACTACTCCTACAACTACAACCACTTCAACTACAGTTTCAACAACCACTGAAACAACCACAACACCAAAGCCTACTACTACTACCACAACTACTACTGAAACACCTGAGACAAGTACAACAACAGAAACTACAACCACAGTTCCTGACTCCACCACTACAGTCACCACAACACCAGAGACAACTACAACTTTAACAACAGCCATTGAAACAAGCACAACACCAAAACCAACTACAACCACAACTACAACCGAAACACCTGAGACAACCACAACCCCAGAAACAACCACAAGCACAACAACCACTACAAGCACAACCCCTGAGACAACCACAACACCAGAAACAACCACAACAATTACTACTACTAGCACAACCCCTGAGACAACCTCAACACCAGAAACAACCACAACCACTACAAGCACAACCCCTGAGACAACCACAACACCAGAAACAACCACAACAATTACTACTACTAGCACAACCTCTGAGACAACCACAACACCAGAAACAACTACTACTATTACAACGGAAACACCAGAGACGACTACATCTTTAACAACCACTAGCACAACTACTCCTACAACTACAACCACTTCAACTACAGTTTCAACAACCACTGAAACAACCACAACACCAAAGTCAACGACTACTGAAACACCTGAGACAACCACAACCCCAGAAACAACCACAAGCACAACAATTACTACTTCAAGCTCAACCCCTGAGACAACCACAACACCTGAATCTGTTGTAACCAGAACATTTACAACACCAAAACCAACATCATTAAAAATAATTGTTGAGACTACCACACCTTGTCAACCACAATGCAAGTGGACAAATTGGATTGATGTTGATATTCCTACGTCTGGTATTGATGGAGGAGATAAAGAAACCTTTGAAAACATAATGGCTAAAGGCAAATATATGTGTAAAAACCCACAAAACATTGAATGCAGAGCTGAAGATTACCCTGGGATCAGTATTAATAGTATTGGGCAGAAGGTTCAGTGTGACGTCACTGTAGGGTTAGTGTGCAACAACAAAGATCAAACTGGACTAGTTAAACAATGCTACAATTATCAGATAAAGGTTTTATGTTGTGATGACTACAGCCATTGCAGCACAACTCCTCCAGCAACAACACGTACTACTACAACTGAAATACCAACTACAACAGAAACAACTACAACCACTATAAGTACTACAACAGAATCAACTACCACTGAGACTCCAAAGTCTACAACAACAACAACAGAATCAACTACAACTGAAACTCCAAAACCTACAACTACAACAACAACAACAACAACAACAACAGAATCCACTACCACTGAAACTCCAAAACCCACAACAACAGAAACAACTACAATTCCATCCACATCAGAAGGCTGCCAACCACAATGCAGGTGGACACACTGGATTGATGTTAGTACTCCTACTTCTGGAATTGATGGAGGAGATAAAGAAACATTTGAAGACATAATGGCAAAGGGCAATCAAATCTGTAAGCATCCACTAAATATTGAATGCAGAGCTGAAGACTTCCCAGATATCAGTATTGATAATGTTGGACAGGTAGTTAAATGTGATGTCACTGTAGGGTTAGTGTGCAACAACAAAGATCAATCTGGAAAAGTTAAACAATGTTACAATTACCAGATAAAAGTTTTATGTTGTGATGACTACAGCCACTGTAGCACAACTCTTCCACCAACAACACCTACTACAATAACAACTGAAACACCAACTACTACCACAGTTATTACAACTACACCAGTGCCACCAACTACAACAAACATCATAACTACAACTGAGACGCCAAAACCAACAACTACAACTACAACAACCACAGAATCAACTACAACTGAGACTCCAAAACCTACAACTACAACAACAACAAAATCAACTACAACTGAGACTCCAAAACCTACAAAAGAAGGCTGCCAGCCACAATGCAGGTGGACACACTGGATTGATGTCGATAGTCCTACTTCTGGAATTGATGGAGGAGATAAAGAAACCTTTCAGAACATAATAGCGAAAGGTGAACATATGTGTAAGCATCCACAAGAAATTGAATGCAGAGCTGAAGATTTCACAGATATTAGTATTAATAATGTTGGACAGGTAGTTACATGTGATATCACTTCAGGGTTAGTGTGCAACAACAAAGATCAACCTGGTAAAGTTAAACAATGTTACAATTATCAGATAAAAGTTTTATGTTGTGATGACTACAGCCATTGTAGCACAATTCCCCCAGTAACAACACGTACAACAACGACAGCAACAACAACTGAAACACCAACTACAACAGAAACAACAACTACAACCACCATAAGTACAACAACAGAATCAACTACAACGGAGACTCCGAAACCTACAAAAGAAGGCTGCCAGCCACAATGCAGGTGGACACACTGGATTGATGTCGATAGTCCTACTTCTGGAATTGATGGAGGAGATAAAGAAACCTTTCAGAACATAATAGCGAAAGGTGAACATATGTGTAAGCATCCACAAGAAATTGAATGCAGAGCTGAAGATTTCACAGATATTAGTATTAATAATGTTGGACAGGTAGTTACATGTGATATCACTTCAGGGTTAGTGTGCAACAACAAAGATCAACCTGGTAAAGTTAAACAATGTTACAATTATCAGATAAAAGTTTTATGTTGTGATGACTACAGCCATTGTAGCACAATTCCCCCAGTAACAACACGTACAACAACGACAGCAACAACAACTGAAACACCAACTACAACAGAAACAACAACTACAACCACCATAAGTACAACAACAGAATCAACTACAACGGAGACTCCGAAACCTACAAAAGAAGGCTGCCAGCCACAATGCAGGTGGACACACTGGATTGATATCGATAGTCCTACTTCTGGAATTGATGGAGGAGATAAAGAAACCTTTCAGAACATAATAGCGAAAGGTGAACATATGTGTAAACATCCACAAGAAATTGAATGCAGAGCTGAAGATTTCCCAGATATTAGTATTAATAATGTTGGACAGGTAGTTACATGTGATATCACTTCAGGGTTAGTGTGCAACAACAAAGATCAACCTGGAAAAGTTAAACAATGTTACAATTATCAGATAAAGGTTTTATGCTGTGATGACTACAGCCATTGTAGCACAACTCTCCACCAACAACACCCACTAACAACACGTACAACAACGACAGCAACAACAACTGAAACACCAACTACAACAGAAACAACAACTACAACCACCATCAAGTACAACAACAGAATCAACTACAACTCAGACGGGGGGGGGTCGGGGGGGGGGGGGGGGGGGGGCACAAAAGAAACCGGAAAGAACAAGACAAACAGGGAGCGTGATGACACAGCCAGAGCACAACCCCCCAGACACCGCACACGCGCACAACACGCACCACCCGAAACAACAACAACAACCACCAAAAAAACAACAACAAAACCAACCACAACCCCGCCCCGAAACCTACAACAACCGAGGCTACAAAGACTATAAAATGCTTCTGCCATGTTGATAGCAAATACTTTGTACCAGGTAGGTTTTCAATTCCTATTCAATGTACTGATCAGAGGTTCTCTTAGAGCGACACTAACACTAACTTCTAGCCTTGTGTACTACTGAATTTTGCAATTTTTTTTTTTTTTTAATCTTTTTAGGTGAAATCATCTATAACAAAACAGATGCAGCAGGTTGCTCCTTCTACGCAGTCTGCAATGAATTTTGTGAAGCTGAAAGATTCAATGGACCTTGTTTACCTACAACAACTCCATCAACAACCACAACTGTCATATCCACCACAACCACAGCACCTACAACAACAGAATCAACTACACCCAAAAAATCAACTACCACAACAACTACAACTTCAATTGTCACAACACCTACAGAAGGTTGCCCACCTAAGAAGGTAACAAAGTGTGTTCAAATAAATGCAATTGCCAATGGGAGGCATGTTACTATATATTTCATCTATATGCTAATGGCATTATATCCTTAGTTTACTGGTTGTTAGTATACAGGTGGAATACATAGTAAACTGTGCTAGGCATTACTGCAATTAAAGACTATGCGCAGGACTTCAAAAACATGGCTGCTTCCTTCTTCTCCAGAAGTGGCATCACCATGTTCGTTGGTCACATGGCCATGCTGCAGCTTGGTTCTCTCCTAAAAACTGCAATACCAGGCAAGGACATTTGAAAGAGTGGCAGAAAGATCATCAACAAATGGGGGGAATGGAGAGGGGTGACTTTGTGTTATCTGAAATCCTTCATTATTTTCACATAACTTTGCCAGACTACATTATTTCTAATGATTGTGTTTCCTTGTATATCTTACATTCTCCAGACTAATGAAACATGGCTGATCAATAACTGTACAGTGGCCACATGCCATGGAAATAATATTATTACTATCGAGCCAGTGAAATGCCCTGAAGTCAAACCACTGAGCTGTGCTAACGGATTCCCACCTGTAAAAAAGATGAGCGCAGGTGGATGCTGTGAATACTACGAATGCGAATGTAAGTTTTTAGAAGTGTTGCTTTTCAGTGTTTTTTTTTAAATATATTTTACTATATGTAAATGCTCAATGTCCAGAATCTGATTTCATTCTTCTTTACTTGTAATAGGTGTGTGCAGTGGATGGGGTGATCCTCATTACATCACCTTTGATGGAACCTACTACACTTTCCTGGACAATTGTACATACGTTCTTGTACAGCAGATCACTCCCAAATATGACAACTTCCGTGTCCTTGTGGATAACTACTTCTGTGACGCTGATGATGGTTTGTCCTGTCCACAGTCTATCTTGATCTACTATAAATCCATTGAAATTGTGTTGACACGTATGCTGTACCAAGGAAGAATGAAGAACAGGGTAAGAAACCTATAAGACATGAGTCCTACTTCATTACACTAAGCAAACCCATCCACTCCCAAAATTGTCATGACCACAAGTCTACCTACCAAAATTGTTTGCACATTCGATCAGACCAGTAATACTATACAATAGGAAAAGTTTGGGGATGACCATTAAAACAGGCACCATCTGTTTTGTGGCATAGCGACTAACCACATTGATTATTATTGTATCTATTTGCTGCCTAAAAATTGCAATCATTTGTCTACAGATTCGGTTCAACCAAGATTGGGTAACTCCAGGGTTCACCAAGGATGGCATTACTGTAACCAGTGCTGGCATTAACATGAATGTGGAGATCCCAGAAATTGATGCATTCATCTCATTTAGTGGAATGATCTTTGTTATTAAACTGCCATTCAGCAAATTTGGTTACAACACTGAAGGACAATGCGGTACGTGATGTTAATGTTATCTCCTCACTTACTTTCCTAACTTAACTAAGATTTATATGCGTAAAATAGAGCAGACGTGAGCATTAAGATATATTGTTGTCTTCCAATACAGGTACATGCTCTAACAACAGCACCGAAGACTGCAGAATGCCAAGTGGTGAGATTGTGAAAGATTGCTCCAAAATGGCTTACCACTGGAAGGTCAATGTAAAAGACAAGCCATACTGTAATGTGCCACCTCCTCCACCAACTCCACCACCTTCTGAGCCTACTCCACCACCTCCAACATGCCCACCATCTGCTCTGTGTGAGGTCATCTTAAGCGAGTAAGTGGGAATAATTTAATGTATTTTATATCACACAGTGTCTTACCTTACCATTGTCCTTGGCTTAATATTTCCTTCTTTGTGTGTCTAGAGATGATAAGCTTTTCAAAAAAACATGAAGAATGTGATACTTTGTCATGAGGTTATCTATCCTATACATGACCTCTCATTGGTTGTGTTGGGAATTGTTAGCATTTTGTATTCCATTTATTTCATGATAATCTGTAGATATATAACTTTTTCTGTGTTTTTCTTTAAAATTTGATGTGTAAAGATGAGAAAATTAGATTAAATCTATGTAATTTGCATAGGAATACATGATTAATATGCCTTTATTTCTACCTACAAAGTGTCTTTGCTGAATGTCACAAAGTCATTCCTCCCAAGCCATTCCACGAAGGTTGTGTATTCGATGCCTGTCGTATAAGCAACAACTCAGTACAGTGTTCCAGCTTGGAGATTTATGCCTCTTTGTGTACTGCCAATGGAATTTGCGTGGACTGGAGAGACAAGACTAAAGGGCACTGTCGTAAGTATCTCTAAGGTTATTTCTTGAATGTGACACAAGTATACAGCTCTGCTGGTATGCATTTCACTGCATTTAATACTTAGAATACAATTTATATATGACATATTACTGTGATACTATCAGTATGTTGTCCAAAATTCTAATGCCCTCTTTCTGTCTGAAATGCAGCATACAATTGTCCTGTCGGAAAAGTATACGATGCCTGTGGACCAATGCACGCTAAGACCTGCGATAGCAAGTACGAATCCCTTTTATATACGTTATTGTTTCTGCTGATATTAAATGTAACCTGGATCACTGGTTCAGTATATGAGTTATCAAAGTTTTCGAGGGGATTGTCTCACAATAACTCTTTTCACATAATCCCTACTAGGGCAAACGGAAATCAAATAGAGTAGTTCCCTGCTTGGGACCTTCCTCTAGTATCTAAACTTAACTCATCCATGTATCACAGTGTATGGACCTCAGCAACATATTCCTAAATGCACAGGATAGTTCCACTGGGACCCCCACCAATCATGGGAATGGGGATGTTTTTCTCCTTAGTCTGAATGGAGCTGTAGCGGGAAAGACAAACCTCTATTCAATCCTTTTCAATGAGACCAGTGGAACTAGCCGAGCACTAAACTTTGGCTATCTTTGATCACTGAGGCTCCCACTCTTTGCAACTTATCTCCAGGATAGAGGACAAGTTGCTGTGGGAGGGGGAACCCCATTTAAGTATAGGATTTGGAGGACAATATGTCCGCTAACCATTCTACTGTAGTATATGTTTTTGGTACCTAATCAAAGTATATGGATATATTTTTTTTTACTATCATTGCAGGGAAGTTGAAAACCTCAGCACTGGGCAAACTGAAGGCTGCTTCTGTCCTGAAGGATCCACATTGTTTAACTCTTACACCGATGTTTGCGTTAAGAGCTGCTGTACGTATCCACATGTACATTCACTATAATGTTTATTAAAGGTTCCTAGAAAAAAGACAAGCTATAGAAGATATAGGTGTACAACTGAAAGCTTAGTCCGATGGTGATTAAATTGGTGGCTATGCCCAGTATTTGCTCAAAGTTTCCTGTGGCGATTTGGATGAACTTTCCAATTTGGTCTTACTATATTATTGTTGCAATTTCTTCCTGATCTTTAGACCATAGGTTTACATTTGTAGGTTCTAAGCTGCACGTGGGCTGGAAATTGTCATAGGTCATAGGGCAGAGTGGGTGACCAGGTTACCAAGATATATGGTTATAGCTGTAAAGTTCTGTTCTGGTGTCATTAGAAAGAGCAGCCCTGAAGTATACACTGCACAAACTAGTAATAACATATGTGTATGCTAAAAACTAAAATGAATTGTAACATATCCTTATCAGTGATTTTGATGACAAATGCTAATATATTTGTTTTCTTCCAGCTTGTGTTGGCCCTGAAGGAATGCCCAAAGGAGTGAGTTACATTTATACATTACTATTATAGGTAGCAATATAGACCAAAAAAAGCCAACAGTGGCTACAAAATTAGGAAAGTCAAAGTCAACAGGAGTGGTAGAAACCGTCAACACCCTACTGTCGACTGTTTCCTTAAAGGGACAGTCTGCTTTGTAAAATCCCTAGAGGATTTGCTGTGAATAAGCTGATAATATACTAACCTATTGCTGGTCCCCCAACTGTTATCTGTGAATAACAGAAGCAGTGAGTTTTTTTTTTAACCATGGGGCACCTCCACAGGGTAAATGAAGTATTACATGGTATCCATGTCCATTCCAAATCAATGAACTGTCTTGGTATTGCAGGTCAGGAAAAGTCCACACTCATTGTAACCTCTCTCTCCACTGGTCAAGAGATACAGATACTGAACAGGGGACACCCCTATTAACTCACAATTCTCTAACAGTGTATATAAAAAAGAGTTTTCTAAACTAGATAACCCCTTTACTTCTCATTGGCTTTCATTATTGAAGAGAGTCGTGTACGTGCGTCCTCAGCCTGCTCTCCTTTCTTGGCCACCACTAGCCATTTTGCTATACATAACAATAGATGGGACTCCTAAATATAACACAGTTATGCTATATCATAAATGTTTGGAATGCTCCTTTAAGAGTAATAATTGCCTTGTTTTATATCTCATGAAATCTATACTGTGCCTTGTGTTCACAGCCTGGAGAGACCTGGACAAGCAACTGCAACCAGTGTACATGCGAGAAGAACTCCCTTACTGTACAGTGTACGCCAATGACATGTCCACCAGTAGCTGACATAACTTGTGACAAGGAAGGATTAATTGCCAAGGACTTGCCAGATCCCGAGCAGCCATGCTGCCTGAAGAGAGAGTGTAGTAAGTGTTTTTTATGACTTTTCTCGACAGCTGGCTCTTCTACATGACTGTGGATGATTTATTCATATGAACTATCTTTCTCTCTGTAGGTTGTAATCGCACTTTCTGCCTGCAGAAGGAGAAGAGCTGTCCTATTGGATTTGAGGTTGTCCCTATACTTATGGCGGACGACTGCTGTCCTACATTTATCTGCAGTACGTACTATAGATAGAGATTAATGGCATGTCGGATTTCCATATCTCCTGCTATCTCCTTGCTTCAGCGGAAATTGACATATTTTTTCTATACCAGATTTCTAGTGTAAAAAAAGTGGTAAACCTTGGGTAGTCACAACTGGTGTTTAGACGTTGTCCAAGCCACTTTCTGAAAAGGGACATTGGTGAGAGGCGAGGCCATTGGCCCCAGCGTTGAGAACTGTTGACTGCTAACATTTTGGTCAATAATATGTCAAGAGATATACACAATAACCCAAACACTTCAGACAATACATGAACATGTAGGGCCACAGATTCATTATGGATCAATGAAAATGGTGCTATGATGTGCCATATTGCTAGAGTGAACTCACACTGAACAGGGCTCACTACACATATCCATTGAATGGCTTTCATGACATGTACAATATCCAAAAAATGTACTGGACCCTAAAATCCTCCCCCTTGCCCCATGTCCTAAAATTAAGGAGCAGAAAAAACAAACCTTATGCAACCAACTTTCCAGTTCATACAAGGGTTGTCCGCCAGATTTCCCAGGCTTCTGACTTGCAAATGTATCTAGTTATGGCTGCTTCCATATCTAAGACAGGTCTGTATTGCAGGCTTCAATGCTATATGTAATAATCTAATATGGATTTCAATTTTCTAAAACAGGAGCAATGGAGGTCTGTGTATTCCATGAGATCCTATACAAAGTAAGTACATCAATTTAACCTATTACAGTCTGAATTAAAATAAATATAAGCTAACACTTGGACTAAGGACTATCTTCTAGTGTTCATTTTTTTTTTCTTTTAATAGCCTGGAAATGTAATCCCACAAGCCAGCACATCCTGTCAGAACTGCAATTGCACAGACGAGAAAGATCCCGTGACCTCACTGTACATGGTCTCATGTAAACCCATAAAATGCAAGACAGAATGTGATCCGGTCAGTCCCATATTCACAAACTTTCTTATGTCTTCACAATTTATACTGTATGGACATATTTTGGTGGCTTCAATATTTAAAATTTATTCTGCATCTTGCAGGGAACTGAGCTCGTACTTTCTGAAGATTCATGTTGTGGCACATGTAAAGCTAATGCATGCTCAATAAAGCTTAAAGACAACTCCATCAAGATTTTGAAGGTACTTTTAAGGATAAGTATCTTATAATGCGGGTCTAGTTTCCTTACAGAGCTATGCAGGGGCAAACTATGCTAGATGCAGTTTATTGAGTTAAGACGCATCATTGAGTTTAATGCAACTTGTATAAATCCTTATATATTGAGCCCCCCTAATGGCAGCTGCAGGCAGAAAGAATATTATTCTTTTTCACAGCAAGTTTGCTTGCCTGCTTTCATCACATACAAATGAAGAGAGCGAAAGACGCCCATGTACTGACACCTTTCTTTTCACTTTAGCCTTGCTAATAGTTGGAACAGGTGTAAGTTTCCAAAAAAAAAAAACAGACAATCTAGCACAGAAGGGATCTTTAAAGCTGAAGCCCCACCAAACCATGGTGGAAACGCCGTAGCAAAAACTGCAGCATTTTACAGTCCCTGCAAAGTGGATGAAATTCTAGCAAATCCCATCCACACATGCAGAAAAATATCTGTAGGGGATATGCTGCGATTTCCAAAAATGTCAATTATACCTTCTGCTGACTTTCTGTGAAAAGCACTGCGGGAAAAATTGCAATGTGTTTCCGTCATGGTTTTTCCAGCAGCGATTTTTGGTTGTGGCCGGCTACATGGGGCCTTGGCCTAAAGCCAACTTTTATTATCACATCACCATGTATGCTACCCAAGCTGGCCTACATGTTTCAGCTTTGCGTCCTTCCTCATGGCTACAAGTCACAGAGGTGGCACCCACATCTATCCTGTGAATATTCCATTAATGTCTTAGATAAGAATACCTCTTTCATACTTGTATGAAGGGATACAGTAGATTTGGAGATTTGTATTAGGTTGCTTTTATGAATTTTTGATCTACTATAGACCTTCTCTACTAAAATAATTTCCTTGTTTCCACTTCAAACTTTCAAACCCATCATTTTGGATACACATTTTGAAGCATGAAACTTTAGATATTTGTCTACATACTATATCATTTTTTTTCAATGTACTCACAGCCTGAAGATACATTTAGCCCACCTGATCAGCCATGTGTGGAGTATGAGTGCCACGTCGTTGAGGATCATTATACACCTGTGGAAGTCAGAAGAACTTGTTCCATTGAAGAATGTCCAACTGTACGATCACTTACATATAAAAATGTATCTAAAACACAGAATAACAATGTGATAAGACTAAATGGGAACTAAATGAATGGTATTTTCCCCCAGGGCTCTGTATATGAGGAACAACCAGGTGAATGTTGTGGAAAATGTGTAAATGTTGCCTGCGTGATCCACCTACCTGACAACACAACAAGAGTTATTAAGGTATATTCATTGAGTGTATTTCTATGTCCTTTTCACTGCCTGCACAGACATGTTATGGACAAGTTTATGTTGACCTGGCCCCAGAAAGAGAAATGTAGATTCTACTAAGCAATATGGATGGGACAAGGCTTACATTTGTGAGGAGATCTCATGCTGGGGTGGCTGAAGCTGAGTTTCTTACACCAGGGCCCATGAGCCTTTATTTACACCCCAGCTCTCCCCCCATCCAAAGCCTCCCTCCCCATCATTGGACCTAGTGTATATGTATGAGTTGCAGCCTCTTCTACCTGCACTGTTGGTATTGTAAGAGAAGCCCAGTGTGCTGAGCTTGGGTTAGATGTAGAACACTGGCAAAAAAAATCACACATTCGACCCTGCCATGGTTTTTGTATCTTGTACTCATAATAGCTGTTAAGTATAAAAAGTTGGGATAAGTGCCAATGTACAATATGTTAAACATTTTTATGCCTGTTGTCTGGTGGAAATACATTGCAAAATATGATGGAAGTGTGAAATCTTAGAAATTTGTCTACATAATATATCATTTTTTTTATATATATTCGCAGCCTGAGGATACATTCAGTCCACCTGATGAGCCATGTCTCAATTACGAGTGCCACGTCGTTGAGGATCAGTACGTACCTGTGGAAGTCAGAAGAACTTGTGCCATCGAAGAATGTCCAATTGTACGATCATATGAATATGAAAATGTATCTAAAATACAGTATAATACAGAAGACTTTGTGAACTTAACGCATGATAATTTATCCCCAGGGCTCTGAATACAAGGTACAACCAGGTGACTGCTGTGGAAAATGTGTACAGGACGCCTGCGTGTTCCACCTAAGTGACAACACAACAAGAGTTATGAAGGTATATTTAATATGTGCATTTCTACATCTTTTTTGCTCTATGTAAAGTATGCTACTGTCCATCCTTTGTTATTACCATGTAGCGCCCAGTCCTTACATCAGTCTGCTGAGGGGCTCATGGCTGTCTCATTGCACTCTCTGTCGCTATTGCTCGATGTTGACATATGCTTTTCCAATCATGCCTTTGCCCTTAATTGCTCTAATTCCCATCCCATAAAATGACCCTGACCTCCTCTCTACTGTAGCAGCACTCTCCCCTCATCCACAGCCCCCATCTCCAGGGCTATTGTATAGGTATGAGTTACTGCCTCTCTTATCTGTACTCTTCATGTTGGGTCTCTTCCAGTTGGAGAACCCCTCCAGCAGGTCTTGGCCATCTTCTCTCTTCTTCTGATCTGTCACTGAAGGCAGACAATGTAATACAACTATAGCATCTACATTTTCTAGTAAACTGAGTGCTATAATATAAATGCCATGCCAGACTTATTATGCTAGCACCTCTTTCTCTTTGCTCTAAACTGCTAAAGAATATTTAAATAAGTTTTCCTTGATAGTAAAGTAAAACTCACTCTAGCACCACTTTTTGGAAGATCAATGCCTGGTTTTCTATGAAACCTAGATACATTGTGTGGGATTAAAGCCAAACAAGAACAGTACACTTCTTCATACTGATGAAGGGCAATAACGCCAAAACAGCAGTCAGCGGATGGGTTTCTCTTCCTTTTGAAAAAGATGTTCTGGATTGACTTTAATCCCACAAAATGTCTCAAGGTTTCGTAGAAAACCAGACATTAATCTATAGGGAGCTACTTTCCAAATGGTGGCGCTAGAGTAAGTGTTCCTTTACCATCAAGGAATACTTATTTAAATATTCCTTTCCCATAATTCCTAGTAGAACATACAATGGCAGTCTCCCTAAGGTGATATAGTACCCATTTCACTCTAAATAGATACGTTTTTTGATTGTTAATAAATTTGATACAGAGCTCACATGGTGCACCAGTATTAGAAGAGCTCTCCCCAATATACACCTGTTATAAAATAATGGCAAACATCATTTTAATAAAAATTAGGAAGATTTGTCAGATTTCTCAGTGAAGGGGATCTCTATTTGCTACAAGGACATATTATTTATTTGTGCACCCCCCTATGTCTGTGCTATACTCAAGTATTTTTTTATCTTCATAGATAAAAAACTAGGGGCATAAAGGAATAAGTTCCTTGTTTCCACTCCAAATGCTTAATTTTGACTACACATTTATAAGTGTGAAACCTTAGATATTTGTGTACATAATATATAATTTCTTCTATGTATTTGCAGCCTGAAGATACATTCAGCCCACCTGATCAGCCATGCGTGGAGTATGAGTGCCACGTCGTTGAGGATCATTATGTGCCCGTGGAAGTCAGAAGAACTTGTGCCATTGAAGAATGTCCAATTGTATGATCACTTGATATAAAAATGTATCTAAAACACAGAATAATTCTGACTAGAAGACATTATGAACTAAATGAATGGTATTTTTTCACCAGGGCTCCAAATACGAGGTGCAAACCGGTGAATGCTGTGGAAGCTGTGTAACTGTCGCCTGTGTGATCCACCTAAGTGACAACACAACAAAAATTATTAAGGTAAATTCAATATGTACATTATATTATATTTTTCTGTAGTACTATAGTGTGTGATCTACCATAGTATGTGCAGACTACTGTATGCTATAGTAGAACGCTACAGCCAGTCCCATGTAATGTATATGTGACAGTCAGTCCTCTGTAATAGAATATGTTATCATCAGTTCCACATAATGGATATACTACAATCAGTCCCATATAATGTATGCTACTGGCCATCCTGTGTTATGACCATGGAGCAGCTTGCTCCTTACATCAGCCTGGGTCGGGATACAAGGTCCTCGCATTGCACTTTCTGCCACTGTTGCTCACTGTTGACATCTACTTCTCTCCTCCATCTTGCTAAATTATCATGACCCATACACTGTCCCCAGCCTCCTCTTGGCAGCAGTAGCACTTTCCCTTCACCCATACTCCCTGTCCCCAAGTCCAATTCTAGTGTATAGATGCAGCCTCTCCTACCTGTAGGGTCTAGGTCTGGTTCAAGTTGGGGGCTCCAACACATTATTTGTTAACTCTTATTGGAAGAAACCATTTTAATTTTCATGACAATGGGGAATTGTAACAGCTTTAGTTAAATGAACGGCATTGCTAAAAAAAAAAGCTCAGATTTGCACCTATCGTTGGTCTGGCCTGCAAAGGTACCAGACGGTCCTCTAGGGTTCTGAAAGAATAATAAGCCCTAAAGGTCCAGCAGAACACAACCTCATTTACTAAAAATTTGGAAAGGTTAAAAAGACATTTGTCCATTCATTTCAGACTAATATCCGGGGAAGACAAAAAAGCCCTGAGGTAGAATTATCACTTTAGGGAAACATTCCTTCCCAAGTACAAGTATAGTAGTCAGAAGAAGTTCCTGGATCAATAACCCTTCTCCAGAAATCTAATAACCATAACTTGTAATATTACTGATATTATATTCTATAATAACTTAGTTCTATCTTTTAGTTCTATGCACATTTCCTACCATACAGTACCATACAGTATATATATATATATATATATATTTTTTTTTTTTTTTTTTTTTTTTTTCAGCCTGAAGAACAATACGTTCCACCAGAAGACAAGTGCTCCACCTACACCTGTTCAAGCACCTATGATGTAGTGAAAACAGACAAGAAATGCCAACCACTCGATCGCTCAAAGTGTCTAGAGGTTTGTTTATCCATATAGTCATATATTCCGTCTATAGAATAGACTGTTATAGATCTAAATGGTATGATATTCCTTACTAACACATCGATAGTGACTGTCTGTCAGTAAAAATATTTAGAACCCTGTATAGGAAAAATGGAGTCTCAATGCTATAAATATAGATTAAGAAACAAATCACCCTAGAATATTCTACCTATAACCAACACAGTATTTAAAGTTTTTCTATTGTTTCCATGTAAAATAAGTAGAAATATGAAAAGTGCGATAACATTCTCCAGGAAAGTGTACACCTTCTTTACTGATCTATGCTTTGTTATACAGGGTACTATCAAATCTGATGGATGTTGCGAAACTTGTGAACGTAAGTACTCCTGGGTGGCTCATGGCTGTAATTCTGTAATTGTACTTTACTGTAGCTGCTATTCTGCACATAGTAGACTAGAATGGTCCAAAAAATGCAATAAAACTACCTGATATGTCTATTTAATGCAACCAATAAAAAATGGGAACCACTGATAGTTATTTATAAGGTGGTTATACAGATACCTTCTATGTGTAAGGAGGTTATACAGATACCTTCTATGTATAAGGAGATTATACAGATACATTCTATGTATACAGAGTTTATACAGATACAGTATATGTATAAGGAGGTTATACAGATACCTTCTATGTATAAGGAGGTTATACAGATACCTTCTATGTGTAAGGAGGTTATACAGACACCTTCTATGTATAAGGAGGTTATACAGACATCTTCTATGTATAAGGAGGTTATACAGACATCTTCTATGTATAAAGAGGTTATACAGATACCTTCTATGTATAAGGTGGTTTATACAGATACCTTCTATGTATAAGGAGGTTATATAGATACCTTCTATGTATAAGGAGGTTATACAGATACATTCTATGTATAAGGAGGTTATACAGATACTGAACACTGATCTAAAACTTTCAAGCATGTAATTCTTTTTTACTTTTCTACTAAAGCTATTCTGCCAGGATGCGGGCTTCATAAACAGTCCCAGCATATCAAGACCAGCACTTGTGAATCAGACCAGATTGTGGAGCTTTCCTACTGTGGAGGAGCCTGCATGACATCATCCAAGTAAGTCACCATGAAGGAATCCTTAAACCTTCCTTCTATTGTTCTTTAGACACTTCCCTTTCACAACTATTACTTTGTAAGCCATATACCTGTGTTGGACCTGTGTTCTTGAGTTAACCCCAGCCAAATTTCTACTTGTGATGAACACTGTACAGAAAATTCACTTAAAAATACTTCTTCCCTTTATCTCCTCCTTTCCATTGGTCTTAGTTTGCCTCATTTTACAGTAAAATTAGAAAAATATATTAATAAATCTTTTCTGTGTGTCTCAATAAATCATCTATTCCTCCTCTTCTCCTCTTCACTGCCCTGTGTCCTAAAGCAGGAGTCTCCTTGCTACGTTTTTTTTTTTTTTTTTAAGTGGGACAAACATAGCATTAAAATGGTTTTCGGGCTTTGTTAATTGATGACCTCTTATAAGGACAGGTCATCAACTGAAGATCAGCGGGGTCCCACGCCTGGGAACCCTCATGGGTCATGCGACAGCAGGGTTCCTTGAGCACCACTTCTTCACAGGCCATGTGACTTCACATTCATCAAGTGAATGGGCTAATCTGTCATACGAAGTGGTGCCGCTATACAAATGTACAGTGGTGTGCTAGTCTTTCTATAAAGAGGGCACATTGCTCATTGCCAACACTGCAGTCTCTTTAAATAGCTGATGGAGGTCCTGGATGTCAGACCCCACCGATTCATGACCTCCCCAAGTATTGGTCATGAATTAATAACCCCAGAAACCCTTTAAGCCCATCCCTTGACTAACCTTCTCCCAGTCAGTCAGTCTTCTGATGAAAATGAAGCAGATCCATTTGGTTCTCAGTATGAGAATACTGTTTGTATCAGGATCATGGAGAAAATTCTGTGGACTGACAACTAGTGATAGCATCTATATTTTTGGTTTACTTTTAGCGTCCCTTTAATTCCTTCAGCTATTTCCTTATACATCGAACCCTTGCTAAGTGCCATATTGAGTTACAGAATATAAGGCCAGGTACATAAACCAGGCAGAACCATGGTACTATTGTTTAAAATGCATCCTCTTTGCGTAGGTACTCTGCTGAGGCAAACATAATGGAGCACCAGTGCAGCTGTTGTCAGGAAGTCAAGACCAGCAAACGGGAAGTGAACCTGAAATGTCTGGATGGAACCAGCACCGTCTACACCTACATATATGCAGAGGAGTGTGGCTGTACCCACACTGAATGTGCCAATGATACCCAGACCTCCAGCTCACAGCAACATCAAGAGGTCCAGAGTGAACAACAGACCAACCAGGACCAGAAGACACAACAAACCAACTAAACAACAGTAGCAATCTAGATACATGAATTACCCTGAATCAGAACTTTAATAAGAACTCTGACCAAATATTGCATCCAAATACTCTGTAAAACACACTCTACCAATGCGCGCTTAATGCTTTGCTTTATGACTGCCAAGATTTCCTCAGCAAAGCCTCCAACCTTTTATCTACTTATATTTTGGGACTCCTACATATCGCTGGGCTTTTGTTAAGCAGGATACCTTTATAGCTAAAAATGTTTAACCCTTTTTGCCCAATAACAGTTGCTCTAACGTGATTTATCTTGAGTATATAGTTTATCGTATTTTAACCTCTTAGTAGTGCTAGAATAATATTAGGGCTGATACTCTCATATATTGATGACAGCCAGTAGAGAGGGCATCTGTATTGTAGTTTCCCATAGTAGGATGTCCACGAGGGACGCGGCCCTCAAAAAGATTCTCTTAATAGGTTCAAGCTCAGGTCCATATAAGCATTTCATTCAATGAAGGCAAACCCATTGCTGCTCTGTGTCATCCTGTTTACAGAATAACAGAATTAGCTGAATCTAGTTAATTTATCAGACTTTAGCTAATAGGTAAAGATGAAGGACTGTGTTGTTATGTTTCTTTTTTATTTAATGTTTTTGATGCAAGGATGCAGGATTCTTATTTTTCTAAAGCTAAGCTCTTTGATCTATTTATTTGTTTGGTTGGAGATTTCTGATATATATCGACTGTATTTTCCTTGTTCTGTGCCATTGGGTCTACAGAGTTATGTGTTTATTGTATTTCCAGAGTATGAAATATGATTTCTATTAAAAATCTTTTAAGCATTTTAACAGTTGTCTGGTATGGTTAATATTCTTTTTAAGTGTATAAGGATCCAAAAAAGAGAAAAGATACAAAGTAACACTAGGTTTACACTAGTGTTCGGCTCTCTGTCGTTCGGGTCCGCATGGGGACCCTAAAGATGAAGAGCTTGTCCGCTTTAAAACAGTTATCTGAGGACACTCATAGACTATAATGGGATCGGCCAGGTGTCCGTCGGGTTTCCGCCAGTTTTATACTGATAGCAGCGGAAAGAAAAGTCCTCCTTGCAGGAATTTTCTCTCCACCAATTTTAGGCGGAATCTGCTAGGTTCACATCTGTAACGCAAACCTAGCCTTAATGGTAGAATTATCTATGTGTTTTCTAAATACTAGGAGCCCATACTCATTGCACATGGATCACTCTGGTTCTTTATTATAGAGATACAAGCATCCCATATACCACAATATGACATCATAAGACACTGTATAGATGTGTCTTTTATAACCTTTTCGCTTGGCTAGACATGTCCAAATATGTGTGTCATGAGATGACCAGCTTTTCAAAACAGCATAATATTTCAATATTCTGTCACAAGATATATGTCATATATATGCCTTTGCTGTGAATTGCAACCTGGTTTTGAAACATGTCATGGTAAATTAACCTAAGGTAAGGGTAGACATAGTAACATAGCAAATAAGATTGGATAAAGACACAAGTCCAACCTATAAACTTTCCAAGTTGATCCAGTGGAAAGCAAAATAACCCATGAGGCTGACCATAATTGTCCCATCAGAGGAAAAAAATCCTTCCCAACTCCAAATATGGCAATTGGACTTGTCCATGTCCCTGGATCAACATCCTATCCCAAAAATGTCTAGCTGTCATAACCTATGATATTCTTACTTTCAGTAAATGCATCCAGGCCCCTCTTGAATTTGTATAAGTCATCACCACATAAATATCACCAAATCCTGTGGCAGTGAGTTCCATAGTCTCACCGCAATTACTTTAAAAAAAGTTCTGCCTATGACTATGGTAAAAACCTTTTTTCCTCTAGACATAGAATGGTGTATAAACTATGTCACTAACCAACCTGCAATGACATAGAAAGAATTCAAAAGCAATAACGTGGTAGACGTTAATAATATGTACAACTACTTACATAGGGTAAAGACTTTAGCTCACTGGATCACCATTTACTGCAAGTAGACAAGGATGTTAGACCCACTACAGAGTCCTCTCCAATCATGGCTTATTCATCCACATATTGAAATGAGTCAGGAAGCCCCCTTCACGTACAGCACTGGCCATATTGTTGAAGTGGAGATGCTGGAATTCAGAACCTGATACTTGGAAACTAAAACACCTTTGTTAATTCCCATATAATAGTAAGTGGTAGACAGGGGCGTAATAAGGGTGCCAAGGGCCCAGGCTGTTCAAAAAGCTTGGGGGCCCCCCTTCATGCTAATGATCCCTGTGATAGAATAATGTCCCATAGCGGCCTCCTGTCCAGTATAATGTCTCATAGAGGCCTCCATATAGTATAAGGTCACATAGAGGCCCTTCACACATTATAATGTCCCATACGCAGTATAATGTCCTATAGTTCCCCACATGCAGTATAGTATCTCACAGTGGCCCCTCTACACTGTATAATGTCCCATAGTGGCCCCTCCATACAGTATAATATCCCACAGTGGCCCCCCCCCATTGTATTGTGTTATGGTGGCAAAACAGGTTCTTAATACGAATTTTGCAAAAATTTAAAGTTTGACTGAACACAAAATTTGTGTGGTTCGCCACTCATGAACTTCTATTATACTCTGGGGTCTCTTCATGTTTTGCCAAATAAAGGGTGTCTTGTGTTGCGAAACATGTTGGGGGGATAAATGTTATTTTAATTTGTTAGGAATTGCTAGCAGAGCAGTCTGAGCGATCTGCAGAAGACCGGCCAACGGCGGGGAGAGGTGAGTATGTTTTTCTTTTTTTTAGGTTTCACCTTCCCCCACCTCCTGTCCTAGTACTAAAATATTCTGGAAAACCCCTTTAATTTAGGGTGATTCTTCCAGTGCACACTCTATTGCACGGATATAATTTATGCCCTTGCTGTCTGTTTTGTATCCTCCATACACAACTTCTGGTGGGGTTCAGGGAGTGCCATTTCACTGTATGCTCCACACAGCAGATAGACTACATGCGGGATCTTAGATATAATGCAGTTGCCTCTGCGAGTTTAGGTAGCCTAAAGGGGATATACTAGCTGGATACAGCTCCCGTATCCCCTCTCTGTGACTATCTCTATGACTATTTCTGCTTTCTGCATCAGTCCTGGCTTCCTGATCCACTGGGCCCACTAGGTAGCACTGAGGGAATTCAGAGAACAGGCCTGATGCCCCATGCAGAAGGAGCTGCATAAAAGATAGAGAAGCCAGAACGGTAGCTGCTATGAGACGTTAGTGTGATATTGTGATATCATGCTGCTGATACTGCTCATAGGGTGGCTTCATACTACCGCTATTCAATGTCTGTTGCTCTCATCTATCAGAGGATGAGAGCAATGGACATTAAATGACAGATACAGACAGAGCCCCCTCTGTCTAATGTCTGTCTGTTTTCACACTAATGTAAAAAAACATGATGTAAGCTTCTTTACATCATGTAAATTACTTTTCTGATGGAAGAACATGCAGGACTTTTTCTTCCATTGCAAAAGTAAACAAACATGGGTAGAAAATGTCCGTCATGTTGTTTACATTAGAGTCAATGGGAACAATGGTCATGTGATATATGGTCCATGGTCATGAACACACAGGCTTGTTATAGTCATAGCTCAGTAATCAGACACCTGCCTGGTAACGAGTTGTGCACCTGTGTGTTCATCACATGACCATGGACTGTATATCACATGACCATGGACTGTATATCACATGACCATGGACTGATTCTTATCCACTGGAAGTAAACAATGAATGACAGCAAGCAGAGATCTAGAAAACCCGGAGGAATTGATACAGAAAGTATATTGGAAAATGATATAACTTTTCATTATACAAACAATAAAATTTGTCTTTCAATATCTGTCTAAAACTGGAGAACAGTTTTAATCACTCGTGCACAAGGCAGTATGTCCTGACTTTTTGACTGTAAACCTTCCTTAAGCTGTCCCTTCTGCTCTTGGTGACAGCTCTAGCATTCTCATGAGTTATATAGTATGCTATCTGTATTGTACAAGTTATGCTGCCTATCTCGTATGATTCTATATAACAGCACCTAGTGTTCACATTGTGTTAACATATTGTGTTAACATATTGCTGTTATTGAGCGCTACATCACCATCTAGTGTTCTTGCTACAGTTGCAGCAAAGTTTACTTGATTTTGCTTTGCTTCCATCAGGTATAATGATATGATGCAATATATATATATATATATATATATATATATATATATATTTTTTTTTTTTAAATTATTATTATTATTAGTTTATTTTTTTCAACTTTTTCTTTAACTTTTTTCCTGTCCCAGGGGGACTTGAACCTTGGGATCTCTGATCCCCAGTGCAATGTACTGTAATACTAGGCTCCCTATGTAGAATGTACATAGGCAGACCGGAGGCTGTTGTGGGGCCTCCTGGCTAACATGGCAACCCCTCAGACCAAGGGGTGGCGGGGGTGTGGAGGTGGTAAGGGGGCGATCTTGCCCCCCGGACCCCCTGGATGCCGTGATTGCTATTGTTGGCAACATCCAGGGGGTTAATCTGCCTGAGTTAGAATACTGTGTAACAGAGCTGAGTGCCAGAAGTAATACTGTAGGCGCAGCTCCTGTGCCCGCGGCATTACAGTGTAAGAGACAGCCAATGTTGTCCTAAGCTTTATTTGTCTGTATAAACTGTTAATGTTGAATGTATTTCTGTGATTCTGTTCCTTTAAGACAGCAGCCATTGTAATTGTGACATGATGCTGGAGTGACTCCCCCCCCTTTTATGTCAGCTTGCCTGTTCTGCAGACAGAATGTGAGCAGAGAAGCAGGAAGTGACGAGACAGAGAGCAGCAGCCATCTTAGCAAGTGTTGTATTGAACTGGTGTGGAGATTTTTCTGTACAGCTAAGCTGTATCTTGGTCCAGAGACAAACAGAGTGTAAAGAGACAACAGGACTAGTGAGTCCACGTGAAAGGAACTGTGCTCAGTGGCTGATCAGTGAGACTGACATTGTGACTGTGTATATGGATACCACAGATAGAGACTCGCAGTGCTGTTGATGTACTGGACAGCACCTGCTAAACCCCGGCTTACATCCCAGCTCAGTGTATGGATTCGGCAGGACTGTCAGTGTGCTGAGTGGAATCTGCTGTTGGATTACATTGCATTCATTGGGTTTCCCTGTTAAAGAGGACTTCATTTCTCCCAAGATCCTGATAACAGTGAGGAGAGGACGTTTCACTATAAAAGAAAGGAACGACTTTGGGCCCCACCGCGCGCTTCTACAGACTGTAAGCGGTCCACCTGGACCACTGGGGGAAAGGGGGTGCACCCAAATGTGAAGTCAGGGTCAGTTAGGGATAGTTTTGAGTATATTGTTCATTCAGTGTCCATACTGCAGAATTGGACAGAGTAAAAGTAGAAACCATTGCAGAATTTGCCTTGAAATTGTTCATGCTATATTGTATATTTTGCTTGTCTTTATCCCTGTCATTTTACCTTCAAATAGCCTTTATTAACTTATAGTAAATATATATTCTTTTCTTGAACTACCGCGTGTGCGTTCATTTCTGGTTGCGGAGACCAAACCACCTGCCTTGCTCTCGGTTCACAAATGCACTGCACTATTACGCCGCTGAGAGTTAACTGCACACTCAAAGTGCGACGCAATAGTATGGTGCAGAGCGAGAAGGGGCTAAAGTTAAGCTTACTGTCCACCAAAATCCTCTTTTTCAGTGGCAGTCTTACTCAGTAATTTGCTTTTAAAGACATATTAATACATTTTATTTCTTCATCCAAACTGCATAACTCTACATTTTTCTACATTAAACTTAAATTGGCAAGTCTCCGCCCATGCTTCCAGCTTCCCTAGATCCCTCTGTAATATTCTACTGATGGTAGGAGACTCTGCCTCTCAGCGACATACTGGGGTAATCGGTACAGGACAGTATGTTTCTGGGAGGCAACGACTCCTAGCATCATAGATAACTATGAATGCCAGCCCGGTAAATCCAATGAACACACGGACTGAGTTTCATGGGTGAAACTTGGTCATGTTAATCTAACCTTAGATTTAGAGCCTGAATCTATGGTCGGAATTTATTTTACAGTTTGGAATCTGGGGTCTGTACTACATTAAGGGGCTGAGTCTGAGGTCTGTAAAAGGCTGAGTCTGGGGTCTGTAAAAGGCTGAGTCTGGGGTCTGTATTACATGATAGTCTGAATTTATTTAAAAAAAAAAAATAGTTATGGTTGAGGCCACATGTTGCAGAAAATATGTTTTGTTTTTTTTGGCTATGTGACTGCTTAGACCCAATTGTAGGCCCCAAAGGTAACCTTTGAGGTACGTGACATCAGTTGCAGGTGAGAGAGGCCCAAAGAAGATGCTGGAGAGAGCTGGAACGGAATGAAGATGCCAGGTGAGGCAAGGTCAGTATAAGTGTTTGTTAATTTTATTCATCTTCCCTGGGCCTCCATTTATTACACTCTGAGGAGATTACAGCACCAAAACAAACCATAGGACTGAAGCTCATGAATATTCATCAAAACAAATTTCGTGGGGTTCACCTAAAGTGGCTGGAGTGGGGCTTTTAGGAGCATTTTATATTGAGTGGGGACACTGTGGAGTATATTATAATGTGTGGGGCCATTGTAGAGAATATTATACTGTGTGGGGCCACTGTGGAGCATATTATACAGTATAGGACCGCTGTGGAACAATATACTGTGTGGGGCCACTGGGGAGCATATTATACTGTATAGGGCCACTGTGGAGCATTATACTGGTGGGGGAGCATATTATACTGTGTGGGGCCCCTTCACCATTTACATTACAACCTATCTGTTTTATATCAGCTGTGCACTGTTACTACAGGCTGTAATTGCATTGCAAGGTCACTATGAAACATATACTGCGATGTAAAGGGGGTCACGACTGATCAGCAGGGATAATGGGTGTTGCACCCCCAAAGATCTCTTAGATTGTTAGGACCCTACAGATCAGCTGTTTCTCCGAGCACGCAGCTCCCAGGATTGTTTACATGCCTGGTACTGCGCTGCTTACTCACTGTATTCTTGATTACCATAGTTGTGGGTACTAAAGCTGTGTCCCGTTCAATTATCTGAGGTATCACTGCATCACCCATAACCGTCACTATCAAGAATAGGGTAGGGGGCCCTGGTCAAAGTTTGATTAAAATCACAAGACTTTAGTTACACCACTGGGTTGTCGTATCATAAATTTTAAATCAGGTTTATAATGTACAGTATATCCCTCCTTTTACCTGTGCTGGGCCGGCTGTCACATTTGTTTGTATACAGAGCGGCTGCTGTGGGACATCATGTCAGCGGAACCACAGCAGCCCAACACTGTATACTGCTGTACTCTTAAGAGCAGATTAGCTGCAGCGGTCTCATCAACCTGACATCACTGCTGCAGCCGTTCCACATACAAATAGAGCAGTGAAGGTGACAGCTGGCCCAGTGCAGGAAGATAGGGAAGGTATACGCCATGAAAATGTGGGTAAGGTGTCTGGAAAAGTGAGGAGTCAAAGATGTCTGTGTTACAAACTTTACAGAGACAAGTCACAGCTGGAAGAAGTAGTTATGGTGGTCCAGATGGAAGAGACGGGAAATGTGAACAATTACAGTCAGAGACGTCGCTTGTAAGTCACAACATTTTTCTGTACTGTATTTCTTAAAAGGTCTGCAGACCTGTGTAGAGCCAGTATCTACCACTATATGGTCACTGTAAAGTGATAAGTAAATCTGGGTAGGGGGCCCACTTGGATATGTTTGCTTCTGCTGTGCCAAACCCTTAACTACGCCTCTGGCTGACAGTCTTTGAGACTAGTGGGATAGATTTACTAGTATTGTCCAAACCGTCTAAAACTGTACATGAAATGAGATTTGCTCTGTGATTGGTTGCAATAGCCAACAAAGGTCGTTTTTCTTGTAGATGCCCTTCCTAAAAAAACAGTGGCAGGATACCTTGAGGCGATCCTTGTGGCTCAGTCAGCAGCACCTTTACTTGAATGATAATAGATAGTGGTTATACTTGAATAAAAATGGAGGCTCAGTCTCTTTCAGTTACAAAATCCACTTTGTGATGATATATCATCCTACTCTTAGGCTTTCCTTGGAGGACACTTGGCTTAGTAAACCAGGACTGACAATTTCCTTCTCAACTGACAGTTCCTTCTCTGGTTCAATCCTATCAATTTTGGGCTAAGCAATTTGCTTCTAAATAGTAGATAGGATGTCATGGCTGTGGAGAAGTCTTCTCCTATGTACAGATGTAGCAGTGCTAGCCTGAACTTCTGTCATTTGTTAAACTGCTGCAGCATGATATCTTATCACTCAGTAGTTTAGGTAATTGCAGAAATTTGGGTTAACTCTGCTATTGCTGCAAAAGTTAATGTTGACTGTGATAGAATGGTGTTAATCTCTGTAGATGTCAGTGGCCAGTCCATTGACAGTCAGCTAGTTGCCAGCATTTTAATAATAAGGATATTATACCACGATCCAGTTTTTTAATCCTGAAGCCCCATTTTGTGAAAACACTGCGTTTTTGCTGCTGCGGAAACGCTGCGATAAAAAATGTTGTGTTTTACAATACCTGCAAAGTGAATGGGATTCTGGCTAATCCCATCTACACACTGCAGTAAATCGCAGCATGTCGATTATACCTGCGGCAAAACTGGCATTTTCTGTCCAGGTATAAAAAGGGCAGAAAGTCTGCAGAGGAAAACTCGATAACCCAATAAAAATGGCTGCAGAAAAAACTGTGATGTGTTTCCACCGCATTTTTTTCCGCAGCATTTTTTTTTCTGCGTTTCACTACGTGGGGTCTTGGCTTAAAGGATTATAAAATTGATGACTGTTGTTTGGATAGGTCATCAATTGAAGATCAGTGGGAGTCCAACAGGCAGGAGCCCTGTGGATCTTCTCTATTGAAGCAGCCGTGGCACTCCATCTGCCCCGATTTTGCTTCACAGGCTGTCATGTTCATAGGTCACGTGGCCTGTTTGAAGCTCAGTCTTGTTCAAGTCTTGTTGCAATACCAAGCACAATCGCTGTTCAATGTACAAGATTGTGCTTGGTTTTCAGTGAAGCAACTGCAGTGCTCATCTGAATACTGCAGTCTTTTCAATGAGCTGATCTGTGGGGTCCTGTGTGTTGAGCCCCTTTCAATCTTTGGTTAATGACCTATTATCAGCCCAGAAAACCCCAAAAGTATACACCAAAAATGTAAGGTTTGTCATAGATGTATAGTATTAAAAGAAACCATTCAGGGTCCTACTCCTCTATGACATATTAGTACACGTGGAAAGTTGTTTGCTTTACATGACCTCCACCATTATCTTCTACCACGTTCGTCACATCTATCTGTTTGACAGTACAATAACTCTGTTGGCAATACTAATACTAAGCTTTAATAATGGAAAAAAAGGAAGAAAACAAAATTACAATGATAGATTAGGAATTTGTTGAACTTGATGTGTGAAGAGGAAGGAATAGGATTACATGTTAATATCTACAAACATCCTTGAGCTTATATAACCCTGATGAATTTTGCATACGCTATTGATCTAATGCTTTAAAATAGGTGTTGTACCCACAGAAATGCTACGTGATGTTGTCCATCAGTCCAAGTCATGCAAAATTTAATGAGTTGCCAACATCATGGCATTAACACATTTGTAGTGAGGACTAACTCCATGCACTAATATACAGCCAACATTGCACTGCAACGTCCAAGAGCTGAAATCACTAGGAACCATACACTAGGAGCCATACAGCCTGCTCCTTTCAAGTACATCCCTAGTCCTGTCCACACACAGGGGAAGGGGGTCCCTTTCTGTGTCAAATTGAAACAGGAAGTACATCAGGACCAGCAAAGAACTCTGAGAGTATAGTAGGCTCTATACATGTGAATGTCACTAATGGCCACCAAATGGCCATGGTCCAAATTGAAGTTTCATATTGATGACCGATCCACAGGTTAAGTCACTAGTATGTGATCTGTCTGTCTGCGGACCCGGCACAGATCATATGTTCAAGCGGCCTCCGGATTCAAGTAACGGGAGTGGTGCATAAGCCCTGTCTACTGCATAGCGGTGGTTCAGGTGAACTGCAGCGCCACTTCTATTGAAGTTCCTTTGGGTCTAGAGAAATCCAGTTGAGTTGGCTGTATGAGAATTACAGTGAAATAGCCGACGACTGCGGTGTCAAGAGCACTGTTATGACTATCATATTCCTGAATAATGTAGACGATTTGATGAATGAGGGCATCTCTCTGTAGTAGGCAAGGTTTTGCGGGGAGGCCAAACCAGACTCCATCCCAGTTCGAATATGCGTCACTATGATGGATTCAGCCTAGGGCATGGCGGAACAAACATGCCCACTAGTATCCACTTGTATGTGGCATATTGATTCACCCTCTGGACTGGGTACTGTTCATTTATGACATGTAATGCATGGTTTCTTTTCTGACCAAATGAATTGTATAAAAGAGGAACTGAGTTTATGAACGTCAGCATGTCTTATCAACTGGTCATATACTCAAACCTAATTTGTTCTATTAAGATGCAGGGTGCGATGGAGCCAGCTCTAGTATCTCGTTCTTGTGGACGTTTATCCTGTATCCTGAAGTCATACCAACTACAAACACCAAACAAAAAGATAGACAATAAGATCAAGAACCCTGAACAGGCATCATCAGCAAAAGGGGGAGAACAGGGGGGGGGTGGTAGCCAAGAACGGGTGAAGGTGAGGGTGGGGGGAGGTGAAGGGAGAAGGGGAGCAGACGAATACCGTAGTAAGTAAAGATGGAATAAAACAAAACTATAAGGGGGAGAAAAAAAATATAATAAAATTAATTTTAAATTTGTTTATATAAGAGGAGGGGGAAGGGAGGGAGGGTGCTCAAGTCAAGGAATAAGTTCCGGGCTGGAGCCTAGAAATCCTTACAGTCCTGGCCTTTTAACAGTGGGAACTGCTCGCCTCTGGGTACCGCAAAGTACAGGCACGCTAGAGAAAGATAGACAGGTGGAGATCTGCAGCAAGAGGAATCATGGTGCCACAGTCCCTTGGGGGGGGGGGGGCGCAGATCCAAGAAGCATCTGATACTCTCCTGTATGTTGGAACTCCAACCAGTAGTACCAAGTTTTATTGAAGACTTTGGCAGTGTCGTGCAGGAAATATGTGAGGTTCGCCATGCGCATGAGCTTATTGACCTTTAAAATCCTGAGGGAGAGAGGAGGTGGCTCCACTCACTTCCAGAATTACAGAATGCAGGAACAGGCCCTAAGGACCAAAAATCAAAGCAAGGAATGCTTGTATGTGCGGACCAACATAAACTGAAATTTTCACCACAGTTGTACGCAGAGTTATGCCCAGAACAGGTCCGATTCCTCCAAATGCCTCACCAAGGATTCCAGGACAATGTCAAAGAGTAGATGGGAAAGGGGCACCCCTGTTGTGGTCCCTTCTGTAAGGGAAGGGCGGGATTAGTAGTCCCTGCAGGCTTATTCAGGTACTGGGATCCGTGTAGAGTCCCCATAGATAGGTCCTAAAATTTCCAACAGTTTCCATTTTATCCATCACCAGCCTATGCCAGTCCCACTGTACATTGTCAAATGCTCTTTTCACGTCCAGCATTGCAGCCATGTACCTTTCCAGGATTATGAGATTGATCACCTATTCTAAGTATAAATCATCAATAAAGATCAGTGCAGACACACAGGACAATGACACAATGCAGGTCGGGGTCTCTCATCCCCTTCAAACTGTTAATCAGCCGGATAGGTCATTAATTAAAAAATAAAAAAAAACAACCCCTTTAAAAATCTTTTTGTTCTACTACAGGCAGGATACAAGAGAGAAGCCCCTTCTCCTGCCAACGGCCTTACAGCCTGTCATAAGACAGTGAGGAGGGGAAAGGGGTGAGCTGAGCTCCTAAGACATTCTTTTTATATGGTATTCTCTGTTTTAATTGTAATATGAAATAAAGCAGGCTCGAAGGAAAGGAAAAGATTAATGGAGGTAGTCCTGGATTTTTTGTGGATTTACTATGTTTAGTGTACCTTTAAGGTCAGGTTCCCACCTAGTGATTTGGTACAGTTAAGGCTAGGTTCACATCTGTGTCAGAGTCTCCGCCGTGGATTTTGCTGTTTCAGTATAAAAACATAGTAGTATAATGTTGTACCGTGTTAGCCATTGAAAGAAGTGGAAGAGTGAAGAAAAGGTATCGCCTGATTTCTTCACTCTTTCAGTATAAAAACGGCAGAAAACTTACAGACACCTGGCGGAGCCCATTACAGTCTATAGGTGTCCGTGGGTTACTGCTGTTTTACCCCTGGTGGACCCGAAAGATGGAGAGCCCTGCACAAGTGTAAAACCAGCCTAAGATGCATACTTTTTGCATTAAAACCAGGAGAGTGAAGAGAAGAAAAGTATAAGAGAAATACTTAGCCAATATATACATTACAAACTGCACTGTATAAACCTGACCTTAAGCATTATTCACCCTGCCATGTTACTGCTCTGTACATGCACCATGTATATTTAACTGCATCAAACACTGGATCACGTCCCATATGAAGAATAAAGAGAAACCTTTCTCAAAGCTGAATTAGAAGTAAAGAGTTAATTACAGGGTAATGTAGCAATGTCCTGAGGTGTGGCTGTGCAAATATGTGAGGGGATTTTGTTATTTAGTCACAAATAATTTGTGGTTAACCTAACTAAACATTTCATAGAATGAGTGCCAAGACAGACACGATCAGCATTACATGGGATGCAATAAAGTATTATAACAATATAAATATTCTATAAGCGCAGAAATGTATAAAAATAAAATAAAGTGCCTTTTAGGTGTTCTCTATTGCATCTATAGATGACTAAAACAATGAAAAAAACATGTTTTAACATGTTTAACGGTTGTTCACACTACCGCTGGTGACCGTCAGTAGTGTCCGTTGCAAGATTTTAGCAATAGACGCTAGCAGAACCGTTACAAATCTGTTAAGAATTCCATTTATTTTAATGGAATTTTATCTCGTGTCTGTTAGTGACCGTTAGTGTCTGTTTACACCAAAACCGTCACACGTCCGTTATTTTTCATGAAAAATAACGATTTTATGACGGACGTCAAGCGTCCGTTATTTTTTAACATTAAAGTCTATGGGTAACGGACAGTAACAGATGGGTGTCCATTACTGTCCGTTATACTGTCCGTTAAAAAGCAAAAAAACGGACAGTATAAAAATGGACACCAACAGACACATTAAAAAAATGGACACATTGACATCAGTTAGTGTCTGTTAATGTCTGTTATTATAGGTGTCCGTTTTTTTTTGTTTTTTTTAACGGACACTATCAGAACAGACATCCACCGGTAGTGTGAATGCACCCTTAAAGGAATATTCCAGAGTAATATATGTATAGATTTTAATGAAGGTATAGGAAAGTCATGAGACATGTTTGTAAATGGCCTGAATTATTGAAAACTGGTTGAAGTTTTGGCACTATTTTTAATTTGATTTTGTTACTATTCATATAAACAAGATCTATAGAGTATTCTAGTTTTCACACTGGCCAGTAATGCAGTCTCAATAGGCTGACACTTCTTGATAGACACTTCTATGCTGTATAGATTTGGAGTCTATAGTAACAAAATATGTAATAGATACTCTCTCTGTTAAACCTACACACAATAGATGAAATCAAAGACTAATTCACTAGGACAGATATGTGATACTATAAAAACTTTCTCTGAATAATACAACAAACTTGAAAATTACTCAGACGTTTACAGAAAGACAATGAGCAGGGTGGGAAATATATAACAAAATAACAAAGTTTGATACTGTGAGTATATCCATGTGTCCAAACCAGTAAAAGTTGTGAATCAAGATACAAGGGTATTTAACCCTTTTAGGCCGGGGTCCCACTAATGACCTATCCACAGGATGGTTTGTCGGTATATGATCTGTGGGAGTCAGGATCTTTTTTTTCAAATCAGGTTCTTTTTTTCACCCACTCCCTAAGATTGCCACACTGCACTAAAGGGGACCCATCTCAATAGGTCACCAAAATCAATAAGCATGTACCAATTACCTCTTATTCTAAAGCAGGGGTCAGCAACCTTCGTGTGGCTACATTGTATTAGTTTTTTTGTTTTCTCTTTATTGTAAGCCCATCTTCCCATTTCACTACTCTTATACTTGTGCAGAACCACATGTACTCTGATCTGTGCTATACAGATCCATAATACAGCAGATATACCCTAGTATGGGCCTAACTAGTCCTACTTTATGTTTTATGTTCTAACCAGCTTTAAGGCCACAGACATCACAGACATGCCCAGTATGTGCATGGCTGTGATTGGCCAGGCGGGACATGTGACCCCTCTGTATAAGAGGCAGGTTCACAGTTCCCGTCACCATTCCAGCTAGTTAGGCTAGGTAGGGAGAGGCTGCAGATGGAGACAGGGACAGTCAGGGCCTTAGCTAAATGGAATAATTGTCCTTTACAGGGCAGTGCAGCGAGGTAGGGAGAGGAGCCGGATACTGTGAGGGAGAGTTAGTCTAGAAATAACAATTGCCCTTTTCAGGGCAGTGACAGTAAATTGTGTGTGTACCCATACTGTCTGCTAGCACAGTAACAATAACTGTGTGTATACCCATACCATCTCCTAGCATAGTAGCAAGAACTGTGTGTATACCCATACTGTATCCTACCACAGTAACATTAACTGCGTCTGTACCCATACCGTCTCTGAGCTCAGTAACAATAACTGTGTGTACACCCATACCGTCTCCTAGCACAGTAACAATAACTGTGTGTACCCATACCGTCTCCTAGCACAGTAACAATAACTGTGTGTGTACCCATACTGTCTCCTAGTATAGTAACAATAACTGTGTGTGTACCCATACTGTCTCCTAGCACAGTAACAATAACTGCGTCTGTACCCATACCGTCTCCTAGCGCAGTAACAATAACTGTGTGTACCCATATCGTCTCCTAGCGCAGTAACAATAACTGCGTGTGTACCCATACTGTCTCCTAAAACAGTAATAATAACTGCGTGTGTACCCATACTGTCTCCTAGCGCAGTAGCAATAACTGTGTGTTTACCCATACCGTCTCCTAGCACAGTAACAATAACTGCGTGTGTACCCATACCGTCTCCTAGCATAGTAACAATAACTGCGTGTATACCCGTACCGTCTCCTAGCACAGTAATAATAACTGCGTGTGTACCCATACCGTCTCCTAGTGCAGTAACAATAACTATGTGTGTACCAATACCGTCTCCTAGCACAGTAACAATAACTGCGTGTGTACCCATACCGTCTCACAGCACAATAACAATAACTGCGTGTGTACCCATACCGTCTGCTAGCACAGTAACAATAACTGCGTGTGTACCCATACCGCCTCCTAACACAGTAACAATAACTGCGTGTGTACCCATACCATCTCCTAGCACAGTAACAATAACTGTGTGTGTACCCATACCGTCTCCTAGCACAGTAACAATAACTGTGTGTATACCCATACCGTCTCCTAGCACAGTAACAATAACTGCGTGTGTACCCATACCGTCTCCTAGTATAGTAACAATAACTGCGTGTGTACCCATACCGTCTCCTAGTACAGTAACAATAACTGCGTGTGTACCCATACCGTCTCCTAGCGCAGTAACAATAACTGCAAGTATACCCATACCGTCTCCTAGCGCAGTAACAATAACTGCATATATACCCATTCTGTCTCCTAGCACAGTAACAATAACTGTGTGTGTACCCATACCGTCTCCTAGCGCAGTAACAATAACTGCGTGTGTACCCATATCGTCTCCTAGCACAGTAACAATAACTGTGTGTATACCCATACTGTCTGCTAGCACAGTAACAATAACTGTGTGTATACCCATACCGTCTCCTAGCACAGTAACAATAACTGCGTGTGTACCCATACCGTCTCCTAGCACAGTAACAATAACTGTGTGTATACCCATACCGTCTCCTAGCACAGTAACAATAACTGCGTGTGTACCCATACCGTCTCCTAGCACAGTAACAATAACTGCGTGTATACCCATACCGTCACCTAGCACAGTAACAATAACTGCGTCTGTACCCAAACCGTCTCCTAGCACAGTAACAATATCTGTGTGTATACAGATATACCGTCTCCTAGCACAGTAACAATAACTGCGTGTGTACCCATACCGTCTCCTAGCGCAGTAACAATAACTGCGTGTCTACCCAAACCGTCTCCTAGCACAGTAACAATAACTGCGTGTGTACCCATACCGTCTCATAGCACAGTAACAATAACTGCGTATGTACCCATACCGTCTCCTAGCACAGTAACAATAACTGCGTGTGTACCCATACTGTCTCCTAACGCAGTAACAATAACTGTGTGTGTACCCATACCGTCTCCTAGCACAGTAACAATAACTGTTTGTATACCCATACCATCTCCTAGCACAGTAACAATAACTGCGTGTGTACCCATACCGTCTCCTAGCACAGTAATCATAATTGCGTGTGTACCCATATCGTCTCCTAGCACAGTAACAATAACTGCGTGTGTACCCATACCGTCTCCTAGCGCAGTAACAATAACTGCGTGTGTACCCATACCGTCTACTAGCACAGTAACAATAACTGCGTGTGTACCCATACCGTCTCCTAGCATAGTAACAATAACTGTGTGTTTACCCATACCATCTCCTAGCATAGTAACAATAACTGTGTGTGTACCCATACCGTCTGCTAGCACAGTAACAATAACTGCGTGTGTACCCATAGCGTCTCCTAGCTCAGTAACAATAACTGTGTGTGTACCCATACCATCTCCTAGCGCAGTAACAATAACGGTGTGTGTACCCATACCGTCTCCTAGCATAGTAACAATAACTGTGTGTGTACCCATACCGTCTGCTAGCACAGTAACAATAACTGTGTGTGTACCCATACCGTCTCCTAGCGTAGTAACAATAACTGTGTGTGTACCCATACCGTCTGCTAGCGCAGTAAAAATAACTGTGTGTGTACCCATACCGTCTCCTAGCGCAGTAACAATAACTGTTTGTATACCCATACCGTCTCCTAGCGCAGTAACAATAACTGTGTGTGTACCCATACTGTCTCCTAGCGCAGTAACAATAACTGCGTGTATACCCATACCGTCTCCTAGCACAGTAACAATAACTGCGTGTGTACCCATATCGTCTCCTAGCACAGTAACAATAACTGTGTGTATACCCATACCGTCTCCTAGCGCAGTAATAATAACTGTGTGTCTACCCATACCGTCTCCTAGCACAGTAACAATAACTGCGTGTGTACCCATACTGTCTCCTAGCGCAGTAACAATAACTGCGTGTCTACCCATACCGTCTCCTAGCACAGTAACAATAACTGCGTGTATACCCATACCGTCTCCTAGCACAGTAACAATAACTGCGTGTATACCCATACCGTCTCCTAGCACAGTAACAATAACTGCGTGTGTACCCATATCGTCTCCTAGCACAGTAACAATAACTGCGTGTGTACCCATACCGTCTCCTAGCGCAGTAACAATAACTGCGTTTGTACCCATACCGTCTCCTAGCACAGTAACAATAACTGTGTGTGTACCCATACCGTCTCCTAGCATAGTAACAATAACTGTGTGTTTACCCATACCGTCTCCTAGCATAGTAACAATAACTGTGTGTGTACCCATACCGTCTGCTAGCACAGTAACAATAACTGTGTGTGTACCCATACCGTCTCCTAGCGTAGTAACAATAACTGTGTGTGTACCCATACCGTCTCCTAGCACAGTAACAATAACTGCGTGTGTACCCATACCGTCTCCTAGCGCAGTAACAGTAATTGCGTGTGTACCCATATCGTCTCCTAGCACAGTAACAATAACTGCGTGTGTACCCATACCGTCTCCTAGCATAGTAACAATAACTAATAATAATAATAATAATAATAATAAGTCCTTTAATAGTCCCACAATGGGGAAATTCAGTGTGTTACAGCAGCAAAGATAAGCAGATACAAATACAAATACAACATGTACAGGAATGTTCCAAGGTGAGAGGCATTACATTGATAGCAGACAGACAGATAGGGCGTAGCAGAGGAGGGGGGGGGGATTTAACAGGCAGAGAGATATTTCAGTTCTCTGTGTGTAATGATCTCCACTTAGGTCGGTGTTGGTTGTACAGCCTAACCGCGGTGGGGAGGAAAGATTTCCGATAGCGCTCCTTCTCACACCTAGGGTGGAGCAGTCGGTCACTGACAGCACTGCTCAGCGCGATCACAGTCTCATGCATGGGATGGGACTTCTTCTTCTTCTTCTACTGCGTGTGTACTCATACCGTCTGCTAGCACAGTAACAATAACTGCGTGTGTACCCATACCGTCTCCTAGCGCAGTAACAATAACTGTTTGTGTACCCATACCATCTCCTAGCGCAGTAACAATAACTGTGTGTGTACCCATACCGTCTCCTAGCGCAGTAACAATAACTGCGTTTGTACCCATACCGTCTCCTAGCACAGTAACAATAACTGCGTGTGTACCCATACCGTCTCCTAGCATAGTAACAATAACTGTGTGTTTACCCATACCGTCTCCTAGCATAGTAACAATAACTGTGTGTGTACCCATACCGTCTGCTAGCACAGTAATAATAACTGTGTGTGTACCCATACCGTCTCCTAGCGTAGTAACAATAACTGTGTGTGTACCCATACCGTCTGCTAGCGCAGTAAAAATAACTGTGTGTGTACCCATACCGTCTCCCAGCGCAGTAACAATAATTGTTTGTATACCCATACCGTCTCCTAGCGCAGTAACAATAACTGTGTGTGTACCCATACTGTCTCCTAGCGCAGTAACAATAACTGCGTGTATACCCATACCGTCTCCTAGCACAGTAACAATAACTGCGTGTGTACCCATATTGTCTCCTAGCACAGTAACAATAACTGCGTGTATACCCATACCGTCTCCTAGCGCAGTAACAATAACTGTGTGTCTACCCATACCGTCTCCTAGCACAGTAACAATAACTGCGTGTGTACCCATACTGTCTCCTAGCGCAGTAACAATAACTGCGTGTCTACCCATACCGTCTCCTAGCACAGTAACAATAACTGCGTGTATACCCATACCGTCTCCTAGCGCAGTAACAATAACTGTGTGTATACCCATACCGTCTCCTAGCACAGTAACAATACCTGTGTGTGTACCCATACCGTCTCCTAGCACAGTAACAATAACTGCGTGTGTACCCATACCGTCTCCTAGCGCAGTAACAGTAATTGCGTGTGTACCCATATCGTCTCCTAGCACAGCAACAATAGCTGCGTGTGTACCCATACCGTCTCCTAGCATAGTAACAAGAACTAATAATAATAATAATAATAGTCCTTTAATAGTCCCACAATGGGGAAATTCAGTGTGTTACAGCAGCAAAGATAAGCAGATACAAATACAAATACAACATGTACAGGAATGTTCCAAGGTGAGAGGCATTACATTGATAGCAGACAGACAGATAGGGCGTAGCAGAGGAGGGGGGGGGGGATTTAACAGGCAGAGAGATATTTCAGTTCTCTGTGTGTAATGATCTCCACTTAGGTCGGTGTTGGTTGTACAGCCTAACCGCGGTGGGGAGGAAAGACTTCCGATAGCGCTCCTTCTCACACCTAGGGTGGAGCAGTCGGTCACTGACAGCACTGCTCAGCGCGATCACAGTCTCATGCATGGGATGGGACTTCTTCTTCTTCTTCTACTGCGTGTGTACTCATACCGTCTGCTAGCACAGTAACAATAACTGCGTGTGTACCCATACCGTCTCCTAGCATAGTAACAATAACTAATAATAATAATAATAATAATAATAATAGTCCTTTAATAGTCCCACAATGGGGAAATTCAGTGTGTTACAGCAGCAAAGATAAGCAGATACAAATACAAATACAACATGTACAGGAATGTTCCAAGGTGAGAGGCATTACATTGATAGCAGACAGACAGATAGGGCGTAGCAGAGGGAGGGGGGGGGGATTTAACAGGCAGAGAGATATTTCAGTTCTCTGTGTGTAATGATCTCCACTTAGGTCGGTGTTGGTTGTACAGCCTAACCGCGGTGGGGAGGAAAGACTTCCGATAGCGCTCCTTCTCACACCTAGGGTGGAGCAGTCGGTCACTGACAGCACTGCTCAGCGCGATCACAGTCTCATGCATGGGATGGGACTTCTTCTTCTTCTTCTACTGCGTGTGTACTCATACTGTCTGCTAGCACAGTAACAATAACTGCGTGTGTACCCATACCGTCTCCTAGCGCAGTAACAATAACTGTTTGTGTACCCATACCATCTCCTAGCGCAGTAACAATAACTGTGTGTGTACCCATACCGTCTCCTAGCGCAGTAACAATAACTGCGTTTGTACCCATACCGTCTCCTAGCACAGTAACAATAACTGCGTGTGTACCCATACCGTCTCCTAGCATAGTAACAATAACTGTGTGTTTACCCATACCGTCTCCTAGCATAGTAACAATAACTGTGTGTGTACCCATACCGTCTGCTAGCACAGTAACAATAACTGTGTGTGTACCCATACCGTCTCCTAGCGTAGTAACAATAACTGTGTGTGTACCCATACCGTCTGCTAGCGCAGTAAAAATAACTGTGTGTGTACCCATACCGTCTCCCAGCGCAGTAACAATAACTGTTTGTATACCCATACCGTCTCCTAGCGCAGTAACAATAACTGTGTGTGTACCCATACTGTCTCCTAGCGCAGTAACAATAACTGCGTGTATACCCATACCGTCTCCTAGCACAGTAACAATAACTGCGTGTGTACCCATATCGTCTCCTAGCACAGTAACAATAACTGCGTGTATACCCATACCGTCTCCTAGCGCAGTAACAATAACTGTGTGTCTACCCATACCGTCTCCTAGCACAGTAACAATAACTGCGTGTGTACCCATACTGTCTCCTAGCGCAGTAACAATAACTGCGTGTCTACCCATACCGTCTCCTAGCACAGTAACAATAACTGCGTGTATACCCATACCGTCTCCTAGCGCAGTAACAATAACTGTGTGTATACCCATACCGTCTCCTAGCACAGTAACAATACCTGTGTGTGTACCCATACCGTCTCCTAGCACAGTAACAATAACTGCGTGTGTACCCATACCGTCTCCTAGCGCAGTAACAGTAATTGCGTGTGTACCCATATCGTCTCCTAGCACAGTAACAATAACTGCGTGTGTACCCATACCGTCTCCTAGCATAGTAACAATAACTAATAATAATAATAATAATAATAATAATAATAGTCCTTTAATAGTCCCACAATGGGGAAATTCAGTGTGTTACAGCAGCAAAGATAAGCAGATACAAATACAAATACAACATGTACAGGAATGTTCCAAGGTGAGAGGCATTACATTGATAGCAGACAGACAGATAGGGCGTAGCAGAGGAGGGGGGGGGGATTTAACAGGCAGAGAGATATTTCAGTTCTCTGTGTGTAATGATCTCCACTTAGGTCGGTGTTGGTTGTACAGCCTAACCGCGGTGGGGAGGAAGGACTTCCGATAGCGCTCCTTCTCACACCTAGGGTGGAGCAGTCGGTCACTGAAAGCACTGCTCAGCGCGATCACAGTCTCATGCATGGGATGGGACTTCTTCTTCTTCTTCTTCTACTGCGTGTGTACTCATACCGTCTGCTAGCACAGTAACAATAACTGCGTGTGTACCCATACCGTCTCCTAGCGCAGTAACAATAACTGTTTGTGTACCCATACCATCTCCTAGCGCAGTAACAATAACTGTGTGTGTACCCATACCGTCTCCTAGCGCAGTAACAATAACTGCGTTTGTACCCATACCGTCTCCTAGCACAGTAACAATAACTGTGTGTGTACCCATACCGTCTCCTAGCACAGTAACAATAACTGTGTGTATACCCATATCGTCTCCTAGCACATTAACAATAACTGCGTGTGTACCCATACCGTCTCCTAGCACAGTAACAATAACTGCGTGTATACCCATACCGTCTCCTAGCACAGTAACAATAACTGCGTCTGTACCCATACCGTCTCCTAGCGCAGTAACAATAACTGTGTGTATACCCATACCGTCTCCTAGCACAGTAACAATAACTGCGTGTGTACCCATACCGTCTCCTAGCGCAGTAACAATAACTGCGTGTCTACCCATACCGTCTCCTAGCGCAGTAACAATAATTGCGTGTCTACCCATACCGTCTCCTAGCGCAGTAACAATAACTGCGTGTGTACCCATACCGTCTCCTAGCGCAGTAACAATAACTGCGTGTGTACCCATACCGTCTCCTAGCACAGTAACAATAACTGCGTGTGTACTCATACCGTCTCCTAGCGTAGTAACAATAACTGTGTGTGTACCCATACCGTCTGCTAGCGCAGTAACAATAACTGTGTGTGTACCCATACTGTCTCCTAGCGCAGTAACAATAACTGTTTGTGTACCCATACCGTCTCCTAGCGCAGTAACAATAACTGTGTGTGTACCCATACAGTCTCCTAGCACAGTAACAATAACTGCGTGTGTACCCATACCGTCTCCTAGCACAGTAACAATAACTGCGTGTGTACCCATACCGTCTCCTAGCGCAGTAACAATAACTGCGTGTGCACGCATACTGTCTCCTAGCACAGTAACAATAACTGCGTGTGTACCCATACCGTCTCCTAGCGCAGTAACAATAACTGAGTGTGTACCCATACCGTCTCCTAGCACAGTAACAATAACTGTGTGTTTACCCATACCGTCTCCTAGCGCAGTGTGTGTGTACCCATACCGTCTCCTAGCGCAGTAACAATAACTGTGTGTGTACCCATACCGTCTCCTAGCGCAATAACAATAACTGTTTGTGTACCCATACCGTCTCCTAGCACAGTAACAATAACTGCGTGTGTACCCATATCGTCTCCTAGCACAGTAACAATAACTGCGTGTATACCCATACCGTCTGCTAGCACAGTAACAATAACTGTGTGTGTACCCATACCGTCTCCTAGCGCAGTAACAATAACTGCGTGTATACCCATACCGTCTGCTAGCACAGTAACAATAACTGTGTGTGTACCCATACCGTCTCCTAGTGCAGTAACAATAATTGCGTGTGTACCCATATCGTCTCCTAGCATAGTAACAATAACTGCGTGTGTACCCATACCGTCTCCTAGCGCAGTAACAATAACTGCGTGTGTACCCATACCGTCTCCTAGCACAGTAACAATAACTGCGTGTGTACCCATACCGTCTCCTAGCATAGTAACAATAACTGTGTGTTTACCCATACCATCTCCTAGCATAGTAACAATAACTGTGTGTGTACCCATACCGTCTGCTAGCACAGTAACAATAACTGTGTGTGTACCCATACCGTCTCCTAGCGCAGTAACAATAACTGTTTGTGTACCCATACCGTCTCCTAGCATAGTAACAATAACTGCGTCTGTACCCATACCGTCTACAACCTATTTCAAAATTATTACTTTATATGTTTTTTATTTATTTATTTCTTTTTTTTTTTTTTTTTTATTTGATGTTATTTTAAGTACTTTCCCTAGCCCATTTTTTGCAGGGCACTTGCCTTGTTATTACCCCCATTTTACAGTCCTCTACCCGTCACTATCTACATTTTACAGCCATTTTTGGGTCACCAAGTTCGGGTCCATATTGATTTCAATGCGGTTCGGGTCAAGTTCAGGTACCCGAACCAAACTTTTGGGCAAAGTTCGGCTGAACTCGAACTTGACGGGTTCATTCAACACTGCTGGTGAACTATCCTAAGAATTTATCTTCAATCTTTAAGTCCTGGAAAACCTATTTAGGCTGAGGCCATTTGTTATAGAAAAGCTGAGTTTTTTGTTGCAAATTCAGTTATGGATTTAGCAGAAGGGAGAAATATATGTTCTTTCTTTAAATTTGCCATTTCTTTTGAAGCCATTCTTTGCTTTTGCAAAAATGTAGCTTTTCAGACTTAAAAGTAATGTGTGAGCCTTTTTTTATTTATGTATTAAAACCAGATATTGAAATATGTCACTTTTTTTCTAATTATGTTTTTTTAAACCATTTTCTGCACATGACTATGAGGGATTCCATCTTGTCTGAGCTTCTTCTCTGCTCTGTCTAAAGCATTTAGTGAGACGCTTTACAGCATGGCCATGCCCATAGCATAGTATAGCAGGGAGGGGGAGTAGTGGTAGTGGCAGTGGCAGTCTATTATTAGGCTTATTGGCCAAAAAAAATTGAAAATTGTAGGATATTTTTTTTATTTTTATAAATATAGATAGTAGTGTTGGGCCAGATTCATCCTGACCTCTCCAAATTGTTTGTTTTTTACTGAAACCAAGCAAACTGGGGGCGGGCGAATTAAAATGGCTGTCGCGACATGAGTTGGGGTAAATTATTATACTCTGGTGTCTCTTCAGAACCCAGAGTATAAAAGGTGTAGGCCAAAGGGAGGTGTAAAAAATAAAAAACATTTATAATAATTAAAAAAAGAAATAAAAAACATGTATACTCACCTTACCTCACCTCTTTTGGGCCTCTTTACGGCGTCCGATGATCTCTGTCTTCCTCTTCCGTGGACGTGACATCTCAGAAGAGCGACTCTGGCGCTCTTCTGACACGTCACGTACTCGGAGGAGGAAGAAAAAGATCGCCGGACGCCACGAGGAGGCCAGAAAGAGGTGAGGTAAGGTGAGTATAAATGTTTGTTTTTTTTTAATTGCTAAAAATTCTTATGTTTAACATAAAAACCAGGTTTAAAAATAAGTAATTTGCTGGTGAGACATCTCTTTGTATTTTTCTTGTGTATTTTCTCATATGGCAGATTGTCTCTACCGCATGCATGGGATGGATTTCTGCCTAATGGTAAGTGAAGGAAGGTGCCCTATGGTAGGTAAGATGTTAAATCGAATAAGTCCTGCAGTAAATATAGCTGTCAGGATTCTGTATATAGTGAAGTATATTTGGCATTGATCAGAGGTGTTATTCACATTGCCCTAGTTATGTAACAGGAAATGTTACCAGGAAAACGTTCGACTATCCACTTAGCATACTGCAATATTTCACAGCAAGGCATTAGTGCATAATGACAAATGCTTCCCATATGCATATGGTATACATCTATAATCTACATTGATGTATCCGGGGGCTTATAGCTTGTTCTACCTATAGTTCTTGCAGAATTCTGGGCAGGTCTCTATTCTGTATGCAGGGCTATTCACAGTGACAAACACTGTAGCAAGGTTTTTCCTGATTAGTTTTGTATTGAAATTAATTTAGAAACAAAGACATTGAGCTTGATAGATCATGAAGGAAATGCTGACCTGATTTTTTTCTATTTTTTTTTTTACAAAAGGTGGAGAATGGGTAAACAATGTTCCTTTCATAGTCTGGGCTGTTCTTGAAATATTGTTATGGGTTTAACCAAATAATGTGAAATATCTTCCTTCTCTGAGTTCCTTATTTCCTTATAAATGACACTTTTGATAAAAGGAACATTGCTGTAAGACACACAAATTATATATATAATACATTTTTGTAATACACGATTGTATATTTACACTATTGATGATGGTAGAATATCATTGTATTACAAAGTTTGTCTCAGGGCAGTTTTCCAAATGTTTATTAGGTCATATGAATGTCATAGAGGGGTCTACTGTGCTCATGACCCCCTAAATGCGTCAGTAGGGAGTCGATCTAACAGATCTAGCAAGCCCATGCATTACATTGATAGCCATTCATTCAGCGGCTGGAGGGGAAATGCATGTCTGGCCATGGGCTAACTTGGCAATATCAGCTGATTTTGTTGGGTTAGAGAAGCCAGACAGCACTGTCTCCATAAATAAGCTGTGTAAAAGGGAACCTGTCACCATTTAATGCAGTCTAATCTGCAGGCAGCATGTTATAGAGCAGGAGGAGCTGAGCGAAATGATATATAGTTTGTGAGAAAAGATTCTGTATAACTTGTCATGTATCCATTTATTTCTCTGTTCTTTCTATACTTATGTGTAATTGAGTCCAGTGGGCGGTCCTAGCAGTGATCGCCAGCGATCTCTGTATGTACAGTCATAAAGGGGAGGTTGCCATTTACTGTTAGGACCGCCCACTGGACTAAATTACCACTAAATATAGAAGGAACAGAGAAATAAATGGATAAATGATAAGTAATATTGAATCTTTTCCCACAAACTATATATCAATCTGCTCAGCTCCTCCTGCTCTATAACATGCAGATTAGACTGTATTTTCATGATGACAGGTTCCTTTAAAACACGTATTGCTAGGTTCACAGTATATGTGGGGATTACGCTCACCCTTTTGAAATGGTTCACTGACCATATGTCCCATGAATATCCAATTCTATACAAAAAAAAATTGGAAGATAAGATCTGATTGTAGGTTGGACTTGTGGGGTCTGAGATTTGGGGTATCAAATAATTTTGGGATCTAGTTTACAATTTAAAAAAACTTGGAGCCTAATCTGGGATCTGAATTAGATGTAGGGTCTTATTTGGGGTCTATAATACTTTTTGGGTCCCTAGCTTTTAGTTCTATCACTGCCCTCAAGCTCTATTGCTATATTTTGGCAGTATAGTGTTTGGGTCTTTGGACAGTCTGTAAAAACAGTAAGGTGGCGCTGTGGACAGTGATGTGGCACCGTATTTAGCTAAGGATGGGGGGTTCTTGTGTTCCTATAAAGGTTGGGGATGGACTACAAAAGTGAAATGCTAACAATGTCTTGGGAGTAAAATGGTTATGGATGTCTGGGCTGGATGGAAAAAAAAAGTGAATAACTTAACTTGTGAGTTACTGGATGTGATAATTGTATCTGTCTGTGACTGCATATGACCATTTCTCAGTTCACTTGCCAATTACTGACTACTATGTCTTCTAGAGTGGAATAGTTTGTAAAGGGGCTTCTCTACTGTGAAAAAACAATGTTTCTATAGGACCTGTGTAAATATATTTATACACTCCCTAAAAACAATACATTTATTATACTTTATACAAATTGCTGGGGCAGTCTTGCTCTCAAAAGTGTGCTTCAAGTTAGTCTCTTAAATCACAAAAATGTCTGCAATTCCATAGCTGCGGGATGAAGATTAGAAAAGGGTTGCCCTGTGGTGTACCTCAGGATTCAGTGCTGGGCCCTCTGTTAAAGGTGGTGTAGCCCAGGGCCGGGCCGGGCCCCTGTTGGGGCTCCAGGGTTCAGTGTTGGGTCCTCTGTTATAGTTGGTGTAGCCCAGGGTTCAGTACTGGGTTCCCTGTTATAAGTAGTGTAACCCAGAGTTCAGTGCTGTGTCCTCTGTTATAGGTGGTATAAATTTGGGTTCTCTGGGTCCTCTGTTATAAGTGGTGTACCCCAGAGTTCAGTGCTGGATCCTCTGTTATAAGTGGTGTACCCCAGGATTCAGTGCTGGGTTCTCTGTTATAAGTGGTGTACCCCAGGATTCAGTGCTGGGTCCTCTGTTATAAGTGGTGCATCCAGTGGTGTAACTAGGAATGGCTGGGCCCCAAGTAGAACATTTGACAAGGGGCCCCCCTGAATCACCGCCCCCCAACCCCACCTGGACTTCCCCCTCCAACCCCCCCCCCGCACAAACCGCATTCTTACGCACACTATTATGCCCCATAGTGGTCCCTGCACACAGTATTATGCCCCATAGTGGCACCTGCACACAGTATCATGCCCCATAGTGACCCTTGCACTCAGTATTATGCCCCATAGTGGCCCCTGCACACAGTATTATGCCCCATAGTGGCCCCTGCATACAGTATTATGCCCCATAGTGGCCCATGCACACAGTAATATGCCCCTTTGTAGACCACAAAGTATAATGATCGGAGACCCAGGGGAGGATACAAACATAGAAAAACAATGTTACTTACCTCTACCTGGCTCCGCAGCACTTCGTCGCACTACTTCGGCCATCTTCAATGTTGGACCAGATATCGCGTGATCCAGGCCGGTGTCGCGACGCTAAATGACGTCGGCTGACATCTGGGACATCACCAAACAGGCCCGAAGCCTGTCGGAGCGCAGGAGAGGTAAGTACAGTTGTTTTTATGTTCGCTCACCTCCCCTGGGCCTTGATTGTGATACTCAGGGTTTGAAAAGACCCCCGAGTATAATGATAACAGTGTTTGTGGGGTTCGCGTTAGCGGTTGCCACAGGGCGCCGAGCCCCTTAATGTCCTTGGCCCTGTGGGAGCCGCTACCACTGCTACCCCGGTATTTACTCCCCTGGGTGTATCCCAGGGTTCAGTACTGAGTCCTCTATTATAAATGGTGTACCCCTGGGTTCAGATTTGGGTCCACTGTTATTTAACTTATTTATTAAAGAGGTTGTCCATTTTTAGACAGATATTGAGAGACCAATGTTATTGTTTTATAATAAAAAGTTGTACAATTTTCCAATATACTTTCTGTATCAATTCATAGTTTTCTAGATCTCTGCTTGCTGTCATTCAGTGTTTACTTCCAGTGGATAAAAATCAGTCCATGGTCATGTGATGGACACACAGGTGCACAGCTCGTTATAGTCACAGCACAGTAATCAGACATCTGCCTGGTAACGAGCTGTGCAGCTGTGTGCTCATCACATGACCATGGACTGATTTGTAGCCACTAAGAGTAAGCAGAATGAATGACAACAAGCAGAGGTCTAGAAAATCATGAGGAATTGATATAGAAAGTGTTTTGGAAAACTGTACAACTATTCATTAAACAAACAATAATATTGGTCTCTCAATGTTCGTCTGAAAGTGGCCAACTCCTTTAATGATATAATTATATGGATATAGATCAATTTTTCATGCTGATGACCTATACTGGGGATAGGTCATCAGTATGTGATCTTTGGGGTCCGACAGCTGTACCCACACAGATCAGCTGTTGCAGCATCCTCCTGTTGTCTGAAGAAGCTAGTGGACAGGCAGCGCCGCTCCCATTCAAGTAATAGTAATAGTAATAATAGTAGTTTACAGTCGTTCCTGTACCATTTAGGACAAGAAGTCAAGGAACATCTATTCTGGAGATAGGTGCAGGACCCTCGTATGTTATACATTTGTGAATATGTCATAAAAGTAAAATTTTCAAGAAAAAAAAAAAAGTGGGGCTTAGATGGGAAACCCTTTTAGCACAAACTAAGAGGCAGCTTAAAAGACATTTTTGTGCATTTCCGAATTCTAAACACATTGAAGTTTTTAAATAGATTGATAAATCCTCAAAAAAAATAGACAGCACTTCAATTAATGAAAAAGAGTTTATTATCCCAAGAGTAACGTTGCAGTCCACAAGGGACCTTTTGATTCACAAGAGAACATACATGAGCTAATAAAGTCCCCGTCTTTTTCATTAATTGGAGGGCTGTCTATTTTTTTTAAGGATTTTTTTCATGGTTCTGACTTGTGACTTGTTGGACATGCACCCTATTTTTTTCCTTGGATTGTCTGGTGCTGCTGTCTTTTTGCTATAAATAGATCAATAGAGAGATAGATAGATAGATAGATAGATAGATAGATAGATAGATAGATAGATACTGAATGCTATAAAAATATCACCTAGCCTTCTTTTTCAAAGATTTAAGGGTTAATTGACACAATATATTGAATACCTTGGGCAAAATGGGATGTGCCATCAGTATACACAGTCTGGGACACAGCCAAGTCCTAGGGAATATAAGCTAGGCTAACTAGGAAGCCTTGCTTTGCACTTGCAAATATGGTCCTATTTGCTAAAGGTCGAGCACAGCTATGGCTTTGGATATGGATATTCTGTTCCTGGAGTCATGTTGGTAAGTATAATGTATAATTATAATATGTATTTCACCTTGCAATGACAATGACTTAACAGCACATCAGCTATCTGGGTATAAATACTGTACAAGTCTTCAACAGGTATGTCAATGAAAGGTAACCATCTAACTGAAATGCAGTGAAGTGATGTGCATATTTCTCCTTAAAGGGATTATCCAGTTTTTAGTATTGATGACCTTGATATTAGATCTGCGGCAAGTGTAGATACTACAATGCTGCCCTCTAAACTTCAATAGGAAAGCACTTCAGTACCTATACTCCTCGCTACAGTTGGTACAGCAACTGAGCAGCGCAGCTCGCGGTATGTAAATATTACAGCGCTGTCTTGGTACAAGTGATCTGCGGAGGTCCCAGGCGACAGACCCCCGCAGAGCTAATACTGATGGCCTATGGTAAGGATAGGTCATCTATTATAGAATAACCCCTTTAACTTATTTCTTCTGGGGAAAAAATTATTTAAGCATTCGCATCATATCTCTATTTCGTCAAAAAGACATACTCAACAGTTCCATACACAACCTCTTTGTGCATGAGCATAGTACCATAACATTTTCTATGACTTGGATTTCATATGGTGTTTTTTGGGGATCTGTACAACCACAGCAAAACAAAAATGGTGTTTTGTTATAGTGTAGGCCACATATAGAGTTATTTACCCATTAAAACAATGGTACTAGGGGGATATAGCTTCATATAGCCACACCTGTAGAAGGCAGTACTCTGTAATATAGGCTCCGTACACATACATTTTCCATATGCATGAATCAATGAAGAGTTAATCTAGACAATAACATTGAACTCCCATCCAGTGGATCTCCAATATTTGGTAGATATAGGTAGGGGTCATGTGCATCGCAGCTCAATAGAACTCTGTATGAGAGGTACTGTATGGGAAGATTTGCATAGATGATAAATGTTGTTCGCCCGAGGAACTTACTGTAGTTATCGAGAAGGAGTATTATCATGAAATTTATCATGTTCTTTACATCTCCGAACAGTAGTACTATTATCAGGGTTTTATGTTACATTGACTCCTGCAGAACGCTATTCACTCCTGGACACTTGTGATTCTTGCAACATGTGCCAAATCATTACAGCAATGAGAACACAAGTAGAATGAGAAAATTAATACTGCTATTACATTATCCTTGTCACATACACTGTATGGCTGCTGTATATTGGCATAGATGTTACTATAACCTCCTGCCCAATATGGCATTTTGGGAGTTTTTAGGTCAAAACCATCAAATTTTTGCTTTAGTTGTGAACTGTTCTTCAATGCAGCCAGTTTGTTGCATTTATACAGCTCATATCAACTAAAGAGGAACCGTCCACTAGATTTTAGGGCATTATATCACCAGCATGTCACTAGATTTTAGGGCACTAAACCACCAGCATGTCACTAGATTTTAGGGAACTATATCACCAGCATGTCACTAGATTTTAGGGCACTATATCACCAGCATGTCACTAGATTTTAGGGCACTATATCACCTGCATGTCACTAGATTTTAGATCACTATACCACCAGCATGTCACTAGATTTTAGGGCACTAAACCACCAGCATGTCACTAGATTTTAGATCACTATACCACCAGCATGTCACTAGATTTTAGATCACTATACCACCAGCATGTCACTAGATTTTAGATCACTATACCACCAGCATGTCACTAGATTTTAGGGCACTAAACCACCAGCATGTCACTAGATTTTAGGGAACTATATCACCAGCATGTCACTAGATTTTAGGGCACTAAACCACCAGCATGTCACTAGATTTTAGGGAATTATATCACCAGCATGTCACTAGATTTTAGGGCAGTATATCACCAGCATGTCACTAGACTTTAGGGCACTAAACCACCAGCATGTCACTAGATTTTAGGGCACTATATCACCAGCATGTTACTAGATTTTAGGGCAATATATCACCAGCATGTCACTAGATTTTAGGGCACTATATCACCTGCATGTCACTAGATTTTAGGGAACTATATCACCAGCATGTCACTAGATTTTAGGGCACTATATCACCTGCATGTCACTAGATTTTAGGGCACTATATCACCTGCATGTCACTAGATTTTAGGGCACTATATCACCAGCATGTCACTAGATTTTAGGGCACTATACCACCAGCATGTCACTAGATTTTAGGGTACTATGCCACCAGCATGTAATTATATTGCTAGTGAATAGCTTCTTAAACATGCCTATATTAAAGTGTCAATTTCAGCATTATGTCTAAAAAAATTATAATGCAGCATATGCTGCATGTAAATGACTACAGAAGGGTCCTGGGAATCCAGCTGCATCTGGTATATGTGCCATGCACAGGTAAAGGTTTGCTTCACTGCAGATGCACCTTATGGTAGAGGTTCACTTTATGTGATCACTTTTCTAGGGTCTTTAATTCACTTTTTCTACAACACTCAAAATGACAAATAAGGGACAAAGGTATAAAATGTTGAGCACTATACAGTAGAAATAAATGTGTCATTAGTTTACTTGGACAGAAGTGGACAATATTTTCTTGTGAAAATAACTAGTATGTAGAGATCTTATGTATTATTTAATATCCCTTCCTACAGAAAACTGCCAAAATATGTATTCTGGGTGAAATGCAGACATGCTGTATTTCTCAATTTCCAGTTGCAGAGCCTTTTTGGATATGTAATCTTCATATATAGCACCCGCCCTAACAATTAACACTAGTACATGCAGTATACAGTGTATCCTTTTAGTACAGCTAATTCAGTATGAATACACATAGGATCATAGCTGTTGTGATAAAATGTCCTTACACCATTGGGTTGTTGAGGCTGTAATATGGCCGGGCTGGGGATAACTTTATGTATTGTACTGTATTTCAGGAATTGCCATGCATCCAATGATGCCAACTCCAGCTCCAATACGTAAGTAATCCATAGATGTAACTAAAGGTGGTAATACACCTTAGACTATGGGCAACTGATTCCATGGTGGGACTGAATGACAATGTAGATGTCGACAAAGTTTGTTTAGAAGAAAAACTGATGCTGAAATTCCATTGTTCTCAAGAGCTGCCACCTGAGGTGTCTTGCAGTGGCTCACTTTTTATCTGTTGTGTAGGGGGGTGTTTAGTGTACATTTTTGCAATATATCATATTAACTTATTTTGCTTCCTTTTTTAGTAGAAAATAGGCTCTAAAGTTCAACATAGCAATTCTCTAACTTGGTTGCCAGGGAAAATCCATGCACTTTTGTACGGCCAGTGTGTACATTTGCAGCAGTTGGCAAATGGGTGGGGGTGGGGGGGGGGTCACTTCAAATAGCTTTATTTCCTGTTTTATACCACCCAGAACAGTGGTGTAATGTGAAAGCTAAGACATTTAGCTACCATTTACTGCAAAGATCTCTGTTCTAACTATAAAGATAACAGATATATCACTAGTTAAACCCACTGTCAGAAATTTGAGCTTTGTGTGCAGCAGTTCATACTCAGCAGTTCATAGGTTATTTAAGCCGCAGGGTGAAATTTATAGCATAAGAAGGCAACGGCAACATTGCAGTTTTTTTCTAGTCCTCACCAGATGTCAAAGGGGCGTGTCTGTAGTCATAGTCTAACACTGGCAGCATTGATTGGTCAGTGTGACACCCCCCAACTGGTAACACCCAGGAATAACAGAGGAATTGCCACATACTATAGGAGAGTTATAAGAAACATTGTACATTGTATAGCCAGTACTTGTATCGGTTATAGCTTGAAGGTAAGAAGCCTGTTGGTTATCTTGTTGATCTCATTATTGCAGAACAATTCATAAGTCACAGTGGACAGGTTTGCAGCACATGGGGAAATTACCACTTTAAGACATTTAATGGAGATATGTACTACTTTCCTGGCACTTGCAATTACTTATTTGCCTCCCATTGCAAGAGCAACAGTGAGGACTTCAACATTCAGATTCGACGCAGTGTGGAAAATGGCATCCCTGTTATACACCAAATCACCGCAATGCTAGGCGAAGTGGTGATGGAAATAAGAAACGGGTTTATTACAATGGATGGAGTCGAGTAAGTCGTTCTTTTACTATATTCACTGTCCTGCTTCTTAAAGTAATAACTAATGTACTAATGACAATACTCTTGCAGGGTGACAGAGATTCCAGCTGAAAAGTCTAGGGTTCGTATTAGCAAACTTGGCAACAATATAAAGATCACAGCATCCACGGATTTTTACCTACTATGGAATGGAAATGACAGTCTACTGGTAAATAAAAATACAAATATGTATATATATGGAGAACTACTCTATACTATACTATACTGGTTCAAAAAACTCTCTATAAAATCATGCAGGTGTCTCCTCCCTTAACTTAGCTTGACTTTGCTTTAGGACACCAATTTCTCAAGAAACCAGTTTAAGGCTTCTTTCACATCACAATTTGTGTTTTAGATAAAGAATCCAATCTATATTTTTTGGTAAATGCAATAAAAAAAGCAAAAAAAAACCAAAAACGGATGTATTGTTTTGCTGGAGGAAAAAGAGCAGATGCCTGTGCTTTTCCATCCAGCTAAAGAACCCATGCCAAGTGATGCAAATGGATCAACAGATCAGCAAAAACTGATGCAAGAATATCATCACATTAGTGTTTTGGTTGAATCCATCAAAAAAAACACCAAAAAAAAAAAAAAAAACCCTGATTCCCTGTCTGAAACAAAAATCATGGTGTGAAAGTCATCTAACACAGTATTGCGTCATGTTAGTCAAACTGTTGACAGGCTACAATATACAACACAATCACTAGATGGTTACACATAGATACACAGATCTTATAACTTTGTGATTGTGATTCAATATTGAAAAACAATATTGTCTTGAAATACTGGTCATCCTGTAACACATATTTGTGGACATGTCCAACCAAGAGGAAAGGTAAGGAAGGCACATCTGTATTTGCTCTCCCAAAAAGTCTTGGTTTCCCTCAATAGTAGAGTTATCTCTAGTTTTGCAATTATAAGTAATTAAACATTTTGCAGATTTTTAAAGATGATCTTTAACTATCTTAGTGGTGACATCTGTTGACTTCTTAGGTTACCAATGGATATGACCATGAATGCAGGAACTTTCTATAGCCATAAGATCAGGCGTCGATTTCCTTATTGTGGCCGTGTTATTTGCTCATACATTTAGTATTCGTGTCTGATAACCTGTCCACAGTAAGGAAATCATGGCTGGGTTTCTGACAAGTCCCAGATCATAGAGAGTTCCTGCATTCATGGTCATATCCATTGGCAACCTATCAAGACAATAGACAGTCACCACTAAGATGGTTAGAGAAATTCTTTTTAAATTTTGCAAAATTTTAAATTATTTATCATTTTAAAAATGTTTAATTTTAACTGTCAACAAATTTAAATATAGCTATGTTCATGGGAAACCCCTTTTAAAGGAAAAAATATATTTACTTTTTACACATTCTTTTAATAATACTTTTAAAAACAATGTAAAAAAATCCTTGAAGCTTACAGAGATATAGATTTCCACATAGTAACAAACAAAATACATAGGTCCATCTAGTCCAACCTGTTATCCTGGAATTCTGTGCTGTACTGTACTGGAAAAAAAAAAATCTCTCTAAGGATAATGCCCCACGTAGCGAATTGCAGGTAAAAAAAAAGTGCTTTTCATTGAGTTTGTGCTGCCTTTTTATTTGTTTTTTTCCTCCCCCAATTAAATATATGGGGAAAGTGGTCGTGATTCTGCAGCTAAAATTAACATGCTCGATGCACAATTACAATGCACGAGTTTATTAAAAAGCACAACTCGGTACTGTACTGTACTGTAAAACTCAGCGTTCTTTTCCGCTGCTTTTCGGCAGCAGTCATAAACACTGCGTTTCCGCAACGTGAAGTCTTAGTCATACAAGTGAGCTGTATCAACAATCTTTGCAGGTGCGGCATCTAGACAGTAGAGAGGGATTCTGCTTAAAGAGAACCTTTCACCACCTCCAACAAGTCCAGCTCTTGATTCTGGAATTTTTACTGAGTAATCAGTGCTGTTAGTTTTGGAGCCTGATATACTATTTAGGCTCTGCACTGTCAGGAGGGAGGTGTCAGGCAGGAGCAGGCAAGGGGTGTGATTCTGAGCTCTGAATCATGCCCCCCCCCCCTTTCTGACATTACAGAGCTTAAATAGAACATCAGGCATCAAAACTATCTGCACTTGTTGCTCAGGAATGGAGGGGGCTAGAGAGAAAATTCCAACTGTGTTGGAATCAGTGAAGTTGCACCTATTCACAAAAGCTAAGAACTTGAATTGGTGGTCTTCCTTAAGGCTACTTACACACGATCAGTTTGTTGATGCAGAAAGTCTGCATCAACATCTGCAGATATACAAATCTGTGTGTTGCAGATTTCAATGCAGATTGTCAAGCATGCATATGCAGATTTCATGTGAATTTGGTGTGGTTTTTCAGCATTCAGCTGGTTATGTGGTCTGACGTTAGTTGTCATCACTTTAGAGACTGTATATCATCCTTATGTTAAAGTCACAAATTGATTCTAAAAACTTTTACTTGCAGCTGAAACTGAACCGTAACAAATATGCCAATCAAACCTGTGGAATGTGCGGTGACTTTAGCGGTGCCCGTGGATTAATATTGGATGGTAAGAACCTATTGAATTGTTCAGTATTATTGCAGCACATATAGTGAAAGTAAGGTGACATTCACATGACCGTGATATCCATGTGCCACCTGTGCACCGCCTGTGCCTCTACTGCCCAATTCACTGAGGTCAGGAATAGGACCTGTCTTAAGACAATACACGGTCGTGTGCGAGAAGCCTATGGAGGAATCTACAGATGAGAGGAGAGAGACAACGTGGCAGTCCAGGCTGTGGAGCTGCGTCATTGAGTCAGTTATACCATCATGTTCCACATTCTCTGTCTGACTTTTGGTGTCTCTTTGCAGCCCTCTGTCCTTCCTTAGTAGCATTGTATATAGAGGAGAATATCTTCATCTTACAGCATTTGATGTTATGAATTTATGAATTTCTGCTTACCTATGTATAAAGTCAGAGGCACATAAAGGTAATTTATAATACTCCTTACATGTTTGAATATAAAAGTTGGAGACTTATTAAAGTGCCAGCATATCACTTGATTCCTGACCTGAGTATGGTAATGCAATGTATGGTGACCGTCAGCTTATACTAAATGACAATACCTTCTGCATATTCTCTATTCAGGTGAACAGCTCACTCCAATACAATATGGAAATATGCAAAAAAGGAATGGCCCAACTGAAGATTGTCTAGATATTCCCCCTTCTACTCTAAGTAACTGCAAAGATGAGGTAACACAAAAACAACAAAAAAACAAATCTCTCCAAAGTAAGGCTGGCAGCATAAAGTGATCATTTTGTATGTCAAGAAACAAGTGCAAAAACAACAAAAGCACATGACGGTTGTTTGAGCTTAAAGTTATAAAGATATAAGGATCTGCGCTCACACCTGACAAAAGTCGTCAGACGATATAGTAGTAATATGTCCTATGGATCTGAGGAAGGGGTGCACGTTTGTGTGCTTTTAAACCCTGAAATGCATTGTCTGTATTTGTGGCAGCTTAGAAAAACCATTACTACTACTGTATATCGCCTGAGAACTTTCGATTACCAATCCAGTGGAGTCAGCGCAGAGCCTGACAGGTTTTTTTTTTTTTTTTGAGCTTATATCTTTAAGCTCAAACAACCGTCTTGAGTCACACAGCACGTGAGTTTCCTAACAGCTGTCTGCCAGTGAACGCTGCCCTCCTTGAGAGTTTCAACGCCTATTCAGTAGTTGTGGCTTACACAACCACCTCAGGTGACCACCTAATAATAAGGGTGATACAGAGAAACATCCATTTTTACTTTGTCATTGGTTCCACACAAGAACAACAAAAACACACATTTCTGTAAAAGTAAGGCTGGCAGCAGATAATTCTATATGTCAAAAAACAATTGGAAACAAACATAAATAGTAATAAAAATGTATTCCACATTGAAATACAATCATTCATTTGTTGAAAGACATAATGTTATCCTATACCACTATGGCTACCTTCACAGAGGCGTATTCGGTCCACGAAATATGGACTGTTTGTCGGCCATATATTTTGGACCAAACACTTAGCAGGAACCCAAACTATCTAAAATCTATGATGCTCTGAGTCCCTGACTTCCTGCAGGACTACTGTACATTCACGTCTACGGAGCTTCCAGATCCATTCCATTCTGATAACATGGAGCAGAATATGGCCTGCTCTATAATCATACGTGTTAATGGATTGGTTTCAGAAGACCCATAGATAGGAATGCATCACAGAATGGAATCAGATGTTATCAGACCTCATTCTGTGATATACTAGGCCCCCAACGGTTGTGTGCCTGGATCCTAATGCTTCACGTCCTGGTCCCTGCTCAGTGTTCAGTCTGGAAATGCAGCCAACATAAGGTCAAGGACCTAATATGCTTGTGTGAAGCCAGCCTTGTATTGCGCAACGCAAACACACAATGCCATATGGAACTAGTTAGCAGATATCACCTTAGGGCTATGTTTACACAACTGAATTTTTTGATGATAAAATCTGATGTGAATACAATACTCCACGTGTCACTTTGATATGCCACAGACCCCATCTTGGATCAATCCCATTCTTTAGGGGTAATCTATGTGTGGTAACACATAACATTATCACTAATATCATTATTATTATTATGTAAAGCATACATAAAGCAAATGTATAACAGGCGAAGTCCATTTCAAGCAATCTGTTCACGCTAAATGTTTACCTCCATCATACTCACCCAGAATGGAGGCACTGGAACCACCAGCAGATGCCAAATAACTGGACAAAGGGGCATAGCTATGGGGTGTGCAGAGGTAGCAGTCGCTACTGGGCCCTGGACCCTGAGGTGGCCCCAAAGGTCTCTCTGGCACATACAATCTACCACTATTCTAAATAGCACAAGGTAGGTAGGGTCCCCATTAGTGATTTTGTATTGAAAGCCAGGATCCTTAAATTACACCTCTGACTGGACAGATACTAGTACATAAAGCCCATGCCCATCAAGTACACATCTTGATATCATCCCACCAACTTGCACCTATTCCCAAACACATACAACTGACAGGGTAATCAAGGGTCCTGTCTCTACACTGTCACAGCCAGGTTCCAACCTTCTGGGCCATGTCAGTTTTCGGACATATCATTGGCTTCTTGCCCCTTCTACTTCTCAAGACCACCAGAAAACTGGCATTTTCTCCACACCAAGTCATTCTGTTGCCCCTATGGCTGTACCAGCAGAACCATTGGGAGTATGAGCCCAGTTGTAACTGCTACAGATGTGTACACCATTAACTTAACTTGAATTTGGTTAAGGTTTCCAATTTACCATGAAACTATGTCACTACAAAATTGCGACATGCTAGCAAAATTCTTTAAAGACTGCGAATCGCAACACAACCACTGGGTGGCCACAGTAGAACACAAACTGACCCATGAATCCTAGATGGAGCAGAGCATTGACTTCAGGCTTCAATTTGCCACTTAAGGGTAAGTTCACATGGAGGAATTTGTCGTGGATTTAGGGGTGGATTCTGCCTCCAAATCCGCAGTAGATTCCTACCAGATTCTGCCTTATATTGTTTTCAATGGGAGGTAGAAATCGCAGCAGGGCGCTTATTTTTTCAGCATTGACGCTGATTTAGCTGGGGATTCACCAGCTCAAAACTCCCTTCTGATTTATCATTCGTCTGGACCTAATAAGCAGCGAAAAGCTGCGACAGAATGAAGATGCCCTGCATCTGCATCCCATCACGGGAAGTCCGCGGGCAGAAAGGGGCAGAAATGAAAATGAAGAACAATTCCTGGGACAAAGGTCCCTGTTGGTGGTTTAGTGTAGGTTGTAGGTCCAGGAGTATCTGGAGGAGATACTTTGAGATGAGAAGTTCATTGGTAGAAAGAAGTAACAGCAGCTCCAGATATAGGATGGGCCCGGGGATGGATTGTTACATTGCCAGGGCTGGTTCTCAGTACTACAGAGGAAGTTGACCTGGGCAATGGGCTGCCAAGAGAGACATGGAGGAGATGACTGCTGAAAACAGTCTGCAACATACGAACAAATACACTCTGCAAGTTTTATATATTAGATCACTTTTTGACAAAATAACACTAAACAACATTGTCTAGAAAAGCTGATCATCTTGTGGTACACACATATTCATGTCCAGCCAAGAGGAAAGGTAAAGAGGGGCATATCTGTACCTCTGCAACCGCTATACTGGATCTCATATAATAAAATAGGATTGTTTTTTAGTAGATTATGAGGGAGCTAGTGTAAAAATGTTATAAGCAGAAGTAAATGAATTTCCCATAACATACATGTCTTTGTTACAGGGTGAAATATGTAAGAGCACTCTGACCTCTGAAGCTTTCTCCAGTTGTAACAACATTCTAGAACCTATGGACTACATCGATGCTTGTGTACAAGATCTGTGTCACTGCAGTGCTGAGAATAATATGGCCTGCCTGTGCAGCATGTTTGCTGAATATTCCCGTCAGTGCAGTCACTCTGGAGGAGTCCCTGGAAACTGGAGAACCCCAGAAATGTGCCGTAAGTGTCAAGAAGCATGTAGCAAATAGAAAAGCTGTAAAATAAAGCAGTAGGCCACTTTATTGATGCAGATTCTGAAAAGCATCATGTTTCCACACGCATATTGAATGGGACTTATCGGTATGGGGATCCACAGTATATCCAACTGCAAATCTGCAACAGAAAGTCAAGGGTCGGTTGTGGATTTCTGTGGCATATTCTGAAGCTGATTTTTCTGATGGAACAATCTGCTTATGCTCTGCTTCTATTTTCGTTACATCAAAATGGTGTAGATGATGATAAATGTCATAGAGCCATTGTCCCTGCCCCAGCCATGCTCCTCCAGAGGTCTGAAACATTTTTACACCAATTTTCTGGCATATCTTAATAAATGTGCTCCTGTGTGCCAAAAAATGTATTAAAATTTGGGCATTTTTTTGCCACACGCTAAACCAATTAGAAAGAGCAAAGGTGCGCTAGATTTATCCGCCACTGTGATAAATCTGGCAGATTTTAAAACTGTCTACACTTAGTATTAGTCATTCTGACCCAATATCTTTTTGGGTGATATCTAGCTGGCTGCAGGGTGTCATGCTGCTGTCACCCCCAAAAATTGGTTGTAATATAAGAAACCCAGCAGCAAGTGTTCAATTTCCGTGTAACACCACTGAAGGGGAAATTGAGCATTACAACCCCTTTGCCCCTTAAAATGACAATCCATATAATACAATAATGTCCCAGGTTGTCTACAGCACTGTGTAGTCTCTGCTCATTCTGGGTAAGGGTACATCTACATGTATATCTTTTCCATTATGGATTTTTGCCTTTGATTTTGATAGAAATCTGCAGCGAATTATGTCTCACATGCGCATTGCTTGTGGATTTTTCTACAGATTTCACCCCACGTATTGTAAAGGGTAAAATTTTCATTGAAAATTCTCACCAATAATGAGGATGAACATTGTGACACTATTAACTCTTTAACCCTTAAAGAGGTTGTCCAGGCATTTTTTTAATGCCTGGACAACTGTGGGAGAGGAAAAAAAAAATGAAAATCATACCTGTTCCCGATGCTCCGGTGTCCTCATGGCGCGTTCCAGTCCTTCTGCTCCAGCGTCTTCTCAGAGTGAAACTGTTTACTGGCTGTGACGTCATGGATCCCTTCCGCTGAAGCCTCTGATTGGCCTCAGCGGTCACGGGGAGGCCAATCAGCAGCCTCAGCAAGAGACCCATGATGTCACAGGTAGTGACATCGCATGCCCTTCGCTGAGGCCGCTGATTGACCTCAGCGGTCACGTGTGGTTGGGACTTCTGCAACACGTCAGCATGGGACCAAGAAGACCGAACTGCGCAGTGAAGCATCGGAACACCGTGGAAAGGTGAGTTGGATTTTTAAAAATTTTTTTTCACTGCCCCCGGCCTATTTAAAACATAAATGTGTTGTCCATTTTTGCCTGGACAACCCCTTTAAGGCCACACATTCTGGAAACTCACCGTTTTTGACTGCTGTGGAAGCGCATTGGAAGAAAATGCTGAATTTTACATTACCAGTAAAGTGAATGAGATTTTTGGTTACTCAAATCCACACTTTGTGGAAAAAAAATGCTGTGGATAAGCTGCTTTTTCAAAAACGTGCGTGTCTTTGAGAAACACAACATGTTACTTTTTGCTGTGTAATTGAGAACGTTTTTCCTATAGAATTAACAGGGGAAAGAAAAAAAGCAGAGAAAAAACACAATGAAAATCTCTGTGGAAAAATCGTATTACGTTTTCGCAGTGTTTTTTTGTGCAGCGTTTTTTTAGCACCGATTCACCACGTGGAGCTTTAGGCTAAAAAATTTCAGATTGTAACCTATCTCTTCCTTTCGACCATTGACTTGAATTAATTTTCAAGTAGATGAATCTTGGTGGAGCACTCCCTTATGAGTTGCTAAATATAAAAATATGTAAATGGTGATCTGTAAAATATCCTGCAGTCTGTTTCTGCTGTTTTCATCTGGATGATAATATCTGACCAATGTTAATGTCTTATAGTGTTCGCAGCCCAGTCATGCCCTCTGAATATGGTATACCAAGAACATGGCTCCCCTTGTCCCAATACATGCTCCAACACAGAGAGGAGCATGCTTTGTGAAGACCATGACATAAATGGATGTTTTTGTCCTCCGGGTAAGTTGATGATTTTACTCTATCATGTACAATATTGTGATTATTTACAAGTTCAAAGACATGAAGCTTTGCTGAAAATAGAACTTTTTGAATTTGTGGTTTTTTTTTTTTTGGTTTTTTTTTTTAGTGAACCTTTTTACATTTGAAAGTGTATATTTTCTCTCGCTATCCTCCTGGGTGGACAGTGCAATGCTAGCGGCTTATTGATCACTCTGAGCTAATCAGATGTCTCTCTATGCTTGCTCTTCTTTCACAGACCAACAGAAGAAGATAAACTTTAGTTGCATCCCCCTCCTTCCTCACCTCCCCTCCCCCGCATTCTACTTAGTGTAATGTGGACATTACAAATGGTCTGCAGACAGGATAGTGAAAACTACAGGATGTTGATATTGGGGAAAATATTCTTAATAAGCTATATTACAAAGCTTAAGGCTGGGACCCCACAAAGCATAAATGCCGCAATTTTGCCACGGTGGAAACGCCGCAGTAAAAATCACTGAATTTTACAGTAACTGTAAAGTGGATGCAATTCTGGCTAATCCCATCCATACATTTCAGAAAAATATCTGCAGTGGAAATTCTGCGATTTCAAAAACTGTTGCATTTTTGTTAACTGCAGCATGTCAATTATACCTACGAAAATGCTGGCATTTTCCCTATAGGTATAATTGAAGCAGAAAATCCGCAGAGGAAAACTCCTTGGACTTTTAGTGATAAGCGCTGCAGGAAAAACTGATACGTTTTTGCCGCAGTTTTTCTCGTAGCGCTTTTTGGCTGCGGCTCACTACGAGTGGCCTTAGCCTAAAGGGATTTTCTGAGGTCACATTATTGATAACATATGCCTAGGACAGGAAATGATTATCAGATCGGTGGGGGTCTGATTTTTGGCACCCCAGAGACCAGCTGTTTGAACAGGCAAGCCCTTCAGTCTCTTCATTGTTTACATTAGTTAATACATCTGCATGCCAAAATTGTAATAGCAGCTGCACAGGGTATTTCAGCTTTGTCCAAATCAAGAGAATACCACAAAGCTGCAGTACTCTGTATGGCCGCTACTAGATATATGGCATATAGGTGTGAAGAGGTGGCAGTGCTCAGCCAAGTCGTGGCTTCTTCAAACAGCTGGTTAGCAGGCTTAGCGAGACAATGACTCCCACAAGCCTCAGTTTGCCTGCACTATACATGACCATACCCACCCATACTCCAGTTACAAGCAGTATGCAGATATCAGCTAGGAAACAAAGCAGATTTCAGAGCAGAAATTCACAGAAAGGAGACTAAATTTATTGATAAAAAATACAATATTTACTAATGTCACAAAAATTGTTTGAAAGTTTAGTTACGCTTTAATACAGTGATTTTGAAAGACCCCTTTAAAATGTTTGCTATTCATTTTTCATCTAATAAGTCTTTAATGTTAGTAAAAAACCTCTTTTTTTTTTGTTTAAATTTAGGGACTGTGCTGGATGACATAAACAACAGCGGCTGTATGCGCCAAGAGGAATGTTTTTGTGTCTACAACGGTGAGATTTATTATCCGGGATCCTCTTTCACTACTCCATGCCGAGAATGGTAATGACAATAACTATTTGTATGACTATAACAATATAAATATAAAATGCCTGCATCAATAGACAGTGTGTGCGCCAAGTGATTTCTCTTGCCAGTAATGTAAATAGAAAATGTCTGTAATCTGATATGTGAAAAGCGACAGCATTCCCATGGTAAATGAACGAAGAGCAGTGATATTTTGTTACCCTTATCTTTCCCATAGTTCATTTTGTGATTGTTATAAATGTATTCTATGTTGTAACATTAGGATTTCCACCCCGCAAAGGTAAAATTTGTCATATATGTCAATAAATCAGAAATTAGAGAAGCAACTAAAGATTGGAATGGGCTTCCTTGTATGGAAAGTAGACAAGTGACCTTGGAGTGAAGAATTCAGCAAGTTTTACATGGATCACTTTCATTGCGAATCCACAATGGAAGGCTTACTTGCCAACACTGAAAGATGGACGCCCAACCGAAAGACATGTTTCATGAGCTGTGAAAATTTGTGAGAGTGGTCACACCCCTTTGATTAGACCACCTGTCCTTTTAAGACGTGACACTCTTTAGATGTGGATGCACAATGTGCAGACCACACCCCCTTTTTGGGATGTGACACACGCTTAACGTATCCATGTTACATATGGAATAGCAGAGAACTGTGGTGGAGCACTACAGCAGGTGCAGAAGATTTTCCCGAACTGCCAACCTTGTGGGGTTTTCTTATGAAATAGTGTAGAAAGTATACTAAAAATGATTTTAAAAAAATCCAGCGAAAGGAGATTCTGTGGACAACTCATCATTGAGGAAGGAGGTCAGAGGAGGATGCCAAGAATCATTCTGAAAAACAAGCAGTGCACAGCCAAGCCAACACTGGTGATCCAGCTCACATGTCTGAATGAACAACTCCCTATGGGTTGTAACATCAGACAACCAGTTCTAGTGTCCCTACTGTCTAAGAGAAAAAGAAAAACAAGACTCCAGTGGACAAAAAAGTGCAAAAACTGGATCACTGAGCTATGGAAAACATTGGCTGGTTAGATGAATCCAGATTTCTGTTGCAACGTGGTGATGGGAGGGCCAGAATTTGGTACTGTTAGTGTCTCGTAATATGCTTTATATTGTGTATTCTGCAGTCCATTGCAGTCGTGGGCCATCAAAATATGGGTTATGCTCTATTTTTGTCCGGTTTCTTGTATGTAATATATCAGGAAAAGTGAGAACAGCCACACCTCTGGTGCAAAACGCCCATGATGAATGATTTCTCATGTCCGTTTTCCACTTCTATCATGTGAATGTAGGCTGAGTTTGCTTTGCTCAGGAATAGCTGTGTCTCTTGACCAAACATCCAATATCTTCATTGATAGCTCTAGGTTCCATTCTAATCCTCATACATTATACTACATTGATAGATATTGAAGTGTCTGCTCTAAATGCATAATATACTGTGATTGGTGTTATATGATTTTTTTTTTCTCTTAGCACTTGTTCCAAAGGAAAATGGAAATGTAAAGAGTTGCCTTGTACAGGAACCTGTTCAGTAGAAAGTGGAGCACATTTTACAAGCTTTGATGGATTCCACTATAGTATCAATTTGGACTGCACTTATATATTTGCTAAGGTAAAATATTAAGAAACAGTTCAATCTGTTGCATAGAATTCTTCAAGACAATAATACTTTCAAATGAAAATTGTGTTATACAAGGAAATCCAAAAACGCTAGAGCCTAAGTTCTCACCCCATGTGTAACTTAAGAATCCCCCTCTAAGGAGGATTTCCTTATTAGGAATCCTATCTGTCACTCTTACAGTCTGTTGGTTAGCAAGAAGAGTGGACACATCGAAGGGAATAACACATGATTGAAGGATTAGACTATACACAGGGTATTTGTTTGTAGTCTGTTTCCATGGAGACAAATATGTCTGTCTGAACCATTAAATGTGACTGATCATGTTCTTTAAAGGGAATCTGTCAGGTCAATCTGGGACAATAAACCACCCACAGGTCTTTATAGACCTGGGGTTTAGTGTTCCAAATCGCCCTGTTGTAATGCAATCCGCAGGCGCATTAAAAATAAAAAACCTTTATACTTACCTTGAGAAGGGTCCAATCGACGCTGTTTGGTGTGATCGGTCCCACTTATTCATGAGGTACGCCTTCCGACGCCTGCGCTGTTCTTCAGTGAAGCCAAAGATGGACACCCCGGCTTCACTGCGTAATTGCGGGGCATGCGCACTGAAGCTGAGGTGTACTCCTCTGGCTTCATTGAAGAACTGCGCAGGCGCGGGGAGTACAGCGGCAGGGTGAGTATAAAGCTTTTTTATTTTTAATGCGGCCATGGATTGCGTTATAGCAGGGTGATTTGGGACACTAAACCCCAGCTCCATAAGGACGTGTGGGTGGTTTAGTGTCCCAAATTGCCCTGACAGATTCCCTTTAAGCTATATGATAAATGTATTCTACCAAAGCCCAATAGTAGTATAGATTAGTTCCTAATTTTGTGTTCTGTGAAATTTTATTTTATAGGTTTAATTTTGTTATACTTTTAATTCTTTTATGATAGCACAATACCGGCGATGATTTCTCTATGCTTGTGGACCTACGTCATTGTGGAATCCCTAATGAAAAATCCTGCTTAAGGAGTGTGATTTTGGGCCTAAACAAAGGGGAAACTGTAAGTATCTGTATTCACGAGGGCTTTATTATCTAGGACCAGGAATTAAACTATTAAACTGCATTTAAACAGTTTCAGGAAAAAAATCAGAAACACCTTTATTTGCAAATGAAGGAATAAACATACATGTAATGCTACAAAATTTTCTCTGCTTTTTATGTACACAGGCAAAGGTTCTCCTAAAAACCCTCCCTGATGGAGGGGCAGTTTTGCACCAGTCATATGCTCACACACAATATAACAGATTTGTAATCTGCAGATCTGTACTATGGTGCCCATAGAAGTCATAATTTTACTTTCATACATAAACCGTACAAAAGAAGAGTGTGGCATGTTCTACTGTGTACTATATTATACAGGATATCTTCCCTAGAAGTATTGCTATATCAAAGTGCCTTATGGCAAGGCTTAGAGTACCTACAGAGCTTGTAATATAGAACCATAAGTACTTCACATGCTACTATACAGTTTTCAAGCACATGGATTTTCCATTTTTCTGATCCTTCAATGTCACAGTAGAGCTTTGCACATAATGTGCAATACTATAAAATATTACCTATTACAACATATCAGCTGTATGTTCATCCATCCATTTATATGTTAAAAAAAGATAAAGCAGGGCTGGATCTAGGCCTTCCTTCTACTGGGGCAAAGATTCAATTTGCTAACCTAACTCTGCATCTAAGTATCCTGGCCAAGGTCAAGACCCACCCATCATAGATACACCACTGGTGTTAAAGGGTTTTCCTGGGACCGACCTATTGATAACCTGATGATTGGTAGTGTTACGACACCTGGGACCCCCATTAATCTGCTGTTTGAAGAGATGACAGTGTTCGGGTGAGTTCTGCGGCCTCTTTACTAAAGCACAGTGTACATTGTTAGTGGCTGTGCTTGATATTACAGTTCATTCAGCCCCTTTTACTTGAATGCAACTGCGCTGCTGGAATGTCATGTTGGTGTGACCAATGAACATGACGTTATTGGTACAGAGAAGAGGATGCAGTGCTTGTAAGCACCATGGCCTCCTCAGACTCTCATGTGTTGGACTCCCCAACAGTCAGATGTTGAGGACCTTTCCTAAGCATAGGTCCTCAATAATTCAGTCCCATAAAACTGATTTACTATACTTATACTTGTATATGCATCAGCACAGTTATAATGGAAACAACTCTACCACGTCTTCCTCTTGTCATCTTTCTCCAATTTGGGCCTTTATCTTCTAATTAAGGAGCCTTGGCACTCCTACTGCCCACTGTACACACTGTTTATGTCACTATTCCTACATACAGCTGTATCTGCACTTAACCAATGCTTCAATTTCTCATAAAACCAATCCAATGCAATATGACAACGTGCTTACAAAAGCCTTGAAGGACTACAATTCTCACCCTCTGCTATAGGGGGCTGGACAGATAAAGATAGTTACAATATCATTGACATTGCTGCTCAGTGCTCATGAAAACAAGCATTTACAGCATCGGAATTCTACTGGTATTAGTAAAGCACTAAAAGTCATGATGTATTATTTCTTTTTTTTAGATATTTTTATGTCAAATATATTTTATGGCATTTATTCAACGGCATAATTCTTTTCAGTATAAAAACGAGAACCTTTTCCTTTTATCCTCAGGTATTAGTCATTAAAGACAACCGTGATGTGTCCCTCAACTGGATTCCAATCCAGCTGCCTATATCATTCGGTGAGTTTAAAAGATATATATCAGGGTTTTAAGCCAAAGTCTCAATTTACTTCCTAAGGCTACGGCCCCACGTTGCGGAAACGCACCTTTTTTTTGTTGCAGATTTTGTTGCGTCTTTTGAGCCAAAGCCAGGAGTGGATTGAGCCGAAGGTAGAAGTATAAGAACTTTCTATATATTCCCCATTCCTTTTGTAGCCATTTTTGGCTTTGGCTCAAAAAAACGCAACAAAATCTGCAACAAAAAAAAGCTGCGTTTCCGCAACGTGGTGCCGTAGCCTAAATTAGCTTCCTTAATCAGTAAATTAGCTACAATAAGACATAGTAAACCTTTTTGAGTGTAAGAGTACCTCCAAACATACCTTAAAATTCCTGGAGTGGATTTCATCACAAATTCTGCAGTAAATGTGAAACAATATTTAACCCTATTCATTAACCTCCCTACAGTTCTGGACACATCCAGGGACACTATCCAGGGACAGGGCTCTAACTCTGGAGCCGTGGGGGCTAGAGTCATGATCTTTGTCTTATTTTAAAACCAGGAATCTTGTCAAGGTCAATATCATAGATTTAAAAATATCACTGGTTAAAGCTGAATTGCATATACTCGCACTTTCACTTTAACCAGTTGCATGGGAATACGTTCAGCTGACAGTGCAGGGAGAGGACAAAATTATTTTATTATTCTCCTGTCCCTGTCACTTCAGATAACCCTAGGGAAAAGGGGGGATACGATGGTCTTTAGTTCATGATATCAACCCTCATTATCAATCAGAAGCATGCTGTACTTACCATTTAACTCCTTATATGTTACAGTCATTATATTCCCCCCCCACTTTTTAATGAAAAAGAAAAAAAAACCTGACACAATTGGTATTATCACAATCATAACAATTAATAATCAATTTTTTAACAATTATTAATTAACAATTATTAATTAACAATTAATAATCAATTTTTTTCTATTCATCTCACCTCTCAAAAACAAAAAGTAATAAAAACTGATCGAAAAGTTTTATGGACCCACAAAATACAAGGTCTTGCAAAACTCCATTGAAATAAAATGTAAAAAAAGTTATGTACGTGGGCATGCAGAGAGGGATAAAATGTTACTGGCTATAATGTGTTAGATTGCCAAAGGGTTAAAATGCATCTAAGGCACTAGGGATTTTTGCAGTTTTAATGTGACATTTATTGTGGTTAAAATACCTTAATGTTGAGTCCCCACCTTGGTGAAACGCAGCTTTTTTTGTTGCAGATTTTGTACTTTTTTGAGCTTGAGCAGAAGGGAGAAGTGTAAATGTTTTGTCTATATTTCCCATTCCCTTTGTAGCCACTCTAGATCCAGATAGATATGAGACAGATATATATGAGATACACAGTATAGCTAGATGCAACATTTCAGTCCACAATGGACTTCTTGGTCTTTTTCATTGAAGGGCATCCCAAGTTCTATTAAACGTTCTGCTGGTACTGCTCTTTTTTGGAGATAGATAGATAGATGGATAGATAGATAGATAGATAGATAGATAGATAGATAGATAGATAGAGAGCAATCTCTTTACAGGTATTATTATAGTAACTACATCCATATTTTATTTTATATTACAGCAAACATGACTATCTTCTGGTCTACATCTTTCTTCCTGAATATACACGCAACTTTTGGTGTGATGCAAGTCCAGTTTGTACCATGTATGCAGGTGTATGTCACTCTTGGTCCATCTTATCATGATCAGACTAGTGGTAAGTTTTTGTGCTATGCCCAATACTTTAAAGGGGACACCATGTAATGCTATTATACATTCCCCCAGTGACAACAGCTATTTCTCAGGTGTTTCTGAAGCCTGAGCCCTGGTGATCAGAAGGGGACTTACTTCTGAAACTGTGTGTTCTATTGACATGGTTTCTTTAAAGTAAAAGGTTATTCCCATTTTTGGAAATTATTGCCAAGATGGAATAATGACTTCCAAGTCCTGGGCCCTAGGATGGGACTTATGGGAACAGCTGAGTAGTGGGAGTTGCAGAAATAATGTACAGTCATAGGGGTCAGGATGGGGGGCAATTATTCTCATCTTGGGAATCTGAATTGTACATCTCATCTGATATGCTCCTGGTATTGACTATATTAACAGGGCCATCTATAGGTGTGAGATACAGACTAGTCCTGACTACCACATTTGACTGTCCCACAATCTATATATTTTGGTAGCCTGATAGGGATCATTTTGGATCCAGTAACTTTGTTTGTTTTAGAGAAAAAATAAATTGATATCTGAAATCGTTTTTACAGATTTAGGTTAAAATGAAAACTTATTCCCATCTTGGCAGCAATTTGCCGAGATGGGAAAAAAAACTATAATTTTCAAAGTGTACAATGAACTAACTCATTTTTTTTAAATTAATACTATGGGGCAAATTTAGTAAGATTGGTATATCATATGCCAGTCTTAATAAACAGCCTGACTGGTACAGAAAATCTACACCAGATAGGATCTGATGTAGATTTACGCCAGGTAGGATCTGATGTAGATTTCCCTTCTAATTTATATCAGTAAAAGTCCTTGCGCCAAACATGCACCTTAATATCATCCCTCTACACCAGTTTTCTGGCATAAAGGGAATAATAACTATGTCTTGTATAGGGATCACTTCCTAAAAATATTATGGCTATAGTTCATTGTCATATACTTTATTTGTAGTAGTCCAGTTTTAAAGGGGTTGTTCATCAGGGAAACATTTATTTATTTAGCTTACTTGTTTAGTGCCACCATGTCCCGCAGCACTTTACAGACATTGTCAGTCGCTGTTCAGGGTTCACAAACTAAATTCCCTGTGAGTATGTCATTGAAATGTGGGAGGAAACCAGAGTACCCAGAGGAAACCCACGCAAACATGGGAACATACAAACTCCTTGCAGATGTTGTCCTTGATCAGATTTTTAGCACTGCAAGGCTACAGTGCTGACCACTGAGCCACTGAAACGACTCTTACTGAATCCACTTTGGTCTCTACTTCTTGGTCCTGTCTTGACACACAGGAAATGCCTGCTGAGGTAATCACTGGCTGAGGTAAGTCACCACTGTGACTACTTATTGAATGAGCAAGCATTTCCTGTGCTGAGATGGAAATAGGAAGTAGAGACTATCAGGTAGGCATTGGAACAGGAGTAGTGGGGAAATGGTGAGGAGATTCTACTAGGGACCCATGCTTACAATATGTGGCCATGTATAATATACATTAATATATATATATATATATATATATATATATATAAGTTACATATATTATTAAATGTTTTTATCTTCTTAAAAGGGTTATGTGGCAACTTCAACAACATCCAGAGCGATGATTTTAAGTCTAGTAGTGGAGTCTCCGAGGGGACCGCCGCAGCCTTTGTTAATTCGTGGAAGAGTGCTGCCAATTGTCCTATTATCAAGAACAGTTATGAGGACCCATGCTCGCTGAATTTGGAGAAGGGTATGTAAATGATGAAACACTAGTCATGGACATGGTGCGAAGGAAATTACCTTTTGTATTGACCTATTCTGTCCTATAGCACAATCACTGACTAAAAGGGTACTAGATAGAATGTCACTAGAATTGATAGTAGTATAATGTTGTACCGTGTTAGCCATAGAAAGTAGTGGAAGAGTGAAGAAATCAGGCCATACCTTTTAGAGGCTAACTGAGTATATTTGATGGTAAGCTAGCACTCTCGAAAGCTTACCATCAAATATGCTCAGTTAGCCTCTAAAAGGTATCGCCTGATTTCTTCACTCTTCCACTAGAATTGATACTCAGCACTGAAATCCTGTATTGACATTTGACATATCTGCATGCGGACCATAAAAGTTAACTTTTGTTGATATTACTAAAAAAAAATTGCCAGTTTATATCATCAAATGAAACTAAAAGAGTTTAAACCATTGGGCTTGCTAAACTCCCATACCTGTCACAACATTTCTCAAATATAGCCAAATAAATATCCATGGAAGACGACCCCAGTTATTGGAGGTGGAGGTTGAGGTGTGCCTCAGAGAGGTTTTTCTATTTCGGCAGACCAACAGACCAGGGCGTATAGGATGGGAAAATATAGTGAAACTCGGTGGCAGACATACACCATATGATCAATGAGATCAATGGTGAGCTACCCACTATCACGATTCCAAAGTACAAGAAATAATGGATCCCTGTAGCTTAATAAGAGAGCTAAGTCAAAGGAAAGCTGCAAAATTTAGTATACATCAATAAAAGCTAAATTTTATGATCTTTGTACAGATTTTTATGCCAAATGTCAATATTGGAGTTCAGTCCTGAGTATTCTGTCCTATAGCCACAATAGTATCATCCTATGTAATCCTCTTCTAAAAGAACACTAAACCAATAAAATGCATAGAAAACAAATAATAATAAGCCCTTCCTCCGTTAATATTCCCCTTTCCCTTTTCTTCTACATTGCCTCATGTTATAGTTAAAACTGAGAAATATATTAAGAAATCTTCTCTGAGTGTCCAAGGAGCTCAGTCACATTCCCCCTCCTCCCCCTCACAGTTATGTGACAAAAGGCTCATTAAGCCCTGCCCCCTTGGCTAAGAACCAACCCCTTTACTGGTCTGTGCCCAAAGATGGGGCAGATCAGCATGAATAATAGCAGAATTGCTATAGGTCTATGCATGAGTAGTCTGCAGAATTTCTATTAGCCTATGTGTGGCAGAATCATGAAGAACATTCTTCAGACTGACAATAGTGAAAGCTACTATATTTTTTCTGTACTTTTAATTTTCATATCTGGGTGAAGTGTTCCTTTAATGTGTATATGTTAACAACTTAAAGGGTGACTAAGCTTAACAACATACTCACGGTTCCTTGAGCATGGGGACCCAAAAGACGGTGAGCCTGTCTGCTTACAAAGCGGTTACACGCGAACACCCGCGGCCCCCATATACTGTAATGGGGTCTGCCGGTTTTCCCCCGTTTTATACTGAAACCAGCGGAGAGAAAAGTCCTCCTTGTAAGTTTTCCTTATATTTTCGGCATACATGGATGAATGTTTTGTTGTAGATGCTTTGTTCCAGATGAAAAGGCAATAGAGGTGATTTCTTAAAGAGAACCGTTCACTACCTACACCAAGTCCAGTTGTTTGCATACTTTAATAAATACCCCTCTAGTTCCAGCGCAGTTAGATTTTTTCTCTAGCCCCCTCCATACCTGGGCAATCAGTGTTATATTCCAACAAGACTCTGAAATGTCAAGTGAGTGGTGTCGGTGTCAGGCAGGAGCAGGCAGAGAGGCTTAAGAGCTCCAGTCAGAGGAAGACAGTGTAAGAGCTCATGCCTCCTTACCTGCTTCTGCCTGACACCACCCATCTGATATTAGAGAGTCTATTTTGCATCTTATGCACTGAAAATAAATGTGCTGACTGCTCAGGAATGGTGGGGGCTAGAGAAAGAATTCCACCTATTAAAAGATGAAAAGAGTTCAAGTTCGTGAAGGTGGTGAAAGGTCCTCTTTAAAGGGATATTCCCATTATATACATTACTAGAATATCGAGAGGACCAGAACAACGGACACTCGAATCGCTAAAACATCGGACACCACCGTGCCCAGCAGACCCCATTGACTATAATGGGATCTGCTGGGTGTCCCTTGTTTTAAACTGAAACTGCCAAACAAAAAAGTCAGACTTGCAGCACTTTATCGTCTGGTCACTGCGACAGAGACTCCGACAGAGATGTGAACCCAGCCTTACTCTTACTTTTGACAGCTTCCTTGTGTTTATTGGTATAGTATACTGTAATGAATTTTCTTATTCACTAAAATAAAACAATTGTTTCTTTTTACAGAAAAATATGCACAACATTGGTGTGGCCTACTTACATCACCAACTGGACCCTTCTCCTCTTGTCACAGTATAGAAAATCCGCTTACATATTATTCGGTAATGCTCATATCAAGAAATGAAGGATAGCCGCAAGTTTTTGCACTCTGCTTGGTAGTCAATAAAAAGGCAGCAGCCCTCATCTTATTGCCACAGCCTTTTTAAGCAGCTGATTCTAAGGATAAGTAGTCGATATCAATATACCATAGGCCCAATAGGTTCAGATCTCATCTCTGGGGTCCCCAATTTATATGGCCATTTAATTCTTATATGACTGTTTAAGTCCCTCTTGTACATTTATACTTAAAAGAAGTCCTAAATCTATGGATGTTATTCTAGGCTAATGACTTGCTAGTTGTCATTTCAATAATCGGGTGGATTCATCTTTAAAGCAAACCTGCCAAATGTATATACAGTCATGGCCAAAAGTTTTGAGAATGATACAAATATTAATTTTTACAAAGTCTACTGCTTCAGTTTTTCTAATGGCAATTTGCATATACTCCAGAATGTTATAAAGAGTGATCAGCTTAACAGCAATTACTTGCAAAGTCAATATTTGCCTAGAAAATGAACTTTATCCCCCAAAACACATTTCAACATCATTGCAGCCCTGCCTTAAAAGGACCACCTAACATCGTTTCAGTGATTGCTCCATTAACACAGGTGTGGATGTTGATGAGGACAGGGCTGGAGATCAATCTGTCATGATTAAGTAAGAATGACACCACTGGACACTTTAAAAGGAGGCTGGTGCTTGCCATCATTGTTTCTCTTCTGTTAACCATGGTTATCTCTAAAGAAACACGTGCAGTCATCATTGCACTGCACAAAAATGGCCTAACTGGGAAGAGTATTGCAGCTAGAAAGATTGCACCTCAGTCAACAATCTATCGCATCATCAAGAACTTCAAGGAGAGAGGTTCCATTGGTGCCAAAAAGGCTCCAGGGCGCCCAAGAAAGACCAGCAAGCGGCAGGACCGTCTCTTAAAAGTGTTTCAGCTGCGGGATCGGGCTACCAGCAGTGCAGAGCTTGCTGAGGAATGGCAGCAGGCAAGTGTGAGTGCATCTGCACGCACTGTGAGGCGGAGACTCTTGGAGCAAGGCCTGGTCTCAAGGAGGGCAGCAAAGAAGCCACTTCTCTCCAGAAAAAACATCAGGGACAGACTGATATTCTGCAAAAGGTACAGGGAGTGGACTGCTGAGGACTGGGGTAAAGTCATTTTCTCTGATGAATCCCCTTTTCGATTGTTTGGAACATCTGGAAAACAGCTTATTCGGAGAAGAAGAGGTGAGCGCTACCACCAGTCTTGTCTCATGCCAACTGTAAAGCATCCTGAAACCATTCATGTGTGGGGTTGCTTCTCAGCCAAGGGAATCGGCTCTCTCACAGTCTTGCCTAAAAACACAGCCATGAATAAAGAATGGTACCAGAATGTCCTCCAAGAGCAACTTCTCCCAACCGTCCAAGAGCAGTTTGGCGCTCAACAATGCCTTTTCCAGCATGATGGAGCACCTTGCCATAAAGCAAAGGTGATAACTAAATGGCTCAGGGAACAAAACATAGAGATTTTGGGTCCATGGCCTGGAAACTCCCCAGATCTTAATCCCATTGAGAACTTGTGGTCAATCATCAAGAGACGGGTGGACAAACAAAAACCAACAAATTCAGACAAAATTAAAGCATGCAAGAATGGACTGCTATCAGTCAGGATTTGGTCCAGAAGTTGATTGAGAGCATGCCAGGGAGAATTGCAGAGGTCCTGAAGAAGAAGGGTCAACACTGCAAATATTGACTTGCTGCATTAACTCATTCTAACAGTCAATATAAGCTTCTGTTACTCATAATATGAATGCAATTATATTTCTGTATGTGATAAAAACATCTGACAAACACACATAAAAACCAGAGGGCAGCAGATCATGTGAAAATATAATATTTGTGTCATTCTCAAAACTTTTGGCCATGACTGTACAGTCCAGTCTGCAGGTAGCATGTTATAGAACAGGAGGAGCTGAGAATGGGGTATTTGTGTCCTGCCCTGACGTTCTTTTGATACACTGAGCGGCCAGATTCAAAACATGGCATCACCACTACTTCAGAGTGTGGGCCCAGCATTGGTGGAAGTTGGGAATGCCCCACTTCTGGTATCTCCTTTACTCAATGGCTATTCAAAAAAAAAAAAAAAAAAAACCTAATATAAAACAATGGTACCGCCAGTCCTTTGATGCACATGTCTGGTGTCAGAATAAGCAAAGGACACCCATGCATGTCTGAGCTCCCAATGTATGATAGGAGGTTCAGGCATGCTCCACATGCCAAATGGTTATTGGAGCGAACCTATCCCCACTCCCTCCATGACCCCACACATGCGCAAACCATCCAGTCCATTAATTCCAAAAGGTGTACTTATAACTCCCTTTATAACTAGATTCTGAATCTAAATGATTAAATAGTGATACAACAATCCATATCGCATAGGCAGTAACAGCATATTAAAGTGCAGAGAGCAAAAATCAGTCACTGCAATTAATAAAAACAATATCATTTATGTAAAATAGTAATGGTGCTTAATGAATTCATTACTTAAAAAATACCAAAAAAATATTTACAAATTAATTTGAAGGGAGGGGAGGGTAAGGATAGATGGGAAGGGATACAGGTATCCATTTTCAAACTTTACTTTCTGGTAGCTATCACACACAATACAGCATTAGGATCAGAGAGATGCACTTAAAAACAAAAAACATAGAAACGGGATTTAATATAGATCAGGAGGATGGGTGACCTCCATTCACATCCTCCTTGTGAATGGAGGGCCACTGCGTTTGCATGACCAGCGCTCTATTCACTTCTATGGGACTGTAGGCACATTACAGTCCCAGAAGCCCCATAGAAGTGAATGGAGTGTCATTCATGCAAGTGTACTGGCTCTCCATTGGCAGGGAGGATTTAAATGGAGGTCACCCACCCTCCTGACCACTGGAGGACCTGGTGATCAGGCCCCCAGCGATCAGACCTTTATTCCCTGTCCTGTGGAATGAATAAATGCTAAGTTTTTCAGGAACCACTCCTTCAAAACTATACATCAGTCCTCTCAGCTCCTCCTGTTCTCTAACATGCCGCCTGCAGATTTTACAGAATTTTCAATATGACATGCTTCCTTTAATAAATCTGAAACTAGCACCATAATACTCTTTTTTTTTTTTTTTTTTTTGCAGAATTGCCTCTCAGACACATGCAGCTGTGAAAACAGCGAGGAAGGCTTGTGTGCAGCCCTGGCTTCATATGCCTTTGCATGTGCCAAGAAAAGTGTTTTCCTTACTGGGTGGAGAGACCATGTCTGTGGTGAGTACTCATTTAGCCCATGTACATGTGTCATGTCTTTTCTAACATTTTCTTTTCAATTTCTGATGTTTCTATTACTCTTTATAGAAAAGTACACAAAATATTGCAAAGAGTCCCAAGTATATCAGTATAATGTGACTGGATATCAGCCTAGCTGCCGATCTCGCAGTAATGAAGATCCAATGTTCAAGTTTGAATTCTCTGCGGTGGATGGTTGTGTGTGTAAAGAAGGAACATATCTGAATGACAATGGAGATTGTGTACCACCAAGTTCCTGTCCATGTTACTACCAAGGCAATGCCTTTCAATCTGGTGAAATGGTTGAGGACAGTGGAGTTAAATGGTAAGGAGGTAAAATAGGCATTTTATATAGGACTTCTTAGGTCTGGCCCTCTCAAAATCCAACCATTTGTATTCAAAGGATGGTGTCACCAGACCCAACCCCTTTTTAATATGTGTCTTTCCGAACAAACAGCTGATTTTTCTGATAGAAGACACACGTCCACCCAGGTATTTCCCTGTAGGTGTTGGATGTTCAGATGAATTGCCATCCATGTGATACAAAAATGGCTGAAGTCCAACACAATGGGAGCTGCTCATATACAGTGACTTTCTGTGGTGGCTTATAGAGAGTTTCCAAGTTGGATTTCTTCTCCTATGATAATCATATGTATCAGTAGGGCACAGAAGCAGGTTTGGATTTCATAAGAAGACCTGGTGCCATAATGGTGGGTCTAGTTTGAAGTTTTCTATGAAGCCCCCCGCCTATCTGTTTATGCCACTGGACACCAGCCACAGTTCTCCCATAACATTTGCTCATAAAGCCTCCAATAACAAATTTATCCAACAAAAGTGCTTCCATAAAAGTCAGCCAGTGTTCTCTTTACTAACAGTCAAAGTTCCCTCAAACCAACCATCCAGAGTATTCCATAAGAGCCAAGTAGATTGAATATATGAAAGCCAGCTAAAGTATGTTTCAATGATACCATAAAAGATCTAACCACTCTCACCATAACAACCAACTAGAGACCTTTCAAGGGTCTACAATAATTAGAGCCAAATTTCCCATCAGTGCCTCAGTAAATTCAGTTCTCCCATACCAACAGGAGTGGGAGACATTATTTGGTGATTTCATCTGATCTCCTTGATATATTAAAAGTAAATTGCTTAAATTCTGCAATGACAGAATCTAATCTGGTGCTCAATGACTGCAATTGTGTATTGCAACAGATGTTACAGTAGAATGTTTGTTCATTCAGTTTTTATGATAGCGGCTATATCGTAACGTACCATAACATGAAAATGGCGCAAGGATTGTTCACCCTAACAGCTGCTACATCTGCACTCTGGTGCTAGCTTAGACTTAAATATAAGCACTAACTAAAATTGTGTATAGTGATTAAGAGTTCATTGCCTATAATATGCAAGCCTGTCATTTTAATGATCAATATATTTTGTGTTATATTTACAGCACCTGTGAAAGGGGCCAGATGACCTGTATCGGTGCTGTTGTTAAGGTGCCAGGTAAATCAAAAGAAATCTTTTCAGTCTTTATGGCAAAGTTTAAAATAAGTATTATTATACTATCGTTAGGGCCAATTCTAGCTCATCTGCTGCCCGAGGCAAAAATGTACATGCCTCCTCCAACCCATTCCAAATCCCTCCATTAGGAAAAAAAATAAATGTTCTGCTCGATCTTGCTGCGGATTCGCCACATAGGCTATAGTGCCCTCCTGATCAACTGTAGAACCCACAGTTGATCAGGAGGGCACTATAGCCTATGTGGGAGGGACTATTACTTTTTGGGGTTGGCAATTTTACTGCTTAAATACTGCACCTCCACAGGCAAGAACCGCCTAATAGCACCACCCTGGACATAAATAATGCTATCAACTATGGGGGAGACACTGTTACAGTAATAGTGTCCTATTAATGCCCCCCACATAAGTAATGCTATAATCTGTGGGGGCACTATGAAAGCAGTATTATTTATTATTTATTTTACTAAAAGGGGTTTTCCAGGTAAAAAAATAATTTTTCAAAAAAGGTCTGTTAGTGCTATTAATAGCTTACTAAGTGCAGCCAACAGTAGCTTAACGATCGTGGTGCAGGGGGTGCAACCACAACCAGGCCCGGTGGGGTATGGGGCCCATGGCCAGGTGGAGATGGCCAGGCCCTGGACCACTATGATAGCGGTCGGGGAAAGCCTGGTTCCCCTACCGCTATACATATTGTTATTAGAAAGGGGCCCTGGCATATTGCAGGCCCCTTTCCAATAGATGTCAGCCCAGGTGAGGTGACTGAAAATAATAAATACATATAACTCACCTCTCCTGGGCACAGCGTTCTCTCCAGAGCTCGTCCGTCATGTTACTGAGGCCTGTGATTAGACCCCAGAGGTCACATGGGGTGCGGCCAGGTAATGACGTCAATGCGCCCCCACGTGACCGCTGAGGCCCAACCACAGGTCTCAGCACCGACGTCTGAAGAGGGCCTGAAGGTGGCAGGATGGAGCGAGGCTGCCAAGGAAAGGTAACTAACAAAGCCCACCCCCCCACCTCATCATACTTTCCTGTCTTCCTGTCCGGATCTTGTGGGCACGGGAAATCAATTCCTTCTGGGTGGCTGGATACTCCTCTTCTTGACATCTGCAGGGCTTTCACGTCTGCGCAATAGAGCTGGAGTACCGGCATGCCCTGTAGCCGGCACTCTGGCTTTATTGCGCAGGCGTGGGAGGCCGGCAGACGTCAAGAAAAGGAGGAGCCAGCCCCACAAAAGGAAGTGATCTCCTGTGCCCAGAAGATCTGGACAGGAAGACAGGTAAGTATGCTGGGGTGGGGGGGGGGGGGTTAGTATAGGTGATGTTCCGTTTCCGGAAATGGAGAAACAGAACATCACTGGAAAATCTGAAAATGTGCCTGGGGCGATCACATGACCACCCCAGTGATCTAGGTAAATATATGGCACACTGCCATAATAGAAAATAAGGTCTGCACACCTGGTTTTGCTATGAGAATAAGCCGTTTATGTCAGCTACACAGACACAAGCATACCTGTACAAGATGTGCATTAGAGTATCATCTAGATATGCTACTGTAAATACCTTTGAACTATATCACATGATAGTGGTTACTTAAAGAGTACATAAGATTCAGTCATGAATTTCAACTGAACTATAATTTGTCATGATGATCTCCTGACTACATACATGTTCATACAGCCTAATCTTATCTAGTAGGTTCTATATATAAAATGCTCAAACATATTTCCTTGTATGTTGAGTAAGAGGACATTTCATCCCTGGAATATGGTGAATAATATGATGTCATATGCATATATTAGTGTATTATGTAAAAATTCATTATTGTTTATCACAGTTAAGAGATTGTGATATTGTGTTGTTATAGTTTCCAATGGTTATTTTTACATATTCCTAAGTGATCATTTCATCTTACCAACCAAACCTCTCTCACCAGCTTGTTCTCACCCACTGGTTTATCTCAATTGCTCCAGTGCTCCGAAAGGGACAAAGGGAGTGGAGTGTCAGAGAAGCTGTTATACACTAGACATGGACTGCGTAAGTATACATAGGAGTTATGAATATGTATCTTTAGTATTCTATATATGTATCTTGTATTCTGTTGAATGTTAGATTCAGAAGCCCTTAGAAACCAACATCTCTGTATAGACTAATAATATATGAGCAGTAATTCTTTATGGCGTAATTACGGTGAATGGCCTATGAACTGTGGGCATTAGATTATATATATATGCAATATACAGACTAAAGGAGTTGGGTGTTCACTGCAATGCTTCCTATATGGTGCAGATTGCGACTTCTGCACTCAGGGCCACTCACAATGACCTACCACAACACTGGAGCCATCATTCCATACCAAGGGAGAGCTGTTGTGATGAGTTCACAGTGAGGAAAGCCAGAGCACTTCTTGGGCTTGGGACTGCCCACTGGGTACTTGCAAGCTTATTTGCATATGATAAGAAGGTTTTTTTTTTTTCTCTGAATGTCTAAGGCTGCATTCACATGACCGAGGTACAAAACGGTCATGAAAAACGTCCATTTTGCACCTGAGGGTGCACAACGGACCATCAAAGTAACGGTTATGTGAATAGCCCCCATTCAATGACACCAAATTTAATGCTGCCATGTAATGTCCATTAAAAATGGACGTCACACAGCCATTAATCACGTCATGTGAATGTAGCTTAACTCTGTCAAAAGCCACAATGCTGCAAGGATGCCTAGGAGAGTTTGGCAAGGTGAGTATAACTGTTATTTTTACTCACCTCCCCTGGGCCTCTACTTATACTATAATGATAATATAATTATTGTAGTATAATAATAGCACTTCTGGTTCATGCTGAACAAGTTCACCCGTAAACAAACCAGACGTCCAATCCTCACAAATATATGTGGAAACAAATCTTGTGAGGTTCGCCCATCTCTACTCTTACTCCCCTCCTGCCTGTGGCACCAATCAATCTTTATAAGCCATTTACAGCTGACCCTCTTTATTTAACTCTGCTTATTCCTCTGCTCTCTGTCTGAGGAAAACTTCCTATCTGCTAGCTTCCTGCCCAAGGTTTTTCTTACATTGCTGACCTGATACTTCGTACGTATCTGTTATCTGACCTCACTCCTACTTCTTGTTTTCGCTCTTCTGTTTACCTGTGTTGACTTGTTTTCCTTTACTACTGCATTCCTCTGGGTCACTAACACACAAAACAATATATTGGAGCCACCTTTAAAGAGGACCTTTCACCACCTACACCAATTCTACTTCTTATCACTCCAGTGATTCCAGCGCAGTTGGAATTTTTCTCTAGTTCCCACCATTCCTGAGCAATAGTTGCAGTAAGTTTTGGTGTCTGATGTGCTATTTGAGCTCTGTAATGTCAGAAGGGCGGTATCAGGCAGGGAGTGTGATTCAGAGCTCCAATCAGAGGCAGCCAGTGTCAGAGCTCAGAATCACAACCCTTGACTGCTCCTGCCTGACACCGCCCTCCTGACATTACAGAGACTAAATAGCATATCAGGCACCAAAACTTATAACATTGATTGTTCAGGAACAGTCGGGGCTAGAGAAAAAAAATCCAACTGTGCCAGAATCAGTGGAGGGGCGACTATTAATTGATGTAAAGAAGTGGACTTTTTTGGAGGTGGTGAAAGTTCCTCTTGTCTTTGGATACTGTAATGGTCTTCCATGGTACAACTTTTATTTCATGAGCACTACTAATACAATATACATAGCATTGTATAATTTAAATGCTGAGAGTTGGATGCTAGATGGTGCTTACACAAGCTGTCAGGTTAGAGACCTATTAAACAAAGCCTGAAGATACTGTTTCATATATATTTGTTTTTGTACTGCACATTGATATTACTAAATACATGGAGATTAGTACAATATAATTACATTTTTTAAATTATGTGACAAAAGTCTCTAGTTCATTTTTGTTGTGTCTTTTTATTCCGCAGTTCAGCTCTCAGTGTATGTCAGGCTGTGTATGTCCTGCTGGCCTGGTGTCCAATGAGAAAGGAGGTTGTATTAGAGAGCAGGATTGTCCATGTCTACATAATGAGGCTACATATAAACCAGGAGACACAATCTCAGTTGGTTGTAACACATGGTGAGTCCTATTATGACGATAAGCGGAGTTGCCTTATAGTGGCCAATTACATGGTTCATTAGTTGGACCAATAGGAAAGTAGGGGAGTGTTCATAGGAGAGATCTCGATAATTATCTTGTCTGAGGATGGGTTCACATGGTGCTTTATTACAGCATGAACTGCATGCAGTTTTTTATTTGCAGTAACATGTTACTATGAATTCACCTTTATGATAATGGACATTCCATTGGAAACCTTTGGTAAATCGTCATAGTACAAATGGGTTATTCAAATCTATGACAGATTCAAGGAAACTGGTAGCCCTCAGATGCCAAATGTTCGTGCAAAAAATGTCCATTTATCACAGCTGTGTTTGTAACACTGTCGTGTGCATAAGGCCTAAGTCAAACATCTATGGCCAGATGTTACTTTACAATCCGTAAAAAAATATTGTAAAGTCTCCATATACGGCATTTTTGTCATTTTTATTGTGTAGCTGGGAGTCAGTGGTATTTTTTAATGCAGAATCCTTTATATGTGACATTTTTTCTTGCAATTTTTCCAAAAAGGCATGTACAAAATGTTACATAATAAAAAAAGCCACCAAAAATTGCCCTTAAAACACTTCACATGCATGGTGTTTTTTGCAAGAGTTTAAAACACTAAGTATATATGAGTATATAGTGTGTGAAGGAGGTCTTATGAAGTATTTTATTACCGCTGATCATACTATATTATCCTATTGACTGCATGCTTTATATCTTTACTATATATAAATTCATCTATTGATTTGCCTTTCTTTTCAGCACATGTAAGAACAGAAGGTGGCAATGCACACATAAGCAGTGTCTTGGAACATGTTCTGTTTATGGGGATGGACATTACATAACTTTTGATAACAAGCAATTTAGCTTTAGCGGGAGCTGTGAATACATATTAGCCCAGGTACATTCATCTTTATATTGTAACCGCAAATAAATCTGAATGGAAAGTGCTGATTGATCATATAATATTTGTATTTCCTTTTCTCTACAGGACAATTGTGGTGAAAATAGAGGTCAAAGTTCTTTCAGAGTTATCACAGAGAATGTGCCCTGTGGCACGACTGGCACCACATGCTCAAAAAAGATCAAATTCTTTATTGGGGTAAGAAATCATAATTATAAGTAAACTAAAAATAACTTCAAGGAGTTGTCTTATGGAATGACGAAGAGAGGTCTCCCATACTCAAGATTGCCCTCTATTAAAGTGAAGCACAAAAAGCGACTTTTACTCTGGACCTTCCATATTTTATAAAACTGGGTATTAATTTCAATAGCAATAATTCCACTAACAAGCATAGATGTACATATAGACATGTTAAAAAGAAACACATACTACCAGCTGGAATAAGCAAAAAAAAAAAAAAACATGTCATAAAAACAAATAAAACCCAATATAAACAACCACAACCATGGGTCACCCGAGCATTAAAGTGTAATTGTCATTTCTCTCTTTTTTTTTTCTTTTTTTGCTGTTGTTTAAGGAAGATTTGCTGAAAGTCTCTTCCATCTGCAATGCCAATTTACACATATAGTTCAAGTAATTTTACACTTTAAAGTGACCCCTCTGCTCAGGCTATAGAAAGATAATGTTTAAGTCACTAAGATGGCAATAATTAGCAAAAATAACAAAAATGTACAACCTCCTGACATATAGCAAATATGACCAAAAATTAAACCAAGGACATTTAGTAGAATCCATATTAGACTCCGATAAATATATACCCAATACAAAGCCATCAAGAATTATCCAGAAAAGTGCAAAAAAGGTGCTGAAGATATATCTCAGTAGGCAATAAATAAATGTATGCAAGGTTAAAACTTTTCATGATTTATTTTTCATAAATGAATAGTGCAGGAGGAGGGAACAAACTTTGCCATATACTTCACTAAAGTAAAGTGCCTATGTCTTTAACTGTCTCTCCTGTCTTTACTTCTGATCAGTGTGACTTATTCTGTCCTACTTCTGTACACAAGCAGTGTCAGTTTACAATGGGCTCTATGGTGGGGTGAGAGGAGAAGGAGACAGACATTAGGCCGTCTATAGCATTAAATGAGTCATTTCTATCAGGAGAAGGCTGGATGGTAATTCCTGATAACCAAGCTATGTTATAAAGAAGAACTGTCTTTATATATTGCTGATGTCTCTCTGCTTGATAATCTCTCCTTTTCCTCCTCTTCCCTCTCCTTAGAGTTACGGTATATTGTACAGATTTGATCAGTGACAGAAAGAGGCAAATAAGAGAAGTAACAGACAATTTTTTTTCTCATATAAAGTATATTACAGTTTGTTATCATCCCTTGAAATATGGATTTGTGAAAAATAAAGTAAGGAAATCAGACTAGATAGCCAGCAAGGGAAGAACCCCGCATGCAACTTTGTTTTGTAGTGGAGCTTCATCAGAGGTGTGAAGACAAACATGTAGTAGGAGGCAGCAATATGTGTGAGTTTTTTTCTGCCAGGTATGCAGATATGCATATTACATTCTTCCTGAGGCAGACCGTAGATTTATTGATAATATTTGGGGGGTATAAATGACTTCTTGATCACTTAGTATTCAGTGTTGTCATTAGGGAAGGTAACCTAAAAATGGCAATTCTGACATTGTGATTGTTTTTTCCGTTATGGTGGCTTTTATATGTGATATATGGATAAGAGGTGAGATTTGTGTCTATGTATATTTTTAAAAACTTTATTGAACTATTTTATCTTTATTATTTCCCCTATGAAACATGCTCAGTAATAGTATGGCGCAGCCCCCAAGGGGTTTGTACAAAACATTATTCTATTACCCGTTCAGAATCTGAGTGGGTGACACAGAAAGAGGGTGTTACATACAACTGGCACCCTGCATTAGCACCCACGATATCTAAGGGGCTGTAGAAGCTTATGACCCCTCCCAATTGTTGCTCCGTGCCATGTTCAGGGGGTGTTGATCTGCTTTAGCAGCAGTCAGGGGTCTGGTCAGTGACAAGGTCTGCCTCTGTCTTCCCTAGTTGTGACCATGACTCGGGCATGATCGATAAGATAGGCTGTCAGCCTATGCCTATGCAAAATCTGTAAGCCTGTACACACTTCAGTACATGAGTATTGTAGTATCTGGTACGGAACCAGAGAACAGGTGATCACTGGTTTAAATACCCCAGTGGGACAAAAAAAAAATCAGGTTATCTGGCAGGGACAGAGTACACAAAGAAAACAACCCGGGTACAATAAGAAAATCATGACCATAGAAAGTTCCTGCATTTATGGTCTTATTCATTGGAAACCTATCAAGACAAAACAATGCACCAAGATGGTTAGAGAAAATCTTTAAAACTTTGCTAAATTTTTATTATTAATTTTTACAAAAATGTTAAAATTGTATTCGTCTACAAATGTAAATATGGTTATGTTCATGGGAAAATGTCTTTAAGCTATCCTATGTATACCAGCTCCTTTCTTTGAGCAAGGACTAAACCGTAGAAGATCACTAGTACTGTTCTGGGTGGTCCATCACAAAGAGGTTTCACCGCCTATTACTGTACAGTACAACTATGTATCAATGACAAATATCTGCAATCTTCAGGATAAAGAGTTTCGTATTGACAATGAAAAGATCGAAGTGGTGAAGAGAAAACATGATGAAAGTATTTCCTGTAATGTTATCCGCAGAGGAAAATTTGTCATCATTAAATGTGAGAATGGGGTCATGCTCCTGTCGGACAAACAGACAACCATCCACCTGAAGCTTGCTTCAGATTTCAAGGTAAGAAACCTCAGTTTAAAGGGGTTATCTGGGATAAAATCAAAATTATCCCCTAAACTAAACCCCCCTCCCCCCACCTAACTTCTAATTTACTTTGTTTAAAAAAATGTATAATTACCCATATCCCTGGGGAGGTCATGTGACTGCCCCTGGACACTTTCTGATAATCTAGTGACGTTCCGTTTCCCCGTTTCCGAAACGGAATGTCACCAGTGCTCCCCCCTCTCCACCCCATCATACTTACGTGTCTTCCTCGGTGGGAACGGCTCCTCTTCCTTCTTTCACTCTGCTAGCGCTTGTGCAGTCCGGAGGTGCCTCTGACACATGCATAGTAGAGATGGCACTCCATCTCTACTGCACAGGAGTCTCTAGCTTGCGCACAGCCAGGAGAGTGGAAAGAAAAGGAGGAGCCGTTCCAGAAGGGAAGGCTAAAGAGGAAGACAGGTAAGTATGATGTGGTGGGGGGGTGGGCTGAGTTAGTTAGTTGGGAAAGGCTAGTAGTGGGCGGGATAACTAGGGAGGCAGGGAGGGGGGTGTAAGGGAGTGAAAGAGGAAGGGGGGGTGAGAGGGAGGTAGTGTGGAAGCTAGGCAGCAAGCTACATAGCAGGAAGCTACACCATGTAAACAAATGCAGAGAATGCCAGGAGCTCGCAGAGAAACCCAGAAATCACTTAAAACACTGCTAAAGGTATTTGGGTGCACTTATTAACCCATTAATAGCACTAATAGACCTTTTTTTAAAAAAAAAAAAACACGGAAAACCCCTTTAATGCTTTTGTTTAATTGGTTTCTGAATATTTAATATATATTAAGTCAATCTGAATTTGAGATAGAACAACGCTAAAATCTACCCTAAAGTTGATATTTGTACCCAATACTACTTTATATTCATTCATTTTTTTCTTGCATTCTTAATGATCAATATAGGGTAAAGTTTGTGGCATTTGTGGTGACTTTGATGATAAGGAAAGCAATGATTTCACAACAAGAAGTCAATCAGTAGTGGAAAATCTGATAGAATTTTGTAATAGCTGGAAAACTGACCCAATTTGCCCAGATGTACAAGTCATCAAAGATCCTTGCTCTATGAACCCATACCGGAAATCTTGGGCCCTGAGACAGTGTGCCATCATTACCAGCAAAGTCTTTCATCGTTGCCATTCTCAGGTGAAGCTCTTAACTTTTACATGTACAATAAAAATTTCAGTGACCATGAATGAAAATTGTGATCTAGATGCAATGGACACCATGAAGAGCATTTCCCAGTAATCTGTATGTAAAATACTCAAACAACCAGCATTCCTATAAATATGGGATTAGAATTGAGGAATCAAAATGTAGCCTTAAAGGGAGCTGAGAGTTACTCTTTATGTTCTATGATGACCATGAGCAGCCCATTTATTGCATTGATGGTCATTCATAAATTTCACCTGCAATACCCATGGTAGTGAAAATATCTAATGGCTGCAGATTCCCAAGCAAAATCACCTGCTTACCCTAGAGCTGGGCATGTGGTGATCAGCTGATCGATGCAACTCCAATATAAGTTTGTCCATGATATTGAAGTTATTATTCTTATTATTCTATTTTATGAAGATTGTCTTCCCTAACTGACTATAGCCACTGGTTTAGCATAAATGACCCTACAGCTATAAAGGATTATATGTATATGTCGTGTGATCGGCATAGGATGCACACACAATAGTTAGCAGTCAGAAAGACACTCATGTATGTCAGAAAGACACTTGCCGAGGAGCGTACGTAGTAGACATATACACTGAAAAAATTTCACGGATTATAAAGTACATTGAATGTGAATGCAAAATGTTATGTGAACTTTTGAACAAATTTCTCCCTCTTACTAGTTACCTATCTCTATCCACAGGTTGACCCGAGAAAATATTATGAATCTTGTATTAGTGACTCATGTGCCTGTGATACAGGTGGAGATTGTGAATGCTTTTGTACTACTGTCGCATTATATGCTCAAGCTTGTAGTGAAAGTGGAATATGTATACATTGGAGGACACCAACTATATGTCGTAAGTCTGTATATTCAGTCTCATTTCTATCATGATTATAAATAAAGAATTAACGTTTTATGGGCTCATCTGCTTTTTGCATTGAGCATAACTTTGTATGCATTCAGTAAACCTGTTTCTTACATTCAAGCTTCTTTCTACTTTCTTCTTATTGTTTTCAGGGGCATACCTTACCTCTGGTGACATATCTTCTCATGGAGGAACACAAATATTTCCTTCTCTTCTTTCAATGGTTGTAGTACACAACCACCATGGGTGGGATTCAAACTTTTTAACAGGTTCTTTGGCGTGGGTCAGTGCAAATTTTTTTGTGGCAGGAGGGGCCCCCAAAATTTATGAACGTGGGGAGCAGCTGTGTGCACCATGAAATTTTTTGGGCACATGCCCTTTAACAAAAATCTATGCCCCCTCCCCAGTGCCTGTCACCCAGAGTATTCTATGTCCACCTAATATAAATTATGCCCCCATATATTAAATGGGTTCCTCACTGCTCCTGTCCCTGTTCTTTCTCTGCTCCGGTCACATTGCTGTGACCCACCTGGAGCAGAAAGGAGCTATGAGATGCTGTGAGTCTTTTTTTCAGGAGAGGTGAGTCAGAAGAAGACAAGTGCTTAATTTACAATAGGAAACCCGCTTTAACAAATGCTTTATATTAGAGTTGTATTATGTTCAGAAATCCTATAGACTGTATAAAATAATGTAAATGACTTCCAGGATTTAGTTATTTCTGATAATGTTAATGCTGCACTTGTGTCATTTCTCCAGCCATATTTTGTGATTATTATAATGATGTTGGTGAATGCGAATGGCATTACAAACCCTGTGGTGATAAATGTATCAAGACATGCAAAAATCCAAAAGGAGAGTGTCTACATGAAGTGTCAGGCTGTGAAGGTAAGGTGACAAATGTGCTTTATAAAACCATAATGTCTTTCATGAGGCTACACCTCATTTTAGCCTTGAGGATTTGGATTATTTTCCCATTTGTGACTGCACTCATTGAGTTCTAAGAACCATCATTTTTCTTAATTTTAGTTAACTTTGCTGGAAAAAATTGCCATTATCACCACACTGTATGAATATAAGTAAAACCTTGTGTCTAGGGTTTATTTCTAACAAAAATAGCACAGACTGGATACAATCTTTCAAGTAGTTTTAAACTTTTATGGATTTTTAGTCTCTGACTGAAAACAAAGATGTTGAGAATAGGAAACAGAACATATAATATATTAGACGGTTATATTAGGGTGCATTTGATGTGGTAGAATTTCATTATGATCCCAAACTGTAATAGTATGGCGGATATTGGGTCTTTAAACATGGCGGCCACTCAGGAGCTGGGTATTATACAGCAGAAACATAACAGTAACTGGCCGCCAAACTTGAAAAAATTGCCCACCTGTGTTGCCCCCTCATCTCATGTCACTTCTTCTGGTATAGCTCCCATGTGGTGAGATTGTGGGAGCCATCCAATACTCTAGACAGCCTGGAGCCTTGTGAAGGCTCCCAGGCCTGTCTTAACTATATATGTGGGGGAAGCCATTTCACTTTTTGCCTCAGGCAACAGAAAGGCTAGGTGCAGCCCTGAGAGATTCATCTCTAAATAGTAATACCCAGTTGTAGGGCTGGCCAATAAAAAATAACCAAAACTGAAAGTCAGCTCAATTTATTGATACTTGTTTACATTGATTACTTCAATTATTTTGCATCCATGGTATTCGGTCTCACACTGTCATTGGATAAAGACCATGTTTCTAACTGTATGGTATCCAATCAGGATTGCTGATATGTGAACAACCGAAACCAAAATGGCTACAAAAGGAATAGGAAATATATAGGAAGTTCTTATACTTCTCCTTCTGCTCAATCCACTCCTGGCTTTAGCTCAAAAAACCACAGCAAAATCTGCAACAAAAAAAGCTGCTTTTCCGCAACGTGGGGCCGTAGCCTAAAATGGGATTTAATATAATCTCCCAGCCCTATCCAGTTGTCATAAATTTCAAGGAGGAATAATAAAGGAACAACACTAAATAAATAATTTCTAAAATAGGATGCGCCAGTAATATTTAAAGGGGATTTCTCACAAACATAACAATATTTAACCCCTTAACGACGCAGGGCGTAATAGTACGTCCTGCGTCGCATGACAATGTATGGAGAGCGCTCAGGAGCTGTGTTCGTACTGACCCGCAGAATACAGGTAACATGTCATTTTTACCACACAGTGAATGGTGTAAAAATTAAACCCATATGAATTTGGCGCAAATGCAGTTTTTCTCCAATTGCACCTCATTCAGAATTTTTTTCCAGCTTCCCAGTACATTGCACAGAATATTGAATAGTGACATTACAAAGTACAATTTGTTTCGCAAACAATAAGCCATCATGTGACTCTGTGAACTGAAAAATAAAAAAGTTATGGCTCTTGGAATGTGGGGAGGGAAAAACGAAAATGCAAAAACAAAAAATGGCCCGGTCATTAAGGGGTTAAATTTGTAGACAATTAGAAGTTAAACATTTTTTCAAATATAAATAAAAATTTTGCAGAGTTTTAAAGATTTTTTTTAACCACTTTAATGGTGACAGTCTTTAGTCTTGATTGGTTGTCAGTGAATGAATGTAGGTACTTTCTATGGTCTGGGACTTGTCAGTCCTAAAATGCAGTCTCTATTCTGGCTGTAGAGTTAAAAAAAGCATATGTATAGGTACCTTAAATTATACTGTACATGTAATAGAAGGCCTTGACTTAAGAGAAATATTCCCATGGCTAGCAGTTCCTGGGTTTGAATTTATAAAGTTACAAGTGAAGTGTTCTATTACTAGTATCTCACGCTTATCACATTAGTATTTGGAGCCCAAGAAGCCCATATAGGGCCCTCTGTTTTCTTTCTGTTCATGGGTCATTTTTGACATGTATTTTGGCACACCAAATCTACCAGGATAAGGGAGACTATCATGTCCAAAATGCCTTCTAAACCAGTAATATTGCTGTGTAGTGGCCTTTAATAGGCTCAGAAACATACTTTGTGGCCAAAAAACAATGAAGCAATGCAGAAAAAAAAAAAAAAAATCTTTTTCTGGATATGCAAATCCGCCTGCAAGTGCATCAGGGTGGGACTGACTTGGCAGCTTTACCTATCTATAGACAGCTTCAAGTGTTTTAGGTCTTCTCTGGAATCGCAGCCAAACAACACTCCTGTAGCTGTAAATTATATTTTCGGCCTCTGCCTGTGTCACAGTCGTCTGTAGGAAAATTTTCCAAATCAGGCCCCGCCCCTGGTGCACTTTCTGGCTGAATTTCATATCTATAAAAAGGTGATTATCTCTCAATATATATGTTGTATATCACATATTCATTATATATATTAATATTCCTTCATTTCCCTATAATTATAAATGAATTCTCCCTTGTTTGAGATCCACTATATCAATGCATGGTACTTTACACGTCCTCCTTTCCTTCTATCTTACAGGTTGTTACCCCAAATGCCCACCATCTCGACCATTATTTAATGAAGATACTATGAAGTGTGTGGCTCAGTGTGGCTGTGTTGATGAAGCCGGCACACATTATAACTATGGAGATAAAGTCAAAAGTTCTAGAAACTGTTATTCATGGTAAGAACTGAGATATGCAGTTTGTGAAGCCAAATATATAAAATATAAGAAACTTCTAAGGCTATATTCAGACGACCAATGTGCAAAACGACCATGTAAAAGGCACATTTTTCATGGCCATTTTCCATCTGTGGGGCATCCATTTTCACAGATCTCTCGTAGACCTTAGTCTATTGACAGATCCATGAAAACCGGATCCTATTTTCTGACAGTCATGTGAATAGCTCAATTCAAATGAGCAGACCCTAATGCAGCCGTGTGACGGGCGTAAAAAAATGGCTTGTTCCTGGCTATGTCAGCTCTCTTACCTCTACCCTATCTCACAGTGTTAGAGATAACAGCTGGGAGGGAGAGGTGGTTGTGCAGAGCAGATCAGAATGATGAAGGCTGTCTATAGGTAGAAAAGCACATAGGACTAGGGAAAGGTCACGCAGGCTGTGTATGAGTGGCAAGAGTGTAAAAAGTAACCTTCCATGCAACCTCTGCAGGGGGAGGGGATCACAAAATCCTCAGCATCAGTGTCTATCAGCACAATGGAGAAGAGATACTCAGGGCCAGAGGTATAACTTGGGGCCCCAATGCAAAATCTGTAATGTGGCACTACTTACCTTGTGCTCTTTAGAATAGTGGTATATTTTGTGTGTCCATTGGGGCCCCTCATAGTGAGCAAGGGTAGAGTATACAGTATTCTGATTCGCTGTTCAGGATATATTCATAACTCACATAGCTGTCATTCATCTTATGCAACAACAGACCTGATATTAGTAAGTTGTCTCTTATTTTATAAAAAGTAATAACAATGGAATATGTCATGTCAGATGATAAATACATACTATACAGTATTTTGAAGAAATATACTTTTTAATATATGTAAACAGCAGAGGATTGGCTGCCATATCTGCCAATAGGGCTTATGTAGCTGTTAGTTTACTTATGAACTCTGTGACAAGCGTATCCAATTGTCCTCCCTCCCTTGGTCTCAGTAAGTGCAGCAACCTGTTGCAGGAGGCCAGGAGGCTGGGAATAGTAGTACTTGCAATGGTCATGCTAGCTAGAAACTCAACCAACCCCTCCAACTCTCCTACTGGACTGGTGCAGTGCTGAGGCAGCCTGTAGAGTAGCTGATGGTGGTAGTTTTTTCCACGGGTCATGTCATAGTTGTAGCCAGCCTTCCTAAACCCAATGTAGGTTGGAGTGACCACAATGGTCATGCAGAAAAAAAGCTCAGAAGACCTCTGGTATGCAGAAGCAGGGTAACTTGAAATTTTTACTTAAGGTCGAAAGCAGAGTATCCAACACTGGACGTACAGTTATAGTAGCGTTACCACTGTTGACTGGAGCTGAGCTGGCAGTGCTATACCCTTTTCCCTTGCTGAGGCAGTCATAGTTATAATTTAGTATGATTTTCTCTCAACAAAAGCTTATCAAGTCTCTACAGATTACCAATGCAGGGGGGAAGATCAGCAGGGTGCCCTGTCCGTCGTATGACATGCATAGCAATGACTCTGAGGCCACTATAACGCTTATCCTCAAATCTTTATCTGGTACATATTCCTTTCCAAACTCTCTAAGTGGGTCATACCAAATCTCTGCTCCCAACACTTCATGAAGCTAGGTTCATATCACATATTTTAACCTCTTCCCTTTTCGATTTTTGTTTTTTATTCCCCACCTTCAAAAAAAACCATAATTTTTAAAATTTTCCATTCACAGAACCGTATGAGGGCTTAATTTTTGCGGGATTAATTGTTCCGTAGAACGTAATAGGTATCTGGAAAAAATTCAGAATGGGGTGGATTTAGAGAAAAACTCTGTTTGTGCGACATTCTTAAGGGCTTTGTTTTTATGGTTTTTAACCTCTTAAAAAAATTCAAATCTTTACAAAAATTAAATCCTCAGAGTTGTCATATTCTGACACCTGTAACCTGTTTTGTTTTTATATTTCTCTGTACCGGGATGCATAAGGCATCTTTTTTTGAAAGGCCAGATGTACCTTTTATTTATACCATTTCAGGGAATGTCTATTGTTCTGATCGGTTTTTATCCAAATTCTTATGGGTGGTGAAACAGCAATATAATGGTGGTTCAGCTCTTTTGATTTTTTTCCCCACTATGGTGTTCACTGTATGGGAAAAATATTTTTATAGTTTTGTAGATTAGGCATTTTCAGAAACAGGCATACCTAATGTGTATGTTTTATTTTATTTATTTACTTTTATACATGTTCTATGGTAAGAGGGGTGATTTGAATTTTTAGTTCTTTTAAATTTTTTTACTTTTATTTTTAGACTCCCTAAGGGTCTTGGATCCAAGGATGGCTAATCACTAATTCAATGCATTGCAATGCTAATGTATTGCAATGTATTGAAAAATACTTCTACTACAGGGTGCTAACACAGCCTGCCATATAATCTATGTAATGACAAGCCTGGGAGCTTCAGGATGTCATATTAACAGATCGCCAGCCCTGGATTTCACTCCTGGGTCCAGTGATCTATTCTAAAATGGCAGCGCCCATGTTTGACCAAGACTTTAGGAGGGTTACAGCTGGGACCTGGCAGCTATAGCATATTTAAATACATGACATCTGCCATAATAATACGGTGGGGTAACGGTAAAGGTCATCAATTTGCATCCATTTTACATAGACTTTAATGATAAGAAAGAACATACTGTATATGTCTCTGTCCTTTTTTTTTGGTAAAAATACAACACAGTAGCAAACAACTATAAACTTATATAAAAATATACTGGAGTGTTTTTAATAGGGTACACTTTAGCATACTTCTAAAACAAAATGACAAATTGTTCTTCTATATTTTTCCAGTATTTGTTCTATGCAAGACGGTATAGATTGCCAATATGATGTCAATGGTAAGTGCTTCAGATTTCTTAAAACACATCTGAATAAACCACATGCATTCACTTTTTGTTTAAACTGTATGATTATGTTATGTGGTTGTCTAAGAATTGAAAAAATAATCTGCTTATATTTCCAGAGTTTGACTTTGTTTCTGGAAAAAGCTGAGGGTAAAACAAACATCAACTAAGCTCTATCTGTTATTTAAAGAGTACCTAAATTTTCATGAAAAGTTGAAATATCTTCAGGGTGGTGCTGTGCAATCTGGTCTATGACTGTATAAGCCTTCAAGTATGGTGTGTTATCAGTTTTTCTGCTGCTAACAATCCCCATTATTGCTGTAGCACATTTTACATTTGTCTTTGAGGTTGTGGGCATCTACAATAAGGATCAGTCTTTCCTCCACCCTATCCATTATAACTACTACCGGTTTATTTGCCGGTAATTCTGCCAGTGGTAACTGTAGAATAGCAAACAAATAGCCAAGAAAAGCCCAAGTGAGCATAATATAGGAGATCCAGGAACACTGAACTGCAAATACAGGGCAAATATATGCAGGCATGGCACAAGAAAAGAGCAATCTATGAGCACAGTCATTTAACAACTTCTTGTCCCATGATGTACTATTATGTCAGAGGTGGGTAGCGGTTAAAGTGAACTGCCATAATAGTATGGCGTTAACAGTATGGCAGGTCCATCAGCAGAGGGCATCAGCTGTAACATACAGCCGGCATTCTCCTGATAACACTGATCACAGCACAGACTGCAGAATCTAAGGGGTTTGTTATTGTCTGGCCCTCCATATTGGCACTCCCGCAAAGTGGTTGTGGGGTGACACTGTATTGTTACGGTGATGGGTCAGTGTTAGTGTCAATAATAAAATGCAATCACAGTCCCTCAAATCCCATAGTGGTACTAAATACAAAGGTTTTTAAAAAATGTAAATATGTAAAAGCATTTATAATAAATAAATAACTAAAATCAGGCATACTTGATATTGGTGCATCTATAACAGCCCATAATATGAAAGTAACACATTGTGGGAAATTTATCATGTCTTTAGCATGCCATGCACAAGCCATGAAAACATCATAAATTTGTAATTTTTTTTCACTTTTGTGGAACTTTTGACACTTTCCTGGAAGACTGGGTGGTGAGGGTGTGGTGTAGTCAAGATTTCTAAAAATTTATGCCAGTCTGATGGCGTACATGACCACTGAAATCTACGCCAGCTACAATGCGGCATAGATTTCAGTGAAGTGTATGGCCCAGTAGGGGGTGCACCTGATTTATGTGGAGACATGCAGTTTTCATATACCTGCCCATTTTTATTTTGTCAGCATAGTGAATGCTACATACATTTTTAAAAACTTTATTAAACATTTTTCTCTTTTTTTTTTTTTTAAATCGTACTAGAAAATTTGAATTTGCATTATTCACTGCAATATTTTTGTACCGCAGTGTATTGTGTCTGCAGCCTTTGACAATGTGTAATGGGAGTATAAAAAAGCCAGGCCTGATGCCTTCACTAGTCCCCCAGCTGTCGTAATAAATCCTTGTAACCCCACAACTGTGTTGTAGAAGGTCCAACTGAGGACAGAGGTCCAATAGCTATACTAAGGAGTTAAAGTGAAAATCTAATTTGTTCAGACATTTAATTGAAGACTTTCCTTTATCATTCCTTCTGAAAGTTGGTCCTTTAATTAACCCTTTATACTGTACATTTACATCCTTAGATTGTCAGCATATGTCTTATGTCTGCATTTCTTATTTCATGTTATACTGTACATTGTTTCCTATGATTCAAAAGAGCACCTTTTGATGGTACATGTTTGCTGTGCACCTGCTTTGTGTAAAAAAAATATTTACCTGTCTTTCTGTAAATTGGATCTCGTACTAAGAAAAATTTACGATTTCCCATGGGCCTTAAATCCTCTAAGTTTGAATACAGTTTCATAATCAAAAATTACACTTAATTTAAACCAAGTTTTTAGATAGAACATAGTTTGTTTTGATTTTTTTTTTTTTTTTTTTTAAATGTTGCTGTTTCCTGTTTAAGACTAAGGCCCCACGTGGCATCCCGCAGCGCGTCAACACATCGCGGCTTTTCCTGCATCACTTTTGACAGAAAGTTCGCAGAGTTTTCCTCTGTAGTTATAACTGACATGCTGCGATAATCGCCGCGTATCCGCAGCGCGTATTTTAACGCAAAGTGGGGATGGGATTCTCTAGAATCCCATCCAATTTGATGTGACTGTAAACAGGTGTGTTTTTTTTTCTGTGGCGTTTACGCCACATGGAGCCCTGGCCTTATGCAGTTCGGAAAGCTCAGAATTCACCGGCACTGTGCACTTCTTGGTCAGTGGAGTGGGGGAAACAATGACCGATTATAACTTTATTGTAACAAGGAGGCCTATAATACTGGGGTAGACATTGTTTAAAATATACACAGTAAAAAGAGATATATTTTTATGCACTTATTATCTGGTTAATACTCCCTCAACTTTTTTTTTATTTTAAAGGACAGGACGTTTTTTTTTAGACGTGTTCAAAATACATTCTTTTTTGCAGGGGTTTAGTCCCCTCATAATAGCAAACAATATCTCCACACATATTAGCTTGGCTCAGCCTCTAATATTTGCTACATATAGTCTTTCTCATAATAGTTAGACACAGCCCCCTTTAACAGCAATGCACAATCCCCCTATAATCGCTACACACAGACATTGAAAGTTAGGGGTCCAACCACTGGGAAGGTCAGCAATCATGAGAATAGGACTCCCACATAATCTGTAGCACTGTTGCAGATAGCTGAGTGCCACAGTTGGTTACTTTTGGCAGCCCTAAAAATATTACAATGAGGGTAACTGTTCATGCTTGACTGACACTCTATTCAAAAAGGGAACATTATTTAATAATAAAACAATATTCTGCAAGCACCTAAGTTTCCGCAAGTGCCATTTTCCTTTTTGGTGGAAAACCTGTTTAACTCTATGGCTTTATAAAGGGAAGTATGTGGTTCAGAGCTCTGGATCAGAAAAATAAATTGAGTCCCCATGAAAATACAGTATATAAATGAAATAACTTAGAAATTTGGACCAAAGGTCTCTTAAAGTTAAAACAATAATATTAAAGTACTACAAATATTAATCTTTTATAATATTAATCTAATATTAATATTTTCTGCTTTTAAGCATGTGTTTGTGAACACGAAGGCAAGCAATATGAATATAATGCAATAATTCCAAATGGCAATGCACCTTGCACAGAAATAAAATGTGGAGAAAATGGACAAATTGTTACGATTAAAAACATCTGTACAACAATATCCCCTACAGCTGCAGAATTAAATAATGATACAGCTGCAACCACTAAGGTCACAGAATCATCCACTACAAACCTATCTGTTTCCTATAGTTCAAAGACTCCTCTTTCAACATCAACTACTGGAATAACTACAAACACAGCTACAAGTAAACTCCCAACTAAGATACCTCCATTTGTTGTTGAAGAAACATCTATACATACATCTAAAACTCCCATCAGCAAGCATTCAACTTCATTCCTTACATCTTCCATTACTAGAGAACCTTCCTGCCTTAAATGCCATTGGTCAGACTGGATTGATATAAATCATCCAACATCTGCTGTGGATGGAGGAGATCAAGAGAACTTTGAGACAGCAGAAGCTAAAGGCGGAAATGTGTGCAGTCATAAGAAATACATCAGAGACATACAGTGTAGACCTACTTCATACCGTGAAATTCCAATTGAAGAGCTCCCTGTAAAATTCACATGCAATATAGAAACAGGTTTACTCTGTAGAAGCAGTGATAATCCAGGACAATTTACAATGTGTCCTAATTTTGAAGTACGCTATCTCTGTTGTGAAAAATATAATTGTTCAACAACTACATCAACATCTTCACATGCAGGGCCTAGTACAACATCTACATCTGCAGGAACAACTGAAGTCTCTTCTGGGAATCCAAGCACCGAAACGTTTTCAAGCACATCTACTCCGTTATCTCTTGTTTCCTTCTCAACAACAGTACAGTCTACTGGATCCCTTCCTACTACACAAACTGTAAAAACTGAGTCTAGTTCCCCAACAACAGTAATTCAAACCACGACAAGCACAACTACAAATAACCCTGGAACCACAAGTGGTAGACACTCAACATCATCTCTTACATCTTCTGTCACTACAGTAACATCACCAACTTCTACTTCTTGTTATGAATGTCATTGGTCACAATGGATTGATAGAAATCATCCAACATCTGCTGTGGATGGAGGAGATCATGAGAACTTTGAGACAGCAGAAGCTAAAGGCGGAAATGTGTGCAGTCATAAGAAATACATCAGAGACATACAGTGTAGACCTACTTCATACCGTGAAATTCCAATTGAAGAGCTCCCTGTAAAATTCACATGCAATATAGAAACAGGTTTACTCTGTAGAAGCAGTGATAATCCAGGACAATTTACAATGTGTCCTAATTTTGAAGTACGCTATCTCTGTTGTGAAAAATATAATTGTTCAACAACTACATCAACATCTTCACATGCAGGGCCTAGTACAACATCTACATCTGCAGGAACAACTGAAGTCTCTTCTGGGAATCCAAGCACCAAAACGTTTTCAAGCACATCTACTCCTTTTTATCTTTCTTCCTTCTCAACAACAGTACAGTCTACTGGATCCCTTCCTACTACACAAACTGTAAAAACTGAGTCTAGTTCCCCAACAACAGTAATTCAAACCACGACAAGCACAACTACAAATAACCCTGGAACCACAAGTGGTAAACACTCAACATCATCTCTTACATCTTCTGTCACTACAGTAACATCACCAACTTCTACTTCTTGTTATGAATGTCATTGGTCACAATGGATTGATAGAAATCATCCAACATCTGCTGTGGATGGAGGAGATCATGAGAACTTTGAGACAGCAGAAGCTAAAGGCGGAAATGTGTGCAGTCATAAGAAATACATCAGAGACATACAGTGTAGACCTACTTCATACCGTGAAATTCCAATTGAAGAGCTCCCTGTAAAATTCACATGCAATATAGAAACAGGTTTACTCTGTAGAAGCAGTGATAATCCAGGACAATTTACAATGTGTCCTAATTTTGAAGTACGCTATCTCTGTTGTGAAAAATATAATTGTTCAACAACTACATCAACATCTTCACATGCAGGGCCTAGTACAACATCTACATCTGCAGGAACAACTGAAGTCTCTTCTGGGAATCCAAGCACCGAAACGTTTTCAAGCACATCTACTCCGTTATCTCTTGTTTCCTTCTCAACAACAGTACAGTCTACTGGATCCCTTCCTACTACACAAACTGTAAAAACTGAGTCTAGTTCTCCAACAAGAGTAATTCAAACCACGACAAGCACAACTACAAATAACCCTGGAACCACAAGTGGTAAACACTCAACATCATCTCTTACATCTTCTGTCACTACAGTAACATCACCAACTTCTACTTCTTGTTATGAATGTCATTGGTCACAATGGATTGATAGAAATCATTCAACATCTGCTGTGGATGGAGGAGATCATGAGAACTTTGAGACAGCAGAAGCTAAAGGCGGAAATGTGTGCAGTCATAAGAAATACATCAGAGACATACAGTGTAGACCTACTTCATACCGTGAAATTCCAATTGAAGAGCTCCCTGTAAAATTCACATGCAATATAGAAACAGGTTTACTCTGTAGAAGCAGTGATAATCCAGGACAATTTACAATGTGTCCTAATTTTGAAGTACGCTATCTCTGTTGTGAAAAATATAATTGTTCAACAACTACATCAACATCTTCACATGCAGGGCCTAGTACAACATCTACATCTGCAGGAACAACTGAAGTCTCTTCTGGGAATCCAAGCACCGAAACGTTTTCAAGCACATCTACTCCGTTATCTCTTGATTCCTTCTCAACAACAGTACAGTCTACTGGATCCCTTCCTACTACACAAACTGTAAAAACTGAGTCTAGTTCCCCAACAACAGTAATTCAAACCACGACAAGCACAACTACAAATAACCCTGGAACCACAAGTGGTAAACACTCAACATCATCTCTTACATCTTCTGTCACTACAGTAACATCACCAACTTCTACTTCTTGTTATGAATGTCATTGGTCACAATGGATTGATAGAAATCATCCAACATCTGCTGTGGATGGAGGAGATCATGAGAACTTTGAGACAGCAGAAGCTAAAGGCGGAAATGTGTGCAGTCATAAGAAATACATCAGAGACATACAGTGTAGACCTACTTCATACCGTGAAATTCCAATTGAAGAGCTCCCTGTAAAATTCACATGCAATATAGAAACAGGTTTACTCTGTAGAAGCAGTGATAATCCAGGACAATTTACAATGTGTCCTAATTTTGAAGTACGCTATCTCTGTTGTGAAAAATATAATTGTTCAACAACTACATCAACATCTTCACATGCAGGGCCTAGTACAACATCTACATCTGCAGGAACAACTGAAGTCTCTTCTGGGAATCCAAGCACCGAAACGTTTTCAAGCACATCTACTCCGTTATCTCTTGTTTCCTTCTCAACAACAGTACAGTCTACTGGATCCCTTCCTACTACACAAACTGTAAAAACTGAGTCTAGTTCCCCAACAACAGTAATTCAAACCACGACAAGCACAACTACAAATAACCCTGGAACCACAAGTGGTAAACACTCAACATCATCTCTTACATCTTCTGTCACTACAGTAACATCACCAACTTCTACTTCTTGTTATGAATGTCATTGGTCACAATGGATTGATAGAAATCATCCAACATCTGCTGTGGATGGAGGAGATCAAGAGAACTTTGAGACAGCAGAAGCTAAAGGCGGAAATGTGTGCAGTCATAAGAAATACATCAGAGACATACAGTGTAGACCTACTTCATACCGTGAAATTCCAATTGAAGAGCTCCCTGTAAAATTCACATGCAATATAGAAACAGGTTTACTCTGTAGAAGCAGTGATAATCCAGGACAATTTACAATGTGTCCTAATTTTGAAGTACGCTATCTCTGTTGTGAAAAATATAATTGTTCAACAACTACATCAACATCTTCACATGCAGGGCCTAGTACAACATCTACATCTGCAGGAACAACTGAAGTCTCTTCTGGGAATCCAAGCACCGAAACGTTTTCAAGCACATCTACTCCGTTATCTCTTGTTTCCTTCTCAACAACAGTACAGTCTACTGGATCCCTTCCTACTACACAAACTGTAAAAACTGAGTCTAGTTCCCCAACAACAGTAATTCAAACCACGACAAGCACAACTACAAATAACCCTGGAACCACAAGTGGTAAACACTCAACATCATCTCTTACATCTTCTGTCACTACAGTAACATCACCAACTTCTACTTCTTGTTATGAATGTCATTGGTCACAATGGATTGATAGAAATCATCCAACATCTGCTGTGGATGGAGGAGATCATGAGAACTTTGAGACAGCAGAAGCTAAAGGCGGAAATGTGTGCAGTCATAAGAAATACATCAGAGACATACAGTGTAGACCTACTTCATACCGTGAAATTCCAATTGAAGAGCTCCCTGTAAAATTCACATGCAATATAGAAACAGGTTTACTCTGTAGAAGCAGTGATAATCCAGGACAATTTACAATGTGTCCTAATTTTGAAGTACGCTATCTCTGTTGTGAAAAATATAATTGTTCAACAACTACATCAACATCTTCACATGCAGGGCCTAGTACAACATCTACATCTGCAGGAACAACTGAAGTCTCTTCTGGGAATCCAAGCACCGAAACGTTTTCAAGCACATCTACTCCGTTATCTCTTCCTTCCTTCTCAACAACAGTACAGTCTACTGGATCCCTTCCTACTACACAAACTGTAAAAACTGAGTCTAGTTCCCCAACAACAGTAATTCAAACCACGACAAGCACAACTACAAATAACCCTGGAACCACAAGTAGTAAACACTCAACATCATCTCTTACATCTTCTGTCACTACAGTAACATCACCAACTTCTACTTCTTGTTATGAATGTCATTGGTCACAATGGATTGATAGAAATCATCCAACATCTGCTGTGGATGGAGGAGATCATGAGAACTTTGAGACAGCAGAAGCTAAAGGCGGAAATGTGTGCAGTCATAAGAAATACATCAGAGACATACAGTGTAGACCTACTTCATACCGTGAAATTCCAATTGAAGAGCTCTCTCTAAAATTCACATGCAATATAGAAACAGGTTTACTCTGTAGAAACAGTGATAATCCAGGACAATTTACAATGTGTCCTAATTTTGAAGTACGCTATCTCTGTTGTGAAAAATATAATTGTTCAACAACTATATCAACATCATCACATGCAGGGCCTAGCACAGCATCTACATCTGTAACTAAAGTCAAACCAAGTACCTCAACATTCTCAAGTAGATCTCATTTTTCTCATCCTCCTCTCTCAACAATACAGTCTACTAGATCTCTTTCTACTACATCAATCCCATATGTTCACTCTTACTCTACAACAGTTGTATCATTTAGTAAATCTGAACCACACACTGTTTCTAAGTCGACTTCAACAACAGCAGTTGGTAGCAGTCCATCTTCACATGAACCTATAAGGACAACTACTAAGCATACAAGTACAAAGCACAGTTCTATGAAAACTTCCTCAAGTACCACAATAGGTAAGCTTTCTTAATTTAAACATGTTTCTGTTATGGCATACAGTTGTAGAAAACTTAACTTTACACTCTGATATTAACAGTTTCAACAGTCTTTAACTTTGCTATTTAATTTACCAAGTTATCATATGCAAGTTAAACTTTCCAACATTTGTAGTTGTATTTTAGTTTATGAGTGTTGCTAATGAGAAGGGTTGTCCATTTTCAGACAAATATTGAGAGATAAATGTTACTGTTTGTATAGTAATATGTTCTACAATTTTCCAACATACTTCTTTTTTAATCAATTCCTCACAGTTTTCTAGATCTCTGCTTGCTGTTATTCATTCTGCTTACTTCCTCTGGTTAAAAATCAGTCCATGGTCTTGTGATATGCTGTCCATGGTCATCTGATGGACACACAGGTGCACAGCTCTTTACCAGGCAGTTGTCTTATTACTGTGTTGTGACTGTAGCGAGCTGTGCACCCGCGTGTTCATCATATGACCTTGGACTGTATATCGAATCACTGTGGACTGATTTTTATCCACTAGAAGTAAGCAGAATGTATGACATCAAGCAGAAATCTAGAAAACTGTAAAGAATTGATACAGAAGGTATATTGAAGAAAACCTCTCAAGATTCGTTTAGTGTTCGGGTTCGGTGGTTAAGGTCCCTGATTCATTTTGGTGCAAACGAGTTCTGTACGAACCACACTTTAAATGGCTTTTAACATAGTACAGAATACTCTTAGAGCTACTAGAAAGCTATCTATCTTATTTCTAGCTTTCTAAGACACACAGCCAAAGTTATGTCAAAGTGAAAAGTGACGTTACTATACTCTAGGGTCTCTTAAGACCCCAGACTATAATAGAGGGAGGCCCAGGCTAGGTGTAAAATATAAAAAAAACATTCATACTCACCTTCCCCTACCTCTCTTCGGCCCTCTTCGTAGCATCTGGCACTTTCCTTGTGACATCATTGGTCTGGGGGTCATGGCTGAGACCTGTGATTGGGCCAACAGCGATCATATGGGCACGCCGAGTGTCATAACGTCATGGCGCTCGACATGCCCAGGTCACCAATGAGGCCCAATCACAGGCCTCAGCGCTGAGCCTCTGCCAATGACATCACAGAAGAGGGCCAGAAGCTGCAAGGAGGAACAAGAGAGGTAATGGAAAGTGAGTATGAGTGTTTTTTTTTTTTTTTTTTTTTTTTTCACCTCCCCTGGGTATCCCACCTATTATTTTCTGGTGTCTGAAGAGACCCCATAATATAATGCAGTGGCCATTTTAGTTTGCCCAAAATGAATCTCCATTTGTTTGGTTTCGGAAAAAAAATTAACAATTTGGAATATTCGGAACGAACCTGGCTCATTACAAGCCAATTCGCCCATCTCTAGTATATTGGAAATTTGTCTGAAACTGGACAACCCCTTTAACTTCTGCAAGGTAAGGCCCCACATAGCGAAACACAGCCAAAAAAATGACCTCGATGAATGGGGCTAATCAAGCTGAGTGTAAAAAGTACTTTGTACCCGTAAAGAACATTCTCCCACTAGTAAGTGGTGAATATGTGGCTCACCTCACTATATTGTTGCCATGTAAGGACATGTTATAAAATTATAATATTAATAGGAATTAATAGGAAATCTCAGAAGCAGTGTGAGAGTGCTGGAAGGTGACGGACACAGAAAAAAGTGAGAGTGTTCTCACCTGTATCCAGAGAGTAGATTTCTGTCAAGAAGGAAGATGCAAAAAAGTCAATTAAGATATTTCATTTTTTATTGATAGTGTATTAGAAAACTGTTTGTATTGCAAACATGTATTATTTGACCTTTTTGACTGCATAAATCCTTTAATAATTGAGCAGAATTCATACTGGACAGTTGTAGATTATCTATTACATATTCAGTGCATTTGTATAATATAAGTATATTCTAAGAGCTTCATTTGTCACAGTAAATCTGGCTTAACATATACAGTACAGACCAAAAGTTTGGACACACCTTCTCATTCCAAGAATTTTCTGTATTTTCATGACTATAAAAATTGTAGATTCACACTGAAGGCATCAAAACTATGAATTAACACATGTGGAATTAGATACTTAACAAAAAAGTGTGAAACAAGTGAAAATATGTCTTATATTCTAGGTTCTTCAAAGTAGCCACCTTTTGCTTTGATTACTGCTTTGCACACTCTTGGCATTCTCTTGATGAGCTTCAAGAGGTAGTCACCTGAAATGGTTTTCACTTCACAGGTGTGCCCTGTCAGGTTTAATAAGTGGGATTTCTTGCCTTATAAATGGGGTTGGAACCATCAGTTGTGTTGTTCAGAAGTCAGGTGGATACACAGCTGATAGTCCTACTGAATGGAGTGTTAGAATTTGTATTATGGCAAGAAAAAAGCAGCTAAGTAAAGAAAAACGAGTGGCCATCATTACTTTAAGAAATGAAGGTCAGTCAGTCCGAAAAATTGGGAAAACTTTGAAAGTGTCCCCAAGTGCAGTGGCCAAAACCATCAAGCGCTACAAAGAAACTTGCTCACATGAGGACCGCCCCAGGAAAGGAAGACCAAGAGTCACCAGCCTCAAAAATCGCAGGTTAACAGCAGCTCAGATTAGAGACCAGGTCAATGCCACACAGAGTTCTAGTAGCAGACACATCTCTACAACAACTGTTAAGAGGAGACTGTGTGCAGCAGGCCTTCATGGTAAAATAGCTGCTAGGAAACCACTGCTAAGGACAGGCAACAAGCAGAAGAGACTTCTTTGGGCTAAAGAACACAAGGAATGGACATTAGACCTGTGGAAATCTGTGCTTTGGTCTGATGAGTCCAAATTTGAGATCTTTGGTTCCAACCAGCGTGTCTTTGTGCGACACAGAAAAGGTGAACGAATGGACTCTACATGCCTGGTTCCCACCGTGAAGCATGGAGGAGGAGGTGTGATGGTGTGGGGGTGCTTTGCTGGTGACACTGTTGGGGATTTATTCAAAATTGAAGGAATTCTGAACCAGCATGGTTACCACAGCATCTTGCAGCGGCATGCTATTCCATCCAGTTTGCGTTTAGTTGGACCATCATTTATTTTTCAACAGGACAATGACCCCAAACACACCTCCAGACTGTGTAAGGGCTATTTGACCAAGAAGGAGAGTGATGGGGTGCTACGCCAGATGACCTGGCCTCCACAGTCACCAGACCTGAACCCAATCGAGATGGTTTGGGGTGAGCTGGACCCCAAAGTGAAGGCAAAAGGGCCAACAAGTGCTAAGCATCTCTGGGAACTCCTTCAAGACTGTTGGAAGACCATTTCAGGTGACTACCTCTTGAAGCTCATCAAGAGAATGCCAAGAGTGTGCAAAGCAGTAATCAAAGCAAAAGGTGGCTACTTTGAAGAACCTAGAATATAAGACATATTTTCAGTTGTTTCACACTTTTTTGCTAAGTATATAATTCCACATGTGTTAATTCATAGCTTTGATGCCTTCAGTGTGAATCTACAATTTTTATAGTCATGAAAATACAGAAAACTCTTGGAATGAGAAGGTGTGTCCAAACTTTTGGTCTGTACTGTACTTAAGATGATGATCTTGGTCATGTGTTCAACAGCCATCTGAATTACACATGAACAATAACATAATCCAGTTTGGTTACAGCAGTAAATCCAACAAGTTCATGTATGAAAAGTTATATACCCTGAAAATGTCCATAGGGCATAGAGGGCATTGAAACATTTTGCCGCCTTGCATTCAGCATTATACATCAACCAGCACTAAATTTCGCCCTGGACTTAACCAAGGGGGGTGCGTTATTGCCACGTTAATGGCGCGCTCGCATTCGCAAAGGCGAAGGGGTCACTGGGCACTAAATGTCGCCCTGGACTTAACCAAGGGGGGTGCGTTATTGCCACGTTAATGGCGCGCTCGCCTTCGCAAAGGCGAGGGGGTCACTGGGCACTAAATGTCGCCCTGGACTTAACCAAGGGGGGGTGCGTTATTGCCACGTTAATGGCGCGCTCGCCTTCGCAAAGGCGAGGGGGTCACTGGGCACTAAATGTAGCCCTGGACCTAACCAAGGGGGGTGCGTTATTGCCACGTTAATGGCGCGCTCGCCTTCACAAAGGCGAGGGGGTCACTGGGCACTAAATGTAGCCCTGGACTTAACCAAGGGGGGTGCGTTATTGCCACGTTAATGGCGCGCTCGCCTTCGCAAAGGTGAGGGGGTCACTGGGCACTAAATGTCGCCCTGGACTTAACCAAGGGGGGTGCGTTATTGCCACGTTAATGGCGCGCTCGCCTTCGCAAAGGCGAGGGGGTCACTGGGCACTAAATGTCGCCCTGGACTTAACCAAGGGGGGTGCGTTATTGCCACGTTAATGGCGCGCTCGCCTTCGCAAAGGCGAGGGGGTCACTGGGCACTAAATGTCGCCCTGGACTTAACCAAGGGGGGGTGCGTTATTGCCACGTTAATGGCGCGCTCGCCTTCGCAAAGGCGAGGGGGTCACTGGGCACTAAATGTCGCCCTGGACTTAACCAAGGGGGGTGCGTTATTGCCACGTTAATGGCGCGCTCGCCTTCGCAAAGGCGAGGGGGTCACTGGGCACTAAATGTCGCCCTGGACTTAACCAAGGGGGGTGCGTTATTGCCACGTTAATGGCGCGCTCGCCTTCGCAAAGGCGAGGGGGTCACTGGGCACTAAATGTCGCCCTGGACTTAACCAAGGGGGGTGCGTTATTGCCACGTTAATGGCGCGCTCGCCTTCGCAAAGGCGAGGGGGTCACTGGGCACTAAATGTCGCCCTGGACTTAACCAAGGGGGGGTGCGTTATTGCCACGTTAATGGCGCGCTCGCCTTCGCAAAGGCGAGGGGGTCACTGGGCACTAAATGTCGCCCTGGACTTAACCAAGGGGGGTGCGTTATTGCCACGTTAATGGCGCGCTCGCCTTCGCAAAGGCGAGGGGGTCACTGGGCACTAAATGTCGCCCTGGACTTAACCAAGGGGGGTGCGTGCGTTATTGCCACGTTAATGGCGCGCTCGCCTTCGCAAAGGCGAGGGGGTCACTGGGCACTAAATGTCGCCCTGGACTTAACCAAGGGGGGTGCGTTATTGCCACGTTAATGGCGCGCTCGCCTTCGCAAAGGCGAGGGGGTCACTGGGCACTAAATGTCGCCCTGGACTTAACCAAGGGGGGTGCGTTATTGCCACGTTAATGGCGCGCTCGCCTTCGCAAAGGCGAGGGGGTCACTGGGCACTAAATGTCGCCCTGGACTTAACCAAGGGGGGTGCGTTATTGCCACGTTAATGGCGCGCTCGCCTTCGCAAAGGCGAGGGGGGTCACTGGGCACTAAATGTCGCCCTGGACTTAACCAAGGGGGGTGCGTTATTGCCACGTTAATGGCGCGCTCGCCTTCGCAAAGGCGAGGGGGTCACTGGGCACTAAATGTCGCCCTGGACTTAACCAAGGGGGGTGCGTTATTGCCACGTTAATGGCGCGCTCGCCTTCGCAAAGGCGAGGGGGTCACTGGGCACTAAATGTCGCCCTGGACTTAACCAAGGGGGGTGCGTTATTGCCACGTTAATGGCGCGCTCGCCTTCGCAAAGGCGAGGGGGTCACTGGGCACTAAATGTCGCCCTGGACTTAACCAAGGGGGGTGCGTTATTGCCACGTTAATGGCGCGCTCGCCTTCGCAAAGGCGAGGGGGTCACTGGGCACTAAATGTCGCCCTGGACTTAACCAAGGGGGGTGCGTTATTGCCACGTTAATGGCGCGCTCGCCTTCGCAAAGGCGAGGGGGTCACTGGGCACTAAATGTCGCCCTGGACTTAACCAAGGGGGGTGCGTTATTGCCACGTTAATGGCGCGCTCGCCTTCGCAAAGGCGAGGGGGTCACTGGGCACTAAATGTCGCCCTGGACTTAACCAAGGGGGGTGCGTTATTGCCACGTTAATGGCGCGCTCGCCTTCGCAAAGGCGAGGGGGTCACTGGGCACTAAATGTCGCCCTGGACTTAACCAAGGGGGGTGCGTTATTGCCACGTTAATGGCGCGCTCGCCTTCGCAAAGGCGAGGGGGTCACTGGGCACTAAATGTCGCCCTGGACTTAACCAAGGGGGGGTGCGTTATTGCCACGTTAATGGCGCGCTCGCCTTCGCAAAGGCGAGGGGGTCACTGGGCACTAAATGTCGCCCTGGACTTAACCAAGAGGGGTGCGTTATTGCCACGTTAATGGCGCGCTCGCCTTCGCAAAGGCGAGGGGGTCACTGGGCACTAAATGTCGCCCTGGACTTAACCAAGGGGGGTGCGTTATTGCCACGTTAATGGCGCGCTCGCCTTCGCAAAGGCGAGGGGGTCACTGGGCACTAAATGTCGCCCTGGACTTAACCAAGGGGGGTGCGTTATTGCCACGTTAATGGCGCGCTCGCCTTCGCAAAGGCGAGGGGGTCACTGGGCACTAAATGTCGCCCTGGACTTAACCAAGGGGGGGGGGGCGCCCCCGGGGGGGGGGGCACAAATGCCGCCGCTTAACCGGGGGTCGTTTTGCCACGTTAATGGCGCGCTCGCCTTCGCAAAGGCGAGGGGGTCACTGGGCACTAAATGTCGCCCTGGACTTAACCAAGGGGGGTGCGTTATTGCCACGTTAATGGCGCGCTCGCCTTCGCAAAGGCGAGGGGGTCACTGGGCACTAAATGTCGCCCTGGACTTAACCAAGGGGGGTGCGTTATTGCCACGTTAATGGCGCGCTCGCCTTCGCAAAGGCGAGGGGGTCACTGGGCACTAAATGTCGCCCTGGACTTAACCAAGGGGGGTGCGTTATTGCCACGTTAATGGCGCGCTCGCCTTCGCAAAGGCGAGGGGGTCACTGGGCACTAAATGTCGCCCTGGACTTAACCAAGGGGGGTGCGTTATTGCCACGTTAATGGCGCGCTCGCCTTCGCAAAGGCGAGGGGGTCACTGGGCACTAAATGTCGCCCTGGACTTAACCAAGGGGGGTGCGTTATTGCCACGTTAATGGCGCGCTCGCCTTCGCAAAGGCGAGGGGGTCACTGGGCACTAAATGTCGCCCTGGACTTAACCAAGGGGGGTGCGTTATTGCCACGTTAATGGCGCGCTCGCCTTCGCAAAGGCGAGGGGGTCACTGGGCACTAAATGTCGCCCTGGACTTAACCAAGGGGGGTGCGTTATTGCCACGTTAATGGCGCGCTCGCCTTCGCAAAGGCGAGGGGGTCACTGGGCACTAAATGTCGCCCTGGACTTAACCAAGGGGGGTGCGTTATTGCCACGTTAATGGCGCGCTCGCCTTCGCAAAGGCGAGGGGGTCACTGGGCACTAAATGTCGCCCTGGACTTAACCAAGGGGGGTGCGTTATTGCCACGTTAATGGCGCGCTCGCCTTCGCAAAGGCGAGGGGGTCACTGGGCACTAAATGTCGCCCTGGACTTAACCAAGGGGGGTGCGTTATTGCCACGTTAATGGCGCGCTCGCCTTCGCAAAGGCGAGAGGGTCACTGGGCACTAAATGTCGCCCTGGACTTAACCAAGGGGGGTGCGTTATTGCCACGTTAATGGCGCGCTCGCCTTCGCAAAGGCGAGGGGGTCACTGGGCACTAAATGTCGCCCTGGACTTAACCAAGGGGGGTGCGTTATTGCCACGTTAATGTCGCGCTCGCCTTCGCAAAGGCGAGGGGGTCACTGGGCACTAAATGTCGCCCTGGACTTAACCAAGGGGGGTGCGTTATTGCCACGTTAATGGCGCGCTCGCCTTCGCAAAGGCGAGGGGGTCACTGGGCACTAAATGTCGCCCTGGACTTAACCAAGGGGGGGTGCGTTATTGCCACGTTAATGGCGCGCTCGCCTTCGCAAAGGCGAGGGGGTCACTGGGCACTAAATGTCGCCCTGGACTTAACCAAGGGGGGGTGCGTTATTGCCACGTTAATGGCGCGCTCGCCTTCGCAAAGGCGAGGGGGTCACTGGGCACTAAATGTCGCCCTGGACTTAACCAAGGGGGGTGCGTTATTGCCACGTTAATGGCGCGCTCGCCTTCGCAAAGGCGAGGGGGTCACTGGGCACTAAATGTCGCCCTGGACTTAACCAAGGGGGGTGCGTTATTGCCACGTTAATGGCGCGCTCGCCTTCGCAAAGGCGAGGGGGTCACTGGGCACTAAATGTCGCCCTGGACTTAACCAAGGGGGGTGCGTTATTGCCACGTTAATGGCGCGCTCGCCTTCGCAAAGGCGAGGGGGTCACTGGGCACTAAATGTCGCCCTGGACTTAACCAAGGGGGGTGCGTTATTGCCACGTTAATGGCGCGCTCGCCTTCGCAAAGGCGAGGGGGTCACTGGGCACTAAATGTCGCCCTGGACTTAACCAAGGGGGGTGCGTTATTGCCACGTTAATGGCGCGCTCGCCTTCGCAAAGGCGAGGGGGTCACTGGGCACTAAATGTCGCCCTGGACTTAACCAAGGGGGGTGCGTTATTGCCACGTTAATGGCGCGCTCGCCTTCGCAAAGGCGAGGGGGTCACTGGGCACTAAATGTCGCCCTGGACTTAACCAAGGGGGGTGCGTTATTGCCACGTTAATGGCGCGCTCGCCTCCGCATAGGCGAGGGGGTCACTGGGCACTAAATGTCGCCCTGGACTTAACCAAGGGGGGTGCGTTATTGCCACGTTAATGGCGCGCTCGCCCCCCCCCACCCCCGGGGGTCCCTGGGCCCTAAATGTCCCCCTGGACCTACCCAAGGGGGGTGCGTTATTGCCACGTTAATGGCGCGCTCCGCCCCGCAAGGCTTTTTACCACTGCATTAAAAAGTAAATTTCATCCAATGCAAATCAGTGGGTAACACAAATCTGTAAAAATTCCCAAAATACATAAACAAACATAGACAAAAAAGGAGATGTGAACAGAGCCTTAGATTATTGTCAGGATCCACCAATATCTGATTTTCAAGGTCCCTAGAAATGATTAAAAAAAAAAGAGATTTAAAATCTTATTTTTAATTTTGTTATTCTTGTTAATATCTGAATTAGATTTACATAGAATAACATAATGATTCATGATTATATTGCTTGGTGATTTTCCTGAAAGCGTGTGAAATCATTCTAAGCATTAAAACTTTTTACCTGTTGGAATACATGTACAAAAATATTCATTAGCATACTTTTGATAGCTTTTTTGATAGCCTAATATATTATAGTAGTATGCTATTGTGCCTAATTCTACTGACTCATGCATTAATTAGATTTAAATTCTACTACCACCGCCAAAATCTCTTCTAAACCACTTATATGCTGATGTATGAATTGTTTAGCTGATGTTGCTTTAAGGTTTCCGTGCCAACCTGTGAAGCTTCTGCAATCTTCAGACCTCTCCTACGCTGATACAATTAGCAGCTGAGGAGGGATATTTAAACCCTGTTCCTCCTGATCCAGATGCCTGCTATTTGGTTGTACCTACAGTAGTTTGTCTTCCATATCCTAATAGTTTGGCCTGGATTGCTCTATATTGACCTTTGACTTGGTACTGGATATCTTCTTGTCTTCTGATTTTGGCTCTGACATTGCCTCTTGGACTAACCTTTGGCTTATTACCGGAAGCCTGCTTGTCTCCTGATTTTGGCTCTGACGTTACCTCTCGGATTGATTTTTGGCTTGGACATGTTCACTCTCCTGATTCATCCTCCTGGTTTGCCTGCCTTGTAAGTTTATGGGTTCTGGTTTGACTTCAGATTGCAGAGTGTTTATTTCTTATTATTTCTTATACCTGATTCTGTGGTGATAAGTTGGGCCCCAAATTCAGCATAAGTCCATCCGGCTTCATGAAGGTATTCGTGTGCCTGGGATCTATCTCTCAGCTCTGTGTAAGATTTAAACAGATAGTTCTACTACTCTCTGTTCTCAGCCAATTCCTGCAATTTCTGATATTTGCTCTAGAGACACTAACATAGCACTGAAAGTGGCATACTAAACATACTTTTTTATGTCAAAGTGCAATCTTGCTGCTGAGAGATATTGGGACCTTTCAATCTATGTTAGGAGGTAGAACTGGGTGGCAACCGCAGATGAAATTGAATGCTTTTGCAGAACTGGCCAATGTCTCTGGTGCATTGAATAGCTCATTTGCATTCAAACCAAAGTTTTGACACACAAAAAAAATATTTTCAATATGTCACTAGCTGCTCCTACAGCAGCATATAATCTGTTTACAAGAAATTTTGGAGGTGATAGACTCTCTTTAAAGAGAGCCTGCCAGGAGATTCATGCTGTCTCAACCTCTGTCCATCTTTAAATTTTGGAGTGCTGCCTCTTCTTTTTTTGTTATCTATCTATCTATCTATCTATCTATCTATCTATCTATCTCTCTATCTCTCTCTGCTCTCTCCCTTAAAATCCATATACAGTATATTTATTTCTATTTGTGTGTATTTTTACTATACACGTTTTTCCCCCCTATGCAGAAAGGCCTAATTTTTGTGTTCATGATGGTTCAACATATAAGGTGAGTTATATATTGGATGTTGTGGGTGGTTAAACTGCCAAACTTTTTCTATGCTTTTGTGCTAATTTTTGTGTGGCCTAACCCATATATAGAGGAGGGACATAACATATAATCATCCTCGTCTACAAGGAACATGTAATGGGGGTAAAAATGGGGGTAGCGAAAAACACTGGACAATATCAAAAGTAATAATGAGAATGCAAGTAATACCAGTTATAATATACTTACATCAAATAAAAGAATTATTGCAAAAGATATGGCACATAAACAAAAAAATACTGCCACGAAAAATAAACAAACAAAATAAGATATAAAGTACATAAATAATTGCATAAATATATAAATAACACATTCATAAATCATGAATAGTTAACATAGTTCATAAGGAGGAAAATAAATAGCCCCAAAATATATTAAAACATTAAATAAATAAATCACCAATTCCAAGATACCAAGTATTCACATACTTCATGTAATAGGGAAACAGTTCAATTAAAATTAATATTAAATAAAATAAATAAAATAAAATATTAAATAATTAGATGTATGGTGCGCTAGGCAGCCTGTAATAGAAGCTGAGGGATTTTCCAACACATTGCAATGCATTGGCATTGCAGTGTATTATATCAGCGATCAAACCCCCTAGGGGGTATAAAAATAAAATATAAAAAAGATTAAAAAAAAATAAAAGTTTAACTCACCCCTCCCATTCTCCAGATTAGATAAACATTAGGTATCCCTGTGTCTGAAAATGCCCAGTCAATAAACGTATAACAATATCATTCCCATATAATAAACACCTTAGCAAGAAAAAGTTCAAAAGAACCACCGTTTTTTATGCGGTTTCGTCTCAGATAAAAAATGTAAAGCGATGAGAAATTATCAAATATTTTCTAAAGTGGTATAAGTAAAAAGTACATCTGGCCTCACAAAGAAGATGCCTTATACAGACTTGTATACAGAAATATAAAAAAAATGATGGGTTTTAGATTATGGCGACTCCAAAGAACTTATTTTTTTTTCACAGTTTTGGATTTCTTTTAAGGTGTTTAGACATAATAAAAACTATATAAATTTGGTATTGTGCCGACCCATAGAATACAGGTAGCATATCATTTTGGCTTCAAAGTCAACACTGTAAAACGAAGCCTGTATGAAAGTTGCACACAGTTTTTCTCTAATTCCATCTCAATTTTTTCGAGCTTTCCAGTACATTCTACAGAATATTAAATATCACCATTCTGAAGTAAATTTTTTCCACAAAAACTAAGCCCTGTGAACAGAAAAATAAAATAATTATTAAAATAAAAAATTAAATTAATTAAAATTTAAATTCTTTTGATAGGGGAAAATTGAAAATCGAAAAACTGCTGCAACAGAAGGGGTTAATGTTTCAAAATACTATAATACATGAAGTTTTTATCAGTGATAGTTTTTTGTATTTTCCTACTTTTTAATAACAATTCCACTTTTCCTTGGCTGTTTGCCTTGCCTGTATGATATTTAGTTAATAGATTTCCAAATTTCATGCAAGCTGGATGTACACACGTGGACAAAAATTGTTGGTACCCTTCGTTTAATGAAAGAAAATCCCACAATGGTCACAGAAATAACTTGAATCTGACAAAAGTAATAATATATAAAAATTATATGAAAATGAACAAATGAAAGTCAGACATTGCTTTTCAACCATGCTTCAACAGAATTTTAAAAAAAAAGAAAACTCATGAAACAGGCCTGGACAGAAATGATGGTTCCCTTAACTTAATATTTTGTTGCACAACCTTTTGAGGCAATCACTGCAATCAAACGATTCCTGTAACTGTCAATGAGACTTCTGCACCTCTCAACAGGTATTTTGGCCACTCCTCATGAGCAAACTGCTCCAGTTGTCTCGGGTTTGAAGGGTGCCTTTTCCAGACGGCATGTTTCAGCTCCTTCCAAAGATGCTCAATAGGATTTAGGTCAGGGCTCATAGAAGGCCACTTCAGAATAGTCCAATGTTTTCCTCTTAGTCATTCTTGGGTGTTTTTAGCTGTGTGTTTTGTGTCATTATCCTGTTGCAAGACCCATGACCTGCGACTGAGACCAAGGTTTATGACACTGGGCAGCAGATTTCTCTCTAGAATCCCTTGATAGTCTTGAGATTTCATTGTACCCTGCACAGATTCAAGACACCCTGTGCCAGATGCAGCAAAGCAGCCCCAGAACATAACAGAGCCTCCTCCATGTTTCACAGTAGGGACAGTGTTCTTTTTAAGATATGCTCCATATTTCCATCTGTGAACATAGAGCTGATGTGCCTTGCCAAAAATTTTGATTTTTGTCTCATCTGTCCATAGGACATTCTCCCAGAAGCTTTGTGGCTTGTCAGCATGTAGTTTGGCAAATTCCAGTTTTGTCAAATTCAAGTTATTTCTGTGACCATTGTGGATTTTTCTTTCATTAAACGAGGGGTACCAACAATTTTGTCCACGTGTGTATTCCTTGCCAGTGCAGCTGTCATTCTATTATCCAGCCTATCGCAGCTTATAGACATTATTGACATTATCATGCATTAAAAATTATTATTTTTTATTGTTCCATATATTTGATCCTGTTCACAAAGCTAAGCTTTGGTGAGATACATCTATAGCATATTTCCCTCAATCCACTTTCTTCCATGTTCATGAGACTCAAAGCATGTGGATCCAGCAGCTGGTACCACCACCATCTTTTAAGCAAACAGTAATTCACCCTATTAGAGGTGAACAAGAACTGGCAGACAAATTTACTTCTACTTTAGTATATCTACTGTTTGTAAGACATATGTAACATGCAGGTGATGGACACAGCAATGACAACCAGGTTGTAAGTTCTAGGTAGTTTACTGATGATATTCAATGAAGAACACTTGGAAATGGTAAACAAACAAACAAACAAGGTAAGGTTATCATTTCTTACACATGACCTTCGGCCTGTGCAAGGAGAGTCGCCCTCTCCCTCACATGGTGATTGCCGTGCTGCTGTTGTGACTGTCTTCTTTTAACAGTACTTAGACCTCTCTTCTAGGGCTTTCCGAACACTGATTTTCGGGTACCACTAAGTCTGTCTTCCCAGCCTCCAGGTTGTGCCCTACTCTCAGACTATCTGCATACCAACTGACCACTTTGCGACAAAGTTTGGGCCAGATAAGTCCTCCTATATATCCACCCCCATTCTGGATTCACCACCTAGCGGGCTGGTTGGATCTGTAATAGCTCACTACACATACATTGTGAAATATGCATTCATATTTCAGCATTTCAGCCTCTGCCGTCTTTCAGGTCGAATACGGGAATGTGAAATTATTTCAGCTTATTCCCCATTGTCCGTGCAGTGGTAGATCTTATTAGGAGCCGTGTAGATTGTACTAATTTTAGTTTAAAGGTGATCATGTGGTCTAGTAAATATATTATCATGTTTTTACAGTACCTGCAAAATCATAATTGATATCTTAGAATATTTTACATATTTTCAGGTGGGATCCTTTGTTCCAAAAGATCCAGAAAGCTGTCTCACATGCAAGTGCTCAATAATAGACAATGCTGCAGTGGTGACATGTACAAAGATAACATGCAGCGCAGCTTGCCCGCTGGTAAGTACACTTAGAAAAATGCATATTATAAACATTTTTGCATGTTTAGAAGGAAGAGAATGCATTGTACACCAGGGCAGGGCAGGGGTAAGGGCAGTTGATTGACTTAGATATATATTGACAAGATATCTATGACTTTTTGTGATTGTTGTTGACATGTTTATGATTGTTATGTTGTTCTTAATACAGTAAGACCAATCCTCAGGTATGGGTTCAATGATGACACGAGTCCTACTGTAGTATTGAATTTCTCTCACTGCTTCCCTTTACTCATGTAACTCTACTACTACCTAAACAAGAAGAAGCTCTAACCTCTGTAAATATATACAGTGGCTTGCAAAAGTATTCATACCCCTTTTTCACATTTTCTCACCTTACAACCACAAACTTAAATGTATTTTATTGAGATTTTAAGTGATAGACCAACACAAAGTAGCATATAATTGTGAAGTGGAAGGAAAATTATACATGGTTTTCAACATTTTAATCAAATAAAAATCTAGAAAGTGTGAAATGCAAAAGTGTTCATCCCCCCTACATCAATACTTTGTAGAGCCACATTTCACTGCAATTACAGCTGCAAGTCTCTACCAACTTTGCGCATCTAGAGACTGAGATTTTAGCCTATTCTTCTCTGTAAAATAGCTCAAGCTCAGCCAGAATGGATGGAGCGTTTGTGAACAGCAATTTTCATGTCTTGCCACAGATGCACAATGGGATTTAGGTCTGGACTTTGACTGGGCCATTCTAACACATGAATATTCTTTGATCGAAACCATTCCATTGTAGCTCTTGCTGTATGTTTAGGATCATTGTCTTGCTGGAAGGTGAATCTCCTTCCCAGTCTCAAGTCTTTTGCAGCCTCCAACAGGTTTTCATCCAGAATTGCCCTGTATTTAGCTCCATCCATCTTCCCCTCAACTCTGACCAGCTTCCCTGTCCCTGCTGAAGAAAAGCCTCCCCACAGCATGATGCTTCCTCTGCCATGTTTCACAGTGGGGATGGTGTATTCAGGGTGATGAGCAGTGTTACTTTTCCACCACACATAGCGCTTTGCATTTAGGCCAAAAAGTTCGACTTTGGTCTCATCTGACCAGAGCACCTTCCTCTGATTGTGGCAAACTGCAAACGGCACTTTTTATGTCTTACATTCTTTCAACAATGATTTTCTTCTTGCCACTCTTCCATAAAGCCCATATTTGTGAAGTGCACGACTTATAGTTGTCCTGTGGACAGATTCTCCCACCTGAGCTGTGGATTTCTGCAGCTCCTCCAGAGTGACCATGGGCCTCTTGGCTGCTTCTATGACCAGTGCTCTCCTTGCTCGATCTGTCAGTTTAGGTGGACGGCCATGTTTTGGTAGGTTTGCAGTTGTAGAATACTTTTTCCATTTTTCCACAATTATCTGCTACTTTGTGTTGGTCTATCACTTAAAATCTCAATAAAATACATTTAAGTTTGTGGTTGTAAGGTGACAAAATGTAAAAAAGTTCAAGGGGTATGAATACTTTTGCAAGTACAGTATATTAATGGATAGCAAAACTATTTTTGTTTTTTGCATTAGGGACTCCTCTCTTTTATGAGTGTAAATCCATTTGTTTCAACTTGAGCTTAAAATGTAACAGTTTATTATTAGATTATTTTTATTGCTATTGTGCTCAGGGGTGTTTTGTATTATCAGTGTATACAGATGTAGTATTTTCCAAAGGTGGGGATGATCACATTAAATGGCTGTATCCCCAGTTTTATATCACCTATAATCTAAAAATGCTTTTGCTATTATATGAAAGCTGAGATTCTCAGCTTTCATATGCCACAAGAATGCAGTGCTAGATATAAAACAACCTAGATATCTCTAGTTAAAAACACAGTCAGAAAATTGAGCTTATATTCATTTTTACACACCTCTGGCTGCTACTCGACCTGTGTCATGTTCCATTTACTATACTGGTGATGATGCCTGCTATTCCTAAACAGCTGGACATCATCTCTTGCAGCAAGGTCCATCACATTATTCCATGCTTGTGGGCTATGAGGCTCTTCCATAGACTTGTACTATCAGAGGGGGCGTTCCTTACCACCCAGCAATTACGCTGAGCTGTGAGGAACACCCCCACCAGTACAAGTCTATGGAAGAGTACTGTCAGGAGGGGGTGTTTCTCACAGCCCAGCTATGATGCAGCACTGGGACACATACCGGGAATGCCGACCATGCGCTGAATTCACACTGCACTGTCGGCTTTCTAGCGGTATATAAAACCGCACATTGATGAGGACATGAAAAGTCCTCTTTAAAAAACTTCTGAAGCTCCATAATGCTTGCCGAGCTCTCAGATCAAGAGGCACAAATAAACTGCCCATCTCTAGGATTCATCTTAAACAATTTGGAACAATTTCTGCCTCCGATCAGAGAGATCTCATCCTTGAACAATTTTAAATCAAGACTGTTTGGGAAAGCCACTTCTTCTTCATCACTTTCCAAGTCTCTCAAATAACAATAAACCTGTAGCACATACAAATCATCAAAACAGGCACATTTTTCTACAAAGCCATTGCATTGTGCAATATAACCCCATGTGTGTCTAAAAAAACACGGTCAATCACTCTTATCCAATAAAATGGTAGTTTTGGTAGTTTTAAATGTTAAAATGCGTAAAAGCAAGTGTCAGTGCAGTGTATGGTTAAAGGGAATCTGTCAGGTCAATCTGGGACACTAAACCACCCACAGGTCCTTATAGACCTGGGGTTTAGTGTCACAGATCGCCCTGTTGTAATGCAAACCACTGGCGCATTAAAAATAAAAAACCTTTATACTTACCTAGCTAAGGGTCCGATCGACGCTGTTTGGTGAGATCGGTCCGGCTTATTCATGAGGCACGCCTCCCGGGCACCTGCGCTGTACTTCAGTGAAGCTATGTTCACATCTGCGTCGGAGTTTCCGTAAGAGACTCCGTCACAGATTCCGTCGGAAATCAGTAGAGAGAAAAGTCCTGGACAGAGGACTTTCCTCTTCGCCAGTTTCAGTATAAAATTATATTTTATATAACTTTACATTATAGTCTATGGGGTCCTTGGGTGTCTGGGGGTAACTGGTGTTTTAGCGGGCGTGCTCTCCGACGTTCGGATTCCACGGCGGATACGAATGACGGAGAGCATGGTGCAAGTATGAAACTAGGGTTTGGGGAGAATAGTTAGCCATGGAAATCTTTGCAATGGAGCATCTTTGGAGTTGATGACAATTATGGCTGTGGTATTTTTGGGAACTTTCCAGTGTCAGGAAAAAAGAATGGTGGTCTGCCGAGGATGTTGGGGAGTAGATTACAGCCAGACTTGTAGGTTACAAAGACCTCTCCCATTGATTGTTTTTATTCAGGAATAACTGCTATGTAATGTTGTGATGAGATTGTGATAAAGTTGCAATAACATTGTAAATATGTAAGTCCTCATTTTAGTCAATGTCTATTCGTTATTTTTCTATGTTGGCTCTGTGGTCAATTATAATAAATCAACTCAAGGTTGCTGTGTCTTGTGTTGTTCATCGTTAAGTGGTTGGAAATTAGCAAGGGCTAGTCGACAGACCCTGAAGGGGCCCCAAAGGTCACTCTGCCCTATAAAATAAACCACTATTGTAAATGGTAGGTAGGGGTCCCATTACAGATTTGTCATTGCTGGCCAGGAGCTTCAAGTTACTGAGGCGGTGCTAAAGATTGGACAGATTAGTTAATCAATGGTAAAAAATTCATGCATTAAGCATTTACTGTACATGTATTGGACTTTTTTATTTTTTATCTTGTAGGGGTATTCATACACCAAAGTACCTGGGCAATGCTGCGGGAAGTGCATAAAGAAAGTTTGCTTCTTCGACTATACTTCGGCCAAGGTATATCCAATTTGTTATGACCATATCACATATATTTAGCATTAGAAACTTGTGCACATATAGCTTTATAATTAGTATTTACCTTGTCAAGGACTAACACAAGATTTTTAAAAGGGGACATTTTAGTACATAAGTAGTGACCACAAAAAAAAACAAAATACCTTTGACTATTCAGACTTTGCCTTTGTTTTTAACACTTTTGCATGGGGTAGTTTTGGGCGCTGTAATAACATATCTGTCATTCTTCAGTACAGGATTTTCCAGATCCAAAAGATTTTTTATCCTGATGACCTATTGTCAGTGCTTAAGGGGAGTTTGTCACCAGCACTCAGCATATCAACTTAGCCCCATGGATAGATAGGTTAGCATCAACTGAAAAACAGTATTCCCCTTGTGAATCTCCATTGCTGAGATATCGCTGTTTTGGTCAAAATGCAAATGGACTCTTTGGAGCAACGAGAGTGTTGATGCTTACCTTTTGGGCGCAATGACAATCCCTTTGTTGCTTCAAAGAGCTCATTTGCATATCGACAAAATGGTGATATGTCAGCAACAGAGTCACCAATTCACAAAGGGAAAGCACTGTTTGATTTAGGTGACCCTATCCCTGGGTTGATATGCTCGGTTCTGGTGATAGACTCCTTTTAACCATATAATGTGATCGTAATTTTAGTATTTTGTATAGGATGCTGCAAGGCTGCAAATGCCGATAGATAGATAGATAGATAGATAGGGAGAATAGGAGATGGATAGATAGATAGATAGATAGATAGATAGATAGATAGATAGGAGAAATATAAATATCCAAATTTACTTTTCAGAATAATTCAAACACATTACCTGAAAAATGCTGTGAGAATTGTGACCAGGACGTTTGTTCCCTAAATAACACTTTGCTTATTAAGGTAAGTGGGCACTTCTATTACCAAGTATTCACAGCAGGATGTGCTGCAGTTCTTATGATCTATGCTGACGCGTGAAGTATGAACATACTTTATGTATATTAAGCACAAATGAGTCACATAGACTGTTTTTGCTTAAATACATCTTATATACATTTCGAATAAAAAGTTCACGTTAAAAGTATCTTGTCGAGAGATTTCTGGTCGCATTTTTTAGAACAACTTTTTATTTGAAATGTATGTGGACAGATGCATTCAGTAAAAAAAGGATACTGTACCTTATGTTTGCTAGCATTATCACGATTGATAACCAATGTCACTGTACGGCATCTGTCACGATCATTCATTAAGGAAAAAGCCACCATATTTGGCTCATATGAAAAGATCCTGAGAAGACCCCTCCCTTGAGTGGTATTTTAGATGGCCATACACATAAGATTAAAGTATTACAAAAATACTATTTACAAAGGTGGACTTTTTGTCTGCCAAAAAAAAATAAAAAATCAGTCGTAATTGAAATTTTCAGCAATTTGTCAGCCGAAAATAAAATTGTTTAGCATGATATTCACTACAAGTTTGTGCAAATTTATTTTTGTATTTTTCTAAACCGGCCTTCGATTGGGAAATGTAGTTGTTTATGCTGATGTTGGAATTGTTGATATGAACAATCCAACCACTGATCGATCAGTTGCGTAGTGAACTGTTTATATCTTATGTGTATGGCCAGAATTTGCATTGGCTGATATTTATTCACCCAGCATATATACTGAATCAACCCCAAATAATTATCTGAAACTAAAATCAAAGTATAAAAGATATGGCTGTCATGTCAGGTATGTAAATTTGTCTTAGCTATTATACACTGATCAGTCTTAAAAGGATACTTTAGGGGACAACTACACTTCCCCTGAATTCATGTGGAGGTCTTGGCCCAAAGAGATGTAAATCTTTGTAGTGTATGGTCCCACCTAAAGAAGTTGTCTGGGTGATGGCAGATGACCTCTCCCAATTTGATCAAAATGTGTTCTAAGAACACCATTGGCATAGCATTAATTCCCTTAGTGTAGTCAGAGTGCTGCTGCAGTGTTTTGCATTTGTAAGGCAGCCATGGCAGTGAGGACCTTCCCATTTAATTTATATTGTTTTTCAGGACTGACTCTTTTTTTTTTTTTTTTTACTGAGCTTGGATATTTTAGGCAGTAGCTTACTGATTGGTGGAGGTCTGACTGCTAGGACATCAGAACAGAGGTCCCTTATACCCCAAATGAAGGGAGAGGCTGGTAGTACAAGCGTAGTCCTTCCATTTACTTCTATGGGACTGCTACAGCTAGCTGAGCTCTGTGTTCGGCCATCTCCAGCAGTCCCATGGAGATAGAAAGGAGGGGCAGCACATATGCTTGACCTGCTGCTCCTCTCAGAGCAGGACTCTTTTTCTCGTGATTGGTGGTCAAATGATGACGTCAAATAATGGTAATATCCCTTACATTAAACTATTGACAGGTGAAATGAACATCATTAACTTGTTTCAATGGTACCTGTTAGGGGTTGGGATATTAGTGCCAAACTGTGATAGCTAGACAACTGGGTCAGAGCTTTACCAAAATGACATGTCTTGTAGCAGAAGAACCAGGGACATATATATATATATATATATATATATATATATATATATAACGCTGTGAATGTAGAAGAGGAAGAGGTTTGCAGATGAGCTATCAGCTCTTATCTTATGAAGTTTGACATTAATTATTGAGGCTGGGATAACATGTGGACCTGACCACGAGACTGATCCTTGGTAGTGAACTGGTTTGTAACAAGTAAAACGTGTTACAAATTTTTTGGGTTCACCACCCACGAATCATTATTATAGTCTGGGGTCTCTTCAGAACCTAGAGTATAATAAGTGGAGGCCATGGGGAAGTGCGGGAATATAATAAACAGTCATACCTTTCCTAGGCTTCTTCATGGCGTCCAATGTTTGTTCTACTTGGATCAAAGCACCATGATGTCATGTGCCTCACTTGACCACTGAGGTTCAATCACAGACCTCAGTGGTCCTCTGGGGACGGTGACATCACCTAGGAGGCTGGAGGAGGCCAGAAGATGCCCAGGCATGAACACTAGATCCTGCGAGGGAGCCCAGGAGAGGCAAGGGAAGGAGAGTATGACTGTTTATTATACTACCACATCTCCCCTGGGCCTCTGCTTATTATACTCTGGAATCTGAAGACATCCCAGAATATAATAATAAAACTTCTGGTTCGGACACAAAATGAAAATGGCGACCAAACCTCAAAAATGTTAGTGATATGAGTCTCAGGAGGTTCGCCACCTCTATTCCTACAGAATTGTGGCTTGGGGGACAAAGTTAGGTGACTCTAGAGTGTGAGAGATCATCATAGCAGTTAGTGCACACGCCTTCTGTAGCTGAATTCATTAAAACTTTACTAAAACTAGAGACGACGCTTGCAGAAAGAACTGTTAAATTGATGTTGCATAAATCAGTCTCAAACTATAGAAACATTTGTTATAAATTTGATTATTTTATCTTACAGCCTGGAAAACTATGGCGCCCTCCCAGTGACAACTGCACATGTTATGAGTGTGATCCTCAAACATTAAAAATTGTCAAAAAGGTCATGTCATGCCCAGTGCCAAGACCTTTGAATTGTGAACAGGTACAATATAACAAATTCTATATGGTGATGTTTTAACTGTTATCAACATACATACATACCATTGGAGAAAAGGGGGCACATAAACTAAAACTACCTAACCTTTAGACAGTGCAAAGTTAGACTAGACAGTCTTAGGCTAAGGCCTCATGTTGCGGAAAAGCAGCTTTTTTTTTGTTGAAGTTGGCATCTCAGCTGGTCACATAAATGCTTGATTGGTCATAAATTGGGCAACCGGGCAGGCCAGTTGGAAATTCTACCACGAGTGGCACATGTTGCCGCAGTACGTCCTACACATATTACAGTTAGTGTTCCTTGAATCATTACTAGGGGTGACCAATAGTCGTATGTCCAAGATCTTCACACTATATATCGCTGATGCCGCACACTCAACAATGGTGGTGGTGCTTGTGGAAGAGTTCTCCAACCCGTTTCACAGTATGTAAAGACAACACCACACACTCTTAGTCTTTTCAGCCAGCAGTGAAATGTGCTCTTTATTTTTCATTTCACAAAATTGTTTTACATCACAAAGCCATATTTCATGGTAAGGAACAATATACAGTAGTTATGGAATGTAGATCAATATGCATGCAATGTTTCAGTCTATCGGCTTGATCTTAAGTTAGGAGATGTTGTTTGTAGTAGGCGTTGGTGGTATCATCACACTAGTAGAGGGGCAGCGTGTTGTTCCATAGCAAAGGCAGAGGTGACGCGCTCCCCATGAGACCCTCCATACTCAAACTTGACCATCATCAGAGCCCAAACAGAATCTGGTTTATTTGCTAAAAACAGTAGAGTTCCAGTCTGTAGCAATCTAGCTTTCTCACACACAAAACAACTGCAAACAAATGCAAAAGTGACTTGCTGTCAATGGAAGGTAATGTATTGGGCGCCGCGACACCAAATTTCCTACTGCTAAGCACCTGGCAATGGTCTGGGCAGAGACAGGGATGTGTAGTGAAAGTGCTACCTGTGCCTGGGTGGTGAACAAGGAAACTGTGGGAGCTGCATCTATTTGTTGGTGGGTCAAACAATCTTCTCTACTGTTAGTTTGTCTGGGCCTTCCAAAGCCTTTTTGCTTTGTGTGTGTGTGTTCACGTAACCACTACCCCCAACACCTCCTAACAACTAGAACAGAATGTCACCTGCTGAGACATAACTGCTTTGTTTCCTACACTGCATGGTGTGTTTTGCAGCAATCTGACATTTCTATCTGGGTGCATTTTTTGTCAATGTTTGTATATACTGGGACATATTTATCAATAGAAGTGCAACACTTTTCTGTCTCCATTCGTGGCAAACTTTATGGCATTTACGACATATCTATGAACAGTCTACACCAGAAAGAACGAATGAATATGGCGCAGATTTAATTGTCCAAAGTAGACAAGTTTAAAATGATTAAAACCTTCCTCTAGTGTTAGGGTCGTGACCGACCCGTTTTAGGTTTTAAATGCATACAAATTCTACATACATTTGTTTATTGCATCAAGACTTTTTGACTTTTTCAGGAACTTATTTTTAAACAAAATACAATAAAATAAAACTATTTTACTAAATTGTAAAATGCTCTTATTAAAATTATAACATTTGTGTTGTTGGGGTCAATTTCGACCCAAGTCTAATATAAGAGTAAAAAAACAATAATAAGTCCCAAAACTGAACTCATAAACACAATATAAACCAACAGCCCACAGCCAGCTCTACCTCCAACAACTTGAGTTAGGGACATGTCCAGGCATGTATGGCCAAATCAGCTTACAGTTGGTACTTTGCAGAGTATACATCTTCAGTTTATACCATGCAACAATGAGGAGAAGATTAGATGCAAGCCAAATTCTGGATTATATCTTGGATGATAATGAATCAGAGGACACACAGCAGCAAACTGATACAGATGAACAGGTTTCTGAGGAGGAAGATGATGTGGAGTATCAACCGGAAGACACAGACAGTTCTGATCAGTCTGATGAGGAGGTCACCGGTGCTGAAGCTGCTCCCGCTGAAAGATTCAAATCCAAAAGTGGCAAGATCATTTGGAGCTCAGTACCTCCAGATGTACATGGCAGGGCAGATGCTGCAAATGTCATAAAAATGACCCCTGGGATCACAAGGTTTGCTGTGACAAGAGTAAGTGACATCAAGACATGTTTTGATCTGTTTATGCCATTGTCAATAAAAAAAGTCATTATTGCTATGACAAACCTTGAAGGAAAAAAAAGTCCACGGCAACATGTGGAATGACCTTCATGATGATGACCTGGATGCCTACATTGGTGTTCTTCTCCTTGCTGGAGTGTACAAATCCTGCAATGAGGCCACTGATAGTCTCTGGGACGCATCGACAGGCAGGAATATTTTCCGGGCAACAATGTCACTTCAAAAGTTTCAAATGATATCAAGAGTCCTCAGATTTGACAACAGAGACACCAGAACAAAATCTGACAAACTTGCTCCCATCAGGGATGTTTGGGAGAAATGGGTGCAACTCCTTCCACTGATGTTCAACCCAGGGCCAGAGGTGACAGTAGACGAACGTTTTCTCCTTTTCCGCGGAAAATGTCCCTTCCGGCAATACATGCCAAGTAAGCCAGGCAAATACGGCATAAAAATCTGGGCAGCCTGTGATGCAAAAACTAGCTATGCATGGAATCTACAGATTTACACAGGCAAGTCTGCAAGCGGCATCCCTGAAAAAAACCAAGGAAAACGTGTAGTCCTCGATATGACTACTGGACTGCAGGGTCACAACATTACTTGTGACAATTTTTTTACCAGCTATGACCTTGGACAAGAACTTCTCAGGAGGAAAATCACCATGGTGGGCACAGTGAAAAAAAAACAAACCTGAGCTGCCCGCTGAATTGTTGCAGATGAAGGACAGGGCTCCACTTTCCTCAAAGTTTGTTTTTACAGACCACTCCACTTCTGTTTCATACTGCCCCAAAAAACGACGGAATGTGGTACTGATGTCCACACTTCACAAAGATGCAGCTGTGTCATCAGGAAGTGACAAAAAGCCCAGAATCATCCTGGACTATAACAAAAACAAAGGAGGAGTGGACAACCTGGACAAGCTGACTGCCACCTACACTTGCCAGCGAATGACTAGGAGATGGCCAATGGTTGTATTTTCCAACATCCTTGATGTGTCAGCATACAATGTATTTGTGTTGTGGACCCACATTCACCAAGGATGGAATTCAAAGAAAAAAAACAAGCGGAGGATGTTTCTTGAGGAACTAGGAAGATCCCTTGTCAAGGCGCACATTGACCAAAGGGAACGGGTGCCCCGAGACCCAGCCGCTGCAACCTTGGTCCGACAACTCCAGAGCTCAACAAGTGCTTCGCCCACACCCACAGCAACACAAAGAGCATCATCACCAGCATCCTCCTCAACCAGCCCTGCCTCAACATCAACCACAACAGCCACAACCCCAGTGAGATCACCTGATTCTAAAAGAAAGAGGTGTCAGGTCTGTCCTAGCAATAAGGACAGAAAGACAAACACATCGTGCTTTGCCTGCAAAAAATACCTCTGCAAAGAACACACAAAAAGTGTCACTTTTTGCCACACATGCATCTAAATACTAATGCATCTAAAAACTAGTACTTGATTTCTGTTGATTTGATTTGCTTGATTGATTGTTGTTTGTTTGTTTGACCTAGAAAAGCTACTTTTTATTATTATTGCTATTAATGTTAATATAATTTTCATCTTTTATTTGTATTAAAGTTCTATAAAAAAAAAAAAAATCTGTTTTTTGCCTTTTTCATAAAGTAGTTAGATATGGGTCAAAATTGACCCGTAACACCATAGATGTTACTAGAGTTAATAATATAAAATATATATATGTATATTTTTTTTACATTTAAGAAATGTGTTCTAAAACCCTTCAGTAATAGTCAGGTAATATAACAAACTTTTTTAAGTTTATATTATTCTCTTGAGGTTCATTTGACAATATTTTTATATTGAAAATGAAGGGTACGCTCTCAAATGAAAGGCCCAGGGGGCCACAACAAAAATATTAAAATCAATCCTTCCATGGATGAGAAACCCTAACAAGGTAACTAAGAGGTAAGAAACAAATTGGATCATAAATAACTGTTTTTAGGGTATCCTAGGGGTGATTTAAGACACGGGTCAAAACCGACCCGTTAACATAAGAAAGAGTAACAGAAAGCTAACACTAGAGGAAGGTTAAACCATTTACTTTGTACTCCATATATTTGTCTCCTCAATAAGTGAGAGTTGATTTGTGTCTGCTTACTTTGCTCCAAAAATTGTAGGGTATTTGTTCCTTACAGTATGTGTGTTAAGTATTTTGTCTACATATTTGTAATACATGTTTTGCGCCAAATATTTGTCTCATAGTGAAGTTAGACACTTTAAGGCTTTGTTCACACTGAGTTTTTTGGCAGCGGATTTTGACGCGAAATCCGCCTCAAAATCCACCTGAAAAAACTCTTCCCATTCATTTCAATGGGAGTCAGTAGCGTTTTTTTTCCTCTAGCGGCTTTTTTTCCGCTAGTGGAAAAAAAAAAGCAATATGACCTATCTTGGCGCAGATTCCGCCCGCAGTGTCCGCGGCTCAAGACGCGCTCCTGATTAGGCCCATTCATCAGAGCCTAATCAGGAGCGGGATGGCGCGACGGAATGCTGATGCACTGCATTGGCATCCCTTCGCGGCAGACCGTGGCAAAAATTCTGGCGGCAGAAAATTATTTTAATTTTCCACCGTATGAACACACCCTTAGTCAGACAGTATTTGAGTCAGGATTTTGGAGCTTCTAGAAACACTCCATATTTATGAAGGTCCATACGACAGATTCATAAATATGTCTAAAACCACAAATGGGATTGACAGTATTGATAAATGTGCCCATTATGTCTGAAATGTTATGTTTAGTTTTATAACAATATAATAAAATGTTATGATGTAAAACTACTCAATTGATCTGCTATTATTCCATTCAGGAACCCAGACACCCAGAAGACAGACTGTGTACAGTGTTCACCCCTTTTCAGTTTAAGTCACAGGAAATACATATATGGGACAAGCGTAACATTTCAATTTCTGTTTTGATATTTTGTCAAGATGGTGTTTTTTTTTCCCCCACAGGGCATAGTGGTTAACTTCACAAGTGCAGATGGATGCTGCACTATAAAGTATTGTGAGCCACGTAAGTCTAAAGACTGCCTTATTCAATTGCTTACTGATAACACAGAAGAAAAGTACTATAAAACTTAAATGGGTTGTCCAGGATAACCGTTTTTTTTGCAAGGGGGCCAGGGAAAGTGAAAAAAACAAACAAAAAAAAATAAAACAACCAATACTTACCTATCCCCGATGCTCCAATGTCTCCCACCATGTCACAGGTAGTGACGTCCATGTCCTTTCCTTAGGCCACTGATTGGAAGCGCAGTAAAAATAACCTTACTTAAATCTTGTGTCTAAGTTACTTTAGTTTAACCTGCAGAAAGGGGTAAATGACAGATATTATAGAATCTTTAGATAATATTCATTTTCCATCTTAAGCCCTAAGACAAAAGACGGCAAATCCCACCCAGCATTCAATAATCATATATATCACTGACGGCGTAGCAGAGTTGTAATTGGGACAGCACCTGGGAAATGAGCAGCTTTAACTTTTTCCTACTGACTTTTTCCCACTTACCCTGTTAAAAAATTGTAAGGATCCTCTCTCCCTCTACCAGTTTAGTGATCAGGAGGACAGGGGACCAAAAGTCCCCATATAGTCTCCTTTGAAATGGAACAGAAGTGCGCTTGTGTCACCAGCACTCCATTCACCTCTATGGGGCTGCGGCGTTGCCAGAGATTACAGTCCCGACAGCCGCATAGAAGTGAATGGAGTGCTGGTCATGCAAGCACACTAGTGCTTCATTCACAAGGATGCTGTAGGGGGACTTTCAGTCCCCTATTCTTCTGATCACTGGGGGACCCAGCGATTGGGCCCTCAGCGATTGGACAATTATGCCTTATCCTGTGGATAAGGAATAATTGTCCATAACGAGACAACCCCTTTAAATGATATTGAGTTCGACTTCCTCTTCACAGTCCAGTGACATCATGTCTATTGGTCACATGGCTATGCTGCAACCCAGTCCCATTCAATGAATGAGGCTGAGCTGCAATACCAAGTACAGTCACTATACAGTGTTTGGCTCTGTGATTGGCAAGTAGTGAAGAGACCACATGAGTCAATATCATAGTCTAGGCAACCCCTTTAAACCTTCCTCATATTGCCCTGGAATTAATGTTTCTCTTAAATAATCATAAATGACATTCTTGATGTACTGAATAAGGACTTTTCTCCTTTCCTCCACAGGCAGATGTGATGTGATGAAGTCTTGGAAGGTGATAGAAAGTGAAGGTTGTACAGCTAATGTGACTCTAACAAACTGTGGTGGTTACTGCACCTCTATATCCAGGTTGGTAATATGCATGTCTAAATGTATTAGGAGATTATAAAGGAAGAAATATTTTCCGTCAGACATTGACTAATCTGTTACTGAAAGAGAACATCAGAGTTTGCAATCCTTCAGTTTGGGCCAAAAACTTGACTGCAATGATGGAAAATAAGAAAATGAAGTGGTACAATGAAAGATTTAAAAAGTGTCTAGACAAGGGGTCATTGTTTTGTAAAGTCATAAAAATATTTATTACCACTGTGCTTCAAGTAAAAGAGTCTAGAAGCTGTAGAGTAAGCCAAGTAGGAGTTGGCTTAAAAATGTCTAGAGGAGAATCTCCTATCAAGAGTCACCAAATCTATCACAATGGGGAAAATTTATTAAGATTGCCCAATTCTTGTTTTATTGATGCATAGTGCACTTGTCTTAATATTAAAAGCGCTGGCACAGAGGTGGCAAAATTATCAAGAGGCACCACCCTCTTAAAGGGGTTGTCCAGTTCTTGTTTTATTGATTACCTATTCCTATGGGTCATCAATAAGAGTTCAGTAGGGGTCTGACAACTGGAACTGCCACTGATCAGCTCTTTCAAGGGGTCAAGGCATTCATACAAATGTTGTGACCTCTTTACTGTTTACATAGCATGTAAGGCTGTAATTATATGACACAGCTAGTATGAAACAGATGTGATATAAACAGTGAAGAGGTTACTGCACTTGTATGAGTACTATGGGCCCATCAAACCGCTGATTATCAGGGGTCCTGGGTGTTGGGCATTCAGATTGCCCAATTCTTGTTTTATTGATGCATAGTGCACTTGTCTTAATATTAAAAGCGCTGGCACAGAGGTGGCAAAATTATCAAGAGGCACCACCCTCTTAAAGGGGTTGTCCAGTTCTTGTTTTATTGATGACCTATTCCTATGGGCCCATCAAACAGCTGATTATCAGGGGTCCTGGGTGTTGGACATTCACTGATCTTTTACTATTGACTTATCCTGAGGATAGGTCATTGTTAAAAAAGAACTGGACAACTCCTTTAATAACTGTGGTGCATTGCAAGAGGTCCTGTCCACTAAAATTTAAATCAATGTCAGTCATTTTGAGTATAACTCACACCAGTTTCCTGACATGAGTTACAGTAAATCTGTCTGGCTGAGGCATGAACCACCCACTTTTAACATAAAAGGCAAATTGGTTGGAATATGGAAAAAGTAGAGCACATCTATGTGCCAAAAATGCATCACTTTTACACCAGAAAACTGGTGTGGTGTGGAAACATTAATAAATTCTCCCCACTGTGCACCACTGTGATGAATTTGGCACATTTTGTGAACAAGGTGTCTGAATTTTCTTTGTTGATTTAATAGACAACATTAATAAAAGTGTGCCATTGTGTATCTTATCTATAATATGTAGCTAGAGGTTGGCTTATCAAGCTCTTCACTTGCTATAGTTCAATGGAGTATGTTATTGTTTACTTTTAGAGGTGAAAATCTGGCCTGGCAATATGATGATGGTCCCATGGACTATAATAAAGAATTTTTGATAATTCTTCATTTTCCAAATTAGTATGTGTATTTTTTAAGTACTATAGAAGACAAATTTTGCATTGCTGAGTAAGCCTAGTAACAGCCGGACAATTGGCAATTCTGTAGGTGTTTTCTTTGCAGCAATAACCTCATTTACATCACATACAGTATTACAATAGAAGATAACGCCTCTAGATAGCCACTAACCCATCATTGCATCTACTTCTGACAATAGAAGATGTCACAGCTTCACATAGAGTTGAAATCACTGCCTGCTGCCCAGAATCCCGGACTATCCCGCTCATTCTGTAAGGCAGCACCCAGAATCATGTGCAGAAGATAGATAGATAGATAGATAGATAGATAGATAGAATCTACAATCAGAAAGTAAAAATAGGTTAGAAAATAGCGATATATTTTACTATCTGGTTTTATTAAATAAATAAATTTGTGATACATTCATTTAGAGTCCTTGATAAAACAATATGCAGGACTTGTTGAAGGGTGTGAACTGGGTAAATGGGCAGGGCTCCAGTTTCCTAGGGGGCAGTGTGGAGCACATAGACTTCACTGCCCTGTACCACCAGGACCTTTTCCATTAACCTCTTCATTATTTAGTCACAAGACATAATCTCTGCTTTAAAATGTATTTTAATTTTGTGATGTGAACAAAGTTTCAGCTATTTTTTCCAATTTTCTAGACACCCCAGTTTTCCTAAAATGGTGGAACATGACTGTACCTGCTGCCAGCCTACAAAAACCACAGCTAAGAAAGTTCAATTGTTATGTAAAACCGGAAGGAAGATATCATACAGTTACACTGATGTTCTGCAATGTGCATGTAGGGGGGCAGCCTGTGTGTTCACAGAATAAAATGACTTCTAGAAATGATACCTTTGCTAAATTCTGCTAAACCAGTCCTGGTCTTGAAGATATCACAATTATATTTAGAAAAGATTTATTTATGGTGATATAATCTATATTATTATAAAACCTGTAGATTATCATTAATTATATCATCTAAATCCAAAGAATTCAAAAAAATGTATATATTGGATAGTATGGGATAATATAAGTTTAGCATTTATACTATTTCCCATATGGTTTTGAAACCACACATACATTATTCTATGTATTATCATTCTGGCACATTAATATATAGGCAGACAAATATCTTGCAGCTTGTTCACATTTCTATATCTAGAGCACACATACAGTACTATTAGAAAAGCTGATGGATTACTATATATATATATATATATATATATATATATATATATATACAATAAAAGACTAATATGCATTATAAACTAAACATATCTTGTGTCTTTTGTATAAATGTAGTTTTATTGGTCCGGTACCCGATATCCAAAATGTTTTAAGTGCTAACGTGTCAGTAAATGAATTATTGGATGAATTTGGATTCTATAATGAATATTTGCAAGGGTAGACCTCTCTAAGCAGAGCCCACCATAAATAAGATTCAGTAAAGCAAATGGCCAGACCATAAGACGGGACCTTGATGGATTTCCATATTCTTTTGAAGACCTGTGTGATCGCTTGCGTATCAAAGAATTACTAGCAGTTTTTATTGCCCTGAAGCGAAAAGATGGCAGTTAAAGTGCAGTGAGCAAAGAAAGGCAGATAAAGTGCACTGGGCAAAATGCTTTATAAATGATGTACATACACACCAAAAACTGTCTATGTCAATTTATAAAAGTATTCCTCAAAGTATTATTGTCAGAAGTTTTAAAGAGGAGCTTTCGCCACCTCCAACAAGTCCAGTTCTATGTATCATTTAATAGTCTCTGCTCCACTTATTCTGGAACAGTTGGATTTTTTTCTCTATCCCTCACCATTACTGAGCAATCAATGCTGTTAGTTTTGGTGTCTGATAAGTTATTTAGGCTCTATACTGTCAGGAGGGCGGTGTCAGGCAGGAGCAGACAAAGGTGTAATTCTGAGCTCTGACATTGGATGCCTCTGATTGGAGCTCTGAATCACGCCCCCCTGACTGACACCGCCCTTCTAACATTACAGAGCTTAAATAACACATCAGACACCAAAACTAACTGAACTTGTTGTTCAGAAACAAAAATTCCAACTGCCCTGAAATCAGTGAATTGGCTCCTATTAACAGATGCTAAGAACTAGAATTGGCGGAGGTGGTGAAAGGTCCTCTTTAAGTAATGTCTAGTTTCTGAGGAAATGGTTAAATTTTGACACAAAGTATGGCAGCACTGCCTGCTGTCAATTTCCCAAAAAGAATTTTAAACAATATAGAAAAAGTGCCAGAAGGTCACCTTGTGTCCAGTATTAGGCTGAGGCCCCATGTTGCGAAAACGCAGCTTTTTTTGTTGCAGATTTTGCTGCGTTTTTTTGAGTCAAAGCCAGGAGTGGATTGTGCAGAAAGTAGAAGTATAAATACTTTCTATATATTTCCCATTCCTTTTGTAGCCATTCTTGGCTTTAGCTCAAAAAACCTCAAACAAGATCTGCAACAAAAAAAGTTGCCAATGCATTTCCGCAATGTGGGGCTTAGCCTTAAGGTGTAAAATTGTGTAGGTTCTGGAAATCCATAGTGTTTTGTGGTTTGCCCTGCTGTTGGCTTAGGGAAGCTGATGATGTCACAATGCCAGAGGAGTTATGTCATTGCCATAGGCAAGAGGATTATGGTTTAGTGCTGGTTGACAGAGATGCTTACAGTGCTCTGCTCCAATGTCACCCACAAGTACATGTTTAATGGAGGCTTTCCCTTGATGCAACCCAACATAACACTAGATAACTGTCATGCAAGTGCTCATTGGACTGACAGCTTTCCATCTCAAAATGTGTTCTAAATGAGGAAAGCTGCTACAAAACACTAACAAAAGAATCAAGCATGAAATCCAACATGGCCTACCTATCTTTTTCCCCACATCTGCCATCAAGGGAGAAGCAGGAGACTCCCATACACTTTAGAGGGTTGGCCTGTCGCATCAACATCAGCAGGCTTGGCCAGTTTACATCTAATATGTATGGCAGCTTTACTTCTGTACGAGAACAAGAAAATACATTTATCATACTACAATCATTGACAAAAAAGTATATAAATGAATATAAGTGCTTCCCCTGCTGCCCTATAGAAAGGATCTCAGAGGCTACTTTTGCCTAGTGCACCACATTTTCATGCAACATGAAAAAAAGGGACTTTTTTAATACAGCACAAACTTTTGAGAGGTAGTTGCCAGCACTTTTCCTCATATTGCAAGAAAATGTGCCGCAGTATACCATACGGAACCTGTATGCCACCATGCCCAACTTGTATCCATTCAGTTGTACAGTTTTCCCCAAGAAACTTTTCCTTCCACTCTAATATTGTAATCACTGACATATAGCATCATTACATTTACACAAAGAAAGTTACATTTAATTCCAACAACTCCTTTTTGAGTTATCTTTTTTGTCAATTTTTATAATATCTATCAATCTTTATTTATCTGTCCATCTATCTATATATATAATCTAACATAAAAGATTTACATGATCTCCGCTTCTTAAAATTCAATAACATAGCAAAGCACAAGTGAAACGCTTTACAAGTTTTTAACTGCTGTGCAAATGTCACAAGTGAGAATAGGATAATAACTCAATAGTACAATAAAACAAGCAATAATTTCTGTCATGCAGTTCTATGCAGAAAACAAATGATTCTGTCTTTCAAGTGCTTTGGGTGTATGCCATATCCAAATTATTTATCCCATGTATCAATTACTCTTGGTTAAAGTGTACTGGAGCTATGAAGCATTGTGTATGTGTGATTTACTCTGTATACAGTATATGGCAGATTTACTAAACCAAAATAATTGGACTATGCAAATTAGTCTAGAAAGCCTTAATCTGCACCAGGTTTATCACAGTGACTGGTGCTGGATAATAAATCAGGTGCATCTTTATAATGTCTAGTCTAAACTTACATAACCTACTTGTAGGCTTAGTTTACAAAAGTGGCAACATTTTCATACACAATTGTAGATCCTAAACCATGTCCCTTTCACACTAGCTTATGCAATTTTTGATAAGTCACGCCTCCTTGTCCAAGTTGTAAAAAGAGTTTAAAATGACTCATGCTCGCTAGTTCTTTTTACACAAAATGTTTATAAAATCTCTAAAAAAAAATGCTCCATTATTAGCTTCTAATAACACACATTAAAACCCAATATAATTTCATGGTATGGCCTCAGAAAGTAGTGGATTAGGTTTAAATAGTAAGGCAAAGGTTAATGGATTGTTTTGACCGTAACACATTCTTTAAAAGTGGACAGTTTCCAAATGGAACTCCATGCTGTCCATGGTTTGCCCATCCCTAATTCTCACTTTGCTATATTAATTTTCAGCTGTTAACTTGCAGTCCACAAGAGGGAGACAACATCTCATAAATGGGAAAATAAGCACTCAAAAGCAGAGCTGACATTTTTATCTTTTTTCAGTTCTTTAAGGGTTATGCCATAAAAATATGTATCCTCTATCCACTTCTGAGAGCCCCACTGCTGATCAGTAAGGATCTGACCACTGAGACAGCCATCAATCCTGAAGGCAGGGGTGTTTTACCTCCACTGTGAATGTAGCCACAATAAAGGTTATAAATATGACAGACTGCTACCTACAGGTTGTGGGTACAATGTATAATTACATAAAAGACATAAAACTACTAAATATATAATAGAAGAGTAGATGACAAAGTCATCAGCATTATTAGTCAAAATGCACATGAGTATACCGCAGTATTATCAATAATGGAAAATCAATAAATACATATAAGATAAATGATGATAATACATAATAATCATCACTTAAGTGGATGTTTGTAAATGTATAAATGGATAGATATTGATAAAGAAACACCCTAAACATAGGAGTTAATTCCAAAGTAATGATGTGTATAGTACTTGAAGCATAGTATGGAAATACTACTGGTATACACGCATGATAAACTGTGTCATTAGTAACAATCGTAACAATTTAGTTTGAGTGTGTTTCTTTTTATGGCCACAAGATGTCACCAAGATATCACTGGTGATTTGTGGTTATTTTATAGGTTTTGTAGATTTTGAGACTGGTGGGAATGGAGCCAATCTCTCTCTGTCCTGGTGTCTTCTCTATGGTGGGTATGTATATACATGGTATTTCTTGTGGGTTTTGTCTGGGGAGTTGGTGACTAGAATTGGCATGATAAAAAAAAACTACTGAATATGCATTAAGAGGTCAGGTAAACTTTCTGTATTAGAATAAAACTTTGGTCACTCTTAGTTGACCAACTGTCCCAAGGAGATACCAAGTCCAAATGCCGCAGTGAGTGGACATGTTTGAAAATAAATCTGTTATAAAGTTATTTTCTCCACTGGGAAATGGATATCTAGGGCTCTATATATTTCTTAGGGCAAAGATGACTCAGTAGGATGGATATGCACTGTTGTTAAGATAAACTCCCACAAAAACATTTTTTTCCTCTCCCTGCACCCATCACCTGACTGTCTGTCCCACTTCAGCTTTCTTTCATGTGTACTACTGATATCCCTACAATCTAGCTTCTCCTCCACCCCTGATCAGATACCATCTTGGCTTTTATATTTTGTTTTCTCTTGCTCTTTGCTGGAGACTGCACTATATCTATCTGCTGTGGGTCAGTATGATTATCCTTCTCTCTATATTCTCCTAAATAATCTAAGAGACTGTAAGTATATAGTTAGGGAGGGTGAGCTATGAGCTCCTTCTACATAGTTGTATTACATAGGCAGCTAGACACTATACTATATCTACCTGCTGTGGGGCAGTATAATTATCCTCCCCCTATTCTCCTAAATAATCTAAGAGATGGTAAGTATATTGTTAGGCAGGGTGAGCTATGAGCTCCTTTTTCACAGTTATATCACATGGGCAGCTAGAGACTGTACAATATCTACCTGCTGTAGTGCAGTATAATTATCCATCTCTCTATATTCTCCTAAATAATCTAAGAGACTGTAAGTATATAGTTAGGAAGGCTGAGCTATGAGCTCCTTCTACATAGTTGTATAACAGGCAACTAGACACTATACTATATCTACCTGCTGTATGGCAGTATTATTATCCATCTATCTATATTCTCCTAAATAATCTAAGAGACTGTAAGTATATAGTTAGGGAGGCTGAGCTGTGAGCCCCTTCTCCATAGTTGTATCATATGAGCAGCTAGAGACTGCACTATATCTACCTGCTGTATGGCAGTATTATTATCCTTCTCTCTCTATTTTCCTAAATAATCTAAGAGACTGTAAGTATATAGTTAGGGAGGCTAAATTGTAGGCTCATTCTCCATAGTTGTATCATATGAGCAGCTAGAGACTGCACTATATCTACCTGCTGCGGGGCAGTATAATTATCCTTTTCTCTATATTCTCCTAAATAATCTCAGAGACTGTAAGTATATAGTTAGGGAGGCTAAGTTGTAGGCTCCTTCTCCATAGTTGTATCACATGAACTCTCTACTCTACAGTAGTCAGTGACAGAAGCTACTGTCTCCCCTGTGGAGAGTCTGTATGGTACAGTCCATCAGACAGGAAGTCTCCTTTGATGTTCCATCATGCCATGTACTTATTTTTTAGGTCTGGTAATATTAGCTGAAATATATATACTGAGGGACTAGGTACATAATGAATGAAAAAAAAAATTCACTGGAGTTTGTCTTTAAAGGGAAGCTTTTTTTTTTATCTTCAGTGGAGATAATTTCCCTTATAAGACAACTTCTACAATTTCATTTAATCCATCAGTGTGTTTGTAACTTATACTGTATATCCAATATATTTCTTTTTTCATAGTAGTTCAAACTTATAAGTAGCAGCTGCTATATGATCAATAGGTGCCCAGGTAGTGACGTCCCATGTCCTCGCTTAGGCCGCTGATTGGCCTTAACAGTCATATGCTGCGGGGACTTTCGCTGGAAGACAATAACGGACCAGCAGGACTGGACCTTGCTTGGAGGCACCGGATCACCGAGGTCAGTCGAGTATGATTTTTATTTATTTTTTTTTCACAAATTGTTCTTCATAATGGTACCATTTATTATTCTGTACAATGTACTGGGAATCTGGAAAAAATTCAGAATTGGGTGGAATTGGATCAAAAGTGCATTTGTGCAACTTTCTTAAGGGCTTCATTTTTACGGCGTTCACTGTGCAGCCGTTCACCTGTATCCTATGTTTTGCTATGATTCCGGGGATAAAAAATTTATATAGTTTTATTTACATTTCAACCCCTTAACAAAAATCTAAAACTTTGCAAAAAAAATTTTTTTCTACAAGTCGCCAAATTCTGACATCCATAACTTTTTTATGCATGGGATGTCTTTTTTTGCAGGGCCAGGTGTACTTTTTAGTTATACCATTTTGGGGAATGTCTTTTGCCTTTTATTCATATTTTTATCAAAGGTGAAAAAATGGCAGTTCAGCACTTTAGATTTTTTTTTTCCTGCAACGGCATTCACAGTACCAGAAAAATATTTGTAGATTGGGCGTTTTTGGACACAGGGATACCTAATGTGTATGTGTTTCAAGAGTATTTTTTAACTTTTATATGTATTCTAGTAAAAAGGGGTGATGTGAATTTTTTAATACTTTTAATTTTTTTCATATTTTTTTTACTTTTATATATATATATATATATATTGATCTGGGGTCTTGAACCCCAGGGGATCTGATCACTAATGGAAAGGGGGGTGATTTGAATTTGAATTTTTTCATACTTTTAATTTTCTTTAATATTTTTTTTAATTTTATTTTTTTTTATATATATATATATATATATATATATATATATATTGTATTTAGTAGACTCCCTAGGGGTCTTGAACCCCAGGGGGTCTGATCAGTAATGCAATGCATTACAATGCTAAATGCAATGCAATTCATTGCAAAATATCTGCATTTGTTTGACAGGCTGCAAAATGGTGGCACCCATTATTTAAAGTACTATTATGGTGGATGTTTAAATACTATTACGACAGATGTTGGGAAGGGCTTAATGATTGAATGGTTCTCCCTACATATTGCATTCAATAGGATCATTCTATAAGATGAACTGCGATTGGCAGGTAAGGTGATGTTGGATCTGGAAATGTTCTCCGGTAGTATAGGATTTGAAGCAGTTGCTGCCATGTTTTATCTTGGTTCAACATTAAGGGGCCATTCATGATACTCTGCTTGTACTTTTTTCGGTTGGCTAGTGCCAAGAGATTCTTCAGAGTGGGAGCTCTTCTGATAGTAATCCTTGGTATTGCAGGTAAGAATTTCTTATGGGTCAGTACTTGTCATTCACTTCAGGCTGTGTAAATAGACCATTTAGTTGTAGAGCAGACATAGGGCAGAATAATTAAAATTATCTGAAAGAAAAACTTTGTTGCCCATAGCAACCAATCACAACTCAGCTTTCATTTCTCAACAAGAGAATACAAAATAAAAGCTGTGCTGTGATTGGTTTCTCTGAGCAACAGAGATGGTTGTTCTTTTATCAATGTACCCCAGACCCCTACAACACACTACGCACCACCAATATCACAAAAACCAGTCCATAATTCTCCCTCTCACAGTACACAGGACCCCACATGAAAACCCATTCCCTGGAGTTCCCAGGGAACATAGCACACACTATCTGAGGTAAAACAATCTATTATATATCAGTGGCGTAATTGGCTGGGCCCCAAGGCGAACATTTGAATGCTCCCACCCGGCAACCGCCCCCCGCACAAACCACATTCCCCACATTCCTGCACACACTATTATGCGCCATAGTGGCCCCTGCACGCACTATTATGCCCCATAGTGGCCCCTACACACACTATTATGTGCCATAGTGGCCCCTGCACATACTATTATGCCCCCATAGTGGCCCCTGCACACAGTATTATGCCACATAGTGGCCCCTTAACATAGTATTATGCCCCATTGTGGACCAACCATGAACAATTATTATACTGTGGGGTCTTTTCAGACCCCAGAGTATAATGATCGGAGAACCAGGGGAGGATACAAACTTAAAAACAATGTTACTTACCTCTCCCTGGCTCCGACACACTGCCCGCAACTTTCGGTCCCTTTAATGTTGGACCAGATGTCACATGAGCCAGGCATGCGTTGCAACGCATAATGATGCCAGTCTAGCCCACGTGCCATCTTGGATGTCACCAAGGAGGCGAAGACAGTCGGAGCACAGGAGAGGTAAGTAACATCGTTTTTTTATGTTCCCTCACCTTCCCTGGGCCTCCGATCATTATACTCTGGGGTCTGAAAAGACCCCAGAGTATAATGATAGCAGTGTTTGTGGGGTTCGCGGGCCCGTGGCCTTAATTACCCAATCCCTGCTCCTGCTCACAGCCGACTCCGCTTCCACAGAATGGGAAGCGCAGGCGGCCGTGAGCAAGAGCGGGAATTGGTAAGTAAATAGGGCCCATTACCTGCTGGTGTTACTCCAACAGGTAACAGCCTATTTAAAAAAAAAAAAAAAAAAAAAACAAAAACATCAGGGCCGGCGGGCCCCCTAATGTCCCAGGCCTTGTGGCTGCTGCTACCACTGATACCCCAGTTTTTAAGCCACTGGAGAAGACTTTTGTCTTTATATTCTCTACATTCTAGGGTTTATGTGCTCAGTTCTGTGAACAGATGTTTCTGCAAATGTTTTTGCCATTTCCTCTAGTGAGAAAGGAACAGACATTGGGACAGGAAGTTACATCATAACTTGCCAACTCTGCTGAAATGTCCCAGAGGCTCCTCAAAAATGGGGTGAGCTCCCGAACTCCCAGAAGAGTAGGCGAATTTCTCAGGCCTGTCATTCCTTTATGTGCTGGTCATGACCAAAAAAGGAATGTGGCCTACACATTTCGTGCCCACATCATTAGAAAGGGGGTGTGGAGTTGTCAAGAAGGGACGTGGCTATGGTCAGATGTGCTCACTTGGGCTGTGGCCTCGCCCCAAAAATATTTGCAGCACAGACACCACTTGTCGAATGTTGGCAAGTATTATCACAGAGTCTGTAAAAACTCACAGATGAAATAGTTCAGCCAGTTGTCCTATGTCATCCGCCAATTTAATGGACACCTAAATGAAAATTTGATGTGATACATTGAAATCCATTTGTGTCATATATCAATTTTTCTCATTTTAAAATAATTTTTCTGGTTACCAAAGGCACAAATATAATATCTATAAATCCATGCCAGTAAAAGGGTTGTAGCTATGTATTTGTTGCAACAGGATGTGAAAATGTGTGCTTTATGGCAGACTCAATAAATGGGAGCCTCATACATTCACCAGAAAGTGATTACCACTCCCTTCGCTAGGGAGTAAGGGTGGTGACATAGGAAGTTTTTGCGCAAATCAGAATATTTTTAATTCTTTTTTTATTCTAAGTTTTGAAACCCACAAATCCCTTTCTTCAAAGGTTTGTCATCTTTTATGCCAGTTTTCCGATGCTCCATTCACTGCCATGGGGCTATCATGGTCTGTTGCAGTCTCCGGCAAGCCCCATGGAAGTGCCCTGATCCCCTGATCACTGGGGGACCCAGCAGTTGGACCCCAGCAGCAATGTGACACATCACCCCAATCCTGTGGATAAATGATTTGTATTTGTAATAGGACAATTCGTTTAAAGGGTGTTGATTAAGAAAATGGCGAACATGGTTATCTATTACACGTTTTATGGTATCTCTTGCATTTTTCAACTCATGCCCATTTTTTAATGCCTATTGCTATTGCATTATAGGAATTATTTGTCATGGTCTTTGTACACCATAAAAGTGTCAAAAATTTCAGGCAGGCCTCTCTCCTCCTTTCTATATTTCAATAAAAACTTCAAAAGCACACCCGCAAATTGATAGGATTTCTGTTGGTCGTGGCCAGGTCCATCATACCCAGGTTGTGGAAGTCCTCTTCACCCCCAACCTTGGCACTTTGGCTCCAAGAGATCCTGTACTTACGACATATGGAGGACATGATTGCTGAACTCAAACTGGTGCACATCAAAAAGTGTGACTCGTATGGAACCCATTTTCTTACTCCACCGCCTTTCAGGCATTCTTTTAAACCCCTTCCTCCTAACCCCTCTGCTTCACTCCCTAGCCCTCATCCATTTACCCTTATTCCGACTCCCGCCTGACTTCTCCTCCTGTGCGTACGTCTACTCCCCCCTCCAGGCGCATACTAGTATTTGTATGACTACTGGGAGGCTCGCTCTCTGCCCTGTTATTCTTTCTTACACTGGAATCAGTTATCTCCTGACTCGTACTTTGTTACTTGTTGCTCTGCTTTGTCAGAGCTTTATGTCCCCAATTTTTCTCTTTCCACTTGTGTCCTACCTACACTCTGTGTACTGTCATCACTCCCTCTCTCCCCTCCTCGCCCCCCACCTCACCATGGTTATAGAAGTTCTCTTCCTTTGTTATGCTTCCAATGTATGCTGTTTTATAATGTTAAAAAATATCAGCCAGTAAGGGTAACAAAACCTGAACAAAAATTTTTAAAGCTTTGATAGTATCATTTATTTTGTTTGTGCACTATATGGTACACACATAGCATTTATAAGCAAAAAACATGTCAGGATTTATTAAGAAAAGCATATTTCAAATCAGCATTAAAGGGGTTGTCCAGGCAAAAATGGACAACTCCTTTAACTTTTAAATCAGCCGGGGGCAGTGACTCATACTCACCTGTCCCCAATTTTCCGGTGTCCTACCAATGCATTCCGATTCTTCTGCTCAACAAGTCTCTTCCGGAGTTCTGTTGAAGCTGCTGATTGGTCTCAGCGGTCATGTCACCGCTGAGGCCATTCAGCAGCCTCAGCAGGCCTCATAAAGAGACCCCTGATGTCACATGTAGTGACATCACATGCCTTTCGCTGATTGGCCACAGCGGTCACGTGACCGCTGAGGCCAATCAGCGGCTTCAGCGGAATTCCGGAAGAGACCTGTTGAGCAGAAGAATTGGATCATGCCGGGAGGACATTGGAACATCGGGGAAAGGTGAGTATGAATATTTTACATTTTTTTCACTGTCCCGGCTGATTTAAAGGGTAAAGGGGTTGTCCATTTTTACCTGGACAACGCCTTTAATGTTTCCTTTACCAGTGGAGGGTACTTCACTGCGCCTCATCATGAATTATCTACTTCTCTCTGGCTGCTGTAGATTCTGGTGGCAAATATTCATAAATATGGAGTGGGTGGTGACCCTGCGTATATATTCCCATGCCCTGCCCACTTTTGGAAAATTGGTGTGGCTGATGTAAAATGCCACTTGCGACTATTTTTGCAACAAGTTGTTTTTTTGGTTGCCAAAGTTTCCAATTACAACGTTCACTATACATAGCATGACTACCATGCGGGGATAGGGCTCTTGCAATGGAAAACGTTGAGGCCAGAGCCCCACGTGGCGTTTTTTTCTAGTTTTTCCACATTTTACAGTCACTGTGTAGGGGATAGGATTCTAGCGAATCCCATCCTCACAGTGTGGTAAAATACGCGCAGCAAGCATACTGCGATTTCCAAAACCGTTGCGGCAGCATGTCAATTATACCTATGGAAACGCCGGCAGTTTCCCTATGGGTATCATTGAAGCAGAAAGTCAACAGAGGAAACCTCTGCAAACTTTCTGTGAAAAATGCTGCGGGAAAAACCACGATGCGATTGTTATATTAAAATCTGGTGAACTTTGCCAAACCTGGAAATTTGAAGATTGCAACTTTTCTTAAATTTGACCTCTACAAAATATGAAAATACAGTATCTACTTCTTATTTTATTGTAGTTTCATAATCCCTAGAGAAATACAGTATTAGGCTGTCCAGTGTTGGACAGAACCTTGGTGGTGGATGGAGGAGCCTATTACCATATAGGTCACTTAGCCTCCTCCACTGCACCCGCGCTTCCTTCTATAGGACAATGTATTGCTACAGAGAAGGCCGAGTGACTTAATGACCATATGGTCTTCCAACCGCCGCCAAGTTATGGATGGGAGTGCCATCCAAACAATGCAGGGAGCCAGCAAAATAGGGGTGAGGCAGCTTTACCTATAAAGAAAATGGTGCAGAGGGGTCAGGAGTGCCAAATATTAAGTGGCAATTCCTATTCATATACACATTAGTCTAAAGTTAATCTAATGCGGTCAACCCCTTAAATGAGTATGTATCTATACGTCTACGTATTTCCAAAGTAGGGCCCCAGCCTTAGGCAGACTTAGTCGAAAGGGGTTATCCCATGAAAGCGGGTTATTCCCTATCGATATCGCTTAGACCCCCCGCTTAATCCCCCACTGGTCAGGAGAGTGGGAAGCTTTCATCCCCTGTTCTGACTGGAGCAGTGGTTGGACAGCGCTGTACTTCATCTATCTCCAGTGCTCCCATTGGAATGAATGGAGTAATGCAAGTTATCCACTTGCTTTTGTAGGAAGCCCCCCTGAAGGTGAACAGTACCTATTGTGTTTATGTTGTTTATGGTTCATGGGCGTATACATCTGTGGATATCTTCAGTTCTATGGAGTTGAGCAGCACTTTGGACCCCACACTGTTATCTACATAAAAGGACTGACATTATAGATGGTGAGTGCACCTGTGTTGTCTCCATAACTTTCTGCTCTCACCTGATAAGTCTACTCTCCCCTCCCCACTTTTGCTTCATTTAAGTGAATGGAGCTGACCTGTAATACCAGACACAACCAAGGAACAAGAAAAGGTGCTATTTGTAGAGAAAAACAGAACTGTTTTCTGTTTATGGATAGGTGCATCACTAGCCAGTCGCTTCCACTGTACATGTCCTAGGTCTATTCTATTATAGGTCTAATTATTGTATTAATAGCTCGACCTGCTGTGGTTTGACACTAACTTTTTAATTTGATTTTAATAATAATATTTAATATTACAATTTTAATTTCAGAATTTGAATAAGGGTTGGTTCACACTTGCGCCCGGAGTCCGTCCGCTGTGAATCCGACCTAAATATCAGAAAAAAGGATAGGGAAAGGTTTACAAGCGGTGTATTTAAAAACCCATTCACTTCAATGGATTTTTAAAGCAACTCGCAGGTGTCCGATTGCAGCCTCTGCGCCGTGAAGCCGCTTTTTTTGGTCAGAAACAAAGTCGGACATGCAGGACTTTGTGTCCGACCAAAAAAAGCGGCTTCACGGTGCAGAGGCTGCAATCGGACACCTGCGAGTTGCTTTAAAAACCCATTGAAGTGAATGGGTTTTTAAATAAACCACTTGCAAACCTTTCCCTATCCTTTTTTCCGATATTTAGGTCGGATTCACGGTGGACGGACTCCGAGCGCAAGTGTGAACCAACCCTAACCCAAAAACTCTATTAAGAAACACCTTGGAAACATAAATATAAAATGATAGCGTGATGCAAATTTGTATAGAAATTAACATTAGTGACCTTACTAGAACTACTTTATTAGAGACGAAAACTCTGCGGTACTTGTGCTTGCATTGTAACAATATCAATAAATTCAAAGCAATTTACTCAAAAGTAAAAGCAAGTCATGCAAGGCTTCATACATGATCTATTAGATTATGATTTGGTTAGGCAAATCGACACATGTAGGAACAGAACAGGCACATTCCTGTATTTCAGAATATGTATATGTGAAAGATGTTCCATTCCTGCAAGACATTTTAATACTGGAGTTTTTGGTCTTGGTTGGTGCACAGCAGGTACACAATTGCTGCATCTTCTCATCCTTAAATAAGTGCCTGGACAGAAGAAAAATGAAAGAATATAGCAATAACAGGCCAGGCAAAATATTATATATTTATATATAATATTATATATTCAAATATATATATTATATATTCAAAATATTACATCTGTAGTATCAAAAATATAGTAGTCATTTATGGCATATCCAAAAGAAATACTGTAAGCTCCATTCAATAGATACCACAGGTGAAAAATGAACAGTGTGGTGACCACATGGATCTCTATTGAGCAGCAGGTCACATTGTATAAGGGGAACCGAAAAAATGCACGTATTATTCTAATAGTAAGGAGTTCTATCAAACATTTAGAGTATATCCTGGGGATACATGTGTAAGATGGGAAATTCCTTTTATTGGAATTAGTATTTTGCAAACATGATGCAGCTTAAAAACTTTAAAGCTAAGGCCCCACATAGTGGGCAGCAGTGAAAACGTGATGCAGGAAAAAAAATGCAGCGGAAATGCATCTCGGTTTTTCCTGCAGCACTTTTCACAGAAATTCTGCAGTTTTCCTTCAACTGCTGACGTTTCGGTAGGTATAATTGACATGCTGCAATTTCCAAAACCGGTTTTGGAAATCGAAGCGTGTCCGCTTCGCATATTTTGACGCAGTATGTGGATGGAATGTGGGGCCCCGATCTAAGATGGGAAATTCCTTTTATCGAAATTAGTACCATGCAAACATGATGCAGCTTAAAAACTTTAAGGTCGGGCCCAACGTGGCGTAAACGTCACAGAAAAAAATGCCCGGTTTTACAGTCACTGCAGGGTGGATGGGATTCGCTAGTGGATTCGCTTGCGGAAAAATACGCGCAGCAGACACGCTGCGATTTCTAAACCCGTTGCAGTTTTGGAAATCGCAACATGTCAATTATACCTACGGAAACGCTGGCGGTTTCCCTATAGGTATAATGGATGCATGAAGTTTTCCTCTGCGGACTTTCTGTGAAAAGCGAAGCGGGAAAAACCGCAAAGTGTTGCCGCCGTGGTTTTACCCACAGTGCTTTTTTGTTGCATGGGGCCTTAGCCTAAAAGCTGTATTCAGTTCTGCTACATTGTGATTAAAGTAGCTATATGGCCCATAGCTTTTGATTTTTCCATTCACAGAACCATATGAGGGCTTAATTCAAAATTGTGCTTCGCAATGGTACCATTCAGAATGGGGTGGAATTAGAGAAAAGTGTGTTTGCGCTATTTTCTTATGGGATTTATTTTTATGGTGTTTACTGTGCAGCCAACATGACATGTTACCTACCAAATTTATATAGTTATTCTTTTATTTAAACACCTTAATAAAAATTAAAAACTTCTGAAACTATCTTATATTTCCATCTCCAGGGCTGCATAAGGTGTCTTTTTTTGTGGGATCAGATGTACTTTTTATTTATACAGTTATGAGGAATGTCTGATGTTTTGACATATTTTTTTTATCAGTGATTACTTTAGTAATAATGAAGTGAATACAGTAGAAATAAAAGTGATACTCACTTGGTTGCAGTTGTGCAGAGCCCTTCACAATAAGTTACATTCACATATCCAATTGACACACAGTTGCCAATCTCAACAATGGTTCGATTTCTGTGAACGGAACATCGTTCTTGCTTCGCTAGAAAAAGAGACATAGTCTGTTTAATCCCACCATTGTAAACTCATTGACACATAATGCAGATTGTTGGTGTTTCCTTCTACCTCAAATATCCCTTTGACTATTGCTGTGGGTCATAGTTGGGCTCCTTGTCATGATGTAAACTGATGCCGATTGTATAGCGAAATGTTGTGCATAATGTGATAGCGAAACACACAGAATGTGGATATGTACGTGCAGATAGCCAGAAGGCAGAGGCGTAGCAAGAGGGGGGGGGGCAGAGGGGGGCGGCTGCTCCAGACCCACTGACTCTTTGGGGCCCACCCCAGGGCCGCCATTAATACATCCTTTATGTCTAACTAGATCGGTGTCTGCAGAGTTACAATGCTTCCTGGTGCTTAACTGTCCGCTTCAGGCCTGCAGTTTACAAGACCCCAAGACCACAGATGGATGTCTTCTCAGCACAGGTGGCGCGATGACGTCACAATATCGTGCCGCCTGTGCACAGACACAGACGTCCTGTGCGTGGACAGGGAGGAAGTGGCAGCTCCATTCTTCAGGATCGCAGGTAGGTGAGTATGACTTTTTTATGGGTATATTAATAGTATAAGGGGTGGTTAGGAGGGTGAAATATAACTATAAAGGGAGGATTCATTAGGGGGCATTATGACGATGGGGGGGTCATTTATATAAGGGTTATTACAGGGTATTATGAATACAAGGGGGAGGTTATTTATATAAGGGGCCATTAGGGGGCATCATTTATATTAGGGGGCATTATGAACATAAGGGGGTGGTCATTGATATAAGGGTTCGTTAGAGGTGCAGTATTTATGTCAGGGGGAATCAGGGCCATAATATGAGGGTCAATTAATTTAATTAAAGTGACACTTGGGCTTTATTAAGACTAAGGCCCCATGTAGCTGGCTGCAGCAAAAAAGCACTGCAGGAAAAAGCGAGACAGTAACGCATTGTGGTTTTTCCCACAGCGCTTTTCACAGAAGATCCACAGAGGTTTCCCCTGTGGACTTTCTGTTTTCAATACACCTATATGGAAACCGCCAGTGTTTCCATAGGTATAATTGACATGCTGCAATTTCCAAAACCGCAATGGTTTTGGAAAATGCAGTGCATCTGCTTCACGTATTTTTCTGCAATGTGTGGATGGAATTTGCTAGAATGGCGCATTTTTTTCTGTGGGTTTTCACCACATGGGGCCCCCCATCCCATTCCCACTTTGCAGTAAAATATGCGCAACGGATACGCTGCAATTTCCAAAACAGTCGCAGTTTTGGAAATCACAGAATGTCAATTATACCTACAGAAATGCCGGCGGTTTCCCTATAGATATAATTGAAGCAGAAAGTCTGCAGAGGAAACCTCTGCGAACTTTCTGTGCAAAGTGCTGCAGGAAGAACCGCAACGTGTCGCTGCTATTTTCCAGCTCATTTTTATTGATGAGCTATCCAAAGAATAAAACATCAATAAGAGATAAGTGATTTCCCACTCACCAGCTGTATGAAGGGGCTATGGCGCCTGTTTATATCACACGCTGTCTGTTTATAGTGACCGTGCGATGTCATTACAGCCTTCTCACATAGACGTGTATAGGACGAGGCTGTAGTTACATTACATGGCCACTATGAAAAGAATGACACTGTGTAAACAGAGAAGGGGTCACGGCGCTTACACAGGTACCATGGTTCATTCAAACAGCTGTTCCTGGGTGTCCCAGGTATTGGAACCCCAATAATTTTTTTTTCCCTTGTGTTTTTTTTTTTCCCCCCCTTTTAATTAGGAAATGTCTGAGGCATTATTAACAAAGGGCACATTATTTAAAGGGGTGTACAGGGAAGTTATTAGTTTAAAGATGCACTTGGGATATTATTCATTATGGGGGTTTTATTATATATTTTATAATTGGGGGTAGCAGCAGAATGGGGGTGAGGACAATGTGGGTCAGGTTCCTGGAAAAGTAAGGAGCCAAAGATGTCTGTGTTGTAAACTTTACAGAGACTGGAAGAAGTGGTCATGGCTGTCCAGATGAAAGAGATGGGGAATGTGAACGATTAGTAAGAGATATCACCTCTAAGTCACTAAATGTTACTGCCCTGTATTCACCTGCAGAGCCCTGTGTAGAGCTGCTATATACCACTATATGCTCACCGTATACTGATAGTATCGGTATACGAACAAGTCCAAGTAGGGGGCTCACTTGGAAATGTTCGCCCCCCCTGTGCTGAATCCCTAGCTACGCCTCTGCCAGAAGGGTATTCAGACATACACTATATATAAGCACATGTAATATGGCAGTTCAGTGTAGCTTTAAGCATAAGCACAGTGTTAGATTGGGTCACATGGGAAGACATGTGGCTCAACAGAATTATACTGATGTGAACTTGCTCTATATATTTGGGTACCACTGTATCTCCTCATTGCAGTAAGTAAAATGTAGTAAGAGAAGAGTAGTGCTCTTACATTTGTGCAACAACCCAGGGATGAGTAGTAAAGGAATAAATGCATCCTCCTAGAGTAGTGGGTGCTTACACAGGAGTGGGAAACCTTGAACAGTTAACTCTGGAGACCTGAGAGGATGACCAAATCCACCCCAAGAAGCACCTAACTTTGGACTTCTAATAGTGGGTGCACATTACTGTCCTGAATACAGAGACTTGGGAGAAAAAGACGAACGTTCGACTACATGTGACTGGTGAGTTGCAACAGAGTCCCTTACACAGCTTGAGACCAGAGATGGCCAGTTCCCCAGACCACTATGATAGCAGTCGGGGAAAGCCTGGTTCCCCTACCGCTATACATATTGCAATTGAAAAGGGGCCCCAACATGTCACCAAGGGAGGTGACTTAAAATAATAAATACTTATACTCACCTCTCCTGGGATCAGCATCCTTTCCGAAGCCACGCTGAGGACTGTGATTAGGCCCCAGCGGTCACATGGGGCGCAGCGGCGTAATGACGTCAGTGCGCCCCTAAATGACTGCTGAGGACCAATCACAGGCCTCAGCAGGGACGTCTGAAGATGGCCGAAGATGCTGAAGACAGCAGGACAGACCAAGGTTGCCCAGGAAAGGTAATGCAAGGTGAGTATCAGTGTTTGTTATTTTTATTCACCTTCCCTGGGCCTCTGATTATTACTGTAGACCCCAGAGTATAATAATAGCACGGAGCGGAGGGCGGTTGTTGGTAGCATATAATACTGCGTGGGGGCCCCTGCTGAGCATATAATACTGTGTGGGGGCCACTGCTGAGTATATAATACTATGTGGGAGCCACTATGCAGTATATAATACTGTGTGGGTGCCACTGCTGGGCATATAATACTGTGTGGGAGCCACTGTGGAGCATATAATACTGTGAGGAGACCACTGTGAATCATATAATACTGTGTGGGGGCCACTATGGAGTATATAATACTGTGTGGGAGCCACTGTGGAGTATATAATACAGTGTGGGGACCACTGTGGAGTATATAATACTGCGTGGGGGCCACTGTGGAGTATATAATACTGTGTGGGCCACTGTGGAGTATATAATACTGTGTGGGGGCCACTGTGGAGCATATAATATTGTGTCGGGGCCACTGTGGAGTGGCACTATTAACAGTATCAGGCCCTGTTCACACGGTGGAATCTGACAATGATTTTGCAGTAGATTCCTTCCTCATTCTACCGTCTATTGAAACTAATTGGAGCAGGAAGCTGGAAAAAAAAAAAGTGTCCTGCTGGACCTTGCCACAGATTCTGCAGCTGATTCAAAGGCCGCGGCTTGAGACTCCGCACTGGTTAGACTCATTCATTTGGACCTAATCAGCAGTGGAAAACCACGAGGACATGCTCCAGTAGGTATGCCTCAGCAAAAAAAACACCCAATTTTGATTGTTTTTTTTGCTGTATTGTGCATGAGTTACTCCAAAAGGGGCCCACTGGGGCTCTGTCGACCAAGGGCCCACACAAACCTGGAGCTGGCCCTGGGTGGATCCTCTGAGAAAGAATACTATTTACACTATTGATGACTTATACTTGGGAAAGACCATCAATATCAGGTTACTGGTAATCCATCACTTGGCACTATCAAAGATCACTTGGTTGAAAGGGCTGCAGAGCTCAGGTGAGAGCTGCTCCTTCTTCATTGTCTACACTGCACACTGTCTACATAGTAATGACTATGTAGGGTATTGTGGCTACACCTTGATTAATTAGTACGAAGCTGCAATATCCTGCACAGCATGGCGTACAGTGTTAATAATGAAGAGGATGCAGACGTGAGCTGTATCCCCACCAATCTGATAATCCTAAGGATAGGCCATCGATAATGGAAACCTGAAAACCTCATTAACTTCTGCAGAATATACTTCATATCTGCTCCAGGAATATTTTGCATTTTTTGGTCACACTTTTTTGACATTTGAATTTTTCCAGAGGGTTTTAATACCTCTATAAAGAAGTCTATGGAAAAAAGACTAAAATGCCATACAAAAATACAGGTGCATCTCAATAAATTAGAATATTTTTGAAACGTTCATTCATTTCAGTAATTCAGTAATACAATCCATAATCAGCGTCTTCCATGATTGTGTGTCCTACTGAACCAGACTGAGGGACCATGTAAAGGCTTAGGAAACCTTGGCAGGTGACACTGAATTTACAATACTGAACTTTTTTACAATATTCTAATTTTCTTAGATTTTGGTTTTCATTACCTGTAATCCATAATCAACATTTACAGAAATAAAACACTTGCAATAGAACACTCTGTGTGTAAAGAATCTAGAAAATATAGGAGGTCACTTTTTTAATTTAATTACTGAATTAAATAAACGTTTCAAAGATATTCTAATTTATTGAGATGCAGCTGTATAAAATTGCAGCAAACATTTGGATACTGTGTTTTGCTGAAAAAAAGCAACAAAAAAGTTACTTTTTTTAATTTATTTTTTTATACTAAAAATATTATATGTAAACCACCCTTATAGTGACCCCCTGAGGTGACAGCCAGAGACCCTATAATAATGACTATCACAAAGCTTTTATAGAGTGAAGTCCACATTAAAACAACACCCTATGCTAGTAAAAGACAGAACATCACCACAAAGCCGCATGACAAAGCCACATCATTCCATGGCAATGACAGCCAAAAGCCTCCATAACTGTGACACATTCACCGATAAAAGTGACCTCTGCCATGACAGTGACAGCTACAATGCTTCATAACAGTGATAACCACAGCAACCATAATCATGGTCAGTTGATCACATAGAGAGCCATCATGTCTTCATCACACTGATAGCCAAAGCCCCTGATAACATATGTTTGTACAGTTGGTGCCCTTCAAAATGTTTACCCAATCCCCACAATCCCCATGACAATGATACCAGCATCACCAAAATGATTACTCCCATGTCTATATATGTGTACATATGTAATATATGTCTTTGCTCTTATTTTTATGATTTGCTCATACCAACACAGGTCTTGCAACATCCATCACTGTCTGTAGTTATTGTGTCCTAAAAATAAAGACAATTTAGTAATTTTTAGAATTTTATGGATTTAAAAGCTACTGACATGCCATAAATAAGGACATTTTCCAATTTGTATATTACCATAGCTTATTTTCTTACCAATAAGTTCCAGGGTTTCTTCTTTTAATGTTCTGTTCAGCGTCATCTTCTATTTATAGAGGACCTGTCCCCATTCCTGACATGTCTGTTTAGTTAATACTTGTATCAAATGATTGGACATTATGTAGTATGTACATTTACAAAGGGAATGTTTACCCCCAGGTGTTAATTTATTCATACATTCCCAAGAGGAATAACAGAGGAACAATACAACACAAAAATCTAACAAAATATGCTCTAGAACTGTTATATAATTTGGAATACAAGTATTTACTAAAACACATAGGTCAGGAGAGGTGACTGATCCTTATTAACAGATTACTTTTAGGCTAAGGCCCCACGTGGTGTCCGGCAGCAAAAAAGCGCCGCGGGAAAAACCGTGGCGGCAACGCATCATGGCTCTTCCTGCAGTGCTTTTGACAGAAAGTCCAAAGAGTCTTCCTCTATGGACTTTCTGCTTCCATTATACCTATTGGGAAACTGCCAGCATTTCTGTAGGTATAGTTGACATGCTGTAATTTCCAACAGTTTTGAAAATCGCTGCGCATTCTGCATATTATATTTTAACGCAAAGTGGGGTTGGGATTCGCTAGCTTTGCTGTGACTGTAAGTAAAATGCTGTGTTTTTTTTCCACGGTGTTTCCGCTGTGGGCAAACTGCAGTGTTTACACCACATGGGGCCTGGCCTTAAATGGTCACTAACTGTTTATACAACTTAGCCTCATTTAAGAGCATGTGATTCTGGACTAAAATGTAAAAAACTTTCTGTAAAAATGTTGCTGTTTTCTGCCTGATAAACCTTTTCTGCCACTAAGGGCCTCCTTCCTTGGTAATTTGCTGTTCACTCCCTGTTACTATGACAAGTCTGTCTTTAAAAAACAACAAGCTCAAGATGGGATCACAGGAAGGGGGAGGGGCAGGCTTCTTTTCAAAGCCTCTACCGCTTTTCATAGCTCACAGTAAGTATAAGAAGAGTTTATCACTTTCTGCCTATCTGTTTGTGTTATTGCTGTTGGGATGTTAGTTATGTACAGCAAAGCTGATTGTGTTCAGATCTCTCTGTGCCAGGGATCTCTATAGCTGCATCATAACTTGTGTTTGGAGTCAGTAGTAGTAATAATGGATGGATAAGGGGAGTAAAGGGGCTCTGTATCGCATATATTCCCTTTCTCAGAGAGAAAAGCAAAATGTACTGCAGCCATAATGGGGCTATTTGCAGCAGAAAATTGATAGGACTCCATGTATGAAGGAATATGCAGACTAGAGTACCATGTAATCATATATGTCACTCCTGCCTCCTCAACTGTGCCTGCGCATATTTTGGGATAGGGCTATGGATTCTATGGATAGGGCTGAGTGATGAGATCAGTTGGACACACCTTCATATAGGAATAAAATGTGCATTTCAAAACAAAACAATATCACAACATGCAATCCAAGGCCTCAGGCTGCAACACTCAACACTACTATTGGGAGGCTGCTCATAGATAAATATAGAACCAACATCCAGGTATCTTGTGACAGAATACTGCAAAATCATGTTGTTTTTAAAAGCACATTTCTGGACATGTGCACACAACAAGAAAAATAAAGAAGGACACGTTTCTATGAGAAGGCACACATTTGTACCATTTTCTGCTCCATTTTCTTACATAAAACTTAATAAATAGATTGTAAAATTACTGACCATGCTCCCCTCAGTTAACTTTTTCTCCCCACTTTCTGAAAGTGGCAAGAGCTCAGAAAAGTCACAAAATACAGTGGGCAAAAAAAAGTATTTAGTCAGCCACCAATTGTGCAAGTTCTCCCACTTAAAAAGATGAGGCCGGCCTGTAATTGTCATCATAGGTAGACCTCAACTATGAGAGACAAAATGCGAAAACAAATCCAGAAAATCACATTGTCTGATTTTTTAAGAATTTATTTGCAAATTATGGTGGAAAATAAGTATTTGGTCACCTACAAACAAGCAAGATTTCTGGCTCTCACAGACCTGTAACTTCTTCTTTAAGAGGCTCCTCTGTCCTCCACTCATTACCTGTAGTAATGGCTCCTGTTTGACATTGTTATCAGTATAAAAGACACCTGTCCACAACCTCAAACAGTTACACTCCAAACTCCACTATGGTGAAGACCAAAGAGCTGTGGAAGGACACCAGAAAGAAAATTGTAGACCTGAACCAGGCTGGGAAGACTGAATCTGCAATAGGCACTGTATATATAACATGTCATATGCCATTTGCCATAATTTCAGACTTTTTTGCATAAAAAATATGGTGGAAATGGGATGATAAATTCTCCTTTTTGTGTTAAGTCAATTTACTATTTACTATTTATTTGGGTTAATTCAATATACTAAGGACTAGTGTCAGAGTAAGTGTGGGCATGGGCTCCCAAGTTATGCCTTAGTATATCAGTATTGCAACCGATGGAAATACTTGGAAAATCATTAATTGTAGATGCAAAATGTAGAGCAAATTAACCTACACATATATCTCTTTAATAAAGGGATTATTCCCATTTTATGGAGTGATGACATATCACTAGGACATGCCATCACTTTATTATAGCTGGAGGTCTGCTCTGTAGATTTTCCACTGTTTCTGAGAAAGAAGGAGTTGCATAACTGATTTTAGACATCCTCACTTCTAAGTTTTCTATCAGTACGACTGTAGGGCACAGCAGTCCAGGAAAAACAGTGAAAGGGACTCATCACTAAATTAGTACTGCAACATTCTCAGGATTGAGGATCCCAGAGGGTGAACCGCCATTGATCATAAAAGTATGGCATATCCTATGCCATCACTTTATAAAGCAGGAATACACTATAACATTTTATGAAAATAGATAATATGATTCAATGTACAGATTTAATCAATGAAACCATACCTGTTGACAATTCGATTCGTTGAATGGTGGACAGACCGTCTTTAAAGAGATCACATCACGAAGTGAGGAACACTTGTATTTCGTGCAATTGTCACCTGGAGGTACAAAGACTTCCCCAGGCTGTAACAAAGAGAAAAAATATACATTAGCAAACTATTTTCACATAATTTTTTATATCTTGATCAAGTTATTTACTATCCACTGGATAGGGGAAACCTGCTAGATTAGTGGAAGTCCAACCATTGGGGCCCCAACCAAACATGGGGTCTCGATTTACCCTGTTTTAATGGAGTGGCAGTTGTGCATATTTGCTACTGCTCTATTCAGTTCTGTGGGACTGCGGGAGATAGCCAAGTGCTGTACTCGAATTCTCTTTGGCAGTTCCAAAGAGATGGAGAAAGCGACAGTGTACATGCGCAATTGTCACTACAGTCAAAAGGGGGGACCCCACTTTTGTTATCAGTGAGGGTACCATCAGTTCCTCTGGGTCCTCTGGTATCCTCCTACTCTTCAAAAATATACTGACTAGTTTATTGGCTTCCAATGAAATTCGTCTTAGCGTGTCAGCAATAAATTAGAATATGAGGACTACTGAGGATAAGGCTTGACGTGTGTCATGTGCAATGATGCAAAATATGTGGGCACAAAATATAAATACATATATAGGCAAACAAAAACTAGGAAGCACTCCATACATATATATATATATATATATATATATATATATATATAAATCTTACCTGCAGAAATATAGTTTTGTTGCCTGGCAGAACAAAAGTGCAGTTTACTTTGACGCAGCTACCACAGCATTGATTGTCCATTGTTTGGAATACAGATCCCTAAGGTAAAACAAGAAGGCTTGAATAACCTAGAAAAACTAGTATCTGTCTACCATTGTCCAACAAAATTTCAAGCAATTGAGGAGTGTTTGGTACCTACAGGGTAATGACAGCAACTCTTTTCATATGCACATGAATCATGGAAGAGGTAGTGTAGATATTTACCAGATGTGATTAAAGGAGTTATGTCTAGGACAGAGGATAAATTGCTGATCGGTCGGGGAATGACTACTGAGAGCCACACTGATCCTGGGAACTAGAGATGCTTTACCCCATTGAAAATATAGCAGCAATAGACATAGATGTGCTCCATTCTTCTTAATGGGAGCACCAGACATAGCCAAAGTGCAGCACTCTTCCATGTCCAGTGCTCCCATTGAAATGAATAGATGCACAAATCCATCTGAACACTTGTGACATGCTTACATTAAGCATGGCTGTGGTCAGGTTGAATTCACAATGGGAGGGAACCTTCCATTATAAGGATCAGTTGGGTGGTCAACTATTTATCCTATGGATAGAGGACAAATACTATTCGTGGCATAACTCCTTTAAATGACTCTAGAGGACTTTAGAAGGGAGACGTCTGAGTGTTTAAACTGGCTTATCTTGACTTTGGTTTTTACTTGTATTTTTTGGTGTAATCCTCATTAATCCTCCATCAGCTCCGTGATTATCAATGCCGTCCATCTTGTACCACTTATGCTCTGCATGAGTAGCTTTTTGGGAGATAATGATACTGTGCAAAATGTAAGGAAGTTGCACATTTGGAGACCCAGATTCTGGATCTAAATAAACAAAGTGCAAGACTGAGATCCTTTGATAAATAGGAAAGGCATGATTGCCCCATTTACACAGAGGGCTCAGGAGCACTCGTGGCCATGACTGCTGGGGGGCTCAATGATGAGCCTCAATGATCAAATATTTATCAAGTGTTGTAAGTGAGAAAGCCCCTGTAAAGGAAATAACATTCCTCCATAAAACCCTCAGATACAAGCTTCAAATGAAGAAAAATCAGTATCTTAAGTATCAAATCAATAAAAATAGTGCCCAGGCCAACCCATCTTTCACATCTTAAATTCTAATAAATTGCGCAAAAAATAATTACTTAGGCTCGGAACAGTTGTTTAGGGCTATTTTTCTATGATAAATATTTTGCCCCAAATACAAAGTATAAATATATATATATATGTAACTTACCACTGGGCAGGTCTGTTTTTGACACACATATTCCTTATGGATAACTTCAAGATTGTTTTCAGATAAAACACAATGGTAGGAGATGCAAGCATTGTTAGGCAAAGTATAGTTCTCCCCAGGCTGGAAGGATTAAAAATGCAATTCTTAGGAATTTCTTAATGGTTATGTCTTTTTTTCATCATTCACAGTTAGATGGTACTAGAATATTAACATGTATTTAGTATTTGATAGTTTTGCTACAGTCCTCTACTACTATGATCAGAGGGTCTATATATTTATTCCATTTACATAATATGAACAGATCGTTCCAAAAATCTTACATATATTTTTCTTATCTTATGTTTTTTCCAGCTGTGACATATGAAAAGATTAGTTTATGCTGGGAATAATGTAGAAAGTTGTTCCATGGTTCTGTCCTGAAAGGGTCAGAGAGGATTCTTTTCCTCATCATGGCGAATTAGGTCTGTGCCATTAATGTGATGTTTGCCTTCATCTAGATCAACTTGGGTGTATAAGTATAAATTGGTTGACCTTGTTGGACATCCCTCCCAACTTTCCAGGGTGAGAAAGGGCAAATTTAGGTATTGTAAGCCACTTCTCCCACACACTTTGACTTGACCTATTCCCATCCACTTCCTTTTGTACCCCACACAGTACAGTGTCCTTTTAGTGGCCTTAAACAGTATCATACCCCCTTGTGATCCCCACACAGTATAATTCAGTGTCTCCACAGTACTATGTCCCCCTAACTTTGACCCCCACAATATCATACCCTGCTTCATTTGGCCCCCACAGTATAATGTCCACCTTAATAGGACCCCACTGTCTACTGTCCCTTCTTGGTGTTCTACATAAAAATGAATCTAACAAAAAGAATACAACTAATACATTCTTTGTTCCTCTGCAGTCCTCCCTGGTCTCGGGAACAGCAGGTGCAATGTGGTGACATCGGTACATGGTGAAGTAGGGATTAAACAGTTTTGGAGGATGACATGAAGCTGGGTCATACCTCCCGTTGCCTCCTGGACATCAGGACAGCACTTGGAATTTGGGACTGTTGGGAGGTATACTTTTATAACCCACTAACTATGTAACTATGTAAAACGAACAATAGTTATAGAATACTAAAGTTAATATCATGTTTTAGCTTTCAGAATATACTGACAACTCCAAACAATCTTATAGATGTAGCAAACTTTAACTTGACAAACAGCATGTATCAATGTTACCTTAAGCGTCATAGTAACGTTGTTAACTGTTAAAGTGCAGAATGTTGGGATACAATCCCCACAGCAGTCTGTTGGAAGTTTTTGGTATATATAACCCTATGGATTGAAAAAAAATTCAGTAATATGCATATGGAATCATGCACGCAGAATAAAGCACACAACGCCCCAGCCATAACCAAACAATAACCTCCCAAGGTTATTGTTTAATCGATTGCCCGAAATGTCACACCCTACTAGGCATGTTCCACTTCAGCAGCATCTCCCCATGGATTCATTTTGATTCTTCTCCTACAGTATGCTAGCTACATTTTCTTCTGTCTATATGCTATATGTTATAAAGGTCTTATGTGCCAGTAATAGCTTGGATATTGATATACAAAATAAAATCACTGAATCTTGAGCTCTCAGTGTTCTTGCAATTCCAACTCATGCCATTAACGTTGTAATCGGCATGTGGTGGCCATTTTTCTACTGACTGTCGCACGTCTGCATTACTTTCAATGTTTGTAAATGGTGGCTATTCATATGACCAATATTTTGATGGTTTGTCAAAATATAGGTCATGCTCTATTTTTGTCCATTTTAATGGGCACTGTAATATAATGGCTGTCCCTCGGATGCAAAAGGTTTTCCACTTCTATCTTGTTAATGTAGGCTAAGCCTAAGGCCGGGGCCCCATGTGGCGTAAACGCCGCAGTTCGCCCGTGGCAAAAATGCCGCAGAAAAAAAAACACAGCGTTTTACAGTCACAGCAAAGTAGATGGAATTCTAGCCAATCCCATGTCCACTTTGCGGTAAAATACACGGTGTGGACACACGACAATTTCCAAAACCGTCGAGGTTTCTGGAAATTGCAGCATGTCAATTATACTACGCCCGGTGGTTTCGCTATAGATATATTTGAAGCAGAAAGTCCGCAAAGGAAACCTCTGCGAATTTTCTTTGCAAAGCTATGGCCCATGGATCATAGATGCAATGATTTGGCGCAAACCCTATTTACTTTTATGGGAGAATTTTCTAGACATGCTCTGTGCAGTGCGGTGTGTAGATAAACTGTGAAATTACTGGTGGATTCTATGTCTTATCTACATATACATGTTGCGTGCATTAGCGTGCTGGTAAGTGAGCTGGCAGCTGCAAAGAAATACTACAGAAAACAGGAAGTGCCGCCATGTTATTTGGCTTAGAGGCCAGGGTCAGGCATTCAGGTTTTTTTTTTAATATATGGAAAATTTTGAAGAAACTCGCTTAAAAAATATGTTTAACATGAAATGTGATTTAAAAAGAGGTCACATTACAGCTGCTGCTTCTAAGATCCCTTATAAGCAGCTGATTTTGTCCGGGGTGTTGACCTAAGACTATTCTATTTTGAGATTACTCCGTTCGGTCAATACTCTGCCTCACCCAGAGATGTCTATAATGGAGCTCACTGGCTTTAATTGTGTTTGCTGAGTATTAGATTAGACAACCATATGTTGGTGGATATTGTTTACATGCCATGATAACACATTAGACAACAACATATTTGCGCTACTATTACCTTAATGATATATTGTGTCTGCGAAAGTTCCACAATGAAGCAGTGCTCTAGATTCTAATATTCAATATTCTATATGGTTTTTATCATTTTATTTAGGTATCCATAGTTTACATAATACCCATACCCATATTACTACACCCATACCCATCTTATTACAACCATAGATGTAGCATATAAGATGAAAGATGATAATAAAATATATAAAAAAAATGCACAATGAAATAATGATGCAATATCACGGCACAGCATTTAAGAATAAAACATACACAGAATGTGCAAAAGAGGTACAGCAATAAGGAATAAAGTAGAGTCGTGCTGCAATGAACTCTTTCATAGTAACCTACCAGTTTGCAGTCACTTTGATTATATTTAGTGCATATCGTTATTTTTTCTGTCAAGACCAATTGACCACGCACTTTATGACAGTAATAGAATGAACAGTTATCGGAGGAATACGAGGTTCTGTTTTCCTATCAAAACAAAATAATAATTTGTCATTTGTTTGCATTTTATATATTGTTTATATATTTACTTAGATGTTTGTTTATATATTGTTTGCATTATATATATATATATATATATATATATATATATATTTATATATTGCTAATGACTATGTTAAAGGTATTGCCCAAGGATAACAAAAACAGAGCTGCTTTCTTCCAGAAAAAGTGCCACACCTGTCTATGGGCTGTGCAGCTCAGCTCCAATGAAGTTAATGGAGTTGAAATGCAATACCAGATACAATCTATGGACAGCTGTGGTGCTATTGCTGGGAGAAAGTACTCATGTTTTTTCTTGTCCTGTGATAAGATATGTATGTAGAGACGGGCGAACCTCTGAAGATTCATTTCGGGTTTGGACAGTTTAGCCCAAAGACTTGTTTCAGGCTTAACTTGTTCGGATAGAACCAGAAGTGAAATTATTATACTCTGGGGTCTCTTCAGGTGGAGGCCCAGAGGAGGTGTAAAAAATAACAAACTGTTATACTCACCTTCCCTCACCTCTTTTGGGCGTCTGGTGCTCTCTCTTGGTCCTCTTCTGGACTTTTCCAGATTCCTATTTTTTCACACCTTCCCAGGGTCTCCACCTATTAAACTCTGGCGTCTGGAGGGGCCCCAGAGTATAATAATTTCACTTACGCTCGTGGGTGACAAACCCAAGTTTTGGGTTTGGGTCGAACCCAAAACTTTTGAAAATTCAGCTCAAATCTGGTTCAGTCTGAACTGGTTCACTTATCTGTATATGTTAGACGTACTTAAAGGGGACATCTACTTCTAATATTGATGGTCTAAGAATAGCCCATCAATATTACACTAGGTTTACACCTGCGTTCAGGTATCTGCTCTTTGGGTCCATTTGGTCCGCTTAAAAAGTGGTTACATGCAGAAAGCCATGGACTATAATGGGGTCTGCCGGGTTTCTGCCATAAAAAGTGCGGAGAGAAAAGTCCAAGCAGATTCGGGGACGGAATCCCTGAACGGAATCCAGGTGCAGGTGTGAATCTAGCCTCTGCATGGATCTGACATCCGGAACCCAGTAATGTATGCATGTTGGGAGCCCAGCTGCTCACTCACACAAAATGTAGCGGCAGCTTTAGATACTGCAGTGTTGCCCCATATACTTCAGTGGGGCAGTCCTGTAGTACCTAAAGCCACCACTACACTTTGTACTGCAAGTGAGTTCCGGGTTAAGCCTTTTAAATATATAAGAAATATAAACACAGACATTATAGCTTGATTCATGCATATAATTAAATAGCATTTTTTTTTGCTTATACTTTTTTTAATGCAGACTACCAATGCTAAAGTGTGCATATGGTAATCTGTGATACTTCCCCCTGCTTTTGGTTGGACCAATAATGAAGAGTGTCTCACACTACCACTTCACAGTATGCCAGTATGCAAAGAGTTGTCTGAGAATCTGTAGGCCATTGTGCACAAATGAAGATGGGAATAGAAATTTAAGCTACACTTTGCATTATGCTGGGTGTGGGGCTTCAAACAGTTATATCTCAGGCAATTTAAAACATACAACAGTGTTTCTGATGTCATATGAAAAATTAGACAACTCTATTATTTTCAGAGATATTATTTTCCAGTTGAAAAACCAGTCACGATTGGGAACAGCTGCAGGTAAATATGCTAACCCTGACTCTGTTGGACAAAATTGTTAGTACCCCTCGTTTAATGAAGGAAAAACCACAATGGTCACAGAAATAACTTGAATCTGACAAAAGTGAACAAATGAAAGTCAGACATTGCTTTTCAACCATGCTTCAACAGAATTTTTAAAAATAGAAAACTCATGAAATAGGCCTGGACAGAAATGATGGTTCCCTTAACTTAATATTTTGTTGCACAATCTTTTGAGGCAATCACTGCAATCAAACGATTCCTGTAACTGTCAATGAGACTTCTGCACCTCTCAACAGGTATTTTGGCCACTCCTCATGAGCAAACTGCTCCAGTTGTCTCGGGTTTGAAGGGTGCCTTTTCCAGACGCCATGTTTCAGCTCCTTCCAAGGCTGCTCAATAGGATTTAGGTCAGGGCTCATAGAAGGCCACTTCAGAATAGTCCAATGTTTTCCTCTTAGCCATTCTTGGGTGTTTTTAGCTGTGTATTTTGGGTCATTATGCTGTTGCAAGACCCATGACCTGCGACTGAGACCAAGCTTTCTGACACTGGGCAGCACATTTCTCTCTAGAATCCCTTGATAGTCTTGAGATTTCATTGTACCCTGCACAGATTCAAGAACATAGAGCTGATGTGCCTTGCCAAAAATTTCGATTTTTGTCTCATCTGTCCATAGGACATTCTCCCAGAAGCTTTGTGGCTTGTCAACATGTAGTTTGGCAAATTCCAGTATATCAGATTCAAGTTATTTCTGTGACCATTGTGGGTTTTTCGTGCATTAAACGAGGGGTACCAACAATTTTGTCCACGTGTGTATAAGCTGTTGTACTCTCCGTTTACCCAGCAACTGGCCCATGCACATTGAAGTCCAACTGAAACGTGCATGGGGAAGGGAGAAGACCAGTGTAATCTCCTATACCCTGCATGCACATTAAAATTGCAACTGAGTGAAGCACTCAGCAGTCGAGTGGGCCCCAGGAGCTGTGGACCCTGGCATATGCCTGGCACTGGCCCTGTGTATAAGTACCATTGAATTTCTTAAGTTTAGCCAGAGTACACGCATGAGTGCAGGAAATATATAGGGCTAAAGTCAGCATGCCTGACTTTAGATAGGGCAGCATAAACATTGTGACAGGTCACCTTTAAACTTTGGAATTTGCTTATTTAGGAATAGAAGGGGGAGTCTCAAGTAGTCCATACATACTAGATAAATGTCAACCAAGCCTGTGGGACCAGGAGAACATATACGGGACCAGAAGACCATCTATGGGACCAGAAGACCATCTAATGTGTATGGGATCCTCCTGATTCTCCCCTGACATTAGATGTCGGGGGAAATAAGGACCAAGCACCTGGATTACAACTGCATGAAGAAGCTGTTCTTGGCCAGATAGGCCACTGCTAGAGGAGTTTGAGTTTCTTCTCCCATTCAATATACGTGCACTACCCAGACAAGTGTTCCTGTGTTTAGGTAGACACAGTGGGATTTTCTTGACAGATTTCTGTTCATCTGTCAACTATTTTACGTGTATTAACAGCGCTAGACTGATGATATAAAGTTACTTGAACATATCACATTATATTAAAAGAGAAAATGGCCTCAATACTAAACACAGTCATAGCAAAAAATTTTGTGTGGCGCTCACAACAGTAATCTCCAACAAGTCAGTCCTATGTGAACATGTGTTTTAATAACTGTGAAAAGTATATGGACATACCGCAAGTGTCATTTCTGTTCCGTTTGAAAAAATGACAATGCAAGCCATTTGGTAACATTCACAACAACGTCCATGGTCTGATCTGTGCTCAAAGCCCTGCCAGGGATCACATAGAAATATTGTATATTGAATAGTGTAGAGGAATATCACATTTTATTGTCTCCATTGTATTGTCAAATAACTAATATAACCAATATCTTACTTACCAGTTCACAAACTCCTTGACAGGTTTTAGTTACACATGTTATCATATTAAACTTGGTTTTGGGGTCCTTAATATTAGTGCAATTACATTCGGTACAAGGGTCACTGTAGGTTGGTGGAATTACAGTCCCCGGCTGTCAGACAAATGAAAAAAAGAAAGAAATTCAAACATCTATAAAACAAATAACAGGTCCTAGTAGGAACCTGTAATAGGATCTCCAATTTATCTTCATGCACTCAAAATGCTTTTCGATTGATGGAAAATTCCTCTTTTTATTTGCATGCAGATTGTCTAGCAAGTGCATTCTGCTCAGGGACATGATGTGAAGACCACCTGTTCTAGTATGTAATCTGTGTCCAGCTCCAAATGTTAGGCCTTATGCACATGACAGTGCCATTTTTCACACACCTAATGTCTGTGAAAAACGGCCATGTCAGTCAGTTGAAAGCCCTATTCAGGGCTTATTCAGATGACAGTGTTTAATGGCCATGTGACGGCCGTTTTTTGTATGGTTGTCTCATGTTTCAAAAACCATGAATGTCTAGGGGTCTAGTCACATGGCTCTATCTATGTCTATCAAAAACAGACAAAGATACAGCATGCCAGTCTTTTTGATGGCTGTGAAAAACAGTCCGTCAAAAAAACAGACATGGAATTAATCCTTAAATCCGTGACGGTGCTGCCTGTGAAATCTATACATACATCTATCTTTCCAGATCATGCATGGCATGCCAGGGCATGTTAGTGTGTAGCGTTCTTGTCACATCCTCTATTACAATACAGCTCATGTACCAGGTCTGTAGAGATCAGGGACATATGCAAGGTTTGATCAAGAGGAGCAGTGACACAGACTCCTACAGCTTCAAGAAAAGTAATAGAGAGGCACCAAGCAATCCTTGGCAGAATGGCAATCAACAGGGCAAGTTCAAATGGATGGTGTTGAAGCTTCCCCTTTTAGACGGGTATTCTGGAGAGGCTCAACCTCTTTTGTATTGAAAGACGTTAAACAGCAGCTGGCGCCTTCACATCCTCTGGAAGGGATGAAAAGTATGTGTAACTGAATTGACTACTAGGTACTCCTCCTGCAAAATTATTTTGATTGGGCTCCACCATTGCAGGAGGAGTATCTGGTGGTCAATACAGTTGCACAGACTCCTACAGCGGATAGCAATCAAAGTTGAAGAGGCAAAGCGAATTGGCTCAGAGGCATAACTTGGAGCTCCTTGGACCCAATGCAAAATCTGTAATAAGGTCCCTAGCTACATTGTACCATAGAATGGTAGTAGGGCCCCGTAGCAACTTCTACCATTGCATTCCCTATAGTTACAATCCTAGATCAGCCATTACAGACGACAGTTGGTGCCTTTCTTTGCTGCTTTGGATTTCCCCAGAGCACGCATGCTATAACCTCCCTGGTGCCACTATTACATAAGAATATCAGTAGCTGCCAAAACCATATGCATGGTGCCTGAGTAATATATGTAGCTCAGTTGCTCAGTGAAACATTGCCCTATCGGAGACAACTCAATGGGTGATAAGGCATCTGCTGAATAGTGCCCTAGTGCTTACAAGGAACCTGGTAGGTGCATCCATAAAGACCACCAGTCCATAATATCCCACAGGTCCATAATATCCTTGGTGCTGGAAGCAAATACAGTGAAAACAAGCTATACTGTCCAGCTTCATTGAAGACATGCAAGCCAAATATTGAGCACATCAGAAACATTTCTTGGTGGGTATAAAAGCTTTAGTTTTAAAAATACCCTGGGCACAGACAGGTTTGTTATAAGGATATTTGGGACATTAAACCATTGGTCCAAATACCGATGCATGTCCCTTTTTAACAAGCACTGTCTTGTAGACTTGCTCACCTGGTAAGCAGTTGAGTTGACCACACATACGTTCCGAATCTCTAAGGAAGACAAATAAAAAATAAAAAGTCATATATTATATGGTATTTTTTTGGCTGTTCAGAGTGAAAGGTACATTGAGGATTCTGCAGGACTCCTGTTACCAGACTAGTTGGGGGAGTGTCTTTAAACAGTATGATATTGTCCAATCAGTGCAGATAGTACTGGACTGTTTAGGGACCCCCCACTTCCAACTGGTAACACCCACTTGTCAATTTATTCATAATTATTCAGGAGGAATGATAAAGGAAAGAGCCAAAAACAAACATGAAATGGTCCAGCACAGATGAGGGTCAAAAGATATAAAACTTAACTTTTAATCAATGCATTAAAATCGGCCTCCATTGCAAAGCTCTTAAGCCATAGTGTGAATAAGACTGAAGACACCAGCCCTTTATAACACCCAAAGAGCAATGATATGCACCAACATGCAGGTGGCCCACAAAACAAAGCATAAAAAGAGAAAAAAAACACACATGGCTTATATCTTTTCTCTTTTTATGCTTTGTTTTGTGGGCCATCTGCGCGTTCATAGGTTTATATCAATACGTTCAGACTTACGTTCTATCATAACATTTTTGTGTATATAATTTTTACACGAAAGTGAATGTTGTGACTTTCTATTTCTATATTTACTTTAAAATGTCAAGGTGTTTTATACAATCTATTGTTTTAGTCTCTCATCCGACTTTGTATGCCGCGTGTTCACTTGTTTGGTGTTTACCATGTGATCTTATTGGTGCATATAATTGGTCTTTGGGTGTTATAAAGGGCCTTATTCACACTATGGTTAAAAGCTTCGCTGGAAACGCGTAAGTGCCGTGGAAGCCGATGCTTTTGATTTGCATTGAGTAAAAGTTGTTTTATATTTTTTGACCCTGATCTGTGCTGGGCCATCTCATGTTTGTTTCTAGCAAACAGATTCCTTTTAATTGTGCTTGCCTTGAAATTCATTATCCATTGGAGACTGGTTAGCTGTTTCTTTCTTTTTGTATATTACTGATAAAGGAATGACACAATACAGAATACTAGGAAAAGATGCCCTAGAATACTTATTTTGTGCGGCATTCTAACACAGACATGCCAGGAAAGGTTATAAGTCCTCTTTGTTGCTGAATTTTTTTTTTGAGCCAAAACTAAGAATGGCTACAGAAGGAATGGGAAATATATAGGAATCTCTTACACTTCTCCCTTCAACTCAATCCATTCCTGACTTTGGCTCAAATAACCGCAGCAAAATCTGCAACAAAAAGTCTGTGTTTCCACAACGTAGGGCCTGAGCCTTAAGCTGTAATACATTCACATACAGTGGAAGTGTTTTAGACATTCTAACGGATGGTAACAGTAGTAGAAAACTACTAGTAGTCAAAACTGCTGTCAGAAACCATTTTAACATAAGAAGATAGACCTGTAACAGTCCATCCAGTCTACAATTTGTTTTATTATGTGATTATCCTGGATGGATCTGTGTGTCCTAAACATGTGATTTCACCCAAGCCTTTAAAATATGTAGATAAGCTTCCACAAAGTCACATTCTGTCACTAGTGTGTCATAGATTCCCACCACCCCCTTCCACATGCCATGCTAACATTTTCCCAGTCATTGCTCGTTTTAAAATTCATTAGTTTAGCCACTTATATGCAACCTAAGAAAGTAGAAATTATCTATTAGATTTCTGCTGGACCAGCATCTGTTGGGGTATCTACAAGGCTCCTGTACAGCTTCATAGGTTTCACACTTTTTATAGTATGTATACCCCAAGCTCACATAACTCATAAAGCCATATATTTATTACAGTATTACAAGGGAGATACAATGGGGAAAAAAGTATTTAGTCAGCCACCAATTGTGCAAGTTCTCCCACTTAAAAAGATGAGAGAGGCCTGTAATTGTCATCATAGGTAGACCTCAACTATGAGAGACAAAATGAGAAAAAAAATCCAGAAAATCACATTGTCTGATTTTTTAAGAATTTATTTGCAAATTATAGTGGAAAATAAGTATTTGGTCACCTAAGAATTTTGGCTCTCACAGACCTGTAACTTCTTCTTTAAGAGGCTCCTCTGTCCTCCACTCGTTACCTGTAGTAATGGCATCTGTTTGACATTGTTATCAGTATAAAAGACACCTGTCCACAACCTCAAACAGTCACACTCCAAACTCCACTATGGTGAAGACCAAAGAGCTGTGGAAGGACACCAGAAAGAAAATTGTAGACCTGAACCAGGCTGGGAAGACTGAATATGCAATAGGCAAGCAGCTTGGTGTGAAGAAATCAGCTGTGGGAGCAATAATTAGAAAATGGAAGACATACAAGACCACTGATAATCTCCTTCGATCAGGGGCTCCACGCAAGATCTCACCCCGTGGGGTCAAAATGATCACAAGAACGGTGAGCAGAAATCCCAGAACCACACAGGGGGACCTAGTGAATGACCTGCAGAAAGCTGGGACTAACGTAACAAAGGCTACCGTCAGTTACACACTACGCCACCAGGGACTCAGATCCTGCAGTGCCAGACGTGTCCCCCTGCTTAAGCCAGTACATATCCGGGCCCGTCTGAAGTTTGCTAGAGAGCATTTAGATCTTCCAGAAGAGTATTGGGAGAATGTCATATGGTCAGATGAAACCAAAGTAGAACAGTTTGGTAGAAATACAACTCGTCGTGTTTGGAGGAGAGTGAATGCTGAGTTGCATCCAAAGAACACCATACCTACTGTGAAGCATGGGGGTGGCAACATCATGCTTTGGGGCTGTTTCTCTGCAAATGGACCAGAACGACTGATCCATGCACATGAAAGAATGAATGGGGCCATGTATCGTGAGATTTTGAGTGCAAACCTCCTTCCATCAGCAAGGGCATTGAAGATGAAACATGGCTGGGTCTTTCAGCAGGACAATGATCCCAAGCACAGTGCCAGGACAATGAAGGAGTGGCTTCGTAAGAAGCATTTCAAGGTCCTGGAGTGGTCTAGCCAGTCTCCAGATCTCAACCCCATAGAAAACCTTTGGAGGGAGTTGAAAGTCCGTGTTGCCCAGCGACAGCCCCAAAACATCACTGCTCTAGAGGAGATCTGTATGGAGGAATGGGCCAACATACCAGCAACAGTGTGTGCCAACCTTGTGAAGACTTACAGAAAACGTTTGACCTCTGTCATTGCCAACAAAGGATATATAACAAAGTATTGAGATGAACTTTTATTATTGACCAAATACTTATTTTCCACCATAATTTGCAAATAAATTCTTTAAAAAATCAGACAATGTGATTTTCTAGATATGTTTTCTCATTTTGTCTCTCATAGTTGAGGTCTACCTATGATGTCAATTACAGGCCGGCCTCATCTTTTTAAGTAGGAGAACTTGCACAATTGGTGGCCGACTAAATACTTTTTTTTCCCCACTGTATAAAGTAGTTGTTTTGAGCTTTCATAAACAGCCACTTCAACAAACAACAAGCATTCTCACATTGTGAAATGATGAAGGTACAGTATGTCTGCTTGGAGAACACCAAATGTAGGGGAAACTTACTACATTCCGACTTTTGACAGCAAGGATTGGCTGGATCTTGAATCACAACTATTTCATAGCCTGGATATGAGCAGTTTAGAGCAATAGGTGGCGGGCATATTACTGGAGTGCACCGGACAGCTGGTAGGTCTTCGTAACATGTGCAAATGGTGCAGTTGACAATCCAAGACTCATTGGGCTGTAGACAGTAAGCAGAATTGGTGCAGCAAATTATTTTAATTGTGATTGATTACTAATACACAAGTTAATGAAGAATTGGATGTTCATATCAGTATATGATAACAAAGGGGTGCGTCCATACACCTCCATAGTACGTAGATATCCCCCCACCCCAGGTCCACTATATTTCGTTGCCATTGTCATTGCTAACATGTAACATCTAACATTGTTGCACTGAATATCCATTTCAGTGGAACAATGAAGACTGAGGAAACTGAGTAGGAATCGTGGAGTCGAGGACAGTTTTAGGTGGAGTTACCGACTCCAACTCCAGCTTCAAAATAAATGATTAATTATATTAAACTATATTATATAATTATTGATATTATATGATTAATTAGATGCATAGTATGTTGCATATTTAATTTTGTAGGAATTCAGTCACTAGCTTTTGTGAAATTCAGGAAGAGCTTTAATACTTCTGATTGACAATGGCTGTCAGCCATTTATGAAGGATTTGGAGTAACAATAATTTAGTTACAACCCCTAATATGGGGTAATTGATGTCTGCCAATGTAGGCTTATAGATTAAACTTGTTGTCTTTATCAACTTTATCAGCTGCTAGCAGAAGGACCCAGCTTCGCACGGGTATATTTCATTTTTTGTTTGTGTAGTGGCCCCATAAGAATTGGCACTGGTGTATTTTGTATGTCCTTTGTGTGTAGTTTAAATACGTTTCAATTTATAAGAATGCTGACATCCAGTATGGCAGTCCAGTATAGGTACAGTCTATTTATGGCTGTGTTGTTATGGAAACTTGGTAAATTAAATGTGAACTTATATTGGCTGATACACGTAAATAAACTAAATGTTTAAGGACCTGCGAACTGCTATTGACTAATACAGGTCATAAATAGCTTGGTTGCTATGGAAACCTGGTGTAAAGCTGTGTGTATGTCAAGACTGAAGAATCTGTGAGTTTCCATTGGTTCATAAGCTTCATGTGATCATGTGTATCTCAGTTTGGATATCAGTGAAAAACCTGCGATCAGTTGTTATGGAAACTTGGAGTAAAGCTGTGTGTATGTGACCTTGTGTAACAGTGTCATCCACAGCGGCCTGCCCCTTTAAAGCTCACCTACAGCATTATTATTATTACTATTATATCACATTAATTTATCCTAATTCTCCCTTCTACATTGATACACTTGATGCTTTTGATATATTTCTCACCAGTTTTGGCTCTCCATTACGCCCAACACATTCTAAAGACACAAATAAAAGCAATGATTAGATATCAGTATAAAATATACAGTGCCATGCGAAAGTATTCGGCCCCTTGAACTTTTCAACCTTTTGCCACATTTCAGGCTTCAAACATAAGGATATAAAATTAAAATTTTTTGGTGAAGAATCAACAACAAGTGAGACACAATTGTGAAGTGGAACGAAATTTATTGGATATTTTAAACTTTTGTAAAAAATAAAAAACTGAAAAGTGGGGCGTGCCAAATTATTTGGCCCCCTTAAGTTAATACTTTGTAGCGGCACCTAGTTGTGAGTGATTGCCAAATATCAGCATGTTCTGCTGTGAGGTTACTCCAAGCCCCCGTGCTCTTCCCATACACCACATCGGTATTGCACCAGTCACATAGAATTTGGGTCCTCATAGCCACTTCACTATTAGGTTTCACACAACTTGTTGTTTTTTAAAACAAAGTCCAACACTTGAAATTACACTTTAGGGAGGAGATAACCCATTTGGCTTTATAGTTTCCCAGTTCCTTTTCCACTGTACTTGCCTCAAGTTGCCTTGATCGAATTCTGTCGTTTTTCCACTGCAAAAGTACAGGAAAGTACCTGGTACTAGGGACCTGCTTTATACTAAATACCAAGTGAGCCAAAAAGGTACTAAAAGGTCACAAGTTCCAACAATGCTCAGCTGATGACAACCAGCAGTATAAAGTGGTACTTTCTACAGTGGAAAAAAAAATTAAAGATGCCTCTGTGGTTGTGTAGAAGCTAGGGGAGCATCATGGAACAGTTCATTTAAGGCTATGGCTCCACAGCCTCATTTGGTCTTTTACCACAACCTGCCTGCAATCTAAACTTTCCCATAGGGGCGATTTGTTAGTAACTTGTGCTGTTTGTAAGAATTTCAACACTATCAGAATGCTTTCAATTGTCCACTAACTTTTTCCCCCATAGGGACAGTATGAGGTTGTGCAAGATTTGCAATAATGCCCTTATTGTGAGAGGTGGGCAAACAAGTATAACCATTGATTCCTAACCTAAATCATGCTAAAATTTTTGTATTAATATTTGATAATAGTATTAGAAATCATTTTGATTTGATTTTCTAGTCTGTTAAATCATCCAGAATTTTTTACTAAGTTGTCCAATGTCCAGAAAAAAAAATAAAAAAGGAAGTTTGCATAGATTGGCATCTAAGGCTGGAAACTTAAATTGGTATTTGTGGTACAGTCAGCAAATTCAATAACATTAAAACCATCTTACCACACTGTGGAACACAAACATCGTGAATTGGACTAAACAATATGGTTTTATTCGGGCATACACACACATCTCCAACAAAATTTGGAACGGTTGGAAGATTACTAGAAAAAAAAATTGTCACAAATATAAGTCAATGTACATGTAAATATCTAGAACTAATGAGATAAAATATTGAAGAAGCAGAAATTTTTTTGCCTACATAGGCCATTATATGTTATTATTAAAGAGACAGAGAATTTGACACTCTCAACGCTGACTGGAGAGTCAGAGCATATAAGAAAACATGCACCCCATTCTACTTTTCTTGTACAGGGGCTCTTTGCTGCCTATGTCTGCCCTTCGATGTGTCAAAAGATCACTGTGGAGCTACTGAGCTCAGACCAAATATAGCCAGGATGGAGGGGCTTCAGTTCTACGGAGAGTCTAAACATACAGTATTTGCTACAGATATTAGCTTTCACTTACAGCACCACAAATCTCTGACATGACCATGTAAGGAAAGCTTCATGGATTTGTTGAGTTCGGGGTTAGAATATTGTGTCAGAGGTTTCTGGAAGTGAAAATTTCTGAACAGTGTTGAATGGGTATGGTGTGCTATAGTTTCAGTGATGATCACAGATTCAATGGATGTGATCCTATGATGCATACACACACAGACACACACACACACACGCGATAGATAAGGTAAGATATTTATAAAACTGAAGATCATTTTTGGAAGATCACCATGGGAGGCTGTTTCAGATAAAGCATTTTTTTTTTTTTTAAGACCCTTCAGTTTTTGTAACAGTTCTTGATGCAGATTTTTGAGCTGAAGGCAGAAGTAGATTCAGAAGGAGTGTGAATAATAAAGGAAGGATTTATATTTCTCCTTCCTTCTGGATCCACTTCTGGCTTTGGCCAAAAAAAATATTTGGTGACATTTTTCCAAAAAAGGGCTATGTGTGAAACCAAAATATATAATTTGTGGAAAGAAAAAATATGAAACTATGGCCATTCGTACCTTGAAATGCAAGTAGGCTGCTGAATACTGCCGCAGGGTTTATAAATTTTTGGAACAGGACATTTAAAAACTGTAAATAAATAGATGAATAAATGAATGATAGATTTGCAATCCTAACATTGAATAACTGGACATTGTAGTTAATAAGCAGAAAAGTCAGCACAAAAAAACATTCTGTTTGTATCAGAAAATCTTCCAAAAAGGAGATTATCTACTCCAATATTCATTATTGTTCATAAATTAAAAACTACAATTTAATTTATAATAAAATCTACCATCACCCAGTGAGAGTATGTCCGCACATCAGCATAAAAAGGATATTTGATGCAGAGGTGCTGCTGGGCCATTCACTGGGGCTAATTCTAGGTTTTTCTGTGCAGGATCTACAGAATTAAGTTATATGCTACAATTTGTTTCCTTTGCTTGTGAACAAGGTTGAGAAAACCCCATTCACATGCATAAAACGCATAGAGTCTATGGACTTGACCCAGATTTTGGTGCAAAATTCATATTCATATGTGAGGAATCCTGGCACACATCTCCAATAGAAGGTTGTAACATATCACACTGTACAGGAGCAGAGGCATAACTGGCAGGGGATCAGGAGGTTGGCAGCCCTGGGCCCACTCACTTTGTGTGGCCAACCCCTGGGCTGCTGTAAAAACATTAATTAGGGGACATTAATTGAGGGGCGCTAATAATTTTAAAGAAGCACACGGGGGTATTTTTAATTTCCATAGAATTTTATATTATAATTGTGAGTAGCAGAAGGATAGGGACTTTGTGTAGATGAGAACAATGTGGGATGGGTGTCTCGAAAACTGGAGAGCCAAAAATATCTGTGTTGCAAGCTTCAAAGAGACAAGTCATGGGACACGACCAAAAGAAGTTGTCATGGTCGTCTAGTCCAGATGGGAAATGTGAATGTTTATAATCTTAAATGTCACCTAGATGTTTCCTGTGCTGTATTCACTTAAATTGTCTGCAGAGCCCTGTGCAGGGCTGGTATCTACAACTAGATAGTCAGTGTACAGTGATAATATTTGTATTACTCCCTCCTCCGCTGGGAAAGCCATCATCCCCTACACCTCAAAAGGGAATACCTAAAGGACAATACTTTAGGATCAAGAGAAATTGTAGTTCCATTGAGGATTTTACTGTACAGGCGGAGGATTTAAGAATTAAATTTTACGAGCGGGGTTACCCTGATACTATCCTTAAGAGTGCATACCAAGAAACTTGTAGGACAGACAGGGTTACCCTACTGGCTAAGAAAGAGAAAGATCTAGGCAAGGCGGATGAAGTTAGAGTCATAGTAACCTTCGATAATGGAGCTAAGTCTGCCAGGAAAATTTTGGAGAGACATTGGGGCATTTTAACTTCTGGCCCAGATTTAAAACAGGTAATTGGATCATACCCTAAAGTAACATACAGGAGGGGTAGATCCTTGCCCGATATGCTGGTCCACAGCCATTTCGTGTCTCCAAAACCATCCATTTGGCTAAAACCTAAAACTTCCCCCCAAGGCTGTTTTAAATGTAGTGGGTGCGTGGCTTTTCCCTTCTTAGCAACGGGTTCAGTATTTATGGACTCTATGTCTAAAACACAATTCATCATAAAAGAATTTATCACATGTCGCTCCAAAGGAGTGATCTATAGAGCAGTCTGCAAATGTCAAAAGCAATATGTGGGCAAGACAAACTGTGACTTGAGAAGGAGGATAGGTGAGCATCTGGGAGATATTAGAAACAATAAGTTCAGACATCAATCACACCTATGTGACTGCGCATGCGTGATGACGTCATCTGAACGTCATCTGGACATGCGCAATACAATGGATTAAGACCTGTATCTAATAAGATGCTATGGCGTCTGCGTGGTGACGTCATCGCGTATTCGCGTACACTGTTGACGTCATCGCACACTCGCACATGCGCTAATTGTAACTATGGATACCGGCACCATATACACGTGGGTGGATATTGCCACCCACCCCCTATTTAACCTGTGGAACCTGCAGGTGAAAGATAATTAATAAGTATGGGGGGTGTATTTAAACACAATGGATGATAGGTAGCTTTACCACCATCGTTTGCTACAACCAGAGCAGTTAGATCGCTGACTCAACTACTGTAGTGGTCAGGAGGCTGTTGCTTTTTGTTTGTGAAGTGGTTCATACACGATAGTGACCACCATGTATTTTTCTCCTCCATTATTGGAGTTTAGAGATTTACCCTAATTATTCATTATTTATTACCAGTTCCTCAGAAGATAGGTTCCCTGATAAACGGTTTCTCCACCGTGAAACGTGCGTCGGGACATTTAGGGACAGCTGCACTGGTACTGCCCTTGTTAGGTCGGGAGTTATGGGAGTTAGAGGTGAGAACTGAGGGTGAGTTAGGGTATGTATGGGACCCAGCACCCTTTCTGAATGACCTCCTGACATACAGGCGAACTACATGAACCAGCAGAGTTGTGAGATCGGACTGATTTATTTTTAGTTTTTCTCTGCTAATGCTGATGTATGTGTGGTATGACATATGATATCTCTACATATGATATTTCTGTATATCCTTTCTATATAGATCTGGCGAACCGGGATCTATGTATAACTAAATTGGTGCTATTTATCTAGGTACCTTTTGATGGATTTGATAAATGGAGATTTTTTTATTTGCTATTTATTAAAAGTTATGTTTTAGTTGATTATACGTCTTTGCTGATACTATACAGTATATAGGTGGGAGCCCACTTGGATGTGTTTGTTTTCCCTGTGCTGAACCCTTATCTATGCCTCTGTAAAGGGGGATACTCCTGTACCTCCCCACCCTATAGTTTTCAGACAGCAGCCCCAACTGTAGTAGGTACAGATCACACACACTGCTACATTTTTAGAGGTCCCTGAATAGAGCATCTGTCCGTACATGAGTAGACAGATCACCTCTGTCAATGCCCTTTCCAATTGCTTTATCCCTCCTTGTGACGCTCCAGTGAGGTAGCTGTCCTTATATGAACACTCATCACTGAAGCTTTCCTGGGCCTGGGAAAGCTGTAAAGATAACTGGATGAGTGGAGAACTTAATTTCAAAATTGCAACATTTCATAAATAAACTACAACAATTCTATATAAAAACACTGACTTGCCAAATTGCAATGCATACAGATGTGTCCACCTTTAACTTAGCTCTAATTCAAATGGAGATCTGAGTCCCAGCATCCTGGATGATCAGCTGTTTATAGAGGTCATCACTCTTGCTATGCATTGCTACTAGAGGCATCAGCGGTGACCCCCAGGCGCATGATGTCACCCAGGAGGCTGGAAGAGGCCAGAAGAGGACCCAGAAAAAGTGCCAGACACCGAAGGAGGTCCAGAAGAATTGAGTATTTTTTTATACCTCCTCTGAATCTCCACCTATTATACTCTGGGGTCTGAAGAAACTCCAGAGTATAATAATTTCACATGTGGTTCTATCCGAACAAGTTCAGCCGAAACAAATCTTTGGACTAAACCATCCCAACCCGAAAGTAAATTAATCTTTAGAGGTTCACCCATCTCTAATTTCAGTCTTTTTAGGTGACATCATCTTCATCAACATGGTAGCAGCTCCATCCGATTCATGTCTATGGGACTGAGCTGCATTATCAGGAACAGCCATTACACAATGCAGGAGGGATCACATGTTGGCTATCTCTCTCTCTCGAGTAAAGGGTATGCATCCCCAGTCAATCCCAGAGCTCTTAGAGCTATTTAGGTTCTGTCCATTGTTACTAAGTTTTGACTGTTTTTTTTTTTTATGTATTCGGACTTAAGTATTGACTGGCTCACTACTGACCTTGCCCCTGCTTGCTGTCTTTGTTCCGTTGGATTCCCATTTCTGACCTTGACTTTACTTTGACTACTGCACCTGTCTTGACCATTTGTCCCTCATTATGATTGTGCCTCACTATGCATCAGTGTCTCATTGGCCCTCACCAGCTGCCAATAACACCAGGACCACTCCAAGAAATAATGACTTGGCAATCCTCTCGCAGTGAAATAGAGATTCCAATATGGAGATTAAAGAGTGAACACTGGGAGGGTTGCTTAGACAAAGCCTTTGGGGGAGTAGCTCAAAGTCAAACCGATTATTTGGCCCAGTGGGTTCACAGGTTTACATTCCACTGCTCATCACCGGCTCCTTCAATCAGATGGGGTTATATTGATTTCCCATCCTAAGGAAAGGTCATCAATATTAAAGAAAGCCAGTTTCATGTTGAGTAACATCAACAATATAATATTAGAGACAACATGATAATAAAGTCATTAAAAAATAGATGAACACTTACTACATGTGGTATTTGGCCGCCAGTTTGCGCACTTTCCAAAAAAGTTACATACCGATGCATAAGTTGCCACTTGACCACACATAGTTTCTTCGTCGCAATCACTTACTAAACATATTTTCAGAAATACATCATATGGAACAACTTTGTGACAGTCATTGAAAACCCTGATGAAGACAACAAAACATACTTCAGTAAATGTTTAAGTGTTTTATGAATTGTAAACTTAAACAGAACCAAAATCTAATTTAATTCAGAATTATTATATGAAATTCTCTTGTTGACTTTCTTAAAAATTTAACATTTTTAGGAGAGTCAACAGATATAACCCCTCAAAACTGCTGCCAGTGTTCTATAGTATAAAAATACCTGGGGTGATGATCATGCAGGTGTCACAACCAATGAATCCACATTTTCATGCCCTCAAATTTACAAATACAAGTGTCCAGGAGGCCTTCCCCTTCATGTGTGTCCAAGCACTGAATGCTTTCCAGCCCCTCTACTCTGCTCTGAATGATGGCTCTAGGTTGAGATACATTTAGCCCAGAGAGTCCAGGTAACAGCAGATGAAAGGACTGCCTCCTGGAAAGTTGTGATCATGGAACTGGGAGCTTTAAAACATTTTTTTTTTCCCGCAAACTGCATGATCATACCCCTCTGTATATTTACACTGCTCTCCCCATCCACTAAATAGTGCTGTAACAGTTTTAAGGGGTCAAAACTTCTGATAGACTCCTTTTAAGTACACAATGTAACATTTTGTAATCTAAGGTATAGAATTTTAGTGGTAATGAGAAACTGTAAGTTTAGCAAGTATCTGAGTAACCAATAAGAGCTTAAAGGGGTTTTACAGGCACAAAATGTTTTTTTTTAAAAAAAAGGTCTGTTAGTGCTATTAATGGGTTAATAAATGCACATACCTTTACACATACCATATACCTTTAGCAGTGTTTTGAATGATTTCTGGGTGTCTCTGGGAGCTCCTGGTATCTTCTGCATTTGTTTAAATGGTTCAGCTTCCTGCTATGTAACTTCCTCATCTAACTCCCTCTCACCTCACTCCCCCCCTTCCTCACTCCCTCCCTCCTCTCGCCCTCCTTCCCATACACCCCCTCCCTATCTCTCTAGCTATCCCGCCCACTACTTGCTCTTCCCAAACTACTCAACCCAACCCCTGATCCCATTATATACTTACCTCTCTTCCTTCCAGGCTTCTTCCTGTGGAATGGCCCATCCTTCTTTTCTGACTGCCGGCGCGCGCTGCAGTCCCAGTGCTGCTCTGTGCTCTGCAGTGATGATCCACCTCTACAGCACAGACGTGGGAACTTCGCAGTAGAGGAGGATTATCGGCTACAGAGCAGCGCTGGTACAATTGCACATGCCCGCAGTCAGAAAAGAGGGAGGAGCTATCCCACAGGAAGAAGTGGATGGGGGAAGGAGTAGTAGTGACGTTCCGTTTCTGTTTAACGGGGAAACGGATCGTTACCGGATAACCAGCAAATGTTCCTGGGGTGGTCACATGACTGCCCCAGGAATATGGGTAAATATACATTTTTGATTAATTATGTCATTTAGAAAGTAGAAGGGGGAGGGTCTTTAGATTAGTGTAGGGATTTCCATTTATCCCGGACAACCCCTTTAAAGCAAACAAGTTGATGGCATGGACCAGGTCATAAAAAAAAAGATGAACATAAGAAATGCAGGTGAGACTGACAGTACTGAGGGCTAAGCTTGAGACTTCAACATTGCTTCCAATAAAGGAAAATTATAGCATTTTATAGCATTTATAGCATACAGCTCAGTGTCAGACAAAGGTTCCTTAGACCCACCAAATAACAGGATTTTGAGAGCCCATCCTCCAATAACGCCTAAGAAATAGAACATAGTACCCTTCAAATTTGTGTGTAGTCTGCTGGACCATTATTGGATATAGCCTGGCCCCACCAGGGGATCTTTTGGTATTCTGGTGGGCCAGGCTTTCTCAGTTCCTCACAGTTTTCTAGATCTCTGCTTGCTGTCATTCTTTGTTTACTACCAATGGATAAAAATGAGTCCATGGTCATGTGATAGATGGTCCATGGTCATGTGATAGATGGTCCATGGTCATGTGATAGATGGTCCATGGTCATTTGATGAACATACCAGTGCACAGCTTATTACCAGATGTCTGATTATTGTGCTGTGACTGTAACAATCTGTGCACCTGTGTGTCCATCACATGAGCATGAACCGTAGTATATCACATGAAAATGGACTGCACAGAATGAATGACAGCAAGCAGAGAGCTAGAAAACTGTATTGAATTGATACAGAAATTATATAGGAAAATTCTATAACTTTTCATTAAATAAACAATAACATTTGTCTCTCAATATTGGTCTGAAACTGGACAACCCCTTTAAGTTTCTTTCTGACTGCTAAGTAATTGTGTCAGTGTCGAACTAGCCCACAAAAGTATCAGAAGATCACCTAGTTGGCAAAGGTTATAACACAATAATGTTCAGAATACATCCAAATTTGAAGGGTACTATGGTCTATTTCCTAGGAGTTATTTAAGGGTGGACCCTCAGAATCCTTTTGTCTGGTCTGATGGGCCCAATGAGCCCAATGATCAATTCCGATTGGTGCCATCCCTTTTGCTACTGGGTGGTGAAAATATGTGAAGGATCCTGCTTTGTAGGGGATCTGTATTTTACCTAGCAAAGGGAGAAGGGAACTGACCCAAAATTCATGGAGAGGGATGGAAGTGACAAAAAATAATCATTATCAGAAAATGTGTTGTTCACCTGAATGATCGAGAACTACATAACAATTCATGGCCACTGTAGTGTATAGAGCTGTACCTGTACAGAGCATGACATTTGGGCCCATTCTGATCTAATATTGATGATCTATCCTAAAACCCTTGCAATTTACTTATATTGTTGATTAACACTTGTATTATTAATTGATTGTCCCATATAAAAGGACCCATATGGAAAAGCTATACTGGGCTAAACTGTCTTGATACCTATTTTTAGGCTTAAGTGGAGTCTAGTTTTAAGTTTTGATCAAGCCAGTTATTATTATTGTTGTTGGAAGTAGAAGTAGTAATAGTAGTAACGGTAGTAGTAGTATTACTTACTTGCTTGAAATGATGTTACATATATATGAGTAATAGCAAGGTGTTGTTGCAACATATTCAGGTGCAGTGGGAGTAGTAGGTTTGATAGGAGTGGTAGGCTTGGTAGGAGTGGTAGGAATGGTTGCAAAAACGTTACAACCTGGAGTTGATAAAGAATTATTTGTCCAGTAAGAGGCCATGACTGAACAATTTGAGATTATATGTCCATCGGGAAGACGACAATCATCTGTCTTGTTTTTGGAACATGTACCTTGAGGAAAGATGGTGGATTAACACAAATAAATAAAACCTTTGGTTAACAAGTTATTGGGTTATATACAATATTGTACAAAACATGTCTTGTTAGTCATACTTTTGACAGATACTGTATTTTACATGCTGATAGGAAAGCCTTTTGAAACTATGTAATAGTGACATGGTAGTATAGAGGTGTAGGGTAGGGTTTTAATGAATCTAACAATTTGTACCACTGAATGCCACTCTGTTACACCAAAACTCACCAGTCACAACTGCACCCATCTTTCGCTCTCTAAAGGCTCAGCTCACCATAAGCAGTCTTTTACCAGCCATGGTTTGGTCACCACAGCCAAGGTGCCTAGCAGCATACCATCCCAGGAACATTTCATAATATTCACCACCACTGTGGCCATCATTCACCTTTAGCGCAGCCACACACCAATTCAGCTCAGGCCTCTCTGATTTTGCTTTGGCCTACTCCTCTGCTCCCTACTGTTTGAGGGAGGATATCCAATGCTCCCTGCCACAGCAGGGCCTATCTCACATTGACCCCAACAGGGGAATTAGTGCACGCCTTGTGGCATGCACCACTTATTCTGAGGCCAAGATGACTACTTCAGTCCTTACAGAGGATCATCCTCTTTCTGATATCAGCATTGACATCAAACTGGCTTACATCTCCTTCTGTTGAGGTATACATATCAAGTTTGGAGGAATTGTATTGGATGTTATACTCAGTTATTGAGAGAATAATTACAAAGTTTCCATAAGAAGTTCACACTAAGGCTAGGTTCACACCTGTGCCTGCTCACCGCTGGGGAATTCCTTTCCCCATTCCGCTTGAAAAATGCATAGAGAAAAGTGCAGCAAGCAGTGCTTTTCTTTCCGCATTTTTCGCCCTTTTCAGACCCCCTGAATGGAAACTCGAATGCAGGTGTGAACCTACCGTAAGTGACGCTGATGATGCCAAATTGACTGGGGTGTTTAGCTGTGAGGTCAATAGACTGATGGATAATTTGAATGGGGCATATTTGAGACAAAAGTGGGATATCAAGATTCTTGAGGCATATACATTTTCTATTATCTGACGGAGAGGTACAGTGGCTTGCAAAAGTATTCATACCCTTTGAACTTTTTCACATTTTGTCGCTTTACAACCACAAACTTAAATGTATTTGAGATTTTAAGTGATAGACAAAGTAGCAGATAATTGTGAAGTGGAACGAAAATGATACATGGTTTTACAGCTCTGGCTGTATGTTTCAATATAGCTTTGGCTGTATGTTTAGGGTCATTCTCTTGCTGGAAGGTGAATCTCCTTCCCAGTGGTAAGATGGGGAAACATCCCTCATGTTATGAATGTACCTGTTTCTGTAAATAAGTTTATTTTTTTTATAAACTGACATTTGATTGTTTGACCACAAGAGGCCACTGTTACCTCAGAAATGGGAAGGACTGTAATTCTGTAATTCCCTGGAATAGTGATGTAGAGACCCTATTCTGCAGAGGTGGAACTAGAAGGAGGAGCAGAGTATGTGTGGCAGAAATATAACAAGGTGGAGCTGAAGCAGAGATTGTTCCAGGGTTTGTTCAGACAGCATCCTAAGTTGAAGATTGCTATCATGGACCCGGCTGAGAAGTGGCCCTGTCAGTGACATCGCATGTTTTCTGGATGAGCCCTGCTTTCAGCTGTTCCAGACAAAGGCTAAAGGTACCCAACAGACCCGGGTCAGTAAGATAAGTAATCGTGCACGCACCGCATTACATTGTTTTGCTTGGGACTGAGTAAGGGCCAATAGTTAGAATAGTTAGGCATACTCATCTTCACAGGCCACACTACTGGTGAATTAGCTACCTATTTGGTAGTAAGGACTCAGAGAATTCTATTGAGTTGTAACTCTCATAGAGGAGCTTTTGAGGAAGTCTAGAAGCAACATTTTATACATTGTCACATTTCTTTGGCTTGTAAGCTGACCTACTATTATATTTACTTGGTTGTACTTTGGTTGGGGGGAATAGGGATATTTTGTAAGCTCTTGTGTTATACCGCCGGTGCCCCTATCAAACTCATTGAATTGTTCCTGTGACTAGGGTGATAAAAAGGTAACAAGCGGCTGGTTAGTTGCAGCCTTCAGATAGGTTAAAGCTTGGAGTATATTGGAGCCGCACATTAGAGGGCACCACGCTGTACAACACCAGAGCCTCAGCTTAGTGGCTGAGTATATGTAAATAGTTGGGAGTGTTTTTTTGGTAAAGGGGTGTTACTACACTAAGTAAAATCTTGTTTTTACTAAATTGAGTTGGAGTCGCTTCCTTTGTTTGTGACCTCGCTGTATCCTGGGGAGCCTACCCCGGTACACGGCTTACACAGTCTCAAGTCTTTTGCAACCTCCAACAAGTTTTCTTCCAGGATTGCCCTATATTCAGCTCCATCTATCTTCCTATGAACTCTGACCAGCTTCCCTGTCCCTGCTGAAGAAAAACCTCACTACAGCATCATGCTGCCTCCACCATGTTTCACAGTGGGGATGGTGTGTTCAGGGTGATGAGCAGTGTTACTTTTCCGCCACACATAGCGCTTTGCATTTAGGCCAAAAAGTTAAACTTTTGGTCTCATCTGACCAGAGCACCTTCTTCCACATGTTTGCTGTGTCCCCTATATGGCTTGTGGCAAACTGCAAACGACACTTCTTATATCTTTCTTTCAACAATGGTTTTCTTATTGCCACTTTTCCATAAAGGCCATATTTGCAGAGTGCACGACTTATAGTTGTCCTGTGGATAGATTTTCCCACCTAAGCTGTGGACTTCTGCAGCTCCTCCAGAGTGACCATGGGCCTTTTGGCTGCTTCTCGGACCAGTGTTCTCCTTGCTCGATCTGTAAGTTTAGGTGGACCGCCATGTCTTGGTAGGTTTGTAGTTGTAGAATACTTTTTGCATTATTGGATAATGGATTGAACAGTGCTCCTTGGGATGGTCAAAGTTTGGGTTGTTTTTATAACCTAAACCTGCTTTAAACTTATCCACAGCTTTATCTCTGACCTGTCTGGTGAGTTTCTTGGTCTTCATGATGCTGTTTGTTCACTAGTGTTCTATAACAAACCACTGAGGCCTTCACAGAACAGGTGTATTTATACTGAGACTAAATTACACACAGTTGGACTCTATTAACTAATTAAGTGACTTCTGAAGGCAATTGATTGCACTGGATTTTATTTAGGGGTATCAGAGTACAGGGGGCTGAATACTTTTGCAGGTCACACTTTTCATTTTTATCTGATTAAAATTTTGAAAACCATGTATCATTTTAATTCCACTTCACAATTATCTGCTACTTTGTGTTGGTCTATCACTTAAAATCTCAATAAAATACATTTAAGTTTGTGGTTGTATGGTGACAAAGTGTGAAAAAGTTCAAAGGGTATGAATACATTTGCAAGCCACTGTAGGGGATGCCTGCAAATCACCTGTGGAACAATTCATTCTTGCTCAGGTGTAATGAAGAGTATAAGCAACATTCACTTAGAGTGATGTATTTAATTTTAGAGGAAATTAAACTATGTACTCTTACTAGTCAGAATAATGAGTGTTAAAAATCTGGAGCGATTTAAATCTCACCCTGATTTTGGACATTGGAATGACTCACTGCTAGAGATGAGCGAACTGATCAAACCCAAATTCAACCCAGATTTCAGCCAAATTTTGCAAAGATTTCAGGTTTGACAAAAACCCAAAACGTTTTGGGGTTCGTTGATGAAAAATTCTCCTCAGATTCCAGAGTATAATAAGTGGATGCTCATGGAAGACTAGTAAAAAGAACAAACAGTTACAGTGCCTTGCGAAAGTATTTGGCCCCCTTGAACTTTTCAACCTTTTGCCACATTTCAGGCTTCAAACATAAGGATATAAAATTAAAATTTTTTGGTGAAGAGTCAACAACAAGTGGGACACAATCGTGAAGTGGAACGAAATTTATTGGATATTTTAAATTTTTGTAAAAAATAAAAAACTGAAAAGTGGGGCGTGCAATATTATTCGGCCCCCTTAAGTTAATACTTTGTAGCACCACCTTTTGCTGCGATTACAGCTGCAAGTCACTTGGGGTATGTCTATCAGTTTTGCGCATCGAGAGACTGAAATTCTTGCCCATTCTTCCTTGGAAAACAGCTCGAGCTCAGTGAGGTTGGATGGAGAGCGTTTGTGAACAGCAGTTTTCAGCTCTTTCCGCAGATTCTCAATTGGATTCAGGTCTGGACTTTAACTTGGCCATTCTAACACCTGGATACGTTTATTTGTGAACCATTACATTGTAGATTTTGCTTTATGTTTGGGATCATTGTCTTGTTGGAAGATAAGTCTCCGTCCCAGTCTCAGGTCTTTTGCAGACTCCAACAGGTTTTCTTCCAAAATGGTCCTGTATTTGGCTCCATCCATCTTTCCATCATTTTTAACCATCTTCCCTGTCCCTGCTGAAGAAAAGCAGGCCCAAACCATGATGCTGCCACCACCATGTTTGACAGTGGGGATGGTGTGTTCAGGGTGATGAGCTGTGTTGCTTTTACGCCAAACATATCGTTTTGCATTGTGGCCAAAAAGTTCGATTTTGGCTTCATCTGACCAGAGCACCTTCTTCCACATGTTTGGTGTGTCTCCCAGGTGGCAAACTTTAAACAAGACTTTTTATGGATATCTTTGAGAAATGGCTTTCTTCTTGCCACGCTTCCATAAAGGCCAGATTTGTGCAGTGTACGACTGATTGTTGTCCTATGGACAGACTCTCCCACCTCAGCTGTAGATCTCTGCAGTTCATCCAGAGTGATCATGGGCCTCTTGGCTGCATCTCTGATCAGTCTTCTCCTTGTTTGAGATGAAAGTTTAAAGGGACGGCCGGGTCTTGGTAGACTTGCAGTGGTCTGATACTCCTTCCATTTCAATATGATCGCTTGCACAGTGCTCCTTGGGAATTTTAAAGTTTGGGAAATCTTTTTGTATCCAAATCCAGCTTTAAACTTCTCCACAACAGTATCACGGACCTGCCTGGTGTGTTCCTTGGTCTTCATGATGCTCTCTGCGCTTTAAACAGAACCCTGAGACTATCACAGAGCAGGTGCATTTATACGGAGACTTGATTACACACAGGTGGATTATATTTATCATCATCAGTCATTTAGGACAACATTGGATCATTCAGAGATCTTCACTGAACTTCTGGAGTGAGTTTGCGGCACTGAAAGTAAAGGGGCCGAATAATATTGCACGCCCCACTTTTCAGTTTTTTATTTTTTACAAAAGTTTAAAATAACCAATAAATTTTGTTCCACTTCACAATTGTGTCCCACTTGTTGATTCTTCACCAAAAAATTAAAATGTTATATTCTTATGTTTGAAGCCTGAAATGTGGCAAAAGGTTGAAAAGTTTAAGGGGGCCGAATACTTTCGCAAGACATTGTATACTCATCTTACCTTACCTCTCCTGAACATCCTCGTGGCATCTGAAGGTCCCCCTGGCATCCACTCCCGGGAGTCAACCACGTTACAACATTAGTGCGACTCACATGACTGCTGATGCCAGAGGCCGGAAGAGGATGCCAGGGGAATCTCGACACTGTAAGGATGTCCAAGAGAGGTGACTTTAACTGTTTGTTATTTTTACTAACAATCCCTGGGCCTCCACTTATTATAATCTGGGGTCTGAAACAAATATTGTGAGAATTTCACATCTCTACTTGATACAAAGGGAAGTAGAGAGAGAACAACAGGAGTTAGTGGAAAGGGGAAAAAAATGTAAATATCAGAGGGATATATCGGACTTGGAACAAGGAGAAATCTTTGATTTAAAAAATTTTCTACTGGCATGTTGTAATGTAGGGCCTGCAGTATGTATAGGTATGTAAAAAAAAAGAAAGGAACTGTTCTGATTTTCTGGGAGAATGTTTTAGGTTAAGACTTTTGTCATCTGTAGGTCTTCTATGGTAATGTATATGATATTTTGTCCTTGCCATAAAGCTTACATTGGAAAAACCATATGTGAATTACAAAGTCACATTAGAGAACATGTGGATGAAATCAGGAGAGATGACAAAAAGCCCTTGGCTGTGCACTTTAATGTACACAAAAAATCAGGTTTCTCCTTTATGGGTATATACCAGCTACTGTACCTAAGGACAAGAGTGGGGTGATAGAGATAGGAATTTATTGCAAAAAGAATCCATGTGGATATATATATATATATCTATTATATCTTTACTTATATGGGGATGATTTGTGGATTTTACAAGCACTTGATTTTGTTACACTGGAAGATGTTTTTGTGTGTGTTCCTTTAAATTCCTGCCCCTTTATATAACAGGTATGGCCTGTCCATACATACATACCTTGAGAAAATCTGCAATGCATGAAATGCATCAGTGTGACACTATGGTCATGTTATATGTATCTGTAAGCAGCAGTCACTGCCATTTTCAAAATCCGCATATGGAGGATAAGCAGAGGATGTTTTATATGATCATGGCCCAGCTTGGCCTTGAAAAAGTCCAGTATGGACAAAATGACTCACTGTGATGTCAGACACTATGGTCATGTGATATGTATTCAGAAGCATGCTTTGCTGGACACCACTTGAGGCAGTCTCTGTCATTTCCAAGTTTTAAGTAGACAGCGCTGTTCTCTGAGTAGTGGCGGAACTGATTCACTGCAGTGTAGGTCTCATTCAAATAGGAGCTGATGTACAGTACCTGATCTGGCCACTACACAAAGATCTGCTTCCTACTTCATTCTCTACATGTCAGCTGCTGAGAACAGCTATATGGTGGAGGTCTCCGGTGTAGGCCTCCCACCGCTTTGGTATTGACAACCTATTCTTAGGATTGGTCATAAATGTTTTTAGCCTGGAAAGCCCCTTTAAGTATGTGAAATTGCTTAATGTCCTGGATGTTGCTGATGACAAATATGTTGTAGCTGGTCAAGCTTGCTGCTGGGGGCCATAATGTCCTTATCAGTATGTGAAGGCCATGTTACCTGTGTTGCTAGGATACCCACATGGGTTAACCCTTAGGTTATGACTGTATGGTCTGGTGGTCAGCTGTGGCCAGTGAGAATCAGGAGTGTCAAAGTAGGGGATGATCCTAGTTCCTAGCCATGCAGTGTAGCAATGTCACACATTTTTGATGACGCCTAGTGGGTATAGCTTTATTGCTGGGGTGCTTGGCGGCCAAACGAGAGAGAGTGTGACACAGTGTGGTGAGCTGTAGAGACACCTGTGAGTCAGAGTGAGCCTAATGTGAGAGATGTAGTAAGACCGTCTATGCCAAGGGGACAGTAGAAACATGGCTCCTGTTATCTGTGAGAGAGGGACGACGAGCACTACGTGTGTAGTAAAGTAAAATCTTCTAACTGTGGGGATAACTGTCTATAATGGCACAACTCCTTTAAATGTGTTGATGAAACAATACAAGAGTATCCATCATCCCATGACATGTTAATGTGTAATACATGTATAGTAAAAGATTTTTATGTACTACTGCAAATCTAACCCACTGGCCCCAACTTGCCTTATTTTGTGATATCAAACAGACCTTCAACTCAGTCTTCAGCTTTACAGGAGCACCAGTAAGGAAAATAACCCACGAGATATTAGCATAACTACATCCACTAACAAATTCCTTGAAGTCCATCTAAAAGGGGCCTTTCTCCAGGGGGAAAATTGCACATTGGTGAATAAAAGACTTTCTTCATTGTGATTTGGTGTGCTGCTTTAGCTTTTTTATGCTACAGAGACTCTATGTATGTGTTACCTGCTGCTTTGCTATTTTTGGAAAAAAAAGATAAAAAAAAACCCTCCTTACCCAACCAAAATGTAATAGCAGTCCTACAGCATAACATACCACATTGTCCTTCGGTATTGTTCATGAATAGGGCAGATGGCAACGTTATTTCAAAAGTTGTTCCGCTCAAACTGATGTAGGCTTGTATCTCGTTTAAGATTACAACGGTTTTTAAACTAGTGCCGGTAATTATAATATCATTTGTAATGAAGTCTGGGTAAACTATTTCGGAGTCAAATATCACCTGCAAAGAGAAATAAATATTTTAGTTGGTCGTTTGGATTTATGTTGACTGGGTAGTTGGTACTGGATCAAACATGATCCTGTACCATCATGCTAGTTCACACCCTCATAATCTCCCGCTTAGACTATTGTAACACTCTTCTCCATGGCCTCCCAGCTAACACCCTCGCCCCCCTCCAGTCTACCCTAAACTGTGCTTCTCGCTTAATACACCTGTCCCCCCGTTCTTCATCAGCGGCTCCCCTCTGCCAATCCCTTCACTGGCTACCCATCGCCCAGCGAATAGAGTTCAAACTACTAACGCTGACATACAAAACCATCCACAACCTGCCCCCTCCATATACAGTATCTCCGACCTAATCTCCCGATACCTGCCCGCACGTAACCTCCGATCCTCCAAAGACCTCCTACTCCGCTCTGCTCTTATCCGCTCCTCACACAAACGTCTCCAAGACTTCTCCCGTGCATCCCCCATACTCTGGAACTCATTACCAAGACACATAAGACTGACCCCCCACAGTCACAAGCTTCAAGAAGGCCCTGAAGACTCACCTATTCAGGAAGTCCTACAACCTCCAATAACACTACTGTCACCACACTACCATCTGTACAGCCTCTCCCCTCACCTTCTATCTCTATCCCTCTTCTCTCATAGACTGTAAGGACAGGGCCCTCTATCTGACTGTGCCAGTTGGTCACTGTTAGTATTATCTGTTTTGTATATCTTGTGTACTGTATGTAAATCCGCAAATGTAAAGCACCATGGAATTAATGGCGTTATATAAATAAACAATAATAATAAATAAACAATAATAATAATTTTAACCCCTTTCTGACACAGTCATTTTTTCATTTTTGTTTGTCTTTTCTCTTCCTTTCAAAAGCCATCACTTTTTTTTACTTTTCTTTGAAATAGCCCCATAAAGGTTTGCATTTTATGTTTCATTTTATAGTTTTTTTTTTATATGGAAAATAGACACCTGCCTTGTATGGCCATATGTGGTATGTGCCATATTTCCCATTCAGTATTCAGATGTCAGGAAAGAGTTAAAAGTTCCCCAAAGTCTTAGAGAAAATTCAGTTGACTTTTTTTTTTTGTTACTAGGCACAGAAACGGATGGCTTCCCATTGGAACAACTCTGACCCTACCAGGATATCTGAATTTTAAATTAAAGTTAATACTATATTGCAGACGGAGATATACATATATCAGAAATAAGGCTCCCTTAAACAGGTTGAAAACTTTGATTTCCGTGGTTAGATTCCCCGGGGACTAGCCTAAATAACTATTTTTATTGAAAGAGTCATGGAATGAGAGCATGATCCCACTCATTGCTGCCTCTCTTAAAGGTCGAGCCGCTACTTACACTGCTTTTATATAGAATATGTTTGTGGTGTACAGATTATCCTTTTGGTTACATGCTACCTGATATGGACTCTATATGCCTCACCTGCTACATAGCCCAGGAGGCGCAAGGCCTTTCTCACCCTAAGGATAGTTGCAGACGACCATGTGCTTTTCCGCAGCCGTGAATTAAAAGCACGGGTGGAGCACGGGGGACATGCGGATGTCACCCGTGTGCCACCTGTGCACGACTTGTGCTTCCACGGCCCCTTTCATTAAATAAATAGGAGCCACGGAAGCAAGGGCCACAAAATAGGACAGGAATAGGACCTGTTCTATATTTTGCGGCCCGAACTGTCGGCCCGCACACGTGACCGTGTAATTCATGGTCATGTGTATGGGCCCATAGAAACGAATGGATCAGTGTGCTATCCGTGTATATACACGGATAGTACACTGCTCACTGCCACGGTCGTCTGCAAGGGGCCTAAATGTAAGGATGAAAACCACTGAAAACACACTTGGTTCACCTGAGCATGTATGTATATGAGCCAATTTAGGGTCCATCATTATTAACAGTCAAACATTTTACTACCATGAATATAGCAGCAAAAAAAAATGTACCTCAATATTGTTATTCATGTTAGTCAGCTTCACCAAATGGCCTTTATAGTCAATCAGTATAGCAAGTTGACAGGATCTGGGATCTGGTGGACAGTTGGACCTATCTAAGAGCACTCTAAAATCGCCATATGTTTTATTAATTTGTTGTACCAAAACATCTACACATGTGTCCATGTACTGATACGGAGTTCCATCAAACGTGACATAGAAGCGACCAGCCCATCCACTGCAGACACCTGAAAGAAACCATGGAATAATGACCATGAATAGTTATGCAATAACCAACTAATAAACAGATGTGTCCATCTTTACCCTTCCTCTTGTCTGACAGGAGATAATATAGTGGAAGAGTGAAGAAATCAGGTGATACCTTTTAGAGGCTAACTGAGTATATTTGATAAGTAAGCTTTCAGAAGACTAACTTCCTTCATCAGACATGGTGTTATACAAGAACTGAAAATTCACAGATTTTTTATACCCTATACACATGGTCTTCAAAGGATTTTAGAGTCCTTAAAAAAAAACAAAACAAAATGCAATCTAAGTAGAGAAGTTATTTACAACCAGTCAAAATATACTTTTCAAAACAACATTGGTTCACAATATTGTATGTGTGTCTATATGTAGACACCCTGTGGCTATGTTTGAATTGTAGTCTTTCAAGGTTATTGTTAACATGTCACAATGTTTTGAATTGGTTTCATGAGAAATTGGAGCCCTTAACCCCTTCCTTACATGCTGAATAGTTAAATATAGCGCCTGCTTAGGAGCAGAGAGTGTGCCATAACCACCAGGTATAGAGCAATTTCCCCATATACTGCATTACAGTAATATTGCAGTCTATGGGGCAAACAAGCTATTGATCACAAATTCCTAAGTTCCTTAGAGGGGGATAAAATAAAAATAAAAAAAAAATAAAAAAAAGTTTTTAAAAAATATGAAAAAAAAAAATAAAAAACATTAAAATTTTAATCTCACAGACTTTCCCTAGATTCTAAATGAAAATAAATAAACAAACATAAACCTAAATAAATAAAGCACTTCCATGTTCGAAAAACTATAAACCTATAAAAATATATTTCCCATGCAGTGAATGCTGTTGTGGGAAGAAAAAAAATTAAAATGGCCAAAAAAAATTAAATTAAAAGCAATTACCCAAAATGGAATATATAAAAAAAGTTTATCTGGCCCAGCAAAAAAAGATGCATTACGCACCCCTGTTGATTGGACACCTGGCTGCCATGCCAACCCCTCAGAAACCTGCGATCTCAGTGTGGGAGGACCTGAAAGGAAGGCGCTCCTTCTCCCTAAGGTTATTGATAATGGAACCTGGGGGTTAAACTACAGTAGTTGGAGTATTTTCCAACTCCTACAGCTAGTCCTGGGTCCCTACTCCTGTGTCTGATACAGAACAGCACTGTACTATACTCAGCATGAAATAATAGTACTGCACTGTTTTAAGCTAAAACTTTGGTGTGAAATTTGACGCAAATTAAGCCAACTAATAGGTGGTATAAACTAATAATACATAAAACATAATACATGGGGCCATAGAAAATAATGTGTCAGTGTGCTAGCTGGTATAAAACATGCCTAGCACGCTGACTAAGCACACAAGAGATTAATCTGCAGCATGGTCATGTGACCAATGGACACAATGTCTCTTCCTAAGAAGTAGAGCTTTGCATCATTGTTTTGGATAACCCCTTTAATAAGTATTATTTTTCATGTGTGACGGTACTGGATACCATTGTTTTTTTAGGTAACTTTATGAAAGTATCATTTGACCAATGTATAGCCCTATTATTTGGGCATTATATGGTGCTTAACAGTATAATGCACTGTATGGAATGGGTTTTTATGCACTGTTTTCAGCACACTATATAGTAAAGGCGTGGTGGTCAGTTGTCTGATGTGCAGATATGTCCACCCTTAACTTAGCTCAAATTTCATTATGGACTTCAGATTCTCATGGTTTCAATTCAATACGATATTGCCACATTCTAACCAAGTCCTTTACCCGCTGCATTTCATAACAGTGGGTAGACATACAGTACATAGACACATATAGAATATCACTTTGTGCTACAATAATACCAAACAATATTGTCTTGTAAAGCTAACTATCTTGTGACACATAAATCTTGATATGTCCAGAAAAGCAGTGCCTTTTGCACCTATGCTAGAGTGACACAGCTGCGACATAGGTACTATTATACAAGAATGTTCTGGATAGGACCGGTTAAGGTCACATGACCAAAAATATTAACCGCCAATTTTATTAATTATTCTATGTATTTAATCAAAATCCTTTTCAATCATGTTCTGAGTCTCCTCCACAAAATATTGACTGGGTTGTTAACCAACTATAAAATCCTCAGAAAGTATGAAGAACGCCATGATTTCCCTGCGTTTCAGTAAAAAGGAAAAGTAGTGAAGGCAACATCCATAAACACACATGTGGAAAAGGTACAGGAATTTACTGCATAACTGCATAAGTCCCTGCATTGTATAAAAATAGGTTACCCAGTCATATCACTTACAGTTACAGATAAATTGGTAGCAGCAGCCATCATCAGAAAATTCGACATTAGGTGTCGCTCCACTTTCACAGGTCTGCGGCTTCAAAGGAGGACAAGGCACATCGTATACAGAAATCACGTCATATCCTAAACATATGCCATAGCTACAGGTGTCAATTTCCAACGTCTCATTTACCTGTGTTAAAGGAAAGAACTTATAGTTTCTATGCATATAGGAAAGCAATGTTAAAATAGCAAAACATAACATCTGTATTGCGTACCACCATGCACACCTTATACACTCATTGACACAAAAATAGCACACCCAGATAGGGCTGGGGGATAAATCAAAAAATAACCGAAACCGGCCATCAATGTGAATAAGCGATGTGTTTTTGTGCACCTTGGTTATTTCCTTTCGGTTATTACAGTATTTACGAGCTTTGCCTGCAGTTTCAGTTGGCCCAAAAACATCCAAATCGGAATTACTATCATATTCTGGGGTCACTTCAGACCACAGAGCGCAGCCAGGCTGAATGTTGGCGGGACTGGTGGCGGTTGGCTCTCTCATTCACTTTAATGGGAGTGCTGGAGATAACTGAGTGTTGTACTTTGGCTATTGCTGGCACTCTCACTGAAAATAATGGGAGCGTTGACCACCACCAGTCCTGCCCACATACAGCCTGGTTGCGATTATCTTGGATGTGGATTGGGAGAGAGGTCCTGTAGTTTTTGCTTCGTGGGACAACCCCTTTAACTTCAGCTGGATATATAAATTAATCACTTAGGCTGAGTTTACATGGTGCTTTTTTTTACTAAAGAACTGTATACAGTTTTTAATTGCAGTAATGAGAAGCACAGGTTACAATACATTTCACCTGTATGGCCAGTAGGCCAGAAGATTTCAATTTAATGGCTGCTAGCATGCAGGCGAAATGCTAATTAGGCATTACTGCAATTAAAAGCTGCATTCAGCTCTTCAGTAAAAAAAGCACTGTGTAAACCCAGGCTTAGGCCTCCTTTACACGACCACGTTCAGTGTACAGGTCAGTGAAAATGGTACGGATGACCCATGGATGGTATCTGTGTGTCATATATGCTTTTTACTAACCCATACATTTAAGTGAATGGAACAAGCTGCAAATATGGACGGGTATAGGACCTGCTTCATAATCTGCAGCTCTTCACTATGGCCCAGACACACAGCCGCAAAAACTATGGTTGTGTGAATGGGCCCATAGAAATGAATTTGACCATACTTTGATCCACAATTGCAGATCAAAATTACAGTCATGTGAAGGAGGCCTTACACGAAAGTGAAAGCATCAGTGCTGGAAAATGGATTCAATTCGCAACAGAGTTTACTGCAGAGATCCGCTATTCCAATTGCCGCTCCTATACTATCCATCTACTAACAGGGAGATTAGTCTCTATTCCTGTGCTACGATATATTCAGAGTCTGATGAAGGTCTAAACATGGACCGAAACGTTACTATATAGTACTCTACGTGTTATTCCACTATCGGTGAACCACATTTGCATCAAATTACTACTGTCTGTTACGAATTGTATTTAAGGGTTGGGACCCTACTTTGTATCATAGAAGTGCCCTCCACACCTTCATACAGGAGAATGGATTCAGGTACACCTTGTTTGTTGTCCAGGATCTGAACATTTTTTAAGTGAATGGGAGTGGGGCTGCAGTTCCAGGCCCCACCACTACACTGTACAGACCCAAGGCTTCGTACAGTGTACAGTATACACTGTAGCAGTGGCACCTGGAACTACAACCCCACTCCCATTCACTTGAATAGGAGCAGGACTGCTTCAAGCTGTATATTTGGTATTTGGCTTGTGGCAACCACACCAGCTGATCGGTTTGGAGTTTTGATGTTTGACCCTGACCGATCTGATACTGATGATCTATCAATATTTGGTATGATCGTCCACTTCTGAGCAATTAGTAGACAAGTTGCGTAAACTCATTGCACATTGGGGCAGATTTATGAAGACTGGCATTATTAATGCAAGTCTTTATAGCCCCTGAGCTGGTGGAGGGTGCACCTCACATATGATGAGGCACAACCTTTGCAAGATCATGTGGCGTACATTTTCCAAAGTCATTTACTCCAGATTTAAGGTGTAAATGACAATAAATATGGCAGAGTCAATGACCCAACCCCCTGCACGCCCTTACCATGCTTCCTTTCCAGGAAAGTGGTGAGGGCTACGCAGAAATGAAAAAAGTCACAATTTTGTTCATAAAATCACCAGAAAGCTGGAGTACAAGACATAACAAATCTGGGCTATTTTTTTTTAATTAAAAAACATAAATTGCCCCCTCATTCAGGCATTTTAGTTGTTAAGGTTGATGGTGGAAGCGTTCAGACAAACAATCCCATCACAAACTGGACACACACAACGACCATTTGAAATCAAAAGCTGAAACCACACACTGACTTTTTATGGCAGTTTTGCTGTTTCTGCTACAGTGCTTCGAGACAAAGCCAGGAGAGGATTCAAAAGGAACGGGGAAATATAAAGGAAGGAGTTATACTTCTCCTTCCATCTGGATCTACCTAAAGGTAAGGCCCTACGATGCAGAAATGCAGCATTTTTTGCTGCATATTTTTGAGCCAAAGTCAAGAGTAGATTTAACAGAATGGAAATGTCTATGTGCTTCCTTTATATTTTCCATTCCTTTACAAGCCACTCCTGACTTTGGCGCAAAAACAATGCAGCAATATCTGCAACAATGCTGCGTTTCCGCAACGTGGGGCTTTTATCTAAGTCTTTTTGTTGCAGTTTTTTTTTTTTTTTCTTCACACCAAAGCCTGGTGTGTGACACCATTCTAAGGGAGATCATGTTTTTCATCTTAAATATAGGCATCATTTCCTGCATACACACACAAACAAACATGTTTTTTGCTATGTATTCACCTTCAGATTACCACAACCCGGTATTGGTGTAGTTTTTAGAGTTGATGTTGTTTTTGGAGTTGATACTGTTGCAGTAATGGTTTGATTAGTTGTTGAGGCAGTGGCAGATGAAGTAATAGTTTTTGTATGGGTTGTAGTCCTTGGTGATGTTGCAGAAGTAGTAACTGTAATCGTCTGAGTAACTGTTGCTGGTGCAGTGGTAGATGGAGGAGTGGTTTTTGTGGGGGTTGTAGTCGTGGATGATGTTACAGAAGAAGTAAGTGGAATTGTGGGAGTAGTTGTTGCTGATGTGGTGGTAGAGGTAGTTGGTGGTGCAGTGGTAGATGGAGGAGTGGTTTTTGTAGGGGTTATAGACGTTGTTGATGTTTCAGCTGTAGATACTGTAGTTGTCTGAGTACTTGTTGAGACAGTGGAAGATGAAGGAGTAGTTTTTGTGGTGGTTGTAGTCGTGGATGATGTTGCAGAAGAAGTAAGTGGAGTTGTGGGAGTAGTTGTTGCTGATGTGGTGGTAGAGATAGTTGGTGGTGCAGTGGTAGATGGAGGAGTGGTTTTTGTAGGGGTTATAGACGTTGTTGATGTTTCAGCTGTAGATACTGTAGTTGTCTGAGTACTTGTTGAGACAGTGGAAGATGAAGGAGTAGTTTTTGTGGGGGTTGTAGTCGTGGATGATGTTGCAGAAGAAGTAAGTGGAGTTGTGGGAGTAGTTGTTGCTGATGTGGTGGTAGAGGTAGTTGGTGGTGCAGTGGTAGATGGAGGAGTGGTTTTTGTAGGGGTCATAGACGTTGTTGATGTTTCAGCTGTAGATACTGTAGTTGTCTGAGTACTTGTTGAGACAGTGGAAGATGAAGGAGTAGTTTTTGTGGTGGTTGTAGTCGTGGATGATGTTGCAGAAGAAGTAAGTGGAGTTGTGGGAGTAGTTGTTGCTGATGTGGTTGTAGAGGTAGTTGGTGGTGCAGTGGTAGATGGAGGAGTGGTTTTTGTAGGGGTTATAGACGTTGTTGATGTTTCAGCTGTAGATACTGTAGTTGTCTGAGTACTTGTTGAGACAGTGGAAGATGAAGGAGTAGTTTTTGTGGTGGTTGTAGTCGTGGATGATGTTGCAGAAGAAGTAAGTGGAGTTGTGGGAGTAGTTGTTGCTGATGTGGTGGTAGAGATAGTTGGTGGTGCAGTGGTAGATGGAGGAGTGGTTTTTGTAGGGGTTATAGACGTTGTTGATGTTTCAGCTGTAGATACTGTAGTTGTCTGAGTACTTGTTGAGACAGTGGAAGATGAAGGAGTAGTTTTTGTGGGGGTTGTAGTCGTGGATGATGTTGCAGAAGAAGTAAGTGGAGTTGTGGGAGTAGTTGTTGCTGATGTGGTGGTAGAGGTAGTTGGTGGTGCAGTGGTAGATGGAGGAGTGGTTTTTGTAGGGGTTATAGACGTTGTTGATGTTTCAGCTGTAGATACTGTAGTTGTCTGAGTACTTGTTGAGACAGTGGAAGATGAAGGAGTAGTTTTTGTGGGGGTTGTAGTCGTGGATGATGTTGCAGAAGAAGTAAGTGGAGTTGTGGGAGTAGTTGTTGCTGATGTGGTGGTAGAGGTAGTTGGTGGTGCAGTGGTAGATGGAGGAGTGGTTTTTGTAGGGGTTATAGACGTTGTTGATGTTTCAGCTGTAGATACTGTAGTTGTCTGAGTACTTGTTGAGACAGTGGAAGATGAAGGAGTAGTTTTTGTGGTGGTTGTAGTCGTGGATGATGTTGCAGAAGAAGTAAGTGGAGTTGTGGGAGTAGTTGTTGCTGATGTGGTTGTAGAGGTAGTTGGTGGTGCAGTGGTAGATGGAGGAGTGGTTTTTGTAGGGGTTATAGACGTTGTTGATGTTTCAGCTGTAGATACTGTAGTTGTCTGAGTACTTGTTGAGACAGTGGAAGATGAAGGAGTAGTTTTTGTGGGGGTTGTAGTCGTGGATGATGTTGCAGAAGAAGTAAGTGGAGTTGTGGGAGTAGTTGTTGCTGATGTGGTGGTAGAGGTAGTTGGTGGTGCAGTGGTAGATGGAGGAGTGGTTTTTGTAGGGGTTATAGACGTTGTCGATGTTTCAGCTGTAGATACTGTAGTTGTCTGAGTACTTGTTGAGACAGTGGAAGATGAAGGAGTAGTTTTTGTGGGGGTTGTAGTCGTGGATGATGTTGCAGAAGAAGTAAGTGGGGTTGTGGGAGTAGTTGTTGCTGATGTGGTGGTAGAGGTAGTTGGTGGTGCAGTGGTAGATGGAGGAATGGTTTTTGTTGTGGTTGTAGATGTTGTTGATGTTTCAGCAGTAGATACTGTAGTTGTCTGAGTAGTTGTTGAGACAGTGGAAGATGGAGTAGTTTTTGTGGGGGTTGTAGTCGTGGATGATGTTGCAGAAGAAGTAAGTGGAGTTGTGGGAGTAGTTGTTGCTGATGTGGTTGTAGAGGTAGTTGGTGGTGCAGTGGTAGATGGAGGAGTGGTTTTTGTTGGGGTTGTAGATGTTGTTGATGTTTCAGCAGTAGATACTGTAGTTGTCTGAGTACTTGTTGAGACAGTGGAAGATGAAGGAGTAGTTTTTGTGGGGGTTGTAGTCGTGGATGATGTTGCAGAAGAAGTAAGTGGGGTTGTGGGAGTAGTTGTTGCTGATGTGGTGGTAGAGGTAGTTGGTGGTGGAGTGGTAGATGGAGGAGTGGTTTTTGTTGGGGTTGTAGATGTTGTTGATGTTTCAGCAGTAGATACTGTAGTTGTCTGAGTAGTTGTTGAGGCAGTGGAAGATGAAGAAGTAGTTTTTGTGGGGGTTGTAGTCGTGGATGATGTTGCAGAAGAAGTAAGTGGAGTTGTGGGAGTAGTTGTTGCTGATGTGGTGGTAGAGGTAGTTGGTGGTGGAGTGGTAGATGGAGGAGTTGTTTTTGTTGGGGTTGTAGATGTTGTTGATGTTTCAGCAGTAGATCCTGTAGTTGTCTGAGTAGTTGTTGAGGCAGTGGAAGATGAAGAAGTAGTTTTTGTGGGGGTTGTAGTCGTGGATGATGTTACAGAAGAAGTAAGTGGAGTTGTGGGAGTAGTTGTTGCTGATGTGGTGGTAGAGGTAGTTGGTGGTGCAGTGGTAGATGGAGGAGTTGTTTTTGTTGGGGTTGTAGATGTTGTTGATGTTTCAGCAGTAGATCCTGTAGTTGTCTGAGTAGTTGTTGAGACAGTGGAAGATGAAGGAGTAGTTTTTGTGGGGGTTGTAGTCGTGGATGATGTTGCAGAAGAAGTAAGTGGAGTTGTGGGAGTAGTTGTTGCTGATGTGGTGGTAGAGGTAGTTGGTGGTGCAGTGGTAGATGGAGGAGTGGTTTCTCTTGTGGTTGTAAATATTTCTGTTGTTTGAGGAGTAGTCACCAATGTAGTTATTCTTGATGTAGTGGTAGATGGAGGAGTAATTGTTGTTGTAACTGTAGTTGATGTTGTAGGAGTAGAACCTGTAGAAGCTGTTTCTAATGTCGATGTTAAAGTTGTGAAACAGTATTTAGATGTTTCAACGTTACAATTCTGACCGCATATCTTATAGAAAATGCAACTGCTATTATCTGCACTTATGGAAATAACGTCACCTGAAAAAGTAAAACAAATTGAAAAATGCATATATAACCACCGTATTTAATTATTGTAAAAAAAATGTTTTCATTCACTGACAGTATACAAGTATCTTGAAAGAATTTCAGACTTCAGCCCACATTTTCTAAGCAAATTAAAAGTTGTTGCCAAAAGTTTTGGAATTGAAACAAATTTTGTTTTTTACAAACTTTGCTGCTTCAGTATTTGTAGCTCTTTTAGTCAGATGTTTCTATGGTCACTGAAGTACAATTATGAGCATTTCACAAGTTTTATAACTTTGTATAAACTTTTATTGACAAATGCATCTAGTTTATGCTAATCCCCCCGGCATGTTGGATATCAATTTCTGGGCCAAATCCTGACTGATGACAACCAATTTTTGAATAATCAATGCTTGGAGTTTATCTTAATTTCTGTGTTTTTCTCTGTCCACTTGTTTTTTCTAAGGATTGACCTCAATAGGATTTAGATCCTAGGTGTCTCCTGGCCATGGACCAAAAATTTCCATCTTTTCTTTACTAAGCCCAAGGGATTCCATTGACTGTTTTAATTTTTTTACTGAAATCACTGGGGGAAAAAAAAAAAAACAGGCTTGCAGCAAGATACCACCGTGAGCAAGACTCTGAGTATAGACTCTGCACAGATGTGAAAGTTGCCTTACAGATCTAAAGCCACTAAAGTAAAATGAAGTGAAACCCAAAATTTGTATCAGTCTCAAAACTTTTGGCCACGACTGTGCATCAAGTTATAAAACAACGTTTCAGAAATGAATAGTACAAGTGAATACGAGAAACATTGTAGTATATCTTATGAAAAATATGATTGCTTCTTCACTTATTAGACTGCTTTCCTGCTCCTCTTCACTCAGACTGTTTATCTGTATAGAATTGTCTCTGTATTCACCTCACACACAGAAGTTTATTGGAAAATTACAAGCAGCGCTTTTCTCTCCGCATTTTTTGCCCTTTTCGGGCAGAAACTGAACAGAAACCACACAGAACCCATTAGAGTCTATGGGGTCCGCGGATTTCCTAAGGTAACTGCTTTTTTATTAGGATTAAGGGACCCCCCGAACAGAAACCCGAGTGCACATGTGAACCTAGCCTCACTCACAGTGTAGCAAAGTTTAGCAGTTACAGCATATGTATGTCTTTTCCAGCAGTCTCCTCTTCCCTTCTCCATAGACGTCTATGTAAAAAGTAGCCTGATATGCGCAGAAGGAAACAATTACTCAGGGATACACTTTAATCAAGCCAAGTAGCAAAAGATGCAAATTTGGCAAAAATCTAAATCTAATTTTTTTTCCTGTTCACAATACACAAAATTCATTAAGAGGCATAGACTCCAACTACTTCCTTTATTTATGGTTGCATAAGATATGCCAGTCTTAATAAATGTGGGCAACTGTATATTAGAAAGTTTAGGAACTTTACACAGTGATTAACCCTGCACCATAATAGTCTGTTGCAGATTGTTCTGGCAAACTGCCCTAACAGTACCACAATGCTTTGCCCACTTCTTATTTCTCTGTGTATTATTTGCATTATTCTTAACATTTAATCCCTTAGATGCTATGGTCAATATGATAAATAGAAAGGATGATGCCTAAAGAGTACATTAGAGAGAGGGGGCTCCTTCTGAAAGCACCATCAGCAGCCATGCAACATTAAAAAGTGGTGCTGATGTGTTCTTTTGACAACTAGGTGCCTACCAATGCCCCAGTCTCTGTCACAAATTGTTGAAATACTAAGTATTCCAAAGCATTAAACAATTGCAGCATCAAGTCCACTAATGGGTAAAATAACCAAAACCAGCAGATGACAAAGTCCTCTGAGCAGGACTTCTTCCTCCGCTGATTTTTTGGTGGACACTGTAAAGGAGTCTCCAACGGTCACTCCGGCGCAGATGTGAATGTAGCCTTAGAAACCGATTTAACTATTTTGCTTGGAAGAAGATATGAAATATGATAAGACTGTCCATATTTAATATCATATTGGAACTGATACAAAGCATCATTGTGAGCTCTGTTCTGGGGAATGCTATCATATATGTGTATGCCCCTGCGCTGTGTGTTAATCTGACGAGTAGTTAAGAAAGATTTATGGATGTCTTTTAACCACAATGGCCCATGGCTCCTTGAAAGTGGCCAAATATGCACCTCAACTTGGGGCATTTTTGGTGCACTGGGGTGCATCTCTACCTCTGTGCCCTGCTCACCACTTTTTTTGGATGGTGGGCAAAGTTGGGCAGGAATCTGTGGGGGCAAGATTTACTATAACTCATGCCAGTTTTCTTGCGTGAGTTTACCACAGTCACTGACTGGCATAGATTTACTAAGAGGCCTGAGCCCCTTAGTAATTCTAGCGAGCTGTATACCTGGTGGGGAATAAATTAAGAAGTCTTAATATATTCCCACATTGAGGGAGATTTACTAACTTAAATGCGCCAGAATTGTGGCTTAAAAATGTGCCAGAAAACTGACCTACATGACAGGCACCAAAATTAATGTATGTTGTAGACATTTGTTTTTCACCTTGTTCAGCAAAGGGGTATGACTCACTGGGAAAGGGGATGTGGATGGTCCAAAAAGATGTGTCTTTACATGCATCAATGCTCATAAACGTGTTGGTGCAAAATTATGGTGCAAAGAAAACAAACTTAGGCTAAGGCCCCACATTGCGGAAATTCAGCGGGAAAAATGCTGCATTTTACAGTACTAGCAAAATGAATGAGATTTTGGTTAATCTCATCCACATAAAAAAAAAAAAAACGCTGTGGAAAAGCATCAATTTTAGTTGTGGAAATAGAAGCATTTCCCTATAGATTTAATAAAGAAGAAAAACCGCAGAGAAAAACAAAGCAAAACACAATGAAAAATGCTGGGTTTGCTACTTGGGGCCATAGCCTAAAAGTGGTACAAGCATTTGTACTAAACTTTTTTTTTTATAGTGGGTGGGAAAGGACATTTTAACCTGTGTAGAATGATCTAAACCAGACATAACTATACTTTTGATCCGCACGGAATATACGGACACATGCATTACTATGGGCCCATACACACAGCCGTAGTTTTTACTGTTTGTCTGGGCCGTAGTGAAGAGCCGCAAAATATGGTGCAGGTTCTATACCTGACTATATTTGCGGCTCATTCCATTCACTTCAATATATGGGTTTGTGAAAAGCACTGATAAAACATGGATATCAATCCGTGTGTCATCTGTGCCATTTTTCACTGACCTGAACACTGAACACAGTCATGTGAAAGAGGCCTAAAAGTTAGAAAAATTGTTTCAGTTTTACTCCAGGAAGGGGGTGGAGTAGAAATTGATGTGCAGTGGGAGGAAGTGGTGGGTAAGCTCCTTTCTCCAGGACAGTGGCAGATAGTATGGTCCCCTGCTATGAAGCTATGAAATCCTTCCAGTGTGTGACCTTCGAGGAAACCCAATACAAGTTACTAATTCATTGGTATCACACCCCTGCTCTTCTGCATACATTAAACCCAACAATTCCATCAGAGTGCTGGTGCTGTCATAACTCATCAGGCACTTTGTACCATATTTTTTGGGAATGCCCTTTGGTCCTGGGCTTCTGGAAGGAGGTCAGGATGTTGACAGATGCACTCTTTCTCCAGGGAGTTCCTCTGGACCCACTTACATAGTTACATAGTAGATGAGGTTGGATGAAGACATCAGTCCATCGAGTCCAATCTATAACCCTACAGTCCCCTCCTGAACCTCCCTCCCAGACACCTAGGTGAGAAGACGTACAAGCTTTTTTCTATACCTTTGCACAGTGGCAAAGACTCTCATTGCCAAAAACTGGAATGTGGCTCCCCCTTCGGACCCCGAGCTGCTTGTTAGAATGAAAGATGTTCATAGCCTTGAATTTTTGACTGCGAGTCTTAATAACACTATGGATGCCTTTCAATCTATTTGGACCCTTGGGATATGGCTTCTGATCACGGAATTCCCCCCCCCCCCCATGATTCTTCCCTCCCTCTCTTCCCTTCTTGTTCTTCCCCTTATCTTATGTCTTTCCTCCCTTCTTCCGGAAGATTACTGCATATACCTTACTGTTTCTACAATTTATATTGGGATGTGGTGGTTAGCCTCTCCCCGTATGTTGTATATGTTCTTCTTCTTGTTCTGTATACAAAAATTCTTTACAATAAAAATTACAGTTTATATTAAAAAAAAAAAATTGATGTGACATCTCAGGACCAAAATGATAGCCCAAATTATTCTCCATTTCATAAATTTGGTCCCAGTAATGCCAATGCAGTCTCCAGCAAAACACATTTAAAAAAATACTCATGTGATGACCCATAGATTAGACAGTCGAAAAATACACCAGATTTATCATCCAGCATCAGCCAGTGTGATAAATCAAGCACACCTTTAGGCTGTCTGGTCTAAGTTTTCAGTGTCTCAGGCAGGATTAGTAAATTAGCCCCAAAGCTTATTTAATTACATACATGCCACAAACATGTAAAGGATAAAAATCACATACCTGGATTGAATAGCTGACCATTTTCTTCGCACTTGCAAGTCGTTGTTGAGCCTGTCGTATATGTGGTTTCACAGTCACTTGTATCATCACAGCATATGTACTGTATCTCATAGTCATAGCACTGCTTTGAAGCTTGTTGGGAATTCAGACATAGCAATCCAACTTCTAAATTACAAGTTATTGTCTGATTTTCTGTCATGATTGTTTTGTTTTTCACTCGACACTCAATTTCAGCCGGCAAAGAACAGTTTCTTTTTCCAGGTGCCTTTAATGATTCAAGGTTTTCATATTCCCCTCCGTCATCTCCAGACGTAGGGTTATGCTCATCTATCCACTCTGTACGGTAACATAGTGGTATACATGTAATAGGGTAAGTTGAATAATTACTGGGCGTCTTAACTTCAGGAGACGAGGCTGGGGTTATTGTGACTTGTTCTGAGCTTGTTCTAAGTGTGACTGTGGAATAAGCAAAAAGAAAATAATTTATATACTGTATATTAAGCAATATTCCATGACATGTATACATTTGTACACATATGATCAATTTAAATTTGCATCTTTCTTAGTATTACAAAGATAGATAATAGATATTAGACATTTACTGAATGTTCTTGTTATTTTGTCTATTGTTACTGGTGACTGTGTAGCTATGTATCAGTTTCTATTCCTTTGGTAAAAACTTTGGAGTATGCCCTTTTTTATTATGCCATACTTTTAATCTTGTCATACTACTCTTTATCTGTACCATCTATCCCAGCATCCTCAGCCTCTAGTTCACACTGTGTGGTTCCTGACTGTCCAGGCTGCTGTGTATTTACTCCTGCTATTGCTGCTCCTTCCCTTGCGGTGGACATACCCTCCGCAACTTGAGAGTTTAACTAGTGCACCTGTGAGCCCTAAACAGCCAATCACAAGCTGCTCACAGCAGCACTCGGCCTGAGCAACACAGGTTCTTGGCTTGCTAGTTCATGCGAGTGTTTCCTCCTTGTGTCCCTGCTTCTGTTTCTGATTATCCATGTATTGACCTTGGCCTGTTTCTTGACTCTGATTTTGCTCCTGACCAGCTGTTCTCTGTATAGGACCTTTTGGCTTCCCACAATCCTGCTTTTCTGCTGCCACTGACCTTCAGACCAGGCTCGACTATGCTTTTGCATGACCCTCTTAGACCTTTTGGTCAGCTGCCACCTAATCCGGAACTATTTCTAGAGATAACAACCTTCTGGTCCCCAGCAGTGAAGACCATATCCCTGCATAGGGGCTAAAGGGTGAAAACAAAGGGACCACTTAGACAACACCCTCAGGAGTAGCTCAACGTAAACCATGATCAGCTGTACATTATAATATCCTATATAAAAGCACTACAAAAGGCAAAAGAATAAGTAGATATATTCAGCTCCAACATGCACTACTTTTTTACTTGTGTTTTTGTCTTTTTTTAATGATGCTCACTGTTCACTGTATGTGTATCTTTTGGATACAGATGCAGGGGTATTCCCATCTCAGCTAGTTTTGTATGGCACTACTATTATATATTTGTATGGTGACATTGTACACTTATCCCTGATCAGACCACAACCCATTAACACCAGAATTAGTGATCCCATTTACAGTACTATCAGCGTGACCCCTGTAAACAGAGTAAATATAGAGCCCTCATTACTAGTTTATCATCCCTTTATCATCATTATAAAAATTACAATAATGTCTCACTTGTGGGAAATGTGGTTTGAATAGTGGTGGGGCAGACGTAGACTTCCCTGTAGATGGTTCCATTCTCTTTGCATATACCGGTAACACAGCCTTCTGTTTCACTTCTTATTTCATATACCGTTTCATTGTATTTGTAAGTATGCCCTTCATAGACACACACACATGCTGCAATAAAATACAAAGTATTCAGAACAGAAATAAATTTGCAAAACAAAATGTTGATAAACCTTATAACGTTTGACACCACCAAAATCTGTTTTAAACTTCCTATACGCAGTTGGTTAGTGGCATAGGTTACATGCCTTTCATGTGTCAAAATGCCATATTGCTGCTAAGAAATTCAACTTTTATTCCATAGGCTAATGAGCTGTTTGGTGCACTTGGGGCGGGGCCACTGCAAATCACTGTTTATGGGAAATGTCAGTCTTTCTGTTTTGGTGGCAGCATTGGGTGGCAACGACAGAAGAAAATGGGTGCTCCAGCAGGTGACGGTGGGGTGCACTGAAGAGCTTATTTGCATATGGAATTAAAGTTGAATTTTTTAGCAGCAATATTGCATTTTAACACAAGAAAGTTATGATCAATACGTCAATGATGTGCCCTAAAACATTATATAACTGGTTCCAAAGCTATTTGGTGGTGTAGATTCTCTTTAATATTGTATATGATCCTTTTCAGAGTTTATATGCATGTGTGTGTATGTATATTGTATACACAAGGTTAAATTCCTACAGAAGGCAAAAGGAAACTTTCCCCAAAGGTAAGTATTTTGTTATTTAAGAAGTCATTAAAGGGAGCCTGTTACATGACACTGTCACTGACAGTACTGCCCAGCACTATCACGGTCTCATACATGGGATGGGACTTATTCTCCCTTCTGTCACCCACCACCTGCACTGGGTCCAGTGGGCTCCCCAGGACAGAGCTGACCCTTCTAATCAGCTTGTCAAGTTTATTTCTGTCCCTGGTTGATATACTGCTCCCCCAGCAGGCCACTCCAAAGAAGATGGCTGATGCCACTACCGAGTTGAAGAAAGTCCTAAGAAGTGCCACCCGGATTCCAAAGGCTCTCAGCCTCCTAAGCAGGTAGAGCCTGCTGTGGCCCTTCCTGTACAGGACCTCCATGTGATCTGCCCAGTCGGATTTGCAGGCAGCATATTATGGAGGAAGAGGAGCTCAGCAGATTGATAGATAGTTTTGCGGGGAAGATCACAGAATAAATTGTCATTTATTCAGTTATATCTTTGCTGTTTCTGTGTTGAGAAGACAAGGAGGCGGTCCTATCAGTGAATGAGATCCTTCCCTCTACGACTTTGCATACATTGATAGCTATCAATCACTGATAGGACCGCCTCTTTGACTTCTAAAAATAGAAAGATCAAATAAATTACATGTTCTACGGAGTATTTTCCCATAAAACTATAAGTCATTCTATTCAGCTACTCTTGCTCTATATGCTACATGTTGCCTGTAGGTAAGACTGCATTTTTCATGGGCAGGTCCCTTTTAATTTTAAGGGAGAAATTGCTTTTTCACATACAGTAGCTATTAAACTGTTACAATGGTTCCATTTGCTCATGTTAGATTTGGTTTAAAGAAGACCTGACATGTTGGTTTTAGTAAATGTTTGAATTCTCTGTGAAATAACAATTCTGGATCTTGTATTTTTATAACTCTATGTTGTGTACTTCCTTTGTAATTCCCTCTAGAAATGTATGCGTTTTTAGCCAAGTGGGTGTTACCAGTTGGGGATATGCCACTGCAAGTCTGCTGTTGTTAGATCAATGTTGACAGTAGCAGCATTTGCAGGGACACACCTGAATTGGTAACACCCACTTGGCTAACAACCCCTAAATTTATAGAAGGAATAACAAAAAAAAACTGCACAACATAGAGTTATATTTAAAAAAAAGATGATCCAGATTTGTTATTCTATGGAATGCAATTATTACTACAACAAACATGTCACGAGTGGTGTCGGGTCCTCTTTAAGACCCGCCCACACTACTAATATGTCTGTTTAAGTAAATATTTGTTTTTCCCATTAAATAATCCCGGATCATCTTTATTTAATATAACTCTATGTTGTGCAGTTTTTTTGTTATTCCTTCTATTCTTTTTTTATAACTGTGTTGTTGTGATATTCCGAAGTTCCACATTATTTATGGATAGATTGCTAATTGGTTGTTCCCATTCTTGTTTTCCTATATAGTCTGAAATTGCCATAACTTGTGTCAGACCACGTAGGGACACAAGTCAACTGGTAACACCCATTCAGTTTATTCATACATTTTTTTTTTTGAGGAATAGTTTAGTGCAGAGTTATAGTAAAAGGTGTTCAAGGAATGATTTTTTTTCATAAGGAATTACTAAAAAACAAATTCCTAACTATTGCTCAAAAACCATTCAGCAATAGGCAATGACAATGGACATTTACAAAAGAGGAATTACTTTTTTGCAGCCTCTATTCTTCTGATCTAGCACCCAGATGAAAATTCTGCTTGAGTTTTAGGCTAAGGCCCCACGTTGCGGAAACGCATCTTTTTTTGTTGCAGATTTTGCTGCGGTTTTTTGAGCCAAAGTCAGGAGTGGATTGAGCAGAAGGGAGAAGTATAAGAACTTCCTATATATTTCCCATTCCCTTTGTAGCCATTCTTGGCTTTGGCTCAAAAAAACGCAGCAAAATCTGCAACAAAAAAAAGCTGCGTTTCCGCAACGTGGGGCCTTAGCCTTAATCAGTTTATAGACAGCTGAATTCATTACTTGTTTTCTGAAATAAAAGTAGAGTGTACTTCTACTTGGTGTGAAAGTACAAAAATAATCAAAAACTTGTTTTACCAAAATTCATTTTTTTTGAGTCTGTATGCTACAAACTTACCGCTAACATTATAAATGCAAACTATGCTGCCATCAATAGTACAGGTACTGTGGAGAGAAAAATGTTGATAGTTTTTCATTAGATGTTTTGAAGAGGTTAAAGTTGAGAAGATCACAATTTAGAAGGATTGTTCAGGATAAGAAAAACATGACTAGTTTCACCCTCAGCTGATGCCAAACCTGTCCATGATCTGTGCCTGGTATTGCAGTTCAGTGTAAATATTGAGGGCATCCTGCACTCTGGGGTGAAATCCTTTAACTTTATTTAGGACACATAAAAAAATTTAATCCCCACTAGAACTACTGTTAAGTCAGTGAGGCTCTGTATAATTTTAGAGCATACCACAAGCTTGAAACATGTAGGTAACTCAAAATTTAATTTTGTTATGTGTTCTAAAAATATATTGGAATTTATCCTTGAGTGTCGGATGCCACACATTTTTACAGTTAACTTTGCACCTGAGAGCCAACCCTGTCTGTCCATGCACCATGAGAATTTTTCTCACTCTAGGCCTTCTGCACACAACCGTTGTGGTTTTTACTGTCCGCAAATATTGATCCGCAAGCAGTATGGATCCATAAAAAGACTTGTATGATCCCCTAAACTTGTTTGTGTCGCAAATATGGGCAAAAATAGGACTTGCTTCATAATTTGCAGTCCTTGTATACAGCATGGATACATGTCCGCAAAAACTACAGCTGTGTGTATGGATCCTCAGCCCCCTTGCACATGACCGTATGAATGGTCAGTGTGCTTTCTGTTTTTTTCCCGGATAGCACACTTGTAAGAGACAGCCAATGTTGTCCTAAGCTTCATTTGTCTGTATAAACTGTTAATGTTGAATGTATTTCTGTGATTCTGTTCCTTTAAGACAGCAGCCATTGTAATTGTGACATGATGCTGGAGTGAGACCCCCCCCCTTTTTATGTCAGCCTGCCTGTTCTGCAGACAGAGTGTGAGCAGAGCAGCAGGAAGTGACGAGACAGAGAGCAGCAGCCATCTTGGCAAGTGTTGTATTGAACTGGTGTGGAGATTTTTCTGTACAGCTAAGCTGTATCTTGGTCCAGAGACAAACAGAGTGTAAAGAGACAACAGGACTAGTGAGTCCACGTGAAAGGAACTGTGCTCAGTGGCTGATCAGTGAGACTGACATTGTGACTGTGTATATGGATACCACAGATAGAGACTCGCAGTGCTGTTGATGTACTGGACAGCACCTGCTAAACCCCGGCTTACAACCCAGCTCAGTGTATGGATTCGGCAGGACTGTCAGTGTGCTGAGTGGAATCTGCTGTTGGATTACATTGCATTCATTGGGTTTCCCTGTTAAAGAGGACTTCATTTCTCCCAAGATCCTGATAACAGTGAGGAGAGGACGCTTCACTATAAAAGAAAGGAACGACTTTGGGCCCCACCGCGCGCTTCTACGGACTGTAAGCGGTCCACCTGGACCACTGGGGAAAAGGGGGTGCACCCAAATGTGATGTCAGGGTCAGTTAGGGATAGTTTTGAGTATATTGTTCATTCAGTGTCCATACTGCAGAAGTGGACAGAGTAAAAGTAGAAACCATTGCAGAATTTGCCTTGAAATTGTTCATGCTATATTGTATATTTTGCTTGTCTTTATCCCTGTCATTTTACCTTCAAATAGCCTTTATTAACTTATAGTAAATATATATTCTTTTCTTGAACTACCGCGTGTGCGTTCATTTCTGGTTGCGGAGTCCAAACCACCTGCCTTGCTCTCGGTTCACACACTGACCCATTCATTTCTATGGGCCTGTACACATGACCGTGAATTACACGGTCACGTGTGCGGGCCGACATTCCGGGTTGCAAAATTTGGAACAGGTCCGATTCCTGTCCAAGTTTTGCAGCCCTGTTTCCGCGGCTCCTATTCATTGAATGAAAGGGGCCGTGGTAGCACAACTGTTGCACCAGTGGCACATGGATGACATCCGTGTGTGTCCCGTGTGACGCCCGTGCCATTCACACAGTCATTTGCAATCAGCTTTAGAAATGAATGAATTCATACTTTTATACTGGACGTGTGAATAAGCTACACTGTTCAGACACATTTCTTTTGTTGCAAGTTTTGCTGCATTTTATTTAGCCAAAGCCAAGAGTGGTTTCAAAAGAAAGAGTAAGCAGTTATTCTTACTTCTGTTAAAGGGTACCTCCAGTATTAAATAACTGTTCATAAATGAATAGTGCATATCAATATAAAAACACTTTGTAATATTTCCTATTAAAACAATCTGTTTCCTTTTCCACTTATTAAGCTGCCCTCCTACTCCTTATCTTCACTCAGACTCCAGCTCACACACAGAACTCTATGGAGAGGGGAGGAGGAGGCTGCTGTTGGCTGGTTGATTGATTTTATTAACTCATTTTGTGAGTGACTAGTGTCAAAAGCGCTATCCCCCACTCATAGAGTAGTGGCAGCAGTTATTTGAGTGAATTTTTCTGCAGCCTCCTCCTCCCCCTCCCCTCTTCATAGACTTGTATGTAGAACATAACTAAGCCTGAAAAAGTGGAAAAGAAAACATATTTCTTTAATAAAATGTATTACAAAGTTTCTTATATTCACCTCTACTATTCATATATGCAAAGTTGCTTATAACTTATAATTGCAAAATTTGCAATAAAAACACAGCTTGCTCACATTGTGCAGCCTCAGAATTAAAGGGGTTCTCTGGGAATAATTAAAAAATTAAAAACTAAAAAGTAATGTCAGGGTACACTAATACCTACCTGCATCCTCTTAGTAAGATACAGGAACTTATTTTGCCACTAGGGTATAAGTATGGGAAAGAAAATGGCTGTCACGGTCTTTTGTATAAAAAAAAAAAAAAAAAAACATCCTGGGCAGGTTGCCTGCTGGAGGAAAGGGGGGACAGTCTGAATCAGGGCAGGGCTTAACACTATGGTTTCTGTTCAGGCTCTGTATTAAACTGACAGGACTCCTCAGGCACTAATACCAGAAGATGGTGGAGCAACTGAGAAGAGAAACTGTGCTGCTCCACCATCTTCTGATATTAGTGCAGACATAGTTTTCCCTCAGGAATCCTGATATACAGACTGAACAGAAACCAATGTGTTAAGCCCCACTCCGACTTGGTCCATCCACACCCCAACTCTGCCCCCTCCCTTTCAGTAACTGAGAACCTGTCCAGGATGGGGGTTTTATAGAGAAGAACGGTGGCGGTCATTTTCTTTCCCCCAATCATAGCCCTAGAGGCAAAACTATCTCCTGTATCTTACTAAGAGGATACAGGCTGACAACGCTACCTTGCAGAAATGATTCAGTTGTCCAATATTCCTCTGTTGTTCACCTTTGGAGAGTCATTTTCATGTAAATCACTGGTTTATTCATATGCAAATGTACATGTGAAAATATACCCGGGATTCTAAAGCTGAGGCTAAGGCCCAGGCATGCTAAGGTATACCCCTAAAGCTCTTTTACCCTTTATTTGTATATGACTAAAACTGAGAGTTATGTGAAAATGGGGCTCCAAAGCTGAACAACAGAGACATATTTGGAAACTGTAGAGTCACATCTTCTATGAATAGGTTTCTAACCAATTTACTGCTGACAGATTCACTTTAAGGCTGAGGCTCCACGTCATCACGTTTTTTCCGCAGTGTTTTTCATTGTGTTATTGCTGTATTTTTCTTTGCATTTTTTCTTCCCTTTTTTCTTCACAAATCTAATCTATTCTGCTGTGTTTCCGCAACGTGGGGCCTTAGCCTTAAGGGGTTTTCCAGCAGGCAAAAATATTTGATAAAGGGATCAGAATGAGTAAACATAAAATAAGAAGACTCTCCAAATAAATTCCCTCCTGCTCAGCCAATGGCTGAGGTGGGTCACTACTACAGTCATTTATTGGCTGAGTGGTCATTTCCTGTGCATCGGGAATTAGAGACAGGTGAAGGAGCAGGGCAACCTTGTATAGTGCCAGGGGCCTTCAGCCCTCTCTGATTATGCCACAAAGTACCACACTGGTCCAGACGCACCTACTTTGATCTACCCAAGGACTGGGCAGCAAATCACCACTTTGGCTGCCCTGTGTTGTGGCTAAGAAAGGCACTCTACTCACACAAGCCTATTGTCACCATCACTTTCTGATGTAGACAACATTCAGTACAACATAAATTAATGACAGTTGCTCAGTAGTAATCTGTTCTCAAGCGACATACCATAGTCACCACTGTAGCTTGCGGAAACAAAAGGCTCGGTTCTGGAATGAACTGCATGGACAAAACCTAGCAACAGAATCGGATGCAAAGGCACTGAAAAACCTGTGAGAGTCTCCCTGACATGATTGCAAGGTATCAAGCCATAGCACAGGGAATATTGTTTGTGGAGTGGTGCCAAAGGGACACCAACCTCAATGGGCTCAACCTACTAAAAATATTAACCACCAAATAAACTCTTTACGGCTAAGGCTCCATGCAGCGGGACGCAGTTTTTTTCCGCAGTGCTTTTCACAAAGTCCGCAGAGGTTTCCTCTGTGGACTTTCTGCTTTCGTTATACCTACAGTATAGGGAAACCACCGGTGTTTCCGCAGGTATAATTCACAGGCTGTGATTTCTAATACCGCAATGGTTTTGGACATTGCAGTGTGTCCGTAGCGCATATTTTTTTGCAATGTGTGGATGGGATTCGCTAGAATATGCTATACAGTGACTGTAAAACGCTGAGGTTTTTTCCACGCTGCAGTGTTTACGGCACGTGGGACCCCGACCTTAAAGAGGACCTTTCACATCCTCTGACTGTACAGGCTATGGATGAGTACTGTCAGGGAAGGCATTCCTTACCGCCCAGTGATGACGCTGAGCTATGAGGAATGCCCCCTCAGTACAGGGCTATGGACAAATACTGTCAGGGAGGGCTCACAGCTAAGCTAGACTGTCAGAAACGCCCTTCTGACGATGGGGCACAGAACTACCGACACCGATAGCTCTAGCCCCGGGCCACATAACGGGAAAGCAGACATCGTGCTGAATTCAGCGTGCTGTCTGCTTTCTAGCGGTATGTAATACAGCATATACATGAGGACATGAAAGGTCCTCTTTAAAAGCACACAATATTGATATTTACCAGTAGACTTATTTTAATTTTAATCAACTTTTTTAACTTTTCATTTTTGCCGTATGATCTGTAAATTTAAGTTTTTATATATTTAAAAGGAAAATAATACCAAACAAAGCAGTTCTTTTCACTTGGAACAATTGCCCCAGGCATGTAGTATTTCCTGTCCTCATCGAAGCAGCCACATATGTCAGTACACTTCATTTCATCTTCATCAAAATAAGGACGTTCAGGAGGACAGTTAGGATAACAACCTGTTAAAAGCACAAAAATAAAAAAGGTTGCAGGTTTTTTTTGCAAGGTATCTTGAATATGTAGGCATGGCAAGTATTATATTGTAAACAATAGAGCCTCGGTGTCATTACCTTCCAGGCCTTTGATCAGATAATTGCATGTTCCATTTGGATTCCTACAGGTTATCAGGCAGGGAGCACCACAAGGTTTATAGTGCCACTCGCAACCATCATCTTCATTATAGTAGTCACAGAAAAGAGCTGTTTATAAAGCCGACATTGAAGGTTAAAAGACAAAAAAAAACTTAAAAACCTGTGTTGGAAAGGAGGTAGGTTATGAATGATAGCAAAATGATCACCATTACATATAATCAGAGCTGGCTGAATTTTGTTTTGTCAGATATGATGTTCACATTTTTTAAGTTTTAATAGAAAACTGAATTATTGAAAATGTACAAAACAGGTTTAAGACTCAAATCTGAGATTCACAGTTCGGAAAATTGAGATCATACAATCTCGCTATGTCAAAGCTATAATGAATGCTGGGAAGTTTTTGATTGAAATTTGAGATATTAAAGGGGTTACCTGATCTCAGTCAACCCCTTTCCATAACTTCTGTTAAGAACAATTAGAATTCATTCTTGTCCATCATGAATTATTTAGCTCTTCACATTATTGTCTCCAAGATTTCACCTTAAAGTGTTTGTCCGGGATAAAATGCAATTTCTACACTAATCCAAACACCCTCCCCCGCCTACTTTCTAAATTACTTACTTTAGCAAAAATGTATATTTACCCATATCCCTGGGGTGGTCATGTGACTGCCCCAAGCACATTTTATGATTATCCGGTGACGTTTCGTTTCACCGTTTCCGGAAATGGAACATCATCAATACTACCCCCTTCCCCATCATACTTACTTACCTGTCTTCCTGTCCAGACTTCCTTCTGCGGGGACGGCTCCTCCTCTTCTTTGACTCTCTTCCGGCACGTGCACAATAGAGCCGGAGTCACAGCATTGCCCTGTAGCAGGCACTCCATCTCTATTGCACAGTCATGAGAGGCCAGAGGAACCTCCCATGCCTGTGCAGTAGCGATGGAGTACTGGCTACAGAGCAATGACAGGACTATTGCGCATGCGCAGGCAGGCGTCAGAGAAGAGGAGGAGCCGTCTCCACAGAAGAAAGTCTGGGCAGGAAGACAGGTAAGTATGATGGGGTGGGGGGTGGGCTGAGTTGGGAAGGGCTAGTAGTGGGCGGGATAGCTAGAGAGACAGGGAGGGGTGTGAGGAAGAGAGAGGGGGAGAGGGAGGTGAGAGAGAGGTAGTGTGAGTCAGCCTACAACTACCATGATGCATTGCATGAGCTAAGACAGCAGGAAGCTACACCAGGTAAACAAATGCAGAGGATGCCAGGATCTCCCAGAGAAACACAGAAATCACTGAAAAGTCTGCTGAAGGTATTTGGGTGTACTTATTAACCCATTAAACGCACTAACAGACCTTTTTTAAAAAAATATTTTTTACTCGGAAAACCTCTTTAAGGCTAAGGCCCCACGTAGCAAGCCGCAGCCAAAAAGCACTTTGTAAAATACCGTGGTGGAAACGCATTGTGTTTTTTTCTGCAGCGTTTTTCAAAGAAATTATGCAGAGTTTTTCCCTATGGACTTTCTGTCCCTATTATACCTATACAGATAACACTAGGATTTCCGTAGGTATAATTGACATGCTTTTTTCTGCAGTGTTTGGGTCTCGGTCCTAAGGGGTTTTCAGAGATTTTTTTTTTTTTTTTACTGTTTTTGTATACCTGAAACTAAGGACATTTTATGTTATATTATTTTTCTCCTGAAGCAAGCCATTATAAGTTGCCGTGTGTGAACTGTCCCCAATAAACCTTGACATTTGAACCGGTTCTTATGCTTATGTGTGCCTGTATTGTGTGGCGACAAGACTAACCATAGGGTCCCGTGTTTACAATATATACAGCAAGCAGCAAGACAGGTAGATTGTTGCACATCATAAAAGGGTGTACTTGGTGTGAATAAAAAACTGCTAGGAGGTGTAGTGGGTGAATAGTGGGAGGGGCTGTCATAAAAAGCGCTGATACTCCCACAACCTGGAAGTACTGCATGAGCCTGAAAATATGAGGAATGGTAAAAATGGTCCAAACACACATAAAGGTAATCAGTTATATTTGTTCATTTGTCATTCATATAACAAGCATTTACTGCCTTTGGCCACATTTTCTTAGTACTAGAAAATCCCTTTAGGCTAAGGCCCCAATGTCAGTAGTGGATTGAGCTGAATGGAGAAGTATAAGAGCTTCCTAGATATTTCCCCTTCCTTATGTAGCCACTACTAGGTTTGGCTCCAAAAAAAAAAAAAAAAACGCAGATGTTGTGTCCATCATGCAACACTGATCTGCTGTTGTCACTATGTAACTTAATGCTAATTGTACTAGTATGTTATGTTGCTGTTCTTCGTTTTTTCTGTATGTTATTCCAACTGAACTTTCCACCACACTATGTCCTCCTTTTTGTTCTTTCCTGTGTTTCAGGTGGTTTGGCTTCGAGTAGGGTTGGTTCCTCCTAAATTTACTAAGAAGTAGTAGATTAAAACATCAATGAATTACTCACGGCAGATGCTTGGAGTTCTCCAAGAAATGCATATTCCAAATTCTCCACAAGCCTGTGCATAGGCAGCAACTGCTGTACAGAAACACTCACAGTCTCCACCCGTGTTACAGGCACATGTATCAGTGACACATGAATCATAGTACTTAAAGGGGTCAACCTAAATTTACAAAAAAAACTTCATGAACTGTCTTGGCCATACTCTTATTTCATAATAGGTCAACAACCATCATAAGCGTTGTATGGCAGAAGTAGAATGTTAGATTTATTACATATACCTGTGCATGGCAAGCAGCGAAGACGTCACTGGTTATGATACTACATTGTTTCTGTGCCCATGATACTCTATATGGGTTTAATGAACAAGGATCCCTGATGGCCATAGCATCCGGGCACTTTGGATTTGACTTCCAACTGTTTCCAAATTCTTCTATGTTTCCAACAATGGCATTGTTGCGAGTTGTGTAATCATTCTTTGCATTTCCATCATAGTTTCCACACAGTCCACAAAGCTTCCCCTAGGAGCATGCAAACCAAAAGTTATCAGACTCTTTCAACTATATGGTTTGAGACCATGGAAAAGCTATTTACTAATGCAAGGACCCTACACAGTGGCTAGCAAAAGTATTCATACCCCTTGAACTTTTTCACATTTTATCACCTTACAACCACAAACTTAAATGTATTTTATTGAGATTTTAAGTGCTAGACCAACACAAAGTAGCAGATAATTGTGAATTGGAATGAAAATGATACATGGTTTTGAAAATCTGAATCAAACAAAAATCTGAAAAGTGTAACGTGCAAAAGTATTCAGCCCCTTATAGCAATACTTTGTAGAGCCACCTTTCACTGGAATTACGGCTGCAAGTCTTTTGGGGTATGGCTCTACCAGCTTTGCGCATCTAGAGACTGAGATTTTTGCCCATTGTTCTTTGCAAAATAGCTGAAGCCCAGCCAGATTGGATGGAGAGTGTCTGTGAACAGCAATTTTCATGTCTTGCCACATATGCTCAATGGGATTTAGGTCTGGACTGTGACTGGGCCATTCTAACAAATGAATATTATTTTATCTAAACCATTCCACTGTATGGTTCCACTGTGCTCTGGCTGTATGTTTAGGGTCATTGTCTTGCTGGAATGTGAATCTCCTTCCCAGTCTCAAGTCTTTTGCAGCCTCCAACAGGTTTTCTTCCAGGATTGCCCTCTATTTAGCTCCATTCATCTTCTTATCAACTCTGACCAGATTCCCTGTCCCTGCTGAAGAAAAGCCTCCCCCCAGCATGATGCTGCCATTGCCATGTTTCACAGTGGGGATGGAGTGTTCCACACATAGCGCTTTGCATTTAGGCCAAAAAGTTCAACTTTGGTCTCATCTGATCAGAGCACCCTCTTCAACATGTTTGCTGTGTCCCCTATATGGCTCATGGCAAACTGCAAATGGCACTTCTTATGTCTTTCTTTCAACAATGGTTTTCTTCTTGCCACTCTTCCATAAAGACCAGATTTGTGGAGTGCATGACTTATAGTTGTCCTGTGGACAGATTCTCCCACCTGAGCTGTGGATTTCTGTAGCTCCTCCAGAGTGACCATGGGCCTCTTGGCTGCTTCTCTGACCAGTGCTCTCCTTGCTCGATCTGTTAGTTTAGGTGGACCGCCATGTCTTGGTAGGTTTGCAGTTGTAGAATACTTTTTCCATTTTTGGATGATGGATTGAACAGTGCTCCTTGGGATGCTGAAAGCTTGGGATATGTTTTTATAAACTAACCCTGCTTTAAACTTCTCCACAACTTTATCTCTGACCTGTCTGACGAGGAACTGAGTCTTGGCCCTGAACTTGAGGAGAAGGAAGAGGAGAAGTTGGACAATGTAAAGAAGCAATATTACGATGATAATGATAATGGCGGTGCTACAGAAGACCAACCATGGCAGTGCAGGGCGGAGAACCAAATAACTGCCAAGTATGGATTATGCACTATTGCTTATGTGTTAGCATCAAGCAAATGCCTGGATAGATATTCATTATAAAGGCAAAAAGGGACGCATAAAATGTTTGAGAGGCTTCTTTTTGCTCCCCTGCAGAGCCACCTCTTCACCACCAGCTCTGCTAGCACAACTGCTACAACTAGAGATGAGCGAATTTCTAAAAAATTCGATTGGGCAGCTTCATCGAATTTCCCAAAACAATTCAATCCCAAATACTTCACGGCCAATCACGTTAAAAACAGCTATTTTCCTTGCTGCAGAGAGCCTGGGGATATGGGGATATGCATTTTAAACTAAGGGCACATCAGAATAGCCTTTAGAAATGCTATTCTACTCCTACCTTTGCTGTTGCATCACTCCCCCTGCAATGTCCTGGTCCGCCGGGCATGCGCAGAGCCACTCGGAAGAGAATCAAGATGGCCGCCGGACATGCACAGAGCTGCTTGTATAGGAATAGGATAAAGATGACTGCCACGAGCAGCTCTGCGCATGTCCGGTGGCCATCTTGATTCTATTCCATGTGGCTCTGCGCATGTCCGGCGGCCATTTTGATTCTTTTACTACATGAGCTGGGAGGACCAGGACATCGCAGGGGACTTGATGCAGCGGCAAAGGTACATATTATCTGTGACCCTCTTATCTCCCAAATTTGCAGATAAAGGCCAGAAGTTCTGTAAGTACACTGATACTGTTTTATGGGGTAGGACCTCTCAACTATGCAGTGTTACCTCTACATATTACAAATCAGTAGATTCACGACAATAGGCTTACCTGATAATCACTAGTGACTTTGATGAAGATGCTCGTCTTCTTATCCCATAATAATAGTAGACCACTTTTAGTCTCAACAACTAAGTTGATACCCATCAGTCGTACTCTGTATGGAACTTTGGTACCATTAACTTTCTGGACCACTTTAAGATGGTCATCAACAAGGATTAACTCATAACTCTGTAAAGAATTGACTCAGATAAACAGTATAAGATGAAAGCAATTACTCTGACAAGAAGACAGAGTCTAGTATTTATTTCACTGTAATTTGCGTTACTCACCTCAATAAAAACTTTGATGGACTTGGAGCAAGTCATACCCGTGGTTCCACAAGGAACATTTTCTGTTATGACCCTAAATGTGCTGCTGTTGTCAGTTGGAGAGCAATGGTCCTTGAGTTGAATAAAAAGTGCTACATTCAATAGGTATACAACCAAACATGCATGTACTGCATATACAATAAACATAGTTATCATGATGGCATGAAACATAATGACGTAGAGTTAAAACATATAGAAAAATGTGGAAACCAAATCTACATAATAAAGCAATATTCTGACGACTCTGCAATAGTAGGCCTCATCACAGACGATGATGACAGGGAGTACAGAGAACTGAACCGTTTTTTTGTGGACTGGTGCCACCAGAACCACCTGAAGATTAACGCGGGGAAGACCAAGGAGATGGTGGTGGACTTCCGTAAAGGCAGATGCCCTCCAAAACCAGTGGACATCCTGGGGACGGGCATCGAGATTGTGAACACCTATAAGTACCTGGGTCTGCTCCTTAATAATAAGCTGGACTGGGCAGATCATATGGAGGCCCTGTACAGGAAGGGCCACAGCAGGCTCTACCTGTTTAGGAAGCTGAGAGCCTTTGGAATTCGGGGGGCACTTCTTAGGACTTTCTTCAACTCGGTAGTGGCATCAGCCATCTTCTTTGGAGTGGCCTGCTGGGGGAGCAGTATATCAACCAGGGACAGAAATAAACTTGACAAGCTGATTAGAAGGGCCAGCTCTGTCCTGGGGAGCCCACTGGACCCAGTGCAGGTGGTGGGTGACAGAAGGATACTGTCCGTGGTGAGCTCCATGCAAAAGAAGAAGTCCCATCCCATGCATGAGACTGTGATTGCACTGGGCAGTACTGTCAGTGACCGACTGCTCCACCCTAGGTGTGAGAAGGAGCGCTATCGGAAGTCTTTCCTCCCCACCGCGGTTAGGCTGTACAACCAACACCGACCTAAGCGGAGATCATTACATACAGAGAACTGAAATATCTCTCTGCCTGTTAAATCCCCCCCCCCCCTCTGCTACGTCCTATCTGTCTGTCTGCTATTAATGTAATGCCTCTCACCTTGGAACATTCCTGTACATGTTGTATTTGTATCTGCTTATCTTATCTTATCTTTGCTGCTGTAACACACTGAATTTCCCCACTGTGGGACTATTAAAGGACTATTATTATTATTATTATATTAATATGTACATATACCAGGCCATAAACGCTGTGCCATCAGTGACACTATATATTGGTATTGTGCATACAGGATGTGCCTTAAAATTTTCTTGGCTAAACATACAGAATCCCAAGATATGGAATGATATGACCAGCTTTTTAACCACATACCACACCATAATGAAATAATATGACATGGGAAGGTTCACTTAAAGGTTATTGAATAGTTAATTTTGCCTGCGAGAACTGTAATTTCTGTCGCAGTTTATTAATTGTAGGACCAAATTTTTGATTTACATTATTTTTTGTCCATGCCAATATTATTATATTGGAAAAACTATTAGGAGTTTGTCTCATACAGCATGGTAGGGAGAAGCATGGAGGTGATGCAGGCGTCTTGAAGTTTGTTGGCACTGAAGTAGTTAATCCTGGTCCCAGAGGGGGTGATCGCAATTGCATGTTGTTATGTCGAGAAGGGAAGTGGATCCATAAAACAGAGGCTTAGGCCCTTTGGGTTTTAATGATAAAAATGATATGAGTGTCTTTTTATAAAGAGTCTTTATTAATATGTAGGTGTTATTGATATATGTATGTAATTTTGATATGATATATACAAGATATGCTCCTTTGTAATCTCTGACACTGCTTTGTCAGTTCTGTTATATGTATTTATAATTAGTGCCTCCTGATTGCCTTGGCAGTGGTGCATGCGCATGTGGTAACGCCGGTGCTGGTGTTATTGGTGGTTGCAATGTGGGGTATAGAGTATAATAAGCAGAGGGCCAAGAGAGGTGACAAACATAAAAAAACAATATTACTCACCTTTTCCTGCACTGTGCTGCTGCTGTGTTCTCTTCGGGAGCGTCTGCCTGTAGTCAGGGGTCACGTTGCGTCATTATGCGTAATGACGTCAGACATGATCCCAGAGCTCCTGTCAGCTGTCTCTTACGTCAGACAGAAGTGCCTGCAGAACACAGAGCGGTTGCGGAGCGCAAGAAAGGTGACTTACATGTGACTTACATTGTTTTTTTTATGTTTCATCACTTCTCCTGAGCCTCCGCTTATTATACTCGGGGGTCTGAAGAGACCCCCAAGTATACAGTAATAACAGCAGTTTCGTTTCGGCCGTGTTTGGTCCGATCGAAACTGCTGGGTGAGGACTGGTGTCGCCATGCCAGGGAAATATGCCTCGCGTGCCGCTCTTGGCACGCGTGCCGGGGGGTGCTGACCCCTGATCTAGACATTGCTTTCTTTATACCTCCTGGTTGTGTATTGTTTACACTATAATTACCTGGTTCATCGTATGCTGCCTGTCTTCTCTAACAACAGATTTGCCTGTGTATATGATTGGAACCCCGTCCACTGAAGTGCGACCTCGTGATTGGCTGGAGGTGGGGACTTTGATGTTGATTGGTCCACTCTGGAGGGGGCGTGCCAGTGAGTGGGGCTATGTGTGAGTGCACAGACCTATATAAGAGCCTGTGGCACCAGCACTCGGCGTCGGCTATTCTAAGTACCGGAGCACAGCATTTTACCACACTATCCCTCATTCATATTCTAGATTAAGATCTCCTGATGAACTTGCTACTATATAGGGCAAGGAAAATGTATCGAGAGAGCTCCTTGGGCTTTAGCTGAGGGTTGCTGAGAGCCACTGAGAACTTTAATTTAGGTCACTGGCAGATGCATTGATCTATAGAACATTATGTGGGTATACAGTCATGGCCAAAAGTTTTGAGAATGACACAAATATTATATTTTCACATGATCTGCTGCCCTCTGGTTTTTATGTGTGTTTGTCAGATGTTTTTATCACATACAGAAATATAATTACATTCATATTATGAGTAACAGAAGCTTATATTGACAGTTAGAATGAGTTAATGCAGCAAGTCAATATTTGCAGTGTTGACCCTTCTTCTTCAGGACCTCTGCAATTCTCCCTGGCATGCTCTCAATCAACTTCTGGACCAAATCCTGACTGATAACAGTCCATTCTTGCAGAATCAATGCTTTAATTTTGTCTGAATTTGTTGGTTTTTGTTTGTCCACCCGTCTCTTGATGATTGACCACAAGTTCTCAATGGGATTACGATCTGGGGAGTTTTCAGGCCATGGACCCAAAATCTCTATGTTTTGTTCCCTGAGCCATTTAGTTATCACCTTTGCTTTATGGCAAGGTGCTCCATCATGCTGGAAAAGGCATTGTTGAGCGCCAAACTGCTCTTGGACGGTTGGGAGAAGTTGCTCTTGGAGGACATTCTGGTACCATTCTTTATTCATGGCTGTGTTTTTAGGCAAGACTGTGAGAGAGCGGATTCCCTTGGCTGAGAAGCAACCCCACACATGAATGGTTTCAGGATGCTTTACAGTTGGCATGAGACAAGACTGGTGGTAGCGCTCACCTCTTCTTCTCCGAATAAGCTGTTTTCCAGATGTTCCAAACAATCGAAAAGGGGATTCATCAGAGAAAATGACTTTACCCCAGTCCTCAGCAGTCCACTCCCTGTACCTTTTGCAGAATATCAGTCTGTCCCTGATGTTTTTTCTGGAGAGAAGTGGCTTCTTTGCTGCCCTCCTTGAGATCAGGCCTTGCTCCAAGAGTCTCCGCCTCACAGTGCGTGCAGATGCACTCACACCTGCCTGCTGCCATTCCTCAGCAAGCTCTGCACTGCTGGTAGCCTGATCCCGCAGCTGAAACACTTTTAAGAGACGGTCCTGCCGCTTGCTGGTCTTTCTTGGGCGCCCTGGAGCCTTTTTGGCACCAATGGAACCTCTCTCCTTGAAGTTCTTGATGATGCGATAGATTGTTGACTGAGGTGCAATCTTTCTAGCTGCAATACTCTTCCCAGTTAGGCCATTTTTGTGCAGTGCAATGATGACTGCACGTGTTTCTTTAGAGATAACCATGGTTAACAGAAGAGAAACAATGATGGCAAGCACCAGCCTCCTTTTAAAGTGTCCAGTGGTGTCATTCTTACTTAATCATGACAGATTGATCTCCAGCCCTGTCCTCATCAACACCCACACCTGTGTTAATGGAGCAATCACTGAAACGATGTTAGGTGGTCCTTTTAAGGCAGGGCTGCAATGATGTTGAAATGTGTTTTGGGGGATAAAGTTCATTTTCTAGGCAAATATTGACTTTGCAAGTAATTGCTGTTAAGCTGATCACTCTTTATAACATTCTGGAGTATATGCAAATTGCCATTAGAAAAACTGAAGCAGTAGACTTTGTAAAAATTAATATTTGTATCATTCTCAAAACTTTTGGCCATGACTGTAGACCTGTTACTGTAGCGTATAGTGCATGTATACATTGGTGCATTGGGTGTGTGTGTCTGTGGTCTCATCTGCTGGGAGAGAGCTGATATATTATCTCCAAACAATCTAGCTGTGTATTGGCTACAATGTTCACCTCCCTATGCTCTTTGGTTCATTGCTACTTGGTTGCACTATACGCTGGTACATTTGCCATTTCTCATATTCAATTACAGCCATACATTGCATATTTGTTGAGATGGGCACTATCATTTCCCCAGTTCCTAGTTTGGATAGTGATTAAAGACAGCTAAAGCAACATGCATGATTTCTATCACTCCATGTCTTTCATATGTGGGTTTGACTGGTTGAATATATTGCTGTTTTGTCCATCTGGGTCCGTAGGAACTAGGGGTATCCATTTTAGCTAGGGAGCTTCCACCCCATAGCCATTGGGACGGATGGAGGAGATATTCCCTATATTGTGTGTGATTACTTGACGTCAATCTTACATTTTAATTGTTTGTTAATAAAAGTTATATTTTAGTCTACCAATAGTTCCGTGGGAACCTGTTTCTGTGATCACATATACTTCTTCCTCATGGCACATTTTGGATAATGTACACATAAACCAATATTTTGAGAAAGAGGTAGATGTAAAAAGTTTCTACATGTAAAACTATGTATCATAATATATATGCTATTTTGTCTAATTTTTATTTTTCATTTTTGCTTCATTTTCTTGGTAATTTTTTGTACTGTTTACATTCTAAGGCCTGGTCACCATCACAACACACAGAAAATGTCTGAAGATAAGGTGACCCTCCTGTATGTCAGGAAGGGACCAGAGAGTAGAGACCAGAAGTGACACTGACAATGAGCAAGGAATCAGTATCAGTTCCCAGTGTGGGTCAAAAAATGGATATAATGGAAGAAATATGTCCTACAACACTCCTGCATAGATAGATCTCCCCTACTGCTCTACAACTACCTAACAGCTATCTCTCCTGAAAGAACTATGACTTGGAGACAGCCACAAGGTCCCTATACGTGCTAGATCATCAGACAGTCCTACTAGAACAGATGTAATGTTTATGGCCAGATTTACTTATACACTAAAGTAATAGGAGAATGTAAGCTAATTCTACAATTACCAAAATGCATGAAATTATACATTCAGAAATGTAATAATCATACGTCAGAAAATGTATCTTTTAAAATGAACCTGTCATATCGAACATAGTGTATATTCTGATATGCATCATATTATACAGCTAAAGAGGCTGAGCAGCTTGATGCACAGTGTTGTGGGAAAAGATTCAGTCTCTTAGTGAGACTAACCTTTGGACTCCTAAGCCCAGAATAGGAAAGGATTTCAATTAATAAGGTACAAGTTATGGTGAATATTTCCCCACTAAACTATGTATCAGCCTGCTCCTCCTGCTCTATAACATACTGCTATTAGAGTTAACTACATGTCCATCATGACAAGCTACCTATTAAATAGTTTGCTTTATACCAGGAATAAAATCTAGTTCTGTTGAGTCTTGTGATTTAGACAGTACCTGTGCCAGGGTATATTGGCATTCACCAACAAAGTTGTACAATTTTCCGTCAAAGGTGATAAAATGTCCATCTCCATAGGCTGTACAAGTTGCTAAACAAGTATCGTTTGTACATTTCCACTTTCGTTTCTCGCAGACACTGTAAAACAACATTAACAATATGTTTTCAAGGGAAAGTCTCATAACTGTATTTAGTTTTAGTTACACTTTCTTCCTATAATGCTAGCATAGTAAAGGCAGTATGCTTTATGACAGCTACAATGAATAGAAGTTGAGAGAGACTACACTGTTAGACTATTACAGTCTCTGGGAGGTTATGGGTAGAGCCCCTTCCACCAGAGAGTAAGATGGAAATGCATACAAATTATTGTCAGTTTATATAGATTTTTAGACTCAAAATTAAATAATATTTTTTTTCATTATACAAATATGGTTTAGATAATAAGTTATTTTAAGAAGATACATTCCCGTTTCATACAATCTTAACACAAATTTACTGAAATGTATAAGTTATACATACCAAGTGTTACATTTGACTTGAATCTCTGTGCCTGATTTATACATGGCTCCATTGTGTATGCATGGACAGTCATCTATGTTAATGCATCCTCCCTTGTCATCAGATATAAGCCCACGTGGACATGCACAGCCTGGTATACATTTAGTAGAATACTACATAATCCAAACAGAACAATCACAAGTAAATTGAAAAGTTCATTACATGATATAATTGTGATGTTGCTGAAAAATGAAAAGTAATAAGGTTTAGATTGTAGGAGTGATTTATAAAGACCAATGTATTGAATGTTGGTCTTTATATTGGTGGCACCGGCGAAGAATGTCTCCTCATAAATGAGACACATCCACCAGCAGGGCCATGCACCTGTACTAAATTAAACGCCAACTCAGAGTTGGTATAGATTTCAGGCATCATTTTCGATAAATCTGGACAGGTCAGCAGGAAAGTGTGTGTGTGTGTGTGTGTGTGTGTGTGTGGGGGGGGGGGGGGGCGTGGGGGGAGTAAGGTAGTAAAAAAGTAGCATTTTTGTGCATAACCACAACTTGTGCAAAAAATGCAACTTTTCTGGCCTTGTACACCAGAAAATCTAATATTAAATCCCATACTAAAACATAATAAATCTGTCCCATAATGTCTAGCTTTAATGTCAGTTTGTGAGGATTCATTATAATGGGAGGTTTCTAATTTTATCTCATTTTATTTAAGGTTTTTTTTTACATCTACAGTGGAGAAAAAAATGTATTTAGTCAGCCACCAATTGTGCAAGTTCTCCTACTTAAAAAAATGAGAGAGGCCTATAATTGGCATCATAGGTAGACCTCAACTATGAAATACAAAATGAGAAATCATATCTAGAAAATCACATTGTCTGATTTTTTAAGAATTTATTTGCAAATTATTGTGGAAAATAAAAATGTGGTCCCCTACAAACAAGCAAGATTTCTGGCTCTTACAGACCTGTAACTTCTTCTTTAAGAGGCTCCTCTGTCCTCCACTCATTACCTGTAGTAATGGCACCTGTTTGAAATTGTTATCAGTATAAAAGACACCTGTCCACAACCTCAAACAGTCACACTCCAAACTCCACTATGGTGAAGACCAAAGAGCTGTGGAAGGACACCAGAAACAAAATTGTAGACCTGCACCAGGCTGGGAAGACTGAATCTGCAATAGGCAAGCAGCTTGGTGTGAAGAAATCAACTATGGGAGCAATAATTAGAAAATGGAAGACATACAAGACCACTGATAATCTCCCTCCATCAGGGGCTCCACGCAAGATCTCACCCCGTGGGGTCAAAATGATTACAAGAACGGTGAGCAAAAATCCCAGAACCACACGGCGGGATCTAGTGAATGACTTGCAGAAAGCTGGGACTAACGTAACAAAGGCTACCATCAGTAACACACTATGCCGCCAGGGACTCAGATCCTGCAGTGCCAGACGTGTCCCCCTGCTTAAGCCAGTACATATCCAGGCTCGTCTGAAGTTTGCTAGAGAGCATTTGGATGTTCCAGAAGAGTATTGGGAGAATGCCATTTGGTCAGATGAAACCAAAGTAGAACTGTTTGGTAGAAACACAACTCGTCGTGTTTGGAGGAGAGTGAATACTGAGTTGCATCCAAAGAACACCATACCTACTGTTAAGCATGGGGGTGGCAACATCATGCTTTGGGGCTGTTTCTCTGCAAAGGCACCAGGACGACTGATCCGTGTACATGAAAGAATGAATGGGGCCATGTATCGTGAGATTTTGAGTGCAAACCTCCTTCCATCAGCAAGGGCATTGAAGATGAAACGTGGCTGGGTCTTTCAGCATGACAATGATCCCAAGAAACACCGCCAGGGCAACGAAGGATTGGTTTCGTAAGAAGCATTTCAAGGTCCTGGAGTGGCCTAGCCAGTCTGCAGATCTCAACCCCATAGAAAACCTTTGGAGGGAGTTGAAAGTCCGTGTTGCCCAGCGACAGCCCCAAAACATCACTGCTCTAGAGGAGATCTGCATGGAGGAATGGGCCAACATACCAGCAACAATGTGTGCCAACCTTGTGAAGACTTACAGAAAACGCTTTACCTCTGTCATTGCAACAAAGGATATATAACAAAGTATTTAGATGAACTTTTGTTATTGACCAAATACTTATTTTCCACTTTGAAAATAAATTCTTTAAAAATCAGACAATGTGATTTTCTGGATTTGTTTTCTCATTTTGTCTTTCATAGTTGAGGTCTACCGATGATGTCAATTACAGGCCTCTCTCATCTTTTTAAGTGGGAGAGCTTGCACAATTTGTGGCTGACTAAATACTTTTTTCCCACTGTAACAATACTGCAGTGAATAAAAAGATAACAATCCAAACAGTATTGTAATAGTAATAATAAGAATGAGAAATTTTGAGTAAAAATAGCAAACATTGTTAATGGTGTGGGATCTGGAGTGGGAAGGGGATTAGTGGTAGAGCAGATTCTAGGGGTTGAGGTAATTTATTAGCTGATTTGGTAGACTTAATCATGTTAATAAATGTATTCATATGACATACATTTTGATAGGAGCTTTTATCAGTGATTTAACACTAGAAGTCCCAGAGAGGGGTCATTTAACATTTCTACCTTTGGAACCCAGAGACGGGTCGAATGACCTGAAGGATTTTCTCTAACATCCTATAATCACCGTCTTTTGTTCTGTAATTAAGGCCATTACTGTCACACCACAGGAGGTTGTTGTTTTCCATTGAGTTTAGCCATTTAGTGTCTAGTTAGTTCTATTCAGTTTATTGTATTTGATAATATAAAGACTATACATATTGTATTTAGTTTAGTTTTATTTGAGCAAAAAAGCACTGAAACAATTAATCATTTTTTATATATTTTAAATAGAATTAGAAATTTTAGAGCAAGGTACAGCTGTGAGTAATGACCAGAAGCATTTGTCTAAGGCAGGGGTAGGCAACCTTTTTTGTTCGGCGTGCCGATTTTAATAAAGAAATCAAAGATGAGGTACTTGGAGTGCCGGTCAATAATTGTAAGTCTGACGACCCCTAAACTAAAGTCATATACCACAAACCATAACACAGAAGTGCTGCCACCAGATGCTTTAGGACACATGCGTTTACTGCTATTTCCTGGGACACTCCTGTACTTTCTGATTAGAAGCAATGAAAGTCCATGTGCAGCCCCCAATTAGTGGTAAATTTATTGTGTCCAGGAGCCCCGTATGGCGGCATCCTTATGGTGAATACACACTATGTATCTGGATGCAGCTATATTTGGAACTTTTTCATTCAATGTAAAACTGGTGCATTTTTGCACAAAAAAAAAAACAAAGCCGGAGTTTTCTGTGCAAAAACACATCCTTAATATAGAAAACACACCGTTATACAGAATAATGTCCCATAGTGGTCCCTGCACACGGTATTATGTCCCATAGCGGCCCCTTCAACATGGTATATGTCCCATAGCTGCCTCTGCACACGGCATTTGTCCCATAGCTGCCTCTGCACACAGTATTTGTCCCATAGCAGTCCCTGCACACAGAATTTGTCCCATAGCGGCCCCTACACACAGCAATATGTCCCATAACGGCCTCTACACACCGTATATGTCCCATAGCAGACCCTGCACACGGTATATGTCCCATAGCGGCCCCTGCACACGGTATTATGCTCTATAGTGGCCCCTACACACGGTATTATGTCCCATAGCAGCCTCTGCACACGGTATTTGTCCCATAGCGGCCCCTGCACACGGTATTATGTCCCATAGCGGCCCCTACACACAGTATTTGTCCCATAGCTGCCCCTGCACACAGTATTTGTCCCATAGCGGCCCCTGCACACGGTATTATGCTCCATAGTGGCCCCTGCACACGGTATTATGTCCCATAGCGTCCTCTGCACACAGTATTTGTCCCATAGCGGCCCCTGCACACGGTATTATGTCCCATAGCGGCCCCTACACACGGTATTTGTCCCATAGCTGCCCCTGCACACAGTATTTGTCCCATAGCGGCCCCTGCACACGGTATATGTCCCATAGTGGCCCCTGCACACGGTATATGTCCCATAGTGGTCCCTGCACACGGTATTATGCTCTATAGTGGCCCCTGCAGGCAGAAGCGCCCGAAGAGTACAGAGCGGCTGCGGAGCGTTGAATAGTGAGTACATTATTTTTTATGTTTGATCATCTCCCCGGGGGCTCCGCTTATTATACTCGGGGGTCTGAAGAGACCCCACAGTATAATAATAGCAGTTTCGTTTCGGCCGTGTTTGGTCCGATCGAAACTGCTGGGTGAGGAGTCCGCTGCCGTGCCAGGGGAATAAGCCTCGCGTGCCAAGACTGGCACGCGTGCCATAGGTTGCCGACCCCTGGTCTAAGGCCTCAAGCACACTAGCGAAAAAAAATTGCGCGAAAATCGCATCGCAATGCGATGCAATTTTTTTCTGCGATTTGCCAATGTATTTCAATGGCACCAAGCACACCTGCGATTTTTTTTCGTGCGATTTTTTTCATAGGTGCGATTTTCCTGCGATTTTTTTTTTTTTTTGCGATTTTTTTTGTGCGAAAAAATCCCAGAGGAGTGATCTATATGACCAATGGGACAGATCACAAAAATATCGCAAGTAGCTGTGATTTTTTTTCGATCGATTTTTTTTTTTCTTCTGCACCCATTGACTTGAATCTAAATATACAAAAATGTAAATATACAAAAGAACAACTGTTATTTGTTTCTATGCTTTTTATTTTTGTTATGAAAATAATAAAAAAAATACAAGGAATAAAACAATTCCACACATATTTACAATAGGCTGCTGTGGGGGGCTGCGTGTGTGTGTGTGTGTGAGTGGCATGTCCTTCTTGTGTGACTAGCATTTCAGCACTCACTCAGCAGTCTGTCTGCACTGTCGGAACATACCTGGCACTGCCTGGGTATGTCCCTGGTACATTTGCCACACGTGTATTTGTAGCAGTAAACACATCTCTCAGTTGCACAATTGTTCGTGCATCGATGGTTGACCTGACACTTCGCCCTTTTGCCAGGGCTGGGTGTGGAAGGTTGTTGCCGAAGGAGTTTCTCCTTGCATGCCTTCTTTTCAGTCACATGAGAGCCACCTAACTCTTTTGCAAGCTCAACCAGGAAGTCCACCCGTCTCTCCTGCACCCCAGTGCATGCCTGATAAAGAACATGAGCATTCAGTGCTGCCATGTCAATCATGTTGTAGAACACGGCGAATGGCCATCTCCGTGTTCCTGCATGCAGGCTGTACTCCCGCACCATTTGGTCCATTACATCCACACCGCACTTTGTGTGGTTGTATTGTGTGACCGTGTTTGGCTTCCTTTTGTTGGTATCCTTAGTCTCAACCACGCTGTGCATGCTGCTGAGAATGTAGACGGCCTTCTTTCGTTTGGGTGCATACACTGTCAGTGTGGCATCAGTGGTTGAAAACACCTGAGTGGTGAATTCAGTGCGGTCCATCTGTCTAGCGGATTGAGGAATTTCCCGGCGACTCTTGTTGACTGTGCCGAGGATAGTGGTTTTCCGGCTAAGCAGTCATTGTGCAAGTGACAATGATGTAAAGAAATTGTTCGTGGTTACAGTTCTGCCCTTGTCCATGAATGATTCCATCAGCCTCATCACTACAGTTTCGGACAGTCTCTCCCCGCTGGGACGACTGGGGTCCTTGCCAAGATATGGGAGGACATTACAGATGTACTTTGATTTCAAGTCGCAGACTACTTTGAGAAGCAGTCACATCCCCCACAGCACAAAAGGCTGCATGCAAATTTGCTAAGGTGTTAGCAAATATTCCCAGCACAACAATGCAGCTGGGGGTTGGGCAGACACTCAGGAGCAGCTTACATTCTTTTCTTTACACTCTCTTACAAGACCTGAGGTGGATCAACACAATTCCCCCCTGCAGATTCCTCAGACAATGGCCACATTTACAAATGAAAGGAAATGCTAATTGGAGCCATCAGAGTTGTCAGTTTGGACTAAGGGTCATTTGACCCTCTTTCAGGACTTGAAGGGGGAGCTCGAAATTTCTGGGACTTCTAGTGTTAACTTGATTTGTCAAATATGGGTACCTAGCATGGGGTTATGGAAGGGCTTATTTGCTGGTATACCAGCCAAGGTGTCCAGATTTAAAGGAAAAAAATCATGTTGTCTAGTTGACCAGCTCAGTAACTCCTTAAAGAGGGCTATCTGATTCACTTTCTCTATCCAGAGATTCACTATCTATCCATTGTCTTCAAAGTGCTCTTGTTTAGAGCCATTAGCAGTATCAGTGACTTTGCATTCGATATAAGATGTTTTGTTAGGTTGAAACTGGAGAGAACCAGGTAAGATTGCGTTCTGGCTAAATGACTAAGTTTTGTGACTTGATGTGTTGTAACTGTTTGAATGCTTAAGGAGGATCTTTCACCACCTCTATCAACCTCAGTTGTTTGCATCATTTAATAGGGGCTGTTCCATTGATTCTGGCAAAGTTGGATTTTTTTTTCTCTGGCTCCCACCCGTCTCTTTCTGGTACCCCTGGTGGTGGTCAGTAATACTCTAAGTTTAGTAAAGTCCAAATAATCCTTGGAACCTCCAAAACAAAAACAAGTTAACAACATAAAATTATATTTACCTAAATCTTTCGCTCTTTACTTCTTTAAAAAGTACAGCTATTTCAATAACTCCCATAGAAGTCAATAGGAGTTATGAAAACAGCATAAAATGAAGGACACTATTTATGTAAATTCCATTCACTTTTATGGTTGTATTGTAAGCAGTGTAGTTCAGCGAGCTGCATTGTTTTTAGCAGGCCCTGTTCCAGCCTGAATTTAGTTGACATTAGACCAGGTGAGAGGAGGAGTGGGGTTTGAGGAGTCAGAGTACTACCTTTTAGTGATGTCATAAAAAAAATTAAAAAACAACTGATGATGAAAACTGTGAAAAGGGTGGATCACACTGGATTCATTTTTGCATAGGTTTCAATATCAGTTGTAGTGATTTGACAGAACAAAAAAACTGATGTTGATGCAATGATATATGTGAACACACTCTTATAAGGTGAGGCATTCAGATTGTGAGTCAATCTCACAGGTGTACAGTTTGTTACAAAAGTGAGATCTGATAACTGAACTGTAATGAGCCTTTCAACATTGTAAACATAATATAACCAGGACAGATTTTTCGCCTCAGGAAATAATGCTCACACTCAATGACTACAAGCAGAGGTACTGAAAACCAAGAAATTGATACTTAAATTATATCAGAAAATTGCTTAAATGTAATAAATTAATAAAGTCTTTATGCTGAAACTAAAGTACTCCTTTTACATTTTACATTCCCATACTCACACAATCCATGTCTAGAGTGTGACAACTTTTGGCACACTCTATTCCTATGTCTCCCGTCAAGGGATTGCAATCAACAAAAGTCATTGGACTTTTACAATCTATGAAGCAAGGGAAAAGAATAAGAAGTTTTATTCCAAAATTGAAAAGTCATCAGATGTACATTTCAGACTGTGTAAACACCAAAAATCTAATAAGTGCTATAACCTGTAATATTGCTATTTTCAAGAAAGGGATCCAGGTCTTTAGTGAACCCTTTTAAGAGAAATCCCCATTACAACTTGCTCTGGCAGAGATCTAATAAAATAGTGATCATAGTAACCTGGACAGTTCCGAATTTTCTGAGGGAATCCCAGTAAATTCAGACATAAGAAACCATAGTAGACAGGACAGTCCTGAATGTTCAGCAACAAGTCTACCAAATTTGGGCATGTCCCAGGGTGCCTCACAAAACCTGTCCTGAAAGTGGGCTCTTCCATCCTGTTTATGGGCAGTCCCATGCAGTTTAGGTGCAGTTTTAGGGGTAGTCCAGAAGTGGGACTTAATATCCCAATTTTACCAACCTATATGTTACAATTGAGACCCACTGTTGATGGCATGAGATCAGTTTTAAGCTTGCAGCATCAATGTGCCATACATTTATCACCAGCCCATGATGTAAATGTACTGTATAGTGTGGGAAGGGGTGGAAAGGAGTATTCTAGTAGCTACAAGAAAATAGTATATAAATACAGTATTAATAAAAAGAACACCAACCTCTCAGTAGTATTTCTACCACTGAAGCAGCCCACTTTTATGGTGCCTGTAGTGGATGGGGCTCAGCACTGAACTGTTTTCGCTGCTTGCTGTGACATTTGCAAAGGGGCTATCTACAACTGCCACTAGGGGAGCTCATGTAGAGATATAAAAATAAAATGTACATATATTTCTGGACCTAAACTTACTGGTTTACATTAATGGTAATACATTTGGTGGTGTTCTCAGTGGGCCCTGTCATTTCTGTTTACATCACTACTACCTATACCAAAAAGGGCTAACAACTTTACTGAATGCCATAAATAACAAAACTGATAAAGCTGATATTGTAAATATCCCTTACCTTTATTATCTGGGTCCAAACAGGTTAGTTTTCCTTTGTTACAGTAACTAGGACATTAAAAAAAGAAAATCTGATATACACCAAAGAATTGGCCATTTTATACCTTTCATATACAGAAAGAATATTTTTGGAAGTACTTAACTGTTGCCTTTCAACTCTATACTCACTAGACATGACTGCAAGGACTATAAAGTTTAATCACATGCCCACAGGGCATATGGCCAGCCCTGTTAGCATGTGAGTCTTCTCTACTCAACTGCCTAAACACAGCTTCACTTGATGATAATAGCAGACTTTCTTGCTTTATACTGCAGCTCTGTGCACTTGCTTTATTAGATGTATATTAGCATAAGCATAGAACAAGCTTATGTGAAGATCAGTGCATGTGGGGTAATTTTTCTTACATCAGGGTATAAAGATTATAAGATGCAAATAACTAAAATACCATAAATTTCCAAACATACAGTACGGTACATGCAGGCAAATTTGCCCCACTAAGTTTACCTTATATATGGATGCAGAGGAGTAACTTGCAGCATCTTGGCCACAATGCAAATTATGACTTGGGGCCCCCATTACTGTAATACTGGGGACTTCTTCTGTTTTGTGGAGATCTTTGGGCCCCCTGATGGCTCCAAAGCCAAGTAGTTTGTAAGATTGTTACCTCTGTTACTTTTGTAAAATTTGTCAAAATGTAATTTGTTAAATTTTGTTACAAAAGGGTTGTTTGCTAGACATTTTTTGGAACTTTTTGCACTTAATTTACTCGGAAGGCTTTTTTCACCACACGGTATCTTCATTTTTCTATGTAATTTTTCATATTTTTGTGTTTTTACATATTTTGTTCATACAGATGCAGCAAACATTTAACGTTTGCAGTACACTACCGTATCACTCATTTACTTAATCTTGGGATGGAAGTGTTACATACACATAGGACAGTTTATTACAGTTACCAAACCAATTCTTCTGAGCCAAAAGTGGTGCATTTTTGGCACATGAACATTGGCGCCAAAAATGCCACACTTTTTCCACATTCTTTTCATGGGGCTCACCATGTTTGGTTCAAGACGAGCCAGGTCAGGATGATTCTGCGCAACATATTTACAGATTTACTATATCTACATATGGTACGCTAGAATAAGAGGCAGTTCGTACTATATTTAGGAGACTCTTAATAATTCAAACACATCTGCTGCCAGTGCTTACAATATTAAGACTTACACACGTGGACAAAATTGTTGGTACCCCTCGTTTAATGAAAGAAAAACCCACAATGGTCACAGAAATAACTTGAATCTGACAAAAGTAATTTGCCAAACTACATGTTGACAAGCCACAAAGCTTCTGGGAGAATGTCCTATGCACAGATGAGATAAAAATCAAAATTTTTGGCAAGGCACATCAGCTCTATGTTCACAGATGGAAAAATGAAGCATATCTTGAAAAGAACACTGTCCCTACTGTGAAACATGGAGGAGGCTCTGTTATGTTCTGGGGCTGCTTTGCTGCATCTGGCACAGGGTGTCTTGAATCTGTGCAGGGTACAATGAAATCTCAAGACTATCAAGGGATTCTAGAGAGAAATGTGCTGCCCAGTGTCAGAAAGCTTGGTGTCAGTCGCAGGTCATGGGTCTTGCAACAGGATAATGACCCAAAACACACAGCTAAAAACACCCAAGAATGGCTAAGAGGAAAACATTGGACTATTCTGAAGTGGCCTTCTATGAGCCCTGACCTAAATCCTATTGAGCATCTTTGGAAGGAGTTGAAACATGCCGTCTGGAAAAGGCACCCTTCAAACCCGAGACAACTGGAGCAGTTTGCTCATGAGGAGTGGCCAAAATACCTGTTGAGAGGTGCAGAAGTCTCATTGACAGTTATAGGAATCGTTTGATTGCAGTGATTGCCTCAAAAGGTTGTGCAACAAAATATTAAATTAAGGAAACCATCATTTCTGTCCAGGCCTGTTTCATGAGTTTTCTTTTTCAAAAAATTCTGTTGAAGCATGGTTGAAAACCAATGTCTTACTTTCATTTGTTCATTTTCATAGAATTTGTAAGCAGTATATTATTACTTTTGTCAGATTCAAGTTATTTCTGTGACCATTGTGGGTTTTTCTTTCATTAAACGAGGGGTATCAACAATTTTGTTCACATGTGTATGTACAATGTACTGTTCTTAATAAATTCCCCACAAAAAGTAGATCCATATACCTTTTTCAGACTACATTGGTCCACTCTGCACAAAGGTATATAGTAAAAAATAAATACTATACAGATCTTTCTTCTATTCAGTTGTAGCAGAATTTTAATACTTTACTTTTCCATGATGTACTATTTACTCATGGTTGGGAGGGTCTTAACTCAGACTGTCATATAATTATTATTATTATTATTTTGCTATTTTATAGTTATTATAATAATTGAGCCAGTGTTATCAGCAGCAAGTGTCAAGTGTAAAATACAGCTGACACCCTGCTACAAAAGCTACAGCTACAGACTGTGGCCATTTAAATACTGAGATCTTCCTGTCGGTAGCAACCAAGATATCTAATGGATTTGACTGATTTCTCTCCATTGCACCCCTCCCATTGCTATTGTGGGGTGACAATGGGTTATCATAGTGGCAGGACTTATAGAAGGCATCTATGTCTGTCTATCTATCCATTAGGTCCTGCCAGATGCAGGGCCTAATAGGGTTCTGATAGTATAATACACTGTAATGCAGAGGTATTGGAGGGAATTATACTAATGACTCAGCAAACTAATGTTTAAGTAAAAGAAATATAAATAAAAATTAAATATTTAAAAATATAAAGGAAAAGCCACAAAGGTTGCTTTTTTTCCCATTGAAAATGATATAGAAAATATATAATACAATAAAAAAACGACATATCACTGGGCTGTGAGGAACACCCCACCCCCCGCAATGTCAGCTTTCTAGAGGTATATAAAACCACAATTTAAAAAATTTAACTTGTTTAACTTAGAAATAATGATAAAACATTTTTTTTTTTTAAATAAGAACTAAAAAAGTCTTTAATTGATGTTATTGGCTTGTTTACAGACGTTAATAGTCTGCCATGCTTAAATGACACCTATTGACTATCAAATGTAGAATACTCACCAAACGATACCATTATCAGTTATGGATTGGCCTGGGCGCACTTCAGTGCCTTTGTAATAGCAAGGACAGTTGGAAAGAGGAATACAGACACCAGATTCATTTAGATAAAAGCCATGTGGACAAGTACACCCGACCAATGGATCAAAGTGAACTTTACAGAGGAAGTCAGGCTCACTTAGCGAACGGCAAGTGCGTAGACATGAAGTAATCTGGTAATTATACATTTGTGTTTTGGGACAGTATGCTGTATACTTGCCTGCAAATATATAAAAATTACAATGGTTGGAAAAAAAATGAGAAATATTAGAATTATGTTACTGTATAATATGTTTGAAGGGGTTTTCTTGTCTTATAAAAGGTAAATGATCTTAAAGGGTTATTTGCCTTTTAAACATTTATATCTTATTCATAGAATATGAATCAAATGTCTGATAGATGTGGGTTCCATTTCTGGGACCTGCACATATATCAAGAATGGGGTCCACAACCCCTTCCTGTCTGACGACACAGCCATTGTGAATTAAGAGATTTATGTGGGTCTCCTCCTGCAGTACTATGGGACTCCCAAAAATAGTTGAGCATGTTTCCTCAGCTGTATTTCAAAGTCATGTAGAACTGAATGCAGTTTAATGTAAAAGCAGCACACGGCTGCCTTGCAATAGCAGTCACATTGCCATTACATTGTCAGTAATATTGCCATTCAGATTCCTACAGTCATTCCACAAGAGCAAAATAGAGTAAAACTTATCATGTTATTGTCAGTCTGGTTGTTTTTAAATTGCTGCAGTGGCCGGAATTGAATAAACAACTGAGCGCACTGTCTTACCTTATTTCTGGAACTCCCACAGAAGTGAATGGAACTAAGAGAAACAGCATAGTACAGCCACCCACGCTGTTTCTGTAACTTAGGTATAACTCCTATTTAATTCTACAGAGGTAACGGACATAGCATAGATTCCATATTCCCAAGGATAAGACGGAAATACCCCTTTAAATTTAGAAGCAAATTCTATACTTACTGCAGGCTACAATTTGCCAGTCGTTTAGTATAATCCCTTTAGCTGCACATGCTTTATAATAAGAGTAGAGGGCAGCACACATGCAGTCTTCACTTTTGTCACAGCTACAGGTGTCCATCAAACAGTTCTGAAAATAAAGGATATTTTTATGTGTTTTTCCTATTCACATCAAGTATGTAGTAAAATCAAGAAACCAATGAAGATGGTATTGATCTTTTACCCTTATCACAGGGTACACATCCCAGTAAGAGCAACCCTGTAGAACAGCAACTACAGTTGCACATGTCCAGCAAAGAAGAAAGGTAAGGGAGCACATATCTGTATGTCAAGTGATCCAGCATAGATCCCCTCCAGTTCAGTTGCCTCAAGATCTTTTAATTTGGTTTGTTGACAGGTCTGAAACAGTATCCCATAACCTGGCATAAGTTGTGTTTGACTCCTGTACAAGACAACAAGTCAAGACATCGTAAGGTTGTGTTCACACGGAAGAATTTGGTGCGGATTTGGGGGCGGAATTTGCCCCCGAATCCGGAGCAGATTCCTCCCGGAATCTGCCTCCAATTGTTTTCAGTGGGAGGCAGAGATCGCAGCAGGGCAGGGAAAAAAGAAGCGCCCTGCTCGATCTTGCTGTGGATTCCGGCCGCGGTGTCCGTGGCTCGAGACGCCCTCCTGATTAGACCCATTCATCCAGGCCTAATCAGGAGCAGGATGCTGCGATGGAATGCTGATGCACTGCATCGGCATCCCGCCGCAGCTAGACTGCGGCGAAAATGCCGGTGGCGGAAAATGAAGAAAATTCCGCCGTGTGAACATACCCTAAAGAGTTGTCCCAACTGGAAAACCATTGTCGATATGGGCAATTTCTCCATTAGAAATACTGTTTTTGCAGACTTGGTACAACTATATAACATTATATAATTTAATAAATTAGCATCATGCCAGATGTGTCCCCCTTAACTTAGCTCATATTTTGTAAAATGGTCACTGTGGCTTCAAAAAACATTGCATAACTCAAAAGCACAAATTAACATATATATTTGTCTTATTGGGCAGTTTTCCTGCACCTTTCTCCCTTCTGATAAACTGATTTTCACTCTTAAATCTCTGCTGACTATGAAAATCTATGGAGGGGGTTTGGGTAGGAGTGAGCAGAAGATGAAGGATATTAAAGCAGAGAGATAGAGACACCCATTGTAGGCAGCTAAAAGGAACCTTAGTTTTTCACTACTTGCTTTTGAGATCGGGTAGTCTTCATTATACAGTAATTTTCACCATTTTACACAATAAAATAGATATCCTTTGTATTTATTATCAATAAGGATTCGGGATGGTAGAAATTTGTTAACATTAGCTTCATGGCTTTTGTTTATAATGCAGTCATGACAGCCATGCAGGATCTACTTTCAGATGGATCCCGACAAATCCTGCTTACATACAATGTTCTCCCTCAGGTTTAGGTTTTGGTATTTTTAATTGCAAATAAACAGAACCTAAAATATGTATCCCATCTATAGTTCAATTGAGATAACAACAATATTATTTACCTTGTAATACATATATGGATCCACTAGATTATAACATGGACTGAAGACTGAAGTACGATCCAAAAGTAGCCCACACCAATGCTTTGCATACTCAGCTAAAAAATAAAATGTATAGAAGTTGCTTAATCTCCTGCAATGTTTCTGTATACTTGGAATCACCCCCAATTTTTAGAGATAATGCATACAATTTTGGCTTGCATCAGGCAGGAAACTGGGCATAGCTTATGAAAATCCTGCCCAAAGATAATCGTATCTGTAAAAATTCTATAGAGTTTGTATTGATACCTATTTGCATAATTAATGAGTCAGTTCAGGTGTTCTAATTAGAACCAGCAATGTATTTTCTTAATATGCCCAGATAAGGTGAAGACAAGCCATGTTCACAGATATTTCTATAGCTGGTTATATACATTAGCTGGTCTCATTTCGGACCTCCTGATTTTGATGGGACCAGTTGGCCATGTGATGTGCCTGGTGGCTTCTTGACTCTCCCTCAGCAGTAGATGTGGATTTCAACTGCCCATCCTTTTGTTCTCGAGGAGATCAGTGCCTAGCAGTGGATTTCTCCTCACTCCTATTCAGTACACATGCACTGTTTGTATAGGGGAAGTGGGTGAAATAGTTGTTGGCCAAATGTCTGTCTGGCCAACAGCTGCTTTATGCGTATGACCAGCTTTAATCTTTTTAAGAGGACGTGTCAACTCTCCTGGCTTGTCTGTTTCAGTAAATACTTGTATTCCCCAAGAAATAACAATTCTATAACATTTTTATTAAGTATATGTTGTGCCATCTTTTATTCTTACGCCTAAAAATGTATGAATAAATTAACAACTGAATGTTACCATTGCCCTAGTAAAAGCCTTATGTCCCTTCACAGCCTGATACAGTTAGCACTGATTGGACAGTGTCAGAAAATGTAGGGACACACCCTCAACACCCACTTGTCATTTCTAGGAGGAATAACAGAGGAACAGCACAACATAGAGTTATAAAAAAGTATGCTCCATAGTTGCTATGCAATTATTTTGTAAGACAGATATGTCAGGATTCAGGAGCACTGACTGATCCTCTTTAAAATGGACTATGGATTGAATCAGATGCCTACCATTTTCTACACTGAGAGCACAAGAATCATCAAATGTGTCCCGGATGTTTCGACACTTAGATGTCATTTTCCATGTGTTCACAAAGGCAGCAGCCGAACCCTCGATAATGCCACTTATAGTCCTTAAGTCATCTTTTTGTATGTTGTTGAAATTTCCACATAGTCCTGTAAAGTAAAATAATATCCATGAAATACATAGCAACATATTACTTTAGATAATATTTAAATAATTGCACTACTGTGCTTTATTCATCTCTATATACTGTATATAAAAATGAAGTTTTATTATCTGTTGTCTGTTCTTTATGCACGGGACCAATCTGAGCTCTCTGAGGCTCTCAAGGACCTACTGTTCTCGACAAATTCAGAAAAAGAAGTATAGCAGCACTGCTTTCCACATCAAGGACCTCAGATGACCATCATATGACATCAGATCACATCAGATGACCCATATTAGCCAGTAGAAACTTGCAAGTCCTCCATTCTTAGCCTCACTGACATACACACAGTTTTAAACCAGGTTTCTATAACAACCCAGACATTTTCCTTTGCGACTGGTTTTCCTTTACAACCCAGTTCGTAGGTTCTTCATTCTTAGTCTGACTGACATACACACAGTTTAAGACCAGGTTTTCATAACCACCCAGTCATTTTTATTTTACACCGGGTTTTTATAAAAATCCAGCCATTTTTATTTACTCGTCATGTTGCTTTCTGTGAACGTCCTGTACCTTTACCTGCAGCACTCTCATAAGTTGAAACTCTCTGATACCAGTCATGTCTCCCAAAAACAACCTTGCACTTGGATGAAAGACATACACACAATGAAACAAAATAGACCTATGTACAGCTGGGTAATTCAGTGTATAGTAAAAGCTAGGGAAGCAGTCCATGTAGTTTTAGTAGTTGACTGTAGTTCCCAGCCAGTTCTTTTTGGAACAAATGGATGTCATTTCTCATTTCCTGTTGAAAAATGAAGCTACCATTACTGCACTACACTAATAGGGTTGGCAGAGGGACTCTTCACAGAAATGCCTATACTGTATATCAAGATTAACCCCCCTGTCAAATTCTGGACAATGTTCTCCTAGGGTAAGTGAAAAAATGACCTGACATTACAAAGTTGACAGTATAAGGTGGTGAAACCAATCCCCATATTTTGCCTTAAAGCGTAAGTAAACTTTTACTTACATAGTTATATATTTTCTACATAAATCGATAGTACAGGTGAAGGGAACACACTTCATAATATACTTAAAGGGGTTGGCCACTTTCAGACTAATATTGAGGGACAAATCTTATTGTTTGCATAAAAAAGACATACAATTTTCCAATATACTTTCTGTATCAATTCCTCATTGTTTTCTAGATCTCTGCTTGCTTTCATTCATTCTGTTATTTCTAGTGGATGAAATTCTGACCATGGTCACATGATTTACGGTCCATGATCATGTGATGTACACACAGGTGCACAGCTCGTTACCAGGCAGATGTCTGATTACTGTGCTGTGACTATAAAGAGCTGTGCACCTGTGACCATCACAAGACCATGGACTGTATATCACATGACCATGGACTGTATATCACATGACCATGGACTGTATGTCACATGGCCATGGACTGTATATCACATGACCATGGTCAGAATTTAATCCACTAGAGGTAAGCAGAATGAATGACAACAAGTAGAGATCTAGAAAACTGTGAGGAATTGATATAGCAAGTATAATGGAACATGTACAACTTTTTGTTATACAAACAATAACTTTGGTCTCTCAATACCGGTCTGAAATTTGCCAACCCCCTTTAACTAAAGAAAAGTCCTGGTGTCTATAACGATTACTTCTGTCCTTACTTATTTTCTGAGTGATTCTGTCCCTATTCCATACACAAGTCGATCACTTTACATTTAAGTCTATGGAGTGGGGAAGTGGGAGGAGCAGAATGACAGAGATACAGACATAAGGTTGTCTACAGAACAGCTATCTCCAGGGCTGCCATTGAGGTGAATGGGAGCGCCATCCACTTCCAGTCACCCCCACATTCAGCCTGGCTGTGGTCAAGCTTAATGTGCAGTGGAGGAAAGGTCTTCCCATTCTCACTTCACTGCATAACCCCTTTAAGTGGCTGTGCAAGAGATTTTTCCTAAAGATAACTGCATAAGGACACCTAAACAATTTGTTTGTGCACTGAAGACCTATATATCTGCTGACTTAAAGAGAAACACTTGTTCATGAGAGACTTTTACAAATGTTACTCCGCTATGCCACTGACTACATCATCCCTATATCCTGGTCCATAACTACAAGTGATGGAGCCTTGCAACAGCACCAAGCATTGACAACATGGAGTGCTGTTAGGGTAGTTTGCAAGACACCTGCTAGACTTAGAGAACTGAGTCTAGGGTAAGCCAAAGTCCATAAGTATCTCATTTATGTAAGTCAAAGTAATGGAACCATAGAGCACAAAACACAATAATGAAGGACCCATATCCACTGCTTGAACAGAATGAACATTGAGCAGTCCTCCTTGAGCTTGTACAATGGTACTCCATTCGGTCTACTGAACTGACAAAAATAGCTAAGTGTTGCACTTAGCTATGTCCATCAGCCCCATAGACATTGAATGGAGGGGAAGCACACATATATGTAATGTATATGTTCAAGGAGGAAAGCGAAAAAAAAATGGAAATTACAATACAAGCATCTTCTAAATTTCTTGCTGTGAAAATGAAGACTCATTCTTACCACAAGTGGTTGTTTTAAATGAAGGTTCCAGGACCACATAAAGCTGCATTATGGGTACTATCTGAACCACTGCCTGAAGTCCAATGCTGGTTGGATCCACAACAATATAGAAAGGTGAAGGTTGAAAGACGATATATTTTTCTGAAGCTAAAATCATGCAAACAAAACATAATTAGGGGAAAATTGTGATTTTTATTTATTTCTAAAGCAAGGAATGATCTATTTATTATCCTAAGTAAGACAATCTTATTGTCTACTACTCATTATCACAGTCTGTTGTCTGTGCACATTAAATATATCCTTAAGCCCCCATTTATTTCACAATTTTCGAGAGAGTTTCCGTTTGCTAACATTTTAGTATACCATTTTTTAGCTTTGTGAAATAGAACGTTGTGCTGTACTGTATTTTATACAGAGGCATCTCACAAAAAAGTAAGACTAAAGAGTACAATAGAGGCACCCAGTAGTGGAATATATGGAAATCCTCAGGTGCACTGCAAAAACAGTGCCCCCATTTACTTTAAATCGCTCCCATAGTGCTGTAGATGCCGTTAACAGAATAAAAATGATACCTTTCTTATGTTTTAGAGCCCCAGGAATATGGAGAAAAAACACTTTTATTCTTTATTCAGATGAGGATCTTGGAGCACAGGGGGCATTTTCTTCTATTACTGAGCACTGCTGCATCATCACTAAACCCCCCCATCCTGCTCATTCCCCTGGGCAGAGGGGGGGATATGAATGCAGGATGGGCATGATGATTCCTATTGAATAAAACTCTCCCAGTGCTCCAAGATCCTCATTTGAGCAAAGAATAAAAGTGCTTTTTCTCCGCATCCCTGGGGCTCTGAAACACAAGAAAGGTATTGTTTTCATTCTGCTAACAGCATCTACAGCACTGTGGGAGCAGTTTAAAGTAGCTTGGGGTAGTGATAGACTCCCTTTAACACTTACTTTATTGTATTAGTAACCAAATATAATCAGAACTTTTGTAATATTTCTTCATTACCTTGTTGTAAAGTACTTTACATGCACACTGTTAGGCAGGGGATATGATTCTTTAAGTAAATGTAACTTTTTATATTGAAGAAACAATATTTATACAGTAGTTACTCATATCTATTATGTTACTTTTATGCTAAAACAATGTTACTGCCAAAATTGTGTACTTGCTAGAATTCATTCTGAAAAGCAATTGAGCTGTACACGAGAGCAAACGACCACAATCCATTTAATGAATGAACAGAAATATTATTAAATAATGTATGGGTCTGTTTACATCATGCCTGAGTTTTTCATAAGATGTATAGTGTGTTACTTGATGCATCTTCTCGATGTAAGGCTCTGAAATATGTCACTGTATTGGTATACAGTTGCATTTCTGTCCATTGACTCCCATAGAAAACTGTAGTTAAATACACAACAAAGGTAAATTGACATATGCCAGCCTGGCAAAGGTCAAGACCTTTAGGTGTCCATTAGAGATGAGTGAATTGAAGCTGCAGAAGTGGAATTCAAATTTTGGGAAATATTACATTCGCATCGAATCCAAATTTTCTCACGCTTTGTGGTAACGATTCTCATTTAGTTAAAAATGGCTGCATGGGGCAAGGAACTGTGGGAATGCAGGATCACCCACAATGCCATGCGTGCAGCCAATCAGCAGCCAGCCCTTAGATGTCACATCCCTTTAACGCCTTCGTGAGCACACACGGCATATTTGACCACTGCATGCAAGGTGTTAAATTCCCCCGATTGGTTATGGAGCAGGGTGTTAGCTGTAACTGTCAGCTAATACCCTGCTCTATAACCGATCTGAGGTTTTAACACCTTGGATGCCGCGGTCAAACATGACCGCGGCATCCAAGGGGTTCCGCCATTTTGCCGCCCACCTCAGCTCTCTGCAGCCAATAAATAGCTGTTTTTGGTACGCGATTTGCTGCAATTTAATTCGGATTGAATATAATCATATCGCAAAATTTGGCAAAGTTGTTGAATCGAAATTTTGAATATTTCGCTCATCTCTAGTCTCCATCATATGAATGGAGCCCAAAAAATATATTCAATGCACCCATCAGCTTTTCCTGTGTGTATAGTAAAAAGTGGGCTCAAACACATTGTTACCTAAGTCTAAATTGTGGTTTAATGTGTGATTGACTTATCATTACAGAACATTAACAGCACCTTCTCTCAATCATTGAATGTATGAGTTGTATACCTGTGTATACAGGCAAGTTAGTCTTCATTCCATTCACATACACAAGGCCAGAAGATCTAATCTCCAATTTCTAAGGAAAAAAAAACATTATATATAAATCATTTTTGGCAAGTTTTATTGTTTGTAGTGTGTAGTCTATTTGCAGCAGTTCAAAATGTGACATATTCTATGTGCTGCCTATTTTTCATAAGTTTTCTCTTAGACTTGCATGAAAATGGCATATCGGAAATATGTCTAGATAAAAAAGTCACACCATCCAAAAACACTAGTCAAGAAAAAAAAGTGGGGCAGAGAATTGTATTCTGCAGCTATGAGATGAGGAGAAAACATTGCTGACAGTGTTTTACAGGTGTTTGGAGCATTTAGTGCCAGTTTGGGGGAGAGTCTGAGATCACCCACGGCCTCTGAGAAAAGACGCTGTTGCATAATAGAACTGAGAGGGCCATCCTGAGAGTATGCAGAACTGTTACAATGAGACTAAGAAGAACTAGCATTATTGGCACTGTAAAGTACTGATCCAGGTTGCTACATCCCTTCAGTAAAATCTGAACCTGTTTTCACCTGCAACCTGTGTCTCCTGAGTCTGTACCTGCACTCAGAAACAGGGGCCCTTCCAACTGCCATCTGGCTCAGTGAAGCTGAAGACTACCAAGGAAATGCAACGGGGAACTACTACCACCACCATCAGATACCCTGAAGGCCCCCTCAGCTCTGCACCAACCCAGGAGGTGAACTGGAGGATTTGGTCAAGTATAAGGCCACCACTGCAAACACCCATTATTCCTACTACTACTCCCAGCCTCTGGGTTGCTAGAGGGTTGCTGTAGGAGGATCAACTCTCACTTCATGAAGTGGCATGTGTATATGTTAAATGGCAAGATTATTGCTTCAGGGAGGTGAAGGCATGGCCCAAGTGCACCTGCCTCATTTTCATGAGACTTCAAAGTTGTTTTTCTCCAAATCTACAAAAGTGACATACATAACAGAGGTATGGTGTTTATCATTGTAATGTGCTCTGTAACACGGTGGTGACAGTGCAGTATTCTTGGAGGAGGTGGTAGATTCCCTTTAAAGGCATTGTGTCACTACTAAAATTGCTCCTAAACAACTTATATGCTGTTGTAGGGGTGCTTAATGCCATAATGAACATCCATTTTTTGTGTCAAAGTGCAATCTTTCCAAAGGAGAATCAACTTTCAATTGATATGTGAGTTAGCTGTTTGGTGCACCTGCCAGAGCACCTGTTTTGACCAGTGATCACCACACATTAGAACTTGTTAATCCTTATGTTAGTAAATGGATCTGAATGGTGACCACAAGTGAAAAATGCTCTAGCAGATAATCTGGGTGCATTGAACAGTTAATTTGCATACACATTAAAAGTTGATTTATTCGCAACAAGACTGAACTTTGAAACAAAAAAAGGGTATTTTCACCATGCCACTAAAATCCCCTACAACAGTGGTTTAGTACAGATTTGGATGGTAGTAGACTCCCTTTAAAGTAAAACTTTATTTATTTCTCATAGCAACCAATCAGGGCTCAGCTTTCATTTCTTAATCTACTCTGGTAAAATTAAAGCTGCACAGTAATTGGTTTCTATGGACAACAAAGACAGGTTTCTTTTAGGCTGGGCACACACATGGCAAGTTCACAATGACTTAGATGGTTTCAAATGGGTTTTGTGGCTTGCAGGTCTGATGTCCCACAATGGAACCAACACATGGCAGCTTCGCCTTAGTCAGTTTTGATTACTTTCAAATAACACAGTGAAGGATCTTTACCATAAGTGGAATTTTTAAAGTTAGTTTTGCTGGAATGTGGATTATTGTGATTTTTTGCCCAATTTATCAAATGTAGCAAATGGTTGATAAATTTGGCAAATCTATTATTCCAACTTTTCTATACCGAGATGTTATTCCACTTTTAAGGAGATCTGTTTCCTTCACAACTTATTAAACTGTTCTGCTCCTTATCTTCAATCTGACTGCTGGTTTTAATTATATTCCTCTCTGTATTTAGCCTCACACATAGAGCTCTCTGGAGAAGGGAAGTGTGGAGTAGGATTCTGTTGCTGGCTAGTTAATTGATTTATTGCCTTGTTCTGTGCACTCCTAGCCTCTTATCTACAAACTAAGCAGTGTCAAAAGAGCACAGAATAGCAAAGTGTATCAACAGAAATTATTTGAGTGTCTTTTCTATCCCCCCTCCCCTCTTCAAAGACTAATATGTAAAGTAACTGAAAAGTCTGAAAAGTGGAGAATGAAACATATTTCTTTAATAAGTTTCATATATTAACCTGTACTATTCTTTTATGAAAAGTTTATAACTGGAGGTACGCTTTAAATATAAGATATTTTTGAAAATTATATTGCAGGATTATTGTTAGTTATTGAATTAATAATAGTGGACAGTGGTGCATGTAAAACATAGAAGCAAGGTAGCAACAATTACAATGGCCATCTGCTGTGAAGTCATGCTTTGCAGACCTTTAACCAGTCTCTTTAAGGACTTCATGACAGCCGCATGGTCTGCAAAGTCATGCAACTTTCTAACATTGTATATTTAGATTTTAATTCTTTTACATCTTTAGCTTCTTAACAAATTTCAGATAAAAAAATAATGTTTTATTTATTTATTTATTTATTTTTATATTATACAATGAGAGGATCACTCACCGTCGTGGCATTGTTTAAATAAATGATGACTCCTTTAAGACATGCTTCTGTTTGTCGTATTCCACACTGCCTTAATTCACCCAAAATAGCAAATCTGGATTTCACACAATCCTAAGAAATAAATGAATTTCATTTAGGAAAATAAGGAAAACTTAAACATGAGCCATTTCTAAAGCTCTGTTTACACTTGCGTTTTCGTCAAGCTTTATGTTTTTTTTTTAATTACAAAAAGAAGGAAGTCTACAGGTGTTTTTATAGAAAGGAAATGCAGTTAAGTCTATGGGGTCCATGCCATTGTATAGTGTCTTCCATATAAACAGAAACTTTAAACGGGTTTTCCTACGAACATAACCATATTTGAATTTGTAGACAATATTTTTGCAAATGTAAATAATTTTAAAAAATGTCAGAGTTTTAAAGATTTATTTTTATCCTAGAGGTAACAGTCTGTTGTCTTGATATAAGTGAATGGAACTGCTTCTGGCTCCCTTCTTCCTATAGTGGCCGCTAAGAAAATCGAATTTTTTTAATTACATTTTTAATAGATTTTTTAAATCTTAATTTTACTACTTTATTTAAAAATTTTAAATTATAATTCCTGTATACTAATACATTATAGTCTTTGTCTCTGACAAACAGCAAGAGTAAGGAGCAGAAAGACCTGGAGTAGAGCAATAGTTGAAGTTTAGCTTGAGGACTACATTAGGGGCTGCCTACATAATGTTGGGCATCGGTCTACACAGAGTCACTATTAAAAAAGAAAAGAGACCTGCTTCTATCAGTATTTTTTTTAGAGTTTTAAAGATTTTTTTTTTTATTCTAGAGGTAATAGTCTGTTGTCTTGATACAAGTGAAAGGAACTTCTTCTGGCTCCCTTCTTCCTATAGTGGCTGCTGAGAAAATCTAATTTTTTTTTTTTATTACATTTTTTAATACATTTTTTAGATCCTAATTTTACTACTTTATTTAAAAATTTTAAGTTATAATTCCTGTATACTAATACATTATAGTCTTTGTTTCTAACAAACAGCAATAGTAAGGAACAGAAAGACCTGGAGTAGAGCAACAGTTGAGGTTTAGCTTGAAGACTACATTAGAGGCTGCCTACATAATGTCGGGCATCGGTGTACACAGAGTCACTATTAAAAAAGAAAAGGAACTGCTTCTATCAGTATTTTTTTTGTCAGACACAAAAGTGTAGTATACCAAAAAAAAAAAGAAAGAAATGTTAACTGCTAGTGTTTGTTAATGTGTACGTCTTATTTATCTTCCCTCTGGTATCGGTAGGTCTCTGGTATCTGCTGAATTCTCCATCTTGATGATATTTTAGATAATGGTTGCTGTTTGTCTCAAGTAAATCCAGATTATTGTCCCACAATGAGTGAGCTCAGATATTTCTGCTGAAAATCTGCAACATGTAAGTCCCTTGCGCTGATTTTGACAGGTCTCTCGGTGTCTGATCGAGTCACTGGGAATCCTGATTGCAGGAGAAAATTCACCTTTGATCATATTCCTGTCATGGATTACAGAGATTAAAGGGTTCACAGCCAGGACTGGAGCTTCCGCTAATCTTAGTTGTAGTATGGTAGACTGCTCTAAAAACCAAAGCTGAAGTAACAGTAGCAGTGCTGAGAGAACTACTCTGCTCCCTCTACTACAACAGTGCCCAAAAATATTGCTGAAAACTGAGGATCTGTGCCACCCACCAGGGTGAGTTCCAGGTTTTGGCAGGCAGCATCTCAACAGGGCTCCTGTCAGTCATGGTGAGAGGTACAATCGGTTAAATCCAGTTCATTTACAGAAGCACTATACATTACTTGAAAAAGACAGCAGCCACAGAGGGGTCAGAGGTCAGAAAGGGGAAACTTTAGGTTGCGATGGACAACAAGTTTAGCAAGGGACAAACCTGACTATAAGGTTATTTTGTTAATAAAACTGATGTGTTCAGTTCTTAGCAGAGAAGTGGGCCATCTTAAGCCTAATGGGCTGGTGTTTGCCAGGGTTTGTTGGGTGCTGATTCCAACCCTGCCACCCACCATCAAAAAAAACAGTGAACAGTCATTAAAGAGTTAAAGGCAAAAACTGATGACTTAACACATAGTACTATATTTTTATTTCAGTGATATATTTTCCAGTCTCTGAATCTATAACTCACATTCTTAATGTCTAAATGTCAAATAAGATAAGAATAGATAAATTAAAGTTGGCCATACCTTAGAAATCACATAAAAACAGTCCCCATGCACATTATATTGCAACTGATCAAAAGTGGTTATGTGAGAACCTCCTTCTATGGAACAGGTCTCAGAACATGGAATGACTGTGCAGTTCCATCTTCCACCGTAGCATGAACTGTAAATCGAGCATGGTCAAACTGTCTTAGAAACAGGCACGGATTACATTAGCATTGCATAGACTAACCTAACAACTGGACAATCCACTCTTAACACTCCAAAAAAACTGCAGGGTCTCCTACAAACTCACTACGCAGATTTGACTTGATAAAGGTCATACCTGACCAAAACATTGTTCACTTGATCTGTATTAAATATTGCCTTTTCCTACTGCATTGGATGAAATATACTATGGATTATGCGACATGGGAATAAAACCGATATGTACAGCACTTTCTATGATATGTGAATTTAACTGTTATACTCTACACTCATTGATTTATCAGCAACTTCTTTTGTAAAAATATGTACAAGATATTCTTCTTGAATAAATCTCAGCATCACTATATAGTATGTGCCATAGTTTTCCACTATTTCAGCATTGCAATAGGCTTGCAATAAACCGTTGAGAGGCTATAAGTTAAAATACAACCACTGGCTGAATGCATACAGGAGAAACATCCTGTGACAGAATATTGCTAAACTGTATTGTTTTAAAAGTTGGTGATTTTGTCCCATATCTCTCAGGATAGGTTGGGACAAAAGTAAATGTAAAGGATACACTTGCATAAAACTGTATGCCTATACAGTGGCATACTTTGCAGTCTTCCTTTGGAAGTATAGATCTGGAAATCCTACTAAAGTATTGCCCGGAAGGCAATAACACAGTATGGACAAAGACATAGTGCGAGCCAAATATATCCCTACATCTGCATCCAATTGCCAAAAACTTGTAAGCTGTAAGCTACCAGGAATCCCCCCCCCCCCCAAAAAAAAAAAAAATAAAACAACTAACTAACGGGAAAACCCTTTTTAATACAGTGTTTACTTAAAGGGGTTGTCTGGCCTAAAATTGTATCTGTTAAAAAAAATAAGTGAAAACCATACTCATCTGTTCCTGGTGCTCCGGTTCCTCTCTGTGCGGTCTGATCCTGAAGCTCCATTGTTGTCTTCCAGCGGAGGTACACACCCCACATGACAGCTGAGGCCAATCAGCAGCCTCAAGAATGGAATTGGTCTCTACATGTGATGTCCCAGGCTCCTTTCCTGAGGCCACTGAGGCAGTAACGTGACCGCTAAGGCCAATCAGCATCTTTAGCAGAAGGGATTTGGAATGTCACAGCCGGCGAGAAATTCATGAACAAGAGGGCAGCTGACCGGACCGCCCAGGGAGGCCAGGGAGGGCACCAAAGCATCGGGGACAGGTGATTATGTTTTTTTTTCTCCTCCCCCGGCCTAATCAGAAAATATTATTTAGCCTGGACAACTTCTTTTCTTCAAGTCCGTTTGTGAGTAATGTTGTGGGTGGTCCCTAATCTCTCATTCTATAACATTGCACATATAGTTGAACCTTTCCATAGACTTTATTCTCTTAAAGCAATATTACATTTATAATTATTGCTATGGAGCCAATGCAATGGTAAGTCAGTGTTTGCACTGCAATATTTCTGTACTAAAATTGAGAAAAGGATGTACTATATGCATGACCTGTGTAGATGAAGCCAACCAAGGCCAGCAAATTATATTGGTTTTTCTTACCAAGTCCTACAGGAAGTAGAATAGGATTCTCCTGGTTGATATACATTGCCGTTGTAGCTACAAGGACAATCATTAACACGTATGCATTCATAGCTGTCGACATCATCATATATTAAGTCTGTAAACATTACAAAATGCATGTTAAACTCTAAGATGACTAATATGACAGATAAAACATAATAAAATATCATGTTCAATCTATTAAAGTGAAAAAGGTCTAGTACATTTGCGTCATTTGCTTAGTATCCTGCACTTTTTCCTATAATTCCATAATACTGTACATACAATACTTCATTTAATAATTATATGATAGACAAAAGAGATTTAGATGATTATTGTAGATTATTGCATTGTTTGGGTGTTAAATCTAAAAGTACAAATAAAAGCTATTTTTATGTCACAATATTGAATCACAATGAATTTAATAAATTTTAATATAGCCTTTTTGCTGAGCAATAACTTAGATGCCTTGTTACGATGCCTTTAAGTTTGTGTGACCCTTTAGGGTGGGATTTAGTGATGGTGACCTCTAAGAAATTGATAAATTGACAAATCTGAAGGCGGTATAAACTTGGATAAAGTTGGATTTGTGGTTTTGTGTGGGTTATGGTTGGGTGTATACTTTAATTATTGGACATTTCTTGGTGCTTCATGAAGTACATGAGCATCATGGATTGCCTTGCCTAAAGGCTTTATTATGTATAGCCATATGAGAAGGATCTTATGAGAACAGAAGCTGTGCCCACTGTCATCAAAAACCTGAAATTGGAACCTGAAATGGTTAACAGCCAAGCACTGCTTTAATGGCCAGGTTTGAGTTTACAGAAAACAACAACAACAAAAAAAACCTTGTACTTTAGGAGTTAAATTTGATAAGAAAAAATATATAAGCAAGGTTAGGTTCACTTCTGTGCTGGAGACTGCTGCAGAAACTGCATAGAGGACTTTTCTCTCCACCCGTATCAGTATAAAAATGGTGGAAACCTGTCAGACCCCATTATACTCTATGGGATCCGTGGGTAACCACTGCTTTAGCAATCCGGCTCTTCATCCTTTCGGGTCAGCCGGGATGCCCAGCGCAAGTGTGAAACTAGCCTAAGAATTAAAACATAACTTGAAAATTTGCTCTCTTTCGAAGAAAAAGAGGCAGAGCTTAATTTCATAATATTTTTCACAGAGAACCATGGCCTAAAAGGCTCCTATTCTTTTATGGCACTCTCCCTAAGGATATAATATAATAATTTTCATATGTCAGTTAGCATAATTTGTAAACAAGATAGATAGATAATAGATCAAAAAAAGAAAACTATAGAGGGAAATTGGTAAAAATCAGCTTTTCATAGGCCTGTCTTCATCTGAAGTGTGCAATAGGTGAATAGGTGAATGGCTCTTAATAAATTTGTCTCATCTTTGGCTGTCTATATTCCACAAAATAAAATATATTCCAGCTATGAGGTTTGTGCTATAAGTTACACTAGTTACATAAATTATAGAAAACCTGTCTGGTCTGGTCATGGGATTCCCCGCCCTCCCTAAACCCCACAAAGTTTCCCAATCATTTGGGAATACCAAGAGAGGTTAAGGCCAAGACCCCACGTAGGGGGCTGCAGCGGAAAAGCATTGCAGGAATAACGTGGCAGAAACGTATCACTGTTTTTCCCGCAGCTGCGAGTATTTTTCTGCAATGTGTGAATGGGATTCACATGGGCATTTACACTACCTGGGGCCCCAGGTGGTTTGTAAAAGTTTGTAAAAGTGTGCTAAAAATTTGTGACTTTTTTAATGCTAGAAAACTTCAAAACCCTATATTACTGGAATATTTTTGCAGCTTAGTATTTTAAAGAATAGAGAGATCACTAACCTTCAGGACAGTAGCAACCAGCCACACAGTGTTGATCACAAGCAAGTTGTCTTTCTGGATCAGAACAGCTATCCATACAGGATGAACCACACTCCTGATAGCTCATACTATGTTCACAAGATTTGTCTAAAACAAAAAAAGTAAGATGCTACATCAATGCTTGGCCTGGTCATAGCGAACATACCTTCCAACTGGTGGCGTAACTAGGAATGGCTGGGCCCCAAGGCAAACATTTGACATAGGCCCCCCGGCCCCTGCACACACTGTTATACCCCATGGTGGCCCCTGAACACACTATAATGCCCCATAGGGGGAGGATACAAATGTAAAAAACAGTGTTACTCACCTCTCCCTGGCTCCGACGCACTCCCCGCTGCTTTCTGCCCCTTCAATGTTGGACCAGAAGTCACGTGAGTCAGGCCGGCGTCGTGATGCATAATGACGACTTGGTGCACGTGACGTCTGGGACGTCACCAAAGAGGCCAGAAGACTGCTGAGGTAGGGAGAGGTAAGTAACATTGTATTTTTATGTTGCCTCACCTACCCTGGCCCTCCGATCATTATACTCTGGGGTCTGAAAAGACCCCAGAGTATAATAATAGTAGTATTTGTGGGGTTCGTGGGTGTGCAGCCTTACTGATCCCCGCACCTGCTCACAGCTGCTTCTGCAGAAGGGGAAGCGCAGGTGGCCATGAGCAGGAGGGGATCGGTAATTAAATAGGTCCCGTTACCTGCTGGAGTTACTCAAGCAGGTAACGGCCTATTAAAAAAAAAAAAAAAAAACATCAGGGGCCAGCTGGGCCCCCTAATGTCCCGGGCCCTGTGGCAGCTGCTACCGCTGCTACCCCACTGCTTCCAACAATGTATTAACTAGAATTTAATAGAACTCTATATTTGTTGTAAACTCTACACATAAATCCATCTGCCTTTACTTGACTTTACTTAGTTAGATCTAATGCATACAACCTCATTCTTAAGTGTAGCAGGTCCTTCCCATTTCTCATGTTTATTTATATGGATGTTGATTTGCCCCCTTAAAACTTAGTAGAACATCCACAAAAGGTTTTAGCCTTTGGCCCGTTAAAAAGGTACATGGTATAAAATGTAGCAAAGGTAAACTTAGCAGTAGCTATGTTTGTAAGTTATCCACTTCCTTCTGGTACTCAGTTGCATTTATTTACACACAAACACGGGGAGAACATACAAACTCCTTGCAGATGCTATCTTTGGCAGGATTTGAACCCAGGACTCCAGCACTGCAAGGCTGCAGTGCTAACCACTGAGCCACCGTGCTGCCCATGTACCCTATAAGTGACCCTCTGACTCTCTAAATGACACAGTGGATCAGATTTATTAAACTCTGTAAAAGAAAAAGTGTCTATGTTGCCCATGGCCATCTATCACAGTTCAGCTTCTATTTTATGTTCTGCTCCTGAAAAATGAAACCTCTGTTATCAGTGATTTTTATGGGCAACCAATACACTCTTTCTTTTAGACACTTTAATAAATCTGTCCTAGTGTGGACAGAAAGTCAGCTTCTCCATTTCTTTCCATGGCACTCACATTGAGGCTGTCATAGGAATGAATACAGAAACTGACTTCCTGTCTACACATGAGATGCTGTTTGTTGAAGAGTCTGATTTCTGCTGGTCACCTGACACAGCTGAGGACCAGAAGGGAGTGGATAATGCAAAAATAAAGTCAACAGTAAGGCTTCATGCACGCAACCATAGTTTTTATTCGCAATTGCAGATAAAATATGGACCCATTCATTTCAATGGGCCCATATAAACGGCCATATAAAGAAACAGACAAGTGTAGGGGATCCTACAAGTCTTTTTATGGATTCGTATTTGCGGATGACATACTGATATGTTTTTTGAAGATTGTTGATCAGTATTTACAGACAGTAAAAATAACTACGGTCGTGTGCATGTAGCCTAAATATATTATCTTCACTACAATTTATATCATATACCTTTCTAACAAGATACAGCCACTGGTTAACTGAGAAAGTATTTCCAGGCAATGTCTGTGTGTTGAGACATTGAGCGGTGGTGGACCAGTGAGGTAAGTAATGCTTTTTTTTTTTTTTTTAATTCATTTTAAGCATTATTTAAAAAATTCCCCAACCTCGTTTTCAGACAATTAAAAGAATAGAGCCCATAGACTTCTATGGGTGCCATACACAGTACGGATGTATGGCGTACAGCTGTTGTATGCACAAGTCCAAAGTGTGACACCAATGTCTGTACTATTAACAACATAGTTTGTGAACTTACAACAAAAATCTGGACTTCTCCAGTTTTTTGGCTGTCCTTTATGAAGAATGCACTGGTGGGAATACTGGGTAATAGTTGAACAGATACAGGACTGGTCATTTTCCTTACATCGACATAAATCTTGCCTACAAACTTTAATATATTGATCAGTTGGAAGAACTTCATGGCAGTTGTAAAAACTTGGATTATTCAGTGTAATTTCACATATAGTTTCCTAAAAGATATAAACAATGCAATAAAAAAACACATATTTATTCACATCATTGTGTACGAAGATGTTAAAAAAACTAATTATGTTACAGAAGTTCATGTGAATGTCGCTGGCTGGTCATTCTAGATATTGTACAAAAGAATTATAAAATTATGCAGTCCGGCACTTCCTTTGTCAAAAACGTTTGCTTTTATTGAAAATACTTTATAAAATCATAACAGCAGCAGCTTCGTTGTCATGATACGCATTTTGGCCAAAACTTGTCCATCAAAATTTGTAATTTTGTAACTAGATTGACGCTACGTTCACACATACATTCGGGTTTCCTTTCTTTGGGTCCACTTGGGAAACCCAGTCTGCTTAAAAAGCAGTTACCCGTGGAAACCTATAGACTATTTTCCCCTGGTTTCTGCCTGAAAAATGCGGAGAGAAAAGTCCTGCTTGCAGGACTTTTTTCTCCGCATTTTTCAAGCGGAATGGGGGACGGAATCTCTGAACGACAAGCGACAAGATGTGAACCCAGCCTTAGAGAAATTGTTCACTCTGATTTGAGACTGATCTGTCCAGTGGAAACAAAGGTGAGAGCTACATTTTTGTTTTTCATATTGTACATTATATGCATCATGTCAAAATAATAAATTATAGCATAACGTTAACCTAATCAGTCACTACCGAATCACATGGTTATTTTATTTAATCACCCCCCTTTATCCCAGGAAAAACAAAGTAGATTAAATAGGTGGTCCAGATATTACAGGTTTCTGGGGAAGGTGAAAAAAAAAAAAAAAACATACTCAACTGTCCCCAGTGCTCCACTGTCTCCCCTCACTGTCTGGTCCTGCGGGCTTGTTCTGTCATAAGTCCTTGCCGCACGTATCCACCGAGGGCAATTAGTATCCTAAGGAAAGAAACTAAGAATTCACAGGTAATGAATGTGAATGACGTCCCGGTTTCTTTCCTTAGGCCGCTGATTGACCTCAGCAGTCACACGCGGCAAGGACTTTCCCCTGGAATGAGCCCTGGGCCGCTGTAGGACTGTACAGCAGTGGGAGACACTGGAGCACGGGGAAAAGGTATGGTTTTTTTTTGCTTTTTTTTTCACCTTCCCCTTGCAGAAACTTGTAATTCTTGGACAACCCCTTTAAGGCCCCATGTTGCAGAAAGCTACTTTTTTGTTGCAGATTTTGATGTGTTTTTTTGAGCCAATGCTAGGTGTGGATTGACTAGAAGGGAGAAGTATAAGAGATTCCTTTATATTTCTGATTCCTTTTGTAGCCACTCCTGGGTTTGGCTCAAAAAACTGCAGCAAAAACTGAAACAAAAAAGATGCGTTTTCGCAATGTGGAACCTTAGCCTAAAAGAGGAAAAAAAAAATGTCAACATTATTTATTTATTTTTAAATACAGAACCTTAAATGTCCACAGCATGCCAAATTATTGGAATTTCACTAGACTTATAGATATATGTAAATAAATAATGTAAATAGATATTAATTTCCTGCAATAAGTCATCAGTTACATCTTTTCCTTTCCACGATATAACTCACAACCAAATTTTCCTATCTTAGGCTAAGACCCCACGTAGTAAAACATGACTGAAAAACGCAGCGAAAACATGTGTTTTTTTACGTTTTTCATTGAGTTTTTATCTATAAAATGCTTGCAATTCCACAGCTAAAATTAACATACTGCTTTTTTTCAAAAACACAGCTTTTCCATAGCTCTTTTTTCCACAATGTATGGATGTGATTAAAACATGACATGCAGCTTTTTTTCCCGCAGAGGCCTTAAACACATAGTAGGGAAAACTTTATTGGAAGCAAACTACTGTTCAATGTTGTATTGTATGCTATAGGAGTGTAAAAGGAGCCTCACACAAAAATGGGAGACTACAATATTCATGCAGATATAGCCCTTGTCAGAATTAAACCCATGGACTCTGTGAACAACAGGAGTGCTAACCACTAAGCCAAAGTGCTGCCCTAGCAAGGAAATCTAAGAAGCTAAGTGTCCAGAGAAGGCGGGAGAAACAAAGAATACCCTGTTTCTCCAAAAATAAGCCCTACCCCGAAAATAAGCCGTATCTTGATTTTTCAGAGTTTTTGGTGTAGGCTTGAAATATAAGCTCTACTCCAAAAATAAGCCCTAGTTACAGTCAGTGCCTCCAGTGCTAGGTTATGTTACATGACATTACGGAGACAGAGAATAGGCATACCATAACTCCCAACCGTTCTGGACAAGTGCCCCGCTACCTCCTGCCACAGCAGGGCAAAATCTACTCTACCTCTCCAGAGTCCACCGCCTGAGTGCCGCCTCCCGGCAGCTACTATGCTGTGGGCTTGGCTACTTCTATGATCAGACGTCAGGTGCCACCCCTGTTTTCTCCAACAGATGCAGCCAAACCTCTACAGCACCTCTCCCTTAGCGTACAGGAGAGGAGATGGAGAGGGCACGAGGCCCCTGCCACACAAAGTGTTTACAGAGAGAGTGTGCCAGTAAGTTTGTTTAAAGGGGAAAATGGACAACCCTTTTAAATTTTAAATCATCGGGGGCATTGAAAAAAATAAAAAAAAATGTATACTCACCTGTCCCCAATGCTTTGGTGTCCTCCAGGCATGTCCCGATGGTGGCTTCTCCCGGGTCTCTTCAGGAGTTCCGCTGAAGCCACTGATTAGCCTCAGTGGTCACGTGACCCTGTCTTATTTTCGGAGAAACACGGTAAGTAGTAATACTTCACCCAACCTGGCTGCTTTCAACATGGAAAAGTGATCAATTGGTCAATGACTAGCTGTAAGGGCCCCATTGTAGCCAGTCATTGACTGAGCAGTCACATTTTCCATGTAGAGTGGGGCTAAGAAGTACAGAAAGTGATGAGTGACTGAGAAGTATGAGAACAGGGACAGTGAGGAATTGATAAGGTTTTACTTTTAAAACAATTTTTAAAATATTCTAAACATTTAAAAAAAAAAAAAAAAAAAAACTTGCCAAAAAAACCTGTCAATGGATAGCCCTATAGCTATATATTGTAACACATTCAATCAAAAGAATACAAAAAAAAACTATTTAGAATATATAATACTTAAGTAAGAGAATAGTTACATTCTGCAGAGAACAGTCACTCCAATCTGGAGGTCTTGCATCTGGACAGTTTTCATTGGGACCGTCAGCTTTCTGAAGATTTCCAATCTCTGTCGCTGTAAGTGGAACTTCTAAAGAAGACAAAATTTATTGCTGTAGATTTCTTATTGTTACTCTGATTGGTTATGCGCACTGCTAAACTCTACATTAAAACTGAATATTCTTGGAAACTCTGCACACTACAAGCCACACCTCCTTAAAGCATGCCCACAACTCCTTAAACCACCCCCACAACTCCGTAAACAGTTTCCAAATGTTGACAAGGGATGAGATTCTGCTGTAGATAGACAGACAAGATGAGATGGTGCTGTATACAGACAGACAAGATGAGATGGTGCTGTATACAGACAGACAAGATGAGATGGTGCTGTATACAGACAGACAAGATGAGATGGTGCTGTATACAGACAGACATTGACATTATGATACATGTCTAGATGTACAAGATGACTGATGCCATGTCTAGTTATGAAATGATCGCATTTAGTCTGCGTGTAATAATATTTCTTTAGGACAGGACACTCATTTCACATTACTACATCAAAAATGTAGCAAAACACTTTTTTCTATAAATGAAATAAATGGACTCCTTACCATACAAATCAAACACACTTTTCCCCATGAGATTTCCACAAAGTCCACAAGTCTGATTGGCATATTTACTATCGAGTTGGATCTACATTTAACAAGATAAAATACGTAAGTTAAAAATAATATATTTGTATATTCACACACATACATATAAATATATACACATATACTGTACATATAAATATAATGAATTCAGAAAGTCTTTCACTTTTTCTCATGTTGCTATGTTGTAGCCTCATACTAATATAATTTATATCATACCCCATACTGACAATGTGAAAACAGAATGTTAGAAATCCTGCTAAATAATTGAAAGGAAAAACTAAAATATTGCAATGACCTAAGTATTCAGAACTTTACTCAAGACTTAGTTGAAGTATCTTTGGCAACAATTATCATCTCCAGTCTTCTTGGGTATGATGCCATAAAGTTTTCACACCCGGATTTGGGGATTTTCTATCATTCTTCTCTGCAGATCCTCTCAAGTTCTGTCAGGTTAAATGGGGAATATCAATGGGCAGAATTTTTCAGGTCTTTTCAGAGATGTTTGGATTTAAGTCAGGGTTCCTCACACAACACCTGTGTTGTCTTGGTTGTGTGCTTATGGTCATTGTCTTGTTGAAAGATGAACCTTTTGCTCAGTCTGACGTCTAATGTATCTGTAATTTGTTCATTCAGCTTCCTCTCAACCCAGACCAGTCCCAGAAGCTAAAAAACATCCCCACAACAAGATGCTGCCACCACCATGCTTCACTGTGTGGATGGTATTGAGCATGAGCAGTGATGAGAAGTGCCTGGTTTCCTCTAGAAATGACACTTAGAATTGAGGCCAAAACATTAATTCTTGAATTCATCAGAAGAGTGAAGAAATCAGGCAATACCTTTTGGAGGCTAACTGAGTATATTTAATAAGTAAGCTTTCGAGAGTGCTAGCTCTCTTCTTCAGACATGGTACACCATGTCTGAAGAAGAGAGCTAGCACTCTCGAAAGCTTACTTATCAAATATACTCAGCCTCTAAAAGATATCGCCTGATTTCTTCACTCTTCCACTACTGGATTCATCAGACCAAAGAGTCTTGTTTCTCAAAGTCTGAGATTACTTTAGGTGCTTTTTTGCAAACTCCAGGTGGACTTTCATGTGTCTTTTACTGAGCAGAGGCTGAAAAGCTGAGATTTTTGGACTGCTGCAGTGATGGTTGACCTTCTGGAAGTTTCTCCCATCTGCATACAGGATCTTTGGAACTCAGTCGGAGTGACCATTGGGTTCTTTGTAACTTCTCTTACTAAGGCCTTTCTCTCGCGATTACTTAGTTTGGTGGGGGCAGCCAGCTCAAAGAAGAGTTTTGGTTGTTCACGTTCTCATTATTCGCTATTGAGAATATATTGATGGGGGAAATTTGTCGGGTCTTTAAATATTCTTGAGCAGCCACCATAGCCACCAGGTCTCCGCTGTATTATACAGTGGAGACTCTGTGGCAATGCCTGTGGTCAGTGCCTACACTGATCATCGCATTAACCTTACTAATGTCTCAATCAAACATGACTGAGTTACCATTTTCCTGGCAGTACAGGGGTGCCATCATTTTGGGTAGGTTCGCCATCCCCTGGGCTTCTTAACAATACATTTCTATTACAGGCTACGCAAGGCAGCCTGTAATATAAGTATATTAATTTTACAATAAATTGCAATGCATTAAAAATAACAGAAAAAAACTACAAACTTATTAAATATTTACAGTGAATACCCATTTGTTGAAAAACCTTGAAGAGCAATATGAATAAAAATAAGTCAAAACATCAGACATTCCCCAAAATGGTAAAAATAAAAAGTACATCTGGACCTTCAAAAAAAGACACCTTATGCAGCTCCATATACGAAAATATACAAAAGTCAGATTATGGCCATGCCAAGAAAAAAAATTTTTTTTCAAAGCTTTGGATTTTTGGTTAAAACATAATCAAAATTATATAAATTTGGCATTGCTATAATTGTATTGGATTGAGCAGAAGGGAGAAGTATAAGTGCATCCTTTCTGCATTCCTATTGTAGCCACTCCTGGGTTTGGCTCAAAAAACCGCAGCAAAATCTACATAAAAAAAATCAGCTTTTCCCCATCTGGGGGGCCTCAGCCCCAAACAGACCGTAGCAATAAAAGAAATAATAAAATGCGCCTGTTCAAGAATTAACATAAAGCCTATTGTCTCCTTTTACATCAAATATACTTACAGTGTTTTCTGAATAGTTGTAAGCAAGCCACTTTATGCGTTTTTAGAGCCAAAGCCAGGAATGGATTGAGCAGTAGGTAGAAGTATAATATATTTCCTATTCCTTTTGTAGCCATTCTTGACTTTGGCTCAAAAAACTGCAACAAAATCTGCAACAAAAAATGCATCCTTAGACTACAGCCCCACATAGCGAGCCACAGCCAAAAAGTGTTGCGGAAGAGACCACGGCGGAAACGCTTTGCGTTCTTTTCCACAGCACTTTTCACAGAAAGGAAAACTCTGCAGACTTTCTGTCCCTATTATAACTGTACGGAAAGCGCCAGCGTTTCCTTAGGTATAACTGACATGCTGCAATTTACAAAAACGCTACGGTTTTTGAAATTGCAGAATTTCCACGGCAGATATTTTTCTTCAATGCATGGATGGGATTAGCCAGAATCCCATCTGCTTTGCAGGTACTATAAAATGCAGCATTTTTTGCTGTGAGGTTTCCGCCGCGGCCAAATCGCAGCGTTTTCGCAACATGGGGCCCCGGCCTCAAAGAATTTTCCAGGATCTATGTTACTATTGTTACAATAGGCCATCAATATCAGATCAGTGGGGGTTTTCGACTCTTGGTACCTCTGCCCATCAGTTGCTCATTGTTTACATTGGTCCATATACTGAATAACCGCAGTGCAATATTGCCCCTTTATCCCATTCAGTTGTTATATTAAATGCTTTTTCTTATTTATTGTTTTTTTTTTTGGGGGGGGGGGTTTACCTCAAAACTGCCATCTTCATACTTCCTGAACATCAAACCAATTGATGACGATATTTGTGTGTACAGCCCGATCTCCTGAATCATTACTGTTGATATACTGTAGGGTAGATGGACACTAAGAAAGAAAAGAAAATTACTATGTTTGTTACTGGACATTCCAGATTATTGGCCCTGTATTACATCAGCTATTGGACTTTAACTCTTTAAGGTCGCAGGGTAGTTTGTACGCTTATGCTCGGCAACTTTTTTCCTTCACCATCTTCTAAAATTCATAACTTTTTTGTCTGTCGACATAGTTATGTTTTGATTAGCTTTTATTAACATTTTTGGGGAGTCCGTGTGAATAAAAACAAAATTCTATTATTGTGTTTTTGCATTTTGTTTTTCCAGTTTTCCCTCTGCAGTAAAAATGACATGACAACTTAGTCCGTCGGGTCATTGTAATTACAGCAATACCATATTTTTATTGGTTTATTATGTTTTACCACTTTTACAAATAAAACATAATTTTTTGAAAATGAACGATTTTCCTGGGGTCACCGTATTCTAACTTTTTTACTGTTTATTGACGGAGATATCTCAGGGCTCTGTAGTTGTGGGTCAAGTTGTAGTTTTTATTGCTACCAATGTTTGGTATGTATGACTTTTTGATAACTTTTTATCTTTTCGGGGAAGTAAGGTGACCAAAATATGTTAATTTTCACATTGCAAATTCTGTGCCCACGGCATTACAGCGCCGTACTATTATGGCATTGAACATTAACTATACGCACAGCACGACATAATAGTCTGGCGAGGAGTGGTAAGTGGCTAAGGGCAGTGCCACATTGAGTTCTGGATGCATCTATAGCCACATTCAGGGTACTTTCACCTATTATTGTTTCTCTTACTTTTATAGCGCCATTATGGACAATACTAGTACAGTGCAAGTCATTTAACAATGAACAAAGAGTAAAAAAGATCCTCAAACTGGGCCTGTACAAAACAGTTCATCAGGTCCATTGGCTTGGATAATATAGTTTGTAATTGGATTGAAAACTGGTTAGAACCATCATAAGGATCATGATGGTTAAGGATCATAACCAGAAAGTTGTGGTCAATCACTGCAGCTCAGACTGGTCCTCTGTTATAAGTGGTGTAGTGGTGTACCCCAATGTTCAGTGTTGGGTCCTCTGTTATAAGTGGTGTACCCCAGGGTTCAGTGCTAGGTCCTCTGTTATAAGTCATGTACCCCAGGATTCAGTGCTGAGTCCTCTATTATAAGTGCTGTACCCCAGGGCCCAGTGCTGAGTCCTCTGTTATAAGTGCTGTACCCCAGGGTCCAGTGCTGAGTCCTCTGTTATAAGTGGTGTATCCCAGGGTTAACTGCTGTGTCCTCTGTTATAAGTGGTGTACCCCAGATTTCAGTGCTGGGTCCTCTGTTATAAGTGGTGTATCCCAGGGTTCAGTGCTGGTCCTCTGTTATAAGTGGTGTATCCCAGGGTTCAATGCTGGTCCTCTGTTATAAGTGGTGTACCCCAGGATTCACTGCTGGGTCCTCTTTTATAAGTGGTTTACCCCAGAGTTCAGTGCTGGGTCCTCTGTTATAAGTGGTGTACCCCAGGGTTCAGTGCTGTGTCCTCTGTTATAAGTGCTGTACCCCAGGGCTCAGTGCTGAGTCCTCTGTTATAAGTGGTGTACCCCAGGGTTCAGTGCTGGGTCCTCTGTTATAAGTGGTGTACCCCAGGGTTCAGTGTTGGGTCCTCTGTTATAAGTGGTGTACCCCAGGGTTCAGTGCTAGGTCCTCTGTTATAAGTGGTGTACCCCAGGATTCAGTGCTGGGTCCTCTGTTATAAGTGGTGTATCCCAGGGTTCAGTTCTGGGTCCGCTGTTATAAGTGGTGTATCCCAGGGTTCAGTGCTGGGTCCTCTGTTATAAGTGGTGTACCTCAGGGTTCAGTGCTAGGTCCTCTGTTATAAGTGGTGTACCCCAGGGTTCAGTGTGGGGTCCTCTGTTATAAGTGGTGTAGCCCAGGGGTCAGTGCTGGGCCCTTTGTTATAAGTGGTGTACCCCAGGGTTCAGTGCTGGGTCCTCTGTTATAAGTGGTGTACCCCAGGGTTCAGTGCTAGGTCCTCTGTTATAAGTGGTGTACCCCAGGGTTCAGTGTGGGGTCCTCTGTTATAAGTGGTGTACCCCAGGGTTCAGTGCTGGGTCCTCTGTTATAAGTGGTGTACCCCCAGGGTTCACTGCTGGGTCCTCTGTTATAAGTGTTGTACCCCAGGATTCACTGCTGGGTCCTCTTTTATAAGTGGTTTACCCCAGAGTTCAGTGCTGGGTCCTCTGTTATAAGTGGTGTACCCCAGGGCTCAGTGCTGTGTCCTCTGTTATAAGTGCTGTACCCCAGGGCTCAGTGCTGAGTCCTCTGTTATAAGTGGTGTACCCCAGGGTTCAGTGCTGGGTCCTCTGTTATAAGTGGTGTACCCCAGGGTCAGTGCTAGGTCCTCTGTTATAAGTGGTGTACCCCAGGGTCAGTGCTGGGTCCGCTGTTATAAGTGGTGTACCCCAGCGTTCAGTGTTGGGTCCTCTGTTATAAGTGGTGTACCCCAGGGTTCAGTGCTAGGTCCTCTGTTATAAGTGGTGTACCCCAGGGTTCAATGCTAGGTCCTCTGTTATAAGTGGTGTACACCAGGGTTCAGTGTGGGGTCCTCTGTTATAAGTGGTGTACCACAGGGTTCAGTGTTGGGTCCTCTGTTATAAGTGGTGTATCTCAGGATTCAGTGCTGAGTCCTCTGTTATAAGTGGTGTATCCCAGGGTTCAGTGCTGGGTCCTCTGTTATAAGTGGTGTACCCCAGGATTCAGTGCTGCGTCCGCTGATATCTAACTTATTTATTAATTACATAGTCGATGGGATTAATAGCACTGTCTCTAGTTTTGCAGATGACACAAGCTATGTATTACGGTGCAGTCTATGGAAGATGTATGTATGTTACAAGCAGACTTGGACAGACTGAGTGTTTGGGCATCCAATGGCAAATGAGGTTCAGTGTGGATAAATGTAAAGTTAAGCATCTGGGTAAAATAATCTGCATGAAACATATGTCATAGTGGGAGTAAATCTGGGAGAGCCACTGGTGTCCCTGTAAAACCACCCTACATAAATGGGTTATATTACTGATAGTACAACCATAAATGTATTTCTCTTTTTTTAATGCGATTACCTTTTAGGGAAAACATACTTACACTTGACCTAGGACCAGCACAGAATCATTGGTTAACTGTATTATGATGTCGTCGACTTTGACGGTGACATCGGTATGTAAGACAACTTTGTTTTCATCCGTCTTGTGTCTGATGTGTATGACAAAGTCTTCATAGTTGTTCTTGCAATGTGAAGCAAAAACATAGTTGCAAGTTCCAGGGAAGTAAAAAACTTTATCATTGAAAGTTTTGTAGTGAAAATTGTTCCAGTAATTGCAGACCTTGTTGAAATCGATGCCCAGTGCTGATGGTAAAAACAAGTTCGGCATTAGTTCAACATGCAAACGTCTATATAGAAATAAAAATCATTCCAAGTTTATCAATTGTCCCACACCGATACATATTGAACAAAAGGAGGGTCCGCTTAAACCTACTGTACGCTACTAATCTATACATATGGCTTCAATGGATGCAACTGTATGAATAAATCACCCATTGACTTCCAAGGAAAGGAAAACATACTGTGGGATATGTTTTTTTTTACAGATTTACATGTCCTGGAAGATTTTTAATGCAATAAAAATAAGATATCATGGCACTCTTCCAGCTCATACTAGTCCCATTATACCTTATGTGTAGAAAGAAATGGAAAAAAACAGCACGGAGCGCTAATAGTGTAAAACCAAAGGATGATAGATATCAGAACACTGATACAAATTGCTCACCTTGGTGGGTTGTGATCAGCTCACAACAGCTTAGTAGGCATGTAGAATCAGATTATCTTCATTGGGACCTTGTAAAGCAGCTGCTAGCCTCGGAATCGTGGTGTGAAGCACATGTGGAAGAATCCAGATGCAGGTAGAAAAGAGGAGGCAGATGAGCGCTGGTCCACAATAAATGTAGTCTTTAATCCAATTGAATAAAATACACCACGCGTTTTGGGACAAGCCCTTTTTCAAATGATGCACACTTGAAAAAGGGCTTGTCCCAAAGCGCGTGGTGTGTTTTCTTCAATTGGATTGAAGACTGCATTTATTCTGGACCAGCGCTCATCTGCCTCCTCTTTTCTACCTGCATCTGGATCCATTATACCTTATGGATGTGTATAAACCTTATGGTATATGTCAGGAGTATTTTTCAATGCTTTTCCACAAATGTGTACAGAAAGAATGTGTGAACGTAGCCATAACGTGTCCATGGTCTGTTCCTGGTATTGCATTTCAGTCTCATTTACCTCAATGATACTAAAGTGCACTACCTGGTACAGCCGATCGACTAAAGAGGTGCTGATTATGGAAAAAATGTAGTTTTTAATTTTGCTTAATTATGTTAAATATATGATTTCTTGAGTCTATGGCAAGGCAATTCATTTTATACAGTCTACTGGTCATTTAGACTTATGAATGACTTTATACATGTTTTTGAACTGCATTGCTATATTTTATCAAGCACCGTAGGTCAGTTTTAGGTTAAGGCCCCACATAGCAGGCTGCAGCAAAAAAGCACTGTGGGGAAAAACCGCGGTGGAAACACATTGCGGTTTTTCCAACAGGGCTTTTCACAGAAAGTCCACAGAGGTTTCCTCTGTGGACTTTCTGCTTCCATTATACCTATAGGAAAACTGCCATAGTTGTAATTGACATGCTGCGATTTCCAGAACCGCAAAGTTTTTGGAAATTGCAGCGTGTCCGCTGCGTGTATTTTTCTGCAAGGTGTGGATGGGATTTGTTACAGTCCTTGCAGTGACTGTAAACGCTGCGGTGTTTACACGGTACGGCAAAACCGCGTCGTTTACGACACATGGGGACCCCGGCCTAAGACTCTAAATAATATCTACTTGTTTTATGCTATAGATATAACTGATCAAAACTGGCCAGATATAAACCACAGTATTACATAACTGTGATACCAGTATAGTATAGCATTGATACTGTAGTTTTTGCTTTGTTGAGGCTGAGAATATTTTTACTTACATATAATTTTACGGCTTTGTAGAGCTAAGTACTGTGAGGGATTGGCTATCGACCTTAAGCCCACAAACCCTGTGCAAAAAAAACAAAAATATTGCAGCAATTAAAATAAAAATAATCGTTAGATTACATGATGTTTAAAGAAACACTACAGGTCAGATTTATATAACTGTCTGAAAGAAAAATCACTGATTTTGCCCATAGCAACCACTGCTTTCAGAACACTATAAAAAAAAAAAGTTGCGTTTTGTCTCTTTGCTATGACAAACAAAGACAGTTTTTCTTTTAGACATTTTCATAAACCTATAATGCCCCACAGAATTACTGTATGGGAAGAAGTATTGATTTACTAATACTGTTGTGTAAGCAGTCTAGTATTTCTTAGTGTTTTGCGTTATTTTCTCAGGTTTTACATTGTTTTGCTATAATATTGCATTCCCTCTGCTTGTTGTAGTTTGTATCCCTCAACATTTTGATGTAAATTAGGGTATATTAGCCAAGTGGCCGTTCACACTTTGATTTCTCTAGGGTCTGTGTGCTGTATATTATGCAGTGTTACTGCCCACTTGGCTAGTATGCCCTAATTTGCATCAACAATAAAAGGGCTTATATCTTTGGAATACCTGAATTGATTTGGATAACCAAACACTAAAATGTTCAGGGTGACATCACCTATCAGATGATTTATGTCATTGGGCTTTACAGACTCGGTGGTAGATACTCTTTAAGTGGCAGTTAGAACAGTTATACTGAGACAGGGTGCCCCACACCATTGGGCCCCTGAAATCTTACAGAAATTGACACTTTGCTTGCTGAGAGAAGTTCTCCACTAGTAACCAGTGATGATCTATGTTCATGGCTAAAGTGTGCCCTGTATTTCCACAATAGTGACATGACCAAGTCTATGCCATGAGAAGGGATTCAGAGCTAGGGTCGCTCCATATTCGGAGGAAGGAATTAGAGGACTAGTGAGAGAGAGAGTGCAAAATAAATGACCTTCCTGTGTGTTGAAGCCATGCTGTTAGTGGATTCTGTAACTTAAAGGGGTTTTCTGGGCAAAAAATCTTTTTTAAAATACCCATATACCTTTAGCAGTGTTTTGAATGATTTCTGGGATTCTCTGGGAGCTCCTGGAATCTTCTGAATTTGTTTACATGGGTAGCTTCCTGTTGTCTTAGCTAATGCAATGCATCATGGTAGTTGTATGCTGAATCACACTACCTTCCTCTCACTCCCCCCTTCCTCTCTAACACCCCCTCCCTGTCTCCCTAGCTATCCCGCCCTCTACTAGCCCTTCCCAACTAACTCAGCCCCCCCACCCCATCATATTTGCCTGTCTTCCTTCCAGACTTCCTTCTTCGGGATGGCTCTCCTCTTCTTTGACTCTGCAGGTTCATACGCAGGCCAGAGGTGCCTCCGAAGCCTGCGCAATAGAGATGGCACTCCATCTCTACTGCGCAGGCGTCCTGAGGCAGCTCCATCCTGTGCACGCGCTGGCAGAGTGAAAGAAGAGGATGAGCCTTCCCAGAAGGGAAGCCTGGAGAGGAAGACACTTAAGTATGATGGGGGGGGGGGGGGGTAGTATAGGTGACATAACAGGATAATCAGAAAATGTGACTGGGACGGTCACATGACCGCCCCAGGGATATGGGTAACTATACATTTTTGCTAAAGTATGTCATTTAGAAAGTAGGCAGGGGGAGGGTGTTTAGATTAGTGTAAGAATTCCATTTTATTCCAGACAACCTCTTTAAGAGACTGAGGTGCCATGTTGTGTAGATGGATGTGTAACACTTTGATTGCTGTGAGCTAACAATATAGTTCAGCTGTGCAATGTTGTTTCTGTAGCGCCCATGCTCTTTATGGTAGTTATGGGAATATCATACTGCAGCACTCCCAGCATTATGGGTTAGGACTGGAACCAGTTATTCCCATCTCTGCAACAATTTGCTGAGCTGTGAATGCTTTAAGTGCTGCAACATCCACAGTCAAGTCAGCCCGGAGCCCCAGATAATGGTTTCTTCTCAACGAGACCTCCACCATCTGCAGCATGACATCCTTAAATACTGTTCTGGGTGTCATCAACTGACATTGGAATGGCAACAAACAGTGTTAAAGAGGACCTTTCACCATCTCCAACAAATCCAGCTCTTTACACCAATTAAAGGGGTTTTCCATGTAAAAAATGCTTTTTTAAAGAATGTATGTTAGTGCTATTAATGGGTTAATAAATGCACCCATATACCTTTAGCCGTGTTTTGAGTGATTTCTGGGTGTCTCTGGGAGCTCCTGGTATCTTCTACATTTGTTTACATGGTTGAGCTTCCTGATATGTAACTTCCACACTAAGCCCTCTCACTTTACTCTCCCCCTCTTTCCTCTCTCCCTCCCTCCCGTACATGCCCTCCCTGTCTCTCTAGTTATTCCGCCCACTACTAGCCCTTCCTTACCTACTCAGACCAACCCCCGACCCCATTATATAGTTACCTCTCTTCCTTCTATGGCTTCTTCCTTGGGTCGGCCCCTCCTTCTTTACTGATACTGCAGGTGCGTGCTCTTTTCGCAGTGCTGCTCTGTTCTCTGCAGCGATAATCCACCTCTACTGCACATGCATGGGAGCTGCGCAGTAGAGGTGGATTATCGGCAGCAGTGTGCAGAGCAGCGCTGGGAGAAGCGGAAGCTGTCAGAAAAGAGCTGTCTCGCAGGAAGAAGCCTAGAAGGTAATTATGATGGAGTGGACGGGGACGGGGGGGGGGGGGTAATAGTAGTGATTATCTGTTTCTGGAAATGGGGAAACGGATCGTCACCGGATAATCAGAAAATGTCATACCCAGGCATATGGATAAATATACATTTTTTTATTAATTATGTTATTTAGAAAGTAGGAGGAGGGAGGGTGTAGGGATTTCTATTTATCCTGGACAACCCCTTTAATAGCTGATGCTCCACTGATTCTGGCACAGTTGGAATTTTTTTCTCTAGCTCCCACAGTTCCTGAGTAATCAATGCTGTTAGTTTTGGTGCCTGATATGCTATTGAGGCTCTGTAATTTCAGGAGGGCGTCAGAAAGGAGTAGGCAAGGGGTGTGATTCTGAGCTCTGACACTGGCTGCCTCTGATTGGAGCTCTGAATCACGCCCCCTGTCTGACACTGCCCTTCTGACATTACAGAGCTTAAATAGCACATCAGGCACCAAAACTAACTGCCCTTGTAGCTCGGGAATTGTGGAGGCTAGAGAGAAAATACCAACTGTGCTGGAATCAGGGAAGATGCACCTATTAACATATGCTAAGAACTAGAATTGATGGAGGTGGTGAAATATCCTCTTTAAACAAAACAGGACAATTTTGTAAAGGGCACGTGCATGTCACTTGCAGTTTACCAACCTTATACCCTAATAGAATTTTTCAGTCTAACAAATTTCTACAGCAAATCTTCTGCATGTAAAAATACACTAAACTAGAAAACAAATTTAGTTTTTTGGCAGTAATTTTGTAGAAAATTGAATTAAAGAAGAAATTAAAGCTATCATGCAAGAATCAGGACTAGTCTGTTCAAGCATAGAATAATGTCACCTTTAGATTTTTTTCTAGTATAATTGTAGTCTTATACTTTTGTATGCTTGCTGCATGGCTGATTTGTCACAAAGAACTGGAACAAAGGAACAACCTGACCCTCCTGTTCTGTTCTGTGCTATCTGCTTTTAAGACAAATTGTACATCAATGAAAATCTGTACAAAATGCTTAATGATGTACTCATTTGATTGCTGTTGTGCCCCAGGCCAATTTGTGTAATTACAGAATAGATATGGCCCCTGATAGATTATAGGAAATTTTTTTTTCTCTTACTCCCCTCTGAGAAAAAAAAAAAGGTTACCTCCCACTTGGAGAACAAGAGCCAAATTTTACACAACCTTCCAGGGCCATACGTGGATGAATTTAAAAATGCAAAATTGTTCAGGGGTACAGCAACAATCAAATGAGGTAAGTCATTTAGCATTTTATACTTGGTGACAGATCTTCTTTAAAAAAGAGAGATAGATAGTGCCAATAGATAGATGGATGGATGGATAGATAGATAGATAGATAGATAGATAGATAGATAGATAGACAGACAATCCTGGCCAAAAGTTTTGGTTTTCAAAAAGTTTGCTGCTCTGGTGTTTTAGATCTTTTAGTCAGATGTACAATTTTAAGCCTTTCATACATTTTTAAACTTATGTGTTTGCGCTGACAGATCCTTATCCAAATCCTGACTGATGACAACCCATTCTTGCCTATTGAGTCCATGGGGTGTTTATCACTATTTCTGTGTTTTTGTTTGTCCACCTGGTTTTTGAGGATTGATTGAGGTTCGCAGTGGGATTGAGATCTGGGGAGTTTCCTTGACATGGATCCAAAATTTAAATTTTTGTGTTCACCATGCCACTTAGCCATTGTGCTGGAAAAATAAATGTTCATCACCAAAATTTCTCCTTAAACTGGGGATGGGAGAAGTTGCTCCTGTTTACAGTCTTCCCCGTGAATCCTCTTCTCTTCCGGGCGCAGGGCAGGCTGAGCAGGATGCACAAGATTTATCCAAGGAGGACTGTAATAACGCACTGAGCATGAGTGAGATCCCGCTGAGGTGGTGATGACCTCAGATCAGCTTTCACTGTACAGGGACAGCACAAACATGAAAAGAGGAATGGATTCATCAGCTAGAGCAGTGCTCAGGAAACCTAAAGGGAACACCCAAGGGGCGTAAATAACAGGGTAGCAGCGGTAGCGGCTGCCACAGGGCCTGGGACATTAAGGGGCCCAGAGCCCTGTGGCAGCCACTACCACGAACCTCACAAACACTGCTATCATTATAATCTGGGTTCTTTTCAGACCCCTGAGTATAACGATCGGGGGCCCAGGGGAGGTGAGGAAACATAAAAAACAACGTTACTTACCTCTCCCGCGCTCCGGAGGCTTTGAGCCTGTTTGGTGACGCCCCAGACATCAGCCGACGTCATTATGCGTGGTGATGCCGGCCTGGCTCATGCGAGATCTGGTCCAACTTTGAAGATGGCCGAAGTAGCGCACCGAAGTGCAATGGAGCCAGGAAAAGGTAAGTAGCATTGTTTTTTAAGTTTGTATCCTCCCCTGGGTCTCCGATCATTATACTCTGGGTTCTATGGGGCATAATACTGTGTGCGGGGGCCACTATGGGGCATAATACTGTGTGCAGGGGCCACTATGGTGCATAATAGTGTGCGCAGGAATGCGGTTTGTGCGGGTGGGGTTGGAGGGGGCAGTCTGGGGGGTTGGGGGCGGTGGTTCAGGGGGGAGGCCCATGTCAAATGTTCGCCTTGGGGACCAGCCATTCCTAGTTACGACACTGGAACACCCCCTGTGCTCTGTGTGCTTAATTTGCATAATGGATAAAAGTTCATTTTCTCGGCATCCACAACAGTCTCAATCAATAAAAAGGTATGATATTTATCAGTGTTATGGGATTTATATCACTGTAGGGGCAGTTTAAATGGTTTGGGGATGTGATAGACTCCCTTTAAACTGGATAGTGTAATGCACTACAATACAGAAGTATTTAGTGTATTATGGACTTAGCTTTTTACACATGGCTTTTTCAATTTTGGCTTAAATTTTGTTGAATAAATAATGAAATGGTGGAATCTGTTGTGTTATTGTGCACCTGAGATTGTAATTACCTAATTTTAAGGCCTTCTAAGGAAAAGATGTTTTTATTTTATTATATATTGATGCTTAAAACTGTAAAATTCAAAGAAGGTATACTTTTTTTCATAATTGTATATGGAGAAATACTGACCTTTTTTAACACGAGAAAAGAGCTTTGGTTGTGATATGAAGATCCTATTTAGCTTCAGCATCAGACTTAGGCCGGTTGCAGACAACCCTGCTGCAACTGGCCTGCCATAATTTAAAAGCATGGGCTGCACACAGGGATGTCCCCGTGTTCTGCCTGTGCAAGGGCCATGCTTCCGCTTCTCCTTTGATTAAATGACTGTCGGCCCGTACACGGGACCGTGAAAATCACGGTCGTGTATATGGGCCCATAGAAAAGAATAGGTCAGTGTGCTCTCCATGAAATACATAGATAGCACACTGAACCACAGCACGGTCATCTGCAACGGGCCTGAATCTGTGTATCTCCCTGCTACTGCTTGTTCCTTTCCCCCTCTCCTAACCACAGACTTTTATATAGGCATGTGTAATCTGTATCATGTAACCTGCAGTTCATCTCAAGAAAGTTTGATGGAAAGCACATTCCCCACAAAGCAGTCCTAATCTAAATCAGCAAATAGAAAATAGGGAGAAGAGGTATACAGTTGCAGCTTATTACTCCAGTTAATGGCATTAGTTATGGGGGGAACTTCTGGCTTTCTTAAACCTCAGATAAGAAATCTTACATTACACCAGAAAGAGACCATTTTTGTACTCATAGAGAAATAAATGTGCAGACACAAGTAGAAGGAATAGTTACTAAAAATATAAGATTACCTGCCTATATACATAGATAAATGTTGACCAAACCCACCAATTTCAGCAGGGCCAACCAACCATCTAATATGTATGGGGAATGAAGGATATCGGTGGAGATAAAGATTGGGCAGTTTTTCTGTTCTGAAAGGCGATGTGACATCACCACCCAAGGACAAAATTGTAGTTGTACCACGTTTAATACATTTTTCTTTGGTAAGGGAAAGGCAGGTATATTTTTTACTATCATTAATCTGAAAGGAATGTTCCGGACATTAAAATACTCATAAGGGAGTGAAAAAATGTCTTACAATTCCTGAAATATACAATATATTATTTCCAATGAAGTTATATTTCCAAAATGAAATAACTGTCTATGACATGGTAAAATGTTATTGATGCATATATTGTAAAAAAAAAAAAAATTACATAATTACCAGAACGCTGATTATATATGTATTGATCATCAATATCAGAAACCACAAGTTCTGCTACATAAGCTGTAAAAAAAGAAAAAGTAGTAAATACATTTCTTTATACAATTTTCCAACATATCATATAAACTATATTGATGACATATTGATTAGATGGATAAGGAGTAGGTGGAGTAATAGTTTTAGTACTTGTTTTAGGTATAATAGGGGAAAAATTAACTAAAGTAGAAGCAAAAAAAATATGCCATTACTTGGTGGTGGTCTGAGTCCGACTGCTTGTTGGGCTAGTTATACCAAAATTGCAACATAGCTCCATATACATGAATAAGGCTGGGCTCGCATCTGCGCTTGGTGAGCGCGTTGAGATTCTGTTCCCCAAAGCAGAACTTTTCTCTCCGCATCTTTCGGGTGGAAACCCAGCGGACCCTATTATAGTCTATGGGGTTCCCATTTTTCTGTGGGTAACGGCTTCTTAAGCAGATTGGGTTTCCACTTTATTTCTTTACCTAGAGCTAAAAAATCGAAAGTATCGAAATTTTTTAAAATTATTATTTTAAACCAGTTCGTGAAATATATCACTTTTTTCTAATCTATTTTTATTTTCTATTTGTAGAATTTGTATTCTACTATTTTCTGTACATGATTTTGGGGGCTGCCGTCTTGTCTGAGCTTCTCCTCTGCTCTGTTAACAGCATTTAGTGATATATACATAGTCATGGCCATAGGAAGCAGTAATCTGGACCCGACTTATTGAGGTCTATGAGTTTTTGTAGGCATGCTCTGTGTAGAGAGAGGGAGTAGATAAAAAGTGACATCATCTATTGTCAGTAGTGGATGCAAATGTGTTATCTATATAAAGTGTTATCTTCTATTGTTATACTTTCTGTAATGTAAATGAAGTGATTGTTGCATAGTAAACCCAGAGTGAAAGACCAGAGTGAAAATTACAGGATTTATCTTTTTTTTTTTAATATAGATAATGACATGGGGGAAAAAAATTATATTAAAAAAAAAAAAAACATTTTAAAATATAGGTAATTTTCTGGTGACACATTCCCTTTATTATGCTTACTTATATAGCACCATCATATTCCGCAGCGCTTTACAGACATTGACAGTCACTGTCTCATATAGGGCTCACAATCGACATTCCCTATCAGTATGTCTTTGGAGTGTGGGAGGAAACCGGAGTACCCGGAGGAAACCATACAAACTCCTTGCAGATGTTGTCCTTGGCAGGATTCAAACCCAGGACTCCAGCGCTGCAGTGCTAACCACTGAGCCACCGTGCTGCCCATTAAAAGGTTTATTTTATTAAATGTGGGGTGTAAAGGTAACTTTTTGCACCCAGACCCTGCTGCCGATGGACCTTATCAACACATATCAACAGATGGTGCAAGACTCGAAACATATTAAAAGTAAGAAAATTTTTAAAGAAAAATGCTTCTAAAAAGTGGCAGAATAGTGCACCACCAAAAAACACATGAAGGTATTGCACAAGATGTCAAGTCCAATTAATATACATTCAATAGTTTTATAATATGCAATACAAATATTTACCATCTGTATATTAATTGGACCTGACATCTTGTGAAATATTGCGTGTGTGTTTTGATGCCGCTGTGCACTGTTCTTCTGCTTTTTGATTTGTTTTATGACTGTTTTTCAATAAAGTTTTATTTGTTTTTCGCTTTCAATATGTTTTGGTTTAACACCATTTGTTGATAGGCATAGCTTTGGTAGTGCTGTATAGACCTTGGTTATATATACCATCAAGTAACTGGAGTCACATATTAAAAAACAATGACATTATAAATGGCACATTGTGCCTTAAAGTCAAGGAGCTTCAAGTTCTTTGGTTTCTCTGGTTCAAAGTGACGTAAAATCACTAAATGTTCTGTGACAAGTTTAGCTGCCATTGACTATACTGTGGCACATGTGTGTAATGGAATAAAATAACAATAGAAATTGGATAATAACCTTATATTGTACAGGGCTCAGTGACAGAAAGAATGTCTCAAGTGTAATAATGTCAGCGGGAGAACAATCACAATTGTCTTCAGGTACAAAGTTTACAGAACAGGTGATAAGTGTATTGTGTTTCTGGAGGTTTAGTGGCACCTTGACAGGTCAGACAATGTCCTTTATCCTCAGCAGATTGTTATTTTTTATTATCTGTGAACTGTATGTACAGTGGCTTGCAAAAGTATACATGCCCCTTGAACTTTTTCATATTTTGTCACCTTAAAACCACAAACTTAAATGTATTTTATTGAGATTTTAAGTGATAGACCAACACAACGTAGCAGATAATTGTGAATTGGAAGGAAAATGATACATGGTTTTCAAAATGTTAATTAAATAAAAATCTGAAAAGTGTGACGTGCAAAAGTATTCAGTCCCCCTATATCAGTACTTTGTAGAGACACCTTTCGCTGCAATTACAGCTGCAAGTCTTTTGGGGTATGTCTCTACCAGCTTTGCACATCTAGAGACTGAGATTTTTGCCCATTCTTCTTTGCAAAATAGCTGAAGCTCAGCCAGATTGGATGGAGAGCGTCTGTGAAGAGCATATTTCATGTCTTGCCACAAATGCTCAATGGGATTTAGATCTGGACTTTGATTGGGCCATTCTAACACATGAATATTCTTTGCTCTAAACCATTCCACTGTAGCTCTGTCTGTATGTTGAGGGCCATTGTCTTGCTGGAAGGTGAATCTCCTTCCCAGTCTCCAACAGGTTTTCTTCCAGGATTGCCCTGTATTTAGCTCCATCCATCTCCCCATCAACTCTGAGCAGCTTCCCTGTCCCTGCTGAAGAAAAGCCTCCCCACAGCATGATGCTGCCACCTCCATGTGTCACAATGGGGACGGTGTGTTCAGGGTGATGAGCAGTGTTACTTTTCCACCACACATAGCGCTTTGCATTTAGGCCAAACAGTTCAACTTTGGTCTCATCTGACCAGAGCACCCTCTTCCACATGTTTGCTGTGTCTCCTATATGGCTTGTGGCAAACTGCAAACGACACTTCTTATGTTTTTCTTTCAACAATGGTTTTCTTCTTACCACTCTTCCATAAAGGCCAGATATATGGAGTGCACAACTTATAGTTGTCCTATGAACATATTCTCTCACCTGAGCTGTGGATTTCTGCAGCTCCTCCAGAGTGACCATGGGCCTCTTGGCTGCTTCTCTGACCAGTGCTCTCCTTGCTCGATCTGTCAGTTTAGGTGGACTGCCATGTCTTGGTAGATTTGCAGTTGTAGGATACTTTTTCCATTTTTGGATGATGGATTAAACAGTGCTCCTTGGGATGCTCAATGCTTGGGATATGTTTTTATAACCTAACCCTGCTTTAAACTTCTCCACCACTTTATCTCTGACCTGTCTGGTGAGTTCTTTGGTCTTCGTGATGCTTTTTGTTCACTAGTGTTTTCTAACATCAGAGTATCAGGGGACTGAATACTTTTTCACATCACACTTTTCAGATTTTTATTTAATTAAAATTTTGAAAACCAAGTATCATTTTCATTCCACTTCACAATTATCTGCTACTTTGTGTTGGTCTATCACTTAGAATCTCAATAAAATACATTTAAGTTTGTGGTTGTAAGGTGACAAAAAGGGGTATGAATACTTTTGCAAGGCACTGTATGCTTTAGAAAAAACTAGCTATAGGTTCTTTCAAGCAGGATCGTCTCACCTATTTGTTGAACTGAATATTCATTTATTACTCTAAGTCTAATTTTGTCTATACATGAAGCCTCTTAGGCTAGATTCACATTTGCGCCATGCTCTGAGTCATTTGTATCCACCATGTGACCTGAACGACGGAGAGCCCGCCTGCTAAAACAGAGGTTACCTGTGGAGAACCACGGGTGTCTGGGGGTTTCCGCAGGTCTTATACTGAAACCAGCGGAGAGAAAAGTTCTCTGTGTAGGACTTTTCTCTCCACCGATTTTTGGTGGAATCTGCGACGGAGTCTCTTACGGAGACTCTGACGCACATATTTTTCTGTAATGTGTGGATGGGTTTTGCTAGAATCCCATCCACTTTGCAGTGACTGTAAACCGCTGCAGTTTTTGCTGTGGCCAGGGCTGGTTCTAGACAATATGTGTCCCTGGGAAAAATTGAAAGTGGAGCCCCAAATATGGAATTATTACACCAAAAAGTGACATTTAGGCTGAAGCCCCATGTTGCGAAAAAGCAAAGTGAATGAGATTATGGATAATCCCATCCACACATTGCAGAAAAAATTTAAAGTTAAAGTTAAAAACTTAAAAATAAAAAGTTTAGAAAAACGCAGCACATCAATTATACCTGCGGAAACATTGGCTTTTTTTTATAGGTAAAATAAGGGCAGAAAGTCCAAAGAGGAAAAATCTGCAAAAATGCTATGAAAAACGCTGTGGAAAAAAACGCAATGCATTTCACTATGTGGGGTCTTAGTATTAGTCAGCCAGGAGGTGGTGTACAGAATACTGCAGTGTTAAGATGGCCAATGGATATGCTCCTCCATTTTGAGTCCTTTTGCACTTGCCAAATATCATCAAGATTCCCTTGTTTCTGAGCAATTGTAATAATAATTGGTCAGTGTTCGGATGCCTGTACACTCATTGCCAGTGTTCGGATGCCTGTACACTCATTGCCAGGCTACACCTCTACTAGCTATGTGAAAAGATGCCATGTAGATGTACAACTATTAATTAGCAGTAATCTGCAGCCTGGGCACATAGTATACAGGAACCCTTATGGTTAAGGATAACTCCGCCATATTGGGACTGTGTAACACTACCATACATTGTCAAAATAATACAAGTATACAGTAAATGGGTAACACCACGATACCAAAACTGGGTAATACCATCATACTGTAACTGAATAATAACACTATTCTGTGACTGGATAACACCACCATACACTGAGTGACGAATACTACTATACACCGACTGAATAATAACACCATACCATGACTGGATAATACCACCTAACCATAAATAAAAACACTAGATCATTCAGTGACTGAATATCACCACCATACACCAACTAAATAATAAGACCATACCGTGACTAAATAATACCACCATATCATACAGTGACTGAATACCACCACCATACAGTGACTAGATGATACCTCCATACAGTAAATAAGTAATACCAGCATACCAAACAGTGCTTGAATTATATCTCCATTCAATATCTGGATTATACCATCACATGTTGACTGCAAATCTTAACCATGTGCTGTGAAAGAAACTTGCTGTGCAAATTGACCTGCCATGCTGATTTTCAAGCCGCAGCATGTCAATTCATGTGGCAGACTCACCGGCAGGTTTCTCTCTTTGACTGCTGCAACCTTCGTTCTCTTTACTACAAAGGTTGAAAGCTGTGGGTATAATCTGCAGCAATAATTAACATTCTGCAGATATGGTTAGGTTCGCATCCATTTGAGACTCCGCCGCAGATTTCACTTAAAATCGGCAGAGTTAAAAGTCCTGCAAGGAGGACTATTCTATCTGCTGGTTTCAGTATAAAATCAGCGGAAACTAAACGGATTCCATTATAGTGTATAGGGTCCACAGGTTTCTGCTTGTAACCACTTTCTAAGCGGATAGGGCTTCCGTCTATCGGGTCACTATGTGGATCTGAAAGAAGGAAACCCAAACACTAGTGTGAGCCTAGTGTTACAAACCCCCTCTCCAAAAATAGTAAAAAATTGCATCTATATATCAACCCTTTGAGTCATGGTTCTAAGTCATAAATAATCTTTGCAAAGTGAAGATTGAAATAAAATGTGCAAGTCACCATGAAGGCAAGTTATCCTGCTTCATCTGTTTACTCCACCTGTCTGCAGCATGTAACTCTTTGGCTTTTGTAAGTGCCACTAAAGTGACCGCTAATGTTGATATAGAAAACCAACCCATACATAATTGATAATAGCCAAAAAGATTTTACCATCTAGGGCGTATGGACATCATAGACAGGGGTCCCCCCTTTTATTGGCCAAATTAGAGATTCAATGCAAAAATCAACTCTCTTTTTATTAGTGACCAGGTCCTATTTGGTTGGTCAGTGAGTCATATCAAATGAGTGACTATCTGAGAATATAGGAACTTGGGGTAAAAGTACATAAATGCTTGTTTTGTTTTTTTTTTTTATTCATTTTTTTCAACTGTTCTGAACAGTACAAATTAGAAAGCAGAGTCACTTTAGTAAAAGTATTTATAGAATATATTTGGATGAGTAGTATGTGGGGTTTTGATTTATTAAAGTAGGGTTGAGGGCCATCAATAGCAAATCAGTGGTGGTCCAACTTCTGGGATCCTCACGATTAGCCTATTGTAGGGCCAAACTGCGCACCAAACCCACCTACAAAGTGTGTTATAACTTTATGTCAGGAGCAAATAGATCTGAGCTGCAATACTAGACATAGCCCATGGACACAAGTGGTGCCATTTAAAAAAAAAAAAACGAAATAGACAAAACTTTTTCTAATCATCTTCAACTACTCTGAATCTGCATACATATTTGCTTGCCTCTATAGCATAATAATATTATCTAAAAAAAAAAATTACATACCAGTAAAATAACATGAGATTTTTTTTTTTCCCCCACATTTTTTTATATTACTTACAAGACCAATTATGGGCATGCTTCCCTGGTTGGTGGGACTTGTTCTCTGTTTTGTAGAGACAGTCCTGCAGTGTTATACAAATCACTTCTAAATAACTTTAGTAAAGTCAGTGAGCTGAACTATCATGTACAAGATCTGGAAACACATATACAGTACCCTATTCATTCCGATACATGTAATACTAGAAATCTCACGGTATAGTAGATACAATAAAAGTCCTCATTAAGATCAATATAAATGTGGGACAAACTGAAGTCCTTATTAGATCAAAGAATGTTGAAATGTTGTGACTTGGAAATTTTTCTAAGAAAATTACAAACTGACAAAGAAACTTTAAATATAAATTGCCATAAGGTGGACACCTACCTTGTGTCTGGCCCACACTTAAAATTAAGACCCATAGTGGGATTTCAGCAAAGAATCCCATAGCGTAATCAGTTCAATAGAAGTAGACCAACAGTGAGCAAAGAGTTCAATCTCAAGTCAAGCTTTATATTGTGCTGAAGTGAGGTTGGCATAGAACGTAGATGGGGTGTGGTATTGGCTGATTTTTACTGAAGATTACCTTAATAATGTCCTGTATGAACAAAGAGGCTTGGTGGGTGAAAAGAATATCTGTATTGGTTTCATTTTATATAGCCTTTATTTTATAAAGTTGAATAGTCAAACTCTTAAAGGGTACCTATCATTTTCACAAACCTCTTGTCAGACAGTATCATTGATGAGGTTCCAGGTTCTGAGACCCACTGACTGTTAAAAAAATCAGAATCGCTTAGATGAACCCTTTTGTTTCTGTTTCCATATGAAATCTCAATTCCAAAAAAGTTGGCACGCCATGTAAAATGTAAAGAAAACTAGAATGCAATAATTTGGAATTAGGATTATGTTTACTCGAACACCAAGTAAATTAGACTAGCACTACCCCCACCTTGTTTCTTCCAGCAGTCCCAGATGGCTACAATCAACTCCTGTAAAGGAGAACTGCTGGAGTAATATGGTGCTATACCCAAAGCCAAGTGTAGAGAAAAACTCATCAAACTCCAAATTAATCTTTAATTTGGTGGTGCAGGCTGACATACAGGATATCCACATATGTTGCTACGGACTGTTTCACGCCCTAAGTGCTTCAATAGGCTAATAGTGTGAAGATATCCAGGTAAAATATACATACACCCCCAACCCAGTAACATTAGCATATACATTACATGACTAAGCATTAACACAATAATGTTGAACGCAAAAAGAGTTTCCGACCATTTTACTACAGCAACACATAAACAAACACTGTATATTAATTTAAGAAGCCGATACAGAAGGAGGATGAATCAGTGGATCAATATAGCAATCTACCCCCATCCGCAAAAGATAATGATAGTCCTCATAGAAAAAAGTGCAAATTCCACTATAACATCCTTGTCCTGTCCTTAATAAAACACATTAAGAGAACCTCTAAAGAACAATAACCTTATACATATATAGATCATTCAAGTATACTATTGCACCAATTACTTAGTGGACTATAGAAAAAACACGTTTCTCACCAGAACAATCTTGTTTCTATCAGTAAGTCCCAGGGGGCTTAGCGCTCCTGTTTTTAATATCCACCTAACTTGTTGACATTTATGCCGGTCACCACTGGCCAAACCCACATGAAAAATCTGTATCCCTGCAAATCTCAGGAACTCTGGATTACTATCATGAATTTCTCTGGGGAGAAACTTGACCAGTCAATATAGATTTAAAATGCTTGCGGAACTGCACATATAGATTTCCAATGGTCTGACCTATATAGAAATGGTAGCAGGGGCAGAAAATTGCGTAAACTACAAATTTGGAATTGCATTTAATAAATTGGTTAGCTCCTCAATCTATGCCTCCAACCTACAGGTCTCTACTCCCTGCATTATATTTGCAGAATTTGTAGGAACTGCATGCCAAATTACCCTTGGGGATCTGACATTCTGTCCAGTTATTCCTACATGGAGTGAATCTTCTCTTGACTAAATAATCCCTGATAGTGCTACTCCTTCTAAAAGCTGATAATAGGTTTATCAGATGAAATCTTACTCAATTCTTGATCTCTCTGATTTACAAGCCAATTTTTCAGCATAGCTGAACGTAAAACCTCTGATTGAGAATTGTAGTGGAACGAAAAGGAAAACCTTTGCTCCTTACAATTTGGGGTCCGTTTTAAGCAAAGCACTTACATTGAGCCTGCAGGCTCTCCCTAATGTCTCATCCAACATGCTTAGAGGATAACCCATCTGGCTCAATCTTCTGTTTCAGCTCATGGACTTGTGTATACAAATGATCTACATAATTATTTTTCTGTCTCAAACACATAAATACGCCAAAGGAAATAACTCTCTTCGCATGATAATGGTGAGAACTTCCAAAATGGAGCAACAAATTAGTTGCAGTTGGTTTTCTATGCCCTTTAGCAATTATCCATCCTTCTACAATTAACAATACAACATCCAAAAAGTCTAGGTGCTGATCTCCAAAATTTAAAGTAAATGACGTATTCATTTTATTGCCCTCATTCAGGTGCTCAATAAAGTCCTGGAATTGCCGTTGGATGCCTGACCAAACAACTAAGACATATGGCAGCATATCTCTTAAAATTGGGCACAATAACCAATCTATATACAGTGATAAAGGTTCAGTAATTGAACCAATACTTGTCATGATTGGGTGTCCAGGTGGATTCTCAAGGGTCTTGGGAACCTTGTTTAAATACCAATATTTTGGATGCAACTGATATAGCTTTTTAGCTGTTTTGGGTGATTAAACCCCATTTTCAACATATTTCCTCAAAAAAGATTGTAAACAAGCTTGAAATTTCTTAGTAGGTACCAGAAAAAGTAATTAGCTATAATGAAAAATAGTTAGAGGGTCAATTACACATGACTGTGTAAAAAAAGTGCATGTTAGAGAGGCAGAGTCTCTTAGAAGCAAAGATGGTTAGAGGTTCCCCAATCTGTTAAAAACTGCATCTAAAAAATGTGAAACAATTTCAGAAAAATGTTCCTCAATGTAAAATTGCAAAGACTTTAAATATCCCACCATCTATATTACATAACATCATCAAAAGATTCAGAGAATCTGGAGAAATCCATGTGTACAAGAGACAAGGTTGACTGTCAATATTGGATGATTGTGATATAAGGGCCCTCAGGTAGCATTGTGAAAATGTACAACTGTACAAATGCACTGTACAAAACAGGAATACTTCCAAAAATTATTGTTTGTGACCACAGTTTACTGTGCAGTCCACAAATTATGGAAAATGTAGAAATATCCAGTGTGGAGGTAATAACGTTAATAGTCTATTAATTAACCAAACAAGTATCCCAAGGTAAATATGGGAGCAAATCCATAGATTGTTCAAAGATAAAACAGTGGGAACTAATATAAAATAGCGAACAATGGGAATGCAAAGAGAACCACCAAACCAGAGTACATATGAAAGTATGGAGGTACACAGCTGGTGGTCTGCAGATAATGTGCCACTGGGGGAGGGAGGAAAATAAGAGAAAAAAAAATACACACCATCTAAAAAAAGTGCACTGTAGTGCACCGTATAAGAATAATAGGAGGATAGCCAAATGCCAAATGTGGTATGGGTCCACCAAATCGGTGCAGATAGCTTACATTTTTTGTAAACAGTAATTCTATATATTCTCTGCTTAACTGTCGTTATTGATAACTCCTTGGTCTTCTACTTCACAGTCACATGGTTACAAGTTGCCAGCAGAATTAGACCAGAATTAGAGTATTACGTGGTCTCCTGTTTGTTGCCTAACAGACATACCGTTGAAAGTTTATGAAAAGTTGAACCTAAAACTTCTGAAATTAGCAAACATATGGAATATGAATAAGTGCATGGAACGAACCACCTTGCCTAAAAAATAAAGGGAAGACTGAAGAGTAAAAGTGTGCAAGTGTTGGGAGACCATGTTCATTACATTGTGTGAAGGACCTTTAAAGATATCTCCATTAAGGTGGCCTCCCAACTACCCATACTAATATATTCACAGCTATCCTGTCTATATAAGGGCAATTAAATGCAGATTTCACCCTTCCATTGTAACATGAAAGGAAACTTCACTTCCTCTTTGGTGGAAGGACTTCAGCAAAGTACACATGTAAGAAGTAAAACCTCTTCTGGTCAGAGAATACAATAGAAAGAGTTCAAAAGCAGTATATTGCTCAGAATGCAGTTGTTGGACTTAAGACCTGCAGTTGTTGAACCTTTTTGTAACGGAAAATATTTGTAGAAGCATGGACTCACTCAAGAGTGGGTAATATTGTTAGAGAAATGTATAGCGGTCAATCAGATTCTTATTAACTAAGAATTCAGGTTAGGTGTTCAACCCACCAGGAAGAGTTAGACACCTTCAACCAAAGAGGCATATAAAGATATGTCAGGGGACCTGAACAGTGGTCATTGGTACTGTTGAGCGAACCCGTCAAAGTTTGGGTTTGACGCGTTCCGCCGAACTTTGCCCAAAAGTTCAGTTTGGGTTCCCGAACTTGACCCAAACCTCAACCTAAACCCCACTGAAATTAATGGGGACCCGAACTTTGTGACCCAAAAATGGCTGTAGAACTTTTTTATTTTTTTTATTTTTTAGTGATGTCCCAACATGGGACCTGAACTAGCGATACACTGATCGCTGGTTCAGCACTATAGACTGCAATACACGTGTATTGCAGTCTATAGAGGAAGTCAGCCTATGCAGGCGCATAGGCTGACTTCCTCTCTTCTTGGCAGATTCAACCAGGTACTGGGGGCTCGTAGCAGCCTGGGGTCACTGGTCAGACCCCAGGCTGCAGAAGATACATATGGGCACCCCACCAATCTCACCACTCCGATTGGGGGTTAAGGAGCAGGGTGTTAGCTGTCAGTTACAGCTAACACTCGCTCCCGATTCCGCCCGCAGCATTCAGTTTCAATGACAAACACCTAAGATGCCACGGTCGCTATTGACCGTGGCATTTTAAAGGTTAAACAGCGGGGATCAGTGTTATCACTGTCCCCACTGTTGCAGCAGGAGCCTGGCTGTCAGATACAGCTGGGATCCCATGGTGATCGCACGGGCTTTGATTCTGAGCCCGCTCGATCACCATCACATACGTGTACGTGGGGATGTAGTAACTATCCGCATTCTCCCACGTACTGTACATGTACGTGACAATGCGTGAATGGTTTAAAGTTGGTTGATTGGCTGCTCAGCAGTCAATCAACCAGATTTAGGGATGAGCCGAATCTGGACCCGGACCTGAACTTCAGTGCTGACATTCGTGGTCAGGTTCGGGTACCTGAACACACGAAGTTCGGCACGGACCCAAACTGTGCAGTTCGGCTTCTCTCAACACTAGTCACTGGGTTATTCTAAAAATAAATATTTTTAAAATGTTTTTATTCCAGAATATATATCTATTCAAATGTATACCCGGCATAACCATGAATTTCATTTTTAACTATTTATTAAAATCTAATTGATATATAAAGAAAGCCAAGTAATCCTTGAAGAAACTGATTGTGTCAAAAACTTACTGAGACAGATTTATCAAAATTGTCAGAAAAAAACTGACTTTGTTGCCCATAGCAGTGGTCGACCAACAAAGATCACACCAAGTTGTATAATAGTCCACATGATCACAAAGGTACCCAAATTATCCTGTATGCAACCAAAGGCTTTTTGTACTTTAGATGATGTTAATTTTCATGAGTCCTCGAGACACATGGACCCAATAGAAATCAATGGATCCATGTTTAATTGATGCAAAACCGATTGTCATCCATTTTACATCCATTAAAAACATATTAGTCAAAATATAGGTCATGCTCTATTATTATTAGTATTATTATTATCATTATTATTATTATTGTTTATTTATATAGCACCATTAATTCTATGGTGCTTTACATTTGAGGGTTTACATGCGATGCACAAGATATACAAAACAAATATAATACTAACAGTGCCCAACTGGCACAGTCAGACAGAGAGCCCTGCCCGCAAGGGCTTACAATCTATGAGGGAAGAGGGATAGAGACAGAAGGTGAGGGGAGAGGCTGTACAGATGGTGGTGTGGTGACAGTAGTGTTATTGGAGGTTGTAGGCCTTCCTGAATAGGTGAGTCTTCAGGGCCTTCTTGAAGCTTGTGACTGTGGGGGACAGTCTTATGTGTCTTGGTAATGAGTTCCAGAGTATGGGGGATGCACGGGAGAAGTCTTGGAGATGATTGTGTGAAGAGCGGATAAGAGCAGAGCGGAGTAGGAGAATCATTGGTTATGTGTGGGCAGGTAGCGGGAGATTAGGTCAGATATATATAGAGGGGACAGGCTGTGGATGACTTTGTATGTCAGCGTTAGTAATTTGAACTCTATTCATTGGGCAATGGGTAGCTAGTGAAGGGATTGGCAGAGGGGAGCAACCGATGAAGAACGGGGGGAGAGGTGTATTAAGCGAGCAACACAGTTTAAGGTGGACTGGAGGGGGGTGAGAGTGTTAGCTGGGAGGCCATGGAGAAGGGTGTTACAGTAGTCTAGGCGGGAGATTATGAGGGCGTGGACTAGCATCTTTATAGTTTCAGGGGTGAGGAAGGAGTGGATTCGATGGATGTTCTTGAGTTGGAGGTGGCAGGAGGTGTTGAGGGTTTGAATATGTGGCTTGAAGGATAGATCAGAGTCTAAGGTTATCTCAAGGCAGCGGACCCGTGGGACTGGGATGAGTGTGGTTCCATTAACTTTGATAGATGGGTCAGGTAGGGGGGCCGTGCGAGGAGGGGTGAAGATTATATACTCTGTTTTCTCCATGTTGAGTTTGAGAAAGTGGAAGGAGAGAAAGGAGACTAAGGCTGCTAGACATTCTGGGACTCTGGACAACAGAGAGGTAATGTCTGGTCCAGAGAGATATATTTGGGTGTCATCAGCATAGCAATGGTAACGGAAACCATGAGATTCTATGAGTTGGCCAAGGCGAGGGTGTAGATGGAGAATAGGAGGGGTCCTAGGATAGAGCCTTAGGGGACACCTACAGAAAGAGGCGTGGTGGGGAGGTGGTATTTGAGTGGGAGACACTGAATGTGCGGTTGGTGAGGTATGAGGAGATCCAGGAAAGGGCCAAGTCTGAGATGTCAAGCGATGAGAGTGTTTCTAACAGGAGGTATTGGTCGACTGTGTCAAAGGTAGAGGAGAGGTTTTGTTTGTTTTCACAAATCCCTTCATGGACATTTTACACATTCCTCAATGGACATTTTTTCACACTAGTTTTCACCCACAGTCGTGTGAATCTAGGCTTAAGGTTTTGGAATGATCAGGTCAAAGACTTGACGTTAATCCAATAGAAATGTTGTAAAAGAACAAGAAGCAAGCAATTCATGGGAGGAAACCCACCAACATAACAGAGTTGAAGCTGTTTTGCAATCAGGAATGGGCCAAAAGTCCTCCCAGATGATATGCTGGACTAACCATTACTGAAAATAAGAGACTTGTACCAGATATTGAAAGCAAAGGTTCACATACTTTTGCCATTCACAGATTTGTGATATTGGATCATTTTCTTCTATAAATAAAAGACTAAGTCTAAAATGTTTAGACTCTTTTGTTTGATTTGTTTTTCTTTATCTATTTTTAGGACTAATGTGAAAATATCATGTAGTTTTAGGTTAAATATATGCAGAAATATAGAAAACTCTGAAGGGTTCACAAACTTTCAAGCACCACTGTATGAAATCCACATTGTTTAGTTTTGTTAAAAACTGAGCAGTTTGGAATATTCAATTCGAATCCGGTTTGTTGCGAACCAATTCGCCCATCTCTATTATACACCAAATATGCAGTAGCTTCAGAGCTAAGACAGAGCTTTTATGGTCCGGTGATCCGGTGATCTTCTGTGATATCATCAGCCCTGGTTCAGTGTTGAGGCCTGTAATTGGACCTCAGTGGAGACCTGGGCACGGTGAACATCATGACGTTCAATGTGCCCATGTCACCGCTGAGGCCCAATCACAGGCCTCAGCAGTGACCCCCGAGCCAATGATATCACAGAAGAGCACCAGACGTCACCAGGAGAGTGTCACATGTGGCGAGGAGGCCAAAAAGAGGTAACAGGAGGTTAGTTTAATTTTTTTTTTTTTTTTTTTTAAACCTCCCCTGAGCCTCCATCTATTATACTCCGGGGTCGGAAGAAACTCCAGATTATAATAATGTCACTTTCACTTTGACATAATTTTGGCTGTGTTTGCATTAGAGAGCTAGAAATTGGATAGATAGGTTTCTAGGAGCCCTGACAGTGTTCTACGCTATGTTTTATAGATAGGTTCCTAGGAGTCCTGAGAGTATTCTACTCCATGTTTTATAGATAGGTTCCTAGGAGCCCTGAAAGTATTCTACACCATGTTTTATAGATCAGTTCTAGAGATGAGCGAATTTCTCAAAAGTTCGATTCGGCAGTTCGATTCAAAGTTCCAAAAAAATTTGCTTCAATCCGAATTACTTCGCAGTGAATAAACAGCTATTTCCGGGCTGCAGAGAGCCGGGGTGGGCAGGTGGGCGGCAAAATGGCAGAAGCCCTTGGATGCCACGGTCATGTCTCTCTCTCTCTCCAGCACAGACAACTTTTATTCATGTGGAAGGATCTACTAACAAGCAAAGACACGCCTACCCGATCACATCACTAGAGAACATCTTGCGACCGTCTGATGTCACAAAGGTCCTTACTAAATATTCGTTACCGCGAAGCATCAGGAAATCCAGAATCGTGGAGAATCGAAGATTTCCTGAAATTCGGATCTAATTCCACTTTTGCAGAATCGATTTGCTCATCGATTTGCTCACTCTCAGGGCTCCTAGGAGCCCTGAGAGTGTTCTATACTATGTTTTATAGAGAGCTTACTAGGAGCCCTGACAGTGTTCTACTCTATGTTTTATAGATAGCTTACTAGGAGCCCTGACAGTGTTCTACTCTATGTTTTATAGATAGCTTACTAGGAGCCCTGACAGTGTTCTACTCTACATTTTATAGATAGGTTCCTAGGAGCCCTGACAGTGTTCTACACTATGTTTTATAGATAGGTTCTGAGGAGCCCTGACAGTGTTCTACACTATTTTTTAAGCCAAATTAAAGTGTGGTTCATGCCAAACTTGTTCAACTCAAGACGAATCAGGGACCCAAGCCGCTGAACCTGAACACAAAATTAATCTTTCTAATATTATAGAAAGAACATGTGAAATGCAATTGTTACATAGTTTTTATTTTCAATACAAAAACCCTTGTTATGGCACAGTGTACAGTATATAGAAGAACATAGAATATGGCTAAATGCTTACCAAATGTTTTGATCAATTTTAGATCTTTATCAATGGTATCAAACATTGATAGTATAGTAGAGAAGCCAGCAATAATATGTGCCATGAATACTGTTATAATGAATTCTTTCCAGGACACATTCAATATATTTCATATTGCCTTGCCAAGAACACATAAAACACTTAGGATTAATTTATCACTTCCAGACAAATGCTTTATTGAATGGATTTTATGATTTACAGATGTGTGAAGTGTAGTTTTCTTAAGAGAAACCTGAAAGAAACATGCAAGGAACTTCTGAATGGTTGTTACATTTGGCAAATTGTTTATTCAAGTAACTACCCAGTACACAGACCTGTTCTCCTTTGGTACCTTGAAGTTTTCCTTTATTTGTTTCCAATACCCTTAGCATTCATGTAGTATATAATGCAGTAACAGTATATATGTATAGCACTATATGCCTTTTGGACAGGAGGAAATATGGCAAGTTGGCATTTTAGATAAAGAAGGGTTGTGACTGGGAATTTTATTAAACTCCAGAGAATTCCCCCCATATGGGCAAAACGTGCCCCAATAGTTTCCATGGACAGATTATCTACAATTAAATCATTTCTATCTGTTTCAAATGGAAAGCTGGTCTCAGGGTGTATATGGCAGCACTGCAGCTCATTCATAAACTCCAGCTGAAGTGCTCCTGTTGCAATCTTTTTAGCAGCAGATGAACCAGCCAGCAAGACTAGATCTGTTCATGGAAACTATTGGGGCACGATCCCAGTCACACCCCTTTGGGTATTGAAACTAAGGGGTGGGCTAGAAGTTTGTGAGACCCCTAGATTCTAAACAGGGTGTTATGATATAGTTTTTATTAATATTTTTTTGTATCTGGGACGTATTTATCAGTTTTAATGCATATCAATAAAAGGATTATTTTAGGAATTTGCCATTCATATTGGGGATTAATTAATAAACCAAAAATAAATAAAATTATAATAACCATTACCATTTTTATTTTCTAATAAAAACATACTAATTGCATGTAGATAATTGACAAAGTTTTTTCCTAGACCACCTTTTAACATATAACCTTCTATAAAGCATGATTTCTGAGTTTCTTTAGTTTGAGGCTGGGGCCCAACGTTGCAAAAAAAAAAAAAAAAAAAAAAAAATGCTGCATTTTATAGTACCTGCAAAGTGGATGGGATTCTGGCTAATTTCTTGCAGAAAAAAATCTGCACTGGAAATAATGCGATTTCAAAAATGCTTGCGTTTTTGAAAAACACAGCATTTCAGTTATACCGACATAAAATGGTGGTATAATAGGGACAGAAAGTCCACAGAAGAAAACTCTGTGGACTTTCTTTAAAAAATGCTGCGGAAAAAAAAGCGATCTGTTTTCTGGCTGAGACTTGCTACGTGGAGCCTTAGCCTCAAAGGGATTTAGTAATCAGCACAATGTCACATTGTGACACAAATGAATAATATACAAGGCACAGTGGAGAAATATAGTACAAGTGTAAGCAACAAATATAGGCATATTGAAATATATAGTAAAATACAGACAAACACATTTAAAGTATCAGAATATATTGTACTATATATAATAAAATATAAAAGGAACCTAGAGTGAAAGAGGATCATAATACTTTTGGCACAAGAATGCGAAATTACATTACACATGCCCACTAAATATGTAAAATGTTCTCAGGTTCAGAACAACCTCTGATTGCAAGACTTCGGCAAATAGCAAGTAAAAATGAAGGTATATATAAAAATGATCTGTCATAGAAGTCACAAACAAAGACACGTGGTGACTTTCTTTTCCAAGTAGAAAAGGTAGAAAATTGTGTAAATCCTGTTCCCATCTGGTCATAAAAAATAATTTTAATTTAGTCTGTCGGGTCCAAAATGCCTTTAAAACCAACAATAGTGCCATGTAGGAGCCTTTAATAGAACTAGAAATACACACGTGGACAAAATTGTTGGTACCCCTCGTTTAATGAAAGAAATACCCACAATGGTCACAGAAATAACTTGAATCTGACAAAAGTAATAATATATAAAAATTCTATGAAAATGAACAAATGAAAGTCAGACATTGCTTTTCAACCAAACAGAATTTTTTTTTTAAAAAGAAAACTCATGAAACAGGCCTGGACAGAAATGATGGTTCCCTTAACTTAATATTTTGTTGCACAACCTTTTGAGGCAATCACTGCAATCAAACGATTCCTGTAACTGTCAATGAGACCTCTGCACCTCTCAACAGGTATTTGGGCCACTCCTCCAGTTGTCTCAGGTTTGAAGGGTGCCTTTTCCAGATGGCATGTTTCAGCTCCTTCCAAAGATGCTCATTAGGATTTAGGTCAGGGCTCATAGAAGGCCACTTCAGAATAGTCCAATGTTTTCCTCTTAGCCATTCTTGGGTGTTTTAGCTGTGTGTTTTAGGTCATTATCCTGTTGCAAGACCCATGACCTGTGACTGAGACCAAGCTTTCTGACACTGGGCAGCACATTTCTCTCTAGAATCCCTTGATACTCTTGAGATTTCATTGTACCCTGCACAGATTCAAGACACCCTGTGCCAGATGCAGCCCCAGAACATAACAGAGCCTCCTCCATGTTTCACAGTAGTTCTTTTCAAGATATGCTTCATTTTTCCATCTGTGAACATAGAGCTGATGTGCCTTGCCAAAAATTTCGATTTTTGTCTCATCTGTCCATAGGACATTCTCCCAGAAGCTTTGTGGCTTGTCATCATGTAGTTTGGCAAATTACTTTTGTCAGATTCAAGTTATTTCTGTGACCATTGTGGGTTTTTCTTTCATTAAACGAGGGGTACCAACAATTTTGTCCATGTGTGTATACCTTTGTGTCTTCAAACCAATGAAGCAATGTAGAAATAATCATCTTTTTTATAGATATGCAAATCAGCTGACAAGTGCACCAGGGCCAGAGTCTGATTTGGGAGATTTACCTACAGATAGCCATAATGCAAGCAGAGGCTGAAAATGTCTTTTGCAGTTATAGTGATGTAATTGGACTGTGGTTCCAGAGGAGAGCTAAAGCACTTGCAGCTGTTTGTAGGTAAATCTGCCAAGTCAGGCCCACTTCAGATACAGGATGATCTGCATATCCATAAAAAGATTTTCTTTGCAAATTTCAATATACCAAATCCATATAGCTCCCAATATATGCCTTTGAGGGTGGAATGGAAGATGCTATACATGTTAGTGTATCCTCTCAATATCATTCCAATTCATAATCATTAAATTGTTTCTCAGGGTTCCCAATATAACTACCCTATCCTTAGGATAGTCCTCAGATCAATGAGTCTGACTCTTGCCACCCCCGATAATTAACTGTTTGAAGGAGCCACATTGATGTTGCAGTTCAAAATATAGACTCAAATATGAGTAGTTTGACCACATTTAAACAATTTTGAGTGAATCTGCAAAAGAAAGGAAAACATGAAAACATGGCTAAACTAGGGAATCCTTTCCTTTTCCAATCTCCTACTACTTGCTTGACAAGCATTAGTTATGGGCACCCCAACCCCAATGGGTTTTAGCATATGTCCAGATTTGCCTCAAGCCTTCTACTAATAAATAATAACAAAGGCTAGGGTCACACCTTTGTTGGGTGACCGTTCAGGGATTCTGTCCCCCATTTTACTTAAAAAATGCGGGTATTTTTCGGGCACAAACTGGGACGAAACCCAGTGGACCCTAAGCGGATTGGGTTTCCGTTTATTGAGTCCTCCAGAAGACCCGAAGAATGTAAACCTCAATGCAGGTGTGAACCTTGTGTAAGATCATTATTATAATTATTATTTAATCACATGAAAGCAATGCAATACCACACAGATAAAAAAAAAGCACCGCAGAGTCTTGCTCTCTGAAAAAAATATATTTTATGCAGTTTCACAAATTCTATTTAAACTGACTAGACATCTTAAGATGAAAGAAATTTTTCGATGGTATGATACAAACGATAAATGGAGCTATAAGGTAAGTTGGGGTGGATTGATTTGTTGCTGCTTTTTTAATGCTGTTATTGATATTGTATTTTTTAACATGTTGACACATGCTATATTTTTGTATTAAAGGGGTTGACCTGTGCTATATTGTACAGAGCCGGATCCATATACAGTGTACGGAGACATAATCTGTAGCAGGAACTGCAGCTCTGCTCTCATTAACTTCAACAGGAGCAGAGCTGCTTCTCACTGTATACCTTGCATACAACTTCTGGCAGCCGAATCAGAGGATTGGTGTGGGTTCCAGGTGTCAGACCCCACCACTCAAATACTGATGATAGATCATTAATATCTAGTACCAATAGGTCTCATAAAACCCCTTTTCATGCTTGTGTAATACATTTATTTAAAATAATAAAAGTTTCATTATTTTAATTTGATTATTTGCTTCCAAAATCTTTGTAATATAAAGCAAATCATTTTGTTATTGTTATTATAATTCTTACACTCGGTTCACACTAGCGTTCGGGTTTCCGTTCTTTGGTTCCGCTTCGGGACCCGAAACACGGAAACCCTTTATGCTTTAAAAGTGGTTACCTGCGAAATCGGGAATGGGGGACGGAATCTCCTAATGGTCACCGAACGCTAGTGTGACCGCAGACTGAGCTTTCATTTTTTCAAAAATATAATAATAATTTTTTGCCTGTTACTGAGCACTGTGTTTCACTTGGAGTATATTCAAGAATATCCAGTAAGTAGTTCCACGAAAACGCTCATTTTTATAGAACTAGTAGCTAAATGAAACCTGCAGCAGCTGCGCAGCTGACATTGTTTGGGCAATATCAAAGGACTATCAAAATAATTAATGAGAGCAGCATGAACTCTTCATAGGATGCCAAAGGTTACCTTATTCATTGGGCATTATGTTTTGTGTTTGCAGTTGCTATCACTAGAAAAGTATCGCATGACAAAATACAGAATAGCCCGAATAATGGACACAGCTAAAAGCTTCAAAAGAATTATTCTAGATATGCATATAGACACTTCTGAAATTATTAGTCCAGAGAAGAAAATGTAAACTCAGTTTCACTGTGACTTCCAAAATCCACAAAATAGGATTAAACAGTTAGTTGAAAGCTACCAAGGGCTATATGCAAAAATGATCTAGTTAGCCATGTCAGGTTCACTACTGCTCACTTTTTCACTGGATCCTATAGTGTTACTTTTTATAAATAAAAGAAAATAATATTGTAGAAAAGAGAACAGATTCTAGTTTAGATTCTGATCCGTAAAGTTTATTGTTTATTGGCTTTTATTATTTTTTTGTTGGGGGGGGTTGATAGATTTGATTATGTATAGGACATTAATATGATAACCAATTACTTGACATTAAGGTGTCTATGCTAAAGCGTCATAACCTTAGTAATATCCACAGTGGATCAAATTTACTAATATTGTCTAAAAGTAAGGCAGTCATGTATTAAGCCACTAGTGCCATTAGTGAATAATTTGTGATATTTTGATATGTATTAATGCTGTTAAATAGATTTATTAAGTATTTGCAACATTTTTAGACTCATTTGTAGTTTTCCTTTTTGTTGGGTACTGTGGATGTGGCTTAGATGTCAAGTTTGTGATTTGCAACTTTTTGTCACAGTTTTACTTTAGTCCCTAAAACTATTTGATTTTGAATATGTGTTAGTTTGTCTGGTTTCGAGTGGTCCCCTGATAAAGATGCATAGCAGTGACATGTGTGGGGCTCCCTCCGTTCCCTGGCACTGGGTTATATTGGACATACATATAACCTTGCATGTAGTGGTAATTGGCTATTATTCTTTATATTTTTTGGATTATTTAAACATTTTTCTTTTGTTATACTTATTTTTCTATATATTTATTTATTTAGTTATATGAATGATGATATTTTAGCATTATATTTACAGTGTTGTCTACAGCATGGTTTGTCCATGATGATATTTGGATGACCACTCCATATTTTGAGATAAGATCCAGGTTGGGATTCTGTTATATTGGTAGTCCTTGGCCTGTTGTTTTTAATTGGGTTTAAGTTTGTATTTCCTATATGTACATGTTTATATGATTTATTTTTCTTTTTTTGGATATAATAAAAGTTGGAATATATTTTTTGAGTGTGCTCCTGAATTTTTTTCTCTGGTTGTTCTACATGTCTTTGACACATATGGAGCACCCCTATTATTATTAAGCAGTGCCCACTTGCAGCATTTGGTATTTGCAATTTTTTTTCACAGTTTTACTTTAGTCCCTAAGTGAAGTAAAACCATTTGTTTTTGTGTAAGTGTTTATTATTTTGTATGTAGGTTTCCAGTATTCATATAAACTATGTTGGATTTGTTGGACTACTTCAGACCAGCGTTTTGTTGTATTTCTAATGAAATGCTCAAAAAAGGTGGTATGGAGGAGAGTATTTTTTGTATTTTAACTATTTAACTCTCTTAGCAATGGAGTTGTCTAATTAACTTTTCTATTTTCTAATGTTCTATTACTAAGACGGAAACTTACTGATAGCCAGTCAGAAGACTAAGGCCTTATGAACATGACCATACCATTTTTCACTCACCTAATGAAAAATTGCTATGTCTGTCCGTGAAAGAGCACGACGGCCCTTATCCACATAACAGCCATCACATGGCCATTATAGAACCCATTATTTGCAATGGGTCTATTCGCATGCCACTATCTATGTCAGTTTTCATGGGCAAAGATAGTGTATGTGTACCTGTTTGAACTTCTGCCCCATCCGGCCGCAGGCGGGTCCTTCCTCTGGGTACTTCTTGTATTGTTTGAACACTGTCCTATTGCCTCACCTCCTTAATTTATTTTCCACCACACCCATCTCCTTCACCTTGGTTTCCCTCTGCTCCTCTAATAGTTAATTTTAGCCTTACCTGTGTGATTGACAGCCTATCTTCCTATCAAGTCTGGGGATGGTTCTTCCTTCCTATTTATTGTTTGTTCACTTTCACATTGTCACTTGTTATTGCCTTGTGTGTGCTGTCTATTTACTCTTACTGTTTGGTTACCTATATTCTTATTCCTGACCTCTGGCTTAACTTTTTTCTATTTTTTATTTTTTTTATTATTTTTATTTTTTCTATTTTCTATTACTTTTTTCTATAAGACTATTCTCTTGGATTTTGATTCTGTACTGCGTTGCTCGACTGTTACCGATCCCTTGGCTAGCTGACCTCCCTTTTGTTGTTGTTTGTCCTGTCTGCGTTCTGTGTTATCACTTATATCAAGAAGGGATCGCTGACCAGTTGCCAGCTGTCGCTTAGGACAGTTCAGGCAAGTAGCCAGGGACAGTGGGGAGGTTCAGTTTAGGGCTCACTCCCTTTCGTACCCCTCCCTCCAGGGTTCACCAGCAGCTACTGGGGAATTGCTCCTCTAGCAATTCCCTTATGGTATGTCAGTTTTTTTGATGGCTGTGAAAAACAGATTCAATTGGTTCTCAAAACAGACGGATGTTGCAAGAATGCAATAAAATTGCAAAAAATCATTGTGTGAAAAAGCCTTAACACTAACCCTACTTACTATTACCAGGTACCCAAAGTACCAGGAAAAGCCAGGTATTCTACCATCAGACCTGGACCTTCTAAACTGGTGTTTTTTTGGCTGGGAAGGACCAGTAACCAGGGACATTCCCACCCTAGCCTGGGGCTGCTTGTTTTTACCTTAGATGAATGTGAAAAAATAATATGTGAATAAGTAAATAATTGAAAAAGAATCTACACCTTTTTTGGTGCAAATTGCATCAGAATTCTGTAGTATTTTAAATATTGTAAATATTTCACTAAAGTAAGTTTATGTGTAAAAGATTCATTAGAAATGTTTACATTTTCTATCATCATTTTCTAAAATGTACTGCGGTAAGAAGCCTTTAGTGTATATTCCCATCAATTGGTTTGTAGTCCTGATGAAGAGACCTATGCAAATTTATTCCAATATTCTCTACAAGAAATTTACAGTTAGGAAAACAATTCTCTCTGTTCTCAATTCTGTCACATCAGATTTTAATATAAAGGAGCCATTAGGGTATATTCACATACAGCAGATCTTTTGAAGAAAATTATGACTGATAATCACTTCTATTTATCTGAAAGGGCTTGTTTTGGCTGAAAGTACAAGCATTTCTGTTAATCGGGAAAACAATCAGGGAATTTCGAAGATGTGTACTTGAACATGTTGGAGATATAAATAGAAGAGCAAATAAACCCGTAGCTAATCATGTCACACAGACACATGATGGTGACATATATACGATTACATTTCAAGTGTTGGAAGTGGTAATACCACCTATCAGAGGAGGAAATTTTGATACAAAATTACTGCAGAGGGAATCAAGATGGATTTTTTGGTTACAAACGATGAAACCACTTGGTCTTAATGACCAGTTGTCATTTCATTCCTTTCTGTAAGGGAATGCAGACTTAGGGATAGGAGAATTAGACCTGTTTTAGGACCCAGGTGTATATATATATTATATATATATGTATATTCCCGTAAGATGTGTTTTTCCCCTTATTATATTATGGTAATAGAGGGCCTTATCGGTGCTTTGGTATAAGGACAAAGGCCACATGAACTCCAAAATGGGGGGAACAGGAGCAATATAGTGTGAATATAATTATGATGTTGACTATGAGGCATCTAATGTGTACTGGTCATTTTACATATGTCCCTGGGGGTTTTATCAATCTTGAGTGAGAGGATGGATAATGTAGATAAACGGTGTCAGTATCCCAACTGCATATGTTTGCCTGAGACTTGTAGTCCCTCTGACTGTTGTGGGGTCATTAAGTAATGTATATTTTTACCATGGATGACCTTATTAAGATGTTATCTCCTCCTAGTAATTGCTGAGTTATACAATGCGTATCCCGATGTGTTAGCTTCACTGATTCTGCTCTTTATTGTCGCTTCCATTATTTATTATTATTTATTTATTATGCTTACTTATATAGCGCCATCATATTCCGCAGCACTTTACAGACATTGACAGTCACTGTCCCATATAGGGCTCACAATCTATGTTCTCTATCAGTATGTCTTTGGAGTGTGGGAGGAAACTGGAGTACCCGGAGGAAACCCGCTTCCATTAACTGTTATCCTCTTTATTACGATATGCAATACTTACCTTCAGTGTATGAAGCCGCTGTAATCTCCGTGACAGGAGGGACGTCCACAGGACCTGTCGACTCCGCCCACTAGAGACATAGCTGAATTCAGATTGGACGCGCCTTACCTCCGCCCACTGATGACGCGACTGTGACTCGATCGAACGGTCGAATTGATTAGGAGGCGTGTCAGCTTCACAGGGGGATGGTCAGCATTGTCCAATGAAGGCTCGCTACCTAGGTGGGCGTGTATCCGCTGGGTGGTGCATTTAAACCACAGGAGATTCGGCCGCGCCTTGCTGCCATACTAGCACAGATGCACGGACAAGTCGTGACACTAGCCGGTGGCCACCAACTGTCCATTTTATGTAGCTCACATGCCGATATAACTCCTTATGGATATATAGCAATTGAATACCCCTGATGAGCGGTTACTAACTGACCTGCGAAACATGTAGGATTGGAAATAGGCAGCTATCAAGAGGCAGTGCAGCTAGGCTTTAATTGGCAGGGAGACCATGAGGTTATCAGTGGATTCTCTCGTTTGCAAAATTATGCTTTTATATTTGTCCTATTTATAGAGACTATTGTGGGTAGCCTCTCATTTTCGTGGTTGTTATTAATTATTTATAAGTATCAACCATGATCTGATCAGAGAGGTGACTTAGTTAATATACGTAAACGTCACCCACACCTTTTCATTGCATGATATAGCCTCATAATCAGGACATGCTACAGAGGTGTATATTAGTTTAACCCCTAAAGGTGCATATGCTATAGATGCTGCTGATTTAAATGTGAGCACTATTTTGGGCTGAACAATATGCATACTCTTTGAGTGGGTACTATATTTTATATCACTTGAGCGGATGCATGAAAAATAGGTTAGCTTTTGTTTTATCAGACCACATCACTTGTTTTTAAAATGCTTCTGGATGAAATGTTGAGCAGAAACCTTGAATGATTGGTGTTTGTGAATACGCCGATAACTCTTCTCTGCTTTTATGTTATGTATGTTTTCATGATCACGTATGACCAAAGAAAAAACTATATGGCCACGGACCCATGGGGTAGACATACTGTGCTAAAATCAAATGGGCCAATCACAGGAGAGCCGATCCCGCTATTGAATACAATAGAGGTACTGGCTCTCTCGTGATTGGCCAATTTGAATTTAGCACCACAGCAGGTGTTTTGGCACCAAATCCAAATGGCCAAAGTGTCCATATATAGCGGGGCTACAGCTACCAATAACGGTGGTAGCTCCACTATGATTTTTTTCTTTTTTCACTCATTGCCACTATTTTTTTTTTTTACTATCCGTGTACTGTGACATCAGAGTGTCACAGCACAGAGATAGATCATGACTTCAATAGCAGCAGCGGGCCTTCTGTGATAGCGGAACCAACGCTGAAAATAGCGATGGTGGTCCCACTATCATCTACTCGCAGCGGCCATTTTAAATCATCTGATAGTAATCCCAAATTGTTCGGTTTCGTCAAAAAACAAACAATTTGGAATATTTGGGTCAATTCTGGTTCATTACGAACCAATTCACTCATCTCTAATATCAGCAAATAGATGAAAGAAACTCACTTAATATTCTGTGTGAGAAGAGGAGTTGATAAAGATACATCAGAGTATAAGACCAGCATAAAAACTTTCTACATTTCAAACATAGTATGTAGAAAGTTTGTTTTTTATGTTGTCCTATTTGTAGGTCCCAATATATTTTCAAGCCGTTTCTATTGTACGCCTTGAAAAATATATTTAATTCTTTACATTTGTTGGATCAATGCAGATCAATAGAAACACATTTTTTGTGAAATCAGAATAAATTTATACCCAGACTCATCCTGCTCTACATAGTTCCCCCAATCCTGATCAGTGGCTCATCCTTCCTGGACCTGTGAAATGTGTACATTTGGTATCATAGTGCACACTGGCTATGTCCCTACTAGCCTAGCTGTAGCTGCTCTGACTGTGATATAGAAAGCCATTGTCCTGCTCTTCAATACGTTGGCACATGAATACATTTGCTTGAATAAATGTAGAGCAGGGGAATATGCCATAAGATTTATAAAATATTTTAATGGCTATTTACTATGAAAACAATTGACAATTGTCATCAACAAAATTCTTTCAAGAAAAATCTTTATCATGCTCCTTCAGAAGAAAACAGTCGCTAAAGAGGTTGAATACATGGAAGGACTTAGAACCTCTTTTGTTCAGCAAGCAAGTGTAGACAGGGGTGCTGTGGAGCCACAAATCTGCCCTGGCACTTTTTTGGTTGTTACGGTGTGGTTGGCAGGGTGCTCTGAAAAGAAGAGCTCTCCACCTTGGATGTGTTTTTACAGCAACAGAGGTATTGCACCCAGGAAGAGATGAATGTAAAGAGTCTGCCTAGAATGGAATTGCACTTGGTAGGTGACATGACTGGACTAAGGGGAGAGAGATTAGTCCAAGAGAAAAGTAGCAAAGGGGAAGAAGATGCTGCTGTAAGATACTTTTGTGGAGGAGGGTAATGATGGATATGAGAACTAGATGAGAGCAATCTGTGAGATAGGGGGGAGCGTGAGGACCAGTTTGTGAGGGAAAAAGAGGAGCAGTCTGTAAGAGAGAAAGAGAGGGGGCCATGTGGAGCAATTTATGTGAGCTAGCAAGACACAGGGAGCAGTCTGTGAGGGTAGGAGGGGGTGGTTTGTAAGAAAGGAAGGGATTATGAAGACAAATTTATGAGAAAGAAGAGGCATTGAAACAGTCTATGATAAAAATGGCGCCATGAGGAGCAGTCTGCGAGAGAGAGGACGCAATGGAGAGCAGTCTGTAAAGGACAGGGGGGCCTTTGGGAGCAGATTGTGAGAAAGAGGGGTGCATAGTGTGAAGTATTTTTGAGACAAAGAGACCATGATGAGTAGAGTGTGAGGGAGAGGGGTCATGGGAAGAGTTTTTGAGAGGGAGCAGTCTGTGTAAGAAAAACCCCTAAATCATTTCACATCCCAGATCATATCTCCTAAATAAATCAGTTCCCAGACTAGCTCCTTAACTTACCATACCTGTCCCTTGTGGCTTTTGTTCCAACACTCCCCAAGTGCCAGTAACTATTCCTCCTCCAGTGAAGATGTGTCCACAACTGAGGTCACAGCTGTGGTCAATGTTTGGCTGCGAAAATCATATGTCTGTGTCAGCCTGCCATCAATAGAGCAGGAAGAACAGAGATCAGTAGGGAACCTGGGAAGAATTGGAGCAGTGGGGAATCAGTAAGTTGAATACTTCTTTTGACATGGTATCATTTTAGGAGGTTGTACATTCCCTTTAAATTTCCCTGATGAGTAATTTCAGTCCATACTCCATACACAAGTAGTGTTAGTTTACAATGAGCTCTATGAAGAGCGGAGGGGGAAGAGGAGATGGGGAGAGACAGATATGAGGCCATCTACAGTATTAACTGAGTCATCCCTGTTAGGAGAAGGCTGGAGAGCAATTCTTGATAACCCAGCTGTGATGTGATAAAACTATTTCTTTTATAGTGCAAGAAATATCAGAAATAATGGGTAAATTCCCACACACTTCCTGGTACCATACTGAGAACCTGAAGAGTATGTTGGGGATAATGAAACAAAACATAGACCCAACATGATGTTTAGCACATGGAGATTAAATGACACCATGCTTTGGAGGAGAAGTGGGTGAAATTTGTGAAGGTCAAGACACCCCTGTCCTGTCGAAGCAATCACGCCATGGACTTCTCTGTTATGGTGACACAATTCTTATAATTTTGTATTAGGTTAAGCTGAGGCACCTGTTACATTGGCAAATGTAAGGGGACTTTACATTATTTATTATTTATATAGCCAATATTTAACATCATGTATCCTGATATCTTGTGCGGTTTAACTTGAGTGTGTACCTTGCTGAATATAAACAAAAAAAAGTTGTTGTTTTTTTTTTTTTTTTTTTTTTTTTTTTAAATGGAGGTATCTAGGCACCAAATCACAAGGGAAAAACAATGTTTGATTCCGGTGACCCTAACCTAAATTAATCTGTCAGCAGGACTGGTTGATATGTTGGGATCTTATGACAGACTCCCTTTAATGGGTAACATAGTAACATAATAGATGAGTTGGATGAAGACATATGTGCATTAAATCCAACCTATAACCCTACAGTGTTGATCCAGAAAAAGGCAAAAAAAAAAAAAACAGAGGCTGATGCCAATTGCCCCATTTTAGGGACAAAAACATTTTTAACATTGGTGGGTGAATGAAGGGTGCCACATTATCAGTATTGGTCGGGGTCCCAGAATTCAAACACTTCCCATACACAAAGTGACAGCATATCCTAGAGGTGTTATAATAAAAGAATAACCCTTTAAACTGAATTTCTGCAAAGTATATCAATAAAATGTACGACTATGTCTGAATTGCTATTCTTTATTAAGTTGTCTTGGCATCTTCCAGTATTTGTTCACTGGATGGCAGTATTTGCTTACTTTAGAAGTAGTCATCTAACATGTAAGGGTATTATGTAAGGGACTTGCCATAATGTCTGTCTTATTAGAACATCATGCATAACTAAATAGAATATACTGTCCCTTGTTATCAGTCATTGGAGGCTGTAATTTTGGATAGCAAGATTAGAGCTGTATGTAACGCTATTTTTCTCATCATAACAATGAACACTATGCCGGAATGCAATGGATCCCATAGTAAAACAATCCCTATGGTTTTCATTTACAATATAAACCATGATGCAGATATGTATAAAGCCTGATTCTAATGAGTCGATCTCATAACCAGTACCTTAAAGGGATTTTCTGGGCTTAAGACCTATTCTAAAAAAAAGGGTCCCCTACTTACTTATGTCCCTCTAGCCCCTCCCCCATTTTTTTTTTTATTAACAATTGCTGCTCCTACAAATCTCCCAGGGCCCATGCCACATGCTGGGAGTATTTATCTCCCTCATTTCTGGCAACAGCACTTCAGGAGCTTCTTACTAGACTTCCCAGGTTTGTTTATGCTGGCTCAGAAGCCCCAAAACCCCCCTCTTCCCATCTTGCTTTCCTTCCACTTCCTTTCTCCTTTCATGTAACCATTCCCTGAAAGGCACATACTCAGCTGATTTCCATAGGACATAGCTCATCCTATCTGCTTCAGCTTTCCGGCCACTAACCCACCTTCTAATGATGTAGCCATTCTCTGGTCTGGCCATAAGTGCAGAGTGATGAGAAATTGTGGAAAAATCCTTTAAGTGAAGTGGACGGCATTACATGGGGCATTACTGTGAAAAAAGGTAAACTAGCACAAAATATCTGTTGGCAGGTGTGAACTTGATATTGACATTTCCTGTGAATAGCATCACAGTTTGTTCGTGGTTGATGAAAAGCTGCTGCAGTGAATTGGTTCAGATATTCCAGTGGAATGATAAAGGTAATAATCCAGTGAATGTTGAAGAGTAACATAATCCAACATAGGTGCTGCTTCCTGTGAATAAAAATGGCTGGAGAACCAGATTTTTTTTAATATAAACTTCTTTAGGAAACTTGTTTCAAAGCAGGACCTGCTCCTTCTTCTGATGCAATAGACTTACCTGTAACCAATTCACAGTGTTAAAAATAGGAGAGTGAGGTGGCATGGCTAAGTGAAGGAAAGAGGTGGATGGGGATGTTTTAGAGAAAGTGTGGGCCCAATCATGTTGATGCAGCTGTGTGTATGTCAATGCACCATTAATGGGACAAACCATTTAGGCTGGTAAGCTGATGGTACCCAACTCTTTATGGTTTTTATTCGGCAAAAGGCACAGCGCCTGGCGGTTACACAAATGAGGCTCAATCAGTTCATGACCACCACTTATGTCAGTAGTCAGACACACAAATATACCCCACTAGAAATATCAATAGCAATTAGTACAAGTAGTGATATTAAATGAGTAAAAATGTGATTTAAGGGGATAATCAAAAATATTAAATCAGCAGGAGTCCAATTTCTTTCCATCATCATATACTGACCCCCATAACTTTTTAATATTTCCATCTAAAGAGCTGTGTAAGGGCTCTTTTTTTCGGGAAAAGTTGGCGTTTTTATGGGTACCATTATAGGGTACATATGACTTTTTGATCACCTTTTCAATTTTTTGTGGGTGAAGGGGAGTAACTGAAATATTGTGATTTTCACATTTTGATTTTTATCCCATTATTGCATTCACCATCCGGAATACCCTTTTAATTTGATAGTTTGGACATTTCAAATGTGGTAATATCTAACATGTCCATTTTTTGTTTATTTACTTTTATACTGCATGTGATCTAGGGAAAGGAGATTGACTTGAAGTTTACATTTTTTTTTTTTTTTTTTTTTGAAACTTTTTTACTTGTATTTTTAGTCTTCTTAATGGGTCTGATTGCCCATACTATATAATGCAATACTTCTGTAGTGATTGTATTATCTTTGAAAGGATATAAGGCAAGCTATGTTATGACAGGCTTGGAAGACTTTGATAACACAATAATGGATCACAACCGATCTATGATGTTCTAGGGGTGGTGATCCGTCCAACATGGCAGCCCTATTGAACCATGGTGGCTTAGATACTGTAGACTCACTTGACCATGGCATCCAATAGGTTAAAAGATGTGACCAGTGCTGTCACCAATAATGTATAACACCACCAGCACTTGCCATGTATGGAGAGGGCTCAGATTCAGAAGTATTCACATGTAATATTTCAGGAAGGGCTTACTTGCATTGTTTAAAAACATACTTGGAACGTTATGAATATTTTAAAGTGGATATATCTTAAATAAATATTACACATGTGATGTTTGATGCAGTGGAACAACAACAAATAATAGAAAGGAGAGTCCAGCATCCATAAAAATCAGTTACTTTATTTCAAGTCCATAAAATCCACAAGAACTAAAATCTACTTTTCAACCTTACTTGCTCTTGATCATAGAGTACCAACACTTCCATCCCTATCAGGTGAGCTAGATTGCTTGCTTAAAGAGGACCTTTTACCACCTCCTCCAACTCTAACTATTTGCATCCTTCAATAGGTGCTGTTCCACCAATTCTGGTACAGTTGGAATTTTTGCTCTAGCTCCCACCTTTCCCGAGAAATCATTTTTGCTAGTTTCAACACAGTTATGCTCCCTGCTATCAGGTGGGCAGTCCCTGTCATTCTGCTAGAGCCCAGGACCGCCCACCTGACAGTAGAGAGCATGCTTGCGCTAAAATTAACTGAAATTATTGCTTGGAAACAGTGGGAGCTAGAGAAAAAAATTCCAACTCTTCCAGAATCAGCGGAGCAGCACCTATTGAAGGATGTTTGATGTTTAACTTCATTAAATAATTCAGATGGCATCCCACTATATGTCCTATGTCTTTAATAAGATTTTTTGAATAGCATATATCAAGTTTGCTCACATATACCTTGCAAGAGGAAACATTTTAAAGATATGCATTATTAAACAAGCAAGTAGCGCAGAAACCATTTTACTTGATCTTTTTTATCTAAAATACACCTGCATAATAATAATATAATAATATAATCTGATAACTTCCATATTATAGAAATATAGATTGTTCTTTAGGAAGGTCATGGATCTTTGTATGTCATATATCTTGCGGGCCTGAAGTTTGCCTAAAGTTGTATGGAATGGAGGCAAATCCTATGATGTGCAAGGCACAGCTGAGCAAGCACACTTTTTGGCAGAAAACATGGTAATTTTAATGTTTTCTACGTCCCCAGGACAGATCAATTCAATCTCTGTCTCCGTGGTTTCTGTTTCCAGGCAACATGTACATTTTCCTTCCATTTGAAGTGATAGTTCAGAGAATCTGTTAAAAAAAAAAAAAAATAGATTTAATGGTGGAAATGTATTAATCTTAATTAATGAATAATCTTAATTCATTAGTCTTAAATTTAGATATGTTGAAACTAGAAAAGGAAGGCAGAAGATACATTAGATTCTTCACACTGGCTCATACTGCTGGACAAATAGATGTCTTCTTTATTATCTTTTCTCTTGGTTAGACATGTTCAGAGATGAGCAGCTTTTCATGATATGATATTTCACGGTGATATGTTATCAGTAAGTGATATGCTGTTTATCCTATTCCTGCTTATATACAGTCACCCTTTTTTGTATCTTGGCAGACATAGCCTTTCAAGACTTTTGTAAGCATGCCACAATTTTGTATTAAATTGGTTTCATGAGTAATTTAAGACCTTAACCAAATCAGAGCTCAGCACTCAGCAGTTCCAGATCTAAATATAAATTTTAAGTTCCAGTAATTTTCCATTTAGCAGTCCAGCTGATCGGGATGGAGGAAGGTGTTGGAGTTCCCTCCACCAATCAGATATTGCTGGCCAATCCTAACAATAGGCCAACAAAAAATACCAGTAAACCCCTTTAAGAGTGGGTATATCTGCAATTGCAAAAAATTGTTTTCCTCATGCCACTTCTTGACTTACTTTAGATTTATAGAATTTTAGGTTAAACCCATATTCTTTAAAGGGAATCTGTAAGGGCAATTTTGGACACTAAACCACCCACATGTCCATATGGACCTGGGGTTTAGTGTTCCAAATCACCCTGTTATAACGCAATCCATGGCCACATTAAAAATAAAAAAGCTTTATAATCACCCTGCTGCTGTACTCCCCGCGCCTGTGCAGTTCTTCAATGAAGCCAGAGGAGTACTTCTCAGTTTCAGTGCGCATGCCCCGCAATTACGTAGTGAAGCTTCACTGAAGAACAGCGGAGGAGCCAGGAGGCTTGCCTCATAAATAAGCCGAACCGATCTTACCAAACAGCGTACATCGGACCCTTCTTTAGGTAAGTATAAAGGATTTTTATTTTTAATGCGCCTGCGGATTGCATTACAACAGGGCGATCTGGGACACTAAATCCCAGGTCTATAAGGACCTGTGGGTGGTTTATTGTCCCAGATTGACCTGACAGATTCCCTTTAAGTCATACCCTTTTTATGGAAACTTTGCTAATATTTCTAGTGAGCCACAAAAAGCCTCAAAACACATAATAAATCCAGTGCATATACAATGTGCCAGTTTTTGGTGCAAATTGAGACAGATTTCTGCATGAATATTTGTAAATATTCCCCTGTCATTTTGTTTTAATAAATTAGTTCCAAATTGAAAGTGCCCCAGTTGCCCTAAAAAGACATATATGACATTCTGAGGTCTTCTAGGACTGTATCCAACTCTTTTCAAGTTCTGTAATGCCAAGACTGCATTAGTAATGCTACACTGACTCACTTGGCTCCAGATTTTTCCACCTAGGTGTACATCACCATACAGAATCGCAAGGGACAGTGATAGGGAATTATAATAGGTGTATGTTAGTGAATATAAAACATAACTTTTATTACATCCATTTAAGAATAAATAAGTTATATATATACAGTACAGACCAAAAGTTTGGACACACCTTCTCATTCCAAGAGTTTTCTGTATTTTCATGACTATAAAAATTGTAGATTCACACTGAAGGCATCAAAACTATGAAGTAACACATGTGGAATAATATACTTAACAAAAAAGTGTGAAACAACTGAAAATATGTCTTATATTCTAGGTTCTTCAAAGTAGCCACCTTTTGCTTTGATTACTGCTTTGCACACTCTTGGCATTCTCTTGATGAGCTTCAAGAGGTAGTCACCTCAAATGTTTTTCACTTCACAGGTGTGCCCTGTCAGGTTTAATAAGTGGGATTTCTTGCCTTATAAATTGGGTTGGGACCATCAGTTGTGTTGTTCAGAAGTCAGGTGGATACACAGCTGATAGTCCTACTGAATGGAGTGTTAGAATATGTATTATGGCAAGAAAAAAAGCAGCTAAGTAAAGAAAAACAAGTGGCCATCATTACTTTAAGAAATGAAGGTCAGTCAGTCCGAAAAATTGGGAAAACTTTGAAAGTGTCCACAAGTGCAGTGGCCAAAACCATCAAGCGCTACAAAGAAACTGGCTCACATAAGGACCGCCCCAGGAAAGGAAGACCAAGAGTTACCTCTGCTGCGGAGGATAAGTTCATCCGAGTCACCAACTTCAGAAATCGCAGGTTAACAGCAGCTCAGATTAAAGACCAGGTCAATGCCACACAGAGTTCTAGCAGCAGACACATCTCTACAACAACTGTTAAGAGGAGACTGTGTGCAGCAGACCTTCATGGTAAAATAGCTGCTAGGAAACCACTGCTAAGGACAGGCAACAAGCAGAAGAGACTTGTTTGGGCTAAAGAACACAAGGAATGGACATTAGACCTGTGGAAATCTGTGCTTTGGTCTGATGAGTCCAAATTTGAGATCTTTGGTTCCAACCACCGTGTCTTTGTGTGACGCAGAAAAGGTGAACGAATGGACTCTACATGCCTGGTTCCCACCTTGAAGCATGGAGGAGGAGGTGTAATGGTGTGAAGGTGCTTTGCTGGTGACACTGTTGGGGATTTATTCAAAATTGAAGGAATACTGAACTAGCATGGTTACCACAGCACCACAGCATCTTGCAGCGGCATGCTATTCCATCCGGTTTGCGTTTAGTTGGACCATCATTTATTTTTCAACAGGACAATGACCCCAAACACACCTCCAGACTGTGTAAGGGCTATTTGACAAAGAAGGAGAGTGATGGGGTGCTACGCCAGTTGACCTGGCCTCCACAGTCACCAGACCTGAACCCAATCGAGATGGTTTGGGGTGAGCTGGACCGCAGAGTGAAGGCAAAAGGGCCAACAAGTGCTAAGCATCTCTGGGAACTCCTTCAAGACTGTTGGAAGACCATTTCAGGTGACTACCTCTTGAAGCTCATCAAGAGAATGCCAAGAGTGTGCAAAGCAGTAATCAAAGCAAAAGGTGGCTACTTGGAAGAACCTAGAATATAAGACATATTTTCAGTTGTTTCACACTTTTTTGTTAAGTATATAATTCCACATGTGTTAATTCATAGTTTTGATGCCTTCAGTGTGAATCTACAATTTTTATAGTCATGAAAATACAGAAAACTCTTGGAATGAGAAGGTGTGTCCAAACTTTTGGTCTGTACTGTATGTAAATAAAACTGTGATTTTCATGCAAATGGGGCTCCAAAGCTGAATAACAGAGGCATATTTGGAAAGTGTAGAATCACCTCTACAAAACACTGGGATTAGGTTTATAACAATTTTGCTGCTGACAGACTCCCTTTAAGATATGGCATTGAATTGGTTTAATTAAAAATTGTTGTTTAACTTAATTTGAGCTAATCTTAGGTGAACACATCTGTATGTATTATTCCCAGCAGCGCTATAAAAGACAAAAGTTTAACATATACAGTAAATAAAGAAGGTTACACTATCTATTAAAATCCTAAATTAAAATGACTACTTACCTTCTGTAACTTGCACACCATCCTTCACAGTATGACAACCTGATATTTGCTGAACAACCATTCTGTGAAATCTCGGTTACATTTGTCTGTACCCTGCAAGTTTTTGTAACTGAAATATAGAAAGAAATGAATGTAATAGTGAAATAAACTATACGAATATAATCATGTAAGGTAATGTCTCAAGGGTCCCTCGTCAGGAAAGCAAAACTAATTGGGCATTGCCTAGACTCCTTTTATGAAGATATTACTGTGACTGATATGCTGTTTTACAGGATTTTATCTGTTAAGTTCCACATTGAAGGCTGGGGTAGCATTGTAAACCTCCTTCTATGCAGTCTCCTTATAGAACAGTTGTGGTGCTTTGCATATATGAGGTTTCCACTTCTATGTATACCCAGTATTCCTGGACTGGTAGGAAGGGAGGAAGTTGTCTGAATGTTAACTTTGGAGACATCCGTAATCAGGGTTGTAGCTAAGGGGGTCAATTGGGGCATGTGCCCCGTTGTCAGGGTTGGTGCGATTTTTATGGATTCGTATACATAGTAAACTGTGAACTGAACCTTTGTCCCAGGGGAAGGAAAGCCAAGCTACCAGCTGCCTGTCCTGCAGACAAGAGGACTGTACAAGTTGGGATGTGAGTGGAGGGGGGAGTGATGGGAAGTGTAACATGACTGTAGTCCAACTCTCTATTTCATGTGAACCAGTTTGCAAAAATCTCTCTTTCCAGGTGGCTTACTAACAGTTTTCACAGGATTATTTTTTTAGCATAATAACTATGTTCTGAGTTTTGCATTCAAGTGTATATACATAGTTACATAGTAGATGAGGTTGGATGATGACACAGGTCCATCAAGTCCAACCTATAACCCTACAGTGTTAATCCAGAGGAAGGCAAAAAACCCTATGAGGTTTATACCAATTGCCCTATGTCAGAGGAAAAAAAATTCCTTCCCAACTCCAACCTTGCGATCAATATAAAACCCTGGATCAACTTGTCCTTAACAAAATCTAGAACCCATAACCCGTAATATTTTTCTGTTCGAGAAAGACATTCAAGGCCTCTTTGAACTTGCCCAATAAATCCAACAAGCAACAATATAAAACAAAATTCAGACAAATTATTACCTTTACAAATATTACAGCAACCATTTGGAGATTTCTCAAACACACCCTGTAAAACATAAGTTATATTAATTCTGCAACATCAATTGAGTAATTGGAAAAGGACAAATATGTCCTAATGCTAGGTTATAATTCTATGTTATAATTATTGTGTAGATATTTGGTTCATGTGGAAACACACGTAATACTTTGTTTATATCCTATTAGCATTTAATGTCTTACAGTTAGGATTTAAGGTTCAAGTTCATACCTAGTGTATTAGTTGCAGTACTGCAATTGCAAAATCTGCACCAAATTCACAACTAATAATTGATTTAAGTGAATCGGGTGCTAACAAACTTTGTTCACTTACAGTGTAAAAAAGTCATAGCAAATACTAGACATTGGGGGAATTTATTATTCCCTCTACGGCAGAAAGCTGGTATAGATGGGAATAGTTGTAGTGTATTTTTGGTGCACAGGCGTTTTTTGCAGCATTTGTGCACTGCTTCCCTCTTTCTCAATCCTGCTCACTACTTTTTACAAACTTACTGCAACTCAAACTACAAAATGGATGTGAGTTATAGAAAATCTACGCCAGTTCCTGAATCGCGTGGATTTCTAGTCTGGCAGAGAGAGAGAAAAATAAAAAGTATACAAGCAACTCACAGACGTACACTCCTCCGCATCTGTTGTAGGACAAACTTGTTTCTGTGATGATGTCATTAAGGTATTTCCTCTGAGCTCACAAGTGTATTTTGTACAGTTATCACCCGACAGGAACTGTGATTCTCCAGGCTGAAGTTAAGAATATAAATAATTCTTGTGAGAGAAAGGAAATAATGTCCGCTCACCTCCCATGTGCACAGTACTCTGCACCAGCTGAAGGCTTGCCTAAGGCTAGGTTCATATCTGTGTTGGACATGAACGAACCTCCGAGGGATTCCATTGATTCCATTCCATTGGTCGGGGGTTCATTGGAAGTCCATTATTTTTAACTGAAATTGCAGTGCATTTCCAAAGATGAAAAATCTTCAACTTTATTGATCCAAATGACAAGTAGGATACAGTAACATGGACAATCTATATTGAGCGTCCTTCTCTTCTGACTCACCAGTCTTTAGTCATAGAAGGGCAGGACGCTCTATGTAGATTGTCCATGTTGTTGCCTTCTACTTGTCATTTGGATCAATGAAGTGGAAAATAATTATCTTGAGAATCTTTTATGGGACATCACAATGGAGTGCAATTGGTCATAAATGTCAAATAACTATCAGCTGCACACTTTTTAAGTTGACAGCTTCTCCTCTTGACCCCTCATGCATACTGTATGCAATCTCAGTTCTAGGAAAAGGAAGTAAGATGCCACCATTTAACTTTGGTAGCAGCTTATAGCCCTTGAGGATGAAAAGATTGGGTATGCTGAAACTGAACAGCTTGGAAGGGCACCAACATACACATCAGTTGCGGAAAAGCTTCTTTTTTGTTTCAGATTTTGCTGCGTTTTTTATGAGCCTAAGCCAAGAGTGGCTACAAAAGGAATGGGAAATATATAGGAAGCTTTTATACTTCTCTCTTCTACTCAATCCACTCCTGGCTTTGGCTCAAAAAACCACAGCAAAATCTATAAAAAAAAAAAACTGCTTTTCTGCAACGTGAGGCCTTAGCCTAAAGGAGTTTCCATCACTCTGATATTGATGGCGTATCCTGAGGATAATCAATATCAGATCAGTTTTGGCCTGCACTTGGCACCCTTCAAAAAGTTAAGGCAGATTCTTTCCTGAGAGACTATGGGACTCTGTACCATACAATGTTTTGATGGTTGATTCACTAAAGAAATTCAAGTTGGGCCTGGAATACTTTATTGATTAAATATGTTACATGTTATAATTACTAGAATTCTAGAGATAGGCTGTTGATCCAGGGATATATTCTGAAGACAGAAGTACAATGGACAGATTTATTCCCAAAGTCTGTCACCCTTTTTATTATTAATACTTGGAAATACCCCCCTCCTTAATTTTTGGATATCTTTTTTCTATGATTTTGCCAAAAACTTTTTCCTCTAGATTTATTGGATACTACCGTGTCATTAAGGCCTAGATGTAAGAAAAAGATCTTTGTACTGAGTAGAAACACTTGGAATAATGGGAGTCATCAGGTCGGAAAAAAGAAAAAAGATTTAACAATTTTTGTACAAATAATAGTATCTGATATTCCTATGTCAATATAAATAAAAAATTTATCTAAAATGAATGTAAAAGGAATCAACACTGATATTGTATTAATATTTTCTTTCTCAAGGCATACTTAGCACCTTTAATAAATGGCTGGATCCATCAGGAGCTGTGAGAATACAAGACACCTGAACGCATGCTCCACAGCACTCACTTTTAGATGCTTCATATTCATAGCCCTACAGTAGAAAGTATAACTCATTTACATAAATGTAAAAATCTGAAATAATTATCTCCATTGTTCATACAGATGTAGTCAAGTTTAATGTGACTTTAAATGCATTAAGCAAACACTTTGTAATCACTTTAACTTGAATTTTTTCCATTCTTTGCAATGGTTTTTGTTGTGAGTTCCATGGCACAGCGAGTTATCACATACAAGTTGAAGATGGCTACATCTTAACCTATTAGAAATACTCTACAGACAGATACAAATAGGGAAAATCTGTAGACTGGAAGTGCACTACTCTAGCTAGAATACAGGAAAAGTATATTATGGGCATTTATGTTAAATGCTAAGATCAGTTTCACTTAAAGACGTTGTCCAGGATTTAGGATTCTATTGCCTATCCTCAAATAGGCCATCATCTGATAAGTGAAGGGCCAACAGATGGTCTCCATGCTGATCAGCTATACTGGGCTGCTGCTGACACTCATACTGTATAGTGGCCCATCACTGGTAATGCAGCTCAGCTACCATTGACCTCAATACTTGGCACAAATCCAACTGCTTTTGGCTTCATGTTGTATGCAGTATGGGTGTCGGAAGTGGGTGGTGGCCACCCACCCATATTAGATATCCTAAAGACCTAAAAAACTAAATCCTGGACAGCTCCTTTAAAATTGACAGATCTCTATGACGCTGTCAGTTCAAATCATTAGATCATCATTATGCTGATGCAAAGCAGAGCTTGCAATGATGATTTCAAGTTGCTATAAATATAATTTCATTGAATTATTGGCCAATATAATAATAGGTTGTCAGTGTTTTGATATTATGATATCAAAATTTTCACATATGTTGAGGAGGTAAAAATTTGTAGGCAATGCGCTCCTTTTTCGGAACCACATTTTTTATATCAAACTGCAGTTTTCCGCAGGGCACGGAAATACTTCACTGGGTCCAATCTGGAATGAAGATTTCAGGCTGAGTTAAACTCAAATTGAGGATCGCATTCAACATGAGGAACGGCAGTCAGATTGACAATATACCGTTTTGTAATGAATAGAAGTAAATGGAACATATAGTTCCAAAAAAATTCCAGGATATGCACTCCTTACCAACCAAAGAATGAGAATGCCAATGGATGGATTTACTTCAAATTTATTTAGGATTCCGCGTTTCGGGGTTTAACACGTTCAGAAGAACATACCCCTTCGTCAGATCTCTATATCGGAGTGTGTGCATATACACGAAAGTCTAAATTTTGATATACACTAGAATGAGATTGACAAACTATATTTCTATATACAGTATATATAGTATATATATTTGTATCTGCTTATCTTATCTTTGCTGCTGTAACACACTGAATTTCCCCATTGTGGGACTATTAAAGGACTATTATATATATATATATATATATATATATATATATATATATATATATATAAATTTTTAATTAATTAATTAATTAATTTTATTTTGGCCAGACACTATTCTACAGGGATAAGTTTCTGAATGTAATGTAAATAAATATTCATATGTTTATTTCTTGATTTTAATAAAGTATATCTTGAAGAATATATTCTGCAATGTGCCTTGTTACATTCAACAATGGAAGTGGCTTATTGGAAAAGGGGTGTGGTTTATCAGTTAGCAGGGTTTGACCTAACTGTGACAATTTGTGCCAAAATTGGGCCAAAGATTTGCTCAGTGTGGAATCTGAATTGCCACCGGCTAAAATGTATTAGGCAGAATCAGCATACTTAAGTGGGTCTGGCCAATATTGGTTTTGTTTTACCTATTCTACTGTAATCTTGTCCTTGCACAGCTTTCAAACATTTTATTAATTCACATTGTCTTGCAGAAACAATATATATTACTGTATACAACATAGGTAATAGTGTAAGCTTGGTAATGCATTGAGCTTGTTTCAGACTCACCTCTGGACAATGGATCGTGCATAGAATAGGTTCACAAACAATACTATTAAAGCCGGTATTTCGGTCCTTATTTTCAGAACATGTACATGTTTTGCATGATGACTTGTTTACCGGTATCTCTTGCCCTATCTGTAACCAAATAATATAGGAAGTGAGCACCAGATAATAAAACACATTTATCCACTGGCAAATTATAAAAAATGTTATTCTTACCTGGTACACAGCTCCATATACTCTGCATACATTCATGGGTCCTGTCATGGAAGGATAATAATGACGTTATCTTCACTTTATTTTCCTTAAAATAAATATCATGTTCCTATCTCTTAAAGGCTATGGACACCTTTGTCATCTTTTTTTTTCTTTTTGCATTGTATATATGTTCTAATAAACATCGCGTTTCAGATTGAGTTGCATGTTTGACTTCTACAGCTTACATGTGTTGTTATACACTGCAAGCTTCCCTGTCCTGTTCTCAGCAAATCTGTTATAGAAGACCTTACACAGACAGGACCCCCCCCCCCCTTCGCCAAGCTTTGTTTTGTACAGCTCAGGATGGGTTCACATCTGTGCTTGCTCACCGTTCGGGGATTCCGTCCAGGGTCGGACTGGCCCACCGGGGAACCGGTGAATCCCCTGGTGGGCCCCGAGCCCCGACTATTAGTACTCATTTTGCCAATGCAAAGGTCAAGGGTCTGATCAGGACGGTCAGGGGCCCGACCGGCTCCTGACCATCCTGATCGGGCCCCTGACCAATGGACAGTGGCGTAACGATCGTGGTCACAAGGGCTGCGACTGTGACCGGAGGGGTGCAGGGCCCGCAGCCAGCTGGAAATGGCCGGGGCCCCAGACTATCATGATAGTGGTCGGGGAAGTCCTGGTTCCCCGACCGCTATACCTATTGTTAATGGAAAGGGGCCGGCACCTTTCCATTAGATGCCAGCCCAGGGGAAGTGACAAAAAAAAAAAAAATACTCACCTGACTGTCCTGGGCTCAGCATTGTCTCCGGCACTTTTCCAGCCTCACTGCAGGGGCCTATGATTAGGCCCCAGCAGTGACATGAAGCGCGCTAGCGTAATGACGTCATCGCGTCCCACGTGACCGCTGAGGTGCAATCACAGGCCCCAGCGGTGATGTCTGGGACACAGGACGTGGAGACCAGGGGACCAAGGAAGATGGTAAAGACAGCAGGACGGAGCAAGGATGCCCCGGAGAGGTAAGACAAGGTGAGTATAAGTGTTTGTTATTTTTAAACACTTCTCCTGGACCTGTACTTATTATATTCTGGGGTCTGAGGAGACCCCCGCGTATAATAATAGCACCGGCTGTGGGGGTGTGGAGCACCTAATAGTGTGTGTGGGTCACTTTGGGCATATAATACTGTGTGGGGGCCACTCAGGGCATATAATACTGTGTGGGGGCCACTGAGGGCATATAATACTGTGTGGGGGCCACTGAAGGCATATAATACTGTGTGGGGGCCACTGAGTGCATATAATACTGTGTGGGGGCCACTGAGGGCATATAATACTGTGTGGGGGCTACTGAGGGCATATAATACTGTGTGGGGGCCACTGAGGGCATATAATACTGTGTGGGGGCCACTGAGGGCATATAATACTGTGTGGGGGCCACTGTGGGCATATAATACTGTGTGGGGGCCACTGAGGGCATATAATACTGTGGTGGGGCCACTGAGGGAATATAATACTGTGTGGGGGCCACTGAGGGCATATAATACTGTGTGGGGGCCACTGAGGGCATATAATACTGTGTGGGGGCCACTGAGGGCATATAATACTGTGTGGGGGCCACTGAGGGCATATAATACTGTGTGGGGGCCACTGAGGGCATATAATACTGCATTGGGGCCACTGCGGAGCATATAATGCTGTGTTGGGGCCACTGCGGAGCATATAATGCTGTGTTGGGGCCACTGCGGAGCATATAATGCTGTGTTGGAGCCACTGCGGAGCATATTATACTGTCCAAGTATTGTTTACATGCTGGGTGTTGCGCTGCTCATTCACCATGTTCTTGACAACTGCGGTTGTGGGTACTAAAGCTGTATCTCTTTCAAGTATCTGAGATATCGCTGCAGCAACCATAACCGTCACTATCAAGAATTTACTCTAGGGAGGGGGTAGGGGGATCCTGATGGGCAGCCAATGGAACCAATCCAGTTGAAGCTTGTTGCTGCAAGCGTCACTGACGTACTGATGCTGTGCGCGGCAGCGGGTTTCTTCATAGCAGCCCAGACCAGCAGTGTGACAGGTAAGTACAACTTACCCACGCAAACAAAAAAACAACTTTTCCCCCTATTTTGCCCCCAAATCTTTCAACTTCACTGACAACTCTGATAACTACAACCCCTAACAACTCCAGATGCTCTGGGTCTGTTGAGAGTTGTGTCTGTGTTGTGTACAGAACGGGTGCCGGAAGTGGCTCCGAACAGCTGATAGGGTCGTGTGTCAGCCCCATACTGATCAGGTATTTATGGCCTATCCTGACCATAGGCCATAAAAAAGGAAACTCTGGACAACCCCTTTAATATGCCCCACACAGTTTAATGTCCCCTCCACAGGATGTTAGCCCCCATCACTGCTCCCACACAATATAATGGCTCCATCACTGTTCCCCATACAATATGGGGGACCATTGAAGAGGCCACCGTATGGGGGGACCAGTGAAGTGGCCATAAAAAAATTTGGCCCAGACAACCCTTTAAAAGAGGTTGTCCATAAACTAGAGCGACCACTGTGTCGGCTGCCAGGGAGGTGTAAAAATAAAAAAAAATGTAAAAAAAAAGCATACTCGCCTGTCCTCAGCACCCCATTGTCCCCTGCCTCTATCTGTTCGGTCTCATGGTGGCCCCTCATTTCTGGAAATCCTGTACCTAATTGGTCTTAGAGGTCACATGAGGTGCAGGACTCCCAGCAAGGAGTCGCCGGCACGAGACTGAAAGGACACTGGCAGCGGACAACGGAACGCCAGGGACAGGTGAGTATGATTTTTTTTTTTTTAAATTTTTTTATTTTACACCTCCCGCAAGGAACATGGGTTGCGCCAATTCCTGGACAACCTATTCAAAGGATTTATCCATATTTCTAATACTGATGGCCTGTCCTTAGGATAGGCCAGCAATATTACATCTGCGATGATACAACAGCCAGGACCTCTGTAGATCAGCTTTTACAGGACAGTGCGGCTACAAGTAACAATTCTAAGAGCCATGCTGTTCACTTGCCATACAGGGTGTAGCAGTGGGTTTAGGTAGTGCAGTGGTGCACATGGTATGGTGGGTGAGCAACATGGCTTCCAACATGTTATTACCTTTTGCCGCCCTGTCTCGGTACTGCTGATCTGCAGGGGTCTTGATGGCAGGCCCCTAGAAGCAATTCCATTGGTGGACCCTAGACATCACAGTCTGACACTGATTCCGTCCCCCATTCGGCTTCCCATTCCTGCAAGACTGCAGAACTTTTCTCTCTGCATTTTTTGGGCGGAAACATGGTGGACCACATTATAGTCTATGGGCTAACTGCTTTTTAAGTGGATTGGGTTTGTTTTTTGGGTCCCCAAGCGGACCCGGAGAACAGAAACCCGAGCGCAGGTGTGGATCTAGCGTTAGTATGAATATGCAGAAACACAGTTCTTGTTACAAGAGAAACAGTCCTGTGATGGGTGTTACACAGATAGGACAAGGCAAGAAGATTCAGATATGCCAATGAGACTGCATAGAGAGCTATCACATAAAGCTGTGTGTGCATGGTTAGGCAAACTATACAGTGAAAGAGGGAGAAGGGAGGGGGGAGATGAGCTAAAGTTGTGCAGGTAAAAATAGAGAAGAGATCATGTGACCAGTGCTAGCAAAAGCCTCTGAGCTAAAAGCCTGAACATAGAAGAGGTTGTAAATTGGAAATAGGGGTTGCTGAATGCATGAAAAGGAATTCTCATGCATTCAGCAAAGGAATTTAAAAAAACAGATAAGTGCAACTTTTTTTTACTCCAGGAGCTTAGTAAGAAATACATTTATTGAATTTTCAACAACAACATTGTTGGCGTTGTTATATACCACTAGAAAGTACAATATACCTGTACTGTTAGAGGGCCTGGCCGTGCAGCACAGCCTTATCGCTGGGTGGTGAGGAAGGCCACCCGCGACAGTACTAGACTATGGAATTGTACCGTCAGGGGGACGCTCCTCACCGCTCAGTGATGGCACTAAACTATAAGGACAACCCCAAAATTAATGGCACTGATATCTCTGCAACCAGGGCACCTATCAGCAAAATTGACAGTGCACTGAATTCAGCTCACTATCAGCTTACTAGTGGTCTATAAAATTGCCAATGTTATGGGACATAAAATGTCCTCTTAAAGTTTGTGTCAAGTTAAAAAATAAATCCCAAAAATAAGTCAACATCTGTATAGCTTAGTCTTCCAAGTAATATTATTTGCTCATATACCTTTGTTACACCTTATATACAGTACTACACCTTCTCTGCCAAAACCTTCCCTTCAATCATTTTACATATTACGCTGTCACACAACCAAAGATCGCATGTCACCCTGTGATGCCTGCACTAATATAAGGGACTGTCACTGCAATTCACAAAAAGATGAAGCGCTCAGGATGAGTCATGGCCAAACTCATTGTGTAGCCCCAGCCTTATCTATGAAGGCTCCTATTTGTGGCAGTTTTTGGGGGCTTGTAAAAAAAACATCAAGTCAAATGCCAATTCAAACATTGCTATAGCCATGTTGTTTGTGGTGCATTTTTTTTTTAAAAAAAAGGAAAGTAGAAAAATACTCATAAGTAACAAGACTTACATCTGGCCAATTGGAGGAATTGGGGTAATTGGAGGAATTGCACTGAGCAAGCGCTGAAACGGGCCTTGCAATGAGCCTCTCAGCTAAAAACAAGGTAGCGGTTGCCAATCAAACCTGGGCAAAGTTATCCTGCAGGAGGAAGGCTGGGAGCAGAGCCCATCCCCTGACATGCCCCTGTTGCATTTGGGACTAAATTGCAAATTATAAAAAATATTTTTCTCAAAAATGGAGCAGAAAACTGCAATTATATAGGTACCAGTTGAACTGCAAACCTTGCCAAACGAGGATATCTAGGATAGGTTGGCGATTCAAGCAGCCAATGGGAAAGTAGTATGCACGAATATACCCCACAAACTGAGTATAATAGTGATGAGTGTGGTTTGAAGACCTTACACTGCAAGGTACTTGGCCTTGTTTATCAACCATTTCTTTGCTGACAGACTCCCTTTAACAAAGAAATTGAGCCAAATTTGGATTTGAGCCCTAGAATCCTAGTCCTAGATGCCCTTTTTGTAGTATATCCATCAGACTGTTTTGGAGTTTCAACTGTGACTACTAACCAGTCTGCTATTTTTTATAGAAATTCTAGATACTACATATATTTTCATAGAAAACCATATACTGTAATTTATGTTGTCAAAGTCAACACAAACACAAAGCTACAGAATATAATATATCAGCAGGAGATCTCTGAAAGAAAGTCATTTAGGTAAGTAATATTTGTAGTGTTACATATATATATGACACAAAGATTAATTTTTACTTTTTCCCTTAAGCTATTGTGCTCTTTACAGATGGGCACTTCACACATTCGATCCAAAAAGCCATACCGCATTGCTGTCAGTACAAAACTCCCTTTTTACCTTCTTCTTGTCTATGTCTAGTTGCATTTTTCTATATGTCCTCATATTTTACAGTTGTCCACCTCGGGCAGTCCCTTTTTGTTAGATGGACAATTTATGGCAAAACTGTGCAGCAACCTTTTATACGGGTTATGCCATACACTAAGATGCTTGAGGAGAGACCTAAGGCACTTAACTCCCTTATAGTATATTTGGAGAATGAAACATGTAAATGAAATATAATTAAACTGTGTTTATTTAAACCAATATAATATTAAAAAAAGAAGAAAAAAACTTTTAGAAAATTATGGCTTGTTTGAGTTTAAGTTTTTGTGCAATGACAATTTCAATCTCCCTCCCCTTACTGTTCCCCTTCCATCAGAAGAAAAATTGGTAATTTTGCAAGTTTATTGACATTCAGTAATGAATAGATGTCACTTACTGCAATTAATTGTGGCACAACATTCTCCATCCACAACTGTAGGGACAGCCTCATATCCCAGTGAACACATTTCTGTTGGATACTTGCAATAAAATGGGTCACATTCTAGAGGGAGTAAACAATGGATTTAAAATAAATATGAGTCAAAATTGAGACTGATGCATGAACAGGGTTTTCAGCATTGTATTAATGGGATTTTTTTTATTTTATGTTCAGAAATTTTCTTCTGGCTAGATAGAGGTGAGTATATTTTACAATTAAGTGGTTTTATGAGACTTTAATTGATTAACTTTCATTAGGATAAGTTTTCAGTATCAAACCAGTGGGGATCCAATTCCTGGTATTACCTCCGATGAGCTGAATGAAGAGGCTGTAGTGTTTCAGAAGCAGGCATAGATCCAAGCATTGTTTAGTGGCCGTGAATGGTAGTATAGTTGAACGGTATGGGTGCAAATGTTAGATCACCAATTATCTGATAATGATTACATATCCTTAGGATAGGTTATGTATTAAAGGGATTGTCCAGAAATTACTTTGTTATGGCTTATCCTTAGAATAAACTGTAAATATACAGTATAATTGGTGGGGCCTTGACAGGTGGTCCCCAAATCAGGGCCACTTGTGATTCCTGTGCTATACACAACAGAGGCCCAGAAGTATCTGACTCCATGCCCTGTGTAGTGACCAGGCGCTGTCCTGGAAGCTCAGCTAGCATTGACTTCAATGCAATACCAGAATCCAGCCACTACACAGGGATCAGAACCAACTGCTTCCAACCCTGTGTTGTGTACAATACAGGTATGGGAAGCAGACCTGTACAGCTGATCAGTGCAGGGGCTGCCTGTTAGCTCTCCATGATCAAAATATTTACGAACTATCTAAAAATAATTCTTGAACAACCCCTTTAAAGCCACGGAAAAGCCCTTTAAAGAATGTTTCTTCTAATGTAAGCATTAATAAATATTAGGGAATTATAGTATAACAAACTATTTGATATGTCTAGAATATAGTGAAACCTCTCAGAGAAGACCATTCTATTATCCAGACCAGATTTCCTGGGACAGACTGTCAGTTTTACCATATATTATGCATACTGATCCCCTTTTCTACAGAAGAACACCCTCCTGGAGAAATACTTTTCACTGCAATTTTTGTAGGCCACCCCAAAGAAGTTTCACTGTATACTGATTTAGGGAACACTGCAGGAAAACTGTTTTACAGATATTCATTGAATCTTTGAATCTCTGAACCCTCAGCCCTGCATTAGGCATAACATAGTAGATACAGTTTTTTGTAGGTGTTTCCATTAAATATTTTGAGCTAGATAAAAAAATAAAAGTTTACATACGACATTTAATCTGTGGACAGCATTGGTCACTTTCTGTAATTGTAAGATAGGGCTTGAGCCACGCTTTGTCACATGCACTGACATTTAAGGGTGGACATTTCACAGGGTAACAGGAAACCTTGACTTTCATGAAATCTTGCTGAACATATGTGTCACATTTGCAATTATGACAGTTGTCTATCCAGGTTTCACCAGGCTGGAAACAGTAAAATAATGAAAACAATACATGTTAGTAGGATATATTAACCATATATTCCTACAATATCGGAAGCTTAGACATTTGATATTTGGTAAATAAAAACCATTGGCCAATCCTTTGAAATACATGTAAATGTAGCAGGTTTTTTTCTTCTCTTTTATCTCCTTATTGGTTACAACAGAGCTTTAAAGCCCATGATCACATTTAATGTTTGCTGTTGGTTTAAAGTATGTTGTGGCTTACTAGTGGATTCTGACTACAGTTGCCTCTGTAGTCTGGTTCAGCATTCTGTAAACTGCATTTAGTACAGATTATTTTATCCGGAAATTGATCCCGCAGCTGAATCCTCTCTCAGAAATTGAACAGCCAGCACAAGTGACTGTGAAGGACCCTCCTAGCAGTAAGCAAGGAGTAAGAGAGGACTGGGGAGAATTTATAATTGAGACGCGGTAAGGATGAAATAAGGGCTACTGGCAATTTAAGCACAAAAAGCAATATTGGAGAAATCATCATGGAGATTACCATAGTAGTTATCCACATAAATCATATTTTTATCTTTCGAACCATCTCTTTGAAATGTTTAACATATTCACCATTGCTTCCAGCTTATCCTCACTTTATCTTACCCCCTCATCCATACTTATGGCAACCACCTCTGCTATAGGGGTTCAGCTCCCACCTTCCTCCCTATCCTTTCCAGAATATTGGTATTATAACCCTTCCTCATGATCACAATTATACCTCTTTTGGTAAGGACAGATACTGTACCTGCCATGTTTAGTAAGTACCATGGGTACCAAAATATTGCCTAAATATGTTAATCTTCTTACGGCCAAACAAGAGCAGACTAAAACTGTAGTATACTTTTGATGCATTTATGACCTGCTAATAATCTGGACAGGCTCCAAAAGTCTCCAAAAAAAGTTTCCATTAAACTTCAATGTGTTCCATCCAACAGTCAGGATCACTCTTAATTTAGAAGACCATTATCTAAAGCCAGTCTTTGCGGTACATTCATATTTACTTAGACAGTAAGAAACACCATCTAAGAAAGACATGAAGATGAGAATGCCATCTACTGGTTATTGATTATCTGGTAAACTAAGCCATATACTTTCTAAAGTGCAGCCTCTTGGATTATAATTAGGAGGAGGACAATAGTAGACGTCCCATAATGGCCATGTAGAATACATGAAATTCTTGAGCACAACTGAGGATTTAGTTAGTCAATAGACTAAAAAGGTTGTAGCACGAGAACTGCTCGTTACCCTAAATAGTGCCTACATTTCTTATTCTCGTAGAGCCAAGTGGAATTGTACTAAACTGTATTCTTTTGGACAGAAGGTCCAGGTTATACATTTTTTAATAAAGTTATCAAAAATAGTGCTATTTACTAATATTACATTCTACTATAATGAGGGTCAATTGGTGTCTATTTAAATCACAAACTTGCAACATGAGCCTTACTATATTTAATAGGGACCTAAAGTCTCTGAATTCTCCTGAGTGAGTGATATAACAGGTAGTCATGGGATTTCACAGAATAACTTGAAACGTAACTGCAGCTATGTCATCTGCCCCTTTTTTGCTGCCTATAGGAAACATAATGGAGTAACCTATTACTGAAGAATCAAAACACATTGTTTTCACAGGTTAAATAAAAACATATTGATCAGATTTTTTTAAGACTATGTAAAAACTTTTACAAAGTTTTTTTATTCTTCCAGGTACCGCGAAGTTGTAAAAATTGTAAAAAGTTGTAAAATGAGAACAGTCTTTATTAAAACTATGGGCTTAAAGTCCAACTGAACAAGAATTCGGAATCTGTTTTACTATGGGCTTATACGCAATGGGCCATTTCACTGTTCTGTTTTGACATTTTTTATAGTCCCTGTTTCAATGTCCATAGAGAAAGCATGCTTATAGCAACAAGAAGAATACTTTCAATGTTTTCTCCTTAAGAAATAGTGTGTTAATAGTTATAAAGTACCATGATAAATTAAATGTCTAAAGACGTAACTTAGATGAATATTATTGTGCTGAGTTTGTCTATAGGATTATGAAGGCTGAAATTCTGAAATATAGATCACTATACAATAGAAATTCCACTTGCTTCTACTGTTCATGACCAATCAGTGTGGTTAGATCCAGCACCCAATATGCTAATTAGGCTCTGCATTCTCTGTACTGTCAGGTAAGAAGCCCTAGACAAAAGCAGACAGGCTGTGACCGCCCACCCGACAATAGATAATCTTATTAACATATTGACTGCTGAGACTAACAGAAATGATTGCTTAGGTAGAGTGGGCTAGAGAAAAAATTTCAACTACACCAGAATCAGTGGAGTGGTGCCTTTTGGGTGATGCAAAGAACTGGAATTGGTGGAGGTGGTGAAAGGTCCTCTTTAATGTTCATTTAATAGGAAATGTATCCATAAGTAAAACAATTTCAAAGCAAACTTTCAAAATTCCAATATATGAATTTGAATAACATAGAGTAACTCATGTAAAAGGTAATTTGTATGTAGTTTCATTGCAGAAATTTCTATAATAGTTTCATTAATCTGAATGGAATGTGCAGAAACCCGTGGGCTTTCTTTAAAAAACAACTCAATTCAGATGAATGGAACTGATTTTCTGAAGACTTACCATCCTAAAATACTTACATTTTTTATTATTCCTTGTGGTCCAACACAATCTAAAACATATTAAAAAGATAAATGAACATTTAATATCTATAAATGAATAAAACATACAGTAACAAAGCTTGGCTTAGGCCTACTCCTGAAGAAGTTATCTAAGTGTCCCTTGGTATTCACTCTTTAACTCCCATACAAGGGTCTATATTTTTCTCTCCACGTTTTTCAGGAGGAAACTGGTCTATGGCGTCCACGGGTAACCGCTTTTTAAGTGGATTGTGTTTCTGTTTTTCGGGTCCCCAAGCGGACCCAAAGAACAGTAGCCCCAACGCAGGTGTGAACCTAGTGTCAAGGGGATTGAACCTGTGATCATACTACTGTACCGCAGTCTATTGTAAAATTGCTGTATAGCAATATTTCTTATTCTTAAGTTTGTGGACTGTCTAAATTGCCTTTATTACAATCCTTCATTGGATATTGTGTACATACACAGGGTGAATACCTGGCATCCGTATATCTATTATGGTGGGTGTCAAGAAGGGGTTAATGTTTGCAGAGCTGTAGAATTTAGAAAATGGTTGTCCATTGGTATTAGAATTAATACTGTTACATTTTGGCACATTTTAATAAAAGAAAGTCAACTAATATACACATCTAAAGTAAAAGCATACAGTTACCTGTAAAATATAAAATATGAGGCTCTTCTGCCTTTAACCCTTTCTTCATTTCAGATAAGGACTTTTATATGTTAATATGTTATATATGTTACTTTGATGAATAGTGTTATACGTGTGAAGGACCTGTTACTCTAGAAAGACATGTGCTCACATGACCATATCGATGTAGGTCATCAACTCAGTAAGTATATTCTTATCTGTGTATAGACATTCATATGTATGATATGCTATTACGTAATGTGGTGAATCGGTCCCTCCACATATATTATTTTCCTCTTCACGTTCCATATGTTTATATATTTATATGTTGTATATCTCCTTTTCCCTATGGGGCAGGTTCCATGCAGAGACCGTTTAAAGAAGTGCATGTATTTGGCACTTGAGTTAATTGTAATATATAAGGTCTGGCAACAAGTAATAGTGAGCAGAGTACCTGGCAGTCTGAATTTTATGCACTGAGTGGGGCGCAAGAGTTGAACCCCACTGGGTGGTCATTACCCACAGTAAATTCAGCAGATGAAAGAGGTGCAGGAGAGCTGTGGCAATGAAATGCTGTGTTGTAGAGTTATGGAAAGTTGCTTGGGTCAGCAGCTGGCTGGTACTCTGGGGAAACTGCTTACAGCCCCTCTCCAGTCATTTTTTAAAATCCCGTGCCATTTAGTAGAGGGCATACTGTGTGAATCGACAGGTCAGTTGGCCAATCCCATGAACAGCTGGGGGACCAATTTGGAAATTAAAGAAACTGAAGGATACTCCGGATGAGTGATCTCACCCTTTAGGCTAAGGCCCCACGTAACGTGCCGCAGCCAAAAAGGGCTGCCGGAAAACCGTGGCAGAAACGAATCCTGGTTTTTCACATAATTGACATGTTGCTATTTACAAAAATGCAACGGTTTTGGAATTTGCATTTCTGGTGCGGGTATTTTCTGCAATGTGTGGATGGGATTTGCGTTTATGCCATGTGGGGCTTCATCCTTATTATACTAAATATGCCCTCTGGAGTGGGTTTTTTACCAGTACATCATTCCTGAGTTCTGTCATATACTGTAAGAGCCAGAGAGTAACCACTATCAGCTGTAAAGGGCTGTAGGAACTAAGAGATTGTTTCCTTATACTGGGATAATGTTTATATGACTATAACAGTTAAAGGTAATGTATCGCTAGAAAATTAGCTATTTTTTTTTATCAAGTTTTATGTTAGACAGATTTTTAAATGTTCACTAAATTTTTGCACAAGTTTTATTAAATTCATAGAATACCCCATACTGAACATAACTGCAATTCATTTCAATAAAAAAATCAGATGTTTTCAACCCTGCCACTAGGGGGCTCCTATATTTTAAATCTGCTATTCACTAGTGGTTGTTGGTTACTTCCTTGCCTACTGAGATGGGAATGGGAGAAATAGATGGGTGCGTCCGGCAGAACCTTTACATTATCTCTGCAAAGGCTCTTATCTCCTCTCAGCTCCGTGCACGTTGGCTGGGTTTCTTCACTGGACATAGTGTGGTATTTTTTTATTAGTGCAAAGATCTGTGTTATAATAACCAGTAAAGTATTGGCAAACTACCCCAAGTGATCTGTTACAGTAGTAGTGCTGCACGAAGGTATCAGCTTTTGTTTTTTGCTCGATTTAAAGGATTTACAAATAACTGATTATACATCTTATCAAAAAGTATCTGAGAGAATAAATTGCATATAAGGAATTTAATAGTGTACAATATGAGATTCAAAAACAGGTATCGTAATATATGAGTACTCACGTGCACATTCATAGTGAAAGCAGCATCCATCTTGGTCATAAATCTTCATAGGAGGTCTTCCACCCTCACATGTAATATTCTCAACTTCTGGACATTGCATTTCTGTTTTATGAAACGTCCCATTTTCATAACATGTGACATTAGTACATTTAGAGGAGAAAACTGGGAATTTCACAACCTGCAGGAAGTATTCATAGTTAGTGACTGGTCATCATTACCATTGTTCTTGTCATTTAGTAGTTTCCATTGCTTTATTTCTACATGTATTTGACTAAATCTACTCCACCAAATACTAAAAGTATACCTCCAATTATAAAAAAAAACTGTGAATAATATGTGTGAATATAAGACATTTAAAATATCTTATTATTTAGGCTCTTGTCTATAATAGCACCTATATCTATATCCAGTCTCATACACAGAAGTCTATGGAGAGGTGAGGGTGGAGGAGTAGGACCGCTGCCAGCTAGTATTCGATTTATCATATTACAAATTGTAGAATCAAAATTGCTGTTATTAGTATGTGTAGCAGAAGATAGCAGCTGCACTATGTGTGTGTCTTTGTCAGCATAGACTTCTATGGTAAAAGTTACTCTATGTCATATAATGTGATATGCACCTGCTTTGCCCACATCACTGCCCTGTTAAAATGAACATTACACTAAAGCTGCTGCTCCAGCCAGGAAGGTAGAGAAGTAACCCACTTACAAGTTGGATACCAACATTCTGCCTCAGCCACTCATTTTAGACTTAAAAGTTGAATGCCACTCTGTTGGCATTGTGAATAAGAGACCGAACATCATTTGAGCCTAGGTCGTCTAACCCTTTGTTAGATAAATATCTGCTGTATGGTAGGGGTGGAGCTAAGAGAAGAAAGACAGGCTTACTCTGATCCTGCAGCTAAATATGAGCTCTCTATCACAACTGGGGCACTTTACTCAAATCAGTGCAAGTCAATACTTCTCTGTTTATGTCCTGCATTGTCCTGGGGTTGTTTCTTAGTGGGAGAGAGAAAACTATGGTTTCGTTCAACATCTGTGAGAGACTCCATTACAGATTCCGCCAAAAATCAGCGGAGAGAAAAGACCTGTACAGAGGACTTTTCTCTCTGCCAGTTTCAGTATAAAACTGGCAGAAACCCAGCAAATACCCGGTGGACTCCATTATTGTCTATGGGGTCTGCGGGTGTCCACAGGTAACCGCTGTTTTAGCAGGCGGGCTCTCCGTCGTTTGGGTCCCATGGCACAAGTGTGAACCTAGCCTATACAACAATCTACTTACTACTAAGCTAGTCTCTACCGTCCACCTCTGAGAGAACTACAAACTCCAGATATAACATGCAGCTGTATAATATGACATATAGCGATCAGAAATAACATTACTCTTGATGTACACACACATAACATTTTAACATGAAAAGCCAAATGAAATGATGGGAACGCTTCAAGGGAGACAGGTGGCACAAGCTGTACCATAACAGAGAATAAATAGGGAGGTAAGTACACAAGGCAGTCTGCAAAGGAATATCACAAAGGCTGTGTATAAGTGTAGAGAGAAAGAAGAGAACGTTTGGCAGACTCTGCAGTTGGGGGAAGGAAGAGGTAACAAACTTCTCAACAGCAGTAGTGTTCTGTCAGTCCAAGGTAAAAGTGATATCTCATGTGCTGTAGAAGGCACAATTTAGCTCAGAGATGATCTACTGAAGACGTCAGAATCCTAACATGTATTACCGGAGAGGAACACACCAACATGGGAAAAGTTGGAAATTAGGAGCCGGATCTGAATTTGAACAAATAAATGAATATTGCTGCCTTGAATATAGTGGAACTTTCTTTTTTAACTCAAGGTAACTAATATGTCTAAAAATATTTTGTCCATGTCATAGATGTCCATAGCCTTTTACTTGCAAACTGTTCAAAGACCGCCAAACCGCTTATAATTGAGATGAGCGAATCTCCCAAAATTTAGTCCAGATTAAAAGCGATCAAATTGCCCTGAAGAGTCATGCATGGAATATTTGGGAAACAATATAATACTACTTGTACTAAAAGGTCCTATAGTAACTCCCAGTCCCTGACCTACTTTCAATGATAGCAAGTAAGCACTCTAATCCAGCCAATGACGGCTGTAATCAGTATATAGCTGTTATTGGCTGGTTTAGATCATGTGATCTGCAAAGTTACTCTCAGTCACTGAAACTATGTCATTGACCTAGTTTCAATGATGTAGGGTAACCTCCTAGACCACATGATCCAATCCAGCCAATGACAGCTGTAATCAACTTATGGCTGTTATTGGCTGACTTACATAACCATTAGCATGTGCAATATGTTCTATAAATATATATATATATATATATATATATATATATATATATTTTTTTTTTTCATAACTGTATGCATGTATTTTCATAGTAATTGAAGTTATAAATGATTAAATGGTTTCATATAATAGTAAACATAAATGAGTCTATAAAGCTTCGATCTACAATTACATACTTAGACGATGTTTTCAAACAGAGCTCATTTATATTTAATACATATATGGACTACATACCTGATTCGTAGTTCCAGTTACAGGTGTAAATATGGCAACTGGCAGTAGTGAAGTACTATATGGCATAACAGTTGTATGAAATAATGTACTTTTTTTTTCCTAGTGTTCCTGTATTTGCAGGACGCATATCAGACCCTGTAATAGGTGGCTCTCTTACTACAGTAACAGGTGTGCTTTGGCTCAACACCAGTGCAGTAGAAGGCGAAGTCTCATGTAAAGATTTTGTTGTAGCAGAAACTCTAGCTGTCTTTAACGTTGCATAGGTTGCTGACCTTAAAAATGGTGGAGGTGTTATATAGACTGAAGTAGCTGCTCCAATGAGTAATGTTGATGATTTATTTTTTCCCACAGTTGTAAAGGCGGTGGTCATCTCGACTGGATTTTTAGTAGACTTTAGAGAACCTGTTAACATTTTGCTTAAACTCAATGTGGTTGATCTCTCTAGAAATTTTGGTGTGCTTGATAGTTTAGACATTGTTGGAGTTAAAGTTGAACTCTCAGTAGCCCTCCTTGTAGGAGCCGTAGTTCTTGTTGATAACCTGAATGATAATGTTGGTGTTGAGAAGCTTGATGAAGTAGTCCTTTCAGTTGATAAACGTGTGGATGGTAAAGATTCTGTTGACATTTTTGTTTTTCTAATAACTGTAGATGTTTCAATGCTTTCTGTTATTGACGCTTTAGTGAACCTTGAACTCAAAGTTGAGATTTGAGTTAAGGGTTTTGTGGTTGTAGTGAAACCAGGTGTCCCTAAAGATGTTGTATGTCTTGATGATGATCTGGAGAATGGAAGTGTTCCTGTCAGTGATAATGTAACTGTCCTACTTCCTGCTGTTTTTCCAAGGAAAGTGGAAGGGGTTAGTGTAGTTGATGACAAGGTGGGCTGTAGAGACTCTGTTGGCATCACTGTTAGTCCAGGAGTGGTGGGTGTTTCAAGGCTTTCAGTTTTGCGTGATACTTTAGTAACCCTTTGTGTTAAACTTGAAGATTTAATTAATGGTTTTGTTGAAGTAGTAAAACTGGCTGTTGTAAAAGGGGATGTAGATCTTGTTGATAACCCTATCGATGACATTGTTGATGTCAAGGATGAAGTTACTGTGCTACTGCCTGCTGCTATTGAAGATTTCTTTCTTCCAGCTGTCCCAAGGGAAGTGGAGGTGGCCCTTTCTGTGGATGAAATTGTGGGTGGAAGAGATTCAATTGATATTTTTGTTTTTCCAATAGTTGATGTTGTTTCAATGCTTTTTGTTGTGCTCGATGCTTTAGTGACCCCTGAACTTAAAGCCTCAGTCAGGGGTTTTGTGGTTGTAGGAAAACCAATTGTCACGACAGGTGTATGTTTTACAGAAGATCTTGAGGATGACGTTGTTGTAAAAGATGAAGTAACTGCCCTACTACCTACTGATGACATGGTGTGCTGTAGAAACTCTGTTGACATTACTGATATTCCTGGAGTGGTGGATGTTTCAAGGCGTTTAGTTGTACTTGGTAGTTTAGAAACCTCTGTTGTTAAAGTTGAAAGCTTAGATAATGGTTTTGTTAAAGTAGTAAAACTAGTTGTTGTTAAAGGTGTTCTAAATCTTGTTGATAACCCTAACGATGACATTGTTGTTGTCAAGGATGAAGTTACTGTGCTACTACCTGCTGCTGTTGATGACTTTGATGTCCCAGTTGTCCCAAGGGATGTGGGGGTGGTCCTTTCTGTGGATGAAATTGTGGTCGGTAGAGATTCTGTTGATATTTTTGTTTTTTCAATAGTTGAAGTTGTTTTGATGCTTTTTGTTGTGCTTGATGCTTTAGTAACTCTTGAACTCAAAAATATAGTTAGGGGTCTTGTGGTTGTAGTAAAACCAGTTGTCACTACAGGTGTTGTATGTTCTACAGATGATCTTGAGGATGATATTGTTGTTGTATAGGATGAAGTAATTGCCTTACTACCCACTGTTGTTGTTAATTTAGTTTTTCCAAGAGAGGTTAAAGAGGACAGTTTAGCTGATGACATGGTGGGCTGTAGGGACTCTGTTGACATTACTGTTATTCCTGGAGTGGAGGATGTTTCAAGGCTTTTAGTTGTTTGTGGTACTTTAGTAACCTTTGTTGTTAAAGTGGAAAGCTTAGTTAATGGTTCTGTTAAAGTAGTAAAACTAGTTGTTAAAGGTGTTCTGAATCTTGTTGATAACCCTATCAATGACATTGTTGTTGTCAAGGATGAAGATACTGTGCTTCTGCCTGCTGCTGTTGATGATTTCACTGTCCCAGCTGTCCCCAGGGAATTGGGGCTGGTTCTTTCTGTGGATGAAATTGTGGATGGTAGAGATTCTGTTGATATTTTTGTTTTTCCAATAGTTGAAGTTGTTTTGATGCTTTTTGTTGTGCTTGATGCCTTAGTAACTCTTGAACTTAAAGACTCAGTTAGGGGTCTTGTGGTTGTAGTAAAACCAGTTGTCACTACAGGTGTTGTATGTTCTACAGATGATCTTGAGGATGACGTAGTTGTGAAGGATGAAGTAACTGCCCTACTACCCACTGTTGTTAATAATTCAGTTTTTCCAAGGGAGGTGGAAGAGGACAGTTCAGCCGATGACATGGTTAGTTGCAGGGACTCTGTTGACATTGCTGTTATTCCTGGAGTGGTGGATGTTTCAAGGCTTTTAGTTGTTCTTGGTACTTTAGTAACCTTTGTTATTAAAGTTGAAAGCTTAGATAATGGTTTTGTTAAAGTAGTAAAACTAGTTGTTGTTAAAGGTGTTCTAAATCTTGTTGGTAACCCTAACGATGACATTGTTGTTGTCAAGGATGAAGTTACTGTGCTACTGCCAGCTGCTGTTGATGACTTTGATGTCCCAGCTGTCCCAAGGGATGTGGGGGTGGTCCTTTCTGTGGATGAAATTGTGGTCGGTAGAGATTCTGTTGATATTTTTGTTTTTCCAATAGTTGAACTTGTTTTGATGCTTTTTGTTGTGCTTGATGCTTTAGTAACTCTTGAACTTAAAGACTCAGTTAGGGGTCTTGTGGTTGTAGTAAAACCAGTTGTCACTACAGGTGTTGTATGTTCTACAGATGATCTTGAGGATGACATAGTTGTGAAGGATGAAGTAACAGCCCTACTACCCACTGTTGTTGTTAATTTAGTTTTTCCAAGGGAGGTGGAAGAGGACAGTTCAGCCGATGACATGGTGGGTTGTAGGGGCTCTGTTGACATTACTGTTATTCCTGGAGTGGTGGATGTTTCAAGGCTTTTAGTTGTTTGTGGTACTTTCGTAACCTTTGGTATTAAAGTGGAAAGCTTAGTTAATGGTTTTGTTAAAGTAGTAAAACTAGTTGTTGTTAAAGGTGTTCTAAATTTTGTTGATAACTCTAACGATGACATTGTTGTTGTCAAGGATGAAGTTACTGTGCCACTGCCTGCTGCTGTTGATGATTTCATTGTCCCAGCTGTCCCAAGGGATGTGGGGGTGGTCCTTTCTGTGGATGAAATTGTGGTCGGTAGAGATTCTGTTGATATTTTTGTTTTTTCAATAGTTGAAGTTGTTTTGATGCTTTTTGTTGTGCTTGATGCCTTAGTAACTCTTGAACTTAAAGACTCAGTTAGGGGTCTTGTGGTTGTAGTAAAACCAGTTGTCACTACAGGTGTTGTATGCTCTACAGATGATCTTGAGGATGACGTTGTTGTATAGGATGAAGTAACTGCCTTACTACCTACTGTTGTTGTTAATTTAGTTTTTCCAAGGGACGTGGAAGAGGACAGTTTAGCTGATGTCATGGTGGGCTGTAGAGACTCTGTTGATATTACTGTTATTCCTGGAGTGGTGGATGTTTCAAGGCTTTTAGTTGTTTGTGGTACTTTAGTAACCTTTGTTGTTAAAGTGGAAAGCTTAGTTAATGGTTTTGTTAAAGTAGTAAAACTAGTTGTTGTTAAAGGTGTTCTAAATCTTGTTGATAACTCTAACGATGAGATTGTTGTTGTCAAGGATGAAGTTACTGTGCTACTGCCTGCTGCTGTTGATGACTTTGATGTCCCAGCTGTCCCAAGGGATGTGGGGGTGGTCCTTTCTGTGGATGAAATTGTGGTCGGTAGAGATTCTGTTGATATTTTTGTTTTTTCAATAGTTGAAGTTGTTTTGATGCTTTTTGTTGTGCTTGATGCCTTAGTAACTCTTGAACTTAAAGACTCAGTTAGGGGTCTTGTGGTTGTAGTAAAACCAGTTGTCACTACAGGTGATGTATGCTCTACAGATGATCTTGAGGATGACGTTGTTGTATAGGATGAAGTAACTGCCTTACTACCCACTGTTGTTGTTAATTTAGTTTTTCCAAGGGAGGTGGAAGAGGACAGTTTAGCTGATGTCATGGTGGGCTGTAGAGACTTTGTTGATATTACTGTTATTCCTGGAGTGGTGGATGTTTCAAGGCTTTTAGTTGTTTGTGGTACTTTAGTAACCTTTGTTGTTAAAGTGGAAAGCTTAGTTAATGGTTCTGTTAAAGTAGTAAAACTAGTTGTTAAAGGTGTTCTGAATCTTGTTGATAACCCTATCGATGACATTGTTGTTGTCAAGGATGAAGATACTGTGCTTCTGCCTGCTGCTGTTGATGATTTCACTGTCCCAGCTGTCCCCAGGGAATTGGGGCTGGTTCTTTCTGTGGATGAAATTGTGGATGGTAGAGATTCTGTTGATATTTTTGTTTTTCCAATAGTTGAAGTTGTTTTGATGCTTTTTGTTGTGCTTGATGCCTTAGTAACTCTTGAACTTAAAGACTCAGTTAGGGGTCTTGTGGTTGTAGTAAAACCAGTTGTCACTACAGGTGTTGTATGTTCTACAGATGATCTTGAGGATGACGTTGTTGTATAGGATGAAGTAACTGTCTTACTACCCACTGTTGTTGTTAATTTAGTTTTTCCAAGGGAGGTGGAAGAGGACAGTTTAGCTGATGACATGGTGGGTTGTAGAGACTCTGTTGATATTACTGTTATTCCTGGAGTGGTGGATGTTTCAAGGCTTTTAGTTGTTTGTGGTACTTTAGTAACCTTTGTTGTTAAAGTGGAAAGCTTAGTTAATGGTTTTGTTAAAGTAGTAAAACTAGTTGTTTTTAAAGGTGTTCTCAATCTTGTTGATAACCCTAACGATGACATTGTTGTTGTCAAGGATGAAGTTACTGTGCAACTGCCTGCTGCTGTTGATGACTTTGATGTACCAGCTGTCCCAAGGGATGTGGGGGTGGTCCTTTCTGTGGATGAAATTGTGGTCGGTAGAGATTCTGTTGATATTTTTGTTTTTTCAATAGTTGAAGTTGTTTTGATGCTTTTTGTTGTGCTTGATGCCTTAGTAACTCTTGAACTTAAAGACTCAGTTAGGGGTCTTGTGGTTGTAGTAAAACCAGTTGTCACTACAGGTGATGTATGCTCTACAGATGATCTTGAGGATGACGTTGTTGTATAGGATGAAGTAACTGCCTTACTACCCACTGTTGTTGTTAATTTAGTTTTTCCAAGGGAGGTGGAAGAGGACAGTTTAGCTGATGTCATGGTGGGCTGTAGAGACTTTGTTGATATTACTATTATTCCTGGAGTGGTGGATGTTTCAAGGTTTTTAGTTGTTTGTGGTACTTTAGTAACCTTTGTTGTTAAAGTGGAAAGCTTATTTAATGGTTCTGTTAAAGTAGTAAAACTAGTTGTTAAAGGTGTTCTGAATCTTGTTGATAACCCTATCGATGACATTGTTGTTGTCAAGGATGAAGATACTGTGCTTCTGCCTGCTGCTGTTGATGATTTCACTGTCCCAGCTGTCCCCAGGGAATTGGGGCTGGTTCTTTCTGTGGATGAAATTGTGGATGGTAGAGATTCTGTTGATATTTTTGTTTTTCCAATAGTTGAAGTTGTTTTGATGCTTTTTGTTGTGCTTGATGCCTTAGTAACTCTTGAACTTAAAGACTCAGTTAGGGGTCTTGTGGTTGTAGTAAAACCAGTTGTCACTACAGGTGTTGTATGTTCTACAGATGATCTTGAGGATGACGTTGTTGTATAGGATGAAGTAACTGTCTTACTACCCACTGTTGTTCTTAATTTAGTTTTTCCAAGGGAGGTGGAAGAGGACAGTTTAGCTGATGACATGGTGGGTTGTAGAGACTCTGTTGATATTACTGTTATTCCTGGAGTGGTGGATGTTTCAAGGCTTTTAGTTGTTTGTGGTACTTTAGTAACCTTTGTTGTTAAAGTGGAAAGCTTAGTTAATGGTTTTGTTAAAGTAGTAAAACTAGTTGTTTTTAAAGGTGTTCTAAATCTTGTTGATAACCCTAACGATGACATTGTTGTTGTCAAGGATGAAGTTACTGTGCTACTGCCTGCTGCTGTTGATGACTTTGATGTCCCAGCTGTCCCAAGGGATGTGGGGGTGGTCCTTTCTGTGGATGAAATTGTGGTCGGTAGAGATTCTGTTGATATTTTTGTTTTTCCAATAGTTGAAGTTGTTTTGATGCTTTTTGTTGTACTTGATGCCTTAGTAACTCTTGAACTTAAAGACTCAGTTAGGGGTCTTGTGGTTGTAGTAAAACCAGTTGTCACTACAGGTGTTGTATGTTCTACAGATGATGTTGAGGATGACGTAGTTGTGAAGGATGAAGTAACTGCCCTACTACCCACTGTTGTTGTTAATTTAGTTTTTCCAAGAGAGGTGGAAGAGGACAGCTCAGCCGATGACATGGTGGGTTGTAGGGGCTCTGTTGACATTACTGTTATTCCTGGAGTGGTGGATGTTTCAAGGCTTTTAGTTGTTTGTGGTACTTTAGTAACCTTTGGTATTAAAGTGGAAAGCTTAGTTAATGGTTTTGTTAAAGTAGTAAAACTAGTTGTTGTTAAAGGTGTTCTAAATTTTGTTGATAACTCTAACGATGACATTGTTGTTGTCAAGGATGAAGTTACTGTGCCACTGCCTGCTGCTGTTGATGATTTCATTGTCCCAGCTGTCCCAAGGGATGTGGGGGTGGTCCTTTCTGTGGATGAAATTGTGGTCGGTAGAGATTCTGTTGATATTTTTGTTTTTTCAATAGTTGAAGTTGTTTTGATGCTTTTTGTTGTGCTTGATGCCTTAGTAACTCTTGAACTTAAAGACTCAGTTAGGGGTCTTGTGGTTGTAGTAAAACCAGTTGTCACTACAGGTGTTGTATGCTCTACAGATGATCTTGAGGATGACGTTGTTGTATAGGATGAAGTAACTGCCTTACTACCCACTGTTGTTGTTAATTTAGTTTTTCCAAGGGAGGTGGAAGAGGACAGTTTAGCTGATGACATGGTGGGTTGTAGAGACTCTGTTGATATTACTGTTATTCCTGGAGTGGTGGATGTTTCAAGGCTTTTAGTTGTTTGTGGTACTTTAGTAACCTTTGTTGTTAAAGTGGAAAGCTTAGTTAATGGTTTTGTTAAAGTAGTAAAACTAGTTGTTTTTAAAGGTGTTCTAAATCTTGTTGATAACCCTAACGATGACATTGTTGTTGTCAAGGATGAAGTTACTGTGCTACTGCCTGCTGCTGTTGATGACTTTGATGTCCCAGCTGTCCCAAGGGATGTGGGGGTGGTCCTTTCTGTGGATGAAATTGTGGTCGGTAGAGATTCTGTTGATATTTTTGTTTTTCCAATAGTTGAAGTTGTTTTGATGCTTTTTGTTGTGCTTGATGCCTTAGTAACTCTTGAACTTAAAGACTCAGTTAGGGGTCTTGTGGTTGTAGTAAAACCAGTTTTCACTACAGGTGTTGTATGTTCTACAGATGATCTTGAGGATGACGTAGTTGTGAAGGATGAAGTAACTGCCCTACTACCCACTGTTGTTGTTAATTTAGTTTTTCCAAGGGAGGTGGAAGAGGACAGTTCAGCCGATGACATGGTGGGTTGTAGGGGCTCTGTTGACATTACTGTTATTCCTGGAGTGGTGGATGTTTTAAGGCTTTTAGTTGTTTGTCGTACTTTAGTAACCTTTGGTATTAAAGTGGAAATCTTAGTTAATGGTTTTGTTAAAGTAGTAAAACTAGTTGTTGTTAAAGGTGTTCTAAATTTTGTTGATAACTCTAACGATGACATTGTTGTTGTCAAGGATGAAGTTACTGTGCCACTGCCTGCTGCTGTTGATGATTTCATTGTCCCAGCTGTCCCAAGGGATGTGGGGGTGGTCCTTTCTGTGGATGAAATTGTGGTCGGTAGAGATTCTGTTGATATTTTTGTTTTTTCAATAGTTGAAGTTGTTTTGATGCTTTTTGTTGTGCTTGATGCCTTAGTAACTCTTGAACTTAAAGACTCAGTTAGGGGTCTTGTGGTTTTAGTAAAACCAGTTGTCACTACAGGTGTTGTATGCTCTACAGATGATCTTGAGGATGACGTTGTTGTATAGGATGAAGTAACTGCCTTACTACCCACTGTTGTTGTTAATTTAGTTTTTCCAAGGGAGGTGGAAGAGGACAGTTTAGCTGATGTCATGGTGGGCTGTAGAGACTCTGTTGATATTACTGTTATTCCTGGAGTGGTGGATGTTTCAGGGCTTTTAGTTGTTTGTGGTACTTTAGTAACCTTTGTTGTTAAAGTGGAAAGCTTAGTTAATGGTTTTATTAAAGTAGTAAAACTAGTTGTTTTTAAAGGTGTTCTAAATCTTGTTGATAACCCTAACGATGACATTGTTGTTGTCAAGGATGAAGTTACTGTGCTACTGCCTGCTGCTGTTGATGACTTTGATGTCCCAGCTGTCCCAAGGGATGTGGGGGTGGTCCTTTCTGTGGCTGAAATTGTGGTCGGTAGAGATTCTGTTGATATTTTTGTTTTCCCAATAGTTGAAGTTGTTTTGATGCTTTTTGTTGTGCTTGATGCCTTAGTAACTCTTGAACTTAAAGACTCAGTTAGGGGTCTTGTGGTTGTAGTAAAACCAGTTGTCACTACAGGTGTTGTATGTTCTACAGATGATCTTGAGGATGACGTTGTTGTATAGGATGAAGTAACTGTCTTACTACCCACTGTTGTTGTTAATTTAGTTTTTCCAAGGGAGGTGGAAGAGGACAGTTTAGCTGATGACATGGTGGGTTGTAGAGACTCTGTTGATATTACTGTTATTCCTGGAGTGGTGGATGTTTCAAGGCTTTTAATTGTTTGTGGTACTTTAGTAACCTTTGTTGTTAAAGTGGAAAGCTTAGTTAATGGTTTTATTAAAGTAGTAAAACTAGTTGTTTTTAAAGGTGTTCTAAATCTTGTTGATAACCCTAACGATGACATTGTTGTTGTCAAGGATGAAGTTACTGTGCTACTGCCTGCTGCTGTTGATGACTTTGATGTCCCAGCTTTCCCAAGGGATGTGGGGGTTGTCCTTTCTGTGGATGAAATTGTGGTCGGTAGAGATTCTGTTGATATTTTTGTTTTTCCAATAGTTGAAGTTGTTTTGATGCTTTTTGTTGTGCTTGATGCCTTAGTAACTCTTGAACTTAAAGACTCAGTTAGGGGTTTTGTGGTTGTAGTAAAACCAGTTGTCACTACAGGTGTTGTATGTTCTACAGATGATCTTGAGGATGACATTGCTGTTGTATAGGATGAAGTAACTGCCTTACTACCCACTGTTGTTGTTAATTTAGTTTTTCCAAGGGAGGTGGAAGAGGACAGTTTAGCTGATGACATGGTGGACTGTAGAGACTCTGTTGACTTTACTGTTATTCCTGGAGTGGATGTTTCAAGGCTTTTAGTTGTTTGTGATACTTTAGTAACCTTTGTTATTAAAGTGCAAAGCTTAGTTAATTGTTTTGTTAAACTAGTAAAACTAGTTGTTGTTAAAGGTGTTCTAAATCTTGTTGATAACCCTAACGATGACATTGTTGTTGTCAAGGATGAAGTTACTGTGCTACTACCTGCTGCTGTTGATGAATTTGATGTCCCAGTTGTCCCAAGGGATGTGGGGGTGGTCCTTTCTGTGGATGAAATTGTGGTCGGTAGAGATTCTGTTGATATTTTTGTTTTTTCAATAGTTGAAGTTGTTTTGATGCTTTTTGTTGTGCTTGATGCTTTAGTAACTCTTGAACTCAAAAATATAGTTAGGGGTCTTGTGGTTGTAGTAAAACCAGTTGTCACTACAGGTGTTGTATGTTCTACAGATGATCTTGAGGATATTGTTGTTGTATAGGATGAAGTAATTGCCTTACTACCCACTGTTGTTGTTAATTTAGTTTTTCCAAGGGAGGTTGAAGAGGACAGTTTAGCTGATGACATGGTGGGCTGTAGGGACTCTGTTGATATTACTGTTATTCCTGGAGTGGAGGATGTTTCAAGGCTTTTAGTTGTTTGTGGTACTTTAGTAACCTTTGTTGTTAAACTGGAAAGCTTAGTTAATGGTTCTGTTAAAGTAGTAAAACTAGTTGTTAAAGGTGTTCTGAATCTTGTTGATAAACCTATCGATGACATTGTTGTTGTCAAGGATGAAGATACTGTGCTTCTGCCTGCTGCTGTTGATGATTTCACTGTCCCAGCTGTCCCCAGGGAATTGGGGCTTGTTCTTTCTGTGGATGAAATTGTGGATGGTAGAGATTCTGTTGATATTTTTGTTTCTCCAGTAGTTGAAGTTGTTTTGATGCTTTTTGTTGTGCTTGATGCCTTAGTAACTCTTGAACTTAAAGACTCAGTTAGGGGTCTTGTGGTTGTAGTAAAACCAGTTGTCACTACAGGTGTTGTATGTTCTACAGATGATCTTGAGGATGACGTAGTTGTGAAGGATGAAGTAACTGCCCTACTACCCACTGTTGTTAATAATTCAGTTTTTCCAAGGGAGGTGGAAGAGGACAGTTCAGCCGATGACATGGTGGGTTGCAGGGACTCTGTTGACATTGCTGTTATTCCTGGAATGGTGGATGTTTCAAGGCTTTTAGTTGTTCTTGGTACTTTAGTAACCTTTGTTGTTAAAGTTGAAAGCTTAGATAATGGTTTTGTTAAAGTAGTAAAACTAGTTGTTGTTAAAGGTGTTCTAAATCTTGTTGATAACCCTAACGATGACATTGTTGTTGTCAAGGATGAAGTTACTGTGCTACTGCCTGCTGCTGTTGATGACTTTGATGTCCCAGCTGTCCCAAGGGATGTGGGGGTGGTCCTTTCTGTGGATGAAATTGTGATCGGTAGAGATTCTGTTGATATTTTTGTTTTTTCAATAGTTGAGGTTGTTTTGATGCTTTTTGTTGTGCTTGATGCTTTAGTAACTCTTGAACTTAAAGACTCAGTTAGGGGTCTTTTGGTTGTAGTAAAACCAGTTGTCACTACAGGTGATGTATGCTCTACAGATGATCTTGAGGATGACGTTGTTGTATAGGATGAAGTAACTGCCTTACTACCCACTGTTGTTGTTAATTTAGTTTTTCCAAGGGAGGTGGAAGAGGACAGTTTAGCTGATGTCATGGTGGGCTGTAGAGACTCTGTTGATATTACTGTTATTCCTGGAGTGGTGGATGTTTCAAGGCTTTTAGTTGTTTGTGGTACTTTAGTAACCTTTGTTGTTAAAGTGGAAAGCTTAGTTAATGGTTCTGTTAAAGTAGTAAAACTAGTTGTTAAAGGTGTTCTGAATCTTGTTGATAACCCTATCAATGACATTGTTGTTGTCAAGGATGAAGATACTGTGCTTCTGCCTGCTACTGTTGATGATTTCACTGTCCCAGCTGTCCCCAGGGAATTGGGGCTGGTTCTTTCTGTGGATGAAATTGTGGTCGGTAGAGATTCTGTTGATATTTTTGTTTTTCCAATAGTTGAAGTTGTTTTGATGCTTTTTGTTGTGCTTGATGCCTTAGTAACTCTTGAACTTAAAGACTCAGTTAGGGGTCTTGTGGTTGTAGTAAAACCAGTTGTCACTACAGGTGTTGTATGTTCTACTGATGATCTTGAGGATGACGTTGTTGTATAGGATGAAGTAACTGCCCTACTACCCACTGTTGTTGTTAATTTAGTTTTTCCAAGGGAGGTGGAAGAGGACAGTTTAGCTGATGACATGGTGGGCTGCAGAGACTCTCTTGACAATACTGTTATTCCTGGAGTGGTGGATGTTTCAAGGCTTTTAGTTGTTTGTGATACTTTAGTAACCTTTGTTGTTAAAGTTGAAAGCTTAGTTAATGGTTTTGTTAAACTAGTAAAACTAGTTGTTGTTAAAGGTGTTCTAAATCTTGTTGATAACCCTAACGATGACATTGTTGTTGTCAAGGATGAAGTTACTGTGCTACTACCTGCTGCTGTTGATGACTTTGATGTCCCAGTTGTCCCAAGGGATGTGGGGGTGGTCCTTTCTGTGGATGAAATTGTGGTCGGTAGAGATTCTGTTGATATTTTTGTTTTTTCAATAGTTGAAGTTGTTTTGATGCTTTTTGTTGTGCTTGATGCTTTAGTAACTCTTGAACTCAAAAATATAGTTAGGGGTCTTGTGGTTGTAGTAAAACCAGTTGTCACTACAGGTGTTGTATGTTCTACAGATGATCTTGAGGATGATATTGTTGTTGTATAGGATGAAGTAATTGCCTTACTACCCACTGTTGTTGTTAATTTAGTTTTTCCAAGGGAGGTTGAAGAGGACAGTTTAGCTGATGACATGGTGGGCTGTAGGGACTCTGTTGATATTACTGTTATTCTTGGAGTGGAGGATGTTTCAAGGCTTTTAGTTGTTTGTGGTACTTTAGTAACCTTTGTTGTTAAAGTGGAAAGCTTAGTTAATGGTTTTGTTAAAGTAGTAAAACTAGTTGTTGTTAAAGGTGTTCTAAATTTTGTTGATAACTCTAACGATGACATTGTTGTTGTCAAGGATGAAGTTACTGTGCCACTGCCTGCTGCTGTTGATGATTTCATTGTTCCAGCTGTCCCAAGGGATGTGGGGGTGGTCCTTTCTGTGGATGAAATTGTGGTCGGTAGAGATTCTGTTGATATTTTTGTTTTTTCAATAGTTGAAATTGTTTTGATGCTTTTTGTTGTGCTTGATGCTTTAGTAACTCTTGAACTTAAAGACTCAGTTAGGGGTTTTGTGGTTGCAGTAAAACCAGTTGTCACTACAGGTGTTGTATGTTCTACAGATGATCTTGAGGATGACGTAGTTGTGAAGGATGAGGTAACTGTCCTACTACCCACTGTTGTTGTTAATTTAGTTTTTCCAAGGGAGGTGGAAGAGGACAGTTTAGCTGATGACATGGTGGGCTGCAGAGACTCTGTTGACATTACTGTTATTCCTGGAGTGGTGGATGTTTCAAGGCTTTTAGTTGTTTGTGATACTTTAGTAACCTTTGTTGTTAAAGTGGAAAGCTTAGTTAATGGTTTTGTTAAAGTAGTAAAACTAGTTGTTTTTAAAGGTGTTCTAAATCTTGTTGATAACCCTAACGATGACATTGTTGTTGTCAAGGATGAAGTTACTGTGCTACTGCCTGCTGCTGTTGATGACTTTGATGTCCCAGCTGTCCCAAGGGATGTGGGGGTGGTCCTTTCTGTGGATGAAATTGTGGTCGGTAGAGATTCTGTTGATATTTTTGTTTTTCCAATAGTTGAAGTTGTTTTGATGCTTTTTGTTGTTCTTGATACCTTAGTAACTCTTGAACTTAAAGACTCAGTTAGGGGTTTTGTGGTTGTAGTAAAACCAGTTGTCACTACAGGTCTTGTATGTTCTACAGATGATCTTGAGGGTGACATTGTTGTTATATAGGATGAAGTAATTGTCTTACTACCCACTGTTGTTGTTAATTTAGTTTTTCCAAGGGAGGTGGAAGAGGACAGTTTAGCTGATGACATGGTGGGTTGTAGAGACTCTGTTGATATTACTGTTATTCCTGGAGTGGTGGATGTTTCAAGGCTTTTAGTTGTTTGTGGAACTTTAGTAACCTTTGTTGTTAAAGTGGAAAGCTTAGTTAATGGTTTTGTTAAAGTAATAAAATTAGTTGTTGTTAAAGGTGTTCTAAATCTTGTTGATAAACCTAACGATGACATTGTTGTTGTCAAGGATGAAGTTACTGTGCTACTACCTGCTGCTGTTGATGACTTTGATGTCCCAGCTGTCCCAAGGGATGTGGGGGTAGTCCTTTCTGTGGATGAAATTGTGGTCGGTAGAGATTCTGTTGATATTTTTGTTTTTCCAATAGTTGAAGTTGTTTTGATGCTTTTTGTTGTGCTTGATGCCTTAGTAACTCTTGAACTTAAAGACTCAGTTAGGGGTTTTGTGGTTGTAGTAAAACCAGTTTTCACTACAGGTGTTGTATGTTCTACAGATGATCTTGAGGATGATATTGTTGTTGTGTAGGATGGAGTAACTGTCTCACTGCCCACTGTTGTTAATAGTTTAGTTTTTCCAAGGAAGGTGGAAGACGACAGTTTAGCTGATGACATAATGGGCTGTACAGACTCTGTTGACATTACTGTTATTCCTGGAGTGGTGGATGTTTCAAGGCTTTTAGTTGTTTGTGATACTTTAGTAACCTTTGTTGTTAAAGTGGAAAGCTTAGTTAATGGTTCTGTTAAAGTAGTAAAACTAGTTGTTAAAGGTGTTCTGAATCTTGTTGATAACCCTATCGATGACATTTTTGTTGTCAAGGATGAAGATACTGTGCTTCTGCCTGCTGCTGTTGATGATTTCATTGTCCCAGCTGTCCCAAGGGAAGCGGGGCTGGTTCTTTCTGTGGATGAAATTGTGGTCGGTAGAGATTCTGTTGATATTTTTGTTTTTCCAATAGTTGAAGTTGTTTTGATGCTTTTTGTTGTGCTTGATGCTTTAGTAACTCTTGAACTTAAAGACTCAGTTAGGGGTTTTGTGGTTGTAGTAAAACCATTTGTCACTACAGGTGTTGTATGTTCTACAGATGATCTTGAGGATGACGTAGTTGTGAAGGATGAAGTAACTGCCCTACTACCCACTGTTGTTAATAATTTAGTTTTTCCAAGGGAGGTGGAAGAGGACAGTTTAGCTGATGACATGGTGGGCTGTAGAGACTCTGTTGACATTACTGTTATTCCTGGAGTGGTGGATGTTTCAAGGCTTTTAGTTGTTTGTGGTACTTTAGTAACCTTTGTTGTTGGAAGCTTAGTTAATGGTTTTGTTGAGGTAGTACTTGATTCTTCACTAATCCCTGGAGTAATAACATAAGTCTTTGTTATAGGTTTTGTTGTAGAAGTCAATCTGGTAGTCCTAGAAGGTATTGCAGGTGTTTTGGATATTGATGTTATTTTTGTTGATGCACCTGCAGTACTGGTAACTGTTGTTGATGGCTTAGTTGTTCTAGCTGTTAGTAATGAGGTGGAGGTTGTCATTTTAGTTGATAATATTGTAGACTGTAAAGATTCTTTTGATTCTTTTGTTTTTCCAAGAGTTATGGTTTTCTCAGGGCTTTTAGTTGTATTTAATACTCTTGTTACCATTGGAGTTACAAATGAAGTTTCAGCTAGGCGTGTTATAGAAGTAGGCAACATAGTTTTCCTAACAATGCTTGTTAAAGGTGAAGTTTTTGAGCTTGTTGTGAAAAATTTGGATGGTGCAGTAGAAATTGAGGTTCTTGTTGAGGATGTTGATGATTCTCTTGTTCTAGATGTTGTAGTTGGGATGACTGTACCGCTTGCTGCTGTACTCTTTATGGTCTTTTCCGATCTTATTGATACTTCTGTTTGATTTGTAGGTACTGATGAAAATAAGGTAACTTTGAGTGTGTTAGATTCTTGTGTATTTGAGGTTGTTGATGCTGTTTTACTTAATGGAGTTGATATTTCTAAGAGACTTACAGAAGTTTCAAAAAGATTTGTTGTTTGCAAGAATCCTGCACAGATTGTAAAATAGTTTGTTACTAATATAACAGTACAGTCGCAATACAGGAATCACTTAAAAAATATCTTTCTAATTATCTTTTTTTGCTTCAGTTAATTGTCAGTTATTTTAGAAGGCATTGATTAAAGGGGTTGTCCATCACCTTTCTAGTGATGATTGCAAGTGGGGGTAAGCACTAGAGATAGGATAACCTCCCCTGGGCCTCCACCTATCATTCTCTGGGGTCATAACTTCAGCTTTGTTTGCCTTATAGAGCTTGGAATTGGATGGATAGGTTCTTATGAGCCCTGACAGTGTTCTACACTATGTTTTAAGCCATTTTAAGGTGGAGTTCATTCTGAACTTGTATGTCTCTAAATGAATCTTGGACCTGAGTCGCCCGAGCCCAAAAGAAATTCTGAGAGGTTCGCCAATCAGTTGTTTGAAGAAGCTGGTGACATCTTCACTATTTACATTGCACATCATCTGTTTTATTGCCTCTTCATTTAGCTAGGTATCCTAGGTGTCGGACCCCAACCAATCTCTTATTGCTGACCTTTTCCAAGAATAGGTCATCAATAAAAATGAGTTGAACAACCCCTTAAAATGTTGCATGCTTTGTCTTTGGAAGCAATAAACAAGTTACGGTATAAAAGCTAGTTAGCTAATAGGAAGAGAGACATTTTGCTATGTGCATTCTGATAAGTAATTTTTAGTTAAATTTTATTTGAAAGTCTCTTTCAATGGATTTATATAATATTAGAGAGGGTGAAGCAAAAATGCATGAATTACTGAACATTTTCACACAAAACTAAACATCATTCTACTCTAGTTGCTAATTCTGTTCTATACTGTGATGACAATAAATTGGAAAACATTTTCATGGTGACGTGTTCCCTTTAAGGTTTACTATACCTTTTTTTCCTTCCACATCTATCCTTAGGATAGGTCATATCACTAAATGACAGGTAAGATATACCTCATGTTAGGTGAAACAATGGTTTACTGAAGAATGAAGACAGGTTCAAATGGCATATGGCAGAGGACAAGTGCAGTATACTGATAAAAACCAGGATACGTCATCAGTATTAAAGTCCTGTAAACTCCCTGTAAGAACCCAACCTACTTTACAGCCTAAGAAAGCAGGCTTCTGTTTATTTTGTTCTAATTTTTGTTTGTTTTCCTGCTTTCTAAAAGTTTTTTTTCAACTTAGTCTAATGAGGCTAGTGTTTTACAGGACAAGCCATATTTTTAATGACAACATCCTATTGTAATATAACGTATTGAAATGTTTAAAAAAATGTTTATTCGTTTCTTGGAAGGTTAAACTTGTTTTGGTTTTTTGGATTTCACTTTTTACATTCTTAACTATGCAGTATAAAGTACACATTTAGGTTGCTGGTTAGTACAATTATGGCAATATCATTTTTGGTTATTTTTATTTTACTCCTTTTGCACAATACAAACACTTTTACAAAAATCATTTGTTTTTTATCACCATATTTGAGGGCTATAGTTAAGCCCTATGTGAGGGCTTATTTTTGCCCAATTTTCATTGGTACCATTTTTGGGTACATATGCCTTTTGTTCACTTTTTATTCCATTTTCTGAGAGAGGGATAAACTATAAGCAACAATTCTGGCATTTTTATGGTATTAACTGTGCAAGTTAATTAAAATGATAATTTTATAGCTATTATTAACATAATTTTTTACTATAATACATTTTAATACATTCGGTAAAAAAGTTTCAGGTTTTTTTTATAGTTTTAAACATTTCCTTTAACTTCTTTTTATTTTAGTCTAACTCTAAGACGCTCACACAACATAGTACATTTAGCTGGGTCTATTATTTATACATAGATGGCAGAACTAGAAGCCTTCAGGCTGCATGAAAACAATATATATATATATATATATATATATATATATATATATATATATATATATATATATATATATATATATATTATATATATATATATATACATACATTTTAGTAGTTATGATAAGTTGTTACCTGTGCTAGTTTTTGTGGGTTCATAACATGGAGTTTCAGTGGTGCCATTTAATCCACATAATACTTTTTTGCAGCCACCAAAGCCATCATCCACTTGGATCATTTCACCAATTTCCATCAATTTTCCTTCATACTCACAGTTGCAATCTTGCAATAAAAAGCAAAAATCATAAATTAAAGAAATATTTTGCGGTACAATTTACTATACTATGCAGCTCCCTGGCATATTTCTTAGCCTATAAACTTAGGAACAGTGCTCTTTTGTGGAAGCTGATTTGTATAGTAAGAAATGTCCCAATCCCATCATCTCAGAAATTGCAGAGGAATTGTATTCTATTTTAGTAATAAATTTTAATAAATATGTGTCATTAATTATTTTATTGATATACTATAAATAAAGTTTAAAAATAAAAAAATATATAATAGACGTGTTTTCCTTACCTTTACCCCTGGCTTGAAATATGCTGAGATGAGAGGCTTTAGAAGACACTATTTTAAAAGTGATGCTCATGTAGCTGGCAGGTCACCATTATGGAATCATCTCTGAGAATTCTACATTGGACTTATATGGTCCCAGCTAAGCTACTCCTTGTATAACCTATGATCAGTGAGTTGATCATATAGCCCCCCCATTAGACAAAAGCCTATACTGTAGGAGGCAGCCTTACTCCTTTCTCCTTTTTTCTTGTTTTTAAAAAAGGTTTTTCCCCCTTTTTTAGTATTTTATACATGTAATGTATTCTGTTTCTGCGCTATGTTTAAATATTCTCTTTTTTTGCATATTCTCTATGGCTTACATACAGAGCCTTGCGAAAGTATTCGGCCCCCTTGAACTTTTCAAACTTCTGCCACATTTCAGGCTTCAAACATAAGTATATAAAATTTTAATTTAAGAATCAACAACAAGTGGGCCACAATCGTGAAGTGGAACGAAATTTATTGGATATTTAAAATTTTTGTAAAAAATAAAAAACTGAAAAGTGGGGAATGCCAAATTATTCGGCCCCCTTAAGTTAATACTTTGTAGCGCCACCTTTTGCTGCGATTACAGCTGCAAGTCGCTTGGGGTATGTCTCTATCAGTTTTGCACATCGAGAGCCTGAAATTCTTACTCATTCTTCCTTGGAAAACAGCTGGAGCTCAGTGAGGTTGGATGGAGAGCGTTTGTGAACAGCAGTTTTCAGCTCTATGCACAGATTCTCGATTGGATTCAGGTCTGGACTTTGACTTGGCCATTCTAACACCTGGATACGTTTATTTGTGAACCATTCCATTGTAGATTTTGCTTTATGTTTGGGATCATTGTCTTGTTGGAAGATAAATCTCCATCCCAGTCTCAGGTCTTTTGCAGACTCCAACAGGTTTTCTTCCAGAATGGTCCTGTATTTGGCTCCATCCATCTTCCCATCAATTCTAACCATCTTCCCTGTCCCTGCTGAAGAAAAGCAGGCCCAAACCATGATGCTGCCACCACCATGTTTGACAATGGTGATGGTGTGTTCAGGGTGATGAGCTGTGTTGCTTTTACGGCAAACATATCGTTTTGCATTGTGGCCAAAAAGTTCGATTTTGGTTTCATCTGACCAGAGCACCTTCTTTCACATGTTTGGTGTGTCTCCCAGGTGGCTTGTGGCAAACTTTAAACGAGACTTTTTATGGATATCTTTGAGAAATGGCTTTCTTCTTGCCACTCTTCCATAAAGGCCAGATTTGTGCAGTGTACGACTAATTGTTGTCCTATGGACAGACTCTCCCACCTCAGCTGTAGATCTCTGCAGTTCATTCAGAGTGATCATGGGCCTCTTGGCTGCATCTCTGATCAGTCTTCTCCTTGTTTGAGATGAAAGTTTAGAGGGACAGCCGGGTCTTGGTAGATTTGCAGTGGTCTGATACTCCTTCCATTTCAATATGATCGCTTGCACAGTGCGCCTTGGGATGTTTAAAGTTTGGGAAATCTTTTTGTATCCAAATCCAGCTTTAAACTTCTCCACAACAGTATCACAGCCCTGCCTGGTGTGTTCCTTGGTCTTCATGATGCTCTCTGCGTTTTAAACAGAACAATGAGACTATCACAGAGCAGGTGCATTTATATGGAGACTTGATTACACACAGGTGGATTGGATTATATTTATCATCATCAGTCATTTAGGACAACATTGGATCATTCAGAGATCCTCACTGAACTTCTGGAGTGAGTTTGCTGCACTGAAAGTAAAGGAGCTGAATAATATTGCACGCCCCACTTTTCAGTTTTTTATTTTTTACAAAAGTTTAAAATAACCAATAAATTTCGTTCCACTTCACAATTGTGTCCCACTTATTGTTGATTCTTCACCAAAAAATTAAAATGTTATATCTTTATGTTTGAAGCCTGAAATGTGGCAAAAGGTTGAAAAGTTCAAGGGGGCCAAATAATTTCGCAAGGCACTGTAGGATGGCAGTGATGTTATATGTACATAATGTCTATAGTTTTTTTGTTCGCTACTGTTTTGCAATCTTTATGTACATTTTTTTTCATTTAGTAAATACCTGAAACTAAAGGTGATATTCAGGATATCTCAAGTCAAGAAAAAAAGTAAGGAAGGACACATTTACTTACATTTTTAAATTCAGTAATAACAATAGGGGCATTACTATGGACTACATAATGCAACTAGCAATTTACTGCATTGGTCATATTTCAGCAATATACTATAAGATAATCCATTTACCAACATCACAGGAAGGGGGGGGGTACTGATGGGGTGAGGGAGTCAGCTTCCTTTGTCTAACTGCTTAGATACCATGGTCACTCCTGACAGTAGTATTTAATAGGTTAATTGGTTTGGAATAGAATATTTTGACATGCTAGCAAAATTTTTGGAAGGCAGCAATTAACAACATAACAACATTACTGGGTGGCCTCGCATAGACACTACGTGATCCATTTTGCTTTGGGTTTTGTGGGCTCCGATCCCTGATTAGTTCAGATACAAACGGAAGTGAAATGATTATACTCTGGTGTCTCTTATACTGACCTTCTTTCATCTCATTTGGGCCTTCTCGTGGCATCTGATGCTCTCTTTCAGTTTCATCAGTGACATCACGCTCCCTGGGCCACCACTTATGCCTGTGATTGGGCCTTATCGGTGACATGTGCACACTGAGTGTCATGATGCCATGATGCTCGGCATGCCCATGTGACCACTTTGGCCCAATCACAGGACTCAGCGGTGACTCCGGTTGCATGATGTCACCAGGAGAACACCAGATAAATCCCCAATTTCATTAAAAAACAAACAATTTGGGATATTTGGGTTTAATCTGCTTTTGCCAGTGGTTCACCCATCTCTAATAGACACATATAGGATACGTATCATCTCACTCGGTCATAGTATATCATGAAAAGTCATGACTCACATATCTGAAGACATCCAGCAAAAAGAAAAGGCAAGTGAGGACATATCTATATACGGATGTAGCAAAGTTTAACTTAACTTATGTTTAACACTTAGCTACACTATGGCACAGAACTGTAATTTGACTTTCTCAATGGCTTTTGTTGTGTTCTATGATAAGACATCACAATGTACAGTATGCAAATGAAACTTTGCTACATCTGTATATATACAGATGTGTCCTCCTTTATCTATTCTCTAGGCTGGATATGTCAAAATACATGTCTCACAAGTTCAGCAAACGGATATGTTAACTATTCTATTTGTGTTTATGTGTGGCCATAGATAGTTGTGATAGAAAGTGTTCAATGCAGTCTTCAAAGCTTTTGTTAGCAAGATATTGTGTTTATTTGATTTAATTAAAAATGCATTAGATTAACTAATCTGGTGATCAGTTAAAAGGGTTGTTCAGGCAAAAATCGGCACCCAAATTATTATTATTTTTTTTTTTTTTAAATCATAATCACCTTTCCTGGGTGCTCCAGTGCCTCCGCTGTCCGGTCCTGCAGTGCCATTATTGTCTTCCGGTGGAAGTACCTACTACCTGTGACATCCCCGGTTCCCTTCCTGAGGCCGCTGATTGGCCACAGTGGGAACTGGGATGTCACAGCCGACAAGAAATTCCACAGCAAGAAGACAGCCAAGCTGCAGGACCAGACCACCCTGGGAGGACCCCGGAGCACCAGGGACAGGTGACTATGATTTTTTTTTTTCACCTCCCCCCGGCCTATTTTAAAAATAACTGATTGCCTGAACAACCTCATTAAGCCTGGTTACATGCGTATGCATATGGACAAAAGTTGAGACACACCTCTTAATAATTGAATTTAGGTGTTTTATTTAGTCCCATTGCTGCAGGTGCATAAAATCCCGCACCTAGTCAAACTTTTCTAAAACATTTGTGAAATAATGGGTCATTCTAAAGAGTTCACTGAATTTGACCTTGATATTGTAATAGGATGCCAGTCTATGAAATGTATTACCTCTTAGATATTCTATGTTCAACTGTGAGTGGTATTATTTAAAATTGGAAGCATTTAGGAACCACAGCAACTCAACCATGAAGTGGCAGACCACTTGACAGCTGAGTGGCCATGTGCTGAGTTGCATAGTGCATAAAAGTCAGCAATGCTATGTTGACACAATAACATCCTCTAGCTTTCAAATTTTCTAGGATTTTTTTGATGGCCTATCATTAGGGTTGGCCATTAATATCTGATCAGTGGGTGACTGGTGCAGGGACTGGGTGTTAATCAGCTGTTTGACACTATTAATAATACACCAGTAATATACAGCGTACAGAACCAGAACAGATGAAAAATAGTACAGAGAGAGTATATATATATATATATATATATATATATATATATATATATATTTATATATTTATATATGTAATTATAGAGTAATCATATAGATGTCTACATCTATATGTACCATGTTTCACCAAAAATAAGCCCTACTCCGAAAATAAGCCCTACCCCGAAAATAAGCCCTAGCTTGATTTTGCAGGGATTTTGGAGTAGGCTTGAAATATAAGCCCTACTCCAAATAATAAGCCCTAGTTATAGTCAGCGCCTCCAGCACTAGATTATGTCATGTGATGTCATGGAAACGGAGAATAGGCATACCCTAGCTCCCAACCGTCCTTGACAAGTGCCCCATTACCTCCAGCCATAGCAGGGCAAAATTTCACCTCCTGCTTCGAAAAATCCATCTTCCGAGTGCCACCTCCTGAGTTCCGGCCCCAGGCTACTACTATGCTGTGAGCTTGGCTTCCTACGTGACCAGACGTCAGGTGCCAACCCTGCTCGCTCCCACAAACACAATCACTACAGCACCTCCCCCTTAGCGTAAAGGAGAGCGTAAAGGATAGGAGATAGAGAGGGCACGATGCCACTGCCACACAAAGTGTTTAGAGAGAGAGAGAGTGCCAGTAAGCTTGTTTAAGATACACTGACACTGCACCATCAATTGTGAATGTAAGTTATGGTTAGGTCACTAACCCTAACCATTTTACAAAATTTGTCTGCAGCGAATCAGAAAAGATTCTGATTCACTCCAGTGCCCAAAAAATAAGATTTACCCCAAAAATAAGCCCTAGCCCTTTTTTCGGAGAAAAAAATAATAATATAAGACCCTGTCTTATTTTTGGAGAAACGTGGGCATTTATAAGACCTGTTTCCTGAATATAACATTTTATTACATTTTATATTAATTATTTGATTACAACATACCCTTCGAATCATAATGACATATAATCCCGTTTGAAGTGCAAATGCTGAAAAAAATACATGGAATATATGAAGAAATACAAAACCATAACAATTTAACAAGATGTTAAACTTTTGAGTCAAAATTATCTTTATAATGCATAAATCCATTTCTTCTAAGTTAATATAGAGCCCAAGATGCATTCTCTTTGCCATTATTAGACAGAACTCATCATCTAGATATTTCCTTTCCTTTTATCTCACACCCCATCAGTATTCTGCTCATCTGATTAAACAATATGTAAGGTACCAAGCTGGAGGCCACATAGTTTTGCATCCATTAAATAATGTTATTCAAAGAAGCTTGCCCTGGTGACAGACTGCCATGGTTGTGTCAATGATGTACCTAATACCTAAAGTTACATCTGAGTAGGGTAAGGTTAAATAGTTTGTGAGGTTTCAATGTGAGGGCTAAGTCAAAGGCTAGTCTAGGTGATATGATGGTGGTGTAAAATGCTGTTAACAGATAGAGATATTTTAGGTACTGGAGACAATTTAGAAGAAGGTGAAAATTGAGAAGGATGAGGAAAATGGTGCGTCTGACTCCTATACTTGAGAAGGAGGAGAAACAGGAGATGTAGAGGAGGATCCTTATTGTAGGGTTCAGGGTAATGATGATGATGATTTTGACAAAACCAACTATGGCAGTATGGAACAGAGAACCAAACTGGTTCCTAGGACATGCTGTTGAGCATGGCAAGATACATGCTTTGTCGCTTGTATGCTGACAGGAATATTGTTATCATCAAGCAAAGGGATCACTAATGAATTGCCATGCTTTCGATCCTCACCATAAAGTGAAAATGGGGGAATTTTTTTCCTGCTTCTAAAATAAAGTCAAAATTGGCATATTACAAGGAAGTGCTCTGCAGCCAGGTCACCAAAGAAGCCTGCCAGTCACATAGGCCTCCACTCACAGCTCCACCACCGTTGCCAATGTTGCCGCTAAAAGCAGTTGTAGCAGAAGCTGATAAAGTTTCTACTATATGATGAACCTGTTGATTTATCATCTACAGTGGCTCTTCTTGAGTGGCTCTTCTTGAAAAACCAGGTTCAGAAATACCTGAACTGAGCCATTGACTTCTGGAGCAGCAGATTAAACTAGTGGTAGGAACTGGCCCAGTTTGCTGTGGGTTACTATCTTGTCCAGTAATGTCACAATGGGTATTCAGCACAGCAGGTGGTGTCATCACACCAAAGCAGACAAAGTTGACCATCAAAAATGTACATTTCTGAAAATGAATGTGTATTATGTGATATGCTGTAATCATATTGCTGTTACACCTAGATAAGTCTGGGCAGTGTTTTTGGACTTTGTAAATGTATTTAGCGCTGTCCTTCTCATATGTTTAATGGGTAAAATATGTAAAGTCTATTGGTTTTTGAGAACAGGGTTTGTGCTTGGATTGAAAACTAGTGGAATGACTGTATACTTAGAGTTGTGGTCAAAGATTTCTACTTACACTGGTCCCTGGTTATAAGTGTTGTGAATCGACGTTCAGGTTTGCTATTATTTAATGTATTTATAAATGCTATAGAAGATGGGATTAATAGCACTGTCTATATTTTGCAGAAGATAGCAAGCTATGTAGTATAGTGCAGCCTATGTAAGTACTGTACATTGTTTACAAGTTGACTTGGGCACACTGAGGCTTTGGGTAGTCAATTGGCAAATGAAGTTCAACGTGGATAAAGCTAAAGATATCCATCCAGTACTAATAATCTACTATTATTTGTCCTAGTGGCATAAAACTTGGAACATCACTTGTTGTGTCTAGGTGTAATTGTAGATTATTATTTCTTTTTAGAGCACCATTAATTCCATGGTGATGCACATTGGAGGATTTGCATACAAAACACAAAATTGACAAAACAAGTACAAAACTAACATAGTGGAAAACTGGTACAGTGTATAGAGGGCCCTGACCCTGAGACCCTATTACTATCTATGAGGGAAGGGGGGTAGACAGTGGGTGAGGGTAGAAGCAGGTCAGATTGTGGTATGGTGGCAGCAGGGTTATTGAAGGTTGTAGGCTTTCCAAAAGAGATGAGGCTTCAGGATGCTCTTGAAGATAGTGATTGTTGGGGACAGTCTTATGTATCATAGTAGTGAGTCCTAGAGTAAAGGGGATACACATGAAAAATCTTGGAGGTGATTGTGTGAAGAGCAGATAAGAACAGAGTGGAGGAGGAGGTCTTGAGAGAATTGAAGATTACATGTGGGTAGGTAGCGGGAGATTAGGTCAGAGGGGACAGGTTGTGGAAGGTTTTGTATATCAGCATTAGAATTTTAAACTATTTGCTGAGCAATGGGTAGCCAGTGAAGGGAAGAGGTTGGTCACATATCATAAATAGCTGGATCACATATTATTTAATATTTCATGGCTAGGGTATCCTGGGATCAGAAAAAAAAGCACAATATAGAGCAACTAAACTGGTTTAAGGGATTTTGGTTAATTTAGAAAGATTAAAAGATTAGATTTATTTAGATATATAAAGAGATACATGTTTAACTTTCCCTCAAGAGTCAATGGGGCATTATCTCTCCATCTGGAAAAAAAAAGGTTCCATCTCCAGAGGTGACATTTCTTTACCATAAGAGCTATCAAGCTGAGCTTGAAATTTGAGATCAGGAGGGACCTTTTTAGGACATGATTCTCTACCATCTTCTGGATCGAAAGTGGGAAACAGTCATGTGCCTTCCCTTCATTCACATCCTCTATGACTCCTTGACCTTGTTGGACATTATGCTATCTTTTTCAAACATACTCACTAAGTAACTATGACAAAACACTTTACCAGATTTCACAGACATTGCAGGATTCAACCTTTTCTCCAAGCCAGTAGTAATTTTCTTCTTTGTCTAAGCAGCCGCACTGGGACACACACTGCATATCATCTTCATTAAAGTAAGGTTTATCTTCAGGACACTTGGGGTAACAGCCTATAAGACATAATATGATATCTAATTGTAATAACAAAGTAAAACATTTAAAGGGGTTTTCCGGGCAAAAATTTTTTTTTTTTTTTTTTTAAGAAAAGGTCAGTTAGTGATATTAAAGGGCTAATAAGTGCACCCAAATACCTTTAGCAGTGTTTTGAGTGAGTTCTGGGATTCTCTGGGAGCTCCTGGCATCCTCTGCATTTTTTTACATGGTGTAACTTCCTGTTTGTTTATCCTACAATTACCATGATCCATTGTTCTTCAATCAGGGCTGACTCACACTACATTCCCCTCTCACTCCCTCCCCCTCTCTCTCTCACTCCCTCACACCTCCTCCCTGTTTCCCTAGCTAGCCCACCCACTACTAGTCCTTCCTAACTAACTCAGCCCACCCCCGCACCCCATCATACTTACCTGTCTTCCTGTCTTAATCTTCTGGCCTCAGGAGATCACTGCCAGCTCCTTCTTCTCTTGATGTCTGCCAGTGCCTGCACAATAGAGCCGCAGTGCCGACATCCAAGAAGTGGAGGAGCCAGTCCCCCTGAAAGAAGAGCTGTTCCGTGGCCAGAAGATCCAGATAGGAAGACAGGTAAGTATGATGGACTAGTATTGGTGATGGAAACGGGGAAATGGAACGTCACCAGAAAATCAGAAAATGTGCCTGGGTCAGTCACATGACCGCCCCGGCGATCTAGGTAAATATACATTTTTGGTAAAGTAATTTAGAAATTAGGCGAGGGGAGGGTGTTTAGCTTAGGGTAAAAATATCATTTTATCTCAGACAACTCCTTTAACTTGATAGTAGAGATATATACAGAGTAATGCACACTTTTGTGGCTTTCCTAATTATTATTAAAGTAAATAGGAGAAATCTCAGACCACAGACAATTAGCTTCTCAGATGCTATGGGCAAATGTGACTTTGGCACCTGAAAAGTTATTTTAAGATAAGGGGGCCATCTCCTAACCTATCTTAGTGATTTTACCATAGATGGCAATACTAATAATACACAAAAAATATCAGGTATTGCCACATCCAAAAATGCCTTGTTCTAGTGAATATATAAGAGTTATGGGTGACAGAATATGGTAATGCAACAAATTTCTTTTCATATTTTTTAACTTTTTTAAATGTATCAAAACATAACAAAAACTATATGAAGTTGACATTGCTATAACTGTACTGATGAACAGAATAATGGTACAGATGTAGCAGTCACCTAAGGAACATTTCCTTATACTGTAGAAAGAGGCTGAGGCTGTGTGGGAGTCATTTCAAATAGCCGTATCTCCAGTTTTATACCACCTAATACAGTGATTCTGGTGTGATATAAAAGCAAAAAGTATGCCACATTTCTAGCTATGCCAAAACTAGAGATATCACCAGAAGACAAAGTTGGGAATGGGAGCTTTATATGCAACATGAACACCCCAACTTTGTTTTCAATTGTGGACATTTCCAGTTTTGACATAGAACTACGATCCTGATAGCATCTAAAAGCTAAGAATATCAGTTCTCATATGACACCAGAACCGCTGTAGGTAGTGGTATGAGATATGGCTATTTGAAATGACTTACTCCTGCCTCATAAGTATCCTGAATGCCAAGGATTCTTAGCACATTATGGACCAACCACACCAATGTTTCCTTAACAAATGCAACATCTGTAACTTCATTTTACTGTAATTTTTATCACACAGTGAATGCAGAAACAAAAGGTAAGAAAATGGTAGAATTGCATTTTTTTTTACCATTTCTACCCCATACAGAATATTTTTCTGACAGTGAAATCCTGTGTATCATAAATCTTCTGTTTCTTTCCAGTGCACCAAAGCAGAGGGCAGAGGCAAGCACAGACTTGTAACCATCAAAAGAAATCATAAAGGAGATGAAAGCTGATGGTCTCCACAATGAGAAACAGTACCCTTAAGAACCTATATTCTCATCAGAATTGTCCATATATATTACACGCTATTGATTAGAATATTCCAAATGACTGGACATAACAAGGTAATGGATCTTACCTTCTAAACCTTTCAGGTGAGGCATACATAAGCCATTTGGATTCTGGCAGTTTTTCATGCAATGAGCGCCACAGGGCTTATAGTGCCACCTGCACTCACCTTCTTTATTGTAGAAATCGCAAAAAAGAGCTGATACGTGCAAAAAAGAAAAAAATATTATAGACAAAGTATAAGTGTTACTATATGTTACTATATAATGTTACTATAAGTTACCATAGGCTGCAACAACTAGCAGGCGTTCTACTCCAGTATCTATGACAACATTCGCTTCATGTGTCTGGACAGTGTTGGCTTGTCATAGAGTACTTAAGACACATTAAAGGGAGTCTACCAGCTCCTCCAAACATATTCAGCTATCACTGTCACATTGCAGAGCACATTACAGTGATAAACATCATACTTTTGTTATGTATGTCACTTTTGTAGATTTGGAAATACACAAATTTGAAGACTTATACAAACAAGGCTATTGGTGCACTGGGGGTGGGCAGTGCTCTGCTCTTGTTGCTCAGGTAGGTTGGGTGATGTCATAGCAGTGGGATAATCATCTCCCACGACATACATAGGATGGTGCAAATAGTAGAGATATGAGTGTCAAGAGCAGTGCTCCAGGAAGCCAAAGGTCCACCCCCGAGTGCACCAAGTGTCTCATTTGCATAAGACTTCAAAAATCTCCAAATCTACAAAAGTGATATACATAACAAAAGAATGATATTTACCAGTGTAATGTGCTCTACAACATAGGGCTGGAAGCAGGAATGGAAGCATGAAAAATGAGGAGAGAAAAGGGCTGCTTGCAGGACTTTTCTCTCCACATTTTTCAAGCAGAATGGGGAACAGAATCTCCGAACGGAAACCAGGCGTAGGTGTGAACCCAGCCTATATAGCAATGGTGTAAAACATCTCAATTATAGGATTATTAGTATATATTAATTCATAGGATGACAAACCCATTTTCTTACAGATCTACTCACGGCAGACAGTTGGAGATCTCCACTCAATACACACACAGGCTTCACTACAAGCTTGAGCATAAGCTGAGACTGCAGTACAGTAGCAGTCGCAATCCCCTCCCATATCACAAGCACATGTGTCTTTTATACAAGCCTCATAATATTTCTCAGGGTCAACCTGTAATAGAATTGTTATGGAATTAGAATAAAGTTAAAGTAAGCTAGGCATGTGAAAATAATATAACCTCTTAGCATATTACCTCACTGTGGCAAGATATAAATACATGGCTGAGAATAATGTTGCACATTCTCTGTGCCCAGGAAAACCGATGCTGATTGACAACACAAGGATCCTTGGATATGTAGACTTCTGGGCAGTAGGGGGACAGCTTCCAACTATCTCTAAACTCTTTCACATCTTCTACTACAAATTGACTCCTTGTGGTAAAATCATTGTTCCCATTTCCATCAAAGTTTCCACAAAGGCCACATACTTTCCCCTAGTTAATAAATTCATAGGTTAATGTACATGTTCAGAATAGGAACACATGTCATTTCTCATAAGCAAGACATACAAATGTGTATTTTCATATCTTTTGACTCAACATATCCTGAGATATTTACATTTATAGTATATCCTGTGGATATAGCCTTTTAGCTCATGGTCACTTATGATATCTATGGTCACATATGACATCTATGGTTTTTCAAGGATCACATAAAAATATGCAATTAAAAAATAAAATATAATGCATAGAGAGTCTACCAGCTCTCCGAAGCATTTTCAAGTGCTTCCACCACATGAAAGAGCACATTACAGTGATAGACAGACATTTATGGCTTATCACCATGGTCATGACTGCTGCGAATGGAGAGATGGGCGTACATGTGTGACTCTCTCATTTTACTTTTACTTTGGATTCCAAATAAAGCCAAACAGATAAAAGTGAATTGCGAGAGGCAAATGGGCACAGCCTTCTCTCCTTTTACACTGGAACATAGCAGGGTATATTGGGGTTCCACCTTTCAGAGATATGTAGATCTAATAGGTGGCATCTGTGGATTTTCCATAAATGCCTTAGATCAAAATTATAATAAGTTGCACCCATTCAGTAACTGTAATCTGCAGTGAAAAAGCTTCATATGAAAGTTTCCCAGATTATACTTTAGTACACTTATAAACCTCCTGTGTAAAAATTCTTCCAAGTTTTAGTGTCCATTATATATACAGTACCAAGTATACAATTACTATGAAAATGTGTCTAACACAGACATCAATGCCCCTGGTGCCATTCAAAAAGTTATCAAGAATTAGGGGACAAATAGAAGGATTTGACTGTAGGATCAGATTATTGTATATCGGGTTTATTTGCAGCTTGTAAACATGTAGCTGAAAGGTCTAAATAGTATATATCATATGTCATATGAAAGAGGAGAAAGAGGCTGCAATACTATCTAAATTATTTCCAGATATTACTGGTTGAAAACACAATTGGAATTAAGATATTTATATGTATCTGTATAATATATATAGATATGATATAAAAATCCCAATCCCGACTGTGTTTTTAAACAGTGATATCTATAGCAATAATTTAGATATTACTGCAAACTTAGTGCCACATGAAAGAAGATAATCTTCTCTTTCACATGACACAAAAAGCAAGTTTGTATGTTTTATAATGTCCAAGATACAGTGGGGAAAAAAAGTATTTAGTCAACCACCAATTGTGCAAGTTTTCACACTTAAAAAGATGAGGCCGCCCTGTAATTGACATCATAGGTAGACCTCAACTATGAGAGACAAAATGAGAAAACAAATCCAGAAAATCACATTGTCTGTTTTTTAATGACTTTATTTGCAAATTATGGTGGAAAATAAGTATTTGGTCAATAACAAAAGTTCATCTCAATACTTTGTTATATATCCTTTGTTGGCAATGACAGAGGTCAGATGTTTTCTGTAAGTCTTCACAAGGTTGGCACACACTGTTGCTGGTATGTTGGCCCATTCCTCCATGCAGATCTCCTCTAGAGCAGTGATGTTTTGGGGCTGTCGCTGGGCGACATGGACTTTCAACTCCCTCCAAAGGTTCTCTATGGGGTTGAGATCTGGAGACTGGCTAGGCCACTCCAGGACCTTGAAGTGTTTCTTACGAAGCCACTCCTTCATTGCCCTGGCAATGTGCTTGGGATCAATATCATGCTGAAAGACCCAGCCACGTTTCATCTTCAATGCCCTTGCTGATGGAAGGAGGTTTGCACTCAAAATCTCACGATACATGGCCCCATTCATTCTTTCATGTGCATGGATCAGTCGTTCTGGTCCATTTGCAGAGAAACAGCCCCAAAGCATGATGTTGCCACCCCCATGCTTCACAGTAGGTATGGTGTTCTTTGGATGCAACTCAGCATTCACCCTCCTCCAAACACGACGAGTTGTGTTTCTACCAAACAATTCTACTTTGGTTTCATCTGACCATATGACATTCTCCCAGTACTCTTCTGGAACATCCAAATGCTCTCTAGCAAACTTCAGACGCGCCCGGATATGTACTGGCTTAAGCAGGGGGACACATCTGGCACTGCAGGATCTGAGTCCCTGCCGGCGTAGTGTGTTACTGACGGTAGGCTTTGTTACGTGAGTCCCAGCTTTCTGCTGGTCATTCACTAGGTCCCCCCGTGTGGGTCTGGGATTTTTGCTCACTGTTCTTGTGATCATTTTGACCCCACGGAGTGAGATCTTGCGTGGAGTCCCTGATTGAGGGAGATTATCAGTGGTCTTGTATGTCTTCCATTTTCTAATTATTGCTCCCACAGTTGATTTCTTCACACCAAGTTGCTTGCCTATTGCAGATTCAGTCTTCCCAGCCTGGTGCAGGTCTACAATTTTGTTTCTGGTGTCCTTCCACAGCTCTTTGGTCTTCCCCATAGTGGAGTTTGGAGTGTGACTGTTTGAGGTTGTGGACAGGTGTCTTTTATACTGATAACAATGTCAAACAGGTGCCATTACTACAGGTAATGAGTGGAGGACAGAGGAGCCTCTTAAAGAAGAAGTTACAGGTCTGTAAGAGCCAGAAATCTTGCTTGTGTGTAGGTGACCAAATACTTATTTTCCACCATAATTTGCAAATAATTTCTCTAAAAATCAAACAATGTGATTTTCTGGATTTGTTTTCTCATTTTGTCTCTCATAGTTGAGGTCTACCTATGATGACAATTACAGGCCGGCCTCATCTTTTTAAGTGGGAGAACTTGCACAATTGGTGGCTGACTAAATACTTTTTTTCCCCACTGTATAACTGTTTGAAGTGACCCTCCCCTCATTTTCTGTACATGTTACACAGCCCCGTACCCCATACACAGTAACATTAAGTGAGAGGCAGGAAAAGCTCTCAATACTGAAACAAGAGAAAGAGTGAAAAATTCAGGATTTCACAGAAATGATCCAAAATTTGTTAACAAAGTATATTACAAAATTTATTAATGATACTAATACTACCAGAAATCAAAAGTTGTCCAAAAGTTTAGTTATGCTTTAAGAAATGTCTATATGTATCATTTAATTACTTTATTTTAATTAAGATTATTAAGTAGTGATATTAGTAAAATATCATTGTATCGTGTAATTATTAATGCATGTTCATTTTCACAAAATGTTTTATTGTAATAAGGTTTTTAATAGGATAACAGCTTATATGCAAACACTGCTTTCATACTAAATTCCAAGTAATGTTTAGAAGCTACCTTAAAGTTTGTGCTTAGACGGATATAAATGCTTGTCTTTCGGTCCCACACTAAAACAAGTCCATTCCTGGCCTCGATAATTAGAAATAAGCCCATGCTACGCGTCTTGTAAGGAATCTCAACTTTGCTCAATCTTTCCAAAACCTCCAAGCCTCCATCTGCCAGAATAAGTTTATGGCCCTAAATAGAAAAATTAAAGAACATACAATGTCAAACAATGGTGAGACAACAATTTCCATTTACCAAAAAATATTAATTAAAGGGGATTTTCAACCTGTGTTTTCAGCACAGAGAGATACACAGAGAATGGAGCAGGAATCAGACAGTTCTGTTCTCTATAAGGAACTATTAGAGCACTATTACTAATAGGGTTTTATTACTATGGAGACACTATTACTAATGGGGACACCATGGAAGGCACAAATACTAATAGGGCACACTGGAGGAGCACTATTAAAAATAGGGGGGAGCATTATTACAATTGGGCCCTGTTACAGATTGGACATACTAGGGGAGCATTATTACTAAATGGGCACTATTTTCTGGGCAAAATTATTTCTGAGGTCACTATGTATGACACAATATTTGGGAACACCGAACAATATTAAAGGTAGCAGCAGGATGATACTGTTATGGTACCAAGATGGAGTGGATGATGGAGATGTCAAAGTATACAATCACATTCATTGGACATGTCAACTGTGGGTCACTGGAAATAATAGGTGTGTATTTCATTGTACTATTGTTCTTGGATCAGAAGGGGTCGGGGGGTGCTGGATAAGGGAATTGAGAATTTGATATATGGATGTATCCATACTTAGCTGATGAAATTTGGTTAGAATTCCAATTTGTCTACACAATATCATGACATACTAAGGCTACGTTCACCTCTGCGCCAGAGTCTCTTCACAGTGGCCGCTGAAAATCAATCAGAGAATGAAGTCCTGCACAGAGGTCGACTTCAGTTTAATAACAACAGACACCCAACAGACCCCATTATACTCAATGGGGTCCACCAGGCTCCATGTGTAATAACTGATTTAGCAGTCCACCTCTTTGTTGTTTGGATCCCTCGATAGACCCAAACAATGGATAAGTGAAGCTAGGTTCACACTAGCGTTGTTTGGGTCTGTCGGGGGACCCGAACCATGGCTAAGCGATGCTAGTATGATCCTTGCGTCACAAAGTTTGTCACAAACCATTTTGTCTTTAGTAAAGCTGCTTACCTTGTGATACACATACAGTATCTGGACAGTTAAGGGGGAAAACATCTATATATGCATTGGGACTTGAGCATATCTTTTCAGACCATAATACTGCCCCCTTGCCATGAGGCGACCTCTTTACTAAGCTGCACTATCAGTTCTTTTCATTGCCTAATTTCAATGGTGTCACATAGCACAGGATAACAAAAACTTGTAATTCATAAATAATAATAAAGTGATATCTTTATTTTTCCATTATATAGGAAAAATATGTACACCTGTACCATTCATGGAAACAATATAGTACATACCCCAAGATACACTGTGATAGCCTTTGAGCAAGAAGTTCCCGTTGTCCCACAAGGGATGTTTTCTGAGATGACTTTAAATGTTCCTTTCCATAGATTATCAATATCACAGTAATCCTAAATGAGGATACAGGATAGCATGTAAGATAAACGCAAGAATCTTAATGTTATCACTGGCTCTTTATATTGTATATCTCACACTGTACCTGAACCAATGTATATTCACAATTTCCATTGATTGTGTAGCGTTTATTGTCAAAGGTGATATAGTGACCTTCTCCATACAGTGTACATATACCCATTTCAGAATCACTGTCGCACACCCAAGTCCTGTTCCTACATATACTGTTAAAAAGGAATAATTATTTTGTCACAATAATACTGATAAAAAAAACTAATAATTCATCACTTAAAATTTACATAATGGAAATATAATACCAAATTATACAGAGATTATGCTGAGGATAGCCTTTGCTGGGGTCAAAGGACACATGTCTGTTTTATCAAAACCAGGCTAAACAGCAGCAGGTCAGGTTTTATTGATAGGGTTACAAGTATACAGAAATGCTGAGTATGCTGAGTTTATTAAAGAGGACCTTTCGTGTCCTCATGAAAGTGTGGTTTTATATACTGCTAGAAAGTCGACAGTGTACTGAATTCAGCGCACTTTCGGCTTTCCCAGTATATCCCCCGGTGCTGGAGAAATTGGTGCCGTTAGTTTCGGCACTGATATCTCCCCACTGTCAGAAGGTCATTCCTCATAGCTCATGCCCCCTCTGACAGTACAAGGCTATGTTAGAGTACAGTCGGGGGGGGGGGGTGTTCCTTACAGTCCAGCGATGATGTTGAGCTATGAGGAACGCCCTTCTGACAGTGGGGAGATATTGGTGCCGAAACTAATGGCACCGATATCTTCAGCACCGTGGCACATACCGGGAAAGCCTGAATTCAGTGCACTGTCAGCTTTCTAGTAGTATATAAAACCACACTTTCATGAGGACATAAAAGGTCCTCTTTAAAAAACTGTCTTTAAGTGTGTCTAGAAGAATTTATGCTGTTTTGAAGGTTAAGGGCAGTCATACCAAATATTGATTTTGATTTAGATTTATCTTTTATTCATGCACTTTATTTTGTCAATTGACTAATTAAATTATTATTACTATAATTATTATTTTGTAAATTCCTATTTTTAAAGCATTCATACTTCGCAGCATTTTTTCTACTCCTACCTAAAACTCTTGCACAGTACTGTATATGTGTGTGTGAAATAATAGTATAAAATAACACAAGTTGCATTATAATAGTGGTTATTTATAAAGGAGTTATGCTGTTATGGACATTTCTCCCCAATCCATGGGACAGGACATGAGTGTCTGGTTGCTAGTAACCCAGTGCTCAGGAGGATGGTGGACCGAAAGTCCCTCTAAGGCCTCCTTGTGTATGGAGCACCAGTGCACTTGCATGACCGGCGCTTCATTCACTTCTAGAGTTCTCCATTCACTTCTATGGGTGATATAACAGTCCTCGAATCTCCATTGAAGTGAATGAAGCGCAGATCGTGCAAGCACACTGGAGCTTAAGGGGAACTTTGATCCTCCTCATCCCCTGTCTTGTGGATAGGGGATAGGTGTCCATACTAACACAACCCCTTTAATGACTTGTTTTCACTGAATACTATGCTGAGTAAAATGTACATACCATTCATTGCAGTGTATTCTGGCAATATCCCCTGAGTTGTAATGTGTTCCATTGTGAACACATGGACATTCCTCTTCCCTTATACAAGTTCTGTTCTTACTTAGAACTAATCCTTCTGGACATAAGCAGCCTGATACACACAGTGGGCTGTACTGTCACGGCACAGGGTCATCAGTATGGATATGAGGAAACATATGCAAGAATACATTAAGTAAATATAGTTTATATAGAAAACAATATATAGGAACAGCAAAAAGGAAAAATGGTTAAACTGTGACGCTTTAGTACAGAATTTTGAAGATACCAAAAAGGTAGAGTTTAATTTTAACTTCTGACGTATGACATAACCAGACCCTTGCACTTACTTTTTGACAGATTCCATTGGAATGCAGGCAAGAGGGAATTATGAGGTAAATCTTAGTTATTTTATTGTATATGTCCTAGATGTTTCTAAAAAAAAAAAAAATAGATGGTTCCAAAGTCAGCTTGAAAACGATCATCCTCCGCTAAGACCTTTAGGACCCATTACTATATCACACAATGGTTCCACATTTACAGCTTTACAGCTTCTTTCTATCAATGGATATACAATATACTTTGCACTTATTAGTCTTGAAACTGTGGATTGTCTTACTTGGATATTGCTTGGGTCCATGACATTTCATACCCACAGAACTAAGACTACTGTTATCACCAAGACATATGGAAGAACTACTTGAAAGGATTGAGGCTCTGTGTTCACTGTGTTTGACCTATTTTGGGATTTATTCACTTACGCTAGGTTCACACCTGTGTTTGGCTTTTCATTCTTCAGGTTCACTTCTGAAGAACGGAAACCTAATCTGATTAAAAAACTGTTACCCACAACTATAATGGGGTTCACTTGGTTTCCGCCCAAAAATGCGAAGAGAAAAGTCCTGCTTTTTCAAGCGGAATGGGGGACGGAATCTCCGGACAGAAACTGAGTGCTAGTGTGAAGCTAGCCTTAGACTTGTGACAGATGCAGTACAGTGGCATTTGTCACCCATAAGGACCTGTGTTGTAAAAAAATATAACCTATTTTAACCTTGATCTGGTGAATGAGGGCCTATGGCATATATAACATATACAATATGTTGGGATCTTATGTTATGCTAAGTGCAGGGATCTTTAAAAATGAATTAATTATTGTCGATGCCTACAAATGGTGAGCAAAACATTCAATGTCACCATTAGTTATATAATACAATGAATAACATTTGTACTCACACACTGTACAGTTGATGTATCACAGGTGCGAGAACACTCTGTTCCTTTTGCTGTTTTTCCAGCTTTTTCACAATCAAAGTAAACCAAGGGATGAGTACACACTGAAAGGTACATTTACAATACATGAGCGCTCTATGGTTAATAAATAAGTATGACTTTTTATATAATTTCATCAGGAGCTCCATGGCAGAAAGATATGTATGTGTATAGTCTGTCACCAGTATATCAACCCAACTGCCCAGATAAGTTAGGGTCACCTGAATCAACTGTTTTTCCCTTGTGAATAGTAGACTCCATTGCCAAAATGTCACTTTTTTGTCAATATGTAGATGAGCTCTTTGGAACAACTAGAGCGTTGTCATTGCTCCAATGAGCAGCGAAGCTTCGGTTTCTTCAAAGAGCCTATTTGCATACTGACAAAAACAGTGATATCTCGGCAATGGACGCACCAGTTCACAGGGAGAAAACATTGACCCTAAACCTAAACCTATCTGCGGGGCTGAGTTAATATGCTCAGTTCAGGTGACTCTCTTTAAAGGGTTTTTTTCAGGATTAAAAAAATGGCCACAAGCAGAAATACTATATAATGAACAAATTCTCCGCATGGTAATATTACAGCATAGAGTTGTAGAAGGCACAGCTGCAGGAGACAGAAAATACTCAGATTTTTGCAACGTAACCACTCAATTGCTGGGACCAATAGCAATCACAATGGGTGGTTAGGGATAAGCCCCCATTCAACCCCTTGGTTTTTCCACAATGATTTTGTGGAGTCAGAACAGTCAATGGCCTCCAGACTCTCTTTTCCTATAGCAGATAGAAAATGTACTTTAATACAGAAGTACTGCAGTACAAGGGAACAAGTGACCTTAGGTTCAAGTCCCCTTGTGAGACAGTAAAAAATTAAAAATAAAGTTTTAAAAGTTTTTTTTTAAGTAGAAAAGTTAAATAAAAAAGTAGAAAAAAAACATTTATAATTTAAAAAATAAATAATGTCAACAAAAAGCAAAATAAACAAACTTATTAGGTACCCCCATGTGCACATTAACACCCAAGTTAACCTGCTTCCTTAACCAATTCCATCTCTTTACATCATTCAGTAGGTTCCGCTCCGCTGATTCTAGCGCAGTTCAAGTTATTTCTCTAGAACCCAGTGTTCCTGAGCAATGGGTATTGTTAGTTTCAGCACCCAACATGTCCTCTGCTGAAACAGACAGAAAGAGACTGCCCACCTGACAGTAGAGACCCTAATTAGCATATTGGATCCTCAACAGAACTGATTGTTCTGGAATGGTGGGGGTTAGAGAAAAAGTTCTAACTGAACTGGAAACAGCGGAGTGGCACTTATTGGATGATGCAAATAGCTGGAGTTGTTAGAGGTGGTAAAAAAAGATCCCTTTAAATTGTGCACTATATGGTTCTGTTCACACAGGTCAAACACACTGCTGAATTTCTGTCATGAAATTCATCAATGTATTTTCCTGCAGGCCACCAAACTTCGGCCAGTTTTTGCAGACATGTGCATGTATTTCATGGGATCCCTTGATGCTTTCAACCTTTGCATTGCTTGTAATACCTGCAGCATTTATGTACATTTACAAGTAGAGACAGGTCACTTTGCACTTCAAGATTTTTGTTCATAGTATATGGATACGATTTGGGTACAGTACAGCACAGTTAGCTGCTACAGAGTAAGTGGCTGGTATCCTGCTGCGCCATGATACCCTGCTTAAAGAGAGCCTATTGCCAGGTCTTGAAATTCCAGTTACATACTTATAGGTGCTGTCACTCTGAGCATTTTAGTGTTTTGCGTCTCCAAATCTGTTCAGCCATTCCCAAGCCCTTAGGTGTTGATACAAATTAGGGTCTCCTAACCAAATGGGCGGTGACTCTGTGGTTTCTAGGTGTAGTGGCGTCTCTTTGTGTTGTATGTCATATAGTGTTGCTGCCCAGTTGGCTACTATACCATAATTTGCATGAACAATAAAAGGGCTTATATCTTTGGAATGGCTGAACAGATTTACATAAACAAAACACCAAAATGCTCAGAGTGACAGCGCCTATAAGTATGTCATTAGGCTTTTCAAAGCTGGTGACAGGTTCTCTTTATTCAGGGTAATGAATAGATTTAGTCAGAGGATTTACCTTGTATGCCTTGGTCAATACACTGTACTGTTCCTTTTATGCAGTTGCTATTAGGAGAAAGAGAGAATATGATTATTCCCATATGAAGGTAATAAGCATAAAATACAGATGTTCTGTCAATCTCCTGCATCTTGTATTTTGCAGGGACATTATGAAGAATTATGGGGCACACACTTCCAGCTCCTTGTCCATCAAGTGATTGGGCCTAGCAAGTAAATGGATGGGTTTGCAGAAAAGGTGCATGGCTTAAAAACAGAAGCTTAACTAAGGCTTACTGGCCTGGTGCAAAGGCTCAGCTTGTCCCTTCTCCCCTTCACCGCCACACATTCAATTATTCCTCACAACCATTAGCCACGTCCCATTTGTAAATTTTAGCATATACAATTAACTTTTCTTCTCTGCCTGTGTCCAGATCTCTATGAAGGCTTGTTCATAACACAACTGTGCACACAAGATTCCCATTATTCATATCTCCTGTCAGTGCCCCCCACACAGTAATTGTGCCCCTTTTCTGTCACAGCCCCCCACACAGAACCCTTCCTTAATGATATGCTGCTGACCAAAAGCTATTTGGCATTAAAAGACTACTTTTAAAAGACATTGTATCATAAATCTTCTTTCCCTGTCTCACTCCAGTGCACCAGAGGAAAAGGGTAATGAATTTACAACACACGGACAGCCATAAAAGGACATTAGAAAGGATATCAAAGAAGCTTAATCAGACTTAGTGTGGTGAGGATGACCTGTGGGCTCCCCTAGCTTATGAGCCCAATTGTAGCTGAGACCAATGTGACTCCATTAGTTACGCCAATGGGCTTAAACTATGACATAGTGCACCAGAGAATGTCACTTTGTATTGTCTAAAGCCAACTAATAAGTGGTATAAAGATGAAATATGTGCAATCCAGCATCAGCCACTGTGATAAATCGGGCACATTTTAAGACTGTCTAGTCTAAGTTGGCACGCTAACTATCAGAAAGTATTAGTAAAATTGTGCCCCATTGCTGTTGACCAGGTGAAACGTATCTTTAGTAGAGCACATTATAGTTTCCATTAATCACATAGTAATAATTCTTACCACATATTGAACCATCAGGCCCTTGACATTAGTACATCTCCCTTATTTTGAGAAATACAATGTATATCTTTCACACAAGACCATGATGTTCTATCTCCCTGTGTCCAGGCTGAAAGGGAATCAGCATAAACCCCAGCCCCCATCCCCTCCAAACTATGATAATGGTGGGATAGGTGAAAGGACACTGATTCCAAATATGTCATTTCTACCTCGGTACTTACTAGCATCTCTCTGCAGTCAACGTACAAAAGTGTCCATAAACTGTATGCTAAGGTACTCCTACGATGCCTGACCCCAGTGATATTATGCAGAGAACTCTTAAAGGAAACCAGTCAGGTATTTTTTCAAACAAAAAATATATTTAATAGTAAAAAAAAAAACCCAAATGATAATATTGCTGAAATTGATGCTCATCAAGATGATTTACACAAAATGCTGATCATAAAAACAAAGATTTACCAATACAGTTACCTTAATTTTCAAAAATAAATTGAAAATATGGTATCATGATATGGTATTATTTCACTTATTCTGAAACATCCAAATATGTTGGAGAAAATGCTTCACATGATAGCAATATTACGCACAGCACCATATTAACCAATAAGATGTGCTCCTTCTTGATATATGCGGCATATGCTTCACTGGGGAACTCCTTGGAGGGTTTACTAGTAGTTAACCTAACCCATAGTGTTTAAAAGACGGACGGGTGAAATTATTATAGATAGAAAAAAAAGAATGTAGGTTTATTATGTACATGGATCAGTGGGTGGAAAAGCCATTATTTTCCTTCTGTAAGTGATTTAATGCTGCCTATTATACCTGTATCTAGATGAGAGCTGCATGCTAACAAAAAGATTGGAAAGCCCTAGCTTGTTTTCTAGTAAACTTTTTTCCTCTATCCACAGGATAAAGAATAAGTGTCTGATGGCTTGGGGTCCAACCGATATCCTTGAGTGACCTGTGCGAATGAAGACTTCCATTTACTGATAGTCCAAAAACTGTAAATAACTATAAACATCTTACATTACCATATAAGCCGGCCCACATATAAAGGTTCACTGCTTGACACCGGAACCCCCTTATAGTAGCATGGACATTCTTCCTTTTTCACACAAACACCTCTGTCATCTAGATAAGTTCCATTTGGACAGACACAGCCATCAACAGTATGGAACTTGAAGCTGCATGAGGGGTCTGGTTCAGATAGAGAACGGCAGGTGGGAATGCAGGTAGTCACTGTATAACTGTACACAAATGTTGGGGGGCATTGGAATATGTAGATCCCTTAAAGAAAAGAGAAGTAATGGTTACCTCTTCAAAAAATTTAGATAAATATGTGCAACATCCACAAGATAGAGTATCTGATCACTGGGGGTACAACCACTGGGACACCTAGTGATTATGATTATTATTATTGTTTATTTATATAGCACCATTAATTCCATGGTGCTGTACATTATTATATTAATTCCATGGTGCTTTACATTTGAGGGTTTACATATGGTACACAAGATATACAAACAAATATAATACTAAGAGTGACCAACTGGCACAGTGAGATAGAGGGCCCTGCCCGCAAGGGCTTACAATCTATGAATAATGGAAGCCCGAAAGTTCCTTTGAATACATCAGTACAGCGATCTCCCACTTTAGAGGAGCAATGTCTGTGGGTCCGACCACTGGGAACCACAGCAATTAGAGAGGGTTCCCAAAAGATACCTTGAATATGCCACGACAAAGATCTCCGGCAGTCCCAACGAAGTGAATAGAGTACAGTCATGGCCAAAAGTTTTGAGAATGACACACATATTATATTTTCACATGATCTGCTGCCCTCTGGTTTTTATGTGTGTTTGTCAGATGTTTTTATCACATACAGAAATATAATTGCATTCATATTATGAGTAACAGAAGCTTATATTGACAGTTAGAATGAGTTAATGCAGCAAGTCAATATTTGCAGTGTTGACCCTTCTTCTTCAGGACCTCTGCAATTCTCCCTGGCATGCTCTCAATCAACTTCTGGACCAAATCCTGACTGATAGCAGTCCATTCTTGCAGAATCAATGCTTTAATTTTGTCTGAATTTGTTGGTTTTTGTTTGTCCACCCGTCTCTTGATGATTGACCACAAGTTCTCAATGGGATTAAGATCTGGGGAGTTTCCAGGCCATGGACCCAAAATCTCTATGTTTTGTTCCCTGAGCCATTTAGTTATCACCTTTGCTTTATGGCAAGGTGCTCCATCATGCTGGAAAAGGCATTGTTGAGTGCCAAACTGCTCTTGGACGGTTGGGAGAAGTTGCTCTTGGAGGACATTCTGGTACCATTCTTTATTCATGGCTGTGTTTTTAGGCAAGACTGTGAGAGAGCCGATTCCCTTGGCTGAGAAGCAACCCTACACATGAATGGTTTCAGGATGCTTTACAGTTGGCATGAGACAAGACTGGTGGTAGCGCTCACCTCTTCTTCTCCGAATAAGCTGTTTTCCAGATGTTCCAAACAATCGAAAAGGGGATTCATCAGAGAAAATGACTTTACCCCAGTCCTCAGCAGTCCACTCCCTGTACCTTTTGCAGAATATCAGTCTGTCCCTGATGTTTTTTCTGGAGAGAAGTGGCTTCTTTGCTGCCCTCCTTGAGACCAGGCCTTGCTCCAAGAGTCTCTGCCTCACAGTGCGTGCAGATGCACTCACACCTGCCTGCTGCCATTCCTCAGCAAGCTCTGCACTGCTGGTAGCCCGATCCCGCAGCTGAAACACTTTTAAGAGACGGTCCTGCCGCTTGCTGGTCTTTCTTGGGCGCCCTGGAGCCTTTTTGGCACCAATGGAACCTCTCTCCTTGAAGTTCTTGATGATGCGATAGATTGTTGACTGAGGTGCAATCTTTCTAGCTGCAATACTCTTCCCAGTTAGGCCATTTTTGTGCAGTGCAATGATGACTGCACGTGTTTCTTTAGAGATAACCATGGTTAACAGAAGAGAAACAATGATGGCAAGCACCAGCCTCCTTTTAAAGTGTCCAGTGGTGTCATTCTTACTTAATCATGACAGATTGATCTCCAGCCCTGTCCTCATCAACACCCACACCTGTGTTAATGGAGCAATCACTGAAACGATGTTAGGTGGTCCTTTTAAGGCAGGGCTGCAATGATGTTGAAATGTGTTTTGGGGGATAAAGTTCATTTTCTAGGCAAATATTGACTTTGCAAGTAATTGCTGTTAAGCTGATCACTCTTTATAACATTCTGGAGTATATGCAAATTGCCATTAGAAAAACTGAAGCAGTAGACTTTGTAAAAATTAATATTTGTATCATTCTCAAAACTTTTGGCCATGACTGTAGATTGCTGAGTGGTTGCTGGCAATAAATTTCTATTATTCTTGCTGTACATTTATTACTCACAATAAAGAAATGTAGATTTGTACTTACGGCAAACATGTTCTCGCCACCCAGATATTTGGATACCTGCCACTCCACATGCCCACACATAGGAGGAAATGGACGCACATAGACAGTCCTCAGCTCTTTTACAAGCGCAAGTATCAAAGAGACAGTTCTAAGGGAGGAAATGAATATCGCTATAGGTTCATTGTTATTTCATTCTGGAGGTAGCTGTCCTTTACTCTAATATATAATATAGGATCCTCACTCCTATAGTGTGAATTGCAAACAAATATTAATTTTTTATACGTATGATCTCCAAAAATATTTTAACCTATTTTTGTCAAGCATTTTTCGAGAAGAGGTTGTCCAATTTAGAAAATATATTTACATGCCCTATTAATCCCGAGAAGGATTCTTCATCCAGGATCCTTATCTAGTAGCCACAATGAAGACCAGTTACATCGTCATAGTCTCTTGTTCTGTAAGACCTGTTCTGCATAACATAGGGTAGCCCTTTTATTTGAATGGTCACTTAATGCTTAAAGGGATTATCCATTTTTTCAAAATTTGATGTCCTATCCATAGTCTAGGACATCAAGTATAGATCAGCAGCGTCTGACTGCCTTGACCCCTGCATATCAGTTGTTTCCCTGTGACAGAGCATGCTCACTCGCCGTATTTTTAATAGTGGTGATTGTAGGTACTGCAGCGGTTGTTCCATAAACCTAAAAGGGACTGCTGCTCCAGTACTCACATTCATCATTATTAAAGGTATGGCAAGTGAGCACTGAAGTCCGCACTCTCAAGAAGAGATTATCCAAAATGGAGAACGTTAAGCTTTCCCTAAGTTAAAAACATTGATATTTATTTTAAATATGAGCACATTCACACATATAAAAACATTTAGTACACGGAATAATATGAGTAAATGTTAGTGCGTGTCTTATCCTGTGCATTGATGTTAATGAGTTTGCATTTGCACCATCTTACCTGCTGATACACTGCAGGGCTTACTGAGGAATGACATGGAGCAAACGGTCCCTTAGTGTCAAGCAATATATTACACCAATAGTTAGCATATTTCTCTGTTTACAGATGAAAAAAAAACTTATTAAAAAAACCATGTCAGAAAATATGCAGTTTATTAAACTTTGATTGTAATGCTCTTTTTCTTCAATTATGTTGCAAATTTTTTATACAGTACTTTCTGCTGCAGTGGTGATGTCCTGACACAGAAATATGACTACTACATCCAATCATTGACTGGCTAAAGCCATTGAATGGTTACGGTGGCCAACAGTCTGTATTGGGGCCCTACAACAGTGGGTTGCTCACCTGTTCAGGCTCGCTCTGCTTCAGCCTCTTGGGCACTATGTCTGGATGTTATGGGCTGATGATGTTTAACGTCTAGACAAAGTGCACAGCGCTCCCTGGAGACCAAAGTGGGGGTTTGGAGGTGGTATTGGTGATTGAATATTGGCTTTACTCAGGTAGCAGCTTAATGTGGGGGTCAGTAATGGGGACAATTTACCATAGGGAGCATAAAAGGGGTAATGAGCTGTGTGGGGGGTCATGAGAGGGGACAATATAATGTGTGGGGGCCAGTAAAGGAAAAAATATACTGTTGGGGCGAATAAAGGGGGCAATATATTGTCCAATTGTTTTTGACTGAACAGCAACCCCTTTAAGACTGCAGTTCATATAGAAATATCCCCCCAGTGTTTTTACAGAAGCACAATTTTTGACAATGTGCAGTACAGGTTAAGCAGCAAACAGTTTGCCCCTCCATCCTAATATAAAGAAATAGTGTGGACATCTAAAGTAATGTTAGCTAGTTTTATATGTAAAAAGGGGAAATGAGGGTGATTTAATACCTAGTTTCAGACTTAAAGGGAGTCTGTCACTAGAACCAAGTATAGCAAACCAGTCCCACAAACAGATTGGTTAGAGGGGTCTTTCCACTTGTGAATCGGTGTCTCAGTTGCTGAGATATCACTGTTTTTCACAGTATACAAAGGTGCAATGAGGGGCTTGCCATTACACCAAAGAGGTAAGCAGCACCACCATCATATTTGTGTAGTGTCAAAAACAGCAATGGAAGCACCAATTCACAAGGGGAAAATACTAGGTAAGTCCTCTTAAAGTAAAAATTTAGTAATAAAACAGGTGTGTCATATCTCAATATCTAGGCTCTCAGTTCACATTATATGCCAAGAGTTGAAAGCTGCATTTCAAATAATGGAAAAATAAAGTACCTATTTCCATGCCGTAAATGCAGGGGTGTTCATGGCCATGTTTTATGTCTTTGCAATTATAATTGGTTTTCCATGTGTTAGCAAAGTCAACAGCATTGCTTTCTAAAACTCCACTACTGGTCCGAAAGTCATCTTTCTGGATGTTGTTGAAGTTTCCACAAAGACCTTTATAATACAGATCATCATTTAAATATTCACTTTATAGAATATTAGATTATAGAATTTACTTGTAATCTAAAATTATTGCAATTAACACTATTAGAGGAAACCTGTCATGTTGAGTACGTTTTTTGATCTGGTAGCATCATGTTATAGAACAGGAGGAGCTCAACAAATAGTTTTGTGGAAAATGATTCAGTAGAACATTTCAACAAATTTTGCATTCAGTAAATCCATAGTACCAGAAAATATTTTTAAAATATTGTGTGATATATCTTATTAGCGAATAATGCCTCTTTTCCACTTGTCATACTCCTTTCTGACCTCCTAAACTGACATTCCCTGTGAAATCTCCGCTGAAATCCACCTTGGTGTCCAAAGATGGACTTATACTCACACAGCTATGAAATTACAGCTTTCAATTGAAGTCTATGAATAGGAGATGGGGGATGAATAAGGAGGTGCCAGATGAAAGATGAAACCATACACAGGATCAGATACAGGGAAAGTGGTTGATGCAGCTAACAGTAAGGTTACTATCTCACCTCAAATGATTTATTAACATCAGTACTGTTCAGTATGTCTCTATATTGTCCTTTATGGTGGTGGTGCTGCTTCTGAGTGAGTGAGAGAGATTTACAGAGCAGAATTTCTTGTTTCCACCATGTGCTGTGTATGGGAGACATGATAACAGCCTCCAAATCAGTTCAGTAAAAACTGAGAATTTGAGAGAGATCCTGCAGAGGGGAAAACCACTTATATATGCCATTTCAAGTCATATTATGATCAGAAATAGTGCTACTCCTTGTACAACATATATGGCAGATTCTCATACTAAGTTAAGGCTCATTTTGGACTTAGGAGGGCAAAGGGCAGTCTTACTCACTGTTGGAAATAATCTCTTTTTGTACTATTATACAGGGAATGTCTCCTAAATCCAGAATGAGCAGAAAATTATAGTAAATGAATAAATGCCAAGTAATACTGAATCTTTTCCAACAAAACTATATCAATCTACTCAGCTCCTCCTCTATGACATGCTATAGATCAGCACCAAGATCAATATGACAGGATTCCTTTAAACTGATTCTATTAGAAGCTGCTCAATTTAATTCATTAGTTCACTAAAAAATTTGCAACCAAAAAAAGTACCTTTTCCGCAATGTGGGGCCTTATTCTTAGGCTTCTTTTAAAAAAATAATATAAAATATAGAAGTAACACTATAGAAACCAGGTACTTATCTTTTTCCACCTGGATTTTGACTGGCTGTATTTGACACTCTACATTTATTTCCTCTGAACTAAAATACTCTCAGAGTTATCCTTAAACTTATCCTAAACATCACTAACACTTGGTTAAACCAGGTCTGTTTGCTTAAGAAAAAAATTATATGTAAGACGCAAAAGAAGTATAGAGTATATGGAGTATATGGAGCGCATCAAATTATTTATGCATTTTAGACACTTTTTCCAATCTACATTTTTTAATAAGTTTTTACTCCTCCATTACAGTTTTGAAGCCTGGTTTCAAGAGTGATAAAGTGCTAAAACTGATAAAATGAGATAAAGATGTCTGCCTTTTTATGGCACTAAATATTTGTACAAAAATATTCATACCTCTGCTACTGTCCCTCCATTTACCAAATATGACAAAAAAGTCTTCACATTTGTTATATCCTCTTTAGAAGATCAATACAAAAGTTTTGAGATACCTTGATACCTGAAGCTCAGGATATGCTACTTTATCTTATCTTATGTAGTCAGAACTGTACAATATAAAGTCTCGTGATAAAATGCTGATGATTACCACACATTTTCTCCTTGTAAGATGGGTCTAGAACAACATACAATTGCATGGCTGGGATAAGTTGCACCTCCAGATATAGGCCTTTGTTGGTGTCTACAATGAGGAAAAATGAAGATGGCCAGAAAATGCTGACGCCAGCTAAAATACAAGAAAAATGAGATCATAAGGTTGAAGTTGATTGTTCTGATCAAGTTGTCCTTGCATGAACAGAAAAAATATAATATATACCTTCTCTTCATGCATGTAGTATAACAGAACAATGTTAATTCATTTCTTCACACATACCTGGATTTATTTGTGGTTTACAAGGTAAAAGGGCTTGGTATACACTGGTTGCTCTTTTAATTGTGAAAGCTTTAAAGGTTAATGTAACATCCCTGCCTGTCATCCCTGCCTGTTCGGACCTCTGCACCATCCTCCGGCTGCATGCTTCCAACGCAAGAGGCATGTCCATGTATGATTATTTGCTCCTGCTGCTATAGCACTGCTGAGGATTTGTTGCAGTGTGTCATTCCAGCAGTGCTATTAGTCCTGGTTACTAAGGAGTTACTTTTGTGTGCTTTGTGACTGACAGCCTATCTGCCAATCAAGCCTGGGGCGGGTTCTGGACTTCCTATAAACAGGTCATCAGCCCATACATGGTTGCTGGCTATTGTGTCTCTCACCTGGCTAAGCGTTTCTCCTTATATTGCATTTTCTGACATTTCTGACCTTTGGCTTTTCTTGTGACTACTCTCTTGGATTTTGATCCTCTACTGCATTGCTCGACTGGTTCCGATCCATTGGCTAGCTGACCTCCCATTTTGTTGTTGTTTGTCTTTTCTGCATTCTGTGTTATCACCTGTATCTAAGAAGGGACTGGCGCCCAGTTGTCCTCTGCCACCTAGGGCAGTGAGGCAAGAAGGCAGGGACAGGGGGCAGGTTCAGCTTAGAACTCACTGTCTTGTCGTCCCCCTCCTCCCAGGGATCACCAGCAACTACTGCGGAATTGCTCTTGCAGCAATTACCTTACAGTTAAGGTCTTTTATTGCAAATCTTGTAGAATGGCTATATGGCTTAACCAATCATTGAGCAGTGTTGAGTTTGCTGCCTGACATCAAGCTCAAGGTCTATCAATCAATAAAAGAAAATACTAGCACTCAAGACTTTGCCATATAATATACAATATATAATATACAACTCAAAGAAAATATTACATAAAATAATGAAGCAATGCAATGAGATCCAATTGTGGTGAGACAGTGACTTCCTGTGAATTTATATTGAAAATCTAATATATATCTGTATATGCATTGAGCATGGGATTTTAAAGAAAGTCAGTGAAGTAATTGGTGTCACAGCCACCGCACAAGTGCCCCGTGGTGAGGCAATATAGACAGATCCAGTACCTGCTTACTATAGCTCCTGGAATTTGGACTTTGATATAAGAATGAGATAACTGTTAGCTATATATTCCTATCAATTCCATTTTAATGCATTCTTTTTAGCAGTTAATATTCATATTGGGATTATTGTTTTAAGAGTGTATAAACTTTTAGTAAATTCTGTATCTTTTCTCACCACAATCAGACTTTACTTCATTGTTTCATTATTCTGTTGAATATTTCCTTTTGGTTGTATGTTATATGGAGGTGTCTTGAGTTATAACCTTTTATCATTTGGTGATGACAGAGCTGTAACCTACATCAAGATGGATATTCTTTCTAACAAAGTGATGGCATACCACTAAGATAGTGGGGGGTGGGGCACTGACCCCGGTATGAAGCATGAAGGTGAGTATGAAGTATAAGTATGAAGATGATACATTGCTGCTTTAGCACTGTTTTAGCACTATATATAACCCTTTTTATGTTTTTTTTTCTCTATGACTCCTTTACCCTCAAAATCGGTGAGGGTCCTAGAGGTGCATATTCAATCGTGGTTATGTTTTAGGGGTTCCTCCATGTTCTTACAATGCAAATGACATACATTATCACAACATGCTAGCAAAACTCTCAACAGAATGGAATTCACATAAAATATACCGGATGGCCACATGTAGACAAATATGATATACAACAGCAGAAACACCTTTCGATGTATCCAGAGTTTCACAAACTCATGGCTATTTTCAGAGCTTTCATCTTGCGATATATTTCTATGAAATGAAATACTTTTTGTAAGAGAAATACCTTTAGCCATTCTTTCCTTGTCGAAGCTTACGTGAGGAAATTCACTGATGTCGTATGTTATTTCAACCTCCTAAGAAAACAAGAAATGGGATGCAATCTAAATATAGTCTCTTTAGAACAAATGTATTGCGCTCAGTAGCGTGAGATAGTATTGGAGTATATCCATTCTATCTGTATAGACTAGTATTATGGTTCAGGGAGGGCAGAAGGCTCTATAAAGCCTAGATCTCTTTGTTTTTTCCCCCTACGCAACAGTGTTCTCAACCACCCTTTGTGCAGGAACGACCAATACAGTAGAGTTCCTATGCTGTTGACTCTTTAGTGCCTTAGTGGCTTCTGGAATGAAACACCTTTGATCAGTGACTGATGAAATCACATATAATACTTAGTACCAATTGAAAAAAACTGCCCAGCCATATCATTCAAAATGAAGTTGCTTGGCATTAAATAAGAGGTTTCCCAGTCTCCTGTTGGCCTCAATATCCTGGTATCCTGCAATGATATGTGGCAGCTTAAAATGAGATATCAGTCCATTCAGTGATCTCAGCGGTGCTGACCCATAACCCCCACAGTCAGCGATTGGCTGCACGCCATGATTCAGACCAGCGACCAGGATATTTCGGAACTTGAGTAACAGGAAATCGGTACGATGAGAATTACATCCTACTTAATCTCACATTATAGCAGTCTTTTATATACATGTTTGGACAATCACTTTATCCTATTCTCTTCTGTAGTTACGATGTAAGGAAGGTGACATGCTGATTGTGAATATATTCCACATGAAATTACTCAACGCTCCACCTAACATGGCATAAAACATATTTATAGATATTCTTACATAGGATGCTTTATCCAGATACAGGAAGACCCTTGTTAAACATGTGCCGCTTTCACTATATGCACATTTTTTCATCTCAATGTTCACTGAGAATGTGTTGCTTTTGCAAGGCTGTAAGAATAAGAACACAAGTTATCTGGCATATTTCCTATGCATGTGTTGTCTTTTCATGAATCATTCACACTTAGTAGTATAACTGTGGCATTGGCTGGCATTGCTTCCTCTATCTCCTAAATTCTGCAAATGGTATAGCTTTCTTGGATTCTGTATACAGTTTCAATCCACAAGTTACTGTCATTTATGTTACTTCGGTGTGCAATATATAAACTGCAAACAGAGCAAAAATGTTCTATTCTATTGGCACAGTCATATTATTAAATTCTGAACAATAACCTGCCTGTTAATGTTACCTTTGTTAACATGTATATACATTTTCCATGAAATGTATATTGAAACTTATCAAATGTGGTGATATGTGAGCCTCCTTCCACAGCACATATACTTGGGCAGGGGACCTCTTGACACTTCCAGTGACCTCCAGAGCATAAACTGAAAAATAGTAACAATGTGGTGTATAAAAATATTGCTGAAATACAGTTAATGTAAGATATGTACAACCTTTGCCAGGGATGGATTAACATGAAGGCAATCCTGTGAAGGGCATCTAGTAGAGGGAAGTTAATATATGAAGTATACCTGTGTATTGTCCATTTATATGTAAATATCCCCATTATGTTAGGCTGTATGTTGTTGGGGATGGAAGGAAGACAGTCAGGCATGTACAAAGCATTGGCACCTAGAGGCTATTTGTATAGCCTTAAGGGAGTAGGAAAATAGAGATCAGTGCTCATAGCACTTAATTCATATTTTCTATATTTTCGTATAGTTACACCTCTGGATACAGAGATGTAATATGTAAATGTTATGATGTGCAGGTGTAGTGATGACAGACACCGGAGTCACTCAGTGGTTTATAATGTTTTAACACACACAATGACAATCATAGACAGAACATATAACAGTTCTTTCATGTTTTGTTGCCCTCTGTCTTCATACTTGTGGGGAGGGAGTCTCCCTATCCTCCCACAACTAGTCTCCTATGGATACAGAGATGTAATCTGTAAATGTAGTGATGTTCAGGTGTAGTGATGACAGACACCGGAGTCACTCAGTGGTTTATAATGTTTTGACACACACAATGACAATAATAGACAGAACATATAACAGTTCTTTTATGTTTTGTTCCACTCTGTCTTCATACTTGTGGGGAGGGAGTCTCCCTATCCTCCCACAACTAGTCTCCATGGACAACCTTGGAACTTTACAGTTCATATGTGCAGGAAAAGTCTCTTAGTTAAACAGCTCTTTATGCACAGTTCTTTTAACAGGTAACAGTAATGTAGAACTCATGTAGCACTAAATGCAGCAATGCTAGGGTTATCTTGCAACTGGCATATTGGCCTCTCTAATCACTTGTTGCACCCCAAGTCCTTCCGAATTCTGCAGTACAACAAAGGGGCTACCTAAGACATCTCTGTCCACTCAAAACACTGTGCTCACTCTCTATTCTGGGGCCACGACCTATCCTTTCGGCCAGATTGGTGCAGGATGGCGTGTTCCTCACACACATAATACTAGAATAAGGCTTGTGAGTAACCAGTCTTAACCACTGACAGGTTCATTCCTTGGTCTGTTTCTTTTCAGACCCCAGAGTATAATAAGCGGAGGGCGAGGAGAGGTGTCGTAAAATAATGAACACTGTCACCTTACCTCACATCTCCTTTATAAAAGCAAATAATTTAAAATATCAAAATAATTCAATATTGCAGTTAATAGGGTAATACAGCTAATAAAACACACTTACCATGTTCTACATGTGCTATTATAAACTGATCCTGATGGATAAATTTCATTGTTATATGTGCAAGAACATTTTTCGACAGGAATGCATCCCAGGTTAGTTATATCATCCTTCACAAATCCTAGAAACAGAAATAATAAATCGCATGCTAGTTGCAGCTACAAAGTAAATTTATTGTACATTTCTGTGTTAAAGAAACCTTTGATTCAAAATAATAATTTCACAATATTGCATAATGCATACAATCGCTACAATGGTTAGTGTCCTACTTTTTAATCATTTTAGTGGAGTTCCACAGATTCCCAGCCTCCATTTCTGGGAAAATTGCCACCAGCATCTTAATCTACTCTGTGGATAGTGTGATCTGGTAAGTTGAGACATAACCATGAGATAGAAAAACCCAGAGCAGAGGAGAATGTCTCAGACTACCAAACCATAGTATGCACAGAGTAGGCTGAGAATCTAGTGGCCATTTTAGAGAAATAAAGAAGGGACTGCACAAAAAAAATAAAAAACTGGTCGCAAGGCATTTTAACTATGTACTATGCATTTAACGTGAACAATATATTGCAATCTGGAGAGTTGCTTTGAGGAAGTTATCTCTCTATGCACATAGATACTGTAAATAATAATGGTCACAAAAAGCATTAAAGTTCACTGTACATTCCTAGCCATCAAAAAGTCTCATACAATATTTCATCAAGGATGGAGAAATGATACTAAATATTAAAGGGAGTCTACCACTAGCAAAACCACTTTTAAGCTAATGGCACATTGGAATGGCCTTTAAAAAGGCCATTCTTCTCCTACCTTTCAATGTTTTCTTCTCCCAGCTGATTCAAAGATAATTTGTTTCTTCAGTTATGTTAATGAGCATCACGGAGCACCCGGGATGTTCCTCCTCTTCTACGAGCACCCACCGCATCATTGCTTTTCACCGCCCCTTCTTCCATTGCGGTGACTCCCCTCTTGGTCTTTGTTGTATCTTCTTTCTTCTAAGTCCTCGTATGCAGCGCTGTGTGCATGCGCAATCGGCTCTGCCACAGTACACTCTTGCGACAGACCACTGGAAAATGGCGGCCTGCCATGTGTAGTCGGCTCTGCTCGAACCGAAGTGGCAGAGCCGATTGCGCATGTGCACAGCGCTGGGTACAAGGACTTAGAAGAAAGAAGATACAGAGACCAAGAGGGGAGTCACCGCAACGGAAGAAGGGGTGGTGACAAGCGATGACATGGTGGATGTTTGCAGAAGAGGAGGAACGCCCCTGGTGCTCCGTGGTACTCATTTACATACATGAAGAAACGAATTATCTTTGAATCCGCTGGGACGCCATTCCAATGTACCATTAGCTTAAAAGTGGTTTTGCGAATGACAGACTCCCTTCAATGTATTATGGTAAGTTGACTTCCTCATCAGGGATACATTTAAGTAGCAAAACAGTAAGTCAATCAACAGTAAGTCAAACCAATTTCAAGCGGAAACATGGTGGACCCCATTATAGTCTATGGGGTCCGCGGGTTTCCATAGGTAACTCTTAGGTAACCACTTTTTAAGCGGATAGCGTATGGAAACCCCAATTGTACTGTGAACCTAGTGTTACATTACCCACAAAGAATACAAAGAAGGTGATAGCAGGAATAAGTCAATATATCACCAAAATGTCAACTAGCTCATGTCTCAGCGTACTTTTGTTTATTGAGTATATAAACAGATGTAGCAGCCATTAACATTACATTTCTGGATTGTATTATCAACCCAGAAATGTATTATTTCTGAGTTATGCATTCAGATTGCTGAGCTATGTTATCAGAAAAGCGGGTTATTCCAATTATATTTTAATGGGTTAATGAGTTACATTATCAACACGGTGCACCATCATATCATGATATTGCACAATGGCGGTCTTAACAATTGCTACATCTAAAGACGTGGCCTCCCTCGCCTGTCCTCTTGACTGCACTTGTCCAGGTTTGTGCATCACAGATTTTCTTGTGACTGCTTTAAGGTCTAGTTTCCATTGCTAAATTTTATAGAATGAAAATTATCTTTATCACTTTAATAAAGCTACTGGAGACTTTATTCAAAGGAAAGTGGTTTTATATTATGGACAATAGGTCCCAGAAATTCAGTACTGTAATAGTTTCTATTAAACAGTGAACCATTCAGCTTGCCTTTTGGACAGAAACACCCAGACACACAAGGTCCATCACAAAAATAATCTTGCCCTGGATTAGAACAGGTAGATGTGCATGGTGGACTACATTCTTTGTAGATTAAGTTAGCTGGACAGGATTTATCTAAAGGAGTAAAATAAAGTATTATATTCAAGGTACCATTACAGCACAAAATCAGCCACACAAGCAATAAACTTTACATTTTCATCCTCTCCTACTAAATTCTACAGTAAGAAAAATATAAATTGTTCAATAGAATAATACATCAAAAACATACCCAAGCAAAATTATGAAGTATGAACACAATTATTATTTTTTTATCACTTCTATTTTTATTGGAGTTAATGGGGAAGTGGAGGGGAAGAGTGCAGGTCTAGTATAACTTCATAATGGCTGACAATTTGGTAAGTCGGATAAGTAAGGTTTACAGGATTTGGCATCATGTAGCCTGTTCAACCAAGAGGACCAAATTATTAGGTAGGAGTCACATGATCTGTTGCACCAGCTCAGAAGTTATTCACATGTTGTCTTTGTGTATGATGGGATAGCTGTCTGGTACCTGTAAAGATGGATGAAGGCTTTGAAAGAGGCCAAAAGGGACATGATCAGGTTTGTCGTAGAAGGTTTGTAAGAATCTGATGATGTCAGCTATGAGTATTAACTTGGGGTCAATTAGATCACGTATCATCTGTTGAATAGCTTGCCAGAATGGCTTGATAGCTGGGCATTGCCACCAAATGTGAGACAGATAACCTTTCTGAATCTGGCATCTCTAACATATGTCAGTATGCGAAAGGACTCAAGAGAAGATTCAGTCAGGTCATCTTTGCCACCATGATATTAGTTTGTAGTTTTTTTCTTGCAACCTTGGAGAAGGCATGGACATGTCTCAAAATAAAGGAAACATCATCCTTTGAAATTAGTTCCAAGTCACCACGAGAATAAGAATGTTGGCTTGCTTGACTTAAAAGGGGTAATATAATGGGTTAAAAGCCTGGAAATGAATCTGGAAGATTTATGTCTAGCTGCACATTAGCAAATATCAGGTATTATTCAGAGAACACATTAAAGCAAGTAAGTGTTTGGTGTGGAGGAAATTAAGTTTAATAAAGAAGACATTTGTGGGTGGGTCATTTGGTCACCACCCATTGCATTCATCAAAGTTATTTAGCTAAACCTCTGCCAAACCTATACTAATCAAGTCTGGGACAGATTCTGGACTTCCTATAAACAGGTCATCTGCTCACATATGTTTGCTGGTTATTGAGACTTTGTCCTTATTAAGCGCTTGTCTTGCTGTTTGTTACCTGTATTCATATTTCTCACCTCTGCCTTACCCTTTGACTATTCTCTTGGATTTCAATTTGGTACTGTTTGTCTATCTGACCTCGGCTTGCTGACTCTGCTTCTATGTTGTTTGTCTTGTCTTTTTCTGTGTACACTTATTCAGAGAAGGGTCTGCCGCCCAGTTGTCCCTATCGTTAGGACAGTTGTGGTCGAGTTTAGGACTTACTGTCTCTGTTTTTTCCTTCTTCCCTTGTTTCAGCAGCAGCTCTGGGTAATCGCTCAACTAGCAATTTCCTTACAGGTATACGGTATTGTAAGGTTTGTTATATGTTCCTGTATTATGGATTTATGCAAAGTTTGTTGAAAGATAGTGACCATTTAAAGGGTTAAACACTAAAGTTATAGAAATGTTATTGTAAGTGGAAACGGTAAAGTATATGATTAATACTCACAGCACATATTTGGGCTTCTCCACTCTGGCGGTCTCCCTCCAGCTAATGCACACTGCCTGGAATATTCAATGATGGTGCTACACAGGCAGAAAGACCTTACTGTTGCATTACATAGACACATATCCAGCATATAAGCCTCCACAAATGGCTCTGGTTTCACCAATCTGTTGCATTTCACCCATTTATAGTTTCTTAAGTGTTTCAGACACATAGCTCTCTATAAATGGAAAATGAGAGAATATTACAAATTGAGTTTGATAAAAAGGAAAGTTTACTGATGCAGCAAAATGTAGCCTCTTACCAAGGCAGTGCCTACTTTGGAAATCCATTGATGCACAAATATGGTAAAAAATATATATTTCTTTCTTGGTGTATTGAAAAAAATGTCTTTTGCACGCAAATGGGGTCTGATCAAAAATACCATCCTAATGTTTAAGGCAAATTCGGTAGTGGAGCCAGCAGCAAGAAGCATAATTCCTCCTTTATATTTTCAATTCCTTTTGAAATTGAATTCATCTCTGTCTTTGCTCAATAAACTACATCATAATCCATGCTTTTTTTCCAAATAAAGCTGTTTTTGAATCTAACCTAATAGAATTAAATGAAAATACTGGAAATCCTCCAATCTCCTTCTTACATTCTGCCCACAGATATTGCAGCGTATTTTGGGTAATTGTATTCACAATCCTTTTTGGAAAAATGACACCCTATTTGTTGCAATTTTGCAATTTTTTGAGCCAAAGCCAGAACTGGATTCAAAACGAAAGGGAAATATAAAGGAAGGACTTCTGCTGGATCTACTTATGACTGGTTTAATAAACTCCATCAAATCTGTTGTACTCTTTTTCCCAAAAATATAGTGAAAATACACTTTAGCTGACAGGTTGACTTTGATGGATGTGCAAAATAATTAAGGTAATGGTGTGGAAAAATCTTTGACTGTACATTAAGCTTGAGAACCATCCTTACTGTATAACAAAAGAGGGAAAGACAGTTGCGAAAACATCACCATCTATAGACATCAAAAGTGTTATAGAATGCACTGTTAAATTAAACTATAGTCTACGAATCTAAATATACTCTTACATAAACATAGCAGTCTTTCGTCGCTTGTGGCTTGGGATCTTCACAGTTTTGTTCTGGTTTCCTCAGTTTTTGCAGCATTCCAAACAGTAATGGGTCAACCACTTTTCCTGTTAAAAAAAAAAGACTGGCTTATAACTAGTGTAGTGAACCAATCTCATCTATTGTGCTATGGCACCCACTGTTACAATGGTACTGGACTTGTATACTAGCCAAAACTTCTTTATAGGAGTTAATACAGTACATCTGGATAGCCCCTTCTAGAAGTGAAACAATTTGTTTACAGGACAGTCGTCATTGTAGAGGAAATGTAGTATTTCATGTTTATCAATTGAAGGTGGATTTATGTAAAATATGTACAAACTGAGTCAAAAAGAGAGGGAACTGCATTTTGAAATAATAAGATGATTAATAAGAACCTACAGTGTTTGTCATCTTACTTCACTGTGTATGGGCTGTGTACTTACCATGGTAAACAAGATCATCAGTAGCATTTCCATTGTAATTCCCACAAAGACCACACGTTTCTCCCATGTACTTCTTGTTAAGAGTCAACTGTAATAAAAGGCTGTGTCAGAGATGCTAGACAATATTTATGCAAGCTTAAAACTCTATGGTTCATAACAAAAGTTATTCCTATCATACACTGTACTGTATACTAATATTTGTTAATTTTGGTAGAAAGAAAAATCTTTAGCGCTCATAGAACATAATCAAACATTTTTTTTTTTCTAAGACCAATACAAATGTTAGACCTTGATTTGCATTTTAGTAAGTTGACTGCTTTTCTTTTCATAGAATTTTAAAATTATATTTCATTTGTTTCTAAATTTTAATCAAACTTTGCATAAATCAATAGTACAGTGTGTACATGGGGAATCACTATTCTGGGACATTATATGACTTGCATTCTGTAAGTGTTGAGTTGTGCAGTTAGAAAGATGCTTTGTATATGCTATATATATTTTTCATCCGTAGATTACCCAATATACTTACATGGATAATGTTACTTTCTTCCCAAGTAAGTTCTAACAAAAATTTTGCGCTGATCTGGAGCACATTATCAGTTTTGTCAATTCGGATGGCATTATTACTGTAAGGGAGCTGTATGCTGTAAAATGAAAACACAAATTTATGATGCCTGTTAACATATGTTTTGATCTGCTGACTAAAATTGGCAAAAATATATCATCTAAGACCAAAACTGGCTTAGGTGTCACAGGGAAAAAAATCCAGTTGGATGATATTCGATTAACCATTTTGAATGTTTTTCTAGCTCTGTAAATTTGGACATGGCTATTTGGTTTGAGTTTCTACACCCCTACATATGTAAAAACCCCAGAAGTATATGAAAGAGTACATCTGTACAACACCAAAGACATAGAGTCCCAGCTCCACATAATGCAGCATTCAAGGTGCAAATTGACAGACCAGGTCAGTACCATGGTTGCTGTTACGAGACCAGGCTGGCTGTGACTATATGTTGATACCAAATATTTAACTGAAGCACAAAAAAGTTCACATTATCTAATGCCCACCACTGATGAAATCCTGCCATGGATAGTGAAAAAAGTATTTTCCTTCTTGGATACTAAAGATGGCTTCTGGAAAGAAAAATTGGAGTCTAAAATCAGTAATCTCACTACATTCTGACTGCCTTTGGGCGTTATTGATGGCTACGTGTGCCTTTTGAGATCACTGCTCCAGAAGAATATTAGCACAGACGACATGAAGAATTAGAATTCCAGCCTGGAGTGAAACTTATTGTAGTTTATATTCTGATGCATGGTTATGGTGATCCTACAAATGAAGTCACAAAATGCTGAACCTTAAATTCAATAAAGATGAAATGGGAATGAGGCTTATCATGTACAAGCTGTTTGTGAACTACCTTTCAAAATTCTTACCATTTCGATATATGTATGTGAACCTCTTTATAGACTGACTACCAAAGACAGTGTCTGGGCCTGGCAGTCCACACATGATGAAGCTCTTAATCTAATAAAATGTCTTGTTACTAAATGTCCAGTTTTGCGATACCACAATGTCAATAAAGAGCAACTCATGTAATGTCAGTGAAAAAGGACTGGGAACAACATGAAACATGAAGGTCAGCCAGTAATGTTTGCAAACTTGAGGGAAATTATTAAGACTGATGCTTCCTACTCCAGTTGTCATTCTTTATCCAACAAGCACACCATGCACCAGAATTAATAAGAAGCTATGGCCTTTTAATATTTCTAACAAACTGGTGTAGATTTATGGTACAACTCAGATCACTTTTCTGGTAAGTAAATCTGACAGAGCAAGGCATCCCTAGTCCACCTAGATTCTGAGCTGAGAACCGAGATTGGCCATGGTGCACCAACAGTGTGCCAATTTGAGACACATTTAAGGTCAATTTCTAGGCGCAGCCCAGATAGTAATAAGGGCCACTGTCTTCAACAAAGCAAAGGAAAGCGCAAATTGAAAAGGAATGTCTTGTCATTGTATATACATATCAGTTCAATCCGAATTTACATGGAAAAAAATAATTAAGACCGATCATAAACCACTAGAGAACAATTTTATAAACCGGTCCCAAACAGTTATCAAGCATGATGCTGCTGCTGCAAAAATACAAATACCAAAATGTGGTATACAAAAAACAAACTGAATGTATATTGTAGACATCTTTCCTATGCAGTATTACCTCACTAAGCAAAGAATAAGGATACTCTGGAGTATGAAACATTTTCCATAAAAGCAGAGGAAGCATTCCACAAAGCACTGGAAAAAATAAGATTTGCTGAATGTTTAAGAGTTTCAGATATTCACCTGCAACAAATCCAAAACTGCACTGATGAAGGTGAAGGTTTGCAAGCATTAAAGACATCTATTCTTACAGGATGGTTGGACTACAAAGGAAAGGTACATCATGGACGACTAGGGCTGGAATTCTGTATAAAGGACACGGGGTCATCATATCAAAGAATATGTGCCCAGAAATTATAGTAAGAGCTCATTCTAGCCACGTACTAGTTAAAGCTGCAAGGCTTAAGATATTATATTCAGGTCACACATAGGTCCAGAAATAATGCAAGCCATAGAGTATAGTACAATAGTGAGATACTTGCAATAAGTATATGTATAAACAAACCAAGGAGTCACTGATGACTCTGAGATTATTTGATAATTATCAATTATTCGGTTTTCAGGGAGATTGATGCAGTACTGATACCACCTCTAGAACCATCAGAGGATGCTGGAAAACACATTTTGGTAGACATGGCACCCCTGTCATAAGAAATAATGGTCCACACACATCTTGCCAGCTCTGAGTTTACAAAATTTTCTAGAGCGTGTGAATTTGAACATATCACATCAGAGATCGCACAGATCTGCCGAGAACTGTTCCTGACTGGAGGAACAGTCCAACAGAACGCACCAATAGTAGACCTGTACCATTGCTAATGTCAAGAAGGAATATGACCCTACGTTCTACAGCTCCAAGACTGATGTTTACAAAGGTCATAAAAGCAGTATTGGAGAAGCTAACTGAAATATGTCAAAAAGCAAAGACATGCCATAATAAAGGAGCCAAGGAACTACTAACCAACCAGTGCGCATCCAACCATCACCTTCATCAGATGTGCAGAAGAAACAGGACATTTCTCAAGACTATCAATGATAATGCTGGCATTAAAACATGTAGGAGATGGAAAGGATTCCCAATGCAGATTCCCTGCATTGTGCAAGAGCCTGCCAAACTGTACTCATAGTGAAATTTGAGCTCACAATTGAGAAACAAGGGAAATATACCAAACGGTCAGAAAGCGGATCTCAGCAACCATAATCTGTTCACAAAATATATTACAATGATTGTTAAAGCTGTCATCCAGGTCAGAGATAAAGTTGTGGAAAAGTTTAAAACAGGGTTAACTTAATTAATTAAATTAATTAAAACATATCCCAAGCTTTGAGCATCCCAAGAAGCACTGTTCAATCCATCATCCAAAGGAAAAAGTATTCTACAACTGCAAAGCTACCAAGTCATGGCCGTCCACCTAAACTGACAGATCGAGCAAGGAGAGCACTGGTCAGAGAAGCAGCCAAGAGGCCCATGGTCACACTGGAGGAGCTACAGAAATCCACAGCTCAGGTGGGAGAATCTGTCCACAGGACAACTATAAGTCACTCCACAAATCTGGCCTTTATGGAAGAATGGCAAGAAGAAAACCATTGTTGAAAAAAAGACATAAGAAGTACCATTTGCAGTTTGTCACAAACCATATAGGGGACACAGCATAAATGTGGAAGAATGGGCTCTGGTCAGATGAGACCAAAGTTGAACTTTTTGGAATAAACGCAAAGCGCTATGTGTGGTGGAAAAGTAACTCTGCTCATCACCCTGAACACACCATCCCCACTGTGACACATGGTGGTGGCAGCATCATGCTGTGGGGTTGCTTTTCTTCAGTAGGGACAGGGAAGCTGGTCAAAGTTGATGGGAAGATGGATGGAGCTAAATACAGGGCAATCCTGGGAGAAAACCTGTTGGAGGCTGCAAAAGACTTGAGACTGGGAAGGAGATTCACCTTCCAGCAAGACAATGATCCTAAACATACAGCCAGAGCTACAGTGGAATGGTTTAGATCAAAGAATATTCATGTGTTAGAATGGCCCAGTCACAGTCCAGATCTAAATCCCATTGAGCATCTGTGGCAAGACATGAAAATTGCTGTTCACAGACACTGTCCATCCAATCTGGCTGAGCTTCAGCTATTTTACAAAGAAGAATAGGCAAAAATCTCAGTCTCTAGATGTGCAAAGCTGGTAGAGACAGACCCCAAAAGACTGGCGGCTGTAATTGCAGCGAAAGGTGGCTGTACAAAGTATTGATATAGGGGGCTGAATACTTTTGCACATCACACTTTTCAGATTTTTATTTGATTATAATTTTGAAAACCATGTATCAGTTTTGTTCCACTTCACAATTATCTGCTACTTTGTGCTGGTCTATCACTTAAAATCTCAATAAAATACATTTAAGTTTGTGGTTGTAAGGTGACAAAATGTGAAAAATTATTACACGGGCACTGTACATAGAGGGAAAAAAGGAAGAAATTAGTTTAAGCTTAAACTATACTGTACTGTAAGTCAAAAAGCAGAAAAGGAAGAACTTGCAGAAATGAACAGATGTGCACAAGTACAGCTATATAATAAATAACAGTAGTGCTCACATTTCCCCATGAATTGTTGGCTTTAGGTCAATGACTTCTATGAGCAGATCATTTAGCTTTACAGATAATTGGGAGATGGTTGGCAGTCTCTTAGCCCATGACTGCTCAATCTGAATATTAAAGTCTTCATTGTGTTTCCCACAGTGTGATGCTAAAAGATAGTTGCATATCCCAGGAAAGCGAAAGATCTCTCCATCAAATGTCCTGTACTGGAAGTTTCCCCAGGTGCTGCAGACTCCATTTTGTCTGGGTTTTAAAACTGTATAAAAATATACAACATTTATATAATTTTATACAATACAGTACAATTATGTAAAATAAAGACAAAACAACATAAAGTACGACATAGCATAAGTTGCACTTCCTGTGCTAAAGAAATGATCACTTATTTTTACAAAGTAGTAATGAACTTTGCTTTTCACTCTTACTGCAATTTCTTTGTAAATGTATTTTTTTTAGTAAATAGTAAATTAGTAAATGAAATCTTTTGAAATTTTTAGAATTTTTTGGAATGTTTTCTGAATTCTGAAGTTTTCTGAAGTTCTATAATGTACTCTATTTGCAGTGATCAATTCATAACCTTGTCCTTGTACTCACAGACAGAATAGAAGTAAGGTTCACGTCACATATGTATTGGAGGTTCCTTTAGGAATCTGTTTCATATTCTTTCAAAAATGTCTGAGCATATAACATAGCCTGCTGTGCTATTTTTTCTGGTAAAATGCCAGGCACAATGACGGATACCCAGTAGACCCCATTATAGCCAGTGGAGTCTGCCAGGCATTGGTATAGAAGTCTAACACGTCTGTTATTTTTATTGTGACAGAGCTGAATTGCATAAATAACTAAAGCCGATGTGAAGAAAGCCAAATTTTTAGTTGTTTTTGTGCTTTTCATGATGACTTAGTAGTGGTTCACATAAAATGTATTCACATACAGTATGTTCCTACAATACAGACTTGGTAGATTATTGGAACCGTTTCTGCTTTGTTACCTTCTCCATATCTAAGTAAACTTCTCTGTCTTCTGATTTTTGGGATATTTTCCCCCTTTGTATATACTTCTGATTGGTAGCAGTGTCTCTTTAGGGCTGTAAAAATGAATTGAAAAGATGTTTGATTTACACTAAGAATGTAATAAGAATAAGATAACTTCAAAATAAAGGAAAACTAAATTACGTCAAAATTTTGCAAGAAGTTTATAACCAGTGTGTCATCTGTCTGTATTGGTATTTGTGACTATCCCATCCCCCCACTTCCATAATTGTTAAACGATTTATTTTATGTATTTTGTTCATCAAGTCGTGTAATATCTAAAGAGATGTGATTTGGATAGTCACATTATATGGTCAGGAACAATAGGGCTTAAAGTTGGATGTACTGAAGTAGATGACATGAGTGAAGATGGAGATGGACATTAATATCAACACCAGGGCAGGATGCTGGCTGAAAGACCAACTGATGTAGAAAAGATAAGTGCACTGAATGTCTTCTTTTGGAAGTTTAGCAGTGAGTTATTTGCAGTTCTACAGTAGATCTTTATATCAATTAATTAACGTAAAAAACAATTCAATATAATGTAAGAAGGAACAGGCTTAACAGGTTCCTGACCAGGGATGAAAATGTTTAGTACATCGCAGTTGGCTGGTAGTTCTCACTATGCAGGGCAGGTCAGTTATGTACAACACCAGTTCAGAATCAGAATTAATTAAAAATTAGTCAAAACATTATATGGACCCAAAACAGTGCCAATACAACTACAACTCATCCTAAAAAAACAAGCCCTCATATGGCTACTTTAATAGAAAATTTTAAAAAGTAATGGCCCTTGGAATTTCTTGAGTTGAAAATTCTTGAGTTGAAACTTTTTTTCTTCCTTTCTCCTTTCCGTGTTAAATTTAGGACGGTGAAGGCTGGTCATTGAAGCTCCAAATGAATTAGAATAACACTTTAAAGTCACATTTTTTTCAGGTTTATACCAAATTAGCAATATACTAAGATTTGTCGATTCCTTTACGATACAATATGCAGTATGTTGGATAAAAGCCAAGAGATTTTCAAGTCAATCATTTTAATTTTTACTGCTGTGAGTAGGCAGTTCCTCCAACCGTTAAATAGTCCAGTGAGCCAACAATTTTTGAGACTTTAGATTTTTGATTTGGTAACAAACACATCTGAAAATATCTCTTTGGGGTTTTTTTTGTCTTTTTCTTTTTGCAGTTTATATTTATAAAAAAACTAAAGCAGAAGGGTCACAAAACATTAACTGGGTGCTTACTTGTGTTAGTTTTGTAAATCAGACATAATCCTGAATAAATCTTTGCAATATGTTCATTGATCATTCCAGTACTTAGGAACTTGGCAGGTTCCATTTGCCATTGAACAATGGGTAGAAAACTTTGCAAAGCATTACCCATTGTTGTGCTTGATTAATACAAAATGCACTTTTAAATGTTGTGGAGCTTTTGTCTAAATATTCACAGAACTGGGAGATGCCAGTGTGTGTCCTTTTAGGACATACTATATTATATACCATATATAAACCATGACGGGTTTAGGGTTAGTAGTTGGAGTAGAAGGCTGCCAGCACTGAAGCAAAAGGCCATGTCACAATGTCAAAACACCTTCATAGAACAAGACCAGATAATTCATACTCATATATGACTTCCATCAATTTGTATATTTAAAAGGGTTGTCCATTCAAAGCATAGGATAAGTGGTACCTTGAAGGTCAGTAGGGGTTCTACCACTGGCACCATCTCCGATTACGAGAACTGGCGTGTTTTGTATCCTAGTTTTGAATAGAACAACTGGTTGGACAGTGAAAGGAACTCTATTAATTTCAATGGGACTGCTGGAGACACAGTGCTTTCAATGATGACACTTCAAAAATGTGCTTCATACTATTTCTTAAAGGGGTCTCACCACTGGTATCCCCACTGGACAAAAAAACTGGGGCATTTTGCATCCCAGTTATTAAAGGAATAGCTGATCGATTTTGATGGGAACTCCAGAGATAGCTGATCCTGTGTTAGTGGGTAACTTTCTGTAATTGCATTAAGTAATGTCATGTAGCAACATATTCATTTAGGCTTTTTACTCTAAAATTCAAAGCAAAAACTGAAAACAATATTTTTTTATTTTTCAGAGATTTAAAAGCTTCTTTACGATATTTTCAGCAACTGTAAGTGGTATCACAGCTCCCTTAGCCTAAAACTGCTACTGAATATATTAGGTAGGTAATGACATCACTCTCTATAAACACTACATAAGGGGAAGCTGACCATGACACAGTCTCTTAAAGTAAGATTTTGGTAGGTAAGCGATTTGATCCAATTCCTGTTCTCTTTCTATGTTCTGACAAGTTTTGTGTAAATGTTAAACATTCTGATGAAAATTTTAAGCTTTATAGAAATTTACACTCATAATTAAGATTAATGATGAAGGCTTAATTAGCCATAAAATGCAAACATTGACATTAACAATAGCAACCAACATGAAAGATTAGACTAAAATCACATGTGTTGTATATTAATAAAAAGTTTTGATTTACCTTTATTTAATGGAAAGTTGATTCCCATAACGAATATCCATAATGCGATCTGAAACTTCATTGTGGATAAAGCCTACTGTGTATACTTGTGGGATTTCCGAATAGGAATCTCCCTCCTTCTGCACTTAAGCTAAGGCTTTATAAGAAGAAAACTGGCTTACATCCATCTGAAGTCAAGGTAAGGGGTGGAGACAAGAATATCAGCTGTTACTCTACTTTCTGTAACCTTACTCATTTTCTCACTGCTTCATCCACCAGTGGCCTGCTTCATCCACCATTTCTAGGTGACATATTAAAACTTCTTTTTTTTTATTAAAAAGCATCAGCTCTTGTCAACCTGGGGCATCAAGGTATAAAGAATATTTATAACTTTTCTTTTGAATACAGAATTGACCTTACCTTCATGCAAAATATCCCACATCACCAAACCATACAACTCAACAAAATAGCGTAAAACAAGTTTATTTGAATGTCAGAATAATGTCATATTCAATAGTCAGAGATAGAGGTAGCATAGTTCGCCAGTATATGTATGGATACACTCAGCTCTTAAGTTGTTAGGATAAGATAACCCTCTGTAGAGAAGACTTCTACATCGAAATACCGTATCTATAATATATATATATATATATATATATATATATATATATATATAAAAAATACCTGTATATGTCATGCAAGAATTATACAGATAATGATGACTGACAATCAATGTAGAAGGAGAAAACAAAATGTTTCTGCCCTTCTTTTTGCCCTCCCCCCTCCTTATATTAACTCAGATTGTTTACATAGATTCTGTCTCCATAGTCAAACCTCACACAGAACTCTATGGAGAGGGAAAGGGGAGGCCGTTATTTGATTTAGTGCATCATTCTGTGCAGTCATAGACTCTTATCTTGAAACATAGCAGCAATAGAAGAGTTCCCCCTCTAACAATGTAGCAGAGTGTTGCAGCCGCAGTTATCTTTATGTTTTTTATAACCGCTTCCCCCTCCCTCTTTCCTCTCCATAGACTAATAAGAAAAAAATAACTCAGCTTGATAAATGGAGAAGGAAACATATGTCTTAAATCAGAAATATTGCAAAGTTTCTTATATTCACCTGCACTATTCATTTATGAATAGTTTTATAATTTGCTTTAAAGGAAAGTTAATTGTTTTTTTCTGAGGATGTAAATCTGTCATTGTCAGGTGATGTTCACACAGGTACATAACTCGAGCTTTTAGTTATCGGTCCTCTTTCTTCTTAATAGCCATGTACCTGTGCAATAAATACATCACCAGAACAGTCACTTCAATGTTCCCATTCAAAGAGCACAAACAGCGATCTGAAAATTTATGAGGGCGTAATTGAATATCTATAATAGAAAATTGCTTAATGGTTTGTGGCAAATGTAAGAACTTATTCTTTCTTCTCAAAACTTTTTTTTTTCTTAAGGGAGCCTTAACAAGGCAAAAGAATAAACTTATTAACAGAAACCAAAATAGCCCTTAAAAAAAAGTTTTGGTGTTTTTGTATTATTATGAGATTGCCATTTTTGGCAGAGTGAAATTGGAATCTGCCACCTCATCTGTTGACACTTTTGGTCTTCCCAACTGGGCAAGTTTAGTCCTGTCCACAGAATCACTTGCAGATCGACCCACTCCAGAAAATGGGAGAATTTTGTCCCTAGTTCTGAATGGAGCTGTGGTTGTAAAGAGGTCACCATTGAATTCATGTCAATGAGAGTGCTGAAGATAGCCGAGTGCTGTAGTTTGTCTGTCTCTGGAACTCCATTGTATTGAATGGAACTGTGTACCTGCTCTCCGACAACAGCATAACCATTGCTAAATTCAGAGTCAAAACTCCCCCATTCTCCAGATCCATGGGGGTCTGAGCAGGTAGATAGGGCATCATTTGCCCAAATGGGAAGACCTCTTTAAGCAGTACAGGCTGAGATCAATACTTTATGATTGTATTTAAATAGGACCTGTCATAAAGTACTAAATGCTAAATGGCATATATTAGTTGATGCTGCTTTTCCCCTAAACAATTTGGTATTTTTTTGAATCCACCCAGTTAAAAGATATGGCTCTCTGCCCCTGTCCAATCCAGAGCTCATAATCACATCCCCCTGTCTCCACCCATTTGATAGTAGACAGCCAAATTAGCATATTAGACATCAGAATTAACTGCATTGACTTCTTAGGGCTAGAGAAAAAATTCTAACTGTGCCAGAATCAGTGAAGCAATGCCTATTAAAGGATGCAAAGAAAGAGACTTGGTGGAGGTGGTGAAAGGTTCTCTTTATAGCGGCACAACAACATATATAATTCTACAATTATTTATTTAGTCATTCCCTCTTAGACTGACTGGAATGACTGCTCAAGTCAGAAACTATTTGGAGACACAGGAGCTGTGAATCTCATCCAATGGCTTCTCAGTGGCCTCAGCGGTATATCTGATATACATCACCATTTCCTCACCAGCAATCACTGAGGCCAGTCATGGAAGTCTCTTCACTTCCATCCCAGCGAGTTTCGGATTGGGAGGGAAAGAGGACTGGAACTGTACAACAGAGCTCTGAGGATCAGTGAGTACACCTGATATTCCTGGAGAACACTTTAAGTTTGGACATAAACTTGTGGCTTTGTCTAGTACCATAGCCCAGCTTATTCAGTTACGTTGCTTTGTGACAAGTGAGAGAAGGGCACTCTCTTGAGAAGTTCTGCTCTTTTGTTTGATCAAGAGAATCCTGGATAATGTAAGAGACAGCCAATGTTGTCTTAAGCTTCATTTGTCTGTATAAACTGTTAATGTTGAATGTATTTCTGTGATTCTGTTCCTTTAAGACAGCAGCCATTGTAATTGTGACATGATGCTGGAGTGAGACCCCCCCCCCCCCTTTTATGTCAGCTTGCCTGTTCTGCAGACAGAGTGTGAGCAGAGAAGCAGGAAGTGACGAGAGAGAGAGCAGCAGCCATCTTAGCAAGTGTTGTATTGAACTGGTGTGGAGATTTTTCTGTACAGCTAAGCTGTATCTTGGTCCAGAGACAAACAGAGTGTAAAGAGACAACAGGACTAGTGAGTCCACGTGAAAGGAACTGTGCTCAGTGGCTGATCAGTGAGACTGACATTGTGACTGTGTATATGGATACCACAGATAGAGACTCGCAGTGCTGTTGATGTACTGGACAGCACCTGCTAAACCCCGGCTTACATCCCAGCTCAGTGTATGGATTCGGCAGGACTGTCAGTGTGCTGAGTAGAATCTGCTGTTGGATTACATTGCATTCATTGGGTTTCCCTGTTAAAGAGGACTTCATTTCTCCCAAGATCCTGATAACCGTGAGGAGAGGACGCTTCACTATAAAAGAAAGGACCGACTTTGGGCCCCACCGCGCGCTTCTACGGACTGTAAGCGGTCCACCTGGACCACTGGGGAAAAGGGGGTGCACCCAAATGTGAAGTCAGGGTCAGTTAGGGATAGTTTTGAGTATATTGTTCATTCAGTGTCCATACTGCAGAAGTGGACAGAGTAAAAGTAGAAACCATTGCAGAATTTGCCTTGAAATTGTTCATGCTATATTGTATATTTTGCTTGTCTTTAGCCCTGTCATTTTACCTTTAACTAGCCTTTATTAACTTATAGTAAATATATATTTTTTTCTTGAACTACCGCGTGTGCGTTCATTTCTGGTTGCGGAGTCCAAACCACCTGCCTTGCTCTCGGTTCACAAATTGGCGTAGTCGGCAGGATCCGCTTACCAGAATGGACGGTGACGCACCCGTTCGGGAGAATGGTGCTGGAGGAAGAATGCCAGCAGGGGCTATAATGAGTCAGTTAACTAAATTTGATGGCAATAATATGTCAGTGAGTATGTGGGTGGAACAGATACGAATGATACAGCGAATGTACCAGACCGCACCAGAAGTACTAGTAGAGCTAGCAATATTGACATTACAAGGGGATGCTAAGACCACGGTGATACTGAGGCCATTTGAACAAAGGCAGACATTTGAGCAAGTAGTCCAGATTCTAGAAACCATCTATGGAGAAACTGCATTGCTGGGGTCTCTGCAGGCTCGGTTCTTCCAGAGGGTACAACAGGAGAATGAAAGCCTTCCCCAATATGCAAATGCCCTACAAGAACTGCTCCGAGATATTCAAAGGAAGGAAAGAGGGGGCTCGCCAGCCTTCTGTAACCCTGATCGGACTCTCCGTGACCAGTTTGTCCTGGGGATACGTGACGGCAGTTTAACTGTGACTATGCAGGATTTTATACGACGAGAGACTGATGCTAAATTCCATGATGTACAGGTAGAGGCCATCTCCCGTGCCAATAGTATGGTCCCGAGGCCGCAGACCGCAGTTGGAGTTACTTTGTCACAGGGGGCTAGTTCTGGCTCAGAGACAGTAGAAAAAGGGACGGTTAAAGAAATTCTCACAGTAATGCAGAAACTGCAAGAACAAATGGAACACTTGCACACTCGTTGTGATGAGCAGTCTATGAAAATTGCAGACTTCCAGAAGACTGGAGATGAAAGGGTGAGCCATCCACACCCAGCAAGTCAGAATCACCCACCACCCCGCTGGAGGGGTGAGGATAGGACCTACCGAAGGGGTCCAAATCATTTAGTGCAGTGCTCAGGAGAAATCGAAGGGGCTTACCGAAGGGGCCCAAACAGATGGCCAGAACGACGGGGGATACGCTGCTGGGAGTGTGGACGGATGGGCCACGTTGCTGCTAGATGTCCAGAGCAGCGACAAACTTATGAGAGACCGCCGTTAAACTGAAGTCCCCTGCTGCTGAAGGGCGTGTAGTAGGGGAGACTGACAAGGAGACTATGTGGGGGGAATGCCCTGATGATGACCTGATCGCTGCAAGTCCTGTCATACAGGTGGAAATGGAGGGTATTCCGGTTACCGGGATGATTGACACGGGTTCCCAAGTAACGACCTTGAGTAGAGACTGTTATGAACGGTACTTCCGGCAACATGTGAAATATGATCCCCATACATTCGTACGAGTGGTCGCAGCTAACCAGTTACCAGTTCCGGTCGTGGGAGTGGCCTGGATGAATGTCCGGGTATGTGGCCAAGATCTAGGTAGGAAAGGCATTGTGGTGGTACAGGAGTCACATGAAGTAAAGGTCCCTGTCATTTTGGGGATGAATGTGTTAAAAGAATTAGATCAGATCCTCTTTGAAAAGAAAGGTCACGGTTATTGGAAAGAAACCACCACCCATCGGCCTACTCAAACAGCTTTCCAGCGGCTGATCCGGACATGTGGCTTACAGAAAAGTTCAGATGCACAGCGTCCTCTGGCTCGAATTTCAGTTCCTTTGCATACAAAAGTTACACTGCCACCCAGTCGGGAGACAATAGTGTCCATGCCCGTAGGCACCTGTCGGAAACTAGAGGGCATAGCTGTGTTGGTAGAACCACTGCAGGCAGCCGAAGGAGGTGTTGATCCGCTAGTGGCCCGTTCCTTGGCAATAGTTCGCAATGGAAGAGTACCACTTCGATGTGTAAACACTCAGGACCAGAGTGTGGACCTGACCCCAGGGAGGCTGCTGGCTAACATCTATGTGACTCCGGAGGAAGTAAGGAAAGTAACTCCAATGCAGCTGAAGCCGACTGAAAGGGATGAGTGGACCGTAACTGTGTCCATGGGAGAAGATGAGGAACCCACCTCTGAATGGAATGGCTGTGCAATTCGAGAACAGATGAAGATGGATGTAAGTTCATGTTCTCTGGAATGGGTGCAGAAGGTAGATGAGCTGTTGTGGGAGAACCAAGCCACCTTTGCACGGTATGCTGAAGATTTTGGATGTACCACAGGGATCTACCATGAGATTCCCACAGGAGACACCCCTCCAATTAGAGAGCGCTACCGACAAATTCCTCCACAGTTGTATCAGGAAGTGAAAGAACTGTTAGCTAAGATGCTACAGGGTGGGATCATCCAAGAAAGCCAGAGTCCCTGGGCGGCTCCTGTGGTGTTAGTAAGAAAAAAAGATGGGTCCATCCGATTTTGCGTAGACTATCGGAAGTTAAACGCTTGCACCGTACGAGATTCCTACCCCTTGCCACGGATTGAGGAGTCCCTCTCAGCGCTAGGGAGAGCCCGGTACTTCTCCTCACTAGATCTGGCTAGTGGGTATTGGCAGGTGCCGATGGCCACAAAAGACAAGGAGAAGACGGCATTCATCTTGCCCATGGGACTATACGAATTTAACCGGATGCCCTTCGGGTTGACAAATGCACCCGGAACGTTTCAGCGGTTGATGGAGAAATGTCTCGGTGACTTCAACTTTGAGTTCACTCTCATCTACTTGGATGACATTATAGTGTATTCTGCGACCTTTGAAGACCATCTCCACCAGTTGGGGCAAGTATTTCGAAGATTGCGGGAACATGGGCTCAAATTGAAACCCAGTAAATGTCGGTTGTTCCAATCTGAAATTGATTACTTGGGTCACCGCGTATCAGGAGAAGGGGTGAGACCATCAAGAGACAAGATAGCGGCTGTTCAAGATTGGCCGATACCGACTACCCTGCGAGAAGTGAGGGCGTTCCTTGGAGTAGCCGGTTACTATCGATGGTTTATTAAGGATTTCGCCAAGGTAGCAGCACCACTTAATGCTCTCCTACGAGGCACATCCGGTGGTCCAAAGAACCGGTCCGTGAAGTGGGGACCTGAACAGGAACAAGCCTTCCAGGCATTGAAGGATGCACTGACAACAGCCCCAATCTTGGCATATGCTGATTACCACTTGCCGTTCCAGCTATATACAGATGCAAGCCTGTATGGTCTTGGAGCAGTGCTTTCCCAGCTTCAGGATGGCCAGGAGAGGGTCATAGCGTACGGCAGCCGGTCTTTGAGAGATTCTGAAAGAAACCCCGAGAATTATAGTTCATTTAAATTGGAGCTGTTGGCACTGGTATGGGCCATGACCGAGAAATTCTCTGAATATTTGACCGGTGCTGAAGTTTTAGTACTGACTGACAACAACCCACTAGCTCACCTGGAAAATGCCAAGCTCGGGGCGTTAGAGCAGAGGTGGATAGCCCGAATGTCTACATTCAATTACCGCATTAAGTATCGGTCCAAGACAGAGAACCAGAATGCTGACGGACTTTCTAGGGTAACTGCCCAGACCCCCACAGAAGACGTGGATCATGAGTTGGAGCATGTGGAGGTGCCCGATTTCAGCAGATTTTCACAGGCCTTGATCGCCACTAATCAGTTTGAGATGGAGGGGACTGAAATGGCTCCTTTCTTTGGTCCCTCACGACAGGAATGGGCACAGATACAACAGACCCATGAGGGGCTGGCGCAGATGATCAAGTGTGTTGAGAAAGGCCAGAAGCCCTGTAGAGAGGAAAGAGAACGACTGACACGTGAGATATTATCTGTTTTGAGTCAGTGGGAAAAGTTGGAGATGAAAAATGGAGTGCTATGCCGAAAGGTCTATTTACCTTCTGAGATCGACATTCGATACCAAATTGTGGTGCCTAGTGAACTGGCTCGCTCGTTGGCAGTTGAGGCTCATAATAAGAATGGACATTTTGGTCATGAGAAGACCTTTCGTTGGTTACAGCGACTGATTTACTGCCCTGGTCTTCGTCAAATGGTCGAAGAAGTATGCCGCAGCTGTCGAACTTGTGAGATCCATAAGGCAATAGAACAGAGAGCTCCCCTACAAACCATCGTGACCCAGGAACCTTTAGAAATCGTCATGATAGACTATCTAATGGTGGGCCCATCCAATAGCGGACACCAGTATTGCCTCGTAATGGTGGATCACTTCACCAAATTTGCGGTGGTAACCGCCACCAAGGACCAGACAGCTGAGTCAGCAGCTCGTGCTCTGTGCCAAGATTTCATTCGAGTATATGGGTGCCCCCAACGCATCCACTCCGACCAGGGCGCCTGCTTTGAGGGACACATAATGAAAGAAGTTCAACGTATCTACGGGATAAAGAAGTCGCACACGACTCCATACCACCCTCAGGGAAATGGGGCCTGTGAAAGATTCAACAGAACTCTGCTACAGATGCTGCGGACTCTGGAGGAAGACAAGAAGTTACAGTGGCCTCAGTTCTTGTCTGAAATGGTGTGGGCCTATAACAATCAGGTCCATTCTACAACGGGGTACTCTCCTTATACACTTCTCTTTGGGCGGTCTGGGCGAAGTATAGGAGAATTACAGTTGAATGATGTGGATGGGTTCCCTCCGAGGGATCCAACCTCTTGGGTGCGGGCGCATCGGCAGAGACTTGAGACGATCCATCGATTGGTGCGGCAGCGCCTGCAAGAACATCCCCATCCTGATAAGACCCCAGTGCAAGAAGCACCATTGCAACCAGGCGACCTGGTGCTAGTTCGTGTCAAGAAACCCCAAGGGAAATTGGAAAGCAGATGGGAGGCTTTGCCGTATCGTGTTGTTGGCCGCAAGTATGCGAATGGGCCAGTGTACCAGGTCCAGAAAGAAGGAACTGATTGTGTTCGAGTACTTCACCGAAATATGTTGCGCCTGTGTCATTCTGAAGGGACAAATCACGATGGGCCTGCCAATGTGAATGAGCTCCCACAGTCAGAGAATGGAGGTGCGGAATGGGCCTCCGACGAGGAGGATGATTGTTGGCCGATCCCTGCTCCTGGGGATGTTCCACCTGTGACTACTGTATCTCCGGCCTGTGCCCCCTCTGGTGCGGAATCCGCTGGTCCTTCTCAGCCCATAGCTGCAGCACCCCATAATATACCACCGGTCCTCAGACGGACCACTAGGCCAAATGCTGGTATTCCCCCTGTTCGGTATGCGCAGGATGAGTTTGTTTGGCCTGCCATACATCGGTATACTACCACCCTGTGCATAAAAGTACAACCCTCTGGATATACAGTCATAGGCAGGGACTGCCAATCTTAAAGTGGGGGGGAATATGTAAGAGACAGCCAATGTTGTCTTAAGCTTCATTTGTCTGTATAAACTGTTAATGTTGAATGTATTTCTGTGATTCTGTTCCTTTAAGACAGCAGCCATTGTAATTGTGACATGATGCTGGAGTGAGACCCCCCCCCCCTTTTATGTCAGCTTGCCTGTTCTGCAGACAGAGTGTGAGCAGAGAAGCAGGAAGTGACGAGAGAGAGAGCAGCAGCCATCTTAGCAAGTGTTGTATTGAACTGGTGTGGAGATTTTTCTGTACAGCTAAGCTGTATCTTGGTCCAGAGACAAACAGAGTGTAAAGAGACAACAGGACTAGTGAGTCCACGTGAAAGGAACTGTGCTCAGTGGCTGATCAGTGAGACTGACATTGTGACTGTGTATATGGATACCACAGATAGAGACTCGCAGTGCTGTTGATGTACTGGACAGCACCTGCTAAACCCCGGCTTACATCCCAGCTCAGTGTATGGATTCGGCAGGACTGTCAGTGTGCTGAGTAGAATCTGCTGTTGGATTACATTGCATTCATTGGGTTTCCCTGTTAAAGAGGACTTCATTTCTCCCAAGATCCTGATAACCGTGAGGAGAGGACGCTTCACTATAAAAGAAAGGACCGACTTTGGGCCCCACCGCGCGCTTCTACGGACTGTAAGCGGTCCACCTGGACCACTGGGGAAAAGGGGGTGCACCCAAATGTGAAGTCAGGGTCAGTTAGGGATAGTTTTGAGTATATTGTTCATTCAGTGTCCATACTGCAGAAGTGGACAGAGTAAAAGTAGAAACCATTGCAGAATTTGCCTTGAAATTGTTCATGCTATATTGTATATTTTGCTTGTCTTTAGCCCTGTCATTTTACCTTTAACTAGCCTTTATTAACTTATAGTAAATATATATTTTTTTTCTTGAACTACCGCGTGTGCGTTCATTTCTGGTTGCGGAGTCCAAACCACCTGCCTTGCTCTCGGTTCACAATAAGATAAAACATTAATATAAAATTCCAGAATCAAATAAATCAAATAATCTTACATGAACTATATTATGTGCTCCTATTGCTAATCTGATTTTTAACATTGCTTGCGTATCTTAATAGATGGTGCACGCTCACGAGCTTAGCAATGACGCCATAACCCATGGGATTCTAGTGTTTTACAAAAAAATAGGAAAAAAACAAGAAAATTAACTCCTTAGACTCCTTAAATGAGTATTTTTAGTTTCACTTTCGTTTTTGGCACCAAACAGTTTTGCGTGCCAAGATCACAGGAACTGTTCAGTTGCCATGGCAGCTTGGAGCCTTCTGAAGGTTCCTAAGTCTGACAATACTATGTTAGTATAGAACTCTGCAGTCTACAATATGAGCAAACTGACAACTGCTCATTAAAGCCCCCAGGAGGTGTAACAAGGTATAACAAGAGTTTAAAAAAAAAAAAATTAAATTTAAAAAAAATATTCCAATTCACATCACCCCCTTTCCCTAGTTTACATATAAAAGTAAAAAAATAGAGTAAACACAATAGGTATAGCTATAGCTGATGCCTGTACTATTAAAATATAAAATAATGTATTCTAAATGGCCAAAGTGACATTTTTTGACAACTTTACTTCAAAAAATTGTTAACATGAACCATTGACAAAGCCCAACTGAACTTAGTGTTGTTTGGAGATAGCTTTTCAAGGGGGGAATTTTTTTCTTCTTTTCTGGGATTTTATATTCATACTTGTGTTGCAACCAATTTATATTAGAACTTGACACGACAATGATTATACACATGTTGCTGTGTGTAGTGTTGAAGCTCAGACCATTCAACGTTGTGGTATGAAGCAATACTGAGCTGCAGTATCAGGCTCTCTGTTGTACTGCAGTGAAGGGGCCATAATAGTCCAGCCTGGACCTGAACTTATAAAAAACCAACCCATGTAATAGATCAACAGGCTTAGTCTATAATAAAGTGAGCTGCTGATACTCATGGGTGGAAGAGGGCTGGGCATAAGTGATTTCATTGCAATATGTCCATATGCTCTGATAGGACATATGGAAAGAGGTTCTCTTAGCAAAACAACCACTTTAAGATATAATAGAAATACTTTTCAATTCCTTTCCCTGAAAAAAATTGCAAATTTTTATCTTTTTAGTTTTACTTAATACATTTCCCTTTATTAAGTACAGACCAAAATAAAACTTCTTTAGGGTTTTAGCGTTATACAGACCTATTATTTAGAAAAAGCTGGCACCAGAATTGTCTTGGAATATTGAAGCTCTGGCCGCATCATACTATTACGGTTTGTCAGCCATAGTAAACATGAACTGTTAGGTTATGATGTTCTACACTATATTATCTGATTTCTGTTCACATGCTAAATACTGGTTGTATACTTGATGTACCGAAAAGTGGATTTCCCAAGCCAAAATCTATGTGGGACATAGTCAGGAAGTGCAGTGAGTAATGTGGCCAAGGGTCAAGACTAGGAATAAAACTACAGGTACCAGACATACAACCCAGAGGACAAGGCAGGAGCAAGGTCAAGAATAAAGCTGAGGTCGGATCACTAGAGGGAACCATGACAGGAGTAAACCTCAAACACATGGCAAAGTATGACAGAAATATTGCCCTTTAAACAGGCCACCAGGCCTGACATCATCTTAAGGTCAGGTGTTGATTGTCTATCCTAGCATTACAGTATATTTGAAGCTGCAAAGCTACAACCTGAACAAATCGACCTGTAGTGAAGACCTGGAGTCAGGCCAAGAAGAAAAAAAACATCAGGTTGCCTAGCAAAAAGATGAGGCTGTCAGCCATAATATGGTGCTGGAACTAGGTCATATGAGTAGAATCAGTTCCGGGAGAAACCTCAAGTAAAGGAAAGTACTTGAAGTTCTCCTTTTCTAGATCCCACCTTCAATAATCCATCAGCTACTCCAGACAAGTAGATTTCACAGTGCTGTCTGTACTGGAAGCTTGCTGCCATCTTCATCAAGGTCTATGCCTATTTTCTGAACAAAGGTTATCTCTGAGTCATATGACCCATTCATCTTCAAAAGCAAAAAGCTGCAAGGTCTATGAGAGAAAGAAGAGCTATCACCCTAATCCGGACATTTTTTTCCCCCCAACGATAACATTTTTGTTTTTAAGAGTTTATTAGCTCTTTGAGAGGCCAGTTTGGCCATTCTGGATTCTGGTTCAGTTAGAAATTTTGTAAAATATTCTATTGTCCACAGATTTTAGATCCCTCTTTTGACTTTTCAGAAACCTATGCAGGTCTGTTCTTCCTTACTTTCCTCTATGGTAGTCATGTCCAGATATTTGTGGCATCGGATTACCAGCTATTCAAAACAACAGAATTTCACAATACAAAAGGTCTATCCAATATTTGTCTATGCATGACCTGTCAAGGGTTTTTCTAGCATGTTGTGAAATTGTTGTATTGAATTGATGTAATAAGAAATTGCAGTCTTTAAGATAAATTCACACTAAGGTAAGGGTGGACACATCTGTACACCTCACTTCACTCCATAGATCCTTTATCCTGTATAAACACATCATACACAACATACAGTTCCAGTTAGACTTTAAGTAGGAGTCCTTCATACTAGAGAGATGTGTTTTTTTTTAGTTATGTCAGTAAGTGAAGAGTCGACATGAGAGATATTGCATAAGTTGAAAACTCAAGAATATCTGTAGAGACTTGGGACTTACAGGCTGCAGTCAATTTTGGATAGAGGAAACCTTGACTGAAACCATACGAAAGCTCTCAGCGCAGATGATAAAGCCCCGGAATGGAACTTCTGATTTTGATTAGGAATTTCTCAATTTTCTTCTTTGTCATATAGGGAATTTTGTCAAAGCAACACAGAACATAAGACGCTAGGATGTAAAAAAAATATAAACTACCTTATAAGGTATAATATCTAGGATTATCCATCCTCTGCAGTTCAAGGTTTCTGCCATTTTAAGACATGCTTCCACTCCAACTATTCATCATCCTTATCCAAATTAGCTGTTCCTGCAAGTCAATGTCTTTTCAATTGGATATTGAGCAGATTCCATACAATAGTCTGAGGGCAAAATACACATTCATCATGACTTATTCTCCAAGAATCTTTCTTCAGCTTAAAAAAACCAAATCCATAGGAGATTCAAAGTTACTGGCAACGAAATTTGACCTATAGCACAGGTGTCAAACACAAGGCCTGCGGGCCAAATCCAGCCCGCTGCCTTCTGTTATCCGGCCTGACATTTATCTGGCCCGCAGGAGCACGGCATTTTTTATTGTCTATGTAATGTAAACCAGCCCAGGACAGGCCGCTTAAAAAAAAAAAAAAAAAAAAACTGCGCGTTACCTGTCCTGGGCTGGTTTACCAGAATTCTGCATGTCAGCGCAGGCGGCGATACAATGACGTCATCGCGCCTCCTACGCTGACACGCAGACGTCGCGGACAAGAAGAGGAGGAGGCGGCGGCTGCATCAAGGCATCGCAGGTAGGTGAGGATAAGTTTTTTTTATATATATAAATAGGCCGTTACCTGCTGGAGTATCCCCGGCATGTAACGGCCTATTTACTTATCGATCCCTGCTGCTGGTCGTGGCCGCCCCCCGCTTCCCCTTCTGCTATGGGACGCAGAAGCGGCTGTGTGCAGGAGCGGGGATGGTAAGTGAAGCAGCGGCCGGCGAATCCCATCAAATACTACTATTATTATACTCCAAAGTATAATAATCGGAGACCCAGGGGAGGTGATAAACATAAAAACCAGAGTTACTCACCTCTCCGGCGATCCGATGTTGCTCCCAGCCGGCTTCGGCCTTCTTTGGTGACGTCCCAGGCGTCACGTGAGCCAGGCCGATGTCATTATGTCGCGACGCCAGTCTGTGCGACATTGAAGAAGGCCGAACGCAGGGAGTGCACCGGGGCCCAGGTAAGAAACACTGGTTTTTATGTTTGTCACCACCTGGGTCTCCGATCATTATACTCTGGGGTCTGAATGTGCCAATGTCTTAGGTTTTAACAATACATTATGTTCTACCTGGTTGCCCTCAAAGGGCTGATTGTAACAGTAGTAATGTACAAATGTAACTAATCCTTAATAGCTCGCTTAACTGTTAAGGAGAAGTTACTTTTATACATGTGTAAAATAATCTTGGCCCTTCAAGGTACCCCGTGAAGCTGAAGTGGCCCCCGGAGAAAATGAGTTTGACACCCCTGACCTATAGGAATGGAGACATTTCTTGGAATGGGCAGAGTTTCCCGATACCGTTTCACTAACCACTAAATTTTGAAGTACCACTGGTCTGCCCAGAGACTTAATCCATGAAAAACATTGTCCAACATATAAGAAATGCAGACTAGATCCTCTTCCCAAGTTGTTTGATCCATCTGATTCCCATCACATACCACTGATCACTGCCAGGCGATTCTGTTTTTGGTTCATTTTTTACCATTTTAGTAAATTCTGGAACCATGAGTACCTGCAAATTAATCTCAAGATACAAGTTACAAGTTAAAGAGTTTGCTAGTCCTGTACCACTGATGCTCAGTTAAAATTACCAAGGCAGACAGAAATGGTCAACACCAGATTTTGCGTATTCCAACCAAACCTTGGATTTAGATTTTGAAGGACCTTATCACCAACTTGCCTCATCTTCAGGAAATTACTACCATCTGGGTGGTGGTGATTACATGGAACTTTTTAAGATGACTTTATACTGATTTTAATAATGACATATAATGACATAAAAAAAAATAAGGGTTAAATAGTAGATGTTTGCAAGGAAGTCACAGTGACTTTAAAGTATGATTTTCTAGTCATTGAAGATCGTTCCATAAATCTGCAAATGATGACTATTGTGCCTTAACAATAGAAATTGTTACCAATATTTGCATTCTGCAGAGACTGTGACGGCCTGTCAAGAACACGGACCTTCGGAACTGTGCCAGTAATTCCCGCGCCTAATGAAGCTCTATATTGTCTTTATAACATACATATTCACATTAAAGTTTTTTATTGTATCTGTTTTGTTGAGTGGCAAGTGTGTGATGTTTATTTAGTTTGATAATATGGTACCTTCTGTTTTTGGATACTTGTTCTAAGTTATTACTTTAACCCCTTTCCGCCAGAGTAATTTTTCGTTTTTGACTCCCCCCCCCCCTTCAAAACCCCACAACTTTTTTATTTTTCCGTCCTCAGAGCCATATGAGGTCTTAATGTTTGCGGGACAAATTTTTCTTCATGATGCTACCATTTATAATTCTCTGCAGTGTACTAGGAAGCTGGAAAAAAATTCAGAATGGGGTGGATTTGAAGAAAAAGTGCATTTGTGTGACTTTTTTACGGACTTCGTTTTTACGGCGTTCACTCTGCAGCCAACATGACATGTCACCTGTATTCTATGTTTCGCTACAATTCCGGGATACCAAATTTATATGGTTTTATTTACATTTTAACCCCTTAACAAAAATCTAAAACTTTTTTTTTCTAAAAGTTGCCATATTCTGACACTTGTACTGCCATGATGTACTTTTTAGTTATACCATTTTGGGGAACTGCTATTGCTTTGATCATTTTTTATTAAAATTTTTATTAGAAGCAAAACAGCGGTTTGGCACTTTTAATTTTTTTTTCAAGCTACTGCCTTTACCGTGCAAGAAAAATATTTTTATAGATTTGTAGACTGGGCATTTTTGGACACAGAGATACCTAATGTGTATGTGTTTCACTGTATTTAAGTACATTTATATGTGTTCCAGAGAAAGGGGGTTGATTTGAACTTTTAATATTTTTTACTTTTAATATTTAATATGTTACTTTTTTTTTTGCATTTATTAGACCCCCTAGGGGTCTTGAACCCCAGGGAATCTGATCACTAATGCATTGCAAATGATCAGCATAGAGCAGCCTGCAATAGAAGTAAATGGCAGACAAGAATGGGAGCCTTCAAAAGGCTCCCGGCTGTCATGCCAATGGGATGCTGACCTCAGAGCCTGCTCCAGGTGTTGGCGATCCCCGGAAAAATGGTGGTGCCCATGCACCACCGGCAAAGTGGCACCTTGGTCAGCTGCTGTATAATACAGCGGATGTCGGGAAGGGGTTACGTTAGTGTCATTAGAGTCACTGGTCACCAGATCATAATAACTATATTTTTTCATTAGCAGAGGAAGGGAGGTTACTAAGCATAATATGAAAAAAATTCTGCCACAAATCATGGCATAAAATGTATGTGGTATGTGGTGAGATAATATGTGTTTAGACTCTATGTGACACTAAGTTTTGAAAGGTTATACTTAAGAAGAGCTGAGAATTCCACAAAATACATTAACAAGGCGCACCGATTGTTAGACATTAAAATTTGGTGTAATGTACATTGGTGAAAGGAAAAAAAAATTGTCTCACGCATTATACCAGATTTCTCATACTGTTGGCAGTAATTTGTACAAGTAAAACGAAATAATGCATTTTATGACAATTAGAATATACACTGGTCAGATATAGCATTAAAACCACCTGCTAATATAAAGTACTAAATAGCTATGTAGCCACATACACAGAAAGCTGTAATGCACTGTGTGTTCTAACACCTTTTTATCATGTCCAGGATTAACCTTTTCAGCAATTTGCACTAGGGTAGCTTTTCTGTGTAATTGAATAAGATGGGCTAGCCCCTAGACCCTTGGACATATGGGAACTAATATTTGTTCTTCCTTCGACCACTTTAAGGCGGTAATAACCACGGAATACCAGGAATGACATTTTGGAGATGCTTTGACCCAGTGGTCCAGCCGATCACAGTTTGGCCCTTATCACTGAGACCCTGACTGTTCTCTTGCTGCCTGGTATATCCCACACCTTCTCAGGTTATATAACAATATAATCGGTGTTATTCAGTGTTGATTAAAATGTGCTAACTGACCCTTGTAAATCTCTCCATTGCGTCAATGAATCATCAACCTGTACCAAATGTCTGTCTACTTTTCACTAATCCTAATTCCTAACTCCTAACTATGACACCTTTCTATCCTTTATATAATTTTTAATTCTTAGAATACCTTTATCATTTTTTGGCAGGAACTTAGTTTTTGGTTTTTTGGTTTTCATTTTTTTCTTTGCTGTCACTCACTTTGCTCCATCAGTAAGCATGCGCGATATATATTGTCTACAAAGGTCTCCAATTTAGTACTAAACTTGTCCCTTTACTATCTTGTATGTGGAATGTTTAAAATGATTAAATGCTGTAAAGTGGTGAGTCCAACCATCCATAAGTAGGTAGCCCTTTGAATTGTTAGGTCAACATTTGACAAGTACGTCACCACTCATCATAAGCACTTTATTTGCTCTAAAAGAGTATTTCCGTAGCGCCACAGTTTGATATATGTATATCTTTATTGTAATGTAATATATATCTGCTTAGTATGTGATATGTGATTTTTGGTCAAATGGTTAAGGGATCTGTATCTGCTACTTTTTTCGTGGATATCTAATTAATCCTGCCATGTTATATTTTATACTTGTTGGCGCTTTTGCCCTGTAGATGTTCTGGAAGCAGAACTGTTGTAACAATTGGGCATTGTACCATAGATGAAGTTCAGTTGACCATGCCCTGTGGTATGACCTTGCATAGTACAGTGGAGTACAGTATAGTACTTGCACAGTGGTGCAGCACTTTATAAGTAGGAGTGCTTGCACATCACTTAGGGAGTGTTCGGGGTCCGCTGTGTTACATGTACAACCTTCCATACCATCCTCCAAAGTAAATATGATGTGTCACAGATGGACAGTGCATGCGCCTACCTCGACAATTGCTACCGCCATAGCTTTGTTATCGGTAGAAAACCTTGTTACTTTACTTTGTAAAAAAATAAACTTTGCTCAATTATCTTTCTCCAAAAATTATACTTAAGAAACTTTGTCAGAGGTGTTTCAGTAGATTTTGCTTATAGTTAAATACTTAAGCATAAGGTCCCATGTTGCAGAAACACAGTGTTTTTAGCTGCTGTGGAAACGCAGTGGAAAAAACTCTGCATTTTACAGTTTCAGGAAAGTAAACAAGATTTCACTTCCTCTAATGAATACATTGCGGAAAATCAATTTTCAATGTATATTAAAAATTACATGCATGTTATTTTCAGAATTGAAGGGTTTTCCCTATAGACTTAATAGGGAAAGAAAAACGCAGAGAAAAACACAGCAATAACTCAATGAAAAATGCTGCAGAAAAAACCCAATAGGCAGCCTATATTAAAAATATAAGGATTTTACAATATATTGCAATGTATTATTATTATTAAAGTGTATTATATTAGTGATCAACTTCCCTGGGGTACAAGACCCCTAGGGGGTCTAAATATGACAAAAAAAAAATATTGAAAGTTCAAATCACCCAATATCAGATATAACAATAAATAAACAAGGTAAAACACATGCAAATGAGCTATCCCTGCATCCGAAAAGGGACGATCTCCAAACTTTTTTTTTTTTTTTCATTCTCATTTTGGCTGCAAAGTGAACACCATAAAAACAAAGCCCATAAGAAAGCCACATAAATGCAGTTTTTCTCTTATTACAGCTTCCTAGTACATCACATAGAATATCAAGTTGTACCATTACAAAGTACAATTTGTCCCACAAAAATTAAGCTTTGGCAATGGAAAAGTAAGAAAAGTTATGGCTTTTGGAAGGCGGGGAGTGAAAAACGAAAATTGACCCCCAGTATAATAAGCGGAAACTTAGGAGAAGTGATGAAACATAAAAAAAACAATGATACTCACCTTGCTTCCTGCACTACGCGGCTGCTGTGCGATCTGCCGGCACTTCTGACAGCTGACAGGGGTCACGTCCGGCGTCATTACGCATACGTCATTACGCGACATGACCCCAGAGACCCAATCAGCGGTCGCTGACTACAGGCAGAAGCGCCGAAGAGAACACAGAGCGGCTGTGGAGCGTAGAATGGTGAGTTCATTGTTTTTTTATGTTTGTCCCCTCTCTTGGTCCTGAGCTTATTATACTCGGGATGTCTGAAGAGAGCTATGGAACATAATACCGTGTGCAGGGACCGCTATGGGACCTAATACCGTGTGCAAAGGCCACTATGGGACCTAATACCGTGTGCAGGGACCGCTATGGGACCTAATACCGTGTGCGGGGACCGCTATAGGACCTAATACCGTGTGCAGGGACCGCTATGGGACCTAATACCGTGTGCAGTGGCCACTATGGGACCTAATACCATGTGCAGGGACCACTATGGGACCTAATACCGTGTGCAGGGACCGCTATGTGACCTAATACCATGTGCGGGGACCTCTATGGGACCTAATACCGTGTGCAGGGACCGCTATAGGACCAAATACTGTGTGCGGGGACCGCTATGGGACCTAATACCGTGTACGGGGACCGCTATGGGAGCTAATACTGTGTGCTGGGGCCACTATGGGACCTAATACCGTGTGCGGGGACTGCTATGGGACCTAATACCGTGTGCAGGGACCGCTATGGGACCTAATACTGTGTGCGGGTAACACTATGGGACCTAATACCATGTGCAGGGACCGCTATGGGACCTAATATCATGTGCTGGGACCACTATATGACATAATACCGTGTGCTGGGATTACTATGTGACATAATACCGTGTGCTGGGGTTACTATGTGACATAATACGGTGTGCAGGGGTCACTACTGTATATGACATAATACCGTGTGCTGGGGCCACTATATGACATAATACCGTGTGTTGGAGGTCACTTTGGGATATAATACCTTGTGCAGGGATCACTATGGGACATTATTCTGTATAACTGTGTGTTTTCTGCGTTAAGGATGTGTTTTTGCACAGAAAACACAGGCATTTTTTTTTTTGCAAAAATGCACCATGTGAACGCAGTTTTACATTGAAGTAAAAGTTCCAGTTGCCTAAGACTATATCTGCATCCAGATACATAGTGTGTTTCCACCATAAGGATGCCGCCATACGGTGCTCCTGGACACATGTACCACTAATTGGGGGCTGCACATGGACTTTCATTGCTTCTAATCGGAAAGTACAGGAGTGTCCCAGGAAATAGCAGTAAACGCATGTGTCCTAAAGCATCTGGTGGCAGCACTTCTGTATTATGGTTTGTGGTATATGACTTTAGTTTAGGGGTCGTCAGACTTACAATTATTGACCGGTACTCCGAGTACCTCATCTTTGATTTTTTAATTAAAATCGGCACGCCGAACAAAAAAGGTTGCCTACCCCTGGTCTAGAACATTTTCCATGCTTCTATAGAGACTCAGTGTTTATCTTTTTCAATTCTTCATGTTTCAATTCTGCTGGTTTTTGATTCTTCACGTTTCAATTCTGCTGGTTTTCTTGCTTTCTTTTACCACTCCTCATGTTTATTGTCAGGTTCTGCATATATGTCAATGCTTGAAATGAAATTAGCTCCTGTAACCACTGAACATTGTAGTGCGAATATGAGTTACCATATTATGCTTGCAATGCTTTCTTACTTTCTGTAATATTCTACAAAAATGTTAATACTAATTTCTATTAAACAGCATTAGGCTACGTTCACATGATGTCTCTATTATCCATAATAGCAGATCTATTTAATTTTAAATATATTCTAAAACTTATACATCCATCTGTATCTATTTTACATAGACTTCTATGTTCTAAAAATAGCATCTTCAAATGAAAAAAATATAGAGACTGACATATTTAAAAAAAATAAATAAAAAAAACTTTAACTTTTTTTAAAAAGTCTGTCTAAACTAGATGTAACTAAATACCCTTCTATTGGCATCTGTTTGTATACTTTTTTTCGTATATCCATTTAGCAAATGATAGAAACATGTTATGAACGTAGTCTTAGACATGTAAAATAATTTTTGATACTTTACAACAGGGGTCAGCAACCTCCAACACTCCAGCTGCTGTGAAACTACAACTCCCAACATGCTTCATTCACTTCCATGGGAGCCCCAAGAACAGCAAAGCAAGTGTTCATGCTGGGAGTTATAGTTTTACAACAGCTGGAGTGCCAAAGTTTGCTTTACAGATTGAAATTTCTATTTTTCTTTTTGTTGCTTTCTCTTGGTCAATAAATAATTAAGAAATGAAACAGTGACAGTAACAGCTAACTTCAGTTAAGTTGTGCTACACTTTGTATATTTCGCTACTGTAAGACTTGGTAGGTTTTAACCAAACACTCCCAATATACAGTATTTCCATGTATATTTTTACATTTCTACATGACTATATGGCCAGTACAATACCTAATGATCACTAGATCTGAACCCCCGCCGCCCCCTTTCCCCTGATGTACTCTTTCATTCTTATAAGTATATATCTAAAAGGTTGATGATGCATTGTCACCCTCTACTGGAATGGCTGGGGAGCATTCATGGAGGTGCACTCCTTAGTAATACATTAATACCTAAGCCTTATGTTCCTACTTAACTTCTACTCGCCAGTTTTAACATTGTTTCACTTTGTGAACACTTTCAGAGCTTAGTAGGCTAATGGATGTCTAACGTCTGTGGACATATCATATGGGTAATCTCTTTTGTTCAGTGAGAATATTTATATCTTAATATAGGGTTACGACAAATACCACAAAAATCATGTAAAGTCCATAAGTCAAATGACACAAGTGGTGCAAAGTGTTGATGTTGTTAATGGACATATTACTAATATGCTACAGACATCAAATAGTAAACATACGCTACTACAAATAGCTGCAATTTGACCCCGCCTCTGGAATAAATTCTTATAATGAATGCACATTTTAAAAAGGATTTTGGCTCAGTTTTTCAAAATTTTATGGAAATCATGTCCAAGAAAAACAAAAAAAAACCACATGTGAAGTTGCCCTTCCACCCACCTGTCCCTAGGTTGTGTCTGATATTAGAACTCATCTCCATTGACAACTAGAGGGAATACAACACTAGTATTTATTAACTCACAATGTGATCACATATACCACAGATATCATGTCCTAAAGTGACATCTGCTGCTACCACCAATAATGGTACAGCCATGATTTGTTTTGATTCATTGGCAATGGGATATTTTACTCAGATTTAATCAATTAAAGGCAGATTAGTGATAGAATTCATAGATAGGAGAGAGAATATCTGTGCTACTGTGAGCCTGACAACAGCAGCCTCCACTAATACAAAGTACAGTTAACTTATTAATTGCAATAATCTAATTTGATCTAAGTATGTTGGGCAATAGAGCAGTTTCATATATATATATATACATATATATATATATATATATATATATATATATATATATATATATACAGTGTTTAACCCATTCCTGATATCCACCATAATAGTATGGAGAATGCCGGGTGTTTAAATAGGGGGGTGCTCAGTTGCTGAGAAGCCACCATAGCTGCGGGGTCTCTGCTGTATTATATCCCCTTATTATACCTATTGACCCCTCTGGCGCCTCAGTCAAAGCATGAGAACCTCCAAGAACCTCCATTGCCCCATGGATCGCCAGCTCTGGGAGTGAGATCCAGGGCTGGAGATCTGTTACTATGACAGCCAGGAGCCTATTGAAGGCTCTATGCAGCCTGTAAAGGAAGTGCCGTCTTTTTTTTTTTTTTTACAATGCATTAGCATTGTAATGCATTACAATAGTGATCAGATCAAAAAACAAAAAATATCCTCTGTGGACTTTCTGCTTCCATTATACCTATAGGGAAACTGTTTCTGTAGGTATAATTGACATGCTGCAATTTCCCAAATCACGAAGGAAATTGCAGCGTGTCCTTGTCATGTGTTTTTCCATGGGCGTGCAGGCACACGTGTAGAAACTAAATCTTTTCGTATTCACATGAAATAGCATCACCCACTCATTTGGTAAAATGGAATTGACAGTGGCACCAAGTGAGCAAGAGCGTTCTATTTCTTCTCCCCTTAATCATCTTTGTAGGTAGGACACATCCACACCTAGCACATGGTAATCATCATTATCATTGTCATCTCCATACAACTTTAACTCCCACCTGGCCAAGTAACTGGTGGTGCAGTCTTGATGGAGAATACCTAGCCACCATTATTTCTCAAGGAAAGCTGTCCCTGCTTTATATCACCATATCACCACATATCTTCTTTTACATTTTCATATGGGGAAAGGTACACGCCACTGTCAATATGTGGAGCAACAATTATGGGTAGAGACAATTCATTAGCTGTGATGGCACACCAGGTCAATGTTTTTTGAGTGTCAGAGGTCACAGTCTCGAAATGCAGCAAGGCCTGGTGTTTTCTAGTACTGATATCATCTCATGGGTGCAGGGTAGGAAGTGCTTCACAGGAAGGTCTGATGTGGCCATGTTAGTTGGTTAGTCTCCAAGCATCTGTGAAAGACAGAGATTCTGGCATAGGATCTGTCACCATCAGCTCTGGAGAATGTTCTGACAGAACCAAGAACATCTCTGGGTGAACAGAGATGACCTCTTCTACACTCCTCACCTTAAATGGGAGAAGATCGCGCAGGAGAGTGCCACTGGGAAGCAACGAAAGCCAGGCCTCGTGAGAAGCCGCATCGGGAACTGCAACTGAATGTGTGACAGTCTAGAAGCAGTGCTGCTTGTAGTGGAGGAAACCCCGCATCATCAGAATCTGTTTCAGCCAGAAAGGTCCACGACCCGGGTCGGTAAGCCTGAGCTCAGGTCCACCACGCGGTGGTGGTCTACAACGTGCACGTGACAGTTAGCTTTGGCACCAAAGTATAGTACTAGGGTGTTAGAACTTTCTATTGACACTCAGTTTGGCCTGTTGCTATCAGTTAAATATAGCAGCAGTTAATTATTGTTTGAATTATTAAGGATTCAGGATTCTTCACCTGTTGCAACCTAACCTCAGAGGACCCTGTGCATTTTTTGAAATATTACCAAGTTCATCAAGTTGCCTGTTTCCACTTGCTCAGGACTGGATACTGATATTCACTAGGAGTGATCAGGGAGGTCTGGGTTTAGACTTTTCTATAAGTTTGTTAGCCCCCCATGCTGCATCACCGGTAAGCCGGCATTACACACAAAAGTGTCCCTTCTTTATCAGAGGTATTAATAGTTAATTTGGGGCGGCCATCCTAGATGGGCCTGTCGGTAGGCAAACTATAGTGAGGTAGTTTGGACATATAGAGCCTACCAGCCTACCATATAGAGCACAGGGGTGTCTGCTCACCAGTCAAGTGTGTGTGAAATTCTGTGTAGTTCTTTTACCGTGGTTTTAGTTAAGTATGTTTTCGCTGAACTGGCATTGGTTTGTCCTTCTCGTCTGTGACTTCGCTGTATTCTGGGGAGCCCACCCCTGTCACAGGAGTGTGAGTTTGAGTAGCAGTATACGGTGAATGATTACTGCATGCAGCAAACCACAGACACAATGGATAACTGTGGTTATCAATAACTGTGAGAGAAAGAAGAACAACTTTTACCTCATGATAACTTTTGGAAGATAGTCCAGCTTTTTGATGGTGTTCCCCAAATTTTTATTAAAACTCTGTATATTGTCCCTGCCAACACAATGTTGATGTGGCATGTGCTCCCATATAGGGATAACAGGCAAGAAAATAGAATCCATTCAATTTCAGAATATATTCTTGATTTTTCAGCTGGCAGACCAGGCATGCTGATAGTGCTAACTAAGCCCTAAGAGTATGATACATGTATGATGTTTTACTCCAATTTAAGGTGTGGTTTGTACTGAACTTACTCATCCCAAAATGAATCTGGGACTCGAGACACCCAAAATAAAACAAATCTTGAATGGTTTGGTAATCTCTAGTTAGGAAAATGGTGTAAATGTAGTCACAACATCCTTATTATATACCTGCTGCCAAATACTTCACAGATTGCAGACTGCTACACTGCACACTCTCACTGCAGACATGACTCAAGTGCTATAATGGCCAATGGTGACTTTGGAAATTGTGTGACAGGAGGAACAGGAAGAGACCTAGGGCTGTGCTGTAGCAGTGCCACTAGTAAGAGAGGAGCAGTGTGGCCTGGAAGATGAGGGATGTTACATATGTAATACCAATTTAAAGGGATTATTCAGGATTAGAAAACATGACTACTTTCTTTAGAGCAAGTGCTCCACTTTCTTTTCTCAAGAAGCGACATCACGTTCATTGGTCACATGGCCATGCTGCACCTCGATTCCACTCATTTGAATGGGAGTGAACTGTAACATGGCCATGTGATCAACAGATATGATGTCACTTCCTGGGAAGAGGAAGTGGAGCTCTTTCTAAAAAAAAGGCAGCCAAGCTTTCTAATCATGGATAATACATTTAATATAGAGGCTGCACCTATCACATAATCTTGTACCATATATAGACCTTCATGCACTTACCTGATAACTATCCTGTGGTTGCTTTCTATATAACATCCATCTCATGCTGTATATTTGTACCTCTCAATCACAAAGGGAACAGGCTGTGCAAATAATAAGTGGGTGTTTCTGGGTGAATGGGGATGTGACTTAAACCTGTAAGATGTTGGGTGATATTTACATCTTCTGTGTCTACCCTCTTGTCTTACGTAGTAGTGATTACAGTCAAAACAATGGGCAAGATTTATTAAAAGTGTCACAAGAATGACACTTACAACATTTCACTTTTAATTTGGAGAGAACGAGATTTATCAAAGTGGCACACACATGTAACTAATAACACATATAATTAGAATACGGCTAGGACTACACAGCAACTTTGGCTGTGACTACTGTTATATCACTATGTTGCTGTATGCTGCTATGACAAAACTGCTGCACCATGTGCAGGGGTACATGACAGCCGCAGAAACCGCCAGACATCGGCGGAGAGAAAAGTCCTGCACTGAGGTTTCAGTATAAAAACGGCAGGCATCTGATGGACACCAGACGGACCACTGTCAGACACCTGGCAGACCCTATTATAATCTATGGTGTCCGCGGGTAGCCACTGTTTTAGCACAGATGTGAACCTAGCCTTAGCTGTATATAAGTGTCTTGTCTGTGATGGTTTAAGGGATTTGATCTGGGATCTGTATTTAGGGGTTTGGTCTTGGATGAGAATTTATTTATTGGGTCTGAGTCTATATTTAGGGGATCTAGTCTAGGGTCTTTATTTATTTAGGGGTCTAAATTGGGGTCTGTATTAATTTAGGGACTTTGGTCTGTCTTGGGGTTTGTAATTGTTTAAGGGACACGTCTGTGATTATTTAAAGGGGCTTGGTCAGTGTTTGCATTTATTTACAAAAAAAAAAATAATAATGTTGCGCTTTGTTCACAATAGTGTGACAGATATATGTGGTTACAAAGATCAATGTCAATTAATTCATTCAATTCAATTAATTATTTACAGTACAAAAATACATTAAAAATTGCAAAATCCACATGAAAAGTATGTGAAATGTAATGGAAAAGCAAGTGGCATCCACATATCGCCATAGCTTGTAAACGTATATACATAGTAATGATCAGCTAACATCTATAGTTTTATCAGTATCAAACAAGTTAGAAAAGAGATGTAGCATGCATATAGGAAAGTCCACAATAAAGTACAAAAAGTTTCCTATTTTTTTCCTATATGCATGTCACATCTTTTTTCTTTTATTGTATATTTTTTGTGTGGCTGGAATTTTAGTTCCAGACTTATATAGGGTGGTAGCAGCCATTTCAAGCATGTATCTTTATACAGATATATCAGATATGAATCTCTGGTCATGCACAATTCAATAAAAAATGTATATGAATTTTATTGAAAGTTGATTAAAAGTCATAATTGCAAGTTTCTGGTTGCTGCCCAGCTACTTCACAAGTCTGGATCTTGCTTACATGAAGTAATGCATATTGGATTTGTCAGTCAGGCACCTTTGGTAGCAGAGAGCACTATTCATAACCAATAGGTATAGTTGTACTGTAAGATAAAAAGTGCCACTGCAAATTTACATAGGCTTTCTTCTAATACTGTCTAAATTGTTAGCGTGAAAGTACAGATGTGTCATTCCTTACCTCTCTTCTTGGCTGGACATGCATTTCGCAAGATGATTAGCTTTTCAAGACAACATGTTGTCATTATATTGTGTCACAAAGATATCCTATATGTGTCTATGCGGTTGTAGTATGTGTTGCAGCTTTTCAAGGATTTTGATAGAATGTCACAATATTGTAATGAATTGGTTTAATGAGGAACTGAAGCCCTGCACCATATTGCAGCTACATTAAGGGTGGACACATCTATGGTACAAATAGATTCAGGTATCAGATACCCACAATATGATTGTTATGTGTTATACAGATTGTAAGACAGTTTAGCAGCAGGTAGTTTTAATGAGTACTGTAAAGGCAACATTGGAATGTATGCATTATATCACACAAAAGTACAAATCAGATCAGCATCAATTTATTAACTTTTAATTTGTATTCAATATAGTAACTGATTTATCACATTACTTAAAGCATAAGCAAAGTAAAAGTAAAATTTTCCTGCACCATGGCAGTTATTTGAGATTTTTCATACCAAAAACATGATACATGAATTTCTAAACAGGGATAATAATTATTAGAAGTCAGAATTACATGACTGACAATATACAGCCTGATATAATAAGAGTTCTAATCTGATGACATACAGTATTTGGATGGTATTTCAGGCCCTCTCTGCCTCCAGGGCTGAGGCGCATACACAGTATTGATATACAGATAAATCCCTGTGTGTTGGGTTTGATAAATTATTCAGATTAATCGAATTAATGTCAGATAATAATTTATGGCTTTGTTTTTTCTCTACTTGGTGGCCTAATGTATATGAAGTGGAAGACAAGGAATTCTTTTCTAAAATGTATTGCAGTCAAAAGTAACTTTTTTCTATGTAAGGCTATGGGAGCCTAGATGTTATGCTGTCCTAGACTTACATAGAAAACAGGGACTTCCAGCTGGTTTGTGAATCGTCAGGTCAGTCTGCCGGACACTTGAAGAAGAAGAACCGCCGAAGTGGGGCCTTAATGCAAAGTTACATCTGTGCAATTCTTAATCCTTAAGACCAAACCAGGTCTTTAACAATATATAGTCACCAATTTTCGGTTTTCTAAAACTCTGCGTAATGTGTGATTTATGAAAGTATCTATGTGAATGCTTATGATGGTCTAGTCAGAATAGAGAAGTAGGATATGGTGAAGTATACTTATTTTATGTACCTGCTATCTGGTCTGTACAAATTAGGTTAAAGGGGTTGTCCAGATCCCATTTTTAATATTTAATGCTGCTGCTATAGGGGATGTAAACATAAGAAATGAGCATTATGTGACTCTTTCACTTTGTATACAGGTCCCATACTGTTTGTGGTGATCTCTTCCCAAACAGCGCTTGACTGCTGTGATGTATCATTTGGGGTGACCTGTGATTGGCTGCGGTGGTCCCCTCGCACAAACAAAACCGGACCTGTATACAAAGGAAAGGAGCTTCTGCTGATGGAAACAGAGGCGTGGGGAGAGTGAGTATTCATCTCTTAGGGTTATATCTGTAACAGGAGCATTAAATAATAAAAATAGGAACTAGACAACCCCCTATACAAATTGGTGTAAGATGCTAATGGAGAAATATCTAAAAGATTAATTTGTGAAAATGAACAGGAACATAGGTCAGATAGTTGAAGCTTAGAATGAGAATGTTACAGGTACAGTACACATGGGGCTATAGGACAAAAAACCTACAAAGAAGGTGTTAGTGTACAGAACTATTCACACTGCTTAGTGGTACAGCCACACTTCTCAATGTAGTCATATTCATAGGAAATAAAAGTCCCATTGTTACATCTGACATTTTCTCTTCGTTTTGTTGACTTGAGATTTTTGCAGCATATGCATTCTGGTTCAATTACATTTTTCCTAAGGGGAAACAAAAATGTCAGCTGAATAGAATTTGTACAAGTTTCATCAATTTCCCTGACCACTTCCTATTAAGAATGTGTCCCATTCTTTCCTCACCCAAAATCCATCTTCTGTTAATTTTTTGTTCTCTGTCTTTTTTTTGTAATTTTTATTTAACTCTCTCAACATTCACCTCTCTACTTGTAATTTCATTCATAACGCCCAAATGCACAATGTTTAAAGGGTGTGGGGGTATATCCAAACATGGTGGTACACAAGATGGAAACAATATACTCCACTCCATTATACCAAATGTACAGCAATTAATGGTTGACAAGAAACCGTGACAAATACCTAATATAATATATTAGGTTCTAGATAGGGAGAAGAGCACACAGAGAAATCTGCAGGGGCATGTGTAAATAGAGAGAAGGCCACCCTTGGCATGATTTCTGGAGGATAAGAGGATGGAAGTCACAAACTCCTCAACATCAGTGTCAGTCAGCTCAAGGAAAAAGAGATCTCTCATAGGCTTTAGAAGAGGAAGGCAATACAGGAATGAAGATGTGCTCATACAAGTGATTTCATATACAGTATGCATTATTTAGAGGGACAAGCCCACATGAGAAATATCTGAAATTAGGATTAGCTTTCAAACTGCACAACGGGGGTCTACAAAGACGTGGAGACTGAAGCCTGAAACTTTATGAAGCTTTGTACACAGTGGGGCAAATTGTACCGAGAGACATTTTTGAAGAGGCTGTGGCTTCTTTATAAATCTGCTGGAGGTCCTGGCACCAGAATGGAAATCTATGCCAGATAGGAACTGGCATAGATTTCCATTGTAACTCACGCCAGACAACTAAATAAATCAGTTGAGCCAAGGTGTCCCTGCCTCGGCCTGCTCCGATCTCTGCAACACCCACATTCTGTGAATGTGGTCAGCGAGGCACAGATCGGGGCATGAGGCTCACGTTTGTTGTCCTCATAAAAGGACAATTCAAGGACTTTTTTTTATTAACAGTGGTTCTTGATTTAAGCCGAAATGTTCTTTCATTCTGATATATCTGATGTATGAACATGTCATTTTGAAATACTTACATTTTAGTATATGGGCACACTCCAGTACAGTATGGAATAGTTATATTGAATGGACAATCCTCATCCAGAAGAGACAAAGGACCAATTTCAAGTCTGCAAAGCTTTGGAGCTAAAGGAAAGCAATATGATCAAGTTCTCTCTACATCTTCTACATCAAATAAGCTTATGTATAACCTTAAAGGGAGTGTGTCAGCAGTAAATTTGCTTTTTACCTATGCTAGTACCTTGTAGACATGATTCCACAGTTTCCAAGTATTCCTTTGTTATTCAGTTTTGCAGCCCCATTTACATGTAAATTGCCATTTTATTCGTATACAGATGAGGGGAAAAGTGCTTTGCCCGGGAGTCTAGAAGACTGGAGATTAAAGTCCAGGCAAACTAAGGCATGTCTTCAAAGCACTATTCCCCTTATGTATATGTATATGTATATAAATAAAATGGCAATTTATATGGACATTTATACAGAATACAGAGGTATATTTGGAAACTGTAGACTCTCCTCTACAAGGTACTGGTATTATGTTTATAAATAATTTACTGCTGACAGACTCCCTTTAAACTTTACATAAGTGCTTGCCAAGGCATGTAAAAATAGCATATTATATGCCAATGTCAATGCAATGGAAATGCTGGAAATATACAGTATGGTCCGAATTTTCCAGACTATATTTGCTTGTGTGCAAGTGACAATGCCACTATTGTCATCTTAATGCTATTTTATTCTTAAAATATGATCTTACCCTTGCATATTGAACAGCAGCCATCTTCACTCACTTCAATAACACCCTGTTGAAAAGAAAAACAACTCAATAAATAAATGCAGAGGAATATCAATCTGAATTAGGACATACTGTACATAAGGAAAGAGGCAGCAACAGGAGCTACCAGGTCTTTCACCACTACTAACCCTATCATGTTATTCTTTTATACCAAAGGAAAATCTAAGGGTTCAGTCATGTTTTTTTTACATTCGTTTAGCAGATCTGTTAAATGGATGCAAATGGGTGGCCATCCATCTACCTATCTCTTATCCGTTCTTCATACTAACACCTCCAAGACTTCTCCTGTGCATCCTGTATACTCTAGAACTTTGCTACCATAAGTCCACGACACATAAGACTGTCCCCTCTATCACAAGCTTCAAAAGGACCCTGAAGACTCACCATTTCGGGAAAGCCTACAACCTTCAATAATCCCGCTGTCACCACACCACCACCTGAACAGCTTCTACCCTCACCTACTGTCTTTATCCCTCTTCCCTCGTAGACTGTGGGCAGGGCCCTCTATCCCACTATAACAGTGGGTCACTATTAGTATTGTTTTGTGTGTTTTATGTGTAAACCCTCCAATGTACTGCAGCATGGAACTAATGGTGGTCTAAAAAGAAATAGTAATGATATACAAAGAACAATGTTAAAAAAGAAGAAAGGATCCATTTCTGTCCGTGTCTTCTGATGGACACAAAACTATGGTATACTATATTTTTGTGTCCTTCAAACTAAATGGAGAAAGAGTAAGTAAAATAAATAAATATACAGACAGAAACAGGACTGTTTTTTTTTTTACGCTGATTTTTATGTAAACAGATGGCCTCCATTTGCATCCATCAAACTGATCAGCTAAATGGATTTAAAAAAAAATCTATCTGAATAGATGCTAACCTGTGTACACAATGCTAGGCTAAGGTCTGACACAGCAAGCCAAAAAGCGTGTTTTTTTCCGCAGCCTTTTTTTCAGAAAGTGAGGACTTTCTGCTTCTATTATACCTATACAGAAAACTACAGTGTATAATTGATATGCTGTGATTTATAAAAAATGGTTGTGTTTTTGAAATTGCAGCATTTCCACTGCAGATATTTTTCTTCAACGTGTGAACAGAATTACCCAGAATCCCATTCACTTTGCAGGTACGGTGGACAGATCGCGGTGTTTCTCTGGACTAAGAAAATGTGACTAAAGGCAGGAAGTCCTTGTTATAACAATAATTACTAAGTACCTTTATATGTGTTTGGACTCTGTGTGTATTTAAATATTTACCTATATACAGTATGTATATATATATTGTGAGTATGTGAACCAGAGGACGCTATTGAGCGACCCGGGCCCAGGCCAGAAAAGGTTCTCAGCCACGCCTTTGGGTGGGGGCGCGTATCTCCAGAAGGCTGGAGAAACCTGCAGGAAGCAGGAACTGTGGAACCAGTTGGACAGATAGACGGTCTGTGCCAGGAGGGCTGGGGTCCACAGGGGACTGTTGCTGGAGCTGAGCAGTAGTCAGGCTAGTTAGGGGCTCAAGGAGTGAGTTAGTGCCCTAACTGTGGCCTAGATTTTTGTTGTTTTGTTATGTTGCACGTAAGCTGAATAAAGCCCGTTTAGTTTTTACACTTGGACTGTCTGAACACTATCTATCCGGCGTCCAGTACCACGAACCACCGCTGTCCGGACCAGGAGTCTGCCGCCATTTTGAGACTAATTCCCCCAAGTTGTCACTATATATATATATATATATATATATATATATATATATATAATTTTAATATCTGTATGCAGTTGTATATCTCTGTATACATATTTTCCTATATATATGCAAATGTATGTGTATATATATACTATATAAGAATATGCATGTGTATCTGTATATTTATTGACTGAGAATGTCTGTAAGGCAAAGGCCCCACATTGCGGAAACACAGTTTTTCTGTTGCAAATTTTGCTGTGGTTTTTTTGAACCAAAGCCAAAGGAGTGGATTGAGCAGAAGGTAAAAGTACTTGCTATATACAGTCATATGAAAAAGTTTGGGCACCCCTATTAATCTTAATCATTTTTAGTTCTAAATATTTGGGTGTTTGCAACAGCCATTTCAATTTGATATATCTAATAACTGATGGACACAGTAATATTTCAGGATTGAAATGAGGTTTATTGTACTAACAGAAAATGTGCAATATGCATTAAACCAAAATTTGACCGGTGCAAAAGTATGGGCACCTCAACAGAAAAGTGACATTAATATTTAGTAGATCCTCCTTTTACAAAAATAACAGCCTCTAGTCGCTTCCTGTAGCTTTTAATCAGTTCCTGGATCCTGGATGAAGGTATTTTTGACCATTCCTCTTTACAAAACAATTCCAGTTCAGTTAAGTTTGATGGTCGCCGAGCATGGACAGCCCGCTTCAAATTATCCCACAGATGTTCAATGATATTCAGGTCTGGGGACTGGGATGGCCATTCCAGAACATTGTAATTGTTCCTCTGCATGAATGCCTGAGTAGATTTGGAGCTGTGTTTTGGATCATTGTCTTGCTGAAATATCCATCCCCGGCGTAACTTCAAATTCGTCACTGATTCTTGTACATTATTCTCAAGAATCTGCAGATACTGAGTTGAATCCATGCGACCCTCAAATTTAACAAGATTCCCGTTGCCGGCATTGGCCACACAGCCCCAAAGCATGATGGAACCTCCACCAAATTTTACAGTGGGTAGCAAGTGTTTTTCTTGGAATGCTGTGTTTTTTGGACGCCATGCATAACGCCTTTTTGTATGACCAAACAACTCAATCTTTGTTTCATCAGTCCACAGGACCTTCTTCCAAAATGAAGCTGGCTTGTCCAAATGTGCTTTTGCATACCTCAGGCGACTCTGTTTGTGGCGTGCTTTCAGAAACGGCTTCTTTCGCATCACTCTCCCATACAGCTTCTCCTTGTGCAAAGTGTGCTGTATTGTTGACCGATGCACAGTGACACCATCTGCAGCAAGATGATGCTGCAGCTCTTTGGAGGTGGTCTGTGGATTGTCCTTGACTGTTCTCACCATTCTTCTTCTCTGCCTTTCTGATATTTTTCTTGGCCTGCCACTTCTGGGCTTAACAAGAACTGTCCCTGTGGTCTTTCATTTCCTTACTATGTTCCTCACAGTGGAAACTGACAGGTTAAATCTCTGAGACAACTTTTTATATCCTTCCCCTGAACAACTATGTTGAACAATCTTTGTTTTCAGATCATTTGAGAGTTGTTTTGAGGATCCCATGATGCCACTCTTCAGAGGAGATTCAAATAGGAGAACAACTTGCAATTGGCCACCTTAAATACCTTTTCTCATGATTGGATACACCTGGCTATGAAGTTCAAAGCTCAGTGAGGTTACAAAACCAATTTTGTGCTTCAGTAAGTCAGTAAAAAGTAGTTAGGAGTATTCAAATCAATAAAATGATAAGGGTACCCAAATTTTTGCACCGGTCAAATTTTGGTTTAATGCATATTGCACATTTTCTGTTAGTACAATAAACCTCATTTCAATCCTGAAATATTACTGTGTCCATCAGTTATTAGATATATCAAATTGAAATGGCTGTTGCAAACACCCAAATTATTTAGAACTAAAAATGATTAAGATTAATAGGGGTGCCCAAACTTTTTCATATGACTGTATTTCCCATTTCTTTCGTAACCATTTTTGGCTTTGAATGCCAATGGAGGCAGGGGAGAAGCTTGAATAGTTAAAAATAAATTTAAAAAAAAAAAAAATAATAATAATAATAATAATAATAATAATAATAACTGTGTTTGTCTACCTATCCTTGCTGCTGCTGTCTCTAATCACTGATGTCATCATATATATGAGTGATACAGGTACAGGTGATCAGGACCAGCACCCACCTCCTCCTGGCTACTCTTGCAGTCAATAAAGTTTAGACAAATGCTGCTTTTGTCAGTAATGACATCTCGTTCATGGTGGGTGTGGCTGAAGCCATGTGTACAATGATCAGGATCAGTAAGGAACTGATTGTAACAAAGATTGCGTTGCTCACACAGGGGTAAGACATTTTAATGTGGTCTCAACTAGAAAAATAATTTCAGCACATTTTAATATAATAAATATGCTTTACTTTTCTAGGCCACCATTAGGTGTAGGAACCCATTTATTAGCATTTTAAAGTTCAGTAGATGCAGTTTCCACTTCCGGGGCTTGAAACCTAGTAGAGCTTTCTTAAAATGATGGTAACCACTAAGTCTTAGGATCTCTACTATTGTATTTGCAGTTGTGTTCAGTAAAGCTGGACTGTTTGCACTAATCCTGATCTGCAATTGTCTTCTTTAAATTGGAATCAATTGTGTGACATCACCCTACAACCTGGTACAGCAACCCTAAGCAGACTTGGTGAGCCACTAAGCCGTCGTGGAATAGGAAAATGCAATGCCATTGGAAAGAAAGAAACTCTGAAAGGAATGCAGCTCTAGATGGAAATCGACTAGAATACATATTAAAATTAATGATCAGAGCAAGGGAAGTTAAGAGCAATATTTAGTTATTTATCATATTCAGTAACTACACCCAGGGCCAATTCCAGCTTTTCTGTTGCCTACAATGGAAAGTGAAATGGCCCCCCATACCCACCACCAAGTTAGAAAATTAGGCTTGACTACCACTGCTCATGCGCCACTCAGCCTCGAAGCCACCTGAGATACTTTACTAAGACCCTGGTTCATGTACAGTCATGGCCAAAAGTTTTGAGAATTATACAAATATTAATTTTTACAAAGTCTACTGCTTCAGTTTTTCTAATGGCAATTTGCATATACTCCAGAATGTTATAAAGAGTGATCAGCTTAACAGCAATTACTTGCAAAGTCAATATTTGCCTAGAAAATGAACTTTATCCCCCAAAACACATTTCAACATCATTGCAGCCCTGCCTTAAAAGGACCACCTAACATCGTTTCAGTGATTGCTCCATTAACACAGGTGTGGGTGTTGATGAGGACAGGGCTGGAGATCAATCTGTCATGACTAAGTAAGAATGACACCACTGGACACTTTAAAAGGAGGCTGGTGCTTGCCATCATTGTTTCTCTTCTGTTAACCATGGTTATCTCTAAAGAAACACGTGCAGTCATCATTGCACTGCACAAAAATGGCCTAACTGGGAAGAGTATTGCAGCTAGAAAGATTGCACCTCAGTCAACAATCTATCGCATCATCAAGAACTTCAAGGAGAGAGGTTCCATTGGTGCCAAAAAGGCTCCAGGGCGCCCAAGAAAGACCAGTAAGCGGCAGGACCGTCTCTTAAAAGTGTTTCAGCTGCGGGATCGGGCTACCAGCAGTGCAGAGCTTGCTGAGGAATGGCAGCAGGCAGGTGTGAGTGCATCTGCACGCACTGTGAGGCGGAGACTCTTGGAGCAAGGCCTGGTCTCAAGGAGGGCAGCAAAGAAGCCACTTCTCTCCAGAAAAAACATCAGGGACAGACTGATATTCTGCAAAAGGTACAGGGAGTGGACTGCTGAGGACTGGGGTAAAGTCATTTTCTCTGATGAATCGCCTTTTCGATTGTTTGGAACATCTGGAAAACAGCTTATTCGGAGAAGAAGAGGTGAGCGCTACCACCAGTCTTGTCTCATGCCAACTGTAAAGCATCCTGAAACCATTCATGTGTGGGGTTGCTTCTCAGCCAAGGGAATCGGCTCTCTCACAGTCTTGCCTAAAAACACAGCCATGAATAAAGAATGATACCAGAATGTCCTCCAAGAGCAACTTCTCCCAACCGTCCAAGAGCAGTTTGGCGCTCAACAATGCCTTTTCCAGCATGATGGAGCACCTTGCCATAAAGCAAAGGTGATAACTAAATGGCTCAGGGAACAAAACATAGAGATTTTGGGTCCATGGCCTGGAAACTCCCCAGATCTTAATCCCATTGAGAACTTGTGGTCAATCATCAAGAGACGGGTGGACAAACAAAAACCAACAAATTCAGACAAAATTAAAGCATTGATTCTGCAAGAATGGACTGCTATCAGTCAGGATTTGGTCCAGAAGTTGATTGAGAGCATGCCAGGGAGAATTGCAGAGGTCCTGAAGAAGAAGGGTCAACACTGCAAATATTGACTTGCTGCATTAACTCATTCTAACTGTCAATATAAGCTTCTCATAATATGAATGCAATTCTATTTCTGTATGTGATAAAAACATCTGACAAACACACATAAAAACCAGAGGGCAGCAGATCATGTGAAAATATAATATTTGTGTCATTCTCAAAACTTTTGGCCATGACTGTAGAGTTATTAAAAGAAGCCAGGGACGTACATCCAGATTCAGTGCTCAGCTTAAAGGGGTTTCCAGAAATTGGAAAAACCCTCGAAGGGTCACTCACCTGTCCCTGGCGCTCTGGTATCTTCCGCTGCAGGACGTTTTGTCGTGCCTTGATTCCCATAAGCTGTGCACCCAAGTGACTACTGAGGCCAATCAACGGTCTGAGACTGAGGCACGGCATGCAACCTAATGGGCTGCAATGGTGGACATCGGTGCACCAGGGACAAGTGAGTATGTTTTTTGTTTTGTTACACCTGCCCCTGGCCGCTCTGGAGTTTGTCCAATTCCTGGACAGACTTTTAAGAATAATGTCCCATAGTGCACACAGTATAGTGGCCATAGTTGCCCCTTCACACAGTATAAGTTTTCATAGTGTCCCCTTCACATAGTATACTATCCCATAGTGGCTGCTCCACACAGTATAATGTCCCAGGCCATAATGGCCACTAGGGTTTTCATTACGAATTTTTCAAAGATACACCTAGACGCACTTTTGTGCTCAAATGCATTTCTAATTTTTTATGCTTTTAGGGTAAATTACTTACTGATTCACAGTCTTTTGGATTCACGTTTTCACAGGTCTTATTGTTTAAAACAGAAAAAAATGATCCATCCACTTCATTACATTTATAAGATAGACATTTGTCTATTTTTGGTTGCCACAAATCCCCTGGCTTATAAAGAAGAAAATAAAACAAGTATAAATTACTTAGAATCCTTATACAAAGTAAAAACAGAAAACACAAAGGTCTTAGTTTATATTATTTGCAATATTCTGCACAGTGATCCTTCCTGGACTATCATATAATGTAAAGAAAACATTCAACATCTAATGTTACAAACTCTGTATATATTGTATGTGTAGGCAGTAAGCACAATACACAATCTCCATAACCTGGTGTTGCAGCCTATTGAGTTGTTCCAGTATAATCATTCGCATCTGGCAAAAAAAGACATTATTTTTTTTTATCCAACAGGATATGGTTTTAGTTTTTTTCCGTTTTTTCATTGCCATATTCCTTGGAGCCCTTGTTTTATGGGATGAGTTGTTTTATTTCCAGTATCACTATTTTAGTGCCATTTTTGTAAAGGGGGATTTTTTTTTTTTTTTTTTTTTTTTATTTAACATTTTGCACCATTCACTGTATTCATAGCATGTTACCTTCATTTTGAGGTTCAGTATGATTACAACAATACATAGTCTCTTTTTATGCTTATAACTTATAACGTATAACTAATTTTGCATCACCACCATCTTCTAAGAGCCATCAAGCTTTTTTTTTTTTTTTTTTTTTTTTAACGGCGGCCACAAAGAAGGATAAATAATGTGGTTGTTTTATTATGTTGGCCATTATTATAACAAATAGTTATTTTTCTTCTTTTTACATAATAACGCATTTTTAAATGGGAAACTTATTTTTGGATTTTATTTTATTTTTTTTTTTATTGTATAGACTACTATACTATAGACTACAGTACTCATAGATTGTAAGCTCTTGCAAGCAGGGACCTCAGTCCCAGTGTGTGAATTGACTATTTCTTTGTAATGTATCTTTTTTGTCAATACTTGAACCCTACAAATTGTACAGTGCTGCGGAATATGTTGGCGCTATATAAATAAAATTTATTATTATTATTATTATTATAAATGTACTATATGGTAGTTTTACAAGCGTTCTACCATTTTGTAAATATAAAGCATGGTGCAGGAACGGGTTAAATGATATGGAGCCATTACTCCTTTGGTGCCATTACTTTTTTGTTTGCTTGTTTTACATGTCTTTTCTGGTAAAAGACTTTTGTAATAGTTTTTTCTTATAAAAAATGTTGGCTTCTGCAGCTGTGTAATACAGCTAGCATGTCATTCAGTCACAAATCCATTAGATTGATGGTTCATTATAATCTCTCCTGCACAATCTTATAAGCTGATTTAAGACTAAGTTGGTTAAACTTTGACAATACCTGTCCATATGCATTATGTAATATGACAATTATGTAGTGGCCACTGCAGGAGAACTTTGTGGCCACCTGTAGTTTCTTTGTCTATAGTGGCTGGTTGCTAGGGATTTCTACAGATAAGCGTGTATGCGTAACTGTATGCTTTACAGAAGAAGTTATCCAACTGCGACCCTTTTAATTATTTAAATGGCAAGGGAATATACAATGAGTACATCATGGTAGAATGGATTTCAGGGGGATGACCAATTTGTAATTGTCAAGTTTGACATACTGATCTAAAAATCGCAGCTACTACCACAGTTGTATGCTCAATGTAAAGGTTGTTTGAAGTCATAATATAGTCATGTGCATGTCGTCTACCTGTCACAAGGAACTCTCCAGAATAGTGCTAACTGGTTACATTTTCCTTTAGATATCCTGACCAATCTTACATAAATGTTCCTATAAATTTTTAGCTCTTCTTCAGTGAATGACTGTCAGCCACAGAATCTGTACGTTTTCTTTATACCTCGAAAGTTGCAATTTCTCCACTTGGTGTCATAACGCTGCATGCCACTGGGATACACTGACCACAGCACTCATTGCTGGAAACATTATAGCGCTCACCCTGTAGTTAAGACAAATATAAATAAAGATATTAGATACAGTAAGTGATGTTGAGGTTGAATTATAGAGGTATTCCCAGTCTAGACATTTATGGCTATATCAACAGAATACAGACAGAGAACTATTGATTTGCTAATACGGTATGGGAGTTCCAAAAATAGCCAAGGCTGCCAGATATATTGGGCATTTATGGCATATCTTCTGTCTGATGCGTATGAGATGACCAGGACTTTGGAAACAGCCAAAATGACTGATATATGATTGTTTCCAAAACTTCCATAAAAGTAAATATGAGCTATGAAATGGCATAGTACACCAAGCTATGCTGCTTCTGTAACGCCTATGCAATTTCTGAAACCGGCATAGAAGAGCCATTTGGATTTTATCGAAGTTTTGATCATCTCAAAACTATTATTAAGCCATTTCAGCCATAAAGCTAAAAGAAGTTTTTTGGAATCAGAATATTGATGGCCTATTATTAGGACAGGCCATCAATATTAAATTTGTGAGGGTCCGACTCTTGATACTGTTGGATGTATGAAGAGGTCAAGTACAGCAGCCTCTTACTTGCTGATCCACCTATTTGTGTACTGATGACTTAGTATTGGCGGTACATAGTATTGCAGTTCTATCTTGTTCACGTGAATTGGATGAAGCTGTAATAAGCAGATGACGTGCTGGTAGAAGAATCAATAAGGAATAGGCCACAGTTCTCACCAGATCCTTACCAATCTGATACTATTGGTCTAACCTAAGAATAGGCCATTCATATTCTGAACCAGAAAATCCTCTATAATCATTGGATAATGACATTATGCTTCAGTTTTTTACCATGTCTGCCTTTTCAGTGAATGGGAACATTTTGCATCTAGACGCTTTAAATAAAATGCTGTATTTAAAGGAGTCCGTAGAGCTAATGTTACAGTGAATGAGATAAAGTCTATATTTAGGGATCTGGAGGTTCTATATTTATGTGGTCTATATTTATAGACTCTAATCTGGGGTTTGTATTTATTCTGGGGTATTCTTGAGGAGAACCCATTGATGTCACTTTTGGACTGACCCACCGTCCTATACTAAATCTACTAAGTACTGTACTACATATATGGACACTTATTTCAATACTACAGCACATTTCCCTATAGAGAGCACCACAAATAAAGTGAGCAGATGACAGACAAAATGACCCGTTTGCCTAGGGGTCTCAGGATCCTGACCCAAGGTGATCAGCTCAGTGGAAGTATTGTGTGCCACGTATTAAATTTTTACATTTTTCTTTGTAAAAACTATTCCTTTACTTATAAGATAATATATTAAAAAATCACATAGGCTTAACTATAACACTTGAAGTTTGTTTTTTCATTTAACTTACCAGTTGACAATCCTTAGCACTCTGGTACTTGCATGCCTTCTTTTCCACTTCAGTAATAAGCTCATCATTTATTCTCTTACATGTATAGGAATTACAGATATTAGTGGGATCAGTCAAATTCTCTCCAGGCTTCCCAAAAAATAGAAAGTTACGACTTACAAAACCAATCTGTATTATTCTCTTTGCATTCACAGAAATAAAGGAAATGCACAAACATACTGCATATATAATAACATAGTAGATAAGGTTGGATAAAGACACAAGACCATCACGTCCAACCTATGAACCTATCAAGTTCATCCAGAGGAAGGCAAAACCCAAAATGGCAATTGGGTTAAGTCCCAGGATTAACATCCTATTTCAAAAATTTCTAGCTCGCATAACCTGTGATATTCTTACTTTCAAGAAAGGCATCCAATCCCCTCTTAACATTGCACAAGTTGTCAGCCGTCACCACATCCTGTGGCAGTGAGTTCCATGGTATCATTGCTCTTACTGTAAAGAAACCCCACCTATGACTATGGTAAGACCATATTTTACTCTACACATAGAGGATACCCCCTGGTCACAGTTACATGCCTTGCAATGAAGATATCATTGGAAAGATCTCTGCACAGTCCATTCATATATTTGTACATTGTAAGTAGATCACCCCTAAGCCATCTCTTTTCCACACTGAACAACCCCAAGTTTCATAACCGTTTTTTATACTCTAATCCACCCGTCCCCTTAATTTCCTTGGTTGCCCTTCTTTACACCCACTCTAGTTTAGCTATGTCTTTCCTTTATACAGGTGCCTAAAATTGTGCCCAGTATTCTACATTTTGCCTGTCCAATGATTCAAATAGAGACAAAATGCCTAGAGCATCTATTCGTCTCTTAATGCAGTCTGAATTTTATTTGTCTTGGCAGCAGCTGCCCGGCACTGGTCACTAAACTTAAATCCACTGTACACCAATATCCCCAAGTATTTTTCGGTGCTTGTTTTCACAGTCTAGGTGCATAACTTTACAATTACCCACATTAAAACTCATTCACCATTTCTCTGCTCAAGTTTCCCACACTCATATAGCGTCAGAGCAGTCCCCCTGATACAGAGCCTCTCCAGTGCTCCAATACAGAGTTAGTGCAGTGTTTCCTACACAGAGCCCTTTAAAGAGCCAGTACAGTACACCCTTATAAAGAGACTGTGCATGGTTCCCATACAACTACCAACTTACTTCATACTGAACATCTTACCAGCATATTCCACCTTTGACCTTTTATACATTCCTAACATCAAGCTTAAATAGTTCCGTAATGTAAGCATTTATCATACCTGTAAAGTTAATATAATATCATCGGATATAAAAACCACGCATGACTTTTGTACACATTTTCCACAGCATTCATTGTCAGGAACCTCATAAGTTTCACCCTACACAGAGACAATGACATCATTAATTCAATAGGGTTATTTTTTCTAATATATGTTGATAACCTAAAGTAGATATACCATAAATATGTGCAATATGAAATGACAGTCCTAGGTTCCTCTCAAGAACCACAGGGTTGAAATGGCAAGGCACCTGATCATGTCACCCGAAACTCCAGTAACAGAATCAGGGAGGTGCCGTCTCTATGGTCAGTCTGGCTCACTGGAATACCAGAGGATTCTCCAGTGGGTACAGTAATGGGTCCCAAAGGTACAGCAAAAAACATTTTCATACTATACACACAAGTATAATAGTATGGTACATAACTTCCTATTATATAAAGTGGGGAAAAAAAAGTATTTAGTCAGCCACCAATTGTGAAAGTTCTCCCACTTAAAAAGATGAGAGAGGCCTGTAATTGTCATCATAGGTAGACCTCAACTATGAGAGACAAAACGAGAAAACATCTAGAAAATCACATTGTCTGATTTTTAAAGAATTTATTTGCAAATTATGGTGGAAAATAAGTATTTGGTCACCTACAAACAAGCAAGATTTCTGACTCTCACAGACCTGTAACTTCTTCTTTAAGAGGCTCCTCTGTCCTCCATTCATTACCTGTAGTAATGGCTCCTGTTTGAAATTGTTATCAGTATAAAAGACACCTGTCCGCAACCTCAAACAGTCACACTCCAAACTCCACTATGGTGAAGACCAAAGAGCTGTGGAAGGACACCAGAAACAAAATTGTAGACCTGAACCAGGCTGGGAAGACTGAATCTGCAATAGGCAAGCAGCTTGGTGTGAAGAAATGAACTGTGGGAGCAATAATTAGAAAATGGAAGACATACAAGACCACTGATAATCTCCCTCGATCAGGGGCTCCATGCAAGATCTTACCCTGTGGGGTCAAAATGATCACAAGAACGGTGAGCAAAAATCCCAGAACCACATGGGGGGACCTAGTGAATGATCTGCAGAAAGCTGGGACTAACATAACAAAGGCTACCGTCAGTAACACACTACGCCGCCAGGGACTCAGATCCAGCAGTGCTAGACGTGTCCTCCTGCTTAAGCCAGTACATATCCGGGCCCGTCTGAAGTTTGCTAGAGAGCATTTGGATTTTCCAGAAGAGTACTGGGAGAATGTCATATGGTCAGATGAAACCAAAGTAGAACTGTTTGGTAGAAACACAAATCGTCGTGTTTGGAGGAGAGTGAATGCTGAGTTGCATCCAAAGAACACCATACCTACTGTGAAGCATGGGGGTGGCAACATCATGCTTTGGGGCTGTTTCTCTGCAAAGGGACCAGGACAACTGATCCGTGTACATGAAAGAATGAATGGGGCCATGTATTGTGAGATTTTGAGTGCAAACCTCCTTCCATCAGTAAGGGCATTGAAGATGAAATGTGGCTGGGTCTTTCAGCATAACAATGATCCCAAGCACATCGCCAGGGCAACGAAGGAGTGGCTTCGTAAGAAGCATTACAAGGTCCTGGAGTGGCCTAGCCAGTCTCCAGATCTCAACCCCATAGAAAACCTTTGCAGGGAGTTGAAAGTCCATGTTGCCTAGCGACAGCCCCAAAACATCACTGCTCTAGAGGAGATCTGCATGGAGGAATGGGCCAACATACCAGCAACAGTGTGCGCCAACCTTGTGAAGACTTACACAAAACGTTTGACCTCTGTCATTGCCAACAAAGGATATATAACAAAGTATTGAGATGAACTTTTGTTATTGACCAAATACTTATTTTCCACCATAATTTGCAAATAAATTCTTTAAAAATCAGACAATGTGATTTTCTTGATTTGTTTTCTTATTTTGTCTCTCATAGTTGAGGTCTACCTATGATGTCAATTACTGGCCGGCCTCATCTTTTTAAGTGGGAGAACTTGCACAATTGGTGGCTGACTAAATCCTTTTTTTCCCCACTGTAAATATTAAAGGGGTTATGTCACATAAAATTATTTATCCCCTATCCAGGACAGGCTCATAAATTGCCGATCAGTGGGGGTCGACTATGGACACCCCCATCAATCCTGAGAAGGGGGATGTTTTACTCCCATTCTGAATGTAGCGGTAGGGGCAGAATGCATAGCCTTGCTTCATTCAGCTGAGTTCTTTACTTTGGCTATTTCCAGCACTCCTACTGAAGTGAATGTAGTGGAGGCACACATTCTGCATCCACCACTACATTCAGAATGGGGGTAAACCACCACCATTCTCGGGACTGGTAGGGTCCAAGTGATAGGAAGCCCACCAATCAGCAATTTATCCCCCATGCATAGGAATAAATAATTAATTAAAAAATTAACTAAATAATTTAAAAGGGTATTCCAGTAATAACAAGGTATCTACTAGATTGCTGGTGTCCGGCCTGTGAGAACAGGGGTCCTGAGTCCCTACTTTTTAACGGAGAGGCAATTTCACATTTGCTACCACTTCATTCCATTCTATGGGACTGCCGCAGTACAAAAAAGAAGAATCGAGCAGCAGCAAGTATGCTCAATTGCCACTCCAGTTGAACAAGGGGAACTTTGGACACTCATTCTTGTTAGATCCTTACCCTTTTAAGCTATTGCATAAGGAGTGTCAAGTTTTTAAATAGTGATTTACTGCTGTATTTACATCATTTATAGATTCTGGTGGTTTCATATGCATAAGGCTGGGTTCACACCAGCACTTCAATTCCATTTGGGGATTCCGTTCCCCATTCTGCTTAAAAAATTCAGAGAGAAAAGTGCTGCAAGTTGTGCTTTTCTCTCGACATTTTTCGCCCTCTTCGGGTGGAAACCCGACGTACCCCATTAAAGTCTATGGGGTTCGTGGGTTTCTACGAGTAACTGCTTTTTTTAAGCGGACTAGGTTTCTGTTCGGGGGGGTCTCCAAGCGGACCCCCCAAACGGAAGCCCGAACGGAGGTGTGATCCTAGCGTTAAATAATAATAATGTTTAATAGAAATTTTCTAATTGAAAAAAGGGGGATTTCCGAGATGAAGATATTGCTTGGCCTACCCTTAGGACATATTATCAATATCACAATGTGGTGGGGCTTTGATTTTTGACACCTCCACCATTCAGTAGTTTGAAGAGACTGCAGCATTCAGATGACTGCTGCAGCTTCTTCACTGCTCACCAAGCATAGCTCCATACATTGTATAGTGGTTGTCCTTGGTATTGAATGGGACTGATCTGCACGCAGGTCACTTGACAAATGAACGTCACATCACAGGCCTGTGAAGCAGAAACAGCACTCACTGGAGCACAGCTGTCGCTTCAATCAGCTTATCTGTGGATGTCTCGGGTGTCAGGCCCTCACCAATCTGATATTGCTGACCTATCCTAATAGCTCAACAGTATTTAAATCCTAGAAATACCCTTTAAAAATATTACTTGCTGAAAATGTTTCTGCTAAACTCTTGTATCTCAACAGTATGCATACCTGCCGATCACAGAGAAGACCCCATTATAGATAATATTATTCCCAATCTAATGAAATAAACCCTTGTATTAATAAACTGCCAACTCTGACAATTGTTTAGATAACTAATTATTTTACTCCGCTTTCAAAAGTGTTTGGTTATCAACACATAACAAAGACGTCTTATGGTTGCAAATGTAGTTCCTCATGACTCCCTACTCCAATGCTTTCAGATATGAATATTATATAGATATATAAAATTTTGGCATTAGTCCCTTCTGAACGCCACATGATTGTAGGGTGATAGATTCCTATACTCCACTACATTGATTATGGTTTGTATCATTATAGATTATATAGGTGTAGGTTTTATCAGTTATCTATATCAGTTTTCTCATGCAATGCTTCTGGAGTAGAAAAACGCCGTAAACCTATATGTCATTTGATGAAGCATGCCATGACTTTAATATGTTATTCAACAGCAAATATACCTTATGTTGATTTTGGATGAAATAAGAGAAAATAGAAAGGTATGTTAAATGAATTTTTAATGGGGGCCCTATTATGGCTTTTTATTTTTATCCTTTATTTCCACCTTTACATTGCTGTCATAGGCTGGCATTTACACATCTCTCATAATGGCTCTTTCTTCATTATTGTAGATTTTTTTCCTGCTCAATCACCTCCCCTCCTCATGTTAAACTGACCAACTGACTTGCACTCTGAAATCTCTAATGAATCCCAAGACGCACACAATAGACATCCATAGAGAATGGAGAGAAGAGTATTGAACAGAAGCCCAATGAGAGAGGTGATACAGACAGAGCAGCAGATACCACTAAGCTTTGTATATCACTCCAAGTGCTTTATTAACACCAACACAGGTCAATACTTCTCTATAATGTTCTATATGATGCTTCTGAGTGAGAGCTATGGAGCAGATTCTCCTCTACTTTCTGTGTCTTGTCTAGGCTGGACATCACAGAATTTAGTCTCCATCCACCAGCTTATGGAGAACAAAGAATCAGAGACAGAGACTGCAGAGGGGAAAACTATTAAAATTGCTAAATTTACTGTATACTGTCCCAAAATAATATTATTCTTCATGCGCATCGACTGTACTCCTGATTTATGCAAACTTGTTAAAAGGTTAGGTAAGCTTAAAATACAGCATTCATTTTCTTGCAACTTACAGGTTCACACGACTCATTTTTGCAGATCTCTGTTTCTGATACTATTGTAAATTGATCACTTAATTTGAGGCACACGTATACTGTACAGTTGTCATCACGTATCAACGTGTCACCTTCCTTAAAACAAGAAAGAAGAAAATTATTAGTTGTGTTAAAGGTAAAGTTAGTACTTAAACGAAGGGCATGGCATAGATATGTAGCAGATTTTCCATCCAGATGTTGCAGGTGGAAAATCCCCAGAGTAATACAGTGCCAGCAAAGTGGAGATTTCACAAAATTTCATACAAAAGCTACAGAAAAATTCTGTGCTGAACCCATGAGGAAATAAGATCTGCAGCCTGTCAACTTTGTGATAACATAGTTACATAGTTAGTATGGTTGAAAAGAGACAGATGTCCATCAAGTTCAACCAGGGGATGGGAAAGGACATGACAGTCTATACATTTCCATAACCATTAATGCTATTTTGCTGTAAAAAGGCATCTAATACCTTTTTGAAGCTGTCGGCTGTGACTGCTGTGACCAGCTCCTGGGGTAGGCTATTCCACAGATTCACAGTCCTTACAGTGAAGCAGCCTTGTTGGCTCTGGAGATTAAACCTTTTTTCTCCAGGCGGAGGGAGTGCCCCCTTGCCTTTTGAGGGGATTTTACATGGAGCAGCTTTTCCCCATATTTTGTTTATGGGCCATTTATATATTTATACAGGTTTATCATATCTCCCCTTAAACGCCTCTTCTCCAGACTTAACTCCTTTAGTCTCTTCACATAGCTGAGGTCCTCCATGCCCCTTATCAGTTTTGTGGCCCTCCGTTGAACTTTTTACAATTCTAGGACATCTTTTCTATGTACTGGTGCACAGAACTGAACTGCAATTATGGGTACAGTACCCACTACAGACAGACAAAATCCAGGGAAAACACAAGAAACTCCTCCCAGGATGATCAACTGTTTCCACTATTCATTAGTCCCCACACCCTTCCTGAGGTTGTGGAAGAAAGGGAAACTTTGGTTTTTCACATCAGTCTTGATATTCCCCGCACTGCACAGTTTTTGAAGCCAGAACCAGGTGTAGCTATAAAGGACGGGTGCTACTTCTCCTCTTTTTTAATCCACTACTGATTTTAGCTTTAAAAACTGCATGCAAAACCCAGAACATGGCCCAGTGTGTGATAAATGTGCTATTGGACATGAGCATTTTTACTTTTTGCTAACACATGTGATTTTGAAACCAGACACATATTTAGCATTTTTGATTGGTGCTAGTCATTGGTAATTGGTGTAGAAAAAGAGATTGTTAATGTGAGTAAAAACTTGTGTAAAGCTACCCCATGAAAAGTTGGAATCTTTCTTTCTTTCTTTCTTTCTTTCTTTCTTTCTTTCTTTCTTTCTTTCTTTCTTTCGGGGTGTGGAGACTAAACAACAGTGGAACAAGATCCTTGTGGGAGAAGTTCCTTGTGTTTCCCCACAATTCTGTCTGGAGTGGGACTCCTGGATAGCTGCAGTTCCCATAATCTCTATCTGAGCTCAGAGAAATTTTTCCACATGTATTTTAACATAAGACGTTCTCCATTTCTCTCTACCCTGCTGACAAACTGCAGATTTTAAAGGAAGTCTACCACCACCAAAATCTCTTCTAAGCCACTTATATACTGTTGTATGTGCAATCTTGTGAACTTGTCATCTGCTTACAAATGAGCTGTTCAATGCACCCTAGGTGTTGGTGTGCCTGCCGAAGCAGCTTGATGCACCAAACAGCTCATTTACATATGCATGAAAAATTTTAATTGACAGCAAGATTGTACTTTGAAACCCAAAAATGTTATTCTCTACGCCACTACCCTCCCCCCACCAACAGTATATAAGTGGTCTACAAGTGATTTTGGTGGTAGTCAACAAACCTTGAAATCTGCACCATATGTCAATAATGAGGAATAATGGGGAAAATGAGAAACCTTTATAAATATATAGTAAACATATATAAATATGGAGAAAGGCTGTTTCAAGTAAAATCCCCTGAAAAGACAAGGGGGCACTTTCTCCATCTTGACCGAAAAAAAGGTTCAATCTCTGGAGGTGACAAGGCTTTTTCTTTAACCATAAGAATTGTGAACCTTTGACTTCAGGAGTTGGTCACAGCTGCAACAGCTGACAACTTTAAAAATGTTTTTTGCCACATTTTTATAGTTAAATAGCATCAATGCTTATGGAAATACAGTACAGCAATACCTCGTACACTCGCGTTACCGAATTTGCGAATTCACAGATTCGCGATATTTTTATTGGAACCTAACATATATAGATTTTGGTGTTTTTTCACAGATCTGTGAAATTAAAAAAAAATATTACCTACTCTATTGGGTAGTAGCGTCCCGTTCATTACATACCTGGTAATTGGTTTCATTTTACTATGAGTGTATAAGAAAAATGAATGAATGAATGAATGAATGAATGTATTAATACATATACTTTAGTATACTGTACAGTACTGTAGGGTAAAGTTTGTTGATATTTAGGGGTTAAACTTTAGAAACTGGCATTGTAAGCACTTCTAAGCACTTGTACCAAACATTCGCGATTCACCGCAATCCGCGACCCGCTCTGGAACCTATAACCTCGCGAATTTACGAGGTATTACTGTATACAGAATGTTTATTTCCTTCACTCTTCCCTTCAGCCATACCCTTCCCCATGCCTTGGTTGAACTTGAGAGACAAAGGTCTTTTTTCAACCAAACTATGTAACTATTCAAGACAGGACCAGAAAGAGACAAGCAGGGATCTAATAAGCATCAGGGGAGTGGCAAGGGATCAGGTCAGTAATGCTTATTTTATTTCTTTTTAACCCATTCTGCCTCTTTTGTACCAAATTTTATCATGTATGGCAATTCCTTTAATAGAATATAAGATATTCAAGCCTTAACCACAATCAAATAACACATAGGTCAACATACATTCAGAAGTATTCTTGTTCCATTATCTATGAAAACACAAGATTTTTGGACACATCGTCCACAGCACTGGTCAGGAGGTTGAATAAACTCTTCACCCTAGTTACAAAAGTTAATATAGATCAATATTAAAAAGTAAATCAGTGAACTTAAGTATTTTCGTATAACAGGTTTACTTGTACTTACAGCTTTACAGTCCTGAGAGCTCTTATAGTGGCAGGTTTCTAGTACTACAACTGTAACAAGTTGTTCTGCCACTATCTGACATATATAAGTTGTACACTTGTCGTCGGGAGAAGAAATACTTTGTCCTTCCTGCAAACCAGAATGAAAAGATGGTTAACACTGAATAACTGCATTCAGCCAACTTCACTGCTCTTTATACTTAAAGGGTTGCCCACTAATAACACTTATCCCCTATCCACAGCTAAATCTTAGTGTTACACGTGTGTTAACATGTTTAATGGAATCTATCCATGATATTAACATGACTGTCATACTATGTGAAATACTCTGCATAGTTTTCGGAATTATGGTGTGAGAAGTAGGATGGGCATTGATGTTTTAGAAGCAATTTAATTCTCTGGTCCTTTATTAGTAAGAGACATGGTGCAGAATAAAAATGGATGTAAACAACATTCCTGTCCCATCTCCTATAGCGATCTCTCCTTCTTTCTGGCTTTACAATATCTCTACCCATGGTGCTTCTGATCCAGGCTCAGATTTGCCCATAAGCCTTGCATGACCGATACTCATCAAGGAAGATTCAATGCAATGGATACATTGTGGCCTACAGACTAAGCAATAAATTACTAATGAAAAAAGTGCATTGTTGCAGTTTTCCAGAATTTGTGAATATTCTTGTACAGTGGGCCTGTGTGCCATTTTAATGGTGGGTACTAGATACCCCAAATCAGTACTGGTCTGATCACATATACTGTAACTCCACTTGCTTCTCTGTCTATACAATTGACTCTGCACTTATATATTGTACTTAAACTTTGTTTGTTGATATTGGTTAGTTCAGTGGTGAAGCCAATAATGTGTTTATATTGTATCACTCCTATGCCTTGTTGATGGAAAGCTTGCAAGCATGGCCCTCTATCTTTATGCTTAGATTGTGTCATTGTACTTGATTGCAATTGTAGGTCACTGTATCCTGTAATATATTGCACAGTACTGCTGAAAAAGTCAGTGCTTAAAAATAAAATTATTATTATATCATATCAGAAGATATGATATAATAATCATAACATTAATAAAAGTCTTGTTCACACTACATATAGGTCTGCAACACATTCTAACCGCATGTCCTGTACCAGAAATTCTGAAATCTCCAGGTAAATCCCAGGACCCTTGGGAAACAAGCCAGCTGTGCTAAATGCAACAAAGTCAAATGTCTCCCTTATGTCTTAAATTAATTCTTAACATGTATTGTGAGTAATTGTAATTATGAGTACACCTCAATCCTTGAAGGGAATGTCCATCAGGATTTCATAGAAAAGGGGCAGAATTGCCATTACTGATCTCTTGATCTCTTAAAATACCAACTCAATTACTGGCTACCATGGTGAACTCTTTCAGTCTGTGACGGGCTGAGCGGACATTTCTGCTGTATGAAAACGGGACCTGGTAAGCATCAGGATGGAGTAGTAGGGGATCAATGAGGTGATTAATGCTTATTTTGTTTATTTTTTTTAACCTATTCTGCCCCTGTACTACCAAAACTTTATAGCATCAGACAACCCCTTTTATAGAATACAGTGGGGGAAAAAAAGTATTTAGTCAGCCACCAATTGTGCAAGTTCTCCCACTAAAAAAGATGAGGCCGGCCTGTAATTGACATCATAGGTAGACCTCAACTATGAGAGACAAAATGAGAAAACAAATCCATAAAATCACATTGTCTGATTTTTAAAGAATTTATTTGCAAATTATGGTGGAAAATAAGTATTTGGTCAATAACAAAAGTTCATCTCAATACTTTGTTATATATCCTTTGTTGGCAATGACAGAGGTCAAGCATTTTCTGTAAGTCTTCACAAGGTTGGCACACACTGTTGCTGGTATGTTGGCCCATTCCTCCATGCAGATCTCCTCTAGAGCAGGGATGTTTTGGGGCTGTCGCTGGGCAACATGGACTTTCAACTCCCTATGTTTTCTATGGGGTTGAGATCTGGAGACTGGCTAGGCCACTCCAGGATCTCGAAATGCTTCTTACGAAGCCACTCCTTCGTTGCCCTGGTGGTGTGCTTGGGATCATTGTCATGCTGAAAGACCCAGCCACGTTTCATCTTCAATGCCCTTGCTGATGGAAGGAGGTTTGTACTCAAAATCTCACAATACATGGCCCCATTCATTCTTTCATGTACACAGTCGTCCTGGTTCCTTTGCAGAGAAACAGCCCCAAAGCATGATGTTGCCACACCAATGCTTCACAGTAGGTATGGTGTTCTTTGGATGCAACTTAGCCTTCACTCTTCTCCAAACACGACGAATTGTGTTTCTTCCAAACATTTCTACTTTGGTTTCATCTGACCATATGACATTCTTCTGGAACATCCAAATGCTCTCTAGCAAACTTCAGATGGGCCCGGATATGTACTGGCTTAAGCATGGGGACACGTCTAGCACTGCAAGATCTGAGTCCCTGGCGGCATAGTGTGTTACTGACGGTAGCCTTTGTTACGTTAGTCTCAGCTTTCTGCAGGTCCTTCACTAGGTCCCCCTGTGTGGTTCTGGGACTTTTGCTCACCGTTCTTGTGATCATTTTGACCCCACGGGGTAAGATCTTGCATGGAGCCCCTGATCGAGGGAGATTATCAGTGGTCTTGTATGTCTTCCATTTTCTAATTATTGCTCCCACAGTTGATTTCTTCACACCAAGCTGCTTGCCTATTGCATATTCAGTCTTCCCAGCCTGGTGCAGATCTACAATTTTGTTTCTGGTGTCCTTCCGCAGCTATTTGGTCTTCACCATAGTGGAGTTTGGAGTGTGACTGTTTGAGGTAGTGGACAGGTGTCTTTTATACTGATAACAATTTCAAACAGGTGCCATTACTACAGGTAATGAGTGGAGGACAGAGGAGCCTCTTAAAGAATACGAAAATAAGAAATACTTTTTTTTCCATCATAATTTGCAAATAAATTCTTAAAAAATCAAACAATGTGATTTTCTAGATATGTTTTCTCATTTTGTCTCTCATAGTTGAGGTCTACCTATGATGACAATTACAGGCCGGCCTCATCTTTTTAAGTGGGAGAACTTGCACAATTGGTAGCTGACTAAATCCTTTTTTTCCCCACTGTATAAGATACTCAGGCATTTTAACTGTAGTGAAACAATACATATGTTAACATACGTTAAGAAGTTTAGTTTCTCCAGTCGGCATGATAACTAAACAATATTTTTTGACACACTTTGCACAGCACTGGTCAGGAAATTGAATATACTCTTCATCCTAAAAAAAAACAGTCAATATAGATCAACATTAAAAAGTAAAGCAGAGAAAGTTGCTTTTTTAAATCAATGTTTATTGAATACTTCAAAATATCCATGAAGACAATGGATCATGTACAGTGGCATCTAGTATTCTAGTACAGTCTACAAACCAGCCACACAAATAAAGACAGAAAACACAACTCTATCCAAACTCTTCCATCCTTCCCATCTTGTGTGTGACAATGAAGCAGTACGCAGTCTCACATTATTTCCCATAATAGGTCCCATATACAGGTGCACCTCTATACATTTTACAGGTGCACCTCATTTGGTATAGAAGTGTTTCTCCAACCATATGGTTGAATTTAGCATGCAAATAAATCTCTCCATCCCCAAGGGAAGAGCTAATGCTTTGCAATAGCCTTACGAACATGATACAATCAGATATCAAGACCCTATATATAAGGACTGTTACTTCTGACCAAAGGCCATTTAACGCTCAGCAGGACCAAAACACATATATCAATTCAGTCCAACGAGCACCTTGGGCATTTGTCATCAGTCTTTAACCCCATCATTTATAGAGCTTTTGGGATCCTATAGGTTCTATGAAGAAGAAAAAGTTGGGAACGACATTGAGCAACACTAATAGACAACACCTCCAGTGACCCTAAGGCTTCTCCCCATAGATCTCCATCTAAAGCTCCAACATCAGCATTCCACTTGGAATTAATAGGCCCATTAGGTCTCCTAAGTATTCAGTGAGCATCTGCCTATAGACCATTGAAATCAGACCCTTTGTGGTGGATGCTTTTACACATAGTCAACTATCCCAAAATATTCAGGTCTACCTCCCATATTTGTGCCTGCAAGGCATTGCAGAGCTGCAAGTACCTTTAAACATCAGAGTTAAGCACGTCACACTCCTCTCTAAGGTGCTGGAAGGTTCTTAACAGCCCATCCATGTAAAAAAGAGAGAAACAGCTGATCTCTTTCAGTTCACTCTCTTAAAATCTCTCTAATTGATGAATAAATACAATTTGTGCCATAGAGGAATGCAATTTGAACAGTTTGGTATGCCAATGTCTTGTATTCCTACCTTACCTTATGCATAAAATTCAACATGTGGGGTCAGTGGACAATCTTTTACTGTTGGTCTGCACAAAAGTATGTATACGTAACTGACACTGGGCTTCTTTCCACTGTCTTAATGTGTCAGGGGCATTTTCCATCAAATAGAGTATTGCCTTTCTTGACTGTAATACCTGGTCATGCTGTCTAGTCCTATTACTTATACCCATGGTTTTTAACAGGTTTATTGTTACTTACATTTTTACAGTCCTTTGAGCTCTTATATTCACAGGACTCTATTACTGCAACTGTAACAAGTTGTCCTGTCAAATTTTCACAATTATAGATTGTACACTTGTCATCAGGAGAAGGCACAGATTGTCCTACCTGCAATCCAGAAAGAATAGACAGTTAACACTTGCTCTAGACAGTTAACTCTATTCAGCCAACTTTACTAATCTTCATACTTAATGGGGTTTCACACTAATAAAACTTATCCCCTAACCACAGCTAAATTTAACAGTTGACAAGAAAAATTTATACATGGGTATATTTATTGCCATTTATCAACTATATAGATTTGACAGTTGCTACCCATAGTTTTGTTGTAGGAGTCTTCTTGAGAAAGTTATTGTTAAAATACTCTACAAATTTCATAGGAAAGGGGCAGAATTGGTACTACTGACCTCACTGGTTCACTGCCACTTACCAGGTCCAAGCTATTTTCTACTTCCTGGTACCATCTTGACACACAAGAATGTCTTAAAGGGTACTTGAGTTTTCATAAAAAGCTGAAATATGTGCAGGGTCTTGCTGCTGCTGGGCAGTCTGTTCTATGACTGTATAAGCCTTCAGACACAATGTTCTATCGGTTTTTCTCCTGCTTAACCCCTTAAGGACCCGGCCATTTTTTGTTTTTGCATTTTCGTTTTTCCCTCCCCACATTCCAAGAGCCATAACTTTTTCATTTTTCAGTTCACAGAGTCACATGATGGCTTATTGTTTGCGAAACAAATTGTACTTTGTAATGTCACTATTCAATATGCTGTGCAATGTACTGGGAAGCTGGAAAAAAATTCAGAATGAGGTGCAATTGGAGAAAAACTGCATTTGTGCCAAATTCATATGGGTTTAATTTTTACACCATTCACTGTGTGGTAAAAATGACATGTTGCCTGTATTCTGCGGGTCAGTACGAACATGGTGATACCAAATTTATATAGTATTTGTAATGTTTTGATACCTTTTAAAAAATTAAAAACTTTGCTAAATAGAAAAAAAAATTTTGCGTCGCCATATTGTGTCACCTGTAACTTTTTCATATTTACATGTATGGAGCTGGGTAAGGCGTCTTTTTATGCGGGACAACATGACGTTTTTATTGATACCACTTGGGGAACGATCTGATGGTTTGATCACTTTTTATTCAATTTTTTATAGGAGACAAAGTGTTGAAAAAAACGCTATTTGGCCATTTTAATTTTTTTTCCCCGCTACGCCGTTCACCGTATGGGATAAATATTTTAATATTTTAATAGTTCGGGCATTTTGGAGCGCGGGGATACCTAAAGTGTTTATGCTTACTTTTGTTTATTTACTTTTATATCTGATCTAGGGAAAGGGGGGTGATTTGAACTTTTGTGTTTTTTTTAAATTTTTACATACTTTTAAAAACTTTTTTTTTCCTACTTTTACTTGTATGATCAGACTCCCTAGGGACCTTGAAACCTAGGGAGTCTGATCGATCATACTATTCACTGCGATACTACTGTATCGCAGTGAATAGCAAAATGCCGTCACTGCTATTAGACGATGCCTCTGGCATCGTGTAATAGCTCTACTGTAATGACAGGCCTGGGAGCCTTCAATAGGCTCCCGGCTGTCATGGCAACCAAGCGCCGCCCTCCGATGATGTTCTGGAGGGCGGCGATGAGGTAAAAATGGCGGCGCCCTTGGCGGCTCCGCAATTTAGACGCCGCGGTCTCGTTTGACCGCAGCATCTAAAGGGTTAACAGCCGTGATCGGTGCAGGCACCAATCGCTGCTGTTAGCTGCGGGTTCTGGCTGTATTATACAGCCGGCAGCCGCGGTGTATGGAGAGCGCTCAGCTGCTTAGCGCTCTCCATACATCGTCATGTGACTCAGGACGTACTATTACGCCCTGGGTCGTTAAGGGGTTAAAATCACATTATGGCCGCAGCACAATTTGCTTTTGTCTCTGAGGCTGTGGGCAATACAATAAGGAGCTGCTTGCCCCCTCTTCTATCCATTACTTCTAATGCTTGCTTATTTACATGTAATTCTACCAAGAGTAACTTTACAATGGCAAAGAAATAGCTGAGAAAAGCATAAGTGAGCATAATATAGGGGATCCATCAACACTGGAATACAAATATAGTGCAAATACATGCAAGCAGCTAAAACTCAGGAAAAAAACATCTATGAGCACAATCAGGAAAGCTGCTTGCTGTCTGTGAATACTATCCCATCTGTAATCACACAAGCCAGAAGTAGATACAAGTACATAGAAGTTTTTTTTTCTTACATTGTAAACTGTGAGATTTGCAGAATGTTTAGTCCTTTGTACAGAGCAAGCAGTTTGGAGATGTCTGTGTGCAGGCTGTGAGGAGAATCAACCCCTTCCCTCTCCATTCACTGTGTGAAGACCGAACAGAACATCCCCCTACACTCACTGGGAAGACATTGTGCTTATTCTAATGTATCTATGAATGTACTTTGGCTAGCAAAAGGGAGCGAACTGCAAATTAGTTAGGAGATAACTAGTGGCAGGGACTCTAGAGAGATTTTTTTTCATGCAGAAAGCATCCACATTTTTAATTAAAGTGCATTTATTTTGGTCCAGAATCACATTCTCTATGAAATGAGACTGAGTTCTCTGAAATGTTAGTTAAAATGCCTACTCATTTACTGGCTGCAATGGTGACCTGTCTAAATCAGTGACTGGTTGAGCAAACATTTATGGTGTGTCAAGATGGAAGCAGGTAGTACAGATCAGCAAGCATCTGATAAGCATCAGAATGGATGAGGCAGGGGATCAATGTGGTGAGTTATGCTTATTTTATTGTTTAACCCATTCTGTTACCTTTTTATCAAATTCTATTTGTCAGACAATTCCTTTAATAATAAATAAAAGTACTTTAGCATTTTAACTGCAAGGCAGCACATGTGTTAACATACAGTTAGCAATATAGTTTCTTTAGTCGAAGTTACAACCACGCAGAATTTTTGGACACACCGTCCACAGCACTGGTCAGGAGGCTGAATATACTCTTCACCCTAGTTATAAAAGTTAATATAGATCAACATTAAAAAGTAAATCGGTGAACTTAAGTATTTTCACAGAATGGGTTTATTATTTACTTACAATTTTACAGTCCAGTGAGCTGTTATATTGGCAGTTCTCTTTTACTACAACTGTAGCAAGTTGTCCCGTCAAAATCTCACATTTATAAGATGTACACTTGTCGTCGGGAGAAGGAATAGTTAGTCCTTCCTGCAAATCAGAATGAGAACACTGACTAACTGTATTCAGTCAACTTTACTGTTCTTCATAGTTAACCCATTAAGGACTTGGATTCTTTTTTTGTGTTTTTTCCATTGTCACATTCTAAAATACATAGTATAAAATACAACTTTTAGTTGTAATTTTTTACTGCAAATTTTGGGAAACATTTAGCTTATTGATCAAATAGTATTAACGCTTTCTTAGCGGGATGGCAAAAAAAGTAAATTTTGACATCCTTTTTCTATGTTCTAAATTATGCACTGGGAATCATAAATGGCATATTATCTGGATTTTCTGCCAGTCAGTCAGTTCAGACTGTTTTTTTTTATGTTGTACTACTTTTGCACAATAAATCATTAATTTGACAAAAACAATTTTTTTTTTTGGCACCATATTCTGAGAGCCATAACTTATTATTTTTCGGTGCTGTCAAAGTGTTATAGCATTGGGGGCAGACACCACTTGAATGTTATCAACATTATTTATGGTGGCATCTAAGGGGTTAAAAGGCCATGAACTGTGATCTCATCATTCTCAGCCGTTGTGGCAGGATCTATGTGTCATATCTGACATCCTCTTCCTATTTGACCTGTTGTAAATAACTTCTCTACTTAGATTGCATTTTTTTTAAGGACTCTAAAATGCTTTGAAAACCATGTGTATAAAAATCTGTGAATTTTCAGTTCTTGCATCACACCATGTCTGATGAAGGGAGCGAGTACTCCTGAAAGCTTACTTATAAATATACTCAGTTAGCCTCTAAAAGGTATCGCCTGATTTCTTCACTCTTCCACTACTTTCAATGGCTAACATGGTACAACATTATACTACTATCAACTTGAAAGATACCACAATGTACCGCAAAAGAATGGAACTGAAAAACCGGCTTAAGAAACTTGCACAACTCAACAGCGACATCTTCTTCTTAACAAAATGCAAAAAGGAGAGACTCATCCCAAAAGGCTTCAATTTACGTAACCCAACCCGGAACACCTACAACAGCCGATATGCAGAACAACTATGTATTCGGACATCTGAAAGGCTGTGGAACAATATGATAAAAATTTCCTATAACAACAAAAAAAGAACACAGGAGGAGATACAGGCCCTGAAATCATCATTGGCTAATGACACAGAGGACATGAAGGCCAAACTCCACACATACTACTGGAAACTTCAGGATATGCTTATTAACAACAAAAAGAAAAAGCTCCACAGACTGAGACAAAAAGGTCTCATTACTACAACCGCAAGTACTAGCCCAGCTCAGCAAAGCTGTGTTGTGAATCTTTCCTCTTATGAGCCAAACAAACACGAAATGTCAGTTCTCTCTAAAGGTCTCTCCTTCTGCCCCTCGGCACACACTGACCATATCCAACTCTGCAATGATATGGAGGAATTTTTCAGAAAAATGAGATTAAGGGAATATTTTTATGACAAAGACCTTCCATACAGCAGCGACTCAGATGGAACAGCCCATAAGGAATCCTACCAAAAAATCTACCTGGACCCCAAGCCCTGGAGCTAATGCAGCACTGGATAAATATATTGACTGTTTCAGAAGCAAAGTAAAATCAGAAATCCTGGAGAAACAAAAGAAACAGGCGCATAACCTAACCCTGCAAGAACAGAAGGCTATTACTTCACTGAAAGAAAATCAGGATATACTAATAAAACCGGCTGACAAAGGGGGCGCAATAGTCATAATGAACGCCTCAGACTATATCCAGGAAGCAAACAGGCAACTGTCAAATCCCATCCATTACTCCAAACTTGGAAGTGATCCCACAGAGGCCTATATGAAAGAACTAAAGAGTATGATCAAGAAGTTTCCAGTCCAGATCCAGAATCAGGTAAAAGGACTTATCCCACAAGATCCCAGACCGGGCTGCTTCTATATGCTCCCAAAGATACACAAAGATGGCAACCCTGGGAGGCCTATCATTTCTGGCATTGGGACACTGACAGAAAACATCTCAGGTTGGGCGGAAAATCTCCTAAAACCCCTTGTCAGGGATACTCCAAGCTATATCCAGGACACCACTGACCTTCTTAACAAACTGAATGCCCTGGGCCCTCTACCTGAGGGTACCATTTTGGCCACCATGGATGTGGAATCCCTGTATACCAACATTCCCCACAAGGATGGAGTTGCAGCATGTCGGGTACACCTGGCAAAACAAAACCTCCCAACAGAACCAGTAACGCAGCTCATACAATTCATCCTTAGCCACAACCATTTTACCTTTGGAGAGGATCTATATCTACAGCGAATGGGAACTTCAATGGGGACCAGATGTGCACCCCAATATGCAAATCTCTTTATGGCAGAAATGGAAGGAACATATTTATCAACATGCACCACCAAACCTATGATTTACCTTCGTTATATCGATGATATCCTTGTCATCTGGACTGCAGGTGAGGAGGCCCTACTTCAATTCCATAATGACTTCAATGACTTTCACCCGACCATCAACCTTAAACTTAGCTATTCAGGGAGTGAAATTCACTTTCTGGATACCACAATATACATTAAAGACCACCGGCTACTCACATCAATATACCACAAACCCACAGGCAGAACGGCCTACCTGAGAAACGACAGCTTCCACCCCAAGCACACAAGACAATCTATAATCTACAGCCAGGATATACGATACAATCGTATTTGCTCCGACAAAACAGACCTGGACAAGCACCTCCTGGATCTGAGGATGAAATTTCTCAGATTGGGATACAAACCAAAAGTAACAGACAACCAATTGCACAAAGCAGCAGCCATTAACAGAGACAGTCTGCTCACATATAGAGAGACGCAGAAAGATGCCTGAGTGCCCCTAGTAGTCACCTACAATCCACAGCTGGAGATCCTATGAAGGATTGCCAAGGAGCTCCAACCTGTGCTACATAGGGACAACAGACTCAAGGACATATTTCCAGTCCCCCCTCTCCTTTCCTTTCGACAACCACCAAACCTGAGGCGTATTATCGTCCGGAGTGCCCTGAAGGCCCCAACTGAAAATGGCACCTCACCTTGCCTACATAAAAGGTGCATGACCTGCAAGCACATCCACACCACTGACAGTGTACCTATCCCACAGTCACAACGGGTGCACAGAATTAGGGGGACATTTTCCTGCAGGTCTTTCAATGTGGTGTACCTCATAATGTGTGTGCAATGTCCCACCACAGGCCTCTATGTGGGGGAAACAGGGCAGAGACTCAGTCAACGAATGAACTCACACAGATCCAATATTAATAACAGCAGAACCGATCTCCCAGTGGCCGCACATTTCTCGGAGAAAACCACTCTATTGAAGATTTGCGGGTTGTGGTTTTAATGGGACATTTTAAGCCGCAGGAGAAAAGAAAAGAATGGGAGTATAAATTTATGCAAAAATTTCAAACTCTGCAATCTGGACTTAATATTCATGCAAGCTTCATGTCACACTATGTATGAACCATGAACTGAACTCAATATTCATGCCAGCTTCAAATCACACTATGTATGAACTGTGAGGGACACAAATCACCTCCTGATAGCAAACAGATAACAGCAAGAATTACTGATCCCTCCGTCACGCACCACAAGTTTCCAGACTGTTTTTTTTTACCTGTTGTAAATAACTTCTCTACTTAGATTGCATTTTTTTTAAGGACTCTAAAATGCTTTGAAAACCATGTGTATAAAAATCTGTGAATTTTCAGTTCTTGTATCACACCATGTCTGATGAAGGGAGCTAGCTAGTACTCCTGAAAGCTTACTTATAAATATACTCAGTTAGCCTCTAAAAGGTATCGCCTGATTTCTTCACTCTTCCATCCTCTTCCTATGTCAGTTAAAGGAGTTTTAGCATTAATAACACTTTTCCCAACTGAATCTTAGAGTTGACAACAAAGAGTTATCCATGTGTCTAGTGCCATATAGCGATTATATTGATATAAAAGTTTACACATTTTGTTATGTTGTATGAGTCTCAATAAAGTTGTACCTGGGATAAGCTACTTAAAAATGTCATATGCATGAGTATAAATTGCGGTCTGACCAGACAGCAGGGCGCAAAAGGGTAAGAATTTGGCTTTTAGCCTGTTTTTGGATGACATGCTACTTTTGCCAAGCCCCTGAAGATGTGGCTCCATTTTGGAAAACACATCCCTCAAGGACGTAGTAAGCATTATTTTGTTTTCTATAAATGAATGTGCGGCTGAGAGTGGAAAGTGAAAATTGCAATTAATTTTCTAACAGGAAATACTGTATGAAAGGTGTGTCCGAGGTAACTGAATGTATACCGACCCTTATATGGGTTGTCCAGCAGAATAATATTTTGTAGGACAACTCATATACTGACTCAAGTGATTCACTGTCACTTACCAGGTCGTAACTATTCTTGACTTTCTGGTCCCATCTTGACACACAAGAAAATAAGTTACTGAATGCATTGTTGAGCTGTAGTGGCACACCTACCATGTAGGCAGACTACGCAGTGGCTATGGGGTCTGTGGGGGAGAGGGGGCCAGGTGCCATGCTTCCTGACACTAATTTACTACAGTTTCCTGCAGCTATCCCTAGTGGGAACACAGTTTAAGGAGAATTTTACAGTTTCCATTAAATTCCACTGTAGTTGAATTCTCTGAGCTTCCCCTAGTGGTGGCTGCAGGTGGCAAGTTTTATCACTCTGAGTTGTAAAGAGGATATTTATCACTGTATTTATACCAATTGTCTAGTGTAAATACATTTAAAAATATGGGGACTGATTTGTATGTGGAATATATATATATATATATATATATATATATATATATATATATATATATACAGGTGCAGCTAAATAAATTTGAATATTTTTGAAACGTTCATTCATTTCAGTAATTTAGTATTACAATTCATAATCAGCGTCTTCCATGATTGTGTGTCCTACTGAACCAGACTGAGGGACCATTTAAAGGCTTAGGAAACCTTGGCAGGTGACACACTGAATTTACAATACTGAACTTTTTTACGATATTCTAATTTTCTTAGATTTTGGTTTTCATTAACTGTATTCCATAATTAACATTTACAGAAATAAAACACTTGAAATAGAACACTCTGTGTGTAAAGAATCTAGAAAATATAGGAGGTCACTTTTTAATTCAATTACTGAAAGAAATAAACGTTTCAAAGATATTCTAATTTATTGAGATGTACCTGTATATAGGGACTGATTTGTACAAGGCATGTCAAAAGTAGAAATTTTTTGGCACATGGCCATAAAATTGCAGCTTTTTCCCCATTTGCATTACACTTGCCACTTTTCTTGAAAGTGGACACGCAGGGGGAATTGCTTTAGACCCAAACAATTTTACTGGATTAGTGGGTAAAATTTAGATAGAAGTTGTGGTTTTCATTTTATGGTCCACAGACCACTGAGATGCACCATAATTATTAAGAGGTGTAAATTCTGACATTACTGTTCATTAAAATTGGGATACTATATCTCAGTCATAATAAACTGGCTCCATGGTGTTTGAAATGAGCACCATACTAATAAAACCCCTGGTTTTTTTTTTTAATTTATTTATTCAAAAAATTCTTGACTTTATAAAAACATCATGGACCCTTACTACATTTCACTATGGGGTCCTATGACATGTATATGCCCCTGGTGAGCAGACATTACTGGTGTGTCAAGATGGGACCAGGAAGTAGAGACCTGAAGGGACCTGGTATCAGAATAGGTGTGGCAGGGGATCAATGAGGTGAGTAATGCCTATTTTATTTTTTTAACCTATTCTTATCCTTTTTAACCAAGTTTTATTTTTGTTGGACAAGATATTTAGTCCCATCCCACGGTCATTTTTCATTTTGTATTTCTTTACCTTCCAAAAGCCATAACTTTATTTTTATGTTCAAGGAGCCATGTGTTGGCTTATTTTTGTGGGACAAATGTTACTTGTAATGGAAGCATTTGATATTCCCTAGAATGTATTGTGTAGCTGAAAGAATAAATCAGAATGGTGTGAAATCAGAAATGCAGTTACTCCATTTTTTAATAGGCTTTTTTTTTGTGACATTCACTGTGCAGCAAAAATGACATGTTCCTTATATTATGTTGGTCAGTACAGAAATTCATATATTTTTTGTTTTTGTTTAATGCCTTTACAAAATTCCAAAACTTTGAAATTTTAAAAAATTTACTCTCTCTTGCTTTTTTTCAATTTTTTTTTAGAAGTTTGGTAATTTCGATTTTTTTTTTCCTGCTACGGCATTCACTGTATGGCATAAACATTTTATGACATTTTCGGATGCTAGGATGCCTGATGTACTTGTGTTTGTTTAATAATGTTACCTAGGGAAGGGGGGATTTTAAATCTTATATTTTTATTTATTGTTTTGTAACTTTATAATGTTTTTTTTTTTTAACATTTCTTTTTAGATCCCCTGGGGACTTAAATCCTAGGGATCACCCATACAATATAGTTCAATACTAATGTATTGTAGTATATTGTAAAATGCGATTAATTCTATTACAGACTACCAGAAGCAGCCTGTAAGCGAATCACAGTAATTACAGGCCTCAAATCCTTTAATAGGTTCCAGGCTGTCGTGGTAATGGATTGCCATCCCTGAATTCAGGGTACAGATGACCTCCTCAATATGGCGGACATTTGAAAGAGGCATCTGAAGAGTTAATGCCCACAATTAGAGATGTGAGCACTGCCACCACCTCCACGCTGTTTTACACAGTAGAGACCCAGCAGCTATGATGCTCGCTTAATTTAATGTATATGATAGATGTCGGTAAGGAGTTAATAGAATATACAATGTCACAACAAATATGTTAACCTACCTTTACAAGTATAGTTTCTCCATTTGATGTGACAACAACACAAGAATGTTTAACACATTGTCCACAGCACTGGTCAGGAGGAAGAATATACTCTTCATTCTAAATATAAAAGTTAATATAGATCAAAATTAAAAAGTAAATCAATAAACTTAAGTATTTTGACAGAACAGGTTTATTATTTACTTACAAATTTACAGTCCAGAGAACTCTTATAGTGACAGTCTGCCATTATTACAGCCATAAGAAGTTGTCCCGCCTCCTTCTGACATCTATAAAATTTACACTTGTCATCAGAAGGTATAGTTTGTCCTTCCTGCAAACCAGAATGAATAGACTGTTAACATTGACTAACTGCATTCACCCAATATTACTGTTCTTCACACTTAGACTAGATTCACACTAGCATTGGGGTTTCCGTTCTGCAGGTCCGCTTGTGGACCCCAAAAATGGAAACCCAATCCGCTTAAAAAGCAGTTACCCGCAGAAACCCATGGATCCCATAGACTATAATGGGATCCGCCGGGTTTCTGCCCGAGTTTCCACATGAAAAATGTGGAGAGAAAGTCCTGCTTGCAGGATTTTTCTCTCCGCATTTTTCAAGCGGGACGGAATCCCAGAGCGGTCACCCAACGCAGGTGTGACCGTAGACTTAAAGGGGTTGTCCAGGAATTTTACAACTCATAGAGGAGTCCAGGAAAATTGAACCATTAAAAAAAATATATACTTACCTGTCCCCTGTGTTCAGGTGTCTGTCACTGTTGTCGGTTCAGGTGGGTGCTGTGAAGTTGCCAACGGAAGTCCTGCACCATATGTGACCGCTGTGGACCCGGTGACAAAAGTTAGTGCAAGACTTCTGGAGGTGACTTCATGGCGAGCGCCTAAACAGACAGCTGCAGCAGACACCGGAGCGCTAGGAACAGGTGAGTATGATTTTTTTTTTTTTTTTTTTTATGTTTTACCTTACCCAACCTCCTCTCTGAGATTTCAATTTCAATGACAAAACCTTTAAAGGGGTTTCCCACTAATAACGCTTATGCCCTATCCATAGCTAAATCTTAGACAAGAAAAAAAATATACATGTGTTTATATGTTTATTGCCTGCTATTTACAATATCGATATGACTATTGTTGTGCGTACAACCATTGACAACTAACAATTTCCCAAAATGGTGGCAACAAACAGTTATATTAACCACTGTCCTCTTAGCATACCATGAGCTGGAACCTCGGTCTTCTCCTCTTGACCTCCCCCAAATGCTGGAGGCCTGCTTCCTGACATTAGGAGCAGGCCCCATCATCAGCCTGTCCCACACTGACCATCAGCCAGAGAATCAGTGGACTCCACATGGCATGTGACATACTGCCCTTAGTCTGGCACTTATATGGGACTGTCTGCTCTCAAACATGAGTAGGAGATATGTAAACCACATCGCTGCTTGTAAACTCAACACAGCAAAGTATCATTTAGCTGCTTGAAGACCTGCAGAACAAACCAAAAGGTCCTTTGCAGTTATAGCACAGTATCCTTTACAAAGTTGCCCAATATATATTGCAAATAGCAGCTGTATCAGACACTGCTACATCTAGTTTCTTTTTATCATAGTCACTGGTTGTGTTCCCAGCCGGAGGAGTCAAATGGTAGCAAAGGGAGCAGAGCAACGTCTCTTAATATAAGAGGTGAGGTGATTACACAAAATACATCTGCTGAGAATCCTGATAAGACAACTCAAGAAACAGATGAGAATGTCAGCTTTCCTATGTTTACATTCTATAATGATATTACTTACTTTTTGCAAGAAAAGAAGGATGTTTAGAGTTAGGGTATGTTCACATGGAGGAATTAGGAGAGAATTTTTGGGCAATCTTCCATTTCAAAATCCTCTCCAAAATCTGTCCATGTGGAACCTGTGTCAGAAAGCTGAGGCGGATTAGTGTGAGGGCATGCTCTGCAATTTCAGCAGAAATTCTGCTCTGGAAACCACAGTAAATTCGGGGAGGATACTTTGTTATTCAGTGCGTTGAAAAAAGAAGTGTTCGTCATTACCACCCATTGAAAACAATGGAAGACAGTTTAGGACCATTTATGGAGAGCATTTTGAAGCAGAAGATGCTCTAAAGTGCTAGAAAAGAAAAATGAGGCAGTTGATCATAGCAAGAAACCAATTCAGCTGTCATTTGCCCAAGGCGCTTTGAAAATGAAAGTACTAATCTGATTGGTTGGTATAGCCAAAAGCTCCACCGTACCTTCCCAAGTAGAAATATGTATTAAAGTGCACGACCTACTACTATCAGAGAAAAACATGAAATAAAAATAAAATAAAATAAAAAAACAGCATAAATTGGAGACTGCTCCAGACAAAGGCCAATTTTGCCCACGTGTACTGCAGGCCATTTTATTGGCGATAATATGGCCACAAGTCCTGTGCTGTAATCCTCTATGACCTCTGGCAATGGCTGACAACAAAGTACAACAGAGAGTGAGTGCTGCAATCTCCTGATAATGGTGTATGTCAGTGAGAAATTAACAATCTGCAAGCTTCCGTTGGCTAATATAGGTCATGTGAGTGCTGTTCTCTGATAAAGGCTCATAACAGAGAACAACAGTGAGTGAGTTCTGCAATCCTCTGATAATGGTGTAAGTCAGTGGTGTAAATACCGGGGTAGCAGTGGTAGCGGCTGCCACAGGGCCCGGGACATTAGGGGCCTGGTGGGCCCCTGATGTTTTGTTTTTTTGTTTTTTTTTATAGGTAGTTACTTGCTGGAGTAACACCAGCAGGTAACGGGCCCGGATTTACTTACCGATCCCTGCTCCTGCTCACGGCCGCCTGTGCTTCCCATTCTGCGGAAGCGGAGGTTGCTGTGAGCAGGAGCGGCGATCGGTAAGTGAGGCCGCAGGCCCGCGAATCCCACAAACACTGCTGTCAAATGTACACCTTGGGGCCCAGCCATTCCTAGTTATGCCACTGGTGTATGTGGTGTAGTATTGGTGCAGATTGGTTCAGTTGTTTAGCTGTGCATAAAGAATAGACCAAAGACAACAGAAAACATCAGACAGACATCAGAGGGCAGGCAACAGACATCGGAAATTAATATGTATATAAGACTATTGGAGTTTCCCTTGACTATATAATGCTGACTGCTGTTGTCTGTTAGTATATACCAAGGGTTTGTCCAATTGGTGGTTAGAAGTCATGTGTTCTGGAGGAGTTTTCAGAGTGCATAACTTCACAGCTTACCAAAAGCTTGAGAATTTGGCATACCAATTACCTGCAGGTGCCGGTGTCTCAGTATTTACCATTTTATATGAATTGAATGAAACTGTATTTTTTATGGTTCTCCTGTGATGTGATCATTTTTTTTACACAATAATGTCTTATATTGCTGTAAAATACTGGTTATTTTTTTAAAACTATGTCTTTCCATCTGGAGACTTACCGTGTAGATATTATTGTTAAATATACAGACCCCTTTGGAAAAAGAAAAAAAAAGAAATACAAGTTAAATATGAATTTTCCTGTGGCTGAAATCAGATATACAAGCTTATTTTCATGCAAGACATTTACAATGTAGGTTTTATAAACGCTAACTCCCCTTATATCACACTATATGCATGGCCCTAACACAGATTTAGCCATCCTAGTGTCTTTAGCATGACATATGGGGAGCACTATGTTCTCACTATGGTGAGATGAAAAGATATGGGGATATGAGCAATAATATAGAGTTGTCTTTGAGTTAAAAAAAGGAAAAAATACAATGGTTGCTAATAAATAGGCTACAACAATTTCAATGGGAATAAGACTTTCAGCTCTGTTGTCAAAATGTCTGGATGAACAAGGAGGCACCATTGATCTATATTGAAGGTGCTCTAAGCTCCATTGATATTGGCAGCTGGTAGTTGAGGAATCCTTTCTTGTTTGATGTACCACTAAACATTGTATGTGTTTTAGGCCCCACATTACAGAAAAGCTGCTTTTTTGTTGCAGATTTTGTGCAGTTTTTTGAGCCAAAGCCAGGAGTGGATGAGCAGAAGGGAGAAGTGTAAGGACTCAATCACACAAAAGGGATCAATGGTTGTGTGCTAGCCATTGTAGTAATGGACAGCCCAAAGATCCAGAGACTTTAAAGGATCTATTCACATGATCGGAATGATTTGATAAAAAAATATAAGTTCACAGAATATAAGAAATAAATTCACCGATCCTTCAGTAGACTCATGTCTATGAGGGATCCGTGAAATTGGATTACCCTTGGGTGTGATCTCGGCTGTGAAAAAAAAACACACTTGTGCAAGGCTGTATAGTGTGAATAAGTGCTTCCTTTATATTTTCCATTTCTTTTGTAGCCACTCCTATATTTGGCTCAAAAAACTCAGAAAAATATACAACCCAAAAGCAGCTTCTCCACAATATAGTTCCTCAGTCTTAGGCAGTAAAACAGAAAACGGGGAAATGAAATATCGTTCAGAGAATGTCTACAAGAATGGCGCTATTAATGTTGTGGCTATCTCCACTGGAATCCAATCCAAAATGTTAGAAAGGTGCTGTAGTCAATGTTAGCTACAGCATCTGAGTGGTTTTACAGTGAAAGTCAGGGAATATTAAGAAAAGTGAAATGGTATTAAGGAAAATTTTAAAAAGTCAAAAAATCCCCTTACAAAATATTTTATTATTCCAAAAAAATTACATATAATTATTATATAATTGGTTCTGAGCTTGTCATTTTTCTTTTTTTATATTAACTTTGGATATATAGTATTCTTGTATCACTTTTTAATGTATCCTGTATATGATTTGTATCCCTATATTCTAAAATATTAAATATCTTTTTATAACAATATTGGAAAACCACATAAAGTTTAATTTATATTGGGTTTTAAGAAACATAAACCCATTCAAATGACTTTTCTATAATTTTGTGTTATAACTTGCCTGTAATTGGGGTTCTGATTGGAGTTGTGGATCCTGTAATTTTAATAAATCATGTGAAATGATAACAGAAAAGTAAAGTTACTAATACAGCCCCATTGTATAATTGTAGAGTCTTGCTAGTAACAATATCCCATCTTTTTTATTAGTGATACCTCGCAAGAAGCAGTAGCAAAACCAAATGAAAGGACCTCTCATGACTGATCACATGCTCATTATATCATGAAAAGTCCTTCAGATTTTTCATCTCAGTTTGCTACTGCTTCTTGTGAGGTATGCGGACCTGCAGGCTGCAAAAATAAGTCAGATACATACAGCAGAGCTGTGTGGAAATTAACTCTGCAGTGTGTGTGTAGCAGAGTTATGTGTGTATAGCAGTGTTGTGTGTGTGTGTTTAGCAGAGCTGTGTGGAAATTTACTCTTTTCTGTGTGTCTGTATGTAGCAGAGCTGTTGTGTTGCGTAACAGACATTTTGTGTAGCTAAACTGTGTAGCTGAGCTGTGTGTGCTGTGTAGCAGAGCTGTGTATGTGCATAATGTGCATGCTACTGAAATGCGTGTATGTTTATATTTTTACTATTACGTACTGGTGCACATAAAGTCAAAAAGCAAAATAAACAGTTTGGTTGGACACAAGGACATGCTAAGTTTACCAGAAGTCAAATTATATACCCCTAGAAAACCAAGTGTAAGAAGAGAAGGAGACTGGCCCACAGAGCAGTAGAAAGGCGGCGCTGGATTGGATGACAACGCTCTGCTCAGAGCACAGCGGTAAAGCCCCCTGTGCATTCTCAGCACAATGAAGAATGAAGAAAAATTCAAAAACGGTGACGCGGACCTTCAAGATAAAGGTAAGAGATGAATAGCCTATATAAAGGCTATTCCTATGTGCTCTTAGTTTAAAATGTGTTTTTTAATGATGGAATCCCTTTAAATGTTTAGACACTTTAAGAACCTTGTCTGACAAGTGGGTGGGGCTTATCAGTCTTAAATTAATATACTACACCATACACTGAAAATAGTGCGTTTTTTGTTATAAGCTAAGGAAACTAGGAACTGATGAAAAGTTAAGCTTGACAGTGTAAAGGTATGCAAGGGTTAGAACACATTAGACAGTAGTCTGTACTGTCCAAAAAATTGGACAGTATTAGTAAAACTTCTCCCCTATGTTTTTAAAAGTGACAAATGCCCCGCCAAAAGCACAGTTAAAGTAGGACACATATGTAAATTTATAAAATACTGGGAAGTCAGGGATCACAGTCCATACTATATAATTTTACTTGCTAATACCATCAGCGTGTCCTTGCTTATAATCTGCTACACACTTCTTCTTTGGTGGTGTCATTTTCGAATTTTTTTTACCTTAAGATATGTAATATTCTTACACCACCTTGTACATGATCTTTATTTCTATATGAACTTTTGTGGTCTGAAATACCCATTTAACAAAAATATTGCAAAAACATCAATTTTAATTAGTTGAAGTAGGGTTCTGTAAAAAACATGGTATCAAATAAATCCATCAAAATTACTTTTCCAACATTTTATATGAATTACTTGCCTGTAATTGGGGTTTTAGGAGGAGTTAAAGATTTTGTGGTTCCAGTAACTCCTGTAAAATAGCAATGAGGGAAAGAAATGTACTAATACAACCTGATATTATCATTGTAGTGCCTTTCCATTAACAATATCTAATCTACTTTGTTAATGATAAGTCCAGTGGAAACATCACACATTACTTTTGTCCCAGCTGGGCTAGTGGTGTATCTGTACTCTGTCAGAAATGTTCTTTAACTATCTTGGCCTTTTATCCAATTGTTTGATGATATCATGGGTCTTAAAATAAAAAAGTAATTTCAATCCAAGATGAATGAATTGAATTTTTTAGGATGGTCTGTATAATCATATGATTTAGCCCTATGACAGACTTTATGCCTGAAGTGTCTCTGTATATTGTTCCTATAATTTATTGGTTATTGCTCTTCTGATTGTGAAGGTCCTATTGGTCAGATTCCTCAGTGATTCAACACTTAGGCCCTATTCTGTAGACAGTGGATATGTATCAATAGTGGGAATACACTTTCAATGTATTTATACAGAGTCGAGTCACATTATTATGACCACCTGCTATTATCTAGAGTAACCACTGTGTGCAGCATCCAAGTAGGGTGCAAGTAGGGTGTCTCAGGTATCTGGGGCCATGCTGTCTATAGTGCAGCTCACATTTGCTGGAGGGTTTGTAGGGGAAGATCCACAGAGCGAACACAACAATTGAGGTGGTCCCACAAATGCTCAGTTGGGTTCCAGTCTGGTGAATTAGTTGGCCAGGGAAGTACTTAGAAGTCTTGTTCATGCTCTTTCAATCACTATCAGACATTTCTAGTCATGTGACATAATGACACTTTCACTTTCAGATAACCGGCTGTTTGCCTTAGAGAGCTAGATATTGGATAGATGGATTTGTATCAGCCCTTACAGTGTTCTATACTACGTTTTAAATCATTTTAAGGTTTGGTTCGTACTGAACTTGTTCCACCTGAAATGAATCTTGGATCCGAGACGAAATGAATCATGAGAGGTTCGCCCATCCATAGCAGTGACATGTCTTCTGTTTCGGAGCCCTATACACAGTAGGGTTTGCTGAACTGGTCTTCTAGACACATGTGTAGTAGCCCCCTGGTTCATTTTCATGGTGAGCTACTCCACTGTAGTTTGTAGTAGTATAATGTTGTACCGTGTTAGCCATTGAAAGTAGTGGAAGAGTGAAGAAATCAGGCAATACCTTTTAGAGGCTAACTGAGTATATTTGATAAGTAAGCTTTCAGGAGTACTAGCTCCCTTCATCAGACATGGTGTGATACAAGAACTGAAAATTCACAGATTTTTATACACATGGTTTTCAAAGGATTTTAGAGTCCTTAAAAAAACCAAAACAAAATGCAATCTAAGTAGAGAAGTTATTTACAACAGGTCAAAAAACAATCTGGAAAGTTGTGGTGCGTGACAGAGGGATCTGTTATCTGTTTGCTATCAGGAGGTGATTTGTGACCCTCACAGGTCATACATAGTGTGACATGAAGCTGGCATGAATATTAAGTACAAATTGCAGAGTTTGAAATTTTTGCATAAACTTGTATTCTGATTCTTTCCTTTGCTCCTGCGCCTTAAAATGTCCCATTAAAACCACAACCCGCAAATCTTCAATAGAGTGGTTTTCTCTGGAGAAATGTGCGGCCACTGGGAGATCGGTTCTGCTGTTATTAACATTGGATCTATGTGAGTTCATTCGTTGACTAAGTCTCTGCCCTGTTTCCCCCATATAGAGGCCTGTGGTGGGACATTGCGCACACATTATGAGGTACACCACATTGGAAGACCTGCAGGAAAATGTCCCCCTAATTGTCGAAACCACCAAAACTGAGGCGTATTATCGTCCGGAGTGCCCTGAAGGCCCCAACTGAAAATGGCACCTCACCTTGCCTACATAAAAGGTGCATGACCTGCAAGCACATCCACACCGCTGACAGTGTACCTATCCCACAGTCACAACAGGCGCACAGAATTAGGGGGACATTTTCCTGCAGGTCTTCCAATGTGGTGTACCTCATAATGTGTGCGCAATGTCCCACTCACAGGCCTCTATGTGGGGGAAACAGGGCAGAGACTTAGTCAACAAATGAACTCACATAGATCCAATATTAATAACAGCAGAACCGATCTCCCAGTGGCCGCACAGTTCTCCGGAGAAAACCACTCTATTGAAGATTTGCGGGTTGTGGTTTTAATGGGACATTTTAAGACGCAGGAGCAAAGGAAAGAATCAGAATACAAGTTTATGCAAAAATTTCAAACTCTGCAATTTGTACTTAATATTCATGCCAGCTTCATGTCACACTATGTATGACCTGTGAGGGTCACAAATCACTTCTCTACTTAGATTGCATTTGTTTTGGTTTTTTTAAGGACTCTAAAATCCTTTGAAAACCATGTGTATAAAAATCTGTGAATTTTCAGTTCTTGTATCACACCATGTCTGATGAAGGGAGCTAGTACTCCTGAAAGCTTACTCATAAATATACTCAGTTAGCCTCTAAAAGGTATCGCTTGATTTCTTCACTCCTCCACTGTAGTTTGGCAGTCATTGTGCACCTTCATAGCTAATGTTCACTTATTACATCCATTTCCGCTTCGGTTATTGCCAATGATGCCATTTGTCCACTAATGATACACTTTCACCACAGCAACACGCGAACAATTCAGTAACTGCGCTGTTTCAGAAATACTGCCATCCTTGGACTGAAAGCCAATAGTCATTCCTTTTTGCAGCTCTAATAAATCTTCCCTTTTACCCATGACAATGAAGGGTTTATGTTCAGAAAGCATATCACACATCTTATATACTCACTTATATTCTCAAGGAGAAAATCACAGAGAGAAGATATATTTACCCTAGATATCTGTCATACGTGTTTTAAGCTCTAAGGTTTAGACCCCTGATAACGTTGGAAGGGCAAAACCGGTTGGTCATCACTTGTGATGCTTTTATTATATGTAAGTTTTAAACCAGATATCTTGTAAGTACAGTAAAAGATGCAGGTTTTCCCTTTGTAATCAGATCCCTCACAGTGCCTGTGCTTTTTCTTGTAATTCCTTACTAGCAGAAGAGCTGCAGCATAGCCCTGGAGCTGCAGAATAACCACCTTGAGTCTTGCAACTACACTGTGCCATATACCTAATAAGCCAAAGGTGGATACAAGTTATAAGGGACTTTGTGGATTGTGAGGATTCTACTATACAAACTTGTTTTCTATTGCTAGCACAGAGCTAGGCCAAAGGCTGGAAGTACTGAGGTCATGACATGGCCGGAAAGGCAGGGGCTAAGGGATTGAATACGAGAATTGTGCTTCGGGGGGGTGGAACATTAGATCAGATGTGATAGGAGGTGAAGCTAAAGGAGCAGTCGGGGCAGAGTTTTACGTAGGGTGGCAATTTTTGGGCAAGAAAAAATCATAGTCCCAGGCACCCTCCCCTTAGCTTGTTTTTTGTATTAGGGGTCACTATTATGGCATTCGGGGTGTAGGCATACAAGTCGTATTTTCATCCTGTTGTGTGCATTGTTTGTCTTTTGTATAGTATTGGTATAAGTTTTGCTTATATTTTGTACCTGAGGACAGGTGCTTTACATTTACAGGTGCTTTATATTTGTTTATATGTTTATATATTTATATCAGGAGGTGGTAAAGGTTGGATTAAGTGGTTTATTTATATACTAATTTGGGGCTTCTCTAAGGGGTGGACCCTGGGAAGCAATTTATGTAAGTTGCCTTGTGTTACCTATGGTTACGCCACTTGAGCTAGGTAAAAGGTTTGTGGTTAGTGGTTTGATGTTAACATTTAAGAGATCAATGAAATGGTTGTTAAGGACTCGGCTATAGCATTACTGTTTGATATTAATATAACTTGTATTTTGTGCTTTTTCTAATGTTATGTTTTTACAGATTTTATAACCAAAGAAAATTGAAATAAAGTATTTGCATTTATTTGTAGTCAGGTGGGTGGTCGTGGAGAACTTCTAGATCGTCCCTTCCCATGCTATGCTCTGAGACTACTGTAAATTGTCTTTTATTTTGTTATAATTATGTATACAGTGGCATGCAAAAGTTTGGACACCCCTGGTCAAAATGACTGTTATTGTGAACAGTTAAGCAAGTTGAGGATAAAATGATCTTCAAAAGGCATAACATTAAAGATGACACATTCCCAATGTATTTTTTTGAAAAAAAAATAAAAAAAATCATATTTTACATAACAAAAAATGAAAATGGCCCGATGCAAAAGTTTGGGCACCCTGCATGAAAAGTACCTAGTAGCACTCTCTTTGGCAGTATCACAGCTTGTTAACGCTTTTTGTAGCCAGTCAAGAATCTTTCAGTTCTTGTTTGAGGGATTTTCATCCATTCTTCCTTGGAAAAGTCTTCTAGTTCTGTGAGATACCTGGCTCTTCTTGCATACACTGCTCTTTTGAGGTCTAGCCACAGATTTTCAATGATGTTCAGATCAGGGGACTTCGAGGGCCCTGGTAAAACCTTCAGCTTGCGAAATTTTAGGTAGTCTATGGTGGATTTTGACGTGTGTTTAGGATCATTATCCATTTGTAGAAGCCATCCTCTTTTCAATTTCAGCTTTTGTATAGATGGTGCTTTTTCCCAAGAATTTGCTGAAATTTCATTGAATCCATTCTTCCCTCTACCTGTGAAATGTTCCCTGTGCCATTGGCTACAACACAACCGCAAAGCAAGATTGATCCACCCCCATGCTTAATGGCTGGAGAGATCTTCTTTTCCTGAAATTCTGTGCCTTTTTTCTCCAAACAAACCTTTCTTCATTGGTGCCAAAGAGTTATATTCTAACCTCATCGGTCCACAGGACTTGTTTCCAAAATGCATCAGACTTGTTTAGATCTTCTGCAAACTTTTGATGCTGAATTTTATGGTGAGGACGCAGGAGAGGTTTTCTTCTGATGACTCTTCCATGAAGGCCATATTTGTGCAGTTAGAACAGTAGAACAATGTACCAAGCCATATCATGACAAAACCCTTCATACTCTATAGTTCTCATGCTGTTTTGAAAAGCTGGGACAACTGAAAAGGCACCAGAATTCTAATTTGTGCAAAAGAAAAACTAACGTCTATGCTTTACACCTCATTTATTAAATGTTTCTGTACAGACATGTTCTGCACCTTTTCCGGAAAGTGGGTGGGGCTTATCAATCTTCACTTAATATGCAACACCATGCACCAAAAATGGTGTGGTTATTTTTGCCAGAAACTAAGCCAACTAGTAAGTGGTATAAATATACTGTAGGCTAGACAGTCTAAAGGTATGCAAGATTTATCAAACTTCACCAGATTCATGAAACAGTTTGATAAATCAGGTGAATCCTGCACTGTCCAAAACTTAGACAATATTAGAAAATCGTTCACACTGTTTTGAAAAATGACATAGCGTAGCATGACTGCTGAGGTCAATCAGTATCCTAAAGAAAGGACACGGGACGTCACAGGTGACACATGCGAGTGACGTTTCCTTTCCTTTCCTTAGGCTGCTGAGGCCACTGATTGGCCTCAGCAGTCACTTGAAGTGAAGACTTCCACCAGAAGAACCACTGGGATGAGACAGCAGCGGGAGACACCGGATTGTTAGGGACAGGTGAGTATGATTTTTGTATTGTTATTTACCTTCCACGGCCTCCTTGCTAAAAATTGTGCATCCTGGACAACCTCTTTAATATCATTAATGTGTCCCTGCTTGTCATCTGCTACACACTTCTAGCTTGGTGTTGTTGTAATTTTTCTTTTTTTTTTTACCTTTGGATATATAATATTCTTCTACTACCTTTGAATGTAACTTGTATATGATTTTTATTTCTATCTGACCTTTCTATCTGAAATATTAAACTTATTATAAATACTGGAAAAACACATCGCTTTTAATTGAAGTAGGGATCTATAAGAAACCTAGAAACAAATAAATCCATCCTATAAGTTCATATAAATGACTTACCTGTAACTGGGGGGCCGGATGGAGATACAGATTTTGTGACTCCAGTAACTCCTGTGAAATAATAATCAGAGAAAGAAAGTTACTAATACAACCTGATTGTAATTGTAGAGCCTTGTCATTAACAATATCCAATCCTTTATCCAATCTGATACAAGAAGGAGTATAGGAGAACAGCACAGGAAGAGGATACAGGATTTACTATGGATACAACAAGATCTATAAGAAAGGTAAGTAAAGTCATGTATAATTACTTTACATAGGGATGTAGTATGTTCAATTATGTGGAAAATGTATATATGTGTGAGTAATGTTTATACATAGAGTATGTGTATATGTGCATGTAATTTTTTTATTTGTCATACAGTATGCGTATATGTGCCTGAAATATGTACACATGTAGTATGTGTATATGTGCATCAATAATGTATACATACAGAATGCGTATATGTGCTTGGAATGTGTATACATGCAGAATTGGTATCCTGTATATGTGAGTAATGTGTATATGTGCTTAGAAGGTGTATACATGCAGAATGTATATACAGTGGAGAAAAAAAAACATTTAGTCAGTCACCAATTGTGCAAGTTCTCCCACTTAAAAAGATGAGAGAGGCCTGTGATTGTCATCATAGGTAGACCTCAACTATGAGAGACAAAATGAGAAAACATACAGTGGATACGGATAATATTCAGACTCCTTTAAATTTTTCACTCTTTGTTTCATTGCAGCCATTTGCTAAAAGCAAAAAAGTTCATTTTATTTCTCATTAATGTACACTCAGCACCTCATCTTGACAGAAAAAAAAAACAGAAATGTAGATATTTTTGCAAATTTATTAAAAAAGAAAAACTGAAATATCACATGGTCATAAGTATTCAGACCCTTTGCTCAGTATTGAGTAGAAGCCCCTTTCCTTTTGAGCTAGTACAGCCATAAGTCTTCTTGGGAATGATGCAACAAGTTTTTCACATCTGGATTTGGGGATCCTCTGCCATTCTTCCTTGCAGATCCTCTCCAGTTCCGTCAGGTTGGATGGTGAACGTTGGTGAACAGCCATTTTCAGGTCTCTCCAGAGATGCTCAATTGGGTTGAGGTCAGGGCTCTGGCGGGGCCAGTTAAGAATGGTCACAGAGTTGTTCCGAAGCCACTCCTTTGTTATTTTAGCTGTGTGCTTAGGGTCATTGTCTTGTTGGAAGGTGAACCTTCGGCCCACTCTGAGGTCCAGATCACTCTGGAAGAGGTTTTCTTCCAGGATATCTCTGTACTTGGCCGCATTCATCTTTCCTTCAATCGCAACCAGTCGTCCTGGCCCTGCAGCTGAAAAACACCCCCATAGCATGATGCTGCCACCACCATGTTTCACTGTAGGGATTGTATTGGGAAGGTGATGAGAAGTGCCTGGTTTTCTCCACACATACCGCTTAGAATTAACGCTAAAAAGTTCAATCTTCGTCTTACCCGACCAGAGAATCTTATTTTTCATAGTCTGGGAGTCCTTCATGTGTTTTTTGGCAAACTCTATGCGGGCTTTCATATGTCTTGCACTGAGGAGAGGCTTCCTTCGGGCCACTCTACCCAAAGCCCCGACTGGTGGAGGGCTGCAGTGATAGTTGACTTTGTGGAACTTTCCCCCATCTCCCTACAGCATCTCTGGAACTCAGCCACAGTGATCTTTGGGTTCTTCTTTACCTCTCTCACCAAGGCTCTTCTTCCACGATTGCTCATTTTGGCTGGACGGCCAGGTCTAGGAAGAATTCTGGTCCTTCCAAACTTCTTCCATTTAAGGATTATGGAGGCCACTGTGCTCTTAGGAACCTTGAGTGCTGCAGAAATTATTTTGTAACCTTGGCCAGATCTTTGCCTTGCCACAATTCTGTCTCTGAGCTCCTTGGGCAGTTCCTTTGACCTCATGATTCTTATTTGTTCTGACATGCACTGTGAGCTCTTATATAGACAGGTGTGTGCCTTTCCTAAGCAAGTCCAATCAGTTTAATTAAACGCAGCTGGACTCCAATGAAGTAGTAGAACCATCTCAAGGAGGATCAGAAGGAAATGGAAAGCATGTGAGTTAAATATGAGTATAACAGCAAAGGGTCTGAATACTTATGACCATGTGATATTTCAGTTTTTCTTTTTTAATAAATTTCAAAAATATCTACATTTCTGTTTTTTTTTCTGTCAATATGGGGTGCTGAGTGTACATTAATGAGAAATAAAATGAACTTTTTTACTTTTAGCAAATGGCTGCAATGAAACAAAGAGTGAAAAATTTAAAGGGGTCTGAATACTTTCCGTACCCACTGTATCTAGAAAATCACATTGTCTGATCTGTCCTCCACTCATTACCTGTAGTAATGGCACCTGTTTGAAATTGTTATCAGTATAAAAGACACCTGTCCGCAACCTCAAACAGTCACACTCAAAACTCCACTATGGGGAAGACCAAAGAGCTGTGGAAGGACACCAGAAACAAAATTGTAGACCTGCACCAGGCTGGGAAGACTGAATCTGCAATAGACAAGCAGCTTGGTGTGAAGAAATCAACTGTGGGAGAATAATTAGAAAATGGAAGACATACAAGACCACTGATAATCTCCCTTGATCAGGGGCTCCATGCAAGATCTCACCCCGTGGGGTCAAAATGATCACAAGAACGGTGAGCAAAAATCCCAGAACCACATGGGGGGACCTAGTGAATGACCTGCAGAAAGCTGGGACTAACGTAACAAAGGCTATCGTCAGTAACACACTACGCCGCCAGGGACTCATATGCTGCAGTGCCAGACGTGTCTCCTTGCTTAAGCCAGTACATATTCGGGCCCGTATGAAGTTTTCTAGAGAGAATTTGGATGTTCCAGAAGAGTATTGGGAGAATGTCATATGGTCAGATGAAACCAAAGTAGAACTGTTTGGTAGAAACACAAATCGTCGTGTTTGGAGGAGAGTGAATGCTGAGTTGCATCCAAAAAACACCATACCTACTGTGAAGCATGGGGGTGGCAACATTATGCTTTGGGGCTGTTTCTCTGCAAAGGGACCAGGACGACTGATCCGTGTACATGAAAGAATGAATGGGGCCATGTATTGTGAGATTTTGAGTGCAAACCTTCTTCCATCAGCAAGGGCATTGAAGATGAAACGTGGCTGGGTCTTTCAGCATAACAATGATCCCAAGCACACTGCCAGGGCAACGAAGGAGTGGCTTCGTAAGAAGCATTTCAAGGTCTTGGTGTGGCCTAGCCAGTCTTCAGATCTCAACCCCATAGAAAACCTTTGGAGGGAGTTGAAAGTCCGTGTTACCCTGCGACAGCCCCAAAACATCACTGCTCTAGAGGAGATCTGCATGGAGGAATGGGCCAACATACCAGCAACAGTGTGTGCCAACCTTGTGAAGACTTACAGAAAATGCTTGACCTCTGTCATTGCCAACAAAGGATATATAAGAAAGTATCGAGATGAACTTTCGTTATTGACCAAATACTTATTTTCCACCATAATTTGCAAATAAATTCTTTAAAAATCAGACAATGTGATTTTCTGGATTTGTTTTCTCATTTTGTCTCTCATAGTTGAGGTCTACCTATGATGTCAATTACAGGCCGGCCTCATCTTTTTAAGTGGGAGAACTTGCACAATTGGTGGCTGACTAAATACTTTTTTTCACCACTGTATGTATTTGCAATGTGAGTACATGTGGAATGTATATATGTAAATGTAATATGTTTGTGCGGGAAGTGTGTAAAATACTATAATGTGTATACTTGTATTGTAACATACATATGTGCATGTGTTTGTGTATATGTAGATCAGAAGTATTGATTTACCTGACTTTTCCAGGAGTCTCCTGTATTTATAAGGCTGGGTTCACATCAGCGCTTAGTTTCCGTTCGGGGATTCCGTCCCCGAACCCACTTGAAAAATGTGGAGAGAAAAGTCCAGCAAGCAGGACTTTTCTCTCTGCAATTTTCTGGCAGAAACCGGGGTAACCACTTTTTAAGCGGATTGGCTTTCCATTTTTCCGGTCCCCAAGCAGACCCAAAGAACGGAAAGCCAAGTGCAGGTGTGAACCTAGAGTCAGTCCCCTCACCTAGTCATCTGCTCAATACCGGATTTCACTCAGTGGATTTGCACAGCCTGTGGTATTTTCAAAGGTTTTATCTTTATTATGTTGTTGGTTTGAATAGATTTACTCTTGAAAATGCTGCAGGATTCTGGAGTAATTTGTGACAAATACTAGCGTCCATGCTTTACACCTCATTTATTAAATGTTTTACATAGTTTATGCACCTTGTCTGACAAGTGGGAGGGTCCTATTATTCTTGACACCATGCAGCGATAATGGTGTGTTTTTGTAATGAACTAAGTCAACTAGTAAGTGGCTTAATGTTATTGCAGACAGGCTAAAGTTATACCAGATTTATGAAAGAACATTAGACACTTTGATAAATCTGGTGCAGTTTAGTCTACTCTAAGCCTGCACTTTCGTAAATTTAGACAGTATTAGTATATTGTCCCCGCTGTATTTTGGCCTATATAATCACATAAGTAAATTCATAAAATACTGGGAAGTCAGGGATCACAGTCCATACTATATAATTTTACTTGCTAATACCATCAGCGTGTCCTTGCTTATAATCTGATACACACTTCTTCTTTGGTGGTGTAATTTTCAAATTTTTTTTACCTTAAGATATGTAATATTCTTACACCACCTTGTACATGATCTTTATTTCTATATGAACTTTTGTGGTCTGAAATACCCATTTAACAAAAATGTTGCAAAAACATCAATTTTAATTAGTTGAAGTAGGGTTCTGTAAAAAACATGGTATCAAATAAATCCATCAAAATTACTTTTCCAACATTTTATATGAATTACTTGCCTGTAATTGGGGTTTTAGGAGAAGTTACAGATTTTGTGGTTCCAGTAACTCCTGTAAAATAGTAATGAGGGAAAGAAATGTACTAATACAACCTGATATTATCATTGTAGTGCCTTTCCATTACACTTTCACTTTCAGATAACCGGCTGTTTGCCTTAGAGAGCTAGATATTGGATAGATGGATTTGTATCAGCCCTTATAGTGCTCTATACTATGTTTTAAACCATTTTAAGGTTTGGTTCGTACTGAACTTCTTCCAACTGAAATGAAGCTTGGATCCGAGACGAAACGAATCGTGAGAGGTTCACCCATCCATAGCAGTGACATTTCTTCTGTTTCGGAGCCCTATACACAGTAGGGTTTGCTGAACTGGTCTTCTAGACACATGTGTAGTAGCCGTCTGGTTCATTTTCATGGTGAGCTAATCCACTGTAGTTTGGCAGTCATTGTGCACCTTCATAGCTAATGTTCACTTATTACATCCATTTCCGCTTCGGTTATTGCCAATGATGCCATTTGTCCACTAATGATACACTTTCACCACAGCAACACGCGAACAGTTCAGTAACTGCGCTGTTTCAGAAATACTGCCATCCTTGGACTGAAAGCCAATAGTCATTCCTTTTTGCAACTCTGATAAATCTTCCCTTTTACTCATGACAACGATATCGCACAACTATACTCACTTATATTCTCAAGGAGAAACTCAAGGAGTCTACTATACAAACTTGTTTTCTATTGCTAGCACAGAGCTAGGCCAAAGGCTGGAAGTAGTGCGGTCATGACATGGCCGGGAAGGCAGGGGCTAAGGGAGCAGTTGGAGCAGAGTTTTACGTAGGAGCGCCATTTTTGGGCAAGAAGAAACCAGAGTCCCAGGCACCCTCCCCTTAGCTTGTTTTTGTATTATGAGTCACTATTATGGCATTCGTTTTTTCATCCTGTTGTGTGACGCCAATGACTAGCGTATATTTTATGCACACTGTATCCTAAAGTTAAGGAAATATCTGTGCAAGAAAACAGCTCTTCGAGGAAAAAGAAAAACTGAACATACATTATTACTGTTTACATGGCCCTAAGAATCAGTTCCTTTGGCAGGTCCTTTGTCACCCAGTACTGTATCTGGATATGTCCAGCCAAAAGAAAAGTTAAGGTAGGACACATCTGTAATTCATAAAATATCAGAAGGTCAGGAATCATTTTTTTTTTGTTTAAGGTTTAATGAATGTTTAACTCGCCAAGCATTTCCAGTGTTTCCTTGTTTATCTTGGCTTCTCAGACACGTCTAATCCAATATCCTTGATAATATCAAGTCTTAAAATAGGAAAAATCATATGAAATCAAGATGAATGAATTTAGGCAATGTATCAGAATGGTCTGTATAATCATATGATTTTGCTCCATGACAGGCTCCAGCCTGAGGTGTCACTGTATAGTCTGCAGCTACAATATCATGACAAAACCCTTCATACTCTATAGTTCTCATGCTGTTTTGAAAAGCTGGGACAGATGAAAAGGCAAAGAATTCTAATTTGTGCAAAACAACTAGCGTCCATGCTTTACACCTCATTTATTAAATGTTTCTGTACAGACATGTTCTGCACCTTGTCTGACAAGTGGGTGGGACTTATTATTCTTCACTTAATATTCAACACCATGCATCAAAAATGGTGGGGTTTTTTTTGTCAGAAACTAAGCCAACTAGTAAGTGGTATAAATATAGGCTAGACAGTCTAAAGATATGCAAGACTTATCAAACTTCACCAGATTTATGAAACACTTTGATAAATCAGGTGAATCCTGCACTGTCCAAAACTTAGACAATATTAGAAAATCATTCGCACTGTTTTGAAAAATGACATAGCGTAGCATGACTGCTGAGGTCAATCAGCGTCCTAAAGAAAGGACAAGGGACGTCACAGGCGATGTATGTGAGTGACGTTTCCTTTCCTTAGGCTGCTGAGGCCACTGATTGGCCTCAGCGGTCACTTGAAGTGAAGACTTCCACCAGAAGAACCACTGGGATGAGACTGCGGCCGGAGACACTGGATTGTTAGGGACAGGTGAGTATGTTTTTTGTATTGTTATTTACCTTCCCCGGCCTCCTTGCTAAAAATTGTGCATCCTGGACAACCCCTTTAATATAATTGATGTGTCCCTGCTTGTCATCTGCTATACACTTCTAGCTTGGTGTTGTTGTAATTTTTCTTTTTTTTTTACCTTTGGATATATAATATTCTTCTACCACCTTTGAATGTATCTTGTATATAATCTTTATTTCTATCTGACCTTTCTATCTGAAATATTAAACTTATTATAAATACTGGAAAAACACATCGCTTTTAATTGGTAGAAGTAGGGATCTATAAGAAACCTAGAAACAAATAAATCCATCCGATAAGTTCATATAAATGACTTACCTGTAACTGGGGGGCCGGATGGAGATACAGATTTTGTGACTCCAGTAACTCCTGTGAAATAATAATCAGGGATAGAAGTTACTAATACAACCTGATTGTAATTGTAGAGCCTTGTCATTAACAATATCCAATCCTTTATCCAATCTGATACAAGAAGGAGTATAGGAGAACAGCACAGGAGGAGGATACAGGATTTACTATGGCTACAACAAGATCTATAAGAAAGGTAAGTAAAGTCATGTATAATTACTTTACATAGGGATGTAGTATGTTCAATTATGTGGAAAATGTATATATGTGCGAGTAATGTTTATACATAGAGTATATGTATATGTGCATGTAATTTTTTTATTTGTCATACAGTATGCGTATATGTGCCTGAAATATGTACACATGTAGTATGTGTATATGTGCATGAATAATGTATACATACATAATACGTATATGTGCTTGGAATGTGTATACATGCAGAATTGGTATATATGTGAGTAATGTGTATATGTGCTTAGAAGGTGTATACATGCAGAGTGTATATACAGTGGGGGAAAAAGTATTTAGTCAGTCACCAATTGTGCAAGTTCTCCCACTTAAAAAGATGAGCGAGGCCTGTAATTGTCATCATAGGTAGACCTCAACTATGATATACAAAATGAGAAAACATACAGTGGATACAGAAAGTATTCAGACCCCTTTAAACTTCACCAGATTTATGAGACACTTTGATAAATCAGGTGAATCCTGCTCTGTCCAAAACTTAGACAATATTAGAAAATCTTCCGCACTGTTTTGAAAAACGTCATAGCAGTGGCGTAATTAAAGTCTTGTGGGCTCCGGTGCAATCTTTTGTCCGGGGCCCCCTACCTAATTCCTACAGCGAATTCTTGATAGTGATGGTTACGGCTGCTAAGGAGTTTAATCAACCTTAGTGTGGTTAGCGTAATCTGTGGGTCTCCTTGGTTAATGGGCCAGATGGAAATTGCAATCTCAATACTGATGCCAGTGATTATGGACCCCCTAAGGCTCCTGGGCCCTGGTGCAACTGCACCCTCTGCACCTCCTCAAGTTACGTCCCTACGTCATAGCATATCTAGGCATGGCCAGAAAATGGCAGAAAAAGTAGGATGCATCTGTAAATTCATAAAATATAGGAAGTTCAGGATTCCATACCATATATATCTACTTGTTAAAGGGGTTGTACAGGATCTACAGTTTTTGGCAAGGAGGCCAGGGAGGTCCTGCTGCCGCCGGAGTCTTGTGCTTGTGGAAGTCATCACTGCATGTGACTGCTGAGGCCAATCAGTGGCCTAAAGAAAGGACACGGGACGTCACAGGCGACGTATGCGAGTGACGTTTCATTTCCTTAGGCTGCTGAGGCCACTGATTGGCCTCAGCGGTCACTTGAAGTGAAGACTTCCACCAGAAGAACCACTGGGATGAGACAGCGGCCGGAGACACCGGAGTGTTAGGGACAGGTGAGTATGTTTTTTGTTTTATTTTTTACCTTCCTCGGCCTCCTTGCTAAAAATTGTGCATCCTGGACAACCCCTTTAATATCATTAGTGTCCCTGCTTGTCATCTGCTATACACTTCTAGCTTGGTATTGTAGTTTTTCTTTTTTTTTTACCTTTGGATATATAATATTCTTCTACCACCTTTGAATGTAACTTGTATATGATCTTTATTTCTATGTGACCTTTCTATCTGAAATATTAAACTTATTATAAATACTGGAAAAACACATCACTTTTAATTGGTAGAAGTAGGGATCTATACGAAACCTAGAAACAAATAAATCCATCCTATAAGTTCATATAAATGACTTACCTGTAACTGGGGGGCCGGATGGAGATACAGATTTTGTGACTCCAGTAACTCCTGTGAAATAATAATCAGGGATAGAAGTTACTAATACAACCTGATTGTAATTGTAGAGCCTTGTCATTAACAATATCCAATCCTTTATCCAATCTGATACAAGAAGGAGTATAGGAGAACAGCACAGGAGGAGGATACAGGATTTACTATGGTTACAACAAGATCTATAAGAAAGGTAAGTAAAGTCATGTATAATTACTTTACATAGGGATGTAGTATGTTCAATTATGTGGAAAATGTATATATGTGCGAGTAATGTTTATACATAGAGTATATGTATATGTGCATGTAATTTTTTTTTATTTGTCATACAGTATGCGTATATGTGCCTGAAATATGTACACATGTAGTATGTGTATATGTGCATGAATAATGTATACATACATAATACGTATATGTGCTTGGAATGTGTATACATGCAGAATTGGTATATATGTGAGTAATGTGTATATGTGCTTAGAAGGTGTATACATGCAGAGTGTATATACAGTGGGGGAAAAAGTATTTAGTCAGTCACCAATTGTGCAAGTTCTCCCACTTAAAAAGATGAGCGAGGCCTGTAATTGTCATCATAGGTAGACCTCAACTATGATATACAAAATGAGAAAACATACAGTGGATACAGAAAGTATTCAGACCCCTTTAAACTTCACCAGATTTATGAGACACTTTGATAAATCAGGTGAATCCTGCTCTGTCCAAAACTTATACAATATTAGAAAATCTTCTGCACTGTTTTGAAAAACGTCATAGCAGTGGCGTAATTAAAGTCTTGTGGGCTCCGGTGCAATCTTTTGTCCGGGGCCCCCTACCTAATTCCTACAGCGAATTCTTGATAGTGATGGTTACGGCTGCTAAGGAATTTAATCAACCTTAGTGTGGATAGCGTAATCTGTGGGTCTCCTTGGTTAATGGGCCAGATGGAAATTGCAATCTCAATACTGATGCCAGTGATTATGGACCCCCTAAGGCTCCTGGGCCCTGGTGCAACTGCACCCTCTGCACCTCCTCAAGTTACGTCCCTACGTCATAGCATATCTAGGCATGGCAAGAAAATGGCAGAAAAAGTAGGATGCATCTGTAAATTCATAAAATATAGGGAGTTCAGGATTCCATACCATATATATCTACTTGTTAAAGGGGTTGTACAGGATCTACAGTTTTTGGCAAGGAGGCCAGGGAGGTCCTGCTGCCGCCGGGGTCTTGTGCTTGTGGAAGTCGTCACTGCATGTGACTGCTGAGGCCAATCAGTGGCCTAAAGAAAGGACACGGGACGTCACAGGCGACGTATGCGAGTGACGTTTCATTTCCTTAGGCTGCTGAGGCCACTGATTGGCCTCAGCGGTCACTTGAAGTGAAGACTTCCACCAGAAGAACCACTGGGATGAGACAGCGGCCGGAGACACCGGAGTGTTAGGGACAGGTGAGTATGTTTTTTGTTTTATTTTTTACCTTCCCCGGCCTCCTTGCTAAAAATTGTGCATCCTGGACAATCCCTTTAATATCATTAGTGTCCCTGCTTGTCATCTGCTATACACTTCTAGCTTGGTGTTGTAGTTTTTCTTTTTTTTTTTACCTTTGGATATATAATATTCTTCTACCACCTTTGAATGTAACTTGTATATGATCTTTATTTCTATGTGACCTTTCTATCTGAAATATTAAACTTATTATAAATACTGGAAAAACACATCACTTTTAATTGGTAGAAGTAGGGATCTATAAGAAACCTAGAAACAAATAAATCCATCCTATAAGTTCATATAAATGACTTACCTGTAACTGGGGGGCCGGATGGAGATACAGATTTTGTGACTCCAGTAACTCCTGTGAAATAATAATCAGGGATAGAAGTTACTAATACAACCTGATTGTAATTGTAGAGCCTTGTCATTAACAATATCCAATCCTTTATCCAATCTGATACAAGAAGGAGTATAGGAGAACAGCACAGGAGGAGGATACAGGATTTACTATGGCTTCTTCCACTGCCATCCTGTCATGAACTACAACAAGATCTATAAGAAAGGTAAGTAAAGTCATGTATAATTACTTTATATAGGGATGTAGTACATTCATCTATTTGGAAAATGTAAATACATGCGAGTAATGTTTATACATACGGTATATGTATATGTGCATGTAATTTTTATATTTGTCAGTATGCTCATGTGCCTGAAATATGAACACATGTAGTACGTGTATATGTGCATGAATTATGTATACATGTAGAATGCGTATATGTGCTTAGAAGGTGTATACATGCAGAATGTATATATCTATTTGCAATGTGTGTGCAGGTGAAATGTACTGTATTTTTCAGACTATAAGACGCACTTATATATACACACAGTTAGGTCCATATATATTTGGACACTGACACAAATTTAGTTTTTTTTTTACCTATTTACTAAAACATATTCAAGTTATCGTTATATAATGGACATGAACATAAAAACCAGATTTTCAGCTTTCATTTGAAGGTATCCACATTAAAATTGGATGAAGGGTTTAGGCATTTCAGCTCCTTAACATGTGCTGCCCTGTTTTTAAAGGGACCAAAAGCAATTGGACGATTGACTCTTGGGCTGTTTTAGGGGCAGGTGTGAGCAATTCCTTCGTTATGTCACTCAGTTAAGCAGATAAAAGGCCTGGAGTTGATTAGAGGTGTGGTGCTTGCATTTGGAAGATTTTGCTGTAAAGAAAACATGCGGTCAAAGGAGCTCTCCATGCAGGTGAAACAAGCCATCCTTAAGCTGTGAAAACAGAAAAAAATCCATCTGAGAAATTGCTACAATGTTAGGAGTGGCAAAATCTACAGTTTGGTACATCTTGCGAAAGAAAGAAAGCACTGGTGAACTCATCAATGCAAAAAGACCTGGACACCCACGGAAGACAAAAGTGGTGGATGATTGCAGAATAATTTCCATGGTGAAGAGAAACCCCTTCACAACAGCCAACCAAGTGAACAACACTCTCCAGGATATAGGCGTATCAATATCCAAATCTACCATAAAGAGAAGACTGCATGACAGTAAATACAGAGGGTTCACTGCATGGTGCAAGCCACTCATAAGCCTCAAGAATAAGAAGGCTAGATTGTACTTTGCAAAAAAAAAAAGCATCTAAAAAAAGCCAGCACAGAGTCTCCTCTGTCCTTCATGAGATCTACCCCTCCACCTCGGATTGATGCTGGAGATGTAATGTTGACCGGGGTACGGTGGCGCACGTCTGGTGGGGATGTACACTCCTACGCCCCTTTTGGTCGGATGTCCGTCGCATTATTAGGACGGTCACTGGCATTGCTCTGGATGATGACCCCGCCCCCTTCTCCTTTCTATTTTCCCACGTACATTTAAGAAGAACACCCGTAAACTACTAGGCTTTTTATTGGTAGCCGCAAGATCCGTTATCCCTAGACTGTGGAAATTCCCAACGCCCTCCTCTTTGATGTCTTAGCTTCAAGAGGTCTTACGCATACGTAGCATGGAGGATCTGCTAGCGGAATTGAAACAAGATGATAGAGCCCATAGACAAACGTGGCTCCTGTGGAACCACGTTTACTACTCTGCAGAGTTCCAGTCTGCCTTCCCCTCGATGTCCTCTTGACCTTTTATTCTCCCTCTACCCACTCTTATTTTTTCTTCTCTTTCTGATTTACATGATGTGCATTTGCCTTTGTTTTTGGTTTTAGAATTTGACTCTGCTGTGCCAGAGCTGTTGTTACCCTCCCCCACCCTTGTTTCTATTTCCCTCTGCCGCCTGCCTCTTGCGATGTTTCTTGTTCTCCCCAACCTTCTCCTTCACTCCCTTGTCCCCCCTTATTTGCCAACTCTGTAGGCACCTTGTTTGATTTGTTTTTTATTTTCTGTTCTTAAATAAGATCTTAATAAAATTCTTAATGTTAAAAAAGCCAGCACAGTTCTGGAAGAACATTCTTTGGACAGATGAAACCAAAATCAACCTCTACCAGAATGATGGAAAGAAAAAAGTATGGCGAATGCGTGGTACAGATCATGATCCAAAGCATACCACATCATCTGTAAAACACGGCGGAGGCAGTGTGATGGCTTGGGCATGCATGGCTGCCAGTGGCACTGGGTCACTAGTTTTTATTGATGATGTGACACAGGACAGAAGCAGCCGGATGAATTCTGAGGTGTTCAGAGACATACTGTGTGCTCAAATCCAGCCAAACTGATTGGTTGGCGTTTTATAATACAGATGGACAATGACCCAAAACATAAAGCCAAAGCAACCCAGGAGTTTATTAAAGCAAAGAAGTAGAATATTATTGAATGGCCAAGTCAGTCACCTGATCTCAACCTAATTGAGCATCATGTCACTTGTTAAAGACTAAACTTCAGACAGAAAGGCCACAAACAAACAGCAACTGAAAACCGCTGCAGTAAAGGCCTGGCAGAACATTAAAAAGGAGGAAACACAGCGGCGTCTGGTGATTTCTATGAGTTCAAGACTTCAGGCAGTCATTGTCAGTCAACAAAGGGGGAGCAACCAAGTATTAGAAATTAACATTTTATTTACAATTATTTATTTTGTCCAATTACTTTTGAGCCCCTGAAATGAAAGGATTGTGTGTAATAAATGCTTTATAGTTCTCACATTTTATACAATCATTTTGTTCAACCCACTGAATTAAAGCTGAAAGTCTGAACTTCAACATTGTGGAACCAAAATTAGAAAAATGTTGTCTCTGTCCAAATATTTATAAACCTAACTGTATATGTATCATTCTGTAGGGCACTGTATACAGTATATAGCTCTCAAGAGCATTTGTAGTATGTATCTAATTATTTGAGGCACAGTATATGTAACTCATATAGGATAGGGGATAAAAAATGTCTGATTGCTTGGGGGTCTATCCAGTGGGACTCTCAACAGTCACAAGAATAGAGGCCTTTGAGTGCCCAATGTAATGGATGGAGTGTTCCATACATATCTATGAGGTTGACAGAGACCCTTGCTCCATTCCATTCCCATGGGGTATTTGGCTATTGCTCTCCTGATCGCAAAGGTCCTAGAAGTCAGACCCCCAGCGATTCAACACTTATCATGTTAACAGCAGGATATAGTATACAGTAATACCTCGTACACTCACGTTTCTGAATTTGCGAATTCACAGATTCGCGATATTTTTTTGGCAACTAACATATATAGATTTTGCTCTTTTTTTCTCAGATCTGTGAAATTTAATTAAAAAAAACACCTTCGCTATTGGGTAGTAGCATCCTGTTCGTTACGTACCCGGTAATTAGTTTAATTTTACTGTGAGTGTATAAGAAAAATGAATGAATGTATTAATATACAGTACTGTACAGTATACTTTAGTATACTGTACAGTACTGTAGGGTAAAGTTTATTGATATTTAGGGGTTAAACATTAGAAATCGGCATTGTAAGAGCTTCTAAGCGCTTGTACCAAACATTCGCGATTCCTCGCGATCCGCGACCCGTTCTGGACCCTAACCTCGCGAATGTACGAGGTATTACTGTATATAAAACATGTATATATGTGGATAGAATGTGTATATGTACGTGTGTGTTTATAACATATATACTGTATGTAACTGTATGTATATGATCTTTTTTGTGACGAATTAAACAATCCTTAATAAAATATAGGAACTTAGGAAATAGAGTTTAAACTATACAGGTATAATCCATCCAAAAGACATGTCTCTAATTTTCTACAATTACTTACCTGTACCTGTTTGGCTAACCAGTGGTACGGTTTTTGTGCTTACAGAAACTCCTATAATAATAAGGAGGAATAGAAAGTTAACAATGAAAACTGATTTTATAATTTTAGTGCATTGCTAATACCAATATCCAGTCTTTTTAAATAGTGATTAGAAATGAATGACCCTCTGAAGATTTGTTTTGTTTTGACTTCGGGTGGTTTGGACGAAAGATATGTTTCTGGTTGAATAAGTTGGTCAGAAATCAGAATTTAAATTGGTTTAAAACATAGTGACCTATTTTTATTAAAATATTATTTTATTAATATTAAACATCATTAAATAAAAAAAATATTGGAAAAGCACATCAATTTTAATCAGTAGAAATAGGGTTCCGTAAGAAACAGAATAACAAATGAATCAATCAAAATAACATTCCTATAATTTTATATAATTACTTGCCTGTAATAGGGGGACCGACTGGAGTTGTAGATTCAGTGACTACAGGAACTCCTGTGAAATAATAACCAGGGAAAGAAAGTTACTAACACAACCTGATTTAATCATTGTAGAGCCTTGCCATTAAAAATATCCAATCTATTTTGTTAGTGATAAGCCCAGTGGAAACATCACACATTACTTTTTGTCCCAGCTGGGCTTGTGGTGCATCTATACTCTGTTAGAGTGGGTTCACACTTGCGGCGGCACTCCGTCCGTTGCGAATCCGACCTAAATGTCGGAAAACTGGATAGGCACTGGATAGGGAAAGGTTTGCGACGCTTTGCTTAAAAACCCATTCACTTGAATAAGTTTTTAAAGCAATGCGTGGGTGTGCGCTTACACCCTCTGCGCCGCAAAGACAGTTTTTTTTCGTCGGAAACAAAGTCGGACATGCAGGACTATCCAGTTTTCCTACATTTAGGTCGGATTCATGGCGGACGGAGTGCTGCTTCAAGTGTGAACCCACCCTAAGAAGTTCTTTAACTATCTTGGCCTCCTATCCAATGTTTTTGATGATATCATATAAGTCATATCAGTTCAACATGAATAAGTTTGGGGAAATTATCAGGATGGTCTGTATAATCATATGATTTTGCCCATGACAGGCTCCTGTCTGAAGTGCTACTGTATATTTTCCTGCTCTGCAGCTATTCAGTGGATGCAATATACAGTTTTACTTAATGTTACAGCTAATATAATCAGCATGACCTTGCTTGTCAGCAGCTATACACTTCTAACTTGGTAGCGTTGTGTTCCCTTTACCTTTACATATGTAGTATTCTTATACCACCTTTGTATGTATTGTATATGATCTTTATTTCTATATGACCTTTATTTCTGAAATATTAAACACCCTATAATAAAAATATTGAAAAAAACAAACAAACATCCATTTTAATTGGTAGAAGTAGAGTTCTATAAGAAACATTGTAACTGAGCCACCTAGGGCATTACAGTGGCCTTGCCATGCTGGAGCCCTAAGTTTGATTCTGACCAAAGATAGCATTTGCATGGAGTTTATATGTTCTCCCTGTGTTTGCCTGGAATTCCTCCCACACTCCAAAGATATACTGACAGGGAATTTGGATTGTGGGACCTATTTTGGTTAGTGTTGACAACATCTGTAAAGCACTACACAATATGTTGCCGTTATATAAGTAGGCAAAACAAATAAGTACATCAAAATTATTTTCCGATAAACTACTTACCTGTAACTGGGGAGGCCAGAGTTGAAGATTCTGTGATTTCACTAACTCCTGTAAAATAAAAATTAGGGAAAGAAAGTTAACAATATAACCTGTAATGGGTTAATAAGTACACCCATATACCTTTAGCAATGTTTTGAGTGATTTCTGGGTTTCTCTGGGAGCTCCTGGCATCCTCTGCATTTGTTTACATGGTGTAACTTCCTGCTCTGTAGATTCCTGTGTGCCTTTCATACTAGCTCCCTCTCACTCAGCCCCCCTCCTCTCTCACTCCGTTATACCCCCCATGCTATCTCCCTAGCTAAGCTATCCCGCCCCCTACTAGCCCCCCCATCGCATCATACTTACCTATCTTCCTCTATGGGAGACAGATCCTCCTTTCTCCTTCACTGTGATCAGGCTGGAGTTGCAGGCACCTGTAGACTGCCCAAGTGCTTGCAGAGAGGAAGAGGGGAGGATCCATTTCCGAATAGGAAGGCACAAAAGTATTGATGGGGTTGGAGGGGGGGATAGTACTGGTGATGTTCCATTTCGGTGAAATGAAACGTCACTGGATTATCAGAAAGTGTCCCTGAGCCGGTCAGGTGACCACCCCAAGGATGTGGGTAATTACAGATTTTTTTTTTAATAGAAGTAAATTAGAAGTTAGGTGGGGGGTGGGGGTTTAGTTTTGGGGTTAATTCCTAGTTTATCCAGGACAACCCCTTTAACTATCTTGGCCTCTTATGTACTACTAATCCATTGTTCTTGATGATTGCATGTTCTTAAAATAAAAAAATTTAATTAAGATGAATGAATTTGACCAATTTATGATATAATTTTGCCCTATCACAGGCTCTATGCCTGAATTGTTCCTATATATTCAGCTTCTTATTAGCTATGACTTTACAATAAACACTACGAAAGAAAGTTAGCAATACAACCTGATTTTAAAATAAGCCCAGTAGAAATATCATATATCACTTCTTGTCCCAGCTGTGCTAGTGGAGTAACAGTACTTAATAAGAAATATTATATAACCATTGTGGCTTCTCATACACTTCTACTCCAATGTTCTTTATAGTCTTAAGTCTTAAAATAAGACTTCTTCAATCCAAGATGAATGAAATTGGATGGATTTAGGCAATTTATCCAGATGGTCTGTATAATTATATGATTTTGCCCCATGTCAAGCCAGACTAGTGCCGAGACAGGAGAGTATACATGAAGCAGCATCACTAGACTGTGGATGCCTCCCTCTCTCTCACATTTTCCCTGATGATGCAAGTGATAAATTTATTAGCCTGGGTGGGAACAAACTCTATTCAGCCCAGAACTGTGCTGTGCATTGTGCTGCTTGCCTTTAAAATAAGACAAGGATCACGGCTCTAGCCCATGCAGCTCCGGACTTAGAGCCTTTTAAAGTGACTGCTATCTCTGCAGTCTCCCAGAACATATCCTGCCTGGGGTAAACTGTAATGCACTTTGTTCATTCAAAGCTGTGGGGAAAGGGGAGGGTTAAGGCTAAAATGCTTTAGATTGCTAAAGGGTTAAAATGCACATAAGGCACGAATAATAATTTATTTGAGCCATAAATTTAAAATCTGCAATAAAAAGAGACATTTTCGGGAGGGTTTTTGGACTTTTAATGTCACTGTTAGGGAGTTAATTTATAGAAGTAGGGTCCTGTAAGAAGCATGGCAACACACAGAGCAATAAAAATTACTTTTCTATGTTATATAATTACTTACCTGTAATTGGGGGGCCGGCCGGAGTTGTAGATTCTGTAACTACAGATACTTCTGTGAAATAAGAATCATGCAGAGAAAGTTACTAATACAACCTTTCCATTAACATATGTAATTTTTTTAATTTATTTTTTAATTACACATTATTTCTTGTCCCAGTTGGGCTAGTGGTTTATTTGTACTCTATAAGAAATATTCTTTACGTATTTTGGCCTCTTATGCCAAGGGTGAATGTATTTGGGCATGACAGACTCATAACTGAAATATCAATATTGTATATTTTCCTACTATGCAGCTACTCAGTGGATATGACTTCATAATAAACACAAGCACTTATAATTTTATCACATATACGCTATGCTCTATTTGAACATGCACCCAAACACTACATAGTCTAGATGTGTTCTGCTGTAAACTCATCCTCTTCTGAGGCCCTAGGCACAAAGAAAACACCTTTTCCCAGAAGGATGACTGGTTTGCTTGTATTTAAATGGCGCTAAGGGTTAGCTATACGAGTAAGATTTTTGTCAATCAGCAGATCAGGTCAAATGTATTTTGTTTGGACAATTTCTCATGAAACAAATTCAATACATTTGCTACATGCTAGAAAAATATTTCATAGTCTGCAGCTTACAGTTCAACCACTGGCTGTCCACAAATACAGATATATAGTATATAGCATTATATATAACTTTGTGGTACAATATTGCAAAATCGTATTGTTTTGAAAAGATGTGTATTGAAAAGTGACAAACATATTTGGACATGGCCGGCCAAGAGTAAAGTTAAAGTAGGACACATTTGTGAGTACATAAAAGAGGTCACAAATCACAGTTATACTGTTTGACTCGCTAAGCATCTCTAGTCATTCCTTGTTTGTCATTAGAGATGGGTGAACTTCACAAGATTTATTTCAACAAACATTCATCAGGTTTGGGACGCACTTGTTTGGATAGAACTGGAAGTGCTATTATTATACACTGGGGTCTCCCTAAGACTCAGCACCATAACACTGATGTGCCCCATATGAGCACTGTGTCCCCACATCAGCCAGATGCTGAAAGAAGCCTGAAGAGAATGCAGGGGGCCACTAGACACAGCAAGGATACCTAGGAGAGGTGTTTGTTATTTTTCATCACCTCCCCTGGTTCTCTACTTAGTATACTCAGAGTATAACAGTGGTATCGTGGCTGATGAACCTCAAAAATTTGGTGTTCGGGTGAACCGAAAACTTTTGGAAATTTCAGGTCGAACTCTGTTCTAAACTAATCAGTTTGCTCATCCCTATTTTTTACCTACTACACACTTTTTGCTTGTTATAATTTTTCTTTTTTTTCCCCACCTTTGACTATGTAATATTCGTATACCACCATGGTATGTATACTGCATATGATCTGTTTTCTGAAATATTATAAACCCTTTAATCAAATTATAACAAAAGAAATAGAGATTCAATTGTACAAGTATCTGATTTTAGAATTGTCTATCAGTAAACAGTGATAAGCCTATTGGAAATATCAAATATTACTTCATTTCCCAGCTGGGCTAGTAGTGTGTCTATACTCTATAACAAATATTCTCTATCCATTTTTGCCTCATGCATTCCTTATCTAATGTTCTTGATGATCTCAGGTCTTAAAAATAGGAAAAGTCATATCACTCAATGATGAATGAATTTAGGCACTTTATCAGGATTGTCTGTATAATCATATAATTTTGCCCTATGACAGGTTCATGCCTGAAATGGCTGTATATTTTCCATCTATGCAGATACACAGGTTATATGACTCCATAATAAACATTAATACAATGAAATCTCTTTGAGACCTCTTTGAGTCCACGCCTCTCTGGACATACACCGTGCCACTGCAAGGTGAAGTTTTGTACTCACCACTATGACATAGAAGAGAAGGAGATGTACCATATGATCTAGTGCCTTGGGCCCTACAAGTCCCCTGTTGGGTCCTTGTGACTGTGAATGAAACACGTAGGAACAGATAGGGAGAAGTAGAGTGTATGTTCTTAGGGTTCAGTTGTGGGACTGCCCTTGTAAGGGCTGAAGCTACTTTTGTGTGGGTCATGTAGGGTGCATACCAGGTTATAATAAGGCAAGCTTCATCCCTGGCAATCCTGTACCTTGGAATGTGACCTCTGTTTACCCACATGGACAAGCACAAGTAAGATCGTTCATGTATTATGCTGATCAATCAGTTGATGTATGTTGGACAAGACAGAAGTGGGTCTCTTATATCAGGTACATCCAGTGTTGTTATGAGACTTGAAGCTTTACATATTAGTATGGAATGGTCTTTTATTGCCTTTAATGTGTATATTTATGTTTGTCTGTGTTAGACGGCCTGGTGGTCTTCTTTTTATGTATTTTATAGTAAAAGTTAAGTTTTATGCAGGTTCTTTTTTGCTGGATTAATTATTGCTGAATAAGTTGGTTGCAAGTTCCTCAAAAGGGTTGAGAAACTGAACTCATGATTCTTATCGGCAGAAACTAGTAAGGAACTCGCTAAATAAGAAATGCAGCCAAAAAGTACCTAATCATCATGTGCACTAATATGAAAACCATCTCTTTAGCATATATGTAACTCCCATTTAAGTGATAATATGACTGTAGGAGCACTGCCTCAGTACTGTAGGGGCACGTCCTCAGGACTGTAGGGGCACGGCTACAGGAATGTAGGGGGAAGGCGTCAGAAATGTAGGGGCACGGCCCCAGGAATGTAGGGGGAAGGCCTCAGGAATGTAGGGGGAAGGCCTCAGGAATGTAGGGGGAAGGCCCTAGGAATGTAGGGGCACAGCCTCAGGACTGTAGGGGCACGGCTCCAGGAATATAGGGGGAAGGCATCAGGAATGTAGGGGCACGGCCCCAGGAATGTATGGGGAAGGCGTCAGAAATGTAGGGGCACGGCCCCAAGAATGTAGGGGAAAGGCCTCAGGAATGTAGGGGGAAGGCCTCAGGAATGTAGGGGGAAGGCCCTAGGAATGTAGGGGGAAGGCCCTAGGAATGTAGGGGCACAGCCTCAGGACTGTAGGGGCACAGCACCAGGAATGTAGGAGGCACAGCCTCAGGACTGTAGGGGCACGGCTCCAGGAATATAGGGGGAAGGCATCAGGAATGTAGGGGCACGGCCCCAGGAATGTATGGGGGAAGGCGTCAGGTATGTAGGGGCATGGCCCCAGGAATGTAGGGGGAAGGCCTCAGGAATGTAGGGGGAAGGCCTCAGGAATGTAGGGGGAAGGCCCTAGGAATGTAGGGGCACAGCCTCAGGACTGTAGGGGCACGGCTCCAGGAATATAGGGGGAAGGCATCAGGAATGCAGGGACACGGCCCCAGGAATGTAGGGGGAAGGCGTCAGGAATGTAGGGACACGGTCCCAGGAATGTAGGGGGAAGGCCTCAGGACTATACTATAAATAAACACATGTCAAGGACTTGAGCTTTAAGACAGCATCTTCATTGACTATACCCGTGTTTCATTGTGCTGTTTTCTCCCTGGCTAGCCAGTGACTCTCCCTAGGGCAGATGGAGAGAAATTTGCTAACCATAATTTGAATCCCACAGACAAATAGTTGAAGTCCCCAAGGTTTTGGGACCTGTCCTAAATTCTGCAGCAACAATGGAGTGGTATTTGCTGTTTCTTTGCAAGTGCTAATCATATTACTGGTGGTTGAGCAGGCACCCTACACAACTTTATATGGATGTGTGCAACCCTAACTGTATCGTCTTATAAGGCCCAAAGTTCAATGTGCATTCCCATTCATAATTGGCTGAATGGATTGCAAACCTTTAGGTTGCCTATACTGTATAAATATTTTTTTTGGAGGATAACTAAGCCAGTCCACAATTTTATTTTTGTTTAGACTCCTATTTCTCATTAAACCAATTCAATATAATAGTGCAACATTCTGACAAAACCATTCACAGTTTGTAATTCACAACACAACCATTGCACGGCTATATAGATCATATCACTTTAACATGATTTTGCAAAATAATGTAGTTGTGAAAAACTGCATTTTGAAAAGCAACATTCATTTCTGGACATCTACCTAAAGGAAAATTTTTGCGGGACACATCTGTGAGTACATAAAATATTAGTAAATTTGGAATCACAGACTATGTTATACATTTATCAGAACCCAGCATGTCAACCCAGACCCGCAGATAGCTAGGTTAGGGTCACCTGAATCAAACTGTGTTTCCCCCCACTTGGAATTGGTGCCTCTGTTGCCGAGATATCTTCCTTTTTGACAATATGCAAATGAGCTCTTTGGCGCAATGAAGGCATTGCCATTGCTCCAATGAGGTAAGCAGCAACACTGACATTCACAAGGGGGAAAGGCCATTTCATCCAGATAAGCCTAACCTAGCTATCTGCTGGGCTGGGTGGATATGCTGGGTTCTGGTGACAGACACCCATTCAACTCACTAAACATCTCCATCGTTTCGTTGTTTGTCATCTGCTACACACCTCTAGCTGGGTGATTTTTTTTTTTTTTTTTTTTTTTTTAAATTTTTGACTCTGTATGTAAAATTCTTACACTACATTTGTACTTTCCTCTATCTTCATTTCTTTGTGATGTTTTTTATGAAATATTAACTACTCTTAAAAAAATACTGAAATAGCCATAAAGTTTAGTTTGCTGAGATAAGGTTCTGTAGGAAATATGGTAATAAATAAATCCATCCAATTAACTTTCTTACAATTTGGTATAATTACTTACCTGTAACTGGAGGGCTGGTCAGAGTTGTGGTCTCTGTTAATTCCGGAACTAATGTGAAATAATAAACATGGAAATAGAGTTAGCAACACAATCTGATCTTATTACTGTAGCACTTTGATGGCACTTCTAATCCAATGTTCTTGACCTTATAGGTTATATTAATCCAGGGTGAATACATGTGGGTAGTTTATCAGGGTTTTCTACATATTCATAGGATTTTGCCATATGACAAGCTCATGCCTGAAATTTTGCTGTAGATTTTCCAACTATGCAATGATAATAATAATAATAATATACTGTATACTGTATATATTATAAATATAACAATATATAATAACAACAATAACCACTAACACCAAAGGCATAACTGGTCCCATAGAAAAGTTTTTACTGAGGCCCACCAGCCCCCATATGGTATACGGCCCGATTTATTGGCACTTAAAGGGTATAACAACCCCTTCACTGGCCCCACATAGTATAATATCCCCTTTTATTGCCCCCCATATGGTATAATGCCCCCTTTACTAGACCCCAAACAGTGTAAAGGCACCATTACTTATCCTCAAACAATATGCTGCCTCCCTTACTGGCCTCCACAAAGTAAATGCTCTCTTTACTTACCTCCCCTTTATTGTCCACCCTACAGTAAGTGTCCCCCACAGTGAATTTAGGTCACTACTAGTTACATAACTCCAGCAGGTAATGGCCACCATTCACTTATCGGTCCCAGCTCCTGCCTGTGGTCACATCTGCTTCCCCTTCAGCCCTACAGGGGACCCCGTGTGTCGAACATTAGGCCACTGAACAGCATCAGGATGTTGCTGACTTTGTTCAGCACGGAGCATGGGACCTCCTGGAGGCTAAAGGGGAAGTGGTGGAGGTGGTTGTGGACAGGTGCGGGATGTAATCCAGTAGATAACGGCTTCTTATATAAAAAAAAAAAAGACGCAGGGGGCCACCTGGGCTCTCTAAAGTGGCAGGCCCCAAAGCAGCCACTACGGCTTTCATGGCAGTAGTTCCGTCACTGAATGACACTTGCAACTCAATTATATTAGAGTGCTGTGTACCTTATTGCTAATAATAGTGGTTGAAAGACTACTGTATTTGAATATATACTCTACCCTACATCATCTGCATGTGTACCACCCTAAACGTATCTGCTTCCAAGGCCCAAAGCTCAAAGACTAGATTCTTTCCCAAAATGATAACCAGATTGCATGTATTTGAAGTGGAGCTCACATTACAAGAATTACATACGGAGCTAGGCTGACTATATCATTTCAATTTTTGACATCAGACCAGCTGACGTCAAGGAATAAGAGATCAATTAGTTTGGATTGCAAAATGTCCAGTCCTATTGATTCTACTGGGGTAAGTGTCCATGGTGGTGTCTGGCAGCAGCTTGTCTTTGCTCCCACCATTGATCTGTTAATGCACAGGGGTACATATCCATGATCATTATATTCTATGTATGAGATTATATTTGACCTTGATGCCCAGAAATACATTGTAACCAAGGATTTTGTTGCATTCTCTAAGCATATATTTAATATCGTCACCCAGAGCTAGATATTGTGACTTACCACAAATAATGTCGATACAGCAATCATATCTTGAGAACAAAGGCTTAAAACCATTCGGACATGAATTTATTACTGGGTTGCATAAGCTTACATTGCACACTAGTAAGAAAAGATATCATTACATTACTTTAAAAATGTACTTTTTTTTTGCTACAATAGATAAATACAGTTATTTCAAGTTTGAACTACAAATCATCTTTTGCTGCCACAAGAATTTTTACACTTTTGACTTTCACAAAAAAAAAAAAGCTGAATTAAGGAATAAAAAATATAATGTGGCAGATTTAGGAAGGCTGTTCTTATTAACGCCAGTCTTCCAAACCCCTCAGCTGATGGAGGAAGCATCTCATTTATAAGGAGGCCCATGACATGTGCTTGTAGGGGAAATCTACAATAGTTCATAACTGGCATAAGAGTTCCTAGGCCAGATTTCTGGTGTAAATGATGATAAAATGGATAGGCATGCCCTCTTTAAGACAAGCTCAGCACAAAATAAACAACTTTTTATGTCTTGTACATCAGAAAACTGTACGAGGCATAATAAAGCTGCTCCATTGTACCCAATGTGCATTGCGAAAATTTTCCTTCAAAGTGTTACACTTGGTTTATAAAAATGCATACATTAATGTTTGTGGTGAAATTTCTGATCCAGAAGGAACCTGAGATGCATTGCTTCTCATAAGATTAAAACATTAAGATGTGCAGATTTCATAAATCCCTAAATGTATCTATGTGAACAGAACAAACGAAAAATCTCTGAGGTCCAGATATCAGAAAATATCCAAGTCACAGAGTTGACAAAAGTCCTGATTAGTTGGAGGATATTATTGTCACTCCTTTTTGGAGAATAACTTTTCACAGATTTTCACAGGTTTCCTCTGCGGACTTTTTGCTTCCATTATACCTATAGGGAAATCGCTGCCATTTCTGTAGGTATAATTGATATGCTGCAATTTCCAAAACCGCAACAGTTTTGGAAATTGCAGTGTGTCCGCTGCGTGTATTTTTCTACAATGTGTGGATGGGATTCGTTAGAATCCACTTTGTAGGGACTATAAAACACTGCAATTCTTGCCGTGGTGTTTCCGCCAAGGCCAAACCGCACTGTTTATGCCACGTGGAGCCCCGGCATTAAAGTTTGCTTTGATGATCTTCACATCCATAAGCAGTTTAGGCCCTGACTACTAGCTATTTATGCCGCATGATCCTTGCTGATCTCTCAGATCAGCAGGCACAAATAAACTGTCCACTGTCATGCTAGAGCAGGTTCCCCTTTTTTGACCGAGGAGGACTTAATGGCATATTCCTTTCCCAGAATTCTCAGAAGAGAATGCATGGTCTAATAAATCTCTGTACACTGCGAGACAGCCTGATAAAAGGCTATGTTTCCTTAAGGAGACATAGTATCCATCAGCTAAAGTATAAATATTCAGATTAAATGCAATCTTAATTTCCACTAGCTATTCACATATCTGTTCTGTCTGTATATAGCTATAGACAATTATCAGCTTAGTGTTATACTTCTATTTGCCTTCTGATAGTTTGTGTTTGGGTGTTGGTCAATGTTTCTGGTCAGATGTATGATAATGAAAACTTGGCAAAATGACTCATCTCCTGGTATTCAGTTATGAAGGAATCTAATATGAGAAGAGGCTGTCTAGGAGACAGTGCGTGCAACATCTAAACCACTAAATGAGGGCGGGGTAAGTGGTTTAAAGGGGACCTGTGACCAGGTCTGAAAAGCCTAATGACAGACATGATCCAATAGGTCCTGAACATTTTTTTGTTTTGTTTATTCCAATCCGTTCAGTCACTCTAAAGATATAAGCCCTTTTAGTGTTGATGTAAATTAAAGTATACTAGGCAACTGGGCGGTAGCACTACCGTTTCTCTGAGGGCAGGGTCTCTGTGTGCTGTATTACTACCCACTTGGCTAGCATACCCTAATGACTGAATGGATTTAGATAAATAAAACACCAAAATGCTCAGAGTGACAGCACCTATCAGATGATATATGTCATTGGGATTTTCAGACCTGGTGACAGGTACTCTTTAAGAAATCTAAGCTCTAGCACATCCCAGTGTTCTCTACAGCCAATCACTGGCCTCAGTGGTCACATGTCATACATGATTGGCTGCAGCAGTCAAATTGATGTACAGCATGTTATCATTGCAGGGAAAGTAAACCAAGTAACTGCAGAGCACTGGAGTGGAGGGGAATTTAAAAGCCTGGAAACCTTTGTGTTTTTCTATTTTAAAATAGCAGCCATTGTAGTTTTATTTTTAAAACATTTGTCCCATCCCTTTAACAATAGCGATAAACCAGCATTAAATTCTGCTTTATATACTTACCACATAAGCCTACTAAACAGCAAGGATTAGTTGGATCTTTAACCATAATGAGTTGATATCCTGGCTCATCACATGTTGGTTCTATGGATTGTGGACAAGAGGTTGGATGGCAACTATGTTCAGAAGTTTTTGTGCACGTGCATTCCTGGCAATTCTCTTTCCATTTTTCACCAGGCTAAAGGGCAAAAATATACCATGGACGCATAATTTAATTTGCAGGTATTTGTATTTAGAACCCTAGAATTTATGCAAATATTACATGTTTTTTCCTAGCAAAAACAATATATATATATATATATATATATATATATATATATATATATATTAAGGACAGGAAAGGGTATAAAATAAATAAAAGTTTCTAGTTCAGAAACCAGCAATGATCTCAATGGCCTCACACATGCCCAGTCGATCACAGGGGTTATTTTCTTTTTTAAAACTGATGTCTTATCCATAAGATGGTCATTAATTTTATATTTGAGGGGTCCAGCTTGTGGTACCTCTGTAGATCAGCTGTTTTCCCTGTGAGCATGCAAGCTGAATTGCTCATAGAGGAAGTCGCTGATCTACAGGGGTCCTGACAGTCAGACTCCTGCCAATCTAAAACTGATGTGAATAGAACATCAATTTAAAAAAAAGCAAAAGCTGGATAACCCCTGAAAATGATTGTTTTACAATAAGATTGCATGAGATTGCATTAAACATTATCCTGAATGACACTGTCTGGGCTAATATTTTTACAAACAAATAGAGACACTTTTTCTTTATTAATAAAAAAAAATAAAAAATAATCAGGTATCCTGTATGATACATTCAGCATTCAGTACGCACTACTTCGCATGTCCGATGACGTCAGAGTGTCTCTTACAGCTTACATCACTCCAATAAACTTATTTTATCCTATATGTGCCTGAATCACTATTTTTAAGAAGATGCCTGCTTAGTATTTCTTTCACTGGTGTACAGTGGAGAAGCAATACGGAATACCTCTTGGCCATACATAATACATAGCAGCTTATTGGTTACAACATGGCCGAGAGGAGGAATCTTACCTGCATCACTCTTCATTCTTTGGTGGAGCCTCGATCTGAATCACAAAGTGTGATGCTTCTGGATGTACTCTTATGTTATTGGGCATGCGTAGTAGTGTGTACTGCACTAGCAAAGATTTTGCGAAAGCCGAGCCAGAACAGAGAGCTGTCCTCCTTCTTCTGGTGGGCAGACCTTGGAGGGCTTTAAGGGTGTGTAATCTGCAGCGCTCATCAAAGCCTAAACTGTCCTTTTCAATGTATTTGCATATTTTTAAAAGTCTGAATTTCTATGCAACAGAACCATTAACAACAATAAAAAACAGGCATTTTTCTAAACTGCATCCCAAGCCCTGCAATGTACTGTGTATATCTTTAGATACTATTTTGTGCTGACACCTTTAAGGCTACTGGGCCTAGGTGCAATAGTACTTTTCTTTATTTGTTATCTCCATTTGTGAGCTTATGCATAGGCTGCCGTCACCATAACCAATGAAGTGGGAAGCATAATTTCAAATGTACAGTACAATGAATGGAATGGGAATAAACATCCATTAGATCCCTCATCAATGAGATTGTGGAAAGAAAGGCCACAATTAGTAAGGGTAACTAATTTTGGTTTGTGCAATGGGTGCCTGTGTTCTTCTATGTGCAGTACTTCATTGTCAGTAATATTAAAGATATACTATATCTATTCTAGTCTATTAAAAAGTAGAGCATAAAATGTACCTTGTAGGTGCTATTGTCATTAGCTGTACAGTCTGCAGGGAAAAACAAATTATACAGTTATATAAATGTACAGGCATTCTACCATCTATATGGGAAAGTCAAAGGCCAGGAGTTAAAATGTATTCCAGCAATATCATGCTATCACCTAGCCATTGGATATGTAATAACTGCTTGATAGGTGGGAGTACACCCACTGTGCTCCCCTGTTCTCCCATTCAGCAGAGCCATGGCCATGGCAAGGAGCAGTTAAAAGGGTTGTCTGAAGAATTTGCTTCCTCCTGTGATTTTATGAAGCTGGTCTTGGGGATTTGGAACCAGTCAACTCCTGCAGGTTGCTCCACTTCCTCCCTCCTCTCCTTTGTTCACCACTAGCTACCAGTGCTATGGGGGTTGGCTTTACTATTGTCTGCCAGCCCCCATAGCACAGGTAACTATTAAGGAAATAAGGGAGGAGGCAAATCAATCTAGGAGAGAGGGTCAGGTTCTGATTATGTGACTTGTTGGAACCAGCTCAGAACCCCCCAGATTTAGCTTCATAAAAGTAAATTAAATTACACTCCCCGATCAACCCCTTTAAATGGATTGGTGGTTGCACATAAGGGCCTGCCAAAGAAAAAAGAAGAGTCAAGTCCCTACCAATTTAGGAGGTTTCACTTATCCAGTAGATACAGCAAAAAAGCATATACTGTATCTAGTAGTACGTATTTTGTGTCAAAGGACTAGAGGGTTAGTTTAAGTTTTAGGCTAAGTTCACACTAGTTTTTTTTATTCTGTCATTCTGATTTATCATAGGATCAGAACAATGGAATAAAAAGCTGATATAATGACAAATGCAGATGAAACGCATGCTACCTGCATCTGGCATCATTCATTGCAATGTGAAAAGCTAGATGGAAACTTTCTTCCAACTTGTTTGGTATTGTTTCAAATGGAAGATAAAGTCTGGCATGCAGGACTTTATCTTCCTGTAGAACTGATAACCCTCCTCTATAACATAATCAACATTCCCATTCGCCAATCATTAACTATTAGGGATAATGCACAAGAAACTTTGCAACAACCCTCAAAAAAGCATTCCATCAAGTAATAGTAACCCTTACGGGACGCAGACATTTTTTATTTTTGTGTATAGTTTGGGCATTTTTTGTGTTTATGTATACTTTTATTTATTTATATTTAAATATGAATTAGGGAAAGGGGGGTGATTTAAAATTTAATTTTTTTTATTAAACTTTTTTTTTAGCCCCCCCCCTCCCCCCCTCCAGGGGGATTGAACATGTAATCTTCAGACTGCTTGTGCTACAAACTACAATAAAACTATATTGCAGTCTATGGCAGATTCGCTATGTAACTATTGAAGTCTGCTGTAGAAATACTTAAGTAGTTATATTAATATGGTCTTGGAGTCTTCAGAAGGCTCTTGGCTGCCATGGTAATGGGACGGCTCCCGAGGTCACCCTGCAGGGGGGCTGCTCCAATACATCGTCATGGGAATGTTAAAAACTAGATGGAAGCTTTCTTCCATCTTGTTTTTCTTTTCAATGAAAGATAACTTTATCCTCCTATACGCCATCGAAGACAATAAAGAAACAAGATGGAAGAAAGCTTCCATCTAGTTTTTAACATTACAGTGAATGTAGACAGAAGCAGATGGAGGCTGCTCTGTCTGCATCAATCATTTTGTTGACTTCTCAGTCTGTTGCTCTGATCCTATGCCAGATCAGAACGGACTTGAATGACAGCTTTCATGTGCTCCAAAGTGTATAAAAAAACTTGCATAATTTTTTACTATACAATAATTACACTTTATATATTTATACACTTTTTATTCTTACATATATTTATAAAATTTGAAAAACTTGGATTAAAATTGAAATGTACTTACATGGACAGATATAAAAAAAGCAACAGAGCTTTGCATCATATATCCGAATTGATGAATTGCAATTACTAGGCTGTATTGCATTTTTACAATCTAGATCAGTAATATTTAACATTGAACCGGCTGGGCAACTTACAGCAACACATGGTGATATAGTCTACAAAAAATAAACAAATATAATAATAGCAATAAAAACCTACATTATTACTCTTTTTTCTCCATAGCAGGTACAAATTTGACAAGGCAGTATTTAAAAAATGCAAAAAATCTAAATATTGGCAGCCTTAATTTTTTTCCACTGTGTACACTTATTTGTTATCCATAGAGGTTAAGTGTCTGATTGCAAAGGATTCAGACACTTCCCTTAAGTGCTCCATGTGAATTGAGTGGTGGTGCTCATGCGTGGGTAGGTACTACTCCATTCACTTCTACAGGGATGCTGGAGATCACTGTCCCAACAGTCCCACAGAATTGAATGGAGTTGTAGCACACTACTTCTCCATTCTCATGAAGGACTGCTTGTGGGTCCTTTTTTTATCATTGCTGAGGTCTCAGTGGTTGGACAACCCCAGAGATCAGATACTTATCCCCTATTCCCATATATTTGATGTTTTTATACTGTATATATTCACTGTAAAGATTCAACAACCCTCTTATACCTTTTACCCTAGCCTGTAACATTTGACAAGCCTGGGAGCCTTTAATTGGCTCTCGTCTGTCATGTTAATGGATCGCCACCTCTGGATCTCACAAAATGGTTCCTTCATCATTTTTGATGAAGCATCAATGGAGTCGATCAGTTCGGGCAATGATCGCAGGCAATAAAATACCTCTGCTGTCTCCATGATTATGTCTGTTAAGTCTCATGGAGGCCTAATTGGTCTCAGCGGTCACATGAGGCCCTGCGAGGACTCCTGGCAAGAAGGCACAAGCACAAGACTGAATGGACACTAGCGCTGGACAATGGAGCATCGGGGACAGATGCCCACCACATGGGTTGCTCCAATTCCTGGACATCCTCTTTAAAGGGTTTATCCTTCTTTCTAATATTGATTGCCTATCTTTAGGATTCTCCACCAATATTACATCTGTAGGGGTCCAACAGGCAGGACCCCTACAGATCAGTTTTTCCAGGACAGTGTGGCTACAGGTAATGTTAACAATTCCAGGAGCCACGCTGCTCGCTTGCCATACAGAGTGTAGCAGTGGGTTTAGGTAGTACGGTGGTGCACATCGTATGGTGGGTGAATAGCATGGTATTTTTATTACTTGTAGATGCGCTGTCTCTGTACAGCTGATTTGCAGGGGTCCTGGCTGTAGGCAGTGGGCCCCTAGAATCAATTTTATTGATGGGCCCTAGACATCCCAGTCCGACACTGTACAGTCATGGCCAAAAGTTTTGAGAATGACACAAATATTATATTTTCACATGATCTGCTGCCCTCTGGTTTTTATGTGTGTTTGTCAGATGTTTTTATCACATACAGAAATATAATTGCATTCATATTATGAGTAACAGAAGCTTATATTGACAGTGAGAATGAGTTAATGCAGCAAGTCAATATTTGCAGTGTTGACCCTTCTTCTTCAGGACCTCTGCAATTCTCCCTGGCATGCTCTCAATCAACTTCTGGACCAAATCCTGACTGATAGCAGTCCATTCTTGCAGAATCAATGCTTTAATTTTGTCTGAATTTGTTGGTTTTTGTTTGTCCACCCGTCTCTTGATGATTGACCACAATTTCTCAATGGGATTAAGATCTGGGGAGTTTCCAGGCCATGGACCCAAAATCTCTATGTTTTGTTCCCTGAGCCATTTAGTTATCACCTTTGCTTTATGGCAAGGTGCTCCATCATGCTGGAAAAGGCATTGTTGAGCGCCAAACTGCTCTTGGACGGTTGGGAGAAGTTGCTCTTGGAGGACATTCTGGTACCATTCTTTATTCATGGCTGTGTTTTTAGGCAAGACTGTGAGAGAGCCGATTCCCTTGGCAGAGAAGCAACCCCACACATGAATGGTTTCAGGATGCTTTACAGTTGGCATGAGACAAGACTGGTGGTAGCGCTCACCTCTTCTTCTCTGAATAAGCTGTTTTCCAGATGTTCCAAACAATCGAAAAGGGGATTCATCAGAGAAAATGACTTTACCCCAGTCCTCAGCAGTCCACTCCCTGTACCTTTTGCAGAATATCAGTCTGTCCCTGATGTTTTTTCTGGAGAGAAGTGGCTTCTTTGCTGCCCTCCTTGAGACCAGGCCTTGCTCCAAGAGTCTCCGCCTCACAGTGCGTGCAGATGCACTCACACCTGCCTGCTGCCATTCCTCAGCAAGCTCTGCACTGCTGGTAGCCCGATCCCGCAGCTGAAACACTTTTAAGAGACGGTCCTGCCGCTTGCTGGTCTTTCTTGGGCGCCCTGGAGCCTTTTTGGCACCAATGGAACCTCTCTCCTTGAAGTTCTTGATGATGCGATAGATTGTTGACTGAGGTGCAATCTTTCTAGCTGCAATACTCTTCCCAGTTAAGCCATTTTTGTGCAGTGCAATGATGACTGCACGTGTTTCTTTAGAGATAACCATGGTTAACAGAAGAGAAACAATGATGGCAAGCACCAGCCTACTTTTAAAGTGTCCAGTGGTGTCATTCTTACTTAATCATGACAGATTGATCTCCAGCCCTGTCCTCATCAACACCCACACCTGTGTTAATGGAGCAATCACTGAAACGATGTTAGGTGGTCCTTTTAAGGCAGGGCTGCAATGATGTTGAAATGTGTTTTGGGGGATAAAGTTCATTTTCTAGGCAAATATTGACTTTGCAAGTAATTGCTGTTAAGCTGATCACTCTTTATAACATTCTGGAGTATATGCAAATTGCCATTAGAAAAACTGAAGCAGTAGACTTTGTAAAAATTAATATTTGTATCATTCTCAAAACTTTTGGCCATGACTGTACTCATACATTTCCTTCTTTTCCAAATAAACAAAGAATTGCATGATACACTTACAAGGTGCTGAGATCTGCCTAAACATTGTCTACTTTTTACATCTCCACTAGATTAGTGCATATTGATACGTGCGTAAGGATATGTATGTCTGCAAGACAGTTGATAACCACAACATTGCATAATAATACCGCACTAGGAAGTGTTTTTTTGATTCTCTTTGTCTTTCAACCTTATCTAGAGATCTATGAAAGTATAGACCATATATTATCACAAGAGAAAGTGAAGACAGATTGATCATTTTAGTTGTCACAACTGTGATGTGAGGTAAGATATCAACAGACAAGTACTTACTACTGATGGGGGGGTTGTTCTGCTTAAATCTCCATATGGAACAGATGAAGACGAAAATAAAGTTATTGGTGTATATGTTACCGTACTCCCAGATGAGGTTGGTGGTCCTGTAGCAGATGATAAAAATGCTGAATTTAAGGCACAAAAATATTTTTTAAACATTTAAAAATAAAGGGTTTTAAAAATTATTTGGGGAAAATGTATTAAGACTTTATATGTCAGCCTTAAAGGAAGCATACTGCCACGAAAGTCTCCTTTAAACCACTCATATGCTATTGTAGGGACTGTTAGTGGCACGGTGAATGCCTTTTTATGTCAAAGTCCAGTGTTGCTGGTGTGAAAGTCAACTTTTAATCTATATCCAAAAACACTGTTTGGTGCACCTTGAGCATGGCTGTGCCTCCCAGAGCTTTTGTGCAGCAGGGCTGATGTGCAGCCACCACATGCAAAATCTGATGCTTTGGAGGATGCAGGAACACCCTGGGTGCACCAAACAGATGAGTATCTGAGAAAAGAGGGATAAGCCACTGAAATTTTCAGTTTAGTATGTGCCATAGAACTTGCTTCTCACACAGTTATTTATGGCTTGTAGCTAAACCACCACTGTCCCCATTTTCAACTGCTGTCATGTTACCTGGTATACAGTGACAACATAACCAGCACAGGAGTCTACATCCCTTTGGATGTATAGTCTACAGACTGCAGTGGCTTTCGTTGGCTCTCATGTTGTGCTAGCATGCTGAAACATTCAATCCTCACTGAGCACCTGCAGGGACAGCATCATATGTGACCAGTTGAGGGCAAAACCATGTAATACAACGTATGGTCACCAGAGGCGTAGCTAGGGGTTCAGCACAGGGGAGACGAACATGTCCAAGTGGGCTCCCAACTTAGGTATACTGATTATTATCACTATACAGTGACTGTATAGTGGTATATAGCGGCTCTACACAGGGCTCTGCAGACGATTTAGGTGAATACAGGGCAGTAACATTTAGTGACTTACAGGTGATGTCTCTGACTAATCGTTCACATTCCCCGTCTCTTTCATCTGGACCGCCATGACCATTTATTCCAGTCTCTGTAAAGTTTGCAGCACAGACATTTTTGGCTCCTCACTTTTCCAGGCACCTGACCCACATTGTCCTCACGTACATACCCATCCTGCTGCTACCCCCAATTATAAAATATATAATATAACCCCCCATAACAAATAATACCCCCAAGTGCATCTTTAAATTAATAACTTCCCTGTGTACCCCCTTTAAATAGTGCCCCTTATTAATAATGCTCCAGGTGTTTTTCTAATTAAAAGGTAAACAAAAGGTAAATAAATCAGTGGGGTTCCAATACCCGGGACCCCCAGGATCACCTGTTTGAATGAACCGTGGTACCTGTGTAAGCGCAGTGACCCCTTCTCTGTTTACATAGTGTCATTCATTTCATATTGGCCATGTAATGTAACTACAGCCTTGTCCTATACACATCTATGTGACAAGGCTGGAATGACATCACACGATCACTATAAACAGACAGCGTGTGATATAAACAGGCGCCATAGCCACTTCATACAGCTGATCAGTGGGGAATCACTTATCTCTTATTGATGATCTATTCTGAGGATAGGTCATCAGTAAAAATGATCTGGAAAACTGCTTAAGGCTGGGGCCTCACGTGGCGTCCCGCAGCAAAAAAGCGCTGCGGGAAAAACTGCGGTGGCGATGTATCTTGTTTCTTTCCGCAGCACTTTGCACAGAAAGTTTGCAGAGGTTTCCTCTGTGGACTTTCTGCTTCAATTATATCTAACCCGCTGGCATTTCCGTAGGTATGCCATGATTTTCAAAAAAACTGTTTTGGAAATTGCAGCGTTTCCGCTGCGCGTATTTTACTGCAAAGTGGAGATAGGATGGGGCCCCATGTAGGGAAAACGCCATGGGAAAAAAAAACCCGGCATTTTACAGTTCCTGCAAAGTGGATGGGATTCTAGCAAATCCTATCCACACATTGCAGAAAAATACGTGCAGTGGACACACTGCAATTTCCAAAACCGTTGCAGTTTTAGAAACCGCAGCATGTCCATTATACCTATGGAAACACTGGCGGTTTCCCTATAGGTATAATGGAAGTAGAAAGTCCGCAGAGGAAACCTCTGTGGACCTTTTGTGAAAAGCGCTGTGAGCAAAACCACAATGCGTTACCGCTGCAGCGCTTTTTTGCTGCGGCCTGCTACGTGGGGTCTTAGTCTTAATAAAGCCCAAGTGCCACCTTAATTAAATTAATTACCCTCTCATATTATGCCCCTCATTACCCCTGACATAAATACTGCACCTCTAATGACACCTTATATCAATGACCACCACCTTATGTTCATAATGCCTCCTAATATAAATGATGCCCCCTAATGGCCTCTTATATAAATAACCCCCCCTTATGATCTTAATACCTCCTCCCTTATAGTTATAATTCCCTCTCCTAACAACCCATTATACTATTAAAATACCCACAACTAAGCTAAAACAAACAAAAAAAAAAAGCTATACTCACCTACCTGCTATCCTGATGAATAGAGCCACCGCCTCCTCCCTGTCCACGCAAAGGACGTCTGTCTGTGTTCTCATTGTCTTGAAAACCGCAGGCCTCATGTGGCTTGCGGTTTACAAGACAGCCAAGTTGCAAGATTCGTTTTAAATATATCGGTGTCTGCAGACACCGATCTAGTTAAAAGTAAAAGCTGTATTAATGGGGTCCCCATTACAGCTGGCACTGGACTATCATTAGCTTCGTCTATAAAAAGGATGGCACCATGTACAGCAAATTAGAGGTCAACATCTAAAAACACTAAGATCCATGTTTGATATGGACACCCATATATTTGTTTGATAGACTCCTGACACATGTAGGCTCCGATTCATAAAAGGAAGACACTGCTTGATTCAGGTGACCCTATTCTATCTATCTGAAGGGGCTGATTTGATATGCTAAGTTCTGGTGACAAACTCACTTTAAGTCTAAGGCCGCACATAGCGGAAACACATTTTTGGCTGCTGTGGAAAGTAAATGAGATTTCATTAATCTTATCCACACATTACACAAAAAAATAGCTGCAGAAAAGCTGCTTTTACAAAAACCCTTGCGTTTTTAAAAATCGCAACATATTAATTTCAGTTACGGAGTTGTGAACGTTTTCCCATATATATTGAATAGGGGAAGAAATAAAGAAAAGGAAAATGCAGCACGCTACATGGGGCCTTAGCCTTAAAGGGATTCTATCATTGGAAAAATCAATTTTTATCTAACAGTACATTGTAATAGCCTTTAAAAAGGCTATTCATCTCCTACATTTCTTTTTTTCATTCGCGCCACCGTTTTCTTCATTTTTCTGATTATGCAAATCACTCTTCTGGATGCACAGGGGGCCTTCCACCGGTCTGCAAAATGCACAGGGGCGTCCCCTGTGCTCACGTCACATGCAGTTTTCAAACTCCAGCGCCGCCTCTCTCGTCGTCTTCTGACGCCGCTCGGCATCATTCACCGCGTCATCGCGATCCAAATCTCGCGCATGCTCAGTTGGCTCGGCCATTTAGTGTTGGACAGAGCCGACAGCGCATGTCCATCGGCCATTTTCATGTAAGAGGCCACATGAACATTGCCGATGGACATGCGCAGTCGGCTCTGTCCAACACGAAATGGCCGAGCCAACTGAGCATGTGCGAGATTTGGATTGCGCTGATGCTGCGAATGATGTGGAGTGGTGTCAGAAGATGATGAGAGAGGCGGCGCTGGAGTTTCAAAAATGCGTGTGACGTGAGCACAGCACGTGACACCCCTGTGCATTTTGCAGATGGTGGAAGGCCCCCTGTGCATTGAGAAGAGTGATTTGCATAATCAGAAAATCAGAAAAATGAAGAAAACGGCGGTGCGGATGAAAAAAAGAAAAGTAGGAGATGAATAGCCTTTTTAAAGGCTATTACGACATGCTGTTAGATAAAAATCAATTTTGCCAATGATAGAATCCCTTTAAACATACATTTGCTCTGAAAACTCATATCCAAGCTTAGGCATACGCACAAAAACAATATGAAATTAATAAATGTGCAAGATTCAAGTATACCATAATCATCTACATCAGAAGCTTGTTTTCTTAAGGCTGGGACCCCATGTGGCGTAAACACCACGTTTTTTGCAGTTTTTTTTAGTGAATCCCATTCACACATTGCGAAAATATATGCGCAGCGGACTCTCAGCGATTTCCAAAACTGTCACAGTCTTGGAAATTGCAATGTCATGGCAACATGGCGCTTTCCCTATAGGTATAATTGAAGCAGAAAGCCCACAAAGCAAAACTCTGCAGATTTTCTGTGAAAAGCGCTGCAGAAAAAAACATTGATGTGTTGCAATACAGTGATTATTAGAAAAAACATACAAAATGTACTCAAGCAGACCTTGTATGCTAACAAAATGTACTCTCCACAAAAAGATACAAGCGCACATGTCTATATTCACAGGTGTGTGTTAAAGAGAGACCAAAAGAGCAGGAATGCATCAACCAATGTACCTATAAGGGATTATACAGTATAGGTTTATAAATTTCCATTTCTCCATACCAGACATAAGTAATGTAATAACCTAGGCCCTTTTAGATGGGTGTAATACATATTCTACTGAATTAAGGATATAACAACTGAACCTCCTGTCAGCCATCTAAAGCTAGGTTCACATCTGCGTCGGAGTGTCTCCGAATCTGCCAAAAATCAGAGGAGAGAAAAGTCCTGCACAGAGTCTCTGGGTAACAGCTTTTTTAGTGGATGGGCTCTCCATTATTTGTTTCCCCGGCGACCCAAACAACGCAGAGCCCATCAAATCTAGCCTCAACTGGAGTTCATATAGTTATGGGGAGTGCCATGATTCTGATTCTGAAGGTACAGATGTTGTATCCATAATATGGGTGGAAAAAAGCACTTACTGTATATGAATCCTATCTGACAGTATTTGTGAAAACGGCATGATGACATTTAGATGTTTTTTCCAGCTGTCAGACATGTATTAGACTTTCCTCTCTAGTGATAACTGTTATTGCTATTACAGTTAGCATAATTGACATTACCAGATAATCTGTCAGCCTGTTTTATGCAAAAGATTAGGTATGGACAGGATAGGGACAGTGTAAAATGTAAACTTTATTGATGCTTGTGTACATGCTATCTGTTGGTGTGACTGTTTGATGCCACAATCCAGATGATGGCAAACATCAGAGTCGTTGGTCTACATAGGTGCAGAGAAGTGACTAGACAAGCAATACCTAATCATCTCTTCCTTTTCGGAGGAAAAGACCCCATAGGTGACATACAAAGAGCAAGCATGTTTTCTGCTTGATGGGGGAAGGGTGGTTGAAAACATGAATGGAAGCTCTTGTTATCCCTTCCATTGGTTAGTAGGGGAGTCTGTGTCTCTCTTTTACTGTGCAGCTCCTCCTGCTGCACTTCAAATAGTTCTTTCTCAGGCTGTATATGACCTACATAGTGAGAGTCTCAACTTTAATATGCCACAAGGATCATGGTTCTAGCTACTACAGAACAAGAGATACCGCCAGTGAATTCACAGTTGGGAGTCAGAGCTGTATATGAAGGTCATAAGTAGTCCAAGAAAGAACTGTTGGTAGCAAGGACATACCTCATACATCTTTGGCTACTGAAACACCATCCCTTTTGGACATATGAGATACTTCCTTGGAAGGGGAAAGGTTAGGCACTATATCATAGTTATGTTGATCATACAAGTATAAAAGCTGTCTGCTGGACACTTTTTTAGCTGACAGTTTTTTGCCTGGACTCCCCTATGTGGATGCATGCTTGTCCAATTGTGCATGCATTTTTGATGGAAAGAGGGGAATAAGGCTACTTTCACTCTACCGTTATCGAAGTCTGTTGCTATGGAAGAAAGCTTCTGTAATATTTTCCGTTACAGTGAATGGAGATGGATGCAGATAGAGGGGGCTCGGTCTGCATATGAAATTTAATTGACATTTTGGTCCATTACTCTGATCCTATGTTTCATGAGAGCAGCAGTAACTTCAGTAACAATAGCGTGAAAGTAGCTTAAGTCGCTCGAGGACACCTTTGGAAGCGGCATAAATCTAACATGCCCAATTCTTGTTTTCCCAACATTTACCAATGGGTGAGGGTAGAGTTGTCACCATGCAGATTAGATAGCCATCAGCTCCAGCTTTTGGTTTTTATTATAAACATATCATTTTGTTTTATGACTATACATAAAAACAAATCTTGAAACACTTCCATTTTCATATAGGTCTCTAGATCTGGTGATCTAAAACAAATGTATGAAGGCCACCTGATACTCCTAATGGCAGAAATTGAATCTCAGCATGCCAATGAATTATTCCCACATAAAATATGCTGGTGGCAGAGGTGTCTGTCAGTGATGGTGGGAATACTGATGTACAGAAGTTCAACAAGACAAAGCATCAAAAACACTGTGGCACAGAATGTTGAATCTTTTAATGACTTTTCTTGTTAAGATATCATGCTGTAGCAAGTTATCACTCTGCAGAAAGTCACGGTTAACTTATTACATCTGTACATGCAACTTTAGTTATGGGATAATGTCATTTAAATTTAAGTGCTCCTTAAAGGGGTTGTCTGGGATAAATGGAAATCCCTACACTAATCTAAACACCCTCCTACTTTCTAAATAACATAATTAATCAAAAATGTATATTTACCCATATTCCTGGGGCAGGACATTTTCTGGTTATCCGGTGACGATCCGTTTCTCCGTTTCCGGAAATTGAATGTCACTACTACACCACCCCCATCTGCTTCTTCCTGCGTGACGGCTCCTACCTCTTTTCTTACTGCCACGCGCTATTGCAGCCAATAATCCACCTCTACTGCGCAGCTCCCACGCCTATGCAGTAGAGGTGGATCATCGCTGCAGAGCACAGAGCAGCGCTGGGACAAGCACCGGCAGTCAGAAAAGAAGGATGGGCCGTCCCGCAGGAGGAAGAGAGGTAAGTATATAATAGGTTTGGGGGTTGGGCTGAGTAGGTAGAGAAAGACTAGTAGTGGTCGGGATAGCTAGAGAGACAAGGAGGGGGGTGTATGGGAGGGAGGGAGAGAGGAGGGAGGGAGTGAGGAAGGGGGGGAGTGAAGTGAGAGGAGTTAGTGTGGAAGTTACATAGCAGGAAGCTGAACCATATAAACAAATGCAGAAGATACCAGAAGCTCCCAGAGACACCCAGAAATCATTCAAAACACTGCTAAAGGTATATGGGTGCATTTATTAACCCATTAATATCACTAACAGACCTTTTTAAAAAAACAACAACATTTTTTGCCCGGAAAACCCCTTTTAATTATTATTCCATTATTGAAAAAAATATAACTCTGCCTTCAATTCTTTGATCCAAAATTTTACAGCGCTTGACATAAACAAAAACAACAAAACTTGAATTTGTATTGCTCTACTAAGACTTACTTGTTGTAGAAGTTGTTGTAGAAGTAGATGTTGTAGAAGTTTCACTGGTAGTAGAAGGTATAGGGCTAGTGGAAATTGTAAGTGTAGAAGATGGAGTGGTAGTAATCAGTGATGATGTACTGCTTGTAGATGTAGTGGTAGTGGCTGATGAGGTGCTACTTGCTGTAAAGTTAGTAGCAGTATATGGAGTAGTAGTTGTAGATGTTGATTTGCTTTCAGTTGGTGTCACCAAAGTAGTAGAGGTGCTTGTTGGTGTCGTAACACTTGTGGTGGCTGTACCACTGGTTGTAGATGTAGTGGTAGTGGGAGATGAGGTACTACTTTCGGTAACTGTAGTACCAGTGTATGGAGTTGTGGTTGTAGATGTTGATGTGCTTTTAGTTGGTGTCACTGTAGTAGAGGTGCTAGTTTCACTAGTATATGGAGTTGTACTTGTAGTAGTCACAGTACTTGTTGGTGTTGTAGCACTTGTGGAGGATGTGGCTGTACCACTGGTTGTAGATGCAGTAGATGATTTTGTACTTACAGAAGTGGAAGAAGGTGAAGTGGGAGATGAGGCACTACTTACTGTAGTTGTAGTACTAGTGTATGGTGTTGTGGTTGTAGATGTTGATGTGCTTTTAGTTGGTGTCACTGTAGTAGAGGTGCTACTTACACTAGTATATGGAGTTGTACTTGTAGTAGTCACAGTACTTGTTGGTGTTGTAACACTTGTGGAGGATGTGGCTGTGGCACTGGTTGTAGATGCAGTAGATGATTTTGTACTTACAGAAGTGGAAGAAAGTGAAGTGGGAGATGAGGCACTACTTACTGTAGTTGTAGTACTAGTGTATGGTGTTATGGTTGTAGATGTTGATGTGCTTTTAGTTGGTGTCACTGTAGTAGAGGTGCTAGTTTCACTAGTATATGGAGTTGTACTTGTAGTAGTCACAGTACTTGTTGGTGTTGTAACACTTGTGGAGGATGTGGCTGTGGCACTGGTTGTAGATGCAGTAGATGATTTTGTACTTACAGAAGTGGAAGAAGGTGAAGTGGGAGATGAGGCACTACTTACTGTAGTTGTAGTACTAGTGTATGGTGTTATGGTTGTAGATGTTGATGTGCTTTTAGTTGGTGTCACTGTAGTAGAGGTGCTAGTTTCACTAGTATATGGAGTTGTACTTGTAGTAGTCACAGTACTTGTTGGTGTTGTAACACTTGTGGAGGATGTGGTTGTACCACTGGTTGTAGATGCAGTAGATGATTTTGTACTTACAGAAGTGGAAGAAGGTGAAGTGGGAGATGAGGCACTACTTACTGTAGTTGTAGTACTAGTGTATGGTGTTGTGGTTGTAGATGTTGATGTGCTTTTAGTTGGTGTCACTGTAGTAGAGGTGCTAGTTTCACTAGTATATGGAGTTGTACTTGTAGTAGTCACAGTACTTGTTGGTGTTGTAACACTTGTGGAGGATGTGGCTGTGGCACTAGTTGTAGATGCAGTAGATGATTTTGTACTTACAGAAGTGGAAGAAGGTGAAGTGGGAGATGAGGCACTACTTACTGTAGTTGTAGTACTAGTGTATGGTGTTGTGGTTGTAGATTTTGATGTGCTTTTAGTTGGTGTCACTGTAGTAGAGGTGCTACTTACACTAGTATATGGAGTTGTACTTGTAGTAGTCACAGTACTTGTTGGTGTTGTAGCACTTGTGGAGGATGTGGCTGTACCACTGGTTGTAGATGCAGTAGATGATTTTGTACTTACAGAAGTGGAAGAAGGTGAAGTGGGAGATGAGGCACTACTTACTGTAGTTGTAGTACTAGTGTATGGTGTTGTGGTTGTAGATGTTGATGTGCTTTTACTTGGTGTCACTGTAGTAGAGGTGCTAGTTTCACTAGTATATGGAGTTGTACTTGTAGTAGTCACAGTACTTGTTGGTGTTGTAACACTTGTGGAGGATGTGGCTGTACCACTGGTTGTAGATGCAGTAGATGATTTTGTACTTACAGAAGTGGAAGAAGGTGAAGTGGGAGATGAGGCACTACTTACTGTAGTTGTAGTACTAGTGTATGGTGTTGTGGTTGTAGATGTTGATGTGCTTTTAGTTGGTGTCACTGTAGTAGAGGTGCTAGTTTCACTAGTATATGGAGTTGTACTTGTAGTAGTCACAGTACTTGTTGGTGTTGTAACACTTGTGGAGGATGTGGCTGTACCACTGGTTGTAGATGCAGTAGATGATTTTGTACTTACAGAAGTGGAAGAAGGTGAAGTGGGAGATGAGGCACTACTTGCTGTAGTTGTAGTACTAGTGTATGGTGTTGTGGTTGTAGATTTTGATGTGCTTTTAGTTGGTGTCACTGTAGTAGAGGTGCTAATTACACTAGTATATGGAGTTGTACTTGTAGTAGTCACAGTACTTGTTGGTGTTGTAACACTTGTGGAGGATGTGGCTGTACCACTGGTTGTAGATGCAGTAGATGATTTTGTACTTACAGAAGTGGAAGAAGGTGAAGTGGGAGATGAGGCACTACTTACTGAAGTTGTAGTACTAGTGTATGGTGTTGTGGTTGTAGATGTTGATGTGCTTTTAGTTGGTGTCACTGTAGTAGAGGTGCTAGTTTCACTAGTATATGGAGTTGTACTTGTAGTAGTCACAGTACTTGTTGGTGTTGTAACACTTGTGGAGGATGTGGCTGTACCACTAGTTGTAGATGCAGTAGATGATTTTGTACTTACAGAAGTGGAAGAAGGTGAAGTGGGAGATGAGGCACTACTTGCTGTAGTTGCAGTACTAGTGTATGGTGTTGTGGTTGTAGATTTTGATGTGCTTTTAGTTGGTGTCACTGTAGTAGAGGTGCTACTTACACTAGTATATGGAGTTGTACTTGTAGTAGTCACAGTACTTGTTGGTGTTGTAACACTTGTGGAGGATGTGGCTGTACGACTGGTTGTAGATGCAGTAGATGATTTTGTACTTGCAGAAGTGGAAGAAGGTGAAGTGGGAGATGAGGCACTACTTACTGTAGTTGTAGTACTAGTGTATGGTGTTGTGGTTGTAGATGTTGATGTGCTTTTAGTTGGTGTCACTGTAGTAGAGGTGCTAGTTTCACTAGTATATGGAGTTGTACTTGTAGTAGTCACAGTACTTGTTGGTGTTGTAACACTTGTGGAGGATGTGGCTGTGGCACTAGTTGTAGATGCAGTAGATGACTTTGTACTTACAGAAGTGGAAGAAGGTGAAGTGGGAGATGAGGCACTACTTACTGTAGTTGTAGTACTAGTGTATGGTGTTGTGGTTGTAGATGTTGATGTGCTTTTAGTTGGTGTCACTGTAGTAGAGGTGCTAGTTTCACTAGTATATGGAGTTGTACTTGTAGTAGTCACAGTACTTGTTGGTGTTGTAGCACTTGTGGAGGATGTGGCTGTGGCACTAGTTGTAGATGCAGTAGATGATTTTGTACTTACAGAAGTGGAAGAAGGTGAAGTGGGAGATGAGGCACTACTTGCTGTAGTTGTAGTACTAGTGTATGGAGTTGTGGTTGTAGATGTTGATGTGCTTTTAGTTGGTGTCACTGTAGTAGAGGTGCTAGTTTCACTAGTATATGGAGTTGTACTTGTAGTAGTCACAGTACTTGTTGGTGTTGTAACACTTGTGGAGGATGTGGCTGTACCACTGGTTGTAGATGCAGTAGATGATTTTGTACTTACAGAAGTGGAAGAAGGTAAAGTGGGAGATGAGGCACTACTTGCTGTAGTTGCAGTACTAGTGTATGGTGTTGTGGTTGTAGATTTTGATGTGCTTTTAGTTGGTGTCACTGTAGTAGAGGTGCTACTTACACTAGTATATGGAGTTGTACTTGTAGTAGTCACAGTACTTGTTGGTGTTGTAACACTTGTGGAGGATGTGGCTGTACGACTGGTTGTAGATGCAGTAGATGATTTTGTACTTGCAGAAGTGGAAGAAGGTGAAGTGGGAGATGAGGCACTACTTACTGTAGTTGTAGTACTAGTGTATGGTGTTGTGGTTGTAGATGTTGATGTGCTTTTCGTTGGTGTCACTGTAGTAGAGGTGCTAGTTTCACTAGTATATGGAGTTGTACTTGTAGTAGTCACAGTACTTGTTGGTGTTGTAACACTTGTGGAGGATGTGGCTGTGGCACTAGTTGTAGATGCAGTAGATGACTTTGTACTTACAGAAGTGGAAGAAGGTGAAGTGGGAGATGAGGCACTACTTACTGTAGTTGTAGTACTAGTGTATGGTGTTGTGGTTGTAGATGTTGATGTGCTTTTAGTTGGTGTCACTGTAGTAGAGGTGCTAGTTTCACTAGTATATGGAGTTGTACTTGTAGTAGTCACAGTACTTGTTGGTGTTGTAGCACTTGTGGAGGATGTGGCTGTGGCACTAGTTGTAGATGCAGTAGATGATTTTGTACTTACAGAAGTGGAAGAAGGTGAAGTGGGAGATGAGGCACTACTTGCTGTAGTTGTAGTACTAGTGTATGGTGTTGTGGTTGTAGATGTTGATGTGCTTTTAGTTGGTGTCACTGTAGTAGAGGTGCTACTTACACTAGTATATGGAGTTGTACTTGTAGTAGTCACAGTACTTGTTGGTGTTGTAACACTTGTGGAGGATGTGGCTGTACCACTGGTTGTAGATGCAGTAGATGATTTTGTACTTGCAGAAATGGAAGAAGGTGAAGTGGGAGATGAGGCACTACTTACTGTAGTTGTAGTACTAGTGTATGGTGTTGTGGTTGTAGATGTTGATGTGCTTTTAGTTGGTGTCACTGTAGTAGAGGTGCTAGTTTCACTAGTATATGGAGTTGTACTTGTAGTAGTCACAGTACTTGTTGGTGTTGTAACACTTGTGGAGGATGTGGCTGTGGCACTAGTTGTAGATGCAGTAGATGATTTTGTACTTGCAGAAGTGGAAGAAGGTGAAGTGGGAGATGAGGCACTACTTACTGTAGTTGTACTAGTGTATGGGGTTGTGGTTGTAGATGTTGATGTGCTTTTAGTTGGTGTCACTGTAGTAGAGGTGCTAGTTTCACTAGTATATGGAGTTGTACTTGTAGTAGTCACAGTACTTGTTGGTGTTGTAGCACTTGTGGAGGATGTGGCTGTGGCACTAGTTGTAGATGCAGTAGATGATTTTGTACTTACAGAAGTGGAAGAAGGTGAAGTGGGAGATGAGGCACTACTTGCTGTAGTTGTAGTACTAGTGTATGGTGTTGTGGTTGTAGATGTTGATGTGCTTTTAGTTGGTGTCACTGTAGTAGAGGTGCTAGTTTCACTAGTATATGGAGTTGTACTTGTAGTAGTCACAGTACTTGTTGGTGTTGTAGCACTTGTGGAGGATGTGGCTGTGGCACTAGTTGTAGATGCAGTAGATGATTTTGTACTTACAGAAGTGGAAGAAGGTGAAGTGGGAGATGAGGCACTACTTGCTGTAGTTGTAGTACTAGTGTATGGTGTTGTGGTTGTAGATGTTGATGTGCTTTTAGTTGGTGTCACTGTAGTAGAGGTGCTACTTACACTAGTATATGGAGTTGTACTTGTAGTAGTCACAGTACTTGTTGGTGTTGTAACACTTGTGGAGGATGTGGCTGTACCACTGGTTGTAGATGCAGTAGATGATTTTGTACTTGCAGAAATGGAAGAAGGTGAAGTGGGAGATGAGGCACTACTTACTGTAGTTGTAGTACTAGTGTATGGTGTTGTGGTTGTAGATGTTGATGTGCTTTTAGTTGGTGTCACTGTAGTAGAGGTGCTAGTTTCACTAGTATATGGAGTTGTACTTGTAGTAGTCACAGTACTTGTTGGTGTTGTAACACTTGTGGAGGATGTGGCTGTGGCACTAGTTGTAGATGCAGTAGATGATTTTGTACTTGCAGAAGTGGAAGAAGGTGAAGTGGGAGATGAGGCACTACTTACTGTAGTTGTACTAGTGTATGGTGTTGTGGTTGTAGATGTTGATGTGCTTTTAGTTGGTGTCACTGTAGTAGAGGTGCTAGTTTCACTAGTATATGGAGTTGTACTTGTAGTAGTCACAGTACTTGTTGGTGTTGTAGCACTTGTGGAGGATGTGGCTGTGGCACTAGTTGTAGATGCAGTAGATGATTTTGTACTTACAGAAGTGGAAGAAGGTGAAGTGGGAGATGAGGCACTACTTGCTGTAGTTGTAGTACTAGTGTATGGTGTTGTGGTTGTAGATGTTGATGTGCTTTTAGTTGGTGTCACTGTAGTAGAGGTGCTAGTTTCACTAGTATATGGAGTTGTACTTGTAGTAGTCACAGTACTTGTTGGTGTTGTAACACTTGTGGAGGATGTGGCTGTGGCACTAGTTGTAGATGCAGTAGATGATTTTGTACTTACAGAAGTGGAAGAAGGTGAGGTGGGAGATGAGGCACTACTTACTGTAGTTGTAGTACTAGTGTATGGTGTTGTGGTTGTAGATGTTGATGTGCTTTTAGTTGGTGTCACTGTAGTAGAGGTGCTAGTTTCACTAGTATATGGAGTTGTACTTGTAGTAGTCACAGTACTTGTTGGTGTTGTAACACTTGTGGAGGATGTGGCTGTGGCACTGGTTGTAGATGCAGTAGATGATTTTGTACTTACAGAAGTGGAAGAAGGTGAAGTGGGAGATGAAGCACTACTTACTGTAGTTGTGGTACTAGTGTATTGTGTTGTGGTTGTAGATGTTGATGTGCTTTTAGTTGGTGTCACTGTAGTAGAGGTGCTACTTACACTAGTATATGGAGTTGTACTTGTAGTAGTCACAGTACTTGTTGGTGTTGTAACACTTGTGGAGGATGTGGCTGTGGCACTGGTTGTAGATGCAGTAGATGATTGTGTACTTACAGAAGTGGAAGAAGGTGAAGTGGGAGATGAGGCACTACTTACTGTAGTTGTAGTACTAGTGTATGGTGTTATGGTTGTAGATGTTGATGTGCTTTTAGTTGGTGTCACTGTAGTAGAGGTGCTAGTTTCACTAGTATATGGAGTTGTACTTGTAGTAGTCACAGTACTTTTTGGTGTTGTAACACTTGTGGAGGATGTGGCTGTGGCACTAGTTGTAGATGCAGTAGATGATTTTGTACTTACAGAAGTGGAAGAAGGTGAAGTGGGAGATGAGGCACTACTTACTGTAGTTGTAGTACTAGTGTATGGTGTTGTGGTTGTAGATGTTGATGTGCTTTTAGTTGGTGTCACTGTAGTAGAGGTGCTAGTTTCACTAGTATATGGAGTTGTACTTGTAGTAGTCACAGTACTTGTTGGTGTTGTAGCACTTGTGGAGGATGTGGCTGTGCCACTAGTTGTAGATGCAGTAGATGATTTTGTACTTACAGAAGTGGAAGAAGGTGAAGTGGGAGATGAGGCACTACTTACTGTAGTTGTAGTACTAGTGTATGGTGTTGTGGTTGTAGATGTTGATGTGCTTTTAGTTGGTGTCACTGTAGTAGAGGTGCTAGTTTCACTAGTATATGGAGTTGTACTTGTAGTAGTCACAGTACTTGTTGGTGTTGTAGCACTTGTGGAGGATGTGGCTGTGCCACTAGTTGTAGATGCAGTAGATGATTTTGTACTTACAGAAGTGGAAGAAGGTGAAGTGGGAGATGAGGCACTACTTACTGTAGTTGTAGTACTAGTGTATGGTGTTGTGGTTGTAGATGTTGATGTGCTTTTAGTTGGTGTCACTGTAGTAGAGGTGCTAGTTTCACTAGTATATGGAGTTGTACTTGTAGTAGTCACAGTACTTGTTGGTGTTGTAACACTTGTGGAGGATGTGGCTGTACCACTGGTTGTAGATGCAGTAGATGATTTTGTACTTACAGAAGTGGAAGAAGGTGAAGTGGGAGATGAGGCACTACTTACTGTAGTTTTAGTACTAGTGTATGGTGTTGTGGTTGTAGATGTTGATGTGCTTTTAGTTGGTGTCACTGTAGTAGAGGTGCTACTTACACTAGTATATGGAGTTGTACTTGTAGTAGTCACAGTACTTGTTGGTGTTGTAACACTTGTGGTGGATGTGGTTGTGCTAGTGGTTGATGGGGTAATTTTAGTAGAAGTGTATGTAGTTGTAGATGTGGCTGTACTACTTTCTGGAGATGTAGTAGATGGTTTTGTAGTAGTTGTTTTACATATTCTCTCAAATTTTATTTGACACATTTTGTCACATTTAATTATATTTGCACAGCCGGTATCATTCTCATAGTTTATAAATATCACAGTGTCTGTAAAAACAAATGAAAAAACGTATTGTTAAATTAATGAAACTCTATAATATTTTATATTGTGAGATAAGACAAAGAAAAGTACAGTTATAGGCTAGCCAGGTTTTAATACAGAATTTGCATATTTGAAAAGCATGGTGCTCTTCTGCCCTTCTTTATAGTATGGTAAAAGAGCAATGACAATGCCTTAGGTGAAGCAAAATAGTACTGTATTCATATAAACATTTTGTCACCATACAGCATAAGAGCACTACATCTGGGGAAGATCAATTCTGTAGCTGAGAATACACATGATGGTTACTTAGATAATGAAACATTAGCATCTATGTAAGCAGAAAGCACAGTTACACACGTGGACAAAATTGTTGGTACCCCATGTTTAATGAAAGAAAAACCCACAATGGTCACAGAAATAACTTGAATCTGACAAAAGTAATAATATATAAAAATTGTATGAAAATGAACAAACAAGTCAGATATTGATTTTCAACCATGCTTCAACAGAATTTTAAAAAAAAGAAAACTCATGAAACAGGCCTGGACAGAAATGATGGTTGCCCTGAAAATAATGTGACCAAAGGGACATGTTAAATCAAGGTGTGTCCACTAATTAGCATCACATGTGTCTACAATCTTGTAATCAGTCGGTGGGCCTGTATATAGGGCTACAGATACTCACTGTGCTGTTTGGTGACATGGTGAGTACCACACTCAACATGGACCAGAGGAAGTGAAGGAAAGAGTTGTCTCAGGAGCTTAGAAAGAAAATTATAGACAAGCATGTTAAAGGTAAAAGTTATAAGACCATCTCCAAGCAGCTTGATGTTCCTGTGACTACAGTTGCACATATTATTCAGAAATTTAAGATCCATGGGACTGTAGCCAACCTCCCTGGACGTGGCCGCAGGAGGAAAATTGATGACAAATCAAAGAGAAGGATAATACGAATGGTAACAAAAGAGCCCAGAAAAACTTCTAAAGAGATTAAAGGTGAACTTCAAGCTCAAGGAACATTAGTGTCAGATCGCGCCATCCGTCATTGTTTGAGCAAAAGTGGACTTCATGGGAGACGACAAAGGAGGACACCATTGTTGAAAACAAATCATAAAAAAGCCAGACTGGAATTTGCCAAACTACATGTTGACAAGCCATAAAGAGACAAATGAGACAGATGAGACAAAAATCAAAATTTTTGGTAAGGCACATCAGCTCTATGTTCACAGATGGAAAAATGAAGCATATCTTGAAAAGAACACTGTCCCTACTGTGAAACCTGGAGGAGGCTCTGTTATGTTCTGGGGCTGCTTTGCTGCATCTGGCACAGGGTGTCTTGAATCTGTGCAGGGTACAATGAAATCTGAAGACTATCAAGGTATTCTAGAAAGAAATGTGCTGCCCAGTGTCTGAAAGCTTGGTCTCAGTCGCAGCTCATGGGTCTTGCAACAGGATAATGACCCAGAATACACAGCTAAAAACACCCAAGAATGGCTAAGAGGAAAACATTGGACTATTCTGAAGTGGCCTTCTATGAGCCCTGACCTAAATCCTATTGAGCATCTTTGGAAGGAGCTGAAACATGCCGTCTGGAAAAGGCACCCTTCAAACCCGAGACAACTGGAACAGTTTGCTCATGAGGAGTGGCCAAAATACCTGTTGAGAGGTGCAGAAGTCTCATTGACAGTTACAGGAATCGTTTGATTGCAGTGATTGCCTCAAAAGGTTGTGCAACAAAATATTAAGTTAAGGGAACCATCATTTCTGTCCAGGCCTGTTTCATGAGTTTTCTTTTTTTTTAAATTCTGTTGAAGCATGGTTGAAAAGCAATGTCTGACTTTCATTTGTTTATTTTCATGGAATTTTTATATATTATTACTTTTGTTAGATTCAAGTTATTTCTGTGACCATTGTGGCTTTTTCTTTCATTAAACGAGGGGTACCAACAATTTTGTCCACGTGTGTAGGTTATGTTCTGACTGAGTTTTATGCTCCTATTCCTTTTAATGGGCTTGGCAAGGTGCAATTTACCTGAACATACATCATGTTGCTTTTCTGAAGCAATATGCAAATGAAGCAGTTGGCAAGCTGAAGGCCTACCCCCAGTGCACCAACTACCTCATTTGCATACAATTTCAAAGTTATTTTTATTCAAATCAACACAAGTGATCATTGTAATGTGCTCTGTAACATGGTAATAGCAGTTGAAAATCCTTGGGAGAGATGGTAGACTTCATTTAAGAGGGCATTCCTTTTAAAAGAAACATGCCTCAAAGCATACAGTTATGTGCAGCAGATCTTCATTATTAAAAATAAAGCAAAATAGGCTAAGTAGTTTTAAAAGTGTCACCAATAAATCCAGTTAGCCATCAAATCATGGCCTATAAGCAGGGGCATATCTAGCAAAGATTGGTCCCCATAGCAAACTTGGACCCCTATCCTCACACGGCATAGCACCTCCTTTCCTGGTCCCCACATGGTATAACGCCCCATTTGCACACTATAATGTCCCATAGTAGCCTCAAGACAGTATAATGTCCTATAGTGGCCCCTCCACACAGTATAATGTCCCATAGCAGCCTTTTTACTCGATATAATGTCCTATAGTGGCCCCTCCACACAGTATAATGTCCCATAGTGGCCCCTATACAGTATAATGTCCCATAGCGGCCCCCACACAATATAATGTCTCATAGCGGCCTATGCACAGTATAATGTCCCGTAGTGGCCATTCCACAGAGTATTATGTCCCATACAGTGTTCATTGCAAATTTGCTGCGGCGCTTTATTTATTTTGTTTGTGAGATAAATAATGTCATAGTTTTATAGCTTGGGTCATTATTTTTTCAACTTGTTTCTTTTTTATTTCATAAAACATTATTGAACTTTTTTACACTATTTTTTTAGTTTAACAAGGGGATTTTAACATGCAATCATTTGATTACTTGTATAGTACTCTGAACAATATTCAGTAAGAATCTGACAGGAAATCTCTGGTATAAGTCTACATGCATTCAAGAGTGAATAATGGCCGTGAACATATATAAATGTAAACAACCGCACTTGCACAAGTGGCTAAGACCCTATCAACAGGGGTGCCAATAATCGGACTCCCACCAATCTAAAACTTATGGCCTTAGGAATACACCATCAATTTAGAGACTTGAATAACCCAATTTATAACTGGCATAGCTTACCTGGATGGTAGACATTATTGTTAAAGTAGCAAACACATATTGTTGTTGATGTTGTTCGCGGTGTAGAACTAGTTGTGACTAATGGAGGAGTTGTAGTAACGGTGGTTGTAACAGTTGTGCTGGGTGTTTTCTCACAAGGAGTAGTATATTCAATCGTTGTGCCATTGACACTGCATTGAAGAACAATGCACAATCCGTTGCCAATTTCTTGACTAATGATTATTTCTTTGTAGGCATATATGCTCCCATTGTATTCACAGTAACAGGCTGCAGAAGGAACAGATGTGACAATGCTTTAGACTACAATGTATTATATTATATAAGGATTTCTGATTGAGATGATAATATTTCAGCCAAACGAAAGGGCAGATTATGAGAAATACCAAATAACCTCTTTAAGGTGTTTTAAAATATATATATATATATTTTTTTTAAATAAAAAAGAATTTACAGTGGATTTCAAGTGTTCATTGCTATGGGTAAAAACCGAAGTGAAAATCCACAACCAGTTGACATCCTACTAGTTAAAAATCAGCACTACAGGTTAATTTCTGCATATTTTTGCTGCACTTGGTGAAATCTCATCTACTTTGCAGGTTCTCTAGTATGCTGTGGATTTTCCACCCGCAAAATCAGGACAGAAAATCTGCAGTGTATCAGCCCCATGTGGAAATACTCTTTCAGGAAAGAGCTCTAACATATCTAAATTCTGCACTTGACATGATCAGGACAGATTTCAGAATGTATGTCTTCATTTAGTTGCATTGACTTGGAGGAATTCAATCTATATACAGTATGGTACAGCAAAGCCATCTGCAGACATGTACTCACAGCATCATAGGTCACTATGGTTCAAGGACTTCTAGTCCACTGGCTGGATTTGGCTGATACATCGACCAGATCCTAGGGCCCAGCATTGGGTGTATAGGGCCTTAGGATTTACACAATTCATTTTTCTGTTCCAGTCCAAAGTAATTAACACAGTTTTAGCTGTTAAAGGGGTTGGCCACTTTCAGTCCAATATTGAGAGACCAATGTTATTGTTTGTATAATAAAAAGTTATACAATTTTCCAATATACTTTCTGTATCAATTCTTCACAATTCCTCATTTATTTTGTTACTTCTAGTGGATAAAAGCCTGACCATGGTCATGTGATATACAGTCTATGGTCATGTGATAATGTGATATACAGTTCATGGTCATGTGATATACAGTCAATGGTCATGTGATGTACAGTCCATTGCCATGTGATGTATAGTTCATGGTCATGTGATGTACAGTCCATTGCCATGAGATGTATAGTTCATGGTCATGTGATGTACAGTCCATTGTCATGTGATGTATAGTTCATGGTCATGTGATATACAGTTCATGGTCATGTAATCTACAGTCCATGGTCATGTGATATACAGTTCATGGTCATGTGATATAAAGTTCGTGGCCATGTGATATACAATTCATGGTCATGTGATATACAGTTCATTTACATGTGATATACAGTCCATGGTCATGTGATGTACAGTCCATTGCCATGTGATATACAGTCCATTGCCATGTGATGTACAGTCCATTGCCATGTGATGTACAGTTCATGGTCATGTGATATACAGTCCATTGTCATGTGATATACAGTCCATGGCCATGTGATGTACACACAGGTGCACAGCTCGTTACCAGGCAGATGTCTGATTACTGTGTTGTGACTATAATGAGCGGCACCTGTGTGTCCATCACATGACCATGGACTGTATATCACATAACTATGGTCAGAATTTCATCCGCTAGAAGTAAGCAGGATGAATGACAGGAAGCAGAGATCTAGAAAACCGTGATAAATTGATACAGAAAGTATATTGGAAAATTGTACAACTTTTTATTATACAAACTATAACATTTATCTATCAATATTGGATTGAAAGTGGCCAACCCCTTTAAGGTCATGTAGTAGCTTTCATTTATAATGAAGATATGACATAGGCTCTGTTGACTTTAAGGTTTTGTTGATACATTGCAGTTATATTGCACATTTTCTTTCTGGCTTTGTGGGGTGTGTGCATAATGTTTTGACAGATCAAATATTTATATATATATATATATATATATATATATATATATATATAAGTTGACATGTGGTGCTGATTTTAAATCTGCTATGTATATGTTCCTTATAGATTTGTAGATTTTCTCCATGAATTTCACATTAATATAAAACTCTTGTCATCCGCAGCAAAAGCCACAACAGCAACAGCCATCTGATTGTAACCCATGCAGTTTTAACCACAGATTGTAGTCTAGTGGATGCCAATGGAATTGTATCGCTTATTAATATTAATCATTATATATTTCCAGTACAAATATATACATCACATACACTGTATAGTACACATGTATATAGTATATAGATGTGTATATGGTATATATATTGTATGTATACAGTATACATGTATCTGGGTTTGAATTAAAACTTACCATTTATATCATATTTACATTCGATGCCACCCATTGTGCATGTGCTAAAAAATGAAATCAAGAATTTATAAGGTCATATTGCCATTAATATATGATGCAAATAAGTATACATATCAAACTGAAATACTATAAATTATAATAACTTACCAGACTTCACAATTATTGCAAGATACAATTTTGTCTCCTGGATTATAGTAGTGTCCAGTCTGATCATAGCAGCCACATTTAGCTATACACTTCATACCAACTTCTTCAAAGAAGGGCTTGTCTTCAGGGCATATAGGGTAACAGCCTTTTAAGAAGATGCACATATAGTTTAAACAAAAGTAACATAAACAAAACCAATGTACTGTACATTCATACCAAATACAATGGGGTAGATTTATTAAGACTGGCATATCATACGTCAGTCTTAATTTATGGCCCAAATGACGCAGGGAAAGAGATTTATGAAGAAGCTGCTGCCTTTTCATAAATCAGTCGGACGTGTCTGCACCATAATGAAAATCTACGCCAGTTAGGAACTGGCATAGATTTTCTTTATAACTTATGCCAGAAAACTAAGTCACGGTCTGCCCACATTCTCATCAGGCTTGTGGTGCATTTTTGGCGAGAATTGGCAGGTTTGCCGAATCAGTTGTGTTTTTGTTGTGCTACCTTTTTCTTTATAAAATAATTTGTTTTTGTCTGTCTACATTTCGAGATCTACATTTTATTTCTCTATCAGTGGAGTTTATTTTTTGTAGCTTGGCTTGTAGTTTTTTATTGGAACTATTTTGGGGTATATAAGACTTTTTATTCCTGTTGTCGGGAGAAAGGACTAACAAGTGAACAGTATTCCGACGCTGCTCTTATATGTATTTTTTTTTTATCAGTGTTTACTGTGTTTTAAATACATTTTATAGTAAGGGTCATTATACCATTTACATGTACTTTTTATAAAAATTCTTTTATAATAATAACAACACATTGCATGTATTTTACACAAGTTTTTATACACTTGATTTCAATTTCTTTGACATTTTGCCAGTGCTTTATTGTTATTTTAGTGTTAGACCCATGGCTGTTTATGGCAACCCATTAGCTCACTGTGATCACCTCATGAAGTTGCTGATGGACTTTGTCAGAATTGGTGTTAACCCCAAACAGAAAAGAATGAATGAAAAGCGCTAGTCTTGGATGTACCTACCTTCAACTTTAGCTGGTTCAGTTGGACATATTCCAGATGGATTTCTGCAGGTTTTCAAGCAACTGACACCACAAGGTTTATAATGCCACTCACACTCGTCATCCTTGTTGTAATAGTCACAAAATACAGCTACATAGATAAAAAACAAGAACCTTGTGTATGAATAAATATGAGATATTACAAAATACTGCCTATTATACAGAATTCCTCTAAGACAGACAAAAGTATATCTAACCTTTTAGGAGAATTTTTGGATGACTTTTCAGGATAGCCTACGATGTATGAGCACATGAGCAGTAACACTATGTTGGAGCGAATTGTATTCTGTATTTTAGCAGTTTCCCCTCTGCATACTGTGCCTCTAATTCTCAGTGTATTTGAGCTAGTGGGTGGAGACTAGCTGTTAAGTTGTCTCCCACAGACTCCACATAGAAAAACAAGAGATTCTGCTTCCTAACTTTTACTCATTCCCTTGGAAGCAACGTGGATGGTACTAAAAAGTACTGAAGTGAATAAAGCATTTGGGGGTAAGATAGAAAACTTACCATTAACTTCAGCACCATGTTTCTGTGTCTCTGCTTTTCTCTCATTTGGCTCCTCCTCCCTCCCTCCCCACCCCCGTTTCATGCACATCTATGGACACATGTAATTCGATTTGACCATGAGCCAGAATCCATCTTGTGAGACCAAGAGAAATTCAGTATACATTTTATAGATAGTAAGGAAGTTTAGAAGGGAGGGAAGAGGAGCAAAATAACCTAACACATGGAAAAAGGGGAACTATACTACAGATTTATGCAATGTTGAAAAGTTAGTGACCATTTAAGTTCCATATCAGTAATACTTACGACAACGGCTTGGAGTTCGCCATGCAATACAGACACAATGGGAAAGACATGCCTGGGCATACATAGCTATAGCTGTACAATAACAATCACAGTCCCCTCCTTCATCACAAGCACAGGAGTCTTTCACACAAGCCTCATAATAACTGATAGGATCAACCTGGAAAATTAGTGGTAGGAAATCATGGTAATTTCATGTGTATCAGTATGTAAAGTAGTAAAATAGTACATTGTGAAAATGAGCAAATTACAGTAGGTGACTAGAAGTAGCATTGTCGGCTTATTTTGGCACTCTAAACATTGTTTTATGTGCTGTGGTTAGTCATTAGCTTTCAGTGGATGAAACTTGCAATATGTCAACCTCATTTTTTAATACTTTAGGTAAATTTTAAGAATAGCAGACTAACAGCAATTTACTAATGCTGGCTATACAGATGGTCATTTCCTAGCCTGTTTAATGGTTGGTCTGTGAATATTGTCAATCTGGACTCAAAAATCAGTAGAAATTGGTTCAGTCAGTTGTGTAAATATATTGCCCAGTGTTGTTCAAAGTTTTAGGGAGACAATTACTCCAAAGGATATTTGTCAGACACCTTGAACTCAGCCTAACTCCTCACATGCTTTAGATAGCTTCACATGTTGTACTTCTCCTGGCTTCAACCCTTGTCTATGTTCCTGACTGTTTCATCAGCACTACTGTTATCAGTCAGTGACCATGACCTAAAATTTCACTGGGAAAGTCCATATCTTTTTGATGGGGTAAAGGGTTTAAAATGAAGTAATTCCTTAGACTCTGCACCCAGGAATAACCACTGTGAAACCAGTTATGACTTAGAGAAGCTGTGTCTTCTCTGAGAAACATAACAAGTAATACCGTTTTTTGTTTGAATCCTCAAACTGGCAATGGGACAGATTTATGAATATTGGGGCAGATTTTCTAATTCTGTGTAATATTAAGATTTTCTGGGACCAAAAAAAAAAATTAAGGACAGGCAATTGTTTAAAATTAATAATGATACTTATAGCTGCTTCTCCCCTATACTCCAGTGCTGGTCCTTCAGTCGTCTCCTCTGGTCTGTCTTTCCAGGTCTCCAACAATGACATGAATGTAGCTGCTGCAGGCAACCACTTGCCTCGCCAGTCACATGCAGTAGTCAGTTACATCATCAAGGCAGCTTCCAGTAAAAAAAAAAAAATCATTGGCACTAATCTACAACTGGTAATACCAGTTGGGTTGGTGGTTTACTTGCCTTGCGCCAATCCTACCATTACTGTACATTACTGTAAATATAACCACCTGTACACATTTATCCACACAATCTCTAAGATCTCAGCTCATAGATTAAATTACAATGAAGTATAAAATAGATTTTTATGTAAACTTAGACAGGGAGTATGAAAATACACCAGAACAGTGGCTTATGCTGGATGTCAAATCTGGCATTTTTTTACACTGTCTAGTCTAGTGTTTCTCGACCTTTTCAAGTGAATTACATCTCAGTAAGACAAAGTCCCACTTGAGTACCCTCAAGGTAGCATTCATGTATAAATGTTAATAAAATAATTCAACCCACATGTCTAGCAAATCGAAAGATAGATACACCAAGCTGAGTTTAGGCCAGTGTCTATTCGTAACCACAATAGTAAATCAGGGCCACTGTCTACAATACTTCCCAAAAATACAGTATAATCACCTTTTTTCTATATCATCATGCTGAAAACAAAACTATATATCAAACTAACTGAGAAAATATTATCCAATCCCCTAATTATCTAATAGATTGGAGAACAGTGATTATAACAGTTAAAAAAAAATCACCAAAAACTCTTCCCATTGGGAACCATCCATGAAACCTATGATAAATTTCTCTCCTATTAATATCATATTTAGGCCATTTTCTACAATCATACTCAATTTACTTTATAAATTTACCTCAGAATGGCAGGGCTTGAATGTGTCACCCAGGAGAATACTACATTGTCTTTGAGACCACGACTTTCTGTGGGGGTTAATCTGACAGGGTTCGGTCATAATTTCAGTTTCTGGACATGATGGTGACAGTTTCCAGCTATTTCCAAATTCGATCACATCTTCTACAGTCAACTGACCACGAGTATGAAAATCATTGTTTGAATTGCCATCGTAGTTTCCGCAGAGTCCACAGACATTATTCTATAAAAAAATAGATATATATTTTTACACATAATAAATGATGTGAACAATTTACATTAGATGTTACACATCTGCAATAAATAGTTGACAATCACAACTTTTTTCATTGTTTTAAAGTGTAACTCCCATTTAATTTATTTATTTTTTGGTATTATGTCAGGTGGTGTTTGGTGAACATTATTTGGTATATTTAATTAACCTATCTAACTTTTAATAGAAAACAGGCTGTAAAGTTCCCACTAGCAATGTTCTAACTACAGTAAACATTGCCAGGAAGAGTCTGTCCCGTATATCTGTACTCAATGCAACATGTACAGCTGGAGCATTTACCAAAGGAGGCAGAGGCGTAGCTAGCGGCTGCCCCAGGCCCACTGAATTTTTGGGGGCCCACCCCTGGGCCGCCATTAATACATCCTTTATTTCTAACTAGATCGGTGTCTGCAGATCTAGTTAAAACGTAACCTGCAACTTAACAGTATTGTAAACTGCAAGCCAATACAGGCTTGCGGTTTACAAGACACCGAGACCACAGACAGATGTCTGCTTCTCAGCACGGGCGGCGCGATGACGTCACAACAACGCGTCGCCCGCGCTCAGACACAGACGTCCTGTGCATGGACAGGGAGGAAGTGCCGGCGGCTCCATTCATCAGCATCGCAGGTGAGTATGACTTTTGTTTTTGTTTTTTTAGCCTAGTTGTGGGTATATTAATAGTACAAGGGGTGGTTAGGAGGGGGAAATATAACTATAAGGGAGGATTCATTAGGGGGCATTATGACGATGGGGGGGTCATTTATATAAAGGTTATTAGGAGGTATTATTAATACAAGGGGGAGGTTATTTATATAAGGGGCCATTAGGGGGCATCATTTATATTAGGAGGAATTATGAACATAAGGGGGTGGTCATTAATATAAGGGGTCATTAGAGGTGCAGTATTTATGTCAGGGTGAATCAGGGGCATAATATGAGGGTCAATTAATTTAATGAAAGTGGCACTTAGGCTTTATTAAGACTAAGGCCCCACATAGTGGGCTGCAGAAAAAAAAGCGCTGCAGGAAAAACCGCAGCGGTAACATTGTGGTTTTTCTCGCAGCACTTTTCACAGAAGGTCTGCAGAGGTTTCCCCTGTGGACTTTCTGATTTCAATACACCTATATGGAAACCGCCGGTGTTTCTGTAGGTATAATTGAAATGCTTCAATTTCCAAAGCCACAACAGTTTTGGAAATCACAGTGCATCTGCTGCACGTATTTTTCCGCAATGTGTGAATGGGATTTGTTAGATGTAAAATGCTGGGTTTGTTTCTGTGGGTTTTCGCCACATGTGGCCCCCATCCCCACTTTGCAGTAAAATATGCGCAGCAGATACGCTGTGATTTCCAAAACAGACGCAGTTTTGAAAATCGCAGCATGTCAATTATACCTACGGAAATGCTGGCGGTTTTCCTTTAGATATAATTGAAGCAGAAAGTCCGCAGAGGAAACCTCTGCGAACTTTCTGTGCAAAGTGCTGCAGGAAAAACCGCGATGCGGTTTTTCCCGCAGATCTTTTTTTGCTGCAGGACACCACGTGGGGCCTTAGCCTTAAAGAGGACCTTTCACGTCCTCATGTATATGCTGTTTTACATACCGCTAGAAAGCCGACAGCACGCTGAATTCAGCGCACTGCCGGCTTTCCCGGTATGTGCGCCGGGGCTGGAGATATCGGGAGGACTTAGTTTCATGGTTTACTGTCAGAAGGGCATTCCTGACAGTCTAGCTGCGCTGTGAGGAACACTTTCCCTTTTTCTCGTTCATAGACTTGTACTGGGAGGGCGTTCCTCACAGCTCAGCGTCATCGCTAGGCTATAAGGAACGCCCCCTCTCTGTACTTGTCTATAGCGCTGCACTGTCAGAGGGGGCATTCCTTACTGCCCGGCGATGACGCTGAGCTGTGAGGAATGCCCCCCTGGTACAAGTCTATGAACGAGACAGTAAATCGTGAAACTAAGACCGCCGATATCTCCAGCCCCGGGGCACATAACGGGAAAGCCGGCAGTGCGCTGAATTCAGCGTGCTGTCGGCTTTCTAGCGGTATGTAAAACAGCATATACATGAGGACGTGAAAGGTCCTCTTTAAGTTTTCCAGCTCATTTTTATTGATGGTCTATCGTCAGAATAAAACATCAATAAGAGATAAGAGATTCCCCACTGATCAGCTGTATGAAGGGGTTATGGCGCCTGTTTATATCACACGCTGTCTGTTTATAGTGACCGTGTGATGTAATTACAGCCTTGTCACATAGACGTGTATAGGATGAGGCTGTAGTTACATGACATGGCCGCTATGAAAAGAATGACACTATGTAAACAGAGAAGGGGTCACGGCGCTTACACAGGTACCATGGTTCATTCAAACAGCTGATCCTGGGGATCCGGGGTATTGGAACCCCAATATTTTTTTTTTCCCTTTTTTTTTCCTTTTTAATTAGGAAACATCTGAGGCATTATTAATAAGGGGCACTATTTAAAGGGGTGTACAGGGAAGTTATTAACTTAAAGATACATTTGGGGGTATTATTCATTATAGAGGGTTATATTATATATTTTATAATTGGGGTAGCAGCAGGATGGGGGCTTTGTGTAGGTGAGGACAATGTGGGTCAGGTGCCTGGAAAAGTGAAGAGCCAAAGATGTCTGTGTTGCAAACTTTACAGAGACTGGAAGAAGTGGTCATGATCGTCCAGATGAAAGAGATGGGAAATGTGAAGGATTGGTCAGAGACGTCACCAGTAAGTCACTAAATGCTACTGCCCTGTATTCACCTAAATCGTCTGCAGAGCCCTGTGTAGAGCCACTATATACCACTATACACTCACCGTATACTCATAGTATCGGTATATGAACATGTCCAAGTTGGGGGCCCACTTGCTGAACCCCTAGCTATGCCTCTGAAAGGAGGTATGGTAATCTAGGAGGTATGGTAATCTGAAATGGATGTATCCCCAGCTTTATACCACTTTATACCCAGCTTTAACTAGTAATATCTCAGATTCTTATTGCTAGTATGGAATTTCAGCTTTCTTGTGATAGCAGAACTATTTTTCTGTGTGGTATAAAACCAGAGATGCAGCCATTTTAAGTGACCATCCCATCTTTGATAAGTGCTTCAGCTCTACAAACTGGCAATACAAATGTGTACAAGCTTTTCCTATTAACAACTCAGTTAGAGGGTTACTAATAAGAACGTTACAGCCTGTTTTCTATTAAAAAAGGATGATAGGTTAATTAAGTATAAAACAAAAACACTCTCTGACACAGCAGGAAAAAAATAAATAAATAACATGGGAGGTACACTTTAACCATTTTCCTGCATGGACATATGTCATACATCCTGACAGAGTGGCACTTCATTAACCAAAGGACATACACACGTGGACAAAATTGTTGGTACCCCTCGTTTAATGAAAGAAAAACCCACAATGGTCACAGAAATAACTTGAATCTGACAAAAGTAAATTGCCAAACTACATGTTGACAATGCCACAAAGCTTCTGGGAAAATGTCCTATGGACAGATGAGACAAAAATCGAAATTTTTGGCAAGGCACATCAGCTCTATGTTCACACACGGAAAAATGAAGCATATTGTAACGCCTCTGCCTGTTCGGGTCTCTGCGCCACTCTCCGCTCGCATGCTCAGGTGAGGTGAGGTGTGCTCAGTTTGATTGCTTGCATAGGTTTCTTGTTGCTCAGTTTGAACACTGTCCTAATACCTCCTGTCTGTAATTGAATTTCTGCCACACCTGTTTCCTGCATCTTTGTTTCTCTCTGCTCCTCTAATAGTTAATTTCAGCCTTGCCTGTGTGATTGACAGATTGTATAGGGTATATAAAAAATCTGTGAATTTTCAATTCTTGTGTAACACCATGTCTGAAGAAGAGAGCTAGACTCTTGAAAGCTTATTTATCAAATATATTCAGTTAGCCTCTAAAAGGCATCGCCTGATTTCTTCACTCTTCCACTGATTGACAGCCTGTCGTCCAATCAAGTCTGGGGCAGGTCCTGGCTTTCTATAAATAGGTTGTCAGCCCTCACATGCTCAGCTATTGATTCTGTTTTGTCCCTGCTAGCTCTTATTCTGCTATTGTTGTATATCTGACTTCTGACCTTTGGCTCCCCCTGTGACTATTCTCTTGGATTATGATTTTGTACTGCATTGCTCAACTGTTACCGACCCCTTGGTTTGCTGACTCTGCTTTTGTGTTGTTTTGTCTTGTCCTGTTCTGTGTGTCACTTATATTAGGAAGGGACTGATCGACCGGTTGCTGGCTGTCGCCTAGGACAGATCAGGCAAGTTAGCCAGGGACAGTGGGGGGGGGGGGGGTTCAGCTTAGGGCTCACTGTCTTGTTGTGCCCCTCCCCCCAGGCTTCTGCAGCAGCACTGGGGAATCGCTCCTCTAACGATTCCCTTACACATATCTTGAAAAGAACACTGTCCCTACTGTGAAACATGGAGGAGGCTCTGTTATGCTCTGGGGCTGCTTTGCTGCATCTGGGACAGGGTGCCTTGAATCTGTGCAGGGTACAATGAAATCTCAAGACTATCAAGGGATTCTAGAGAGAAATGTGCTGCCCAGTGTCAGAAAGCTTGGTCTCAGTCGTAGTTCATGGGTCTTGCAACAGGATAATGACCAAAAACACACAGCTAAGAACACCCAAGAATGGCTAAGAGGGAAACATTGGACTATTCTGAAGAGGCCTTCTATGAGCCCTGACCTAAATCCTATTGAGCATCTTTGGAAGGAGCTGAAACATTCCGTCTGGAAAAGGCACCCTTCAAACCTGAGACAACTGGAGCAGTTTGCTCATGAGGAGTGGGCCAAAATAACTGTTGAGAGGTGCAGAAGTCTCATTGACAGTTGTAGGAATCGTTTGACTACAGTGATTGCCTCAAAAGGTTGTGCAACAAAATATTAAGTTAAGGGAACCATCATTTCTGTCCAGGCCTGTTTCATGAGTTTTCTTTTTTTTAAAATTCTGTTGAAGCATGGTTGAAAAGCAGTGTCTGACTTTCATTTGTTCATTTTCATAGAATTTTTATATATTATTACTTTTGTCAGATTCAAGTTATTTCTGTGACCATTGTGGCTTTTTCTTTCATTAAATGAGGGGTGCCAACAATTTTGTCCATGTGTGTATATAGTACGTCCTTAATATTAATGCTGATTTCTCAGGATCCATTATGGCTATGAAAAAGATCATCATGATGATCTTGGTATCATTTAAAAGATGAGATTCTCATTTTTAAAATCAATCCAAGATTTTCTTTATAGCCCAAACCGATCCTGAGATATGGGGCTCTAAAGTGTCCTTCCCCTCCTGCCTCAGGCAGCATCTCTGAGCAGTGTGGAGGAGGAGGAGGAGAGTGCAGAGGAGCAGAGCTGCAGGCTGCAGAGACAATGATAAATCATCATCATTTGTGTATAACCTGTATGTGACTCCAGGGGGAAGAGTGGCATGGACTTCTGTCCATATTATCACCTTTCCTATCAATCAGAGAGCATACTATACTTTTGTTCTCTGATTATCACATAGAGGGATAATGTAATACCCCTCTGAGCCTAATCACAGTGGTATTCTTATGTAATACCCCTCTGAACATAACTAGGAAGTTATTGGCGCTGTGACTCAGACATTTACCATCATCCAAAAGAGTTGCACCAAACATTTACACAACACATACACGAAGTCAGCAATAAAGTTTACATTTGACACTGTCCCTGTCCTGTCCATACCTGAACTTTAACGCATTTTTACCATTGAATGTCACCATATAAAATCCCAGGTTTTTTTTTTTTTTTTTGCACCCACAGTACAGACGAACCACCTAGACTTCCAGTAGGTCATCAGACTCTTTAACACCAGTAATGTCAATATAAATGTAAATATATATGTGACATTAATATATAAATTAATGTAAATATATATATGACATTAACCCCTCTGGCACCATTTTACCGGCGGTACGCGAGCACCGCTATTTTGCCAGGTATCACCAGCACCCGGAGCAAGCTCCGGGGCTGGCGTCCCTTTACTATGACAGGCTCCCAGGCTTGTCTTTAGTATCTTTCTATTGCAGGTTGCTCTATGCAGCCTGCAATAGAAATGTTGTTCCTTTGCAATGCATTGCAATTCATTAGCATTGTAATGCATTGCATTAGTGATCAGACCCCCTGGGGTTCAAGACCCCTAGGGGTCTAATAAATGCAAAAAAAAAAATTTTTTTAAATATGAAAAAATAAAAAATATTAAAAGTTCAAATCTCTTTCCCTAGAACACATATAGTAGTACTTAAATACTGTGAAACACATACACATTAGGTATCCCTGTGTCTGAAAACACCCGGTCTACAAACCTATAAAAATATTTTTCCCGTATGGTAAGTACCGTAGCGGGAAAATAAATCTAAAGTGCCAAACCGCTGTTTTTTCACTGTTTTGCCCCTGCTAAAGATTTGAATAAAAAGTGATCAAAGCAATAGCAATTCCCCAAAATGGTATAACTAAAAAGTACACCTGGTCCCACAAAAAATGACGCCCTATGCATCCCTGTACATGGAACTATAAAAAAGTTACGGGTGTCAGAATATGGCGACTTTTAGAAAAAAAAAATTTTTGCACAGTTTTGGATTTTTGTTAAGGGGTTAAAATGTAAATAAACCATATGAATTTTGTATCCCCAGAATCGTACCGAAACATAGAATACAGGTGACATTGGCTGCACAGTGAATGCTGTAAGAAAGTCCGTAAGAAAGTCACACAAATGCACTTTTTCTTCAAGCCCACCCCATTCTGAATTTTTTTCCAGCTTCCCAGCACATTGTACAGAATAACTAATGGTAGCATCATGAAGAACAATTTGTCCTGCAAACATTAAGACCTCATATGGCTCTTAGAGCGGAAAAATAAAAAAGTTATAGGGTTTGGAAAGGGGGGAATCAAAAACGAAAAATGAAAATTGAAAAATTCCTCCAGTGGGAAGGGATTAACACAGTGAATGACAGCAACATACTGTATTGCTTGTCTTCTACATCAGTGTTTTTGAGAGTACGAGCTCTTGTTGTAGTTAAGGTTTGCAGTATATATTAATTGTGTACACCTCAATCTATTATTTTAAATGTGTTTTATGTGTAAATGTACGATTAAATATGAGTTTTAAGTTCAAATATATGTTTTAATGCATTTTTTCAAAAAATAATTTGTGTTTGTCACAAAGTTACATGAAGGTGGACATGGCTATCAATAAACCATTGAGACAAATGTAATCCTCAGGTTGTCTACTTTCAAGAAATATATAGGATTTAGGAGTATACTTGCTTTTCATCGTGTGTAATTCCTTACACTTTTTTAACATTTCCAGCTTGAGGCTAAGGCCCCACATTGCGGAAACGCAGCTTTTTTTGTTGCTGATTTTACTGCATTTTTTGAGCCAAAGTCAGGAGTGAATTGAGCAGAAGGTAGAAGTATAAGTACATCCTAAATATTTCCCATTCCTTTTGTAGCCATTCTTGGCTTTGGCTCAAAAGACCGCAGCAAAATATGCAACAAAAAAAGCTGAATTTCCGCAACGTGGGGCAGTAGCCTTATAGAAGAATAATTTTTTTCAGACACAGAACTCCAACTCCTTTGCTTCTCTCAGTAGGGGATGATAAGAAGTTCACTATATAAACAGTATGCTATAAGCTTTCCAGCTTCCCATATTGATAAAGCCTCGCCAGTGAAATAGCTATCAGTGAACCTCAACTACCATCTTGAGGTGCTTGGCCACAGGGTAAGGAAGAAGCTGCAAATGATAAATAGTGTAAGAAAACAGGGGACTGCATAAACAGACTGTTGTGGCAGCATGAAAGGATAAGTAGAAAAAATAGTGAACTAGATGTCATTGAGGGCAGCCAGCTTTGCGACGGTGTGTCTATAGCCAAACTGTGTGCCTACAACACTATGGCGCTCTTCTTGCTATACTATTTAACTACATAACTAAATACACTTTTTTTTGCCCTATTTTCTATTGTCTTATATTCTACAGTCAGGTGCATCTTACATGGCACGTTTTTAATGTTAAACATCCAAGAAAGTCAAAAATTCTAAGAATACTTACTTGGAAATTTGCTGGGATCTTGATAGTGAGACCTGTCATTTTATCCCAAACTAGGAACAGTCCATTACTTACAGTAATAGTCAGATAAAGGCTAGTATTTTGAATCTGAAATGGTGACCCTATTGCTTTTTGTCCATTGGTTGTAGATACCTGGCCATCTGATAACCGAAGAATGTAGTCCTAGGGAAAGATCACATAGACCATAAGAAAAATTAAAGAAAAGCATACACAACACAGCGAATATTGTAACAGCAATATTTAGACACAGAAGATTTTTTTTTTTTTATATTTCAGGAGGGTTATTATGTCTCTTAAGGAAGATTGCTTTTGCAGTAGTATTTACGGTCTAGCAGACCATGCATGCTCTACTAGGAATTTTGGAAGAGTTGTTCTAGTTTGGCTTTAATACCAGACAACGTCTAAAAGTTTCACAGAAAACCAATTATTGATCTATAAGGAGCCACCTTTCAATAGGTGGCAATGGAGTGAGGATTTCTTATACCATCCAAATAAGGAACTTTGGACCTCATGTACAGCATGTGGCCGCTTCCCAATGCTCTCACAATGTCTAATATTGGGGCAAGATGGAATTGTTAGGTTATATTTTAACCTGACTGATCCTTTGTTCTTAAGCTACCCTACTGTTATTACTACAGTATTTTTGTTAAGAAATTTTGTATTTAATATTGTACCAGAAGTTATTAACTTACATTAAAAAACAATTTGATGGTCTTTGAACAAGTTGCGCCAGTATCACTGCATTGTGTGTTTTCAGAAATAACGCGGAACGTTCCATTCTCTACATTAGCGCCACAGAAATCCTGAAATTATAATGTTTGAATAAATGCAATATGAACAGTGAAGACAATGAAAATTTATAGAAATGGTAGTCTTTGTAATCCATGCGACAGAAACACCCTCTTAATTCACAGTAAAAGTTGATGGGGCTGGATAAAGACACAAGTCCATCAAGTCCAACCTATAAGCCTATCAAGTTGATCCAGAAGAAGGCAAAAAAACCTAATGAGACTGACGTCAATTGCCCCATAAGAGGAAAAAAAATTCCAACCCCAACTTCAAATATGGCAATTGGTCTAAGTCACCACATCCTGTGACAGTGAGTCCCATAGTCTCACTACTTACTGTAAAGAAGCCAAATGCATTCCAAAGCAGTTTGCTTTAGTTTTTGTCTCAGTTTTCATGCAAGTTGATAAAAAATTGCATCCTATTACATGCCAACTGAGTTTATTTTTGACATTAAGAATTTTATTGAAATGTTTTCAATTAACCATAAAAACATTACAAACAACATTTTGGGGCTGGGAACACATGGGTAGGGAAGGAGGTATAAGGAGGGGGTAGGGGATTGAGGTTTAGAAATGACAAATGGAGCAAATCTGAGGCGATAACATAAGCTCTGTCGCAGCAGGGCCAAACAAAGATTTGACTTTTCATGTTGACAGAAATAAAGCAATTTATACAATAGAATAATCAGGGAGGTACATGGGTGGGGGGTGGTGGAGGGAGACGAGGGGATAGGAGATGAGGAGAGGTTAATAGGGTATGGGGAACAACATAGGCTCTGTCGCAGCAGGGCCAAACACAGGATACAGTAAAATGTAGGATGTAGGGTAAAGTCAAAACACGTTTACATTATTATGACGAAATTAGAAATTAGAAATTAGAAGAAGTCTGGGGGGGAGGTCCCTGTTGGGGGGGCTATAGAGGGGAAGGCAGACTGGAATTCCTTGGATTGGTAGAAAAGATTCCAAAGGAGCCATGCCAACTGTATCTTCTGTTTCCGTGATTAGCCTTTGTTTGTGATTTTAAATCAATTATTCTGCTTGTTTGGCAAACAGCTATCTCACCTGACCCCCCCCCCCCACTCATACATGCACCCTTGTATTGGCCAAACACTGCATGTATATTAAATAGGGAGATGGAATGAAGCCAACTTCTCTGGCAGTAATTTATCGCCCAAAGAACGAAAGCATCAGACACTTGAAAATTCAATGCCCAGTCCATATCTCCCGGGAGAGGGAATTTGGAAGCCCCTAATCACATTTGATAGCTGGCTGAAACATACCAAAACGTTTATAATGTGCATGACATATTTATAATGTGTATATCTATTAAATAACTATTGGCCGAATGGTCCTTTGGTAAACGTGTGTATGTTTTTTAGATTGGGAGAGGGGAGAATGATGTCAAACAATTCTGGCACTGGCTCAGTCTCCTTAGAACAAAAGAATGAGGCAAGTTAAAATCCAACTGTGGATCCTTATCTCTCGCATCTGCTTTTGTGGTGTGTCTCACACTATCTCAGACTAAACTGTAGCTAAACTGTAGTCATAGATCAGAGCTCTGCCCTAAGACTGCTGAGCTAAAAAGCAGCCAAGGAGCAAGATCTGTGAAAAATAAATAGCAGGTAATCATTCTCATAGGCACTGACGTGCATATCATGCTTGAGTCGACAGGACCCAAACATTATTTTGTTCTCACCTATATTTTGACAGGCAGAAAAATTTTGGTTTTACTTCAACATATCTGTAGACCTTGTTTTCTACATAATTTTGGAGTTTACTTTTTATCGAAAGGGGCTGTCCAGTATTTTCTTAGGATAGACCATAAATATCCGATTGGTGAGTCCAAAAGCTGTATGGGATTGCTTCAGAAGCCTGTACTATACAGTGCACATAGCTGGAAGCAGATGGCTCCATAACCTGTACAATGGCCAGATGTGGTTATTGTAACTCAGCTCCGACTTGATATCAATGGGAGCAGAACTGCAGTAATTGCACCAGGCCACAACACAGGATATAAAGCCATCTGGCTGGCTGTGTATTGTATAGTTTGGGGTGATCACCTCTGAACAGCCGATCTGTGCAGGGGAAGACTGTGCCCCGCCACCCACAATGTACTGATTAGATGTTTATGGTCTATTCTAAGGATAGCCTGTAAAAAATACTGGACAACCCCTTTAATTTACTTTATATTAGTTTATACTAGGGGTAAATTGCAGAATTACAGTAAATCAGGCAATAATAATGTTGTTAGATCATTACAGTTACGGGGATGTCAAATTTATCTAAATTTTTGGTACTTTTGAATATATATTTAATAAAATGCATGTATTGTAAAAACACTGCTTTTATATTTACAATTATCTTTTGCTGTTAATTTTTCAGGGACCATGATCATACATTTCTATGGAGAAAGCAATGTATTATCACTGCTATATGTTGGAGTCAGCTAAAAAGTGATGATCCTATAGAGACATTACAGTGTTATTAAAGAAGGGGATGGTTGCATCAGATTACTTTGTTAGAACTCATGTACACCTAATATGACGTACCTGAACCAAGGAATATTCACACTGTCCACTATATCGGAAATGCCTTTTGTCAAATGTTATATAATTTCCTTCTCCATAAACGAAGCATTCAGCCAGGGCTCCTTTGTTGTCACAGACCCAGTTACGGTTAATACAGGTGCTTGAAAAAAAAAAAACAACATTAAACACAGTCTGAACAAATCCTGAACAATCACATATGCAGTGTAGTGACAGATGCACTAAAAGTATAATACTTAAGGCTAAGGCCCCACGTAGTGGGCTGCAGCAAAAAAGCTCTGCGGAAAAAAACGCGGCAGCAACGTATAATGGTTTTTCCAGCAGCACTTTTCAAAGAAAGTCTGCAGAGTTTTCTCCTGCAAACTTTCTGCTTAAATCAGACCTCTAGGGAAACCGCCGGCGTTTCCATAGGTATAATTGACAAGCTGTGATTTCCAAAACCGCAATGGTGTCCGCTGTGCTTATTTTTCTGCAATGTGTGGATGGGATTCGCTAGGGTAGGGCCCCAACCTAAAGGGGTTTTCTGACACAGACAATTAAGAGTGGGTTCACACTACCATTGGTAATGACTGTTGCTCTCATCTGCCTCAGGATGACATTAAATGACAGATGCAGACGGAGCACCCTCTGTAGGATGTCTGTCTATATTCACTCCAATGCAAAGACCATGACAGAAGTTTTCTTCCACCATGTTTTTTACTATTCTGACGGAAGAAAACCTTTTTCTTCTGTTACAAATGTAAACAAACATGATGGAAGACATGTCCTGTGGGTGTTAGGGTGTGTACTTACCTTTTACAAGTTGTAGACCAGTGGGAGTCCAACTGCTGGGACCCCCAAAGATCACAAGAACAGTGCTCTACTCAGCTATCTTCAGCAGTTCTCTTTAGGCCCCACGTTCTGGCAACGCAGCAGAAAAAAAAATGCTGCATTTTACAGTATCAGCAATTCGAATGAGATTCTGGCTAATCCCATCCACACACTGCGGAAAAGAAACCACTGCAGAAAAGCTGCATGTCAATTTTACCTGCGGAAACTCTTGTGTTTTCCCCATAGATTAAATAATAAGAAAAAATGCAGAGAAAAACACAGCAAAAATTCAATGAAAAATGCTAAATGCACACAAGTGGGATTTACACATGCATATGGACAAAAATTCACATGGAAAATCCGTATAAACTGATGTCAATTCTCATATACATGTACATGCAGATTTTGGTGCAAATTTTGAAGCCATTTTGTGCCGAATAAAAGAAATATATTGACATGCTGTGGATTTTAAACTGCACACCATATGTCAATTTCCATGTGGAAAAAAATCTGCAATATGTATTATGAGAAATAAAATTTATCTTTTAACTTAATGCTAATAGATTACGGTGCAGATTTTCTGCATTGAAATCTACATGGAAAATCTGCACATAATCCTGATTTATATATATATATATATATATATATATATATATATATATTGTAAGTATGTGAGCCAGAGGGCACTGTTGAGCGACCCAGGCCCAGCCCTGAAAAGGCTCTCCTGCATGGAGCAGGAGGTGGTGGACCAGCGGCACAGATAGACGGTCTGTGCCAGAGGGCTGGCGTCCACAGGGGACTTTTGCTGAGTGGAGCATTAGTCCGGCTGCTCAAGTGGACCAGCTAAGGACAGAGAGATAGGCTCTGTCCCAGAAGGGCTGGGTCCCACAGAGACTCTTTGCTAGAGCTGAGCAAGAGTCAGGCTAGTGAGGGGCTCTATAAGTGAGTTAGGGCCCTAACGGCGGCCTAGGTTTTGTTTGTTGTTTTGTTATGTTGCCCTTAAACTGTAATAAAGCCACTTTGTTTTAAATTGGCACCGTCTGAACGCTGTCTCACCGGCGCCCAGTACCACGAACCACCGCTGTTGGGACCAGGAAAAGCCACCATTTGAGTCTAATTCCCCAAGTTGTCACAATATATATATATATATATATATATATATATATATATATATACTTCTGTATTACCGATCTGTATCAATCTCCTTTTTAATTGAAAAAAACAGAACTAATACATATAATTGTTTCTATTTACATTTAAATAATTGTTATGCTTGTTTTTATGCATTGCATATTTCCAAAAGCAGTATGTTAAGTATGTTACACATTGGTGGCAAGTTTAGCTGACGTCAAAGGGTTTAACTTAGAAATGCATTTTCCGTATCTGCATTTTGTTAAATGAGTATATTGATTTTTATTTTATTTTATTTTTAATCTATAACAACAAAAACAGAAAAAAAAATGTGACAAATATGGACACAGAATTGACAATTTATAACAAAATATTGAGCAAAATGGAGACAATATGAACCCATAAAAAGCACAAATTGTAAAAAAAAAAATCAGAGTTTTATATGTGTATATGATCTATATTTTCATACAAATGGGTGAAAGAGCCCTTACACATGAAGTTTTAATGAAAGATATGTTCATGTAATAGCAGCATGTATTTTAATATATAGATTAATATATATAATCCATATCATCCTTAATCCTGTAAAATTCATATACTGAATTCTTTATTAAAAAAAAAAAAAAATCGGGGGCGGAGCCTGGACGTGGAGCGGAATGGCCGGATAGTTGCAGAGCTCTCGGCCTGAGTCTCTATAAGTGACAGTTTAGCGACGTGCTTTTGGGCTAACCGCAGCTACTACAGAAACATAAAGGTATCCTACCTTCAAGGATACCACGCAAACGGAAATCGGCGGTGAAACCGCTGAAGATTTCTGACTTCTACCTCCCCCATGGGGGAGGAGAAGAACAAAATGGCGAAGGCCCGAGCTTGGACGCGGCTTCTAGAGCCTCGACTCCCTCTGAAAATCCTCCGGAAGAGACACTCACGCTCTCCGCTCAAAGGAGAGCGCTGTCGGCTCCTCTTCCACAGCTGCTGGACGGTGTGGATCGGGAGTTGCCTGGACCCTCTCCCCGGCGGGCCGGGGCCTACATAAAACACGGGCCTCCGCAAAAAAACGCTCCGGGGCCTGTAGCTGATGCGAGCCTGGAGACGAATTACTCACCCACCGCTAGTCCAGTCAAGCAAAGGCCCAGGCTCCAGGAAATCGAATCTCAGGAGGAGGAGGTGAGCAGTAAGTTACAGACTACTTCTCTATCTACTGATTTTTTTGCAGATATCCCTGCAACAGAAAATTTACTTACTGAGGCCTCCATGAAAAATATGCTTATGGCCTTCTGTAAATCACTAACAACAGACATGTCTCTCATGGTGAAACCGCTAGATAGAGATATTAAAGAGCTGAAAAGCCGTACGGTTCATGTGGAATCTAAAATGGCGGAATTTGCGACTTCACACAATGCGCTTATAGATGCTCACTATGAGGTAGAGAGAGATGTGTCTTTTCTGAAAGCCAAAATAGCCGACTTAGAGGACCATTCTAGAAGAAATAATCTAAAGTTTAGAGGGATTCCAGAGTCAGTATCTACGAGTAATTTAACTGCATTCCTTCAGGATCTGATACGAGCGTTATTACCGAACCTCACGGAACTGGATTTAATTATTGATAGAGAGCATAGAGTTCCTAGACCATCCCATTTAGATGAAGCCATACCTAGAGACATTCTTGCAAAGATTCATTTCTATCGCACTAAAGAGCTGGTTCTGGCGACTTCCAGGAAGGCGGGTCGCTTACCTGAACCATACCATAAAATAGCCATTTACTCGGACCTATCAGCCTCGACGCTACAATCAAGGAGACAATTTATCCCTATTACCACAGCTCTACGCCAACACCATATCTTGTATAAATGGGGATTCCCGGTCCGCGTGATCATCTCTAGGGACAGTATAGTACACGTCATCAAAACTCCGGAGGAAGGAAAAAGCTTGCTAGCCACATGGAACATTTCGACTGTCGATCCACCACCTAAACAATCCCCTGGTCCCGTGTCTGATGGTTGGCGCCAAGCGAGGACCCAAAAACTTCCACCTAAAGGGCTACAAAGCTAGAGACTCAACTATTTTTGGATTCCGTATGTCCACTGTTGGTGAACTTATCCCCCCAGGATCACGATAGCTGCTGATCCGCTGTACTACGTTCCTTTTTGTTTTTGTTTCTCGATTTTGCTCACATGGTTTATCCATAGGTTCTGTAACTTGCATGATTTGTTTTTTCGTTGGTTCTGGCACATTGGGCGAAGTGAATACAAAGGGTGAAGACATCTTCACTGCATACGAACATTGACACTCCCTGGTAGAGGTGATTGTGGTAAGACTTGTATAGCGTTTATAAATGTACATTATGGTACTTAAAATTGTGTCCATGAATGTTAGGGGTTTGAACTCCCCTCAGAAAAGAGCCAATTTATGGCGTGAGGCCCGAGCTCAAAGCTGTGACAGTCTTGCAATACAAGAGACACACCTTTTAAAGGCAGACGCTAATCGTGTTCAACACCCAGCGTATCCACATGTGTTTCATGCTCACTATTCTTCAAAGCGTAGAGGTACATTGATTGGGATTAGAGACTCAGTAGCTTTCCAATTATTGTCGCAATATGCGGACCCGGGGGGGCGGTTTATAATAATAGTATGCATCCTTAACAATGTCACTTACACATTAGTATCGGTTTATGCCCCAAATAAGAAACAAGTGGCCATCCTGGGGAGACTTGTAAGGGCTGTAGAAAAGAGGAAGCAGGGATGTTTGATATTAATGGGAGACTTTAATATGGCTCCAGACCCACTAGTGGATACCACTTCTGGCAGGGTGACATGTCACCCCTCTTTCTCGCAAGCTATATGGAGACACGAATTATTTGATGTCTAGCGTATTCTCCATAATACCGAAAAAGATTATACGTATTATTCTGCTGTGCATAATAGCTACTCACGAATCGACCTATTCCTAATAGAGCAGTCTAGCATTCCCCTTGTTAAGAAGTCTGAGATTTCACAAATAACATGGTCGGACCATGCAGCGATAACCATGTCAATAGCAGAAAAATACGAATGCGCAAGAACGTATGTATGGAGGTGTAATGAATATCTAATGTCACAGCCAAAATTAAAAGCAACATTAGAGAATGATTTGAAGGAATTCTTTCAAATTAATGCCCCCTCTGCCTCTGGCCCGGACATACTGTGGAACTCTCATAAAGCTGTTATTAGAGGAACGTTTATCCGATTGGGGCATATCGAAAAGAAAAATAGAATGGCAGAAATAGATCGATTGCTTCATCAGATAAGAACTATTGACACTAACAATAAACAATCTCCTTCTTCCTCAAATGCAGCAAAATTAATGGCATTACGTCATCAGTTGACTGCTTGTTTATTGCACAAATATGAGAAAAACCTGAAGAGGGTTAAAGCTATGTACTATTCTCAATCTAACAAGGCAGGCAAACTCCTGGCATCTAAGTTGAAACTAAAACATGCGAAATCTAGAATCCCATTTATTCTCAGTCAGGACGAAACCTACAAAATTTATGACCCAAAAGGCATCGCTAGCGCCTTTAGAACTTTTTACGAAAGCCTATATAATTTGGCGGACGACTCCTCTATGGTCCCTCCCACAAACAATGACACTGAGCAATTCCTTAGAGTTGCTCAGCTACCAACACTCAACGAATCACAGCTGGAATCATTGAATGCACCTATCACCTCGGCGGAGTTGTCGGCCATAGTTAAGTCACTGCCATCTCGCAAATCTCCAGGCCCTGACGGCCTTACTAATGACTATTACAAATGTTTCTTCCCAATCCTGATGAAACCGCTGCTGGCATTTTTGACGGATGTGGTTGATTCTGGCACTATCCCAAAAGAAAATCAGGAAGCCCTGATAGTTACACTACCGAAGCCGGGCAAACCCGCCACCAACCCCCAAAATTTCCGACCCATATCGCTATTGAACTCAGATCTAAAAATTTTTGCCAAATTAATAGCGAACAGATTGGCAGTCTGTGTTCCAAATTTAATAAAGCATGATCAGGTGGGGTTCGTTAAAGGGAGACAGTCATACGATAACACTAGACGCATTTTAAACCTCATACACCACATTGACTCTAAGAAGGAAGAAGCGGTGATCCTCGCATTGGACGCAGAGAAGGCGTTCGATCGCATTTGCTGGTCGTATGCCTTCTTGGTGCTTAGAAATATGGGGTTCTCTGGAGCTATTATAAGAGCGATTGGGGCGTTATATTCTGCACCTTCTGCGAGAGTGTTCACCAACGGAGTAGTTTCAGATCCTTTCCTGATAAAAAACGGGACCAGACAGAGATGCCCCCTGTTGCTCCTGATATTTATTCTTTCCATTGAACCATTAGCTCAAGTACTTAGATTAGATCCGGAAGTGGGAGGTATTGACATAAGAGACAAAACTCACCTTATATCACTCTACGCGGATGATATTATTCTCACTCTGTCTAAACTGCAAATATCCCTTCCTCGCCTTATGGATACTATTAACATTTTCGGGCGATTATCGTATTATAAATTAAACATGGCCAAATCACAGGCACTGCCTCTGCACGTTCCCCAACACACGCTCCAATATTTGAAATCCATTTATAATTTTGAGTGGAGGGAGGACAGTGTTCAATATTTGGGGATATAGGTGACAGTGTCCCCAGGGGCCCTCTATAAAAGTAACTATGCCCCAATGTTAAAAACAGTGCAAGAAGAAACGGAGAGAATGTCTAAAACAGATGTCTCATGGATTGGGCGGGTAGCCGCTTTTAAAATGTTGCTATTGCCTAGACTCTTATACCTGTTCCGCATGCTCCCAATGTTCGTCCCTGTTTCCTTCTTTGAAACGGCTCAAAGGGTGATCTCGAAATATATATGGAATGGTAGCAGACCTAGAATTAATAAAAGCTTTCTATTCAAACAGCGGGAGGCGGGACGCCTGGGGGTACCAGTAGTGAGGAACTATTATATAGCATCGCTGGTCACTCAATGCGCAAGGTGGAAATCAATGGATACTTCGGTTCCATGGCTACATATAGAGCAGGCATTTATATCCCCCCTAAAATTGGAGGATGCGCTATGGTTGCTTTTTTGGGACATCTTGGCCCCTGGATCCTTCTCTCCAGTCATGTGTGCCTCGTTATCGGCATGGAAGCTACTTCATGGGAAAGCAAACCCTACGAAGTATTTTCATATTACAGAAATGCCCTTATCATTGATGGCCTTGGTGATTAGTGACTTGGAGGTCTCGGATTGGGAATCGAGGGGGATCACGCAGATTTCTCAATTATATTCTGACTCTAAGCAACCTATACCATTTGAAGAACTAAAACGACAATACGGGATTCATACTGGCGATTTCCTTAAATATTTTCAAATATGGCACTTTGTGTCTAAACACCCTGCGACGACATTACCCCATAATAATTCACTTTTTACCTGGCTGCCGACTAATATGAGGGGACTGCGATTCTTATATGAAAAAATGGATGAAATATCGACTTTTACTAGATCTACCCCATTTCGCTGTTGGGAGAGAGACTTAGGGATAGCCATTACCCCAGACGAACGGCAACAAACAATTAGATTGATCCATTTGTCTTTGAAATGCAGCACCCATATAGAGACAGCTATGAAAATCATCTTAAGATGGTATAGGGCCCCATCTACCTTACAATTAGCATATCCCTCCGTGTCTGGAAATTGTTGGAGAGGATGTGGAAGCAGGGGAACACTTCTCCACATTCTGGGGAACTGCCCCAAGATTCGTAACTACTGGGTTCAGGTCTTTGAGCTGCTCTCGGAGCTGTTTGGCCTGCAGCTCCCTCATGCCGTACCTATGGCTATCCTGTTGTTTGGGATCCCCGGTGAGTTGAACAGGTATAAACAACTCATCTGTAAAATCTTGACCATAGCCAAATTAATGTTGGTGCAAAGATGGCGGACGATGGCTCCTCCGACACTGTCGGCCCTGGTCTCAGCCATAAACAACACATACTCCTATGAAAGGGTGATCGCAATAGGAAATAACTCTTTTTATAGCTTTGACAAATCGTGGGATGCGTGGACCCACTCTCGATTCGCCATGTAGGGAACCTGAGTTGTTACAAAGAGGTCAATCGTGGGGGAGCAGCGGGTGTGGGGATGGATACCAAACAAGCTAACCCAGTTAAAAAACGGAGTAGAGAAGGAGCGCGGCAGGTATGTGTCGAATACCATGTGCATAAGCATAAAACCCGTGAATAAAGAATAGATTCCATACAGAGCAATTTCACCTAAATAATTCATGATAACCCTATGAATGTGCCAAATGTTAGTGTTACTGTTTACTCTATGTAATTTTTCTTATTTGTTTCAGTGGTATACAATTTGCTGAATGTGACTTGATAAGAAATATACTCTATTGTATGTCAAATGTATATTGCACTGTATATATTCTCTGAAAATTTTGAATAAAAATTATTGAAACAAAAACAAACAAAAAAAAATCTATAAATAGTTAACATAATAGCAGACATTTTTTCCAATTCCTACTGCACATCTTCTCAATTCTTATGTCTAGGGCTCACATAAGTGATATTATTTCTACTTCCAGAAACTTATCTTCATATCTAATATCTAAGTGATGAAATGCTAGCCACATACCACTCATTGCAGCCAATCTTGGCTTTTTCTTTGTGGTCATATACTATGTCATTATGAAAGCAGGTACAGGTATCACTTGTCACACATCCTCCTTTGCCGTCTGCCAACAAATCTTGAGGACAAACACAACCTGAGACACACTCATTGCTGTACTGTGAAATAAAACAATATTATTGTTACTACTAGTATTATTTTTGGTCTACAAAGTATGATTTATTAGTTATCAAAGTAAGCAAACAAGGATGTTAGAGATTATCTGAATAAAGTTACGTGAAACCTCAATAAACATCTAAAAACTATTATCTTTCAGATTATCAGATTATATGAAAGTTATAAAAATGAAAATTAAAAAAAACCATTTTGTGGTACTAACTGATTTTGTGTTGTGAACATGCTCAGTGTATGCAGTTACTTATGGGCCTTGTAGGCTAGGGGTTCCCGACTAACTCAAAAATAGTTGTATTCTTCTAATTTGTTGTAATAAACTATACAGTTACTAGTAGCATGTGATCAAGAATGGATATATTGTACATTAATTGTGCCCTATACTGTATGCTTTGTCGCTCCCCCAATTCCATAAAGTACTTAACTATGTACAGTATGATTCCTTAGAGTTTCATACATTGGTTAAATATAATTTGACTTTAAGATTGCCTAAATAACAATGTCATCTGTGACTCCCTTCAGCAGAGACAGGTAACGCACCCCTGCTCAGGAGGCCTGTACTATTAGGACCCATGAACACAACCGAGTGTGCCATCCGATGTGGGCCAAGATGGCAGTGGAATGTACTCGGATGACAATCGGAATGACATCTGATTGTCATCGGAGTGCATTCAAAGATGTACTTACTTCTCTAGGAACTTCCGATTCATTCCGATTCTGATGACATAATGCAGGATAGGACCTGCTCTATGGTCATCAGAATGGAACAGACTATCAGACACCCCTTCGGAGGAGCATTAGCCTGCACACTCGGTCATGTGCATTAGGCCTTAGCTTTAGAAAGAGGAACTTAAACCTCAGGGATAACTTCATTTTGGGACCCCAACCATTATGCGTCTTTCAAAAGTACTGGTCTCTTCATATGGGACAAAGGAACCTTTTAGGCCTCTGCAGCTTCACAGCCCCAGTGCGACTTTACAGTCTGCACCCTTTATAATTATACCCTTGGAGCAGGGGCGTAACTACCAGGGTAGCAGTGGTAGCGACTGCCACAGGGCCCGGAACATTACGGGGCCCGGAGCCCTGTGGCAGTCGCTACCGCGAACCCCACAATCACTGCTATCGTTATACTATGGGGTCTTTTGAGACCCCGGAGTATAACGATCGGGGGCCCAGGGGAGGTGAGCGAACATAAAAAACACTGTAACTCACCTCTCCGCCGCTCCGCAGGCTTCGGGCCTGTTTGGTGACGTCCCAGACGTCAGCCGACGTCATTATGCGTCGCGGACGCCGGCCTGGATCGCGCGAGATCCGGTCCAACATTGAAGATGGCCGAAGTAGCGCACGGGAGTGCACCGGAGCGAGGAAGAGGTAAGTTGCAGTGTTTTCTATGTTTCTATCCTCCCCTGGGTCTCCGATCATTATACTCTGGGGTCTGAAAAGACTCCAGAGTATAATAATCGTTCATGGGTGGTCCACTATGGGGCATATAATACTGTGTGCAGGGGCCACTATGGGGCAAACTACTGTGTGCAGGGGCTACTATGGGGCAAACTACTGTGTGCAGTGGCTACTATGGGGCAAACTACTGCGTGCCGGCGCCACTATGGGGCAAACTACTGTGTGCAGGGGCCACTATGGGGCAAACTACTGTGTGCAGGGGCTACTATGGGGCAAACTACTGTGTGAAGGGGCTACTATGGGGCAAACTACTGTGTGCAGGGGCTACTATGGGGCAAACTACTGTGTGCAGTGGCTACTATTGGGCAAACTACTGCGTGCCGGTGCCACTATGGGGCAAACTACTGTGTGCAGGGGCCACTATGGGGCAAACTACTGTGTGCAGGGGCCACTATGGGGCATAATATTGTGTGCAGGGGCCACTATGCTGCATAATACCGTGTCCAGGGGCCACTATGGGGCATAATACCATGTGCAGGGGCCACTATGGGGCATAATACCGTGTGCAGGGGCCACTATGGGACATAATACCGTGTGCAGGGGCCACTATGGGGCATAATAGTGTGCGCAGGAATGCGGTTTGTGTGTGGGGGGGGGTTGGGGGCGGCGGTTTGGGGGGGTTGTGGGGGCGACGGCTTGGGGGGGCCCCATGTCAAATGTTCGCCTTGGGGCCCAGCCATTCCTAGTTACGCCATTGCCTTGGAGGTATACCTACTGTATTTGTTTTTTATAAAACTTTTACCTTTCGGATGGCATTCAGACGGTGACCTTAATATACTCACACAGTCTAGATTTAAATTTTGACAGCTCCTTAAGCACTCAATTCCTGTAGCGTCCGCCGACTCCTCAGAACAATTTAAGTAGACCATGGGTAAGGTACAATCTAAAATGTAATACAAATATATTGGAATAATTATTGTTATACCATATACATATCTTTTGACAAAAAGAAGAAATATAGATTTTGGTCACTCTACCACACCCCCAAAAAATCTTAACTAAGGACCTGCAATGTAGAGATAACAGGGAAACCATCTCCAGTGGTAACTTTGATGTATCTCCTACCCATCAATGGGGTAATATATGTGAGATTGGCAAGAGTGAAGGAAAAATGTTATTCTGGAAACCATGGATCTCATCATTAGATGAAAAGCATAGGAAGTTATATGAGTTATATAGATTTCTTTTTGGTCTTTTTTTTGTCCTCCTTAGTATACTCTCATTTCTTCTACTGGACTGCATGGGTGAGAGAGAAGGAGAATTTTCTATACGATACAACTGTTGTTAAAATAATTTTCTTTAAAAAAATGGAAAAAAAAACCCCAAAAAAACTCAAGTCATGGTGCACGTTGGCACAAATGACAAAGCTAGCAGTAGGTGAAAGGTCCTTAAAAATGATTTCATGGATCTAGGGAGAAAGCTGAAGGCAAGGACCTCCAAGGTGGTATTCTCAGAAATACTACCTGTACCGCGAGCCACACAGGAAAGGCTTTGGGAGATTAGGGAGGTAAACAAGTGGCTCAAGAGCTGGTGTAGGAAGGAGGGGTTTGGGTTCCTGGAGAACTGGGCCGACTTTGCTGTGGGCTACAGGTTCTATGGTAGGGATGGGCTGCATCTCAATGGGGAGGGTGCAGCTGTGCTGGGGGAGAAGATGGCTAGACGGTTGGAGGAGTGTTTAAACTAGGGACTGGGGGGGAGGGTAACAGATGTAGAGGGCAAGATAGCATAGAAATGGAAAGAGGGCTAAATAATGTAACTGGGGTGGAGCAGGGGGTGGGGTTAGAACAGTCAGTAGGCAGTGGAAGAGTAGGGATAATGATAAATCCTTGAAATGTTTGTATACTAATGCAAGAAGTCTCACTAACAAGATGGAGGAACTAGAAGTGATAATGTTGGAAGAGAAATATGACATGGTGGGGATAAGTGAGACATGGCTGGACTCTAGCTATGACTGGGCTGTAAATATACAGGGGTACAGTATATTTAGAAAGGAGCGTACCAATAGGAAAGGGGGGAGGGGTTTGCTTATACGTAAAATCCTGCCTTAAGCCAGTTCTACGTGAAGACATCTGGGAGGAAAATGAATATGTGGAGTCCTTATGGGTGAACAAAGAATAATAAAATACTGATAGGGGTTGGTTATAAATCTCCAAATATAATGGAAGAAACTGAAAATGTACTAATAAAACAAATAGCTGAGGCCACAAAGCATAATAAAGTCATTATTATGGGGGATTTCAACTACTCAGATATCAACTGGGAGGCAGAAACTTGCAGGTCCAACAAAGGGAACAGGTTTTTGTCAGTAATAAAAGACAATTACCTATCACAACTAGTGCAGGACCCAACAAGAGTCGAGGCATTTTTAGACCTAATTTTAACAAATGAACCTGACACATTGTCAAAAGTGGAGGTTGGGGGTCATCTTGGTAATAGTGACCACAACATAATAAGTTTTCTTGTACACATTAAAAAATGTTCAGTAGAGGGGGAACAAAAACACTAAACTTCAGGAAGGCCAATTTTAACCAGCTGAGAGAGGAGCTTAGCAGCATAAACTGGGACAATGTCCTCAAAGTGACGAGAACACAAACAAAATGGGACATTTTCAAAAGCCTTCTAAATAGGACCACTAAAAAACATATCCCTTATGGGAATAAGCGGGCCAGAAATCATAGAAAACCAATATGGCTAACTAAAATGGTAAGGAGTGCAATGAGGGATAAAAAGGAAGCATTTAAAGTGCTAAAAAAAAGAAAGTAGTGTCACAGCATTAAAAAACTATAAAGAGAAAAATAAATTGTGTAAAAGACAAATAAAGGAGGCGAAGATCGAGGCTGAGAGAAAAATTGCCAAGGAAAGTAAAAATTATCCAAAATTATTCTTCAATTACATAAATAACAAGAGAATAAAAACTGACAATGTGGGCCCTCTCAAAAATAATCTGGGTGTAATGGTGGAGGAGGATGAGGAGAAAGCACATCTATTAAATGCCTTCTTCTCTACGGTGTTTACACAAGAAAATCCAATGGCTAGCAACATGATTAGGGGTAATGTTAACTCTTCATTAAATGTCACCTGTTTAACCCAGGAGGAAGTGCGGTGCCGCCTTCAAAACACTAAAATAGAGAAATTGGCAGGTCCAGATGGCATACACTCCTGAGTTCTGAGAGAATTATGCACGGTGATAGACAGACTCTTATATCTAATATTTAAGGATTCAGTAATGACTGGGTATGTTCCACTTGATTGGCGCATAGCAAATGTGGTGCCAATTTTCAAAAAGGGGTCTAAAAGTGAGCCTGGTAACTATAGGCCAGTAAATTTGACTTCTGTGGTGGGTAAGATATTTGAGAGCTTTCTAAGAGATGCTATCCTGGAGTACCTCAATGTAAATAATCTTATAACACCCAATCAGGGTTTATGAGGAATCGGTCCTGTCAGACTAATCTTATCAGCTTCTATGAAGAGGTCAGTTCAAGAATGGATATGGGTAATGCAGTAGGTGTGGTGTATCTGGACTTTTCAAAGGCTTTTGATACTGTATCACATAAAAGGTTGGTATGCAAAATGAGAATGTTGGGACTGGGGGAAAACATATGCATTTGGGTTCACAACTGGCTCACTGATAGGAAACAGAGGGTGGTTATTAATGGTAAATATTCAGAATTGGGCCCTCTCCTGTTTAATATCTTTATTAATGACCTGGTAGACGGTTTGCATAGCAGGGTGTCCATATTTGCAGATGATACTAAACTTTGCAAGGTAATCAAAAATGAGGAGGATAATAGAATATTACAAAGTAATCTAAGGAAGCTGGAAGCATGGGCCGAGTCTTGGCAAATGAAGTTTAATATTGACAAATGTAAGGTTATGCATTTTGATTGACGAAATAAAATGTATGATTATGTACTTAATAGTAAATTACTGGGTAAGACTGCCAATGAAAAAGACTTGGGGATTTTGGTGGACAGTAAGCTTACCTTTAGTGACCAGTGCCAGGCAGCTGCTGCCAAGGCAAATAAAATTATGGGATGCATCAAAAGAGGTATAGATTCTCATGACAAGAACATAGTTATGCCTCTATACAAATCACTGGTAAGGCCACACTTAGACTATTGTGCACAATTCTGGGCCTCAGTATACAAGAAAGACATAATCAAACTAGAAAGAGTGCAACGAAGGGCAACCAAAATTATTAGAGGAATGGGTGGATTGGAGTACAACGATAGATTAACAAACTTGGGGTTATTAAGTTTAGAGAAAAGACGTCTACGGGGAGATCTAATAACAATGTACAAATACATGAAGGGACAGCACAAAGAACTATCTAATGATCTTTTTACCCCTAGGCCAGTGACAGTGACAAGGGGACATCCTCTATGACTGGAGGAGAGAAAGTTTTACCAGCAACATAGAAGAGGATTCTTTACAGTAAGAACAGCAAGGCTATGGAACTCTCTGCCCAAGGAAGTGGTGATGATGGATTCATTGAACAAGTTCAAAGAGGCCTGGATGCCTTTCTCGAACAGAACAATATTACGGCATATGGGTTCTAGATTTTAAGGGCACATTGATCCAGAGTTTTATACTGATTGCCAGATTGGAGTCGGAAAGGAATTTTTTCCCATGAAATGGGACAATTGGCATAAGCCTCATGCGGTTTCTTTTGCCTTCCTCTGGATCAACACTGTAGGGTTATAGGTTGGATTTGATGGACTGATGTCTTCATCCAACCTCATCTACTATGTAACTACGTAGGTAATGTGAGCCCTGAAGGGCAAAGGGACCAGTGTTAAGGATCAATATAAATTAGCATAACATAAAAATTACAATAATAAAATCTTCCATGGTTCGGGTTAAATAAAACCTCAATACCAGCCAAAAGTGATGTCATTAAAGGGGTTTTCCGACCCCAGGTAATTGTTTATACCTATGACCTATCTGAAGATCTGGACCCTTCACCAATTCAAAATCAAAACCATCGCTCTTTCCAATAGAGCTGTCAGGTGTGCCTAAAAAACCACGGGCAAGCACCTTTACCCAAAAAAAGGGGTAATTTTTAGAGCATCTTAAATATTAAAATGTGTAAAAGCAAGTGGCAGTGCAGTGTGTGGTTAAACTCGGAGTTTATATCCACTGCTTACCATCCGTTTTTCCATAGACATACATAGACATATATGTCACTTTCACTTTGACATAACTCCGGCTGTGTTTTCCATAGAAAACTAGAAATTGGATAGATAGGTTCCTAGGAGCCCTAAAAGTGTTCTACACTGTTTTAATTCAATTTAAGCTGTGGTTAATACCAAATTTGTTCAACACTAAACAAATCTTGGTCCCGAACAACTTGAAAAAAAAAAGAATCTTGAAAGGTTTGCCTATCTCTAACGCTATAGTACAACCTTTGCAACCATAAACTCTGAACATGCCACACTATGGCACACTTCGTGATAGCTGTGTCTCTCCCAAAGCACACACAGTGTAAACAGTACCCCCTACCCTGTTTGATCACGCAACTCTGTGGTTTCATGCAGACAGAGAAGACAGCATCCAACTGTCTAACGTGCGCCTCTGTACCACCGTACAGTGTCTGTGACTCGCTACTACTGCTTTGTTTCATTCTTTTGAATAGGAGAGAGCTGAAGTAACCAGGGGTGGACATTACACAGTGTACTGAGCTGTGGCAGGTTCCAGTATGCAGCAGGATGTGCAATCAACTGATTGGTATCGATGCTGGAAGTTGAACCCCAATTGAACGTAAAGATCATCAAAAGCTGAGCCCTGGAAAACCACTTTAAGTAAAGCTCCAGGCAAAATGTGCAATAGAGTATGTGGAAATTCAGCTTTTATTCCACTCCATTCCTTCCATTATTTATTGGGGATCATGGAAGGACTGGAACTATATTACAGTCGTTGGTTTTGGCTTTCTGGTTTAGTGATGGGAAATCCTATTGATGCACCCATTTGGAGAACTGTGTACGTCAAACTTTCTGCCAGTAGTTTGAATAAGAGCCTTTCCTTCTACATGACAGTGCCCCTACGCACAAAGTAAAGTCCAGAAAAAATAGCTGGATTTTGTGGTGGAACAGCTTGACAGGACTTGATGCAGCTGGATGAACTAGAAGGCTGAGCCAAGTTTTATAGCTCAATATCAGTGTCAAACCTGACATATGTCCACAAGAGTATATATACTGTACACAGACACCCAGTTCTAAAATTCAGTATGGAACCTTCGCAGTGAGGAGAAGGCTCTTAGGTACTGATTGGGTGGTCAACACCATGTACTGTATAGTTATAAAGATCAGATGTCAACATACTTTAGCATTGAGTATGATGTTATCCTTGATAAATGTTCTTACTTTGTACTTGCAGAGTACTGTAGTCACAGAGTAGCTTCCCATCGCGACAGATACTGTGAATGAAAGGATCAGTAGTTGCTTATATCATTCCCAGTTATTTTACATAAAGCATATAAAAAAATAACTTATAGTTTGTAAGTGCTGTTTACACTGGTATCATGGCAATATATTAGATGCAATACATCAAACCATCAAAGAGCATCAAAAATCTGACATTAAAGAAGTAACGGCATACGGATTGAGTAATTTAGCTGTAGCGGCAATACTTATAGGTAAGGGGTCTCATAGCCATTTAAAAAGGGACCCCCTTTTGCATTTCTTATTGCAAACATAGCAAATCCTAAGACAACTATGTTATCCATACAATTCAGGTTGTAGACCATGCAATAATACATACCACTCAATGCCATTTCTGTAGGCTTTTTCTCCTGGGTTATGATACACTCCCTTATGGTAACAAGGACATTGACTCTGTGGAACACATTGACCAAACTGTGTCATGTACAATCCCGTTTTACAGATGCAGCCATCAATAGGAATGAAGTCCACACTGCATGAATTATCTGATACACTCAGAGATTTGCAAGTAGGTTGGCATTTGCTGACACCATTCTGATACACCATAGGTTGACAGTAAAGTATGTATGAGTCTAAAAAAAATATATATATACATATCTTAAACTCTATATGGTTACATCTATCAGAAGAAATTTCCTAAACTGTAAAATCATGTGCAAGCAACCTGAAATGTTTATAAAAAATCCAAAATACTTATACCCTTTAAACTGCATGCAAAATTCTATGTTATTATTATTATTATTTGATGGCATTTAGAACAACTTAGGCCCGGTTCACATCTGCGTTTCCGTTTGGGGGAGTCTGCTTGGGGACCCCCCGAACGGAAACCTATATGCATAAAAAAGCGGTTTACCTGGGAAACCCGCGGACCCCATAGACTATAATGAGGTCCGTGTGGTTTCCTCTCGGTTTCCACACGAAACATGGGGAAACATGCACTTGCTTTGTGCGGAAACTGAGCAGAAACCACATGGACCCCATTATAGTCTATGGGGTCCGCGGATTTCCCAGGTAAACCTCTTTTTTATGTGTATAGGTTTCCATTCGGGTGGTTCCCAAGCAGACTCCCCGAACGGAAACCCGAACACAGATGTGAACTGGGCCTTAAACGGCATTCTTTTTCATTTTTTTTAAATTCCCCTTTCCCACATTTTCCCATAATTTTATGTATTGTATTTTGGCAATATTTATATTCTATAAAACTAGTAATTTAAGGGTCTTTTCCCAGAACAGGGAATAAATGCCTAATTTCTAAGGATCCAAATGCTGGGACCTGCAGCAATCATGAGACCAGTGGTCTTGAAGTGCCAAGTGTGAATGGAATAGTGATCCCCAGAGATAGCTGTTCCGAAAGCCCTATAGGCATAAATGTAATGGTGGTATCTGTAAGGCTTGGTTCACACTTTTTTTTGTGAACATGTTTGGCATATATGTCCGAAAAGAATATATAGCATAAGTTGAGCTGGATTGGTTTGCTATACCTTTTTTTATTGCATAGAAAAGCATAGACTTCTAAGCTTTTCTATACATCTGGATATATTAAAGAAATGTATACTACCCTTGTATGGCATTAACCTATACAGCATTGAGATGTTGGGTACCTGAGATTAGTGGACCGAAAGACTGAAAAGGACAGAAAGTAAATCCGAGATGTACCTGATAAGGGACAGCTAGGAAAGAATCGTAGGCACTCAATAATGTCCTAAGACTACAGAAACTGAGTGAGGTTGTAAGACTAAGTCCTTGAGAATAAGTGATCTACACCCATAAATATAATTTACCTGTACACTGACTAGCCAACCTGCTGACTAACATAACTAGTGTGTGGGACCAAGGTATGTACTGAGCCATGGCCATATTGCGTGTCATATCTTTGTGAGGCTGGAATGGCCCAAGGTAAGCACTGCTACATGACAGCCTTGCTGACAGAGTGAGACAAGCACTGTGCTCGTACAGCGCTATAGACAAGAACAGAGAGAAGGGGCATTCCTTACCGCCCAGTGATGACGCTGAGATGTGAGGAACGCCCCCTCAGTACAGAGCTATGGACCAGCACAGTCAGGGAGGCCATTCCTCACAGTGCAGCTAGACTATCAGGAACGCCCTTCTGACAGTGAATGATGAAACACCGACCACTGATATCTCCAGCCCCGGGGCACATATTGGGAAAGCCAACAGTGCGCAGAATTCAGCGCGCTGTCAGCTTTTTAGCAGTATGTAAAATAGCATATACATGAGGACGTGAAAGGTCCTCTTTAAGGAGGGATTCTGTGGTGGAGGCTATAGCACAAATGGAATGATTACTATTTTGTGGGGGCACTAACAGGAGATGGAAATGATGGGAATCTTGTGCGTACAGACATGTTAATAAGTTTTTAGGGTGGTCTACGCCAAAGGCAGACAAGGAGAGGGAAATGTAAGTACTGCTATAATGTATGGATGGAACATAGCTGATGGCTGCGAGCATGTCTTTTAGGCTTACCCAAGCTGAGCTTTCTCACAAGGACTGGTTAGCCTTTACTTACACCTCTGATCTTGTCCTTAAATTGCTCTGCCATCTTAATTTACTGATAACTACCTGCTTTCCAGATGTTGAACAACAGTCGTACCTGACAGCTCAGTAATGAATTGATAACTGCCCAATGGCGAGTCTTCCATGGGGCTGCTATTGTAAAAATGTGCACAATTTTTTTTTTTAAATATCTTTATGATTTAGCCCCACAAAACAGCTTTTTTATTACAGATTTTGCTGCAGTTGTTCGAGCCAAATCCTGGATTGAATTTTGCAGGAGGGAGGTGTACAGTATACTGTTTGTGCATTCTATATATTTCCCATTCCTGTTGAAGCCACCCTTGGTATAAACAGCAAAATCTGCAACAATAAAGCTACGGTTCTATAATGTGGGGCCTCAGCCTGAAACATTTTTCCTCTTTGTCATATATATAGGGAATGGTGGGCATCCAATGCTTTTTTTTTTTTCTTATACATTGAACTTTATGTTAATGGAAATCCATCTGCTGGTATAGATTTGCATTCATTTTAGCTCATTCGCTGAACCATATGATCAAAACATGATGTGAATGGCCCCTTACACTTACTCTGGCACCTTTTGTTAGAGATTTTAGCCTCAGTAGAGGGTACCAAATGCACTTGTCATAAGACTAAGTGGCGCCTGTAATGGAGCTGAGCATGACTAAAGCAGGTGAGGCAGCAAGGGCTTATTTAGTGACTAACATTATCTCATCCTATTGCTTTGCCCCAGAATAGGTCGACCTGAACATACCTGATCTGACCATACTACAGCATTCATAGTGAGAGCTGTCTTTACTATAATACAAAAAATGTATTAAATTTGCAAAAATTGTCAAATTCCTCTACTTACCACACATGTTTTGCCTCCAGTTCGAAATAATGACCCCACGCTCAGTGCAAGCACGGACATAATTTGAAATTGCTGCACACATACAGTCCTTTGACTCTTTGCACAAACAAGTGTCATACAAGCAATTCTACAAAATAAACAATACATTTTATCTCAGGGTTGGGAATAATTTAAGGTGTTGGAAAAAGTATGAAAATATTGTCTATAATTTTTGAAAAAGAGTTTTCCTCTGTGGACTTTCTGCCTCTATTATACCTATACGGAAAATGCCAGCGTTTCCGTAGGTATAAGTGACATGCTGCTATTTACAAAAACACAACAGTTTTTGAAATCGCAGCATGTCCACTGTGGATGTTTTTCTGCAATGTGTGGATGGGATTAGCCAGAATCCCATCTACTTTGCAAGTAATGTAAAACGCTGCGGTTTTTGCCGAGGTGTTTCCGCCGCAGTAAAATCGGGGCATTTACACTACGTGGGGCCCCGGCCTAAAGCTAGGTTTTCAGTTTGACACATGGGAGGAGGATAATATTGTATGTCACCTAATTTTGACACCATATATTTGACACCATAATTTGACACCATGGTGTATATACATTATATAACAGGGACTGGTTCAAAAAAATATTGTGATGTTTGGCTAATAGGGTTGATCAAACCTCAACCTGCCTAACACCAGCATCTGACTACTGGTAGGTGTGTACAAGGAGGGTAGTGGGAGACACGCTAAGGGTCTAGTTATTGAGCTGAAACACTGCATATGGGTGAATATAAAGCATCCCACTTTTTCCCTTGAACCTGTTGGAGTGCTGCCTCATTTGTAGACATATAGATAGATAGATAGATAGAAGTAGATAGATAGATAGATAGTAGATAGATAGTAGATAGATAGATAGATAGATAGATAGTAGATAGATAGATGATTTGATTTACCTGATAGAAGGGAGCTGGATTGACAACATGATGACATGCAGCGAATACATCTTCCTTGGAATTTAATTTGGAGCACCACAGTGAAGCATATGACTCTGTATTACAAAATGAGATTCATGAAAATATGATTGTTTCACTGTTGTAAATGTTAATGTACAAGACATAAGCTCTCGTGTGTAGATAAACAGGGGTTCCATCTCTCCTGACACACATTTATTAACTGTTGATGTCATGGTGCGTTTTTCTACTGTATATGTGCACTATGGCATAACAAAGACATTTATCCCACCAGAGTAAGTGGATATATTGGCCTCATCATTTATGTGTCTGCCATATTGGGAATACAGAATAACTGTCCATTACAAGCTGGGTGGTTGTTACGGTACTTACCTCTCCTCTAGGGCCACTTTCCTCTGCCTTTTAGGCCAAGGCCCCACATAGCGAGCCACAGCGAAAAAGTGCAGTGGGAAAAACTGGATCGGAAATGCATCACTTTTTTTTCCCGCAGCACTTTTCACAGAAAGTCCGCAGAGTTTCCACTGCACGTTTTTCTCTGCAATGTGTAGATGGGATTCACTAGAATCCCATCCGCTTTGCAGCAAATGTAAAACACGGTGTTTACAGTGTTTACGCCATTGTATAATAAAAGCTAAGTTTTATGTGGTCACATTATATATACCGCCTCTCTTTCCTCATCTTTTTCACTTATCTTGTTTACTTTATGTATCATTTAGGTGCAGAATATCGTGGTGGTTTCTCTTGGATGTAGTGATTTATTCAAGAGCTATTACTATATACTATCTCTGTATACACGTAAAACAGGGTAGACTGTCAATCTTTGGAAAACTGGTTCCCAATGTGTTGGCTGTGCAGGGTGGGCAGATGTGTCACTAGCACTTATTATGCTTAGCTTCTGTCAGAGATGCTAGTGCCAGTAGGGAGTCAGAAAGACTAAAGAACTAGGTAACAAAGTAGTGCTTGTATTGAAGGAGGTGGCAAGGTGAAGAATGGAGTAAAGCAGGATAGCAACATGTGCTAAGTCAGTGACTACCATCATCCTACCCTACAGTTCCCCAGAATGGTGGCATTGGCCTGAATAGACTTACAGTATTTAGTATCTGTATATACTTATTCACACAGGGAAGGATGGGGATCTTTGAGTGACATCGCCCACTGGTCTTTCATGGTGACAAATTCCCTTTAATTATACCAGTACAAATAATATACTTGTTTAAAGAGGTTGTCCCACAAACTTAAAGGGGGTGAAACTTGCTGCAAGCCTATAATAACTAAACATAATTGATAAGTTCCTCTCTATTTATGTAAAAAGAGTGACCTGTCAATCATTCGGAGCCAGGTGGAAAGAGCCCAAAAGGGAGTTACCCAAATGACACTTCTCCCTGAGCCTTCACTTAAAGGGAGTCTATCAAGTACAAAATGCTTCCCACACCAATAATAGTGCCATGTAGGATCCATCCTTGCTGTCCGCAGTTAGGGCCATACAATCAAGACAAGTTTTCTTCATATGTCGCAAGGTAAACCTCTCAATATACTGTATTTTTCTTTGTGATTAAGCTCTGTTCCTCTGCCACAAAAGTCTGGGTCCACCAATACTTCCTCTGTTTACTGCTCAATGTATTGGTGTCATGCATAAGAGCAACATGCACTATAATTGTGGATACCGATCACAGTCCGCCACAGGGACATCACCCATAGTCACTGCAGTCCGAGACTGGGACTTTGCAGATTCTTTATGATCATACTGAACCTATATTGACCTGCTTACATTAAATACTGTATACTAAAGAAAGTGCAAAGATAATAAACAAAAAGAGCATTACCCCCTAATCCACTGTAGTTCATCAGTGATATGTTTAACAAAACCCTAGACCACCAGGGATGCTACTGATTGACTTAGTATGAGAATCAGCAAATAGCTGCACTTGTGAATTTCCAGAACATCAAATATCAGATTAAATAAATTTACTAGATTGAACCCATTGAACTGCTTACTGCTTACATGTGGTTACTCACATGAAATTTTCTGGAAAATGTCCAATCGTATCATATCAGTGATGTGAGTGGTGCTCACTATATCCGGATATGTAGTTTACTCACCCTTTTGAATGTTAATGGAACATGGATCAATAACATCTGTTGAAACTTTGCTGCAAGTTTGCTCACTTCTCCATGAATATGTGAATGTGGCTAAATCTTGCACTGTCAATCCATTTGGTATAACGTAGTCATCGATATGCTTATCATTGAAGTTTCCACATAGACCTGAATGATATAATAGGTTACCAGTCAATAAACCTCTGTGCAGTGGGGTCTTTGCAGTTAACTTTTAATCTTGATCTAAATATTTCCTTAACTCTTCTGACAGTATATTTAATCACATTACAAATCATTATAGTAATATAGCCACATTCATTAAAGGGGTATTCCCATTTCAGATAGTCATGTCCCAACCACAACGGAAACTGCCAAAACAGGCTTTGTTTCAATGAATAGGAGATACTGAAAAATTGTAGTAATTTCTGTCATTTTGAAATTATGCAGTTTCTGTAATTCCTATGTACCTGGAATTTACAGAAATATCATAAAACAGCCACATTCAGCTGTTTCCATAAATCCCAACCACCTCAGGTGATTGAAGACCAGAGTATTCTTCTGTCAGCCATAAAAGGCTGAGATGAGACTACCCCTTAAAAGCCAGGGGCATATATTAGGCTCAAAACAGACAACCCCCTTTGAAAATCCCTTCCAGGATGACCAGCCAATTGGTCCCCAGCAAACAGTTGACTTTTCCTGGGGAATCTGCAACTAGTCAGTCATCTCTCCAGCATTGCTGTTGGCAGCCATTGGCAAGCATTAGATAAATATTAGTCTGTGTACTACAAGGACCACTCAAGTCTGCCAGAATGGGAGCCTCTTCTCCATTTTAACTCACCAAGTTGTGTCTTGATAAGAGGACCCTCCACCGTAATGTCCATATATCCTATACTCTTCATGATTATACTAAGGCTGCTTTCAAAATACTAATACATGTAGATCTCATTGTATCCTGACACTTACAGTGTTATCAGCAGCTTGAATACAGTATACATCGATTGGGCAAAGAAATTTTCAGATCATAGTTTCAATTCATACATCCCCATCTTCAGTGGTGCCCCATGTGGCTGCCAACTTCACCTACCTCTTACCCCAACCCTGATTCAGATGATAGTAATATGGTGAACATTTTCTTTGTATTTTGTATTGGAAAGGACATGTGTTGGTCAAGCATATATGTTCTCATGTGAACATCTTATTATATGATCTTCAGTTATGTATAAACTTACCACACATAAGGCCATTGTAAGAATTATCTATATATATATATGCTTGCATTGTAGGTACAAGCTGGATCTCCAGTCGAAGACCAAAGTTGACATTTCCAACGACATAATATGAAGTAGGCTGGAATATAGTCAGGATACCTGGAGACACATAAGAAGAACATACATTTATATATTACAATAATACATTTCTGGACTGAAGTCTAGTCTAAATACAAAGCTAGCCTAACATTGTTGATCAGAGGCATAACTTGAAACTCCTGGGCCCAAATTCTGCGATGGGGCCCTCAATTATCATTTGCTATGTATAATACTGGCGTTTTCTTATGTTGTAGAGAAGTCTTTGGGCTCCCTTAGGCCCTTAGGCTCCAGGGTCTAGTAACGACTGTTACTTGTGAACCCACTATACCTATGCTCTTCATTGATAAATATACATTATCGAGGCGTATTTGGCATTTCTGGGACCCCAAGTAAAGTTATGTCTTGGGCCCCCCAATCAAAGACTTACACAAAAGGCTTGCACATGTACAAACTCATCATGCATTTATATACACTCATCAGGCATATACACACACTCATGCACATATATAGACTCATTATACATATATAGTAGCCGAAGTGTATAAGGTGAATAGTGCGTAATAAAGCATACATATAGCACGTTTAGTGCCCAGAAAGCTCCTCACTTCCCCATACAGTGGGCAGATGCTGGCCCTGGCTTCTGAGTGAGCTGATACCAGATAGAGCTTCAGTTATTACTCGCAAGTCAGCATACATGCCAAGTATGGAAAAAAAAAGAAGCAGGAACGGTCTCCTCAGTCTCCCAAATGTAGTATGGTCCCCTCAGTGCACCGACAAGTAGTATAATGGCCCTCACACTCATTAGAATGGCCCTTACAGTGAACCACTTGTAATATTATTTGTAATATAATGGCCACCACACTCAGTGATGCTTAAGGAATGAGTGGTAAGCTGCATTGATTACTTACCACTCTGCTCCATGCATCCTCTGAACACCTGCTAGTGCCAGCCTTACTTTACAAGTGCAATGAGCACTGTGGAGGAACTCATTGAAGATACAGGTGCCCTGGGGAGCGAATGGTAAGCTGTGTTCAAAACTCACCAATCTGCTGCCCTATTTCTTCCTGTTTCGGGCAAAGAGTGCCAACATCATAGAAGGCCCCAGAGCATAGAGTAAGTGGGGAGCAGAGTGGTGAGTACTGAACATAGCTTACCACTTGCTCCCTGGGACACCCATAACTATAACCTCAATGAGAGCCTCCATCAGTACTGATGGAATTGCTCACAGGCGCTTGTAAATTAAGGATATACCCCCGGAGGTACAAGTACCACACTGCTCTAAACCTTAATACATTTTTTTATTTCATTCTTATTCATTAACATTGCACATCTGATAACCTGTATTTGCAATGGGTAAGATTCTGGGAACTACATCTGCTCAGTATGGCCCTTAATTCCCATTCTGTTTTTGCTTAAAGGAACTGTATGCTCTGTGGAAGTGATGCTTTATAGACTTCATTATCTAACAGGCACCACATGATCATCTACATGGCACTGATCATTGACATGCGCCGTAGATGTTCATGTGGTGGCCCTACTATGGCTTAGGATTATGTACATGACACCTAATAAAGCATATCATGAATAACTGCACAATATTTGAGCCTTATAATGAAATGATGGATTCATAAGTATTCTGCGGATTCTCACCAGCATCATATGGTAAAATGGTATTCACAGAGTTTACTGAAATATCTCCATTGCTTGTGATGACTACTTTCTGAAATACAGAACAGAAACAAGGTCACAACAAGCAAGGATTCAAATATATTGATAAACTGATAGAGATGAATGCTGCTAAATATAATACAAAAAAAACTAAAACTATTTAGAGTGAACCAAGTCTTTCTTCATGTCTTCAATATGGCAAAATTGCACATATTACATAAAAATCTGTGAGAACAACACAATTGGGGTACAAGCAGTCTTGGCAAAGAGAATTTGTCTAAATTGGTCAAAAAACAAAGGTGATGGGCCCAATTCCAAACTTGGCCACCTTTCAGCATGAATCCCATAAAAATGGCATGGCCATCCTCTATGGTCACTATAAAATTCTACTGCAATAGTGATTTTAACATATAAGCTAGAGGATTCTGAAAGATACATATACAGTGTGCCACAGCTCTTCTTCATCCGGGCCATTGTATACCTATGGTGAACTTTAGCTATTGCATTATGTCACAACAACTGGGTAGCTGTATACATTGTCATATGGATGTCAGCATACAATATTCATAATAAAGTTGATCAAAGATACTGTAGTAGCATTTTCGTATCTTAATCCACATAAGTAGTTGTCTTCAGAAGTAGACATTGAATTTCACAGCATCTGGGGTCTGTAAGGGTCTTTTAATACTGTGTTTGCAGTGTCTATTTGTGGTTTTCCCAGGGTTTCCCAATGGAAACCTTGCACACATGCATATAACAGATCACCAATAGGTACCTATGTTAAAAAAAAATATATATATATTTTTTTTTCTCTTGGATGCCTATGTATGGAATAATGCAATCAATTGCACTATACCATGCATTAAAATATTGGTGAATAACACCTGAGACCAAATGAACACTCAGGGAGCTTTCCCAATACATACAGTGAATGTATTGACGTATTTCCCAGGTGCTCCACATACTCACCTCTTCCTGTTCCTGCTCTTCCCCCCACTTCAGGGCACCACTGGAGACAACATCCTGACACTGGGTGGACTGGGGATGTTGTCTGCAGCAGCACCTGGAAGCAGAGAAAAGAGCAGGAACACAAAGTGGTGACTATCCAAATGTCTGGTCTCAGGTCTTTGAAGAGATAGTTTGGGATCTGGTATGAAGTCTGTAATAAGGTGGGTCTGGTCTGGGTGTGCAAACAGGAGGGGTTCTTGTCTAGAGTCAAAAGCAGCACTGCAGCCCATTTACTTTTAGGATCAGTGGGGTCCTAAAATAGCAATCGCTATCACTTTATAAGATGTATAAGAGAGTACCCCTTTACCCAAGTTACAGCTACTAATGTCTGAGGATACTTACTGTATTAGGGTTGTTTAGAATCAGAACTATTTTTGATAGACAAGTCTCAAACTCATTTAGATTACAGGGCTTAATTTCTCCATGGACTGTAAATAAGGATGCTGTACAAAGCTGAAAAAAAGTCATTTTGTGTTAGTGTGTGAACAAAAAGATACATAAAAAGGGTAGGATTCATTTATATGACAATAATTAAAGGGGTTTTCTTTTGATCTTCTGCCTTGCGTAGGCAGCCGACCCTGCACTATACGCCGACTGTGCATGCACAGCCGCCATTTTGCGGTGGTCTGTTACACGCTCGTGTAACAGACCACCGCAAAATGGCGGCGGAGCATGTGCAGTCAGCGTATAGCGCAGCGTCGGCTGCCTACGCAAGGCAGAAGATCAGAAGAACATGAAGAGGGGCATGAACAGAACTAACAAAGAGGCGGAGAGAGGTTATGACGCGGGGGTACTCGGAGCACAGGGGGAACGACCAGTCTGCTCTGTGAGCGTAATTTGCTTATTGCAATAAACAGATAGCTACAGAAATGGTGGGGAGAAGAAGAGAATGGAAGGTAGGAGTAGAGTAGCCTTTTAAAGGCTATTCCATCGTGCCATTAGTTCATAAGGTGATTTTCTAATGATAGACTTCCTTTAACGAAGACTTCAAATGAAGCCTTATTTTATTAACATTTTTAGCGATAAATCACTAGTTTGGGTGTACTCTGTTGGGACATTTTCTCACTAGGGGTTATTTCGCTTAAAAAATATGAGAAACATTGTTCTAATGCAAGTAAGTCAAATGTATAAGTGATGTATGAATGTTGTTAATATACATTTATTGTTGTCACTACAGTATATGCTGTATCCATCTTTGCCTGCTCCAGTAATAATTATTGCTGTTACCTTAGCGAGGATATAGGAACAACTTCCATGAAAGCTGTAACTTCTCTGATCAAAAGTTGTGATATGGGATCCACCTTCAACTGAACAGGAGCCAGAACACAACTTCTGTGAACAATTCCATATTCCCTCATGACAGATGCTGTAAGAGTCAATGGTTCAGTGACATTACAGTTTCAGCAAACTAAAAATGTATTATAAAAAGTTTATACATTTCTCACAGTTTTTAAGATGTTTGCTCTGTTTGCTAGTGGAAGAGTGAAGAAATCAGGCGATACCTTTTAGAGGCTAACTGAGTATATTTGATAAGTAAGCTTTCAGAAGTCTAGCTTCCTTCATCAGACATGGTGTTGTACAAGAACCTGAAAATTCACATTATACATACATTGATTATTTTTACTAGAAAAAAATCTGTCCTGGTTCTGTGATGGATACAAAGGGTCCCGACTTGTTACAAGACACAGCTCTGATACCTGTACTGTAATGGGCCCTTGTTGACAAATTTACTATTAATGATGCCCGGCATAAATTGTAGGTCAAATATTTGCTAGGTTCTTTCTGGCACACAGAGGGCACCTAATTTATTAAAGGGGTTTTCCGGCGCCAAATGAATGTTTGATACTGATGACTTATCCACAAGTCCTCAGTAACTGATCTGTGGGGATCTGACACCCAGATCATATGTCGTCAATATTAAATATGCATTAGGGGCCAGAAAACCCCTTTTAGGACCCACAGAGCGTTTTTGCTGCTTTTTTCTCTGTGTTTTTTCTTCTATTATTAAATCTATGGGGAAAACTATCGTAATTCTGCAGCTAAAGCTAGGTTCACACTGCGTTTGGGTTTCTGTCCTTCAGGTCCGCATGGGGACCCAAAAGACCCAAAAGACGGAAACCCTATCCGCTTAAAAAGCAGTTACACGCAGAAAAATAGACTACAATGGGGTCCGCGGGGTTTCCAACAATTTTATACTGAAATCGGCAGAGAGAGGCCTTGCAGAACTTTTCTCTCTGCCACTTTAAGCGGAATCTGGGATGGAGACAAGTGAACGCTAGTGTAAACCTAGTGTTAAATTGACATGATGCGTTTTTTCAAAAACACATTTTTTTTTTCAAAAACGTAGTTTTTCTGCTTCACTTTTTTCCACATTGTGTGAATGAGATTAACCAGAATAGCATTCACTTTGCTGGTATTGTAAAAATGCAGCAATTTTTTCTGCTGCATTTCCGTGGTGTTTTAGTCTAAGATGCCTCTTAATAAATTAGAAGTGTCTATTTCTGGTGCAGAGGATGGCAAGACTGGCGTATAATAACGCCAGTCTTGATAAACCTCCCCCATTATGTTCATATTAGCATACTAATATACAGCTGGTAGAATATAGAGAGTGAAAGCTGTCACATTTCCTTATACAGTATATCAAGCATCAAATTAAAAAAAAAAATCTACATTTTTCTAAAAATGTGTGTCCGGAACCCAGTATAACCTTAAAAGAAACATCAGAGGAGTCAGGTTGAGTGCACACTCTAGCTGTGTACTTCACCTAACATACAGTATACACTGCAAGCTTTTCCTGGTTAAGTGCATGTTTTGTTTTTTTCTGCAGGACAGAAAAGCATGGTGGTGGCTATGTTATTGTACAAGGCAGTGATGGGGCAATCATACTGTATCAGATATTAGGAGAAATATAAAAGGATTTATCTACCTTTGCAATATTACATCTGTAGAGGTTCAACAGCCAGGACCCCTGCTGATCAATTGTTTTGGGACAGCAATTGGTGTTAGCATCACAATTGGTGATGTTAACACTCTGGGAGCTGCAGTGCTCACTCTCCTTTCAATGTATAGTGGTGGGTTTAGGTACTTCAGCAGTGCACATTATGTGGTGGGTGAACAGCATGGCTACCAGCATGTCAACATTACCTCTATCCACGCTGTCTTGGAACAGCCGATCTGCAGTCCTGGCTGTCGATTCCCCCCAAAATATGTAATGTTGATAGCCTATTCTAAGGATATTGTATTATATTGAATCTGAAAGGAATGCGGCTCATCAGCTTCAAATATTTTATATATGCGCCTCATTTACTTGCCTAAATTTGAGACCTACACTACTCCATCCTACAATATAAGTGTATAGGAAACACTTTTGAAATATATTTGACTATTTATAGTTTATGGCTACATTGAGCGATACGTGAATATACTGTTTTGTATTAACATGTACAGTATATTATTAATAGTTACAGAAAATATGATGCGAACAGCCCTTAAACCAGATATTTCTGCAGTCATGTGCCTCACAACAACTTGGGGGGACAATATGGAGGCTTTCTTTACAGTCTAAGAATAAAATTAAGATTCCATAATAAAATATGGCAATAGGGAAGATAGCATTTGAGAAGCAGTAAGAAGTACATGTAGTAAATATGTAAATGATATAACTAACATCCTGCTGGTGATGACTTAAATATATATATTAAATAAAATATAATAAAGCTAACAGCTTATTTACTATTCAGGAGCTGCTTATGCGGGACATACAGTGGTGCTGAGGACTACATATCCCAGAAAGCTCTGCAACAGGAAGTTATGAGAGTCCTCCACAGCTCACAGCTGGCAGATTCAGTAAGGCCTGTGAGAAGAGAAGGACTGGCATATGCCATCTGTAACACTGCACAGTACTACCTGCAGGTGAGCCATGTGCATTACTGAGGGCAGAAGGGCACACAGTTACACTGGGCACCATGAGCAGACTACATAGCGACACTGTGCCAGGAATGTTACCACTCAGTACTGCTGCAGCCTTTCCATAGTGTGGGTTTATATGTCCACAAAACCTCATGTAAAAATGCATGCGTTTTTGTGTGAAAAAAAACACCATGCAAATCCAGCTGTATGAGCGAAATGGAGGTGCATATTCTAGGGCTGCAAGTTTTAGCGAGGACGCAGAAAACTCATATGAGGGGCAGATTTATCTAACAGACTGAAAGCAACATTGTCTTTGTTGCCCATAGCAACCAATCACAGTGTAGCTTTAATTTTTCAAAAGCACTGTAAAGAATGAAAGCTGTGCTGTGATGGGTCACTATGGGCAACAAAGACAATTTTGCTTTTCGTCATAAAGCTCCCTACTGTTTGCATGAGGGGCGCTCTCCTTTTCCTCTCCTGCTTCCCTGCCTAGTGACTGTCTGCTGACTGATGTATATACAGGTACACAGCAGCCGAAAGAGAAGTGCTCCCCTCATACAGTACATACAGTACTATGCAGCAGGGGGTAATCATATTTCTCACATTTCTCAATGATACTATGCGTCTATACGCCACATAACCAATGAGGCCTAATCACAGGTGGTGAATCCCACAAACTTCCATTATCAGGGGGTATTCTAACTGCAGCGCGTAGCCCTGGGGTAGAGAACCACTGCCTTAGACTACACTGTATACATAGCACTGTTTGTGTGCTGTATATATACCAATATATGCATACTGTACCTCCCAACCATCCCGGATTCGGCGGGACAGTCCCGGATTCCGGGTCCTATTCCGCTGTCCCAGTCGGCGGTAGGTATGTCCCGGTATCAACTCATCTGCGTCCGGAGAGGACACAGATTAGTTGAATACAATGATGAAGCAGGAGCCATCCGAGGACAGCTTCTGCTTCATCACTGTGCTCCTGTATACACCGGCCCTGGGAGCTGTAGGTGCGATGTGATGATGTCACTCACGTCGCGCCCGTAGCTCCCTGAACAGGGTGGAGAGGGAGACCTCAGACAGAGCAGCAGGGGAGCGAGTAGAGTATCAGTGTTTTTATTATGTTAAAGTTTGGGGGCAAATGGAGGGGGAACATTAAACTGATCTGTGATGGTGCTGAGTTGTGGCAGAACATCTCCGATTCACTTGAATGGGAGCTCAGCTGCAATAGAGTGGCCTGAACACTACACAATGTATGGAGTCGTTGGCTTTTGGCTTCACACACTAGCTCCAAAACATCTGATTGGTTGAAGCGCTTGTAGTTGGAACCACCTGTCTCATATTGATGACCCATCCTAATTATAGGATCTGATCTTGGCCAATTCCATTAAAGATACTGGCCTGGGATCTCTGTGTTTATATTGTCTCTGAGGTTTTTATTTAATTTGAGGTCTGGTTTGAGTTTATTTAGGGGCTTTGCGGTCTGTGTTAGCTCTTAAGATCTATATTTCTGGGTCTAGTCATGGTCTGTATTATAGTACTGCAATCCAGGGTTATTCTGTGCTTTGTATATATATATATATATATATATATATATATATATATATATATATCTCTTAGAAACTGTTCTTATTTTGGTGTGTCTTATATGGGTTTGTCTGGGGTCTTTGTTTATTTCAGGGGGTGACAAAAGATATATGCATTACTTATGATTTGAACACATATATTACAAAAATTTGACCTTCTTTCAGAACCTGATGTCGCCATATAAAACTGTCTGTCCATGTAGCATGTTTACTATACTCTCAGATCTACTGTAATTGTAGACCAATACCTGCCTGAGGAGGTCAGTAAAGTAGTGAACATCAGGTACTGTATTCGACCCAGAAATGTGCCCATTAACCCATTTACTTACACAGTCCACCAGTGGTGTTTCCATTAACCTCTATTTTACCAATGACCAATTACTATTATTAAATTGATTTTATCATTTGGGGAAGCAGTTCTCATCTCTCTAGGCCACCAAATGTCTTGTCCCATTCTCGCTAGGAAGATAAGCACTTGTCATTGAGGACAAACCTATATTGTTGCATTGTAGCGGTCCAGGCACATGCTGCCTGATATTTTATCTTGACGAAACCTACAGTATAATAGGCAGCAGTGACCTATGGTAACTATGGATTTCACCCCAGTTCTGCTGGGTGAATTGGAAGATGACTACAAAGGGATGTGCATGCCAAACCAAAAAGATATTACATTTGTCTTTTAATATATATTTGCGCTTGGGACGTTTTCCTCTAAAGACTGTTATTGTTTTAAATAGTTTACCAGTTTTCACATGGAAGGTTCAATTGTTCCCCTGTAGGGTAGACGTTTCCTGAGTACTTGCAGTAACATTCAGATGGTGGTATACATCCTTTTTGTCTAACATCATCATAGACAGTACCTGGATATAAAGAGAGATAATGTAATGCTTTCCACTGGACTATAATACTAATGTAATTTGCATTCTTCTTTATGGGAGTTAGTGGAATGCTGTAGAGCAACACTTCTCATCTGTTTCCATAAGTCCTACCCTAGGGGTTCTAACAGGGAGCGTTTTTTTCCCATCCTCCCACAAATGTAATAACCACCTACCATTGGGGCAAAAGCAACCAATGACACATCTTTGGGCACAAACCCCCGGCTCCTGATTGCTGCAAGTCTTCTCACAGGCTGAACCACATTCTTTATATTCCAAGGTTGGTGGGCACTTGATTTCTAAAGACAGAGAACAACAGTGAGTAACTTTATTATAGGATTCATTACCTTTTCTCTTCATTCAATATGAGGGGTGTTCACAAGAAGGAATTTGTTGCTGAATTTGTCAAGCAGAAATTTTCTGCTTCAGGAATTTGAAGCAGATTTTTTTCTGCTTGACAAAAACCCACACAGATTTTGATTCTGAATTTGGAGCAGAATTTGGAGAAAAGTACCACTGTATTTCCCCTATTTTGCTTTTATTGTGCAGGGCCAAATTCCAAATTCTGTGAGTGGATTTGGACAAATTCCACGTCACATTCCATGTCAAAAGATATATTTTCCGCCTCCTATTCATTCCAATGAGAGTTCTCAGCCGAATGCACCTGAAGAACGAGCAGGACACTTATTTTTTCCGTGAACTGATCAGCTACTAAATCAACTATCAACTCCTATTGAAATGAATGAGAGGCAGATTTCAGGTGGAATTTGAGGTGTATTTTGAGGCAGAACGTCAAATTCCTACATGTGACTCTATAAAGGTATGATGTGTCATTTTCATCGGAAGATGCCAGGGTCTCCTCACTGTGTGAAGCAGGTGCCCTGTTATGTACTAAGAAGGGGTGAAAAGATGCACAAAAATGTGTTGAGGCTATATACGTCAAACTAAAAGGGAAACTTCATGAGCTGGGGCCCCACGTGGCGCAAACGCCTTGGTTTCCGCCTTTGCACAAACTGCTGCATTTTACAGTCACTGCAAAGTGGATAGGAATCCCATCCACCCATTACAGAAAAATAATTTAAAAATTCTGTGATTTCCAGAACCGTTGCGGTTTCGGAAATCGTAGCATGTCAATTATACCTACGGAAATATAAAACGGAAAAACGCTGCGGGAAATACTGCAATGTGTTTCCGCTATGGTTTTTCTCACAGCACTTTTTCGATGTGGCCCGCTACGTGGGACCTTAGCCTTAGAGAGCACACAATTTTACTGTAAAATGGAAATACAGATGTATCTGTCCTTATCTCTTATCATGACTTAGCCTGTCCAGATATGTGTGCCATGAGATAAGAAGCTTTTTGCTATATACTATCACAAAGTGACATGCTATTTATCTAATACGTGATTATATATGGCCACCCATTGGCTGTGTCGTGAACACATATTCTCCTAGTTGAATGGCCCCCTTATGAAATTCACTTTAGTGTGTCTTAGATACAGTGGGGGAAAAAAGTATTTAGTCAGCCACCAATTGTGCAAGTTCTCCCACTTAAAAAGATGAGGCCGGCCTGTAATTGACATCATAGGTAGACCTCAACTATGAGAGACAAAATGAGAAAACATATCTAGACAATCACATTGTCTGATTTTTTAAGAATTTATTTGCAAATTATGGTGAAAAATAAGTATTTGGTCACCTACAAACAAGCAAGATTTCTGGCTCTCACAGACCTGTAACTTCTTCAAGAGGCTCCTCTGTCCTCCATTCATTACCTGTAGTAATGGCTCCTGTTTGACATTATTATCAGTATAAAAGACACCTGTCCACAACCTCAAACAGTCACACTCCAAACTCCACTATGGTGAAGACCAAAGAGCTGTGGAAGGACACCAGAAACAAAATTGTAGACCTGCACCAGGCTGGGAAGACTGAATCTGCAATAGGCAAGCAGCTTGGTGTGAAGAAATCAGCTGTGGGAGCAATAATTAGAAAATGGAAGACATACAAGACCACTGATAATCTCCCTCCATCAGGGGCTCCACGCAAGATTTCACCCCGTGGGATCAAAATGATCACAAGAACGGTGAGCAAAAATCCCAGAACCACACGGGGGGATCTAGTGAATTACCTGCAGAAAGCTGGGACTAACGTAACAAAGGTTAACATCAGTAACACACTACGCCCCCAGGGACTCAGATCCTGCAGTGCCAGACGTGTCCCCCTGCTTAAGCCAGTACATATCTGGGCCCGTCTGAAGTTTGCTAGAGAGCATTTGGATGTTCCAGAAGAGTATTGGGAGAATGTCATATGGTCAGATGAAACCAAAGTAGAACTGTTTGGTAGAAACACAACTCGTCGTGTTTGGAGGAGAGTGAATGCTGAGTTGCATCCAAAGAACACCATACGTACTGTGAAGCATGGGGGTGGCAACATCAGGCTTTGGGGCTGTTTCTCTGCAAAGGGACCAGGGCGACTGATCCGTGTACATGAAAGAATGAATGGGGCCATGTATTGTAAGACTTTGAGTGGAAACCTCCTTCCATCAGCAAGGGCAGTGAAGATGAAACGTGGCTGGGTCTTTCAGCATGACAATGATCCCAAGCACACTGCCAGGGCAGCGAAGGAGCGGCTTCGTAAGAAGCATTTCAAGGTCCTGGAGTGGCCTAGCCAGTCTCCAGATCTCAACCCCATAGAAAACCTTTGGAGGGAGTTGAAAGTCCATGTTGCCCAGCAACAGCCCCAAAACATCACTGCTCTAGAGGAGATCTGCATGGAGGAATGGGCCAACATACCAGCAACAGTATGTGCCAAACTTGTGAAGACTTACAGAAAATGTTTGACCAACAAAGGATATATAACAAAGTATTGAGATGAACTTTTGTTATTGATCAAATACTTATTTTCCACCATAATTTGCAAATAAATTCTTAAAAAATCAGACAATGTGATTTTCTAGATATGTTTTCTCATTTTGTCTCTCATAGTTGAGGTCTACCTATGATGACAATTACAGGCCGGCCTCATCTTTTTAAGCGGGAGAACTTGCACAATTGGTGGCTGACTAAATACTTTTTTTCCCCACTGTATGGTGATTTCCTTGTGACCTTTACTGAGGACAGGAACTGATGTGCGTGATAATATTAAATGCAGCAGAAATCTATATATAAGTACTATACCGTACTGTACCGTACAATGTCTTCATGTATTTCAGGTACTTACCACATAATCCCGGATTTCTCCAGTTTTCTGGTTTTCCATTAACAATAGCACACTGTTTGGAAAATTCAGACAAGGTGCTACAAAGGCAAAATTCTGCCTGACTGTCACTCCTGTTACAAGCGCAGCCGTCCTTATTACAGATCTCAAGGTATGGACTATACTCGAAGCGTGCAGCACAGTCAGCCAGTTCAGGACTTTCCAAAATTATACGACATGTGTCATTCTGGAAAATAGGGAGAACCACATTTTGATAATGATCATCTTTTACTTTATTAATAATAATAATAATACATTTTATTTATATAGCGCCAACATATTCCGCAGCACTGTACAACTTACTTTACAGTAAGGTCACATAATTTGTGGGATATTCTCAGCTACAATGTTCTGTTACCCCCTCCAGATATCACCTATTATGTTTCTTATTATGTGTGAGTTAATACAGCAGTGTTAGTGGAAATGTGTCACCCAGAAACCCATTATCGAACAAGCCACAGTACATTGTCGGGGACATCATGCTGAGCCCCTTCATATCTTTGGATAGTCTAATAGCTTACACCATTTCGTTGAAAAAGCCATTTTTAAAAATATGCAAATGAGGCTCAAGTGCAGTGGGGGGGGGGGGGGGTCAGAGCCTCCTAGGATTCTGTATTCAGGTTTCAGTTCATGCTCCTATGCTGAGACACCTGGTAAGTGTCCACAGGACCCATTTTTGAGAGTGATCTGCTGGTGTAGGCTAAACCAGCAGATCACTTTCCACTTTCCAGGTTACTAATGCATTTCCCGGAACCTGTTATGGCACACAGGATGCATCTTCTATTCTGCACCCAGAACCTTCGCTATGGGGCTGCTGGGAAAAGAAGAGCTGAATAGAAGATGCACACATCCTGTGTGCAAGAACAGATCCTGGGAGCTGCATTAGTAACCAGGTAAGTATAATGTAATTGTTACTATAGTAACAGTATGTGGGGGGCCCATTACCTGCGGGAGGAGGACTATTAGGCCACTATTACAGTAATAGTGCCCCCCAGTTAATTACATTACTTGTGGAAGAGCACTATTATGGCACTATTATAGTTATAGTGCCCCCTACAGTTAATAACAGCCCCCCCCCCCCACACACACACACACACACAGGTAATGTTATTAACTAGGGGACACTATTGCTATAATAGTGCCCTAGTAGTGTCCCCCACAGGTAATAGCCCACCCTAAAGGCTCTACTAGGACACTATTACAGTAATAGTGCACCCCCAGTTAATAATATTACTTGTGTGTATGGGGGGAGACTATTACCCGTGGGGGGCACTATTACAGTTATAGTTCCCCACACACAGGTAATATTACCTGTGGGGGCACTATTAATGTAATGGTGCCCCCCGAGTGATGGTCCCCTCTACCCAACCTATACTTTATTAAGAGAGCTGTCCATACCACCAAAAAGAATGGGGAAATGTATAAATGTAATAATTAAATATACCCCGCCACTGAAAATCCCGCCCCAGAACCCCCCCCCCCACATGAAAGTGGTCCTTTGTACAAAAAAATGTTGGGGACCGCTGTATTGGACTATCTAAAGGTGTGGTGCTTAGCTTAATGTCACCAGTAATGCACTGTGGCTAGTTTGATACTGAGTGTGCTGGTGACTCCCTGTCAGAGTTCATTCACATGATAAGGCCATATACTCGGTACAGTTTTCATGGCCAAGTTTACATCCGAGGGTAATCTATTTTTCTGGATTCCTCACAGAATTGACTTTACTGAGGGATCCATGAAAATGACTCGAGAAATAGCATGTTATCATCTTTAACAGATCAGTCACATGGACCGTAAAAAAAAAGGGTTGTGTGAATAGATCCATTATATTCTATGGGGCCATGTGGTGATCGTTAAAAAAAAAAACTGTCTAGCACATGGCTGTGAAAGTTTTTCATCTATAATATTTATATTAACTGTATTTTCAACAGACTTTGCATATGTCAATAGTACAAGCAAATATAAGAACCTTTTTTAAGTTTCTTATTTGAGAAAAATGCTTCTTTCTCCGCTCATCAGCCAACTTTAATAATGATGTAAAAAACATACAGTTTTCATAAATGACTCAGTATGCACATACATGTAACTTACAGCATATTGGCATGCAGGTAAAACTGTGATGCTTTTATCCACACAAAATTCTCCTGGAATATCCGCTGTGTATTTCGCCAAAAATGAAGTTATACTTTCCTGATTTCCTGTGAAAAAAGAATATACTGGTAAGTTCTTTTTATGATATCTAATCCAAAGGCTGTGGAAAGAATGTCTAGCTAGTAGATAACTCCCTTCTTCAGAGTCATCTTCAACAGGTATTCAGATTGATTTACTCATGGGGATTTCCTCCACACAAGTGATGGCACAAGGACTATTGATCATCATAGGATCAGAGGGATTTGGGCACTAAGAACAGTGCCACTCTTAACCTATCACTCTTTAGGCAATTGCAACTCAAGTGAACAGACTAAATTTCTGGACGTGCATAGCACCTGGTTAGGAATGGCATTGTACATAGAAAATATCATATTAACCCTTTTAGGCTGAAGCCCCACATTGCAAAAACGCAGCATTTTTGGCGTTGCGGAAAAGCCGCACCAAAAAGCACTGCGTTTTACAGTACTGTACTTGCAAAGTGAATGAGATTCTGGGTATTGCCATCCACACATTGCAGAAAAAAAATCCGCTGTAGAAAAGCTGTGATTTCAAAAACACCCCCATTTTTGAAAATCACAGCATGTCAATTATACCAGCGGAAACGCTGTTTTTTTCCATATAGGTTTAATAAGGGAGGAAAATCTGCTAAGAAAATCTCAGAAAACTCAGAAAAACAATGTGGAAAAAAATGCAGCTGAAACCTTTTATTTTTTTAGCAGTATTTCACTACTTGTGGAAAATGCATCTTTTTTTGTTGCAGTTTTTGCTGTGTTTTTTGCAGCCAAAGCCAGGAGTGGATTGAGGAGAAGGTAGAAGTATAAGAGCTTCCTATATATTTCCTATTCCTTTTGTAGCCATTCTTGGCTTTGGCTCAAAAAAACGCAACAAAATCTGCAACAAAAAAAGCTTCCGTAACGTGGGGCCTCAGCCTTAAAGAGGAAAAAGTGTTTAATTACTTAAAGGGATTCTATCATTGGGGAAACATGTTTTTAACTGAAGCCATGTCGTAATAACCTTTATATCCTACCTTTGTCATTTAGCTCCTCGCCGTCATTTAGAAGAAATCTTGATTTTGATTTTTATGCAAATGCGTCTTCAGAATGCACAGAGGGCGTCCCCTGTGCTCTCCTCAGACGCATTTTTGAACTTACTGCGCCACCTCTCTTCTTCTTTAGCAGATGCCTCTTCTTGACGTCATCCTTGTACGAGTCTTCGTTTGGCCATTTTCCTGTGGCCTATTACATACAGCGCATGCAGTACGCTTATGTAATAGGCCACAGGAAAATGGCCGAATGGACATGCGCAGTTGGAACATGTCTCCTGGAGGAAGGATGACGTCAAGAAGAGGGTTCAGCTAAAGAAGAAGAGAGGCGGCGCGGTAAGTTCAAAAATGCGTCTGAGGAGAGCACAGGGGACACCCCCTATGCAGTTTCAGCACTGGGGGAACACCCCCTGTGCATTCTGAAGATGCATTTGCATAAAAATAAAAATCAAGATTTCTTCTAAATGGCGGCAAGGAGAGAAACGACAAAGGTAGGAGACTAATAGCCTTTATAAAGGCTTTTATGACGTGGCTTCGGTTAAAAACATGTTTCCCCAATGATAGAATCCCTTTAACTCATTTGTTTGCTGCTGTTCTCCTGATCTTCTTTTTTTATTTTTTTTTTTTAAATCCATGTACAAAGTTCAAAAGATATGGCCCCTGGTAGATTATATTTAGGTAATTTAGATCTTCTTCACCAAGGGGTGGTAACCTTTTATTCTCATACACAACAAAAAGACTCAGAGAAAATAAAAGTTCACTGCCCCTTTGTTGAACAACCTATGGGGTTACTCCATTTATGTGTTTTCCACTTTTTATTTCCACTTTTAGACCCACATTGCGGAAAAGCTGCTTTTTTTGTTGCAGATTCTGGTGTGTTTTTTGAGCCAAAGTCAGGAGTGGAATGAACAGAAGGGAGAAGTAGAAGAGCTTTCTATATACATGTGAGTGTGATTTGGGATTCAGATATTGGTGAGTATACACTACGCTGTTAGTGCCCATTTCCATTCATTCAATAAATGGCAGCCTTTCAATACTTACCGTCTATGAAACCCTCATTGTAAAATGGAAATCCATTATAGTCTCCACATAAGCCACATGTCTGATTTCTGTATATGTCAGGTAACTCTACCTAATGAAGAAAAATGGGGTTTAATAATTTTGCAATTGTGTATGAAAAGTGCAGTTCTTATTCACTCCCTTTGAATAAGGAGACAATATAGACAATATATATTGAAAATATAGAGTATGTAAAATTACTGTAAGGAAACCAGGCAAGTGTTTTTTCCCACTCTAAACTGGTCCCAGTATGTGCAGCGTAAAGAAATGACCCTTCCTATGGTGCTCCTCGCTTATAATGTGACTTTTAAGCTGTCAGTGCCCAAAAATCTTCGTTGATCATCAGTACAAATGATTGTTCATAGGAAAGCCCCATAATAACTGCAGCAATTTACATGTAAATGTCATTAAACAAGGACTGACTTGCAATATTGTTGTTTGACGCTTATTATAGGTAATTCATCTGCCTTGTCTAAAAGGACCTTTAGAATGTGGAATTCTTTGCCGTTTTTATTATAAACCTAACATTTTTCATGGCCAACTTGCACCCAAGGGGCACCCATTTTTACAAATCGCTCATAAATTTGAGTGCATGTAGGCATCCATGATAAAAAAGGTAAAAATAGAACATGATCTATATTTTGATGGTCTGTTGTAATATCGGTTATATGAGTAGCCTCCATTCACATGCATAGAATTTAATGCTGGTCGCTATAAAAACGTCCGTCAAGTAGTCGATATTCACTGTTGTGTGAATATAGCTTAAGGCTGCCATAAGCATTAAATATCATCAGACAAATGGATGGCCAACTATGCTGGAATCAGTGGAGTAGCGACTATCAAAAGAAGTTGAGAACTGGAGTTGGTGAGGGTGGTGGCAAACTCCCTCTTTAGGCTGAGGCCCCACATTGCGGAAATGCAGCTTTTTTTGTTGCAGATTTCGTTGTGGTTTTTTGAGCCAAAATCCAGGAGCGGACTGAGAAGAAGGTATAAGAGCTTCCTATATATTTCCCATTCCTTTTGCAGCCATTCTTGGCTTTGGCTCAAAAAACCACAACAAAAACTGCACCAAACAAGCTGCGTTTCCGCAACGTGGGGCCTTAGCCTAAAAGGGAGTTTGTCACCAGGACAGTACCTATTGAACCCTAAACACATTCACATAGCCAGGGTTCATGTAAATAAAACACTTTTTTCTACTTCCTTAGATTAGATTAGAGCCTCTGTTGCTGAGATATTAGTTTTTCCCCCGATAGGCTAATGAGCCGTTTGGTCTACTGGAGGCGTCTCTGTTATTTTGGGGTTTTTTTGACACTCTTCTTTTTTTGATGTAGGTGGGCATAACCATTGCTTTTATTTCACCAAAGAGCTATCTCTCCACCCCTCCCTGCTATGACTGATGTGTGACACCCTCGTTGCACCAAACAGTTCATTAGCATATCAGAAAAAAAAATCTTATATCTCAGCAATGGAGGTACCAATTGAAAAAAGCTTTTTATTTGTTTGGATGGGTAATCAATATGTGATAGTTGGGGGTCAGACAGCCATGATCCCTGACCTGTCTAAAGAGGACATGACTCTCACAATCAGTTGATCTTTTGGGGTCCCAGGTGTCAGAGCACCACAGATCACATATCAATCTATCCTAAAGATCAGTCATTAACATATAAGTCCTGGAAAATCCCTGTAACTGTATTTATCCTTGCAGTCTTAAGTGGTTGGATCCTTTTACTTCGTATTACCTGGAGGGAATCCCAAAAGTTCCATTGCACTCTTATATCTCCAATGGAAAACACGACATCCTGACCTACTTTATCAATGTCCAAATTTGAGCTTTTATATGGAATATCAACTCTGTTGGAAATGGAAAAAAGACACAAGCATCAGTGTAATGTATCATATTTTTTTCATTATAAATTATACTTTTTTAATGTACTTTCTGTTTAAAGGGAACCTTGTGTGATTTAGGAAACCACCCACACGTGGTGTCCCGAATTGCCTTACAATGCAATCCTTGGCCGCATTAAAAATTCTTTATACTTACCTAAAGATGAGTCCGGTGAGTCTCATAATTCTCATCTCTGGTGCTCTCAGTGCCTTCTCTGTTCTCCAGGGAAGTCTGAGACGTACACCTTGGCTTTACTGCGCATGTGCATGAGGTCTGGCGCATGCGCCCTGAAGCCAAGATATACTCCTGACTTCACTGAAGAACTGCGCAGACACAGGTAGTACAGCTGAAAGGTGAACATAAACCTTTATTATTTTTAATGTGGCCACAGATTGTGTTAACAGGTCAACTTGGTCCATAAGGGCCTGTGTGTGATTTAGTGTCCCAGATTGCCCTGACAGATCCCTTTTAAGTCAGGGCTGAACCACAGGAAATTTTTAATGGTCTATAATTATCCATAAATCCAGAACATTTACTATATTATATAATAATCCAGCATCTAGTTTTTACAAAAATACTGTGCTGTGACAAAGTAGAAAGTCAATATCCGAAAAACAAATAGCTATTGCTATAATTTGTGATTTGTTAAAGGGGCTCTCCCACTATATACATTTATGCCCCATCCATGGATCTCTGTCAGTTTCATAGAAGTGGGAAAGTTAAGCTATGGGTCCCAGCAGTATTACCATCAGAATAGACATTTTTCCCTTTATCCAGTAAAGATAAGGGAGAAATGTTGGTAATGGGAAAACTTCTTTAAAGGAATTGTTTTAAAGGTAGTTTCTTTAAACAGGACCTTTCACCATGTCCACCAGCTCCAATTCTTTACATTCCAGAGCAGTCAAAATTTTTCTCTAAATCCCACTGTTCTGGAACAATTAATGCAGCTGGTTTCCGTGTCTCATATGCTAATAAGGGTATGTTTACATGGCGGAATTTGTACAAGTTGAAAAATTTAGTGTCAGGAATTTGAAGCTGAATTTTTCTGCTTGATCAAATTCCACAGAAGAATCTGCTGCGGAATCTGCCGCAGAATTTACTAATTTTGCACAAGCTCCAATTCACTTCAAAAGGAGTTATCAGGCAAAGTCCAGCTGAAAATCGAGTATGACGCTTAGGGTATGTTCACACAGAAACCTCAAAAAATGTCTCCCAACTCTCCCATTAATTTCAATGGGAGTCGGTAGCAGGTTTTTTCTTCTAGTTGATTTTTCATGGGAGGCGGAAAAAACAGCTAGTGTTTTTTTTTTTGAGTTTTATTCTGCCTCCTATTCATTTCAATAGGCTTTGCAAAGCAGAACCTGCCTGAAAAAAATCAGCTGGAGGAAAATATCTCTCAATTGAATTGAATGGGAGAGTTGGGAGACTTTTTTTTAAGGTGGATTAACTTGTGTTTACTTACCCTTATGTTTTCTGTTAGCTGAAAAAATCATGAAATGAATGGGAGACAGATTTCGGGAAGAATTTGGAGTTCATTTTGTGTCGCAAGTCACCTCAGATTCAGCTCCAAATTCAGCCATTTGAACCTAAAGGGGCCATTCACACGTAGGAATTTGATGCTGATTTTGGGGCAGAGAAATCCTAAAAAATAAGCATCCTGCCCGATCATGCCACAGAGCCGACGGCTCGAGACTCCCTGCTGATTAGGCCCTTTCGAAAGCCGCGACTGAATGCCGATACCCAGCATCGGCATCCTATCTCGGGAAGCTGGTGGCCCGCAAAAAGTAATGCCTCTTCACTTTCCACTGTGTAAATGGCTCCTTAGGCTGTCCATTATCAGATGGGTGGTCTTGGGACAAAAAAGGTAAGGGGATGTGATTAAAAACACCAATAAGAGATGGACAGTGTCAGCACCCACCATCACACCCACTTGCATTCTCTTGCATGAAACCACCCATTTGGCAGTAGAGCCTACTTAGCATATAAGGCATTAAAACTAACAGCAATGATTGTTCAGAAACGATGTCAGAGACAAAATTCCTACTTCTTCAGAGCATCAGTGGGGCAGCGCCTTTTAAAGGATGGAAAGGACTGGATTTGGGCAAGGTGGTGGAAGGTCCTCTTTAAATTCTCTTGTTATTACAAGTAATGTCACACAAACTCTGTATGGTAGTATTAGTTAAGCATTAAATGGTGGTATTATTTTGGCTAGCAGAAATGTGACAGCCTTAATCTCCGAGACTCCAACAAAAATCCATGTTGATATTCTGTTAATATGTATAAAAAAAAAGAACAAAATGATAGATATTAAAATGGTAAGAATTACAGCAGCTTAATACTTACTGTTTCTCATTGACATATATTCCCGTTCCATTGGTTTCAATTAAAATGTGAAAAAACTTCATGAAAATATGTTCAATACAAATGTTATCTTTATCTGTGTTACGTTTAATAAGTATTTTAAATTCTTCATCCAGGACATCACATTGTTGGGTAAAAATGTATGTGCAGTTTCCTCTGGCATTATAAAAATACCCATCAAATGTATTAATATATCCATTACCCCACGTACTGCAGACATAGTCATTATTGATCTTCACTGCAAAAACAAAAAAAAGCATGTTATAAAAAATTTTTTTTTTAACTTACTAAAGACACAGTTTAACAAATGTAGTGTGAGACTACATTCATGACAAGTATACTGTTCTGATGTACTGTGCACGTAAATGTCTGTATTCTGTATGGTGGGTTCTTTTTTGTGGGGCAAGTTGTAATTTTTATTGGTACAATTTTCTGCAGAGTACAACCTTTTGATCACTTTTTGTTGGGGGAGGGAAGGGGGAGGCAAGATGACCAAACCACGTTAATTTGCTCAATGCGATATATATTTATTTGGATAAATTATAACTTATATGCACACAGTGATGCCTAAAGTTTTTTATTGAGTTATTGAGTTATTTTATTTTTTTACATTATTTATTTTTGTATTGGGAAAGAGGTTTTTTGAACTTTCATTATTTATTAAATTTTATACATTTTTTAATAAACTTTTTACACTTCTGTTTTTTACTGTCCCACAAAGGGACTTTAAACTGGGATCACTAGATCCCCTGTAGAATATGCTTCAATCTCTTCTGTACTGAAGTATATTTTACATTGCTCTCTATGTCTATTAGGCCAAAGCCTATTACAAATCTTTGCAGGGCAGCTGTGCCATGGCAACCCCTCAGCATCCTGCAATCTCACAAGGAATGAAGATAAGGGAGTGAATGTATGAGCTCCGCTCAAACACCAAGATGTCGTAATCGATATTGATCATGGTATATGAGTGGTTAATTTGCTAGAGTCTGAGTATTTTCAGAGTCCTGCAGCTAGTCTTTGAACCTGAGTCTGGAACCCGATAGCGATCTAGCAGGCACAGCTCCTGTGCTTGCTACATCAATGCAATGTACTATTACAGTGCTGAGAATTAACTATATGCTCTTCACCATGTAAGAGTGTGGTGCAGAATGGAAAGGGTTACAATATTTTCTATGGAAATTCCAAAAACAGCTGAGTAAACATTTTTAGCTGATATGAATCAACCATAAAATGCCTCAATAATCTTGTACTATAGACAGGGATCCAAGTAGTCAGTGTGTATTTTAGTTTGATTTTATAGTGGGTCAGGGTATTGTTTTGTTAGCATGGGAACACTCTAACAAATGTACAATACCATACCAAAGTCATTCTCGGTGCTTCTAAAGTTTTTCAGTTGCTCCATAGATTTGTCAGTCTGATAACACTGATTTCCAAGAACTGTAAAAAAAAAAAAAAAGAACAGTTTTATTGTTTTAATAATGTATGTGTGAGATCCAACTTCTTACCATGCCGCACTCTCTTACTGTAGTTGTATTATATATCCTAAGCAGTAATTCAGTAGGGAACCTTGATACAGAGCAACATACAAGATTTTTTTTTTTCAGAATTCAACATAAAAAAAATAATGTAACGGATGATATGTCATTCCAGGTGCATTGGTTCCAACATCGATACTAGGGGGGTCAGTATTTCTGACATTAATAGGTGGCCATAGTGCCAGTAATGGAGAAAGCAGTAAGCCAAACTACCAGCTCCGCAATCTTTCCACTGTCCAACCTCCAGATTCTGTTTAATCTCTTGTTTCTCATGTGTGTCTCCCATCTGCCAATCCCCTCACTGGCTAGCCATTGCCCAATGAATAGAGTTTAACATGTTAACGCTGACATACAAGACCATCCCCAACTTTTTTTCTATATACATCACTGACCTAATCTTCTACTGCCTCTCCATACATAATCTCCAACCTTCACAAGACCTCCTTCTTCCCTCTGCTCTTTACAGAATGATCTCCAAGATTTCTCTTATGCAACCTCAGGCACCTGAGCCAAAGTCAGCTTTTCAGGTATAGCTACCTAGCACAGGGCTCTCTTATACTATGTTCACACTAGCGTTCAGGTTTCTGTTCTTCTTTTCTGAAAAACGTAAACCCTATCTGCTTAAAAAGCAATTACCCGTAGAAACCCACAGACCCCATATGCTATAATGGGGTCCGCTGTGTTTCTGTCCAAAATTGGTGGAGAGGAAGGCCCTGCTTGCAGGAGGGTTAAGCGGAATGGGGGACGGAATCCCCCGAACGCTAGTGTGACTGCAGCCTTAGCTGTGTTGCTCCAGGAAAGGCGGTACATGTCGTGTGACATTTTGTCTGGTCATGAGCTAGCCTTTTCAGAGAACAGTAATTGTTGTATACCTTTAAGCAAGTGTAAAAGTATAAAATGGCTGCAGAAAAAGCTAAAGTGGACATTCGTTCATTTGAACAAGATTGAAAAGGCTTGTATGAATTTATTCAACATAAACATAGGGCTGTGTAAATGTCTGAGCCCACTCTGAGTCCTCTGTTCATAGAAAACACTGAAATATAAGATTAGTCAACGAATTAATTGGTTGCTTGTATATAGAGGTCGATAAACGTACAATTATTGCATTACATTACTTCACATTTGATTAAAATAAATAAATAAATTAATCAGCTCACCATACAAAAAAGGTTGTCACCCACTGCCCTGTACTCTGGTACTCGCTACAGCGATACATCCTTCACAACACATCCTTCAAGAGAAACCTACAGACCAACTTCTTCTGGAAAGATTACACTCTTTAATAACCTTGGTGCCATAACAGTCAGTACCATCTGAATAGCTTCAGCCCTTACCTATTTTTACCATGTCCCTTCTCTTATAAATTGTAAGCCGTCACAGACAGGATCCTCTTTCCCATTGTACCAGTTGGTTACCAAGTTAGTTTATTGTACTTGTTATCTGTATTATGTATGTAAATCTTTTCCATTTGGTGCATTTAAGTTAATTATTGTTATTATTATTAATATTAATAATAATAATAATAATAATTGTATTATTATTATTATTATTATTATTATTATTTCTTCGTATGTGCAGCATAGACAGACTCTTTAGCAGGGATTTAAATGATTAAAATACAAGTTATGCTGAATCTTTTCCCGATAACTATCAATCTACTCAACTTTTCCTGCTCTTTGATATGTTTCTACATTGCACCTGTACTGACAAGTTCATTTTAATAGAAATTATTATATGCCCTCCTTCTCTTGTTGGTACATTAATCACATAGGGCATCATAATTTGTACCTCTTTTACATTCTTCTTACTTTCTTTTAAGACTATAATTTTATCTTAAAAGCTACAAATAAGCACAGTCCTAAAATGTTCCAGTTTTTAATGTAGCAAAATGCACATAATAGGTTGACATTTCATGTTTTTATATGCTCTCTTTCAGATTTGCTTTGTAGATTATATCATTGTCTTCAGGTTAAATGACAGCTCTTTTGTACTGCAGGAGACCTAGATAGGGCAGTAAGGCAATACTATAAGGCTGAGACCTCACATTGCGGAAACGCAGCTTTTTTTGTTGCAGATTTTGATGCGGTTTTTGAAGCCAAAGCCAGGAGTGGATTGAGCAGAAGATAGAAGTATAAGAACTTCCTATATATTTCCTATTCCTCTTGTAGTCTTTCTTGGCTTCGGCTAAAAAAAAAACACAGTAAAATCTGCAACAAAAAAAGCAGCGTTTCTGCAATGTGAGGCCTTAGCCCTAATATAGCATTTTGTATACATCTTCCCTGTCACTCCTTGTCATTAGGGGAAGAGGCAGTACAGTATTCATTCTTATCTGGGAGACTGTATTAATCTATAGACTTATTTCTCTCCACAACTGCCATTTATTGCAGCTGCCATAAAGCACACATACTTGTACCCTCCTGCCCAAATATACTTCTACTGCGCAATAAATTGTGTGCCAGTAGTATGGCAGCCTAAAGGTAAGTTCTAAAAAAATTAAAACATTAATAGCTACAATATTAAAAAAACTTGTTGCAGCAAATTCAGTTTATGACAAAATATTCAGTGACATTGGGCAGTTTTGACTGCTGCAAATCACTAATGGGGTAAAATTTGCCATGTACCCCTCCCTACTCTTCCACATATAAATGATCAACTGATCGCAGGTTGAAGCTCTCTGGGGGTGGAAAAAAATTAAAGGGGGCTTGAAGCTAAAAAAGTTAAAAAAATATATATATATAAAAAAATAAAATAAACAAGAACAAACATATTTGTTATCTCCAAGTCACAAATGGTGAACACCATTTCAGGGAAAAACATAAAATGGCCACATCATTTTTTGCTGTTTTGCCTCCCCCAAGCTCCTCAAGGTGTCCTCTAGTAAATGAAAAACAGTCTTTAAATGCTCCAGAAGACAGAAAGGTTCTTCCTGCTTGTCTTTGACCTTGAAAGAGCTCAATACTAAAAAAGATATTGTTTGCGCATTTGTGATCTCATTAAATACCATATACAGTAATAATGTACATCAATAGGTGCAATGAAATAGACCACTGACATAATACACCTGAAAATTAAGATTATAAATTTTTATTAATTTTCCTTTAATGTATTGTATTCAATGTATTCGAAACTTTCAAAAACATTTTTCAATGCACATACTTTACAGTTAGATATTTTTCTCAATTTAGACTATGTTCACATCGCGGTTATCTCCATTACACAGAGTTTCTAAGACTAGGAATAACATAGTCTGATATAAATGGATAATAAAGAAAATACCTTAAGTAATAATAATAGAATCTATAAAAAAACTAATAATATTACTTACCAACACCAAAAAAACCTGCTATGTTGAGAGCAATCCATAGTGATTTGGCCATGTCCATTCTGTCTATTCTGGTAAACTAATCCCCAGCTGAGCTGCTAGGGAAGAATAAAATTCTTGTTTTGTGCAGTCTTATATGGCTGCCATGGTGGGTGGGTCTTCTGTGTGTGACCAAATATTATGGAGTTAGTCCAAGTTTAGAAAGTAGCTTTGAATTTAATTGTCCAATTTTTCTTTGTACCTTGATACATCTAAACTTCACGGTTGAGTGTATGCTTATCAGAAACCACCATCTCGCACATTGTTTTTCAGATCTCTCACCAATGACTGTGTAAATCTTTCACCTTTTACAATGGCATCTTTTACTTTTTAAGTCTCTATGTAAAACTTTCTTAAAATGTAACATTAACCTGAAGACATACTCAACATCCTCTCATTAGAGCATCATCATTTAATTTATTTTGCAATGTATTCTGGTTTCTACCAATAGTTTTATGTAACATCCAGCGCCAAGTCAGTGATGCGTGTAAGGAACAGAACTGGCAAATGTCATTCATTGTGTCAGAGCTAATAAGCTTTTACAATTCTTTGTCACATTCATTCCAACAGGTTGGATTAAATTGAATATGTCACTGAATCATGAAATATACTTTTAAGATGCTTATGGTAATTTGATACTGTATAATGAGTCTTATTGTACCAGCTGAATAGCACCCCAATCCAGTTTGAGTGCCAGTGTGCCCTATGCTTATTAAGGCATTCCCAGGCCAGAGAGACGTGCTGCTACCACATACCTGGTCATACTGTGCCTCTCAGCCAAGCACCATTGAACAGAGGTAGGCAGTTGTTTGGGGTAGAAGGTTAGAGCGGGTGAAATATTTTTATTCTAGGTAGTATGCCATAAATGTTTTATCTCTAGATTATCTATGTATCTCTGATTTTGTATACAGTAGTGTTCAAAATAATAGCAGTGCGTTCAAAAACATGAGTTAAGCACAAAATGTTTATAATATTTTTTATTTCCATGCATTGAGGACATTGCACACTGTTTCCTAAATCAAGACATGAAGAGAAATGAATATAAATTTTAACTACTTTACAGAAAATAACAAAAAATGAACATTGGGCTGTTCAAAAAAATAGCTGTGTCTGCATTTGTCTTTACAGACTCAAAATATGTACTTTTTTTTTTTTTTTTTAGGATTTAGCATTCCTGTGAATATGTAGTTGTATAACCACAGTTTTTTAGAACTGCTTCACATCTATGTTGCATACAGTCAACCATCTTCTGGCACCTGTCAACTGGTATTCTAGCCCAGGATGCTTTGACTACATCCCACAATTTATTTGCATTTGTTGGTTTTGCCTCAGAAACGGCATTTTTGATATCACCCCACAAGTGTTCTATCAGATTAAAGTCTGAGGATTGGGGGGGGGGGGGGGGGGACTGGCCACTCCATAACCTCAATTTTGTTGGACTAGAAGTAAGATTTTGCTCGTTTACAGGTGTGTTTAGGGTTGTTGTAAAGTCAAGGTAAAGTTTGCTGAATCTGTTATTTCTATATGTTTTTTTTTTTTTAAAAGGCTCAAAATGGGTTAAAAAGAAGGAATAGTCACCTTGTTCTCTCTTGACACAATCAATGACTACAGCGAGAGGGACCTGGAAGTAGAGACCAGTGGAGGACATGTGGGCATTGAAAGGACAAGCAGAATTTTGTTGGGATAACCCCTGAATGTATGCCATATTAGTGTATAAGGATGTCATAGAGGGAATCCCCTCTATGAGCCAGGCAGACTGAGTCTGTACTTCAGACATGAAGAAGAGAGCTAGACTCTTGAAAGCTTACTTATCAAATATACTCAGGTAGCCTCTAAAAGGTATCGCCTGATTTCTTCACTCTTCCACTACTTTCAATGGCTAACACGGTACAACATTATACTACTACCAGTCTGTACTTGCATTACAGTGGCTTGCACATCACACTTTTCAGATTTTTATTTGATTAAAATTTTTTAAAACCATGTATCATTCTCATTCCACTTCACAATTATCTGCTAATTTATGTTGGTCTATCACTTAAAATCTCAATTAAAAGGGGGCGTGGCCTGGACGCGCATGGAGTAGGTCGCGTGCGGGACCTTCTCTGCTCCACCGCTTGCAGCTGAGACCCGTGGACCCTTCAATTCAGCGATTATGGGCAAGCACTTACCGAGGAGGGTGTCCCCAGGCACTCCAGCGCCTGTGGAGAGGTCTGGGAGAGCCACCCTGGACGGCTTCCTCACTCAGCAGCCTTCTCTGCCGGGCCAGGCTGCTGCGGGGCGGCCATCTTGGATTCCCTCCGCTCTTCAGGCACAGGGGTCGCAGCGCAGCCTTTCTCCTTCCGCGCTCCCCCTGTCAGCCAGCGGAGCACCGCTCCAGCAGAGATCCCTGTCGGCGCCTGGGCAGCCCAGAGCTTCCCCAGCACGAGTGCTCCCACAGTCTCCTCACCCTGGGATGTCCCAGCAACTACACTTTGCTTCACCAGCACTTCTGGCAGAGCGGCATGAGAGGATCCCGGATGTCTCTAGCTCTCCAAGGGGCTCTGAGGTCAGTGGCTCTGCTCCCTCCCACACCGCTGATGAGTTACAGCCTGTGGCCACAGAGCTGGACTCTGTGGCCCCCCACCTACTATCTTCCCCCATCGCCCCTCCCCTCCATAACTCAGGGGGGGGATGGCGCGGTGGAAGGTGCTGGCGTAGGGGCTCCTCCGCCCCCACACTCCCAAGGATTATGGCTCCCCCCCTCCAGTCCTGTACCCCCAGAGCTGCCTCCCAGGTCCATCTTCAGCACCGCCACCTTTGGTGGACCTCCTTCCTCAGCTACCTACTAAACAAGACCTTAAAAGTATGGTTGCGGAAATCACAGCATCCTTCCGATCTGAAATTGCTACCCTCCGCACTGATTTACACTCTATTGCTAATCGAATGGATACGCTGGAGAATGACCATGACACTACCAGGGACTATGTTGCCTCGCTGCATGATACTACTGCTAACCAGGGATCAGCTATACGGGACATGCAACGTCACTTAGAGGATCTTGACAACAGGGGTCGGCGCGCAACAATATACGCGTCAAGGGACTCCCAGAGGCTGACCAATCTGAGGATCTGCCTGCTCTGCTGGAGGCTGTCTTCAACACTATAGTGCAGGAGCCCCCCGTCCCACAAAATTAAGTTTGACAGGGCACATCGAGCCCTTCGACCCAGAGGATCCTCCGCTGCACCCCGTGATGTCATCTGCTGCCTCCACGACTTCACCCTTAAAGAGGCTATAATGAGCAAGGTGCGCAAACTCAAAGACTTTGAATTTGAGGGAGCTCAACTACAATTTTATCAGGACCTTTCGCTAATCACCCTCCAGAAACGCCACCATCTCCGACCCCTCCTCCAGATCCTTCAGGAACACCAAATTCCTTAACGGTGGGGTTATCCGTTTGCTCTCATTGCACGTAGGGATGGTCGCTCCGCTACGCTTCGCTCCTTCTCGGATTTACCTCTCTTCTGCGACCTGCTGGATATCCCCTTGCCGGATTTAACAGACTGGGAGCTAATCCCTCCACCCCCTCCCCCACCACCGGTTTGGCATCGACTGGAGCCCAGACAACGTCATGCACCCTCCGCGGCGGCGACCGCTCGGAGGCCCCGACTGGAGACTGGTTCCTGAGGAGGATGCTCCTCCTTGAGACGTTTTTTTTTTTTTTTTTTTTTTTCCGGTAGTGCTCTGAAAACTGCAAGCCTTAGCGTTATGTTTGCTTCTCTTTTTCCTTTTCTAGGTCTACGGGTCTCATCTATTATGCTTATTATTGGATTGTTTTAGCGGAGTGGGGCGGGAAGGGGTTCCGGTGACTCCCCTTCCATCCTTCTTTTTACTGGTGGTTGGGGATCTGCCGCCTCCCCTCCGACCTCTTGTCCACACTCTCCCCCCTAAGGGGATACTTGGACTGTGCGGCCATTGATCCTGGTTGGACCTCTGGCTGTCCTCACTGGTCCCCAGGCGAGTGACTTAGCCTCGCCCACAAAGTATTGTTTAATTGTTATACTTCTTACTTTGTCATTTATGTTGTCTTTTGCCTCCCCCCTTTTCCATCCTCCCTCCCTGATCTAGAGACCTTGCCTCGACTTTGGGTTCCTGTTTGTGGATCGCCCTTCTGCCTCTTCGAGGGAAACCTGCCAGCATCATGTGAGATGGGTGAGCTTATTACAATCCGCCACTGTCCTCCAATCCTGAGTCCCAATGGTTAGGTGCGTGACAATTAATGTCAAGGGCCTGGGTTCCAACACTAAAAGGTGCCATGTCCTTAGAGAACTCCGCTCCTTACGAGCGGATGTGGCGTTTCTTCAGCAGACTCATTTTGACCGCTCCGGTACCTTTGCCTTCGCTAAGCACTACTTTCCCATAGCCTTTTCGGCCTTCCACGATCGACGCAGAGCTGGGGTGGCTATCCTTCTTTCCCGTTCCTGCCCAATTACAGTGACAACCTCCCACATAGACCCAGGGGGCCGATTTGTTATTCAGGAAGGGCTCCTTCATGGTGCCCCGATTGTTTTATGCAATGTCTATGCCCCTAACTCAGCGCAGATCCCATTCTTGCGTCGGGTATTCTCCCGCCTGCGCGCTCTCCCGGCATCAGCTTGGCTTGTGGGGGGAGACTTTAACATGGTCTTCTCTGAACGGGCGGACCGATTGGCGTTACCCCAGGGTCCAACCCCCCATAGGATGGCTCAGCTTTCCCAGGAGTTCCGTAAGCTGATCCGTGCCCATTCTTTGTACGACCTTTGGCGAGTGGACAACCCTACTGCACGCTCTTACACCTTCTTCTCTCACCCTCATAACACTCACACCCGCATTGATTATTTCTTTGGGAATGCTCCCGCCCTTCGTTTGCTCAGGGACACGAACATTGGCTCTCTCACCTGGTCTGACCATGCCCCAGTTGTGGTTACTCTATCTACGACCCCAGTGCCTACTCGCCAATGTCATTGGCGTCTTAACGAAACATTGCTCAAATCACCGACCTCCCTCGAGATCCTGCGTACACACTTGATGGATTATTTTAGGGACAACTTAGGTTCGGTAAACTCTCTTGCCATTCTCTGGGAAGCCCATAAGGCGGTCATGAGAGGACATTGTATCGCATTGGCTTCTAGGCTTAAAAGGGACAGACAGGCCCAGGAACAGCTTCTCCAAGCTCGTATTCGGTCCCTTATGACAACTTTGGCAGCACATCCATCCCTGGGGGTTCTTCGCCGTTTGGTTTTGGCACGGGCTGACCTCCGTGATTTGGAGACCCGCCATGTGGAACGACTTCTCCTTTATACTCGCCAGAGGTTCTTTGAACGAGGTAATAAGTCTCACACCCTCCTGGCAAGAACCCTCAGGGATCATCAGGCCTCCTCCATACCACAGTCTGTCCGTGACTCCACGGGTACCCTTCAACACCACCCTGACGCTCTGGCGCTGGCGTTCCACTCTTACTACTCTAAGCTGTATAACTTACCCCCCCTGCGAGCACTAACCCCTGGGGATGACTCAACACTGCTAGAAGACTATTTAAAGGATTGTTGTCTCCCACGCCTGCCTCCTGAGGCCTTGACTTCCCTAAACACTCCCATCACCAGGGAGGAACTAGAGGGGGTCCTGAGGGACCTCCCAAATGGGAAAGCCCCGGGCCCAGATGGGTTCACTTACAATTATTATAAGGTTTTCCAGGGTGAACTTTCTGCTCATCTATTGTCCCTCTTCAATTCCTTCCTCTTAGGCTCCCCCATACCCCCGACTATGCTCTCTTCACTGCTCACATTGGTCCCTAAACCGGGTAAGGACTTGCAGGACTGTGCTAATTATCGACCGATTGCTTTGCTGAACGCGGACCTGAAACTCTTTACCAAACTCCTAGCCAATAGGTTAAATGCGTGGCTCCCTCTGCTTGTCCATAAGGACCAGGTGGGATTCATCCCCTGTCGTCAGGGTGGTGACAACACCAGGAGGACTGTGGATTTGGTGGAGGTGGCCAATCATTATTCTACCCCGGCCCTTCTCTTGAGTCTGGACGCTGAAAAGGCTTTCGACCGCATAGATTGGTTGTTTATGCATGCTACGCTTAAGGCGTTTGGGCTCACGGGACCTTTCCTCACAGCTATCCAGGCCCTCTACTCCCTACACACAGCAGCAATCAAGCTTCCCCATGCATCCTCGCCCTTCTTCCCTATTCGAAATGGCACTAGGCAGGGTTGCCCCCTGTCTCCCATCATATTTGCCCTCTGCATTGAACCGCTGGCAGCCAAGATTAGGCGAAACCCTAATATCAAGGGGATCATGGTCCAGGATAAGGAATTTAAGGTCTCTCTTTTCGCAGATGATGTACTCCTCACCCTCACCTCCCCTCATACTACCCTTCCAAACTTGTTGCGCTTGCTGGAGACCTATAGCGATCTCTCAGGATACAAGGTGAACCCTGCAAAGACTGAGGCACTCCCACTCAACATTCCACAGGACCTTCTCCTTCTCCTCCGCAGTAATTACAATTTCCAGTGGCGGGAGTCCTCTATCCGCTACCTGGGAGTCCATATATCCACCTCCTACGCGACCCTCTATTCGGCAAACTACCCGCGGTTGTTTCGTGAGTTAAGAGCCCTATTGGACAAATGGCAACCCTTACCCATCTCCCTTTTAAGGAGAATTGCCGCGGTCAAGATGACTCTCCTTCCGAAGCTACTGTATTTTTTCGAGACACTCCCGGTTGCGATTCCTCGGGGAGAATTACGGAACCTGCAGAAAGCTATTTTTCAGTTTATCTGGCAGGCAAAACAACACCGAATACCCAGATCTGTTATGCTGGCGGATAGGGGGTCTGGGGGTATGGCCGTCCCACATCTGCTACATTACTATTGGGCGTCCCACTTGCGCCATATCCCACTTTGGGCGGCTATGCCAGCATATACTAGATGGGTGCAGATAGAGAAGCTCTGGCTGGCTCCCATGCACCCTAACGCGCTTCTGTGGGTTGGCTCTCCCCCCGCTCCCCCTGCCTCGTACCTGCTGGGCCCTATTCGGTTTACTAGATCTATTTGGTCTGCCTGTCGTACTAGATTCTCCCTGATGTCCCAGCACTCATCTATGGTCTCCATATTATACAACCCCCTTCTCCCGGAAAGCCTGACCTCTGCCATGACTAAGGTGTGGTCTAAAGCTGGTCTTTACCGGATTGCGGACATGGTTGATCCTGGAACCTTGGAACTCAGGTCCTTTTCCTACCTTATAGCTAACCAAAACCTGCCAGGTACTGAATGGTTCCATTATTTACAGGTGGTTCACTTTGTCCGCTCCCTCCATGGGTCCCTTAAAGTGTCACTGCCCACCGCTTTTGAAAAGATTTGCCGTGCAGGTACGTCCACTAGGGGCCTTATATCCTCTATTTACCAACTTCTTACCTCACAAACTACAGGCTCCCCAGTTACCCATCTCTATATGCTTAAATGGGAGGAGGCGGTGGGTAGACCCATCTCCCAGGAACAGTGGCGGATTGTATGGTCTCGGGCCCAGAAATCATCTCAGTGCATTACATTTCGGGAAGCGCAGTATAAGTTGTTGATGCATTGGTATCATACCCCGGCTCTCCTCCATGCTTTAAATCCATTGGTTCCCCCATGGTGCTGGCGCTGTGGAGTTGCGGTGGGTACCCTGCACCACATCTTTTGGACGTGCCCTCTCATCCTGGGTTTCTGGAGGGAGGTCAGGACTTTGGCGACTGCTCTCTTTTTGCAAGAGGTCCCTCTTGACCCTCTGGTCTATCTCCTGAACCTTCCCCCCAGGCACCTGAGCAATAAGTCATCCAGGCTTTTCTTGCACCTTTGTACTGCAGCTAAAATTCTCATAGCTAGAAACTGTAAGAAAGTGAGTCCCTCATCTGGTCTTGAACTTGTGGCTAGAGTGAAGGATGTGAGGAGTCTTGAATGCCTGACCGCGGGCCTAAACAACTCACAGGAGGCCTTTGGGGCTATCTGGGCGCCTTGGGATATGTATTGTACATCACAGGGTCTCTGATCTCTAGTCCTCTTCTCCCCTCCCCTCCTTTCCTCTGCTTCTACCCTTGTCTTCTTAATCCCTTCATCCCTCCCCTCCCTTGTTTACTGTCTAATTTGAATGCATATTGCTTAAGGGAGAAGAGGCGAATAGCCTCTACCTACCTCATTGTTTTCTGCTTGTTTGATCTTTTTTCTCTTTATACCTTGTTAATGAAAAATTTTTTCAATAAAAATTACAGTTAAATAAAAAAAAATCTCAATAAAATACATTTGAAGGGGTATTCCCATGGGTATAATCATATCTATATTTGTAGATAATAAAAAGTTAAACATTTTTGCAAATATAAGTAGTTAAAAATTCTGCAGCGTTTTAAACATTTTCTCTAACCATCTTAGTGGTGACATCTGTTGTCTTGATTGGTTGCCAAAGGATACGACCACAAATGCAGAAACTTTATATGGTCTGGGATTTGTCAAAAACCCAGCCATGATTTTCTTATTGTAGCCAGGTTATCAGGCAGGAACACTACATATATGAGAAGATATCCCGGCCACAATAAGGAAATCATAGTTGATTTTCTGACCTTAGAAAGGTCCTGCATTCATGGTCGTATCAACTGGCAACCAAACAAGACAACAAGACTGTGACCACAAGATACAGTTGTGCTAAAAAGTTTACATACCCCGGCAGATTTTTTATTTTTTTTGGCCTTTTTTCAGAGAATGTGAACGATAACACAAAAACTTTTTCTCCATGGTTAGTGGTTGGTTGAAGCCATTTATTGTCAAACGTCTGTGTTTTTTCTTTTTAAATAATAATGACAACCAAAAAAATCAAAATGACCCTGTTCAGAAGTTCACATACCCCAGTTCTTAATACCATGTATTGCCCCCTCTAACATCTATGACAGCTTGAAGTTTTTTGTGGTAGTTGTGGATGAGGCTTTTTATTTGCCATTGTACTTGGCAAAAAGTCTCCAGTTCCTGTAAATTCCTGGGCTGTCTTGCATGTACTGCGCGCTTGAGATCTCCCCAGAGTGGCTCAATGATATTGAGGTCAGGAGACTGAGATGGCCACTCCAGAATCTTCACTTTCTTCTGTTTTAGCCAATGACAGGTTCTCTTGGCCTTGTGTTCTGAATTGTCATGTTGGAACGTCCCATGCGCAGCTTCCTGGCTGATGAGTGCAAATTTGCCTCCAGTATTTGCTGATAACATGCTGAATGCATCTTTCTTTCAACTTTGACCAAGTTTCCTGTGCCTTTGAAGCTCACACATCCCCACATCATTAGTGATCCACCTCCGTGCTTTACATTAGGAATGGTGTTCCTTTCATCATAGGCCTTGTTGACACCTCTCCAAATGTAATGTTTATGGTTGTTTGATTTTTGTCTCATCACTCCAAATTACCTTGTTCCATTAGTTTTCAGGCTTGTCTCTGTGCTGTTTGGCGTATTGAAGTCGAGATTCTTTGTGGAATTTGCACAGTAATGGCTTTCTTCTGGCAACTAGACCATGCAGCCCATTTTTTCTTCAAGTGCCTCCTTACTGTGCATCTTGAAACGGCCACACCGATAGTTTTCAGAAAGTCGTTGATTATGATGTTAATCTGTTTTCCCTTAGTCCCAACAGCAGCACAATATGGGGTATTTCTGCCCCTGTGTGTCAATAGGACAGGCGGAATTTTTAATTAGCATAATTTATGCATGAGTATGGTACCCTATAAGAGGGCAAAAGAGACCTCCCCCCTTGTGTTAGTTATAAAGAAAATAATCCTAACTTAGGGAGGGAAGCTTCTGCTGCTGTTGGGACTAAGGGAAAACAGATTAACATCATAATCAATGATTCCCTTACGTCCCACAGCAGCACAATATGGGGATGTAGCAAGTAATTCCCTTAGGGAGGGTTTCCTCGCTGTCCAGTACTTAGGACTCACTGTCCAAAGGTGGTTGCCTCTGAACTCCGGACATTTAGCCGATAATGTTTTACAAAGGTCAGCTGAGATGACCAAGAAGCAGCTGCAAAAATCTGATCACATCCAGTGGAAGAAAAAAAGAGAAGAGAAGTATAAAGATGACTCCCCAAAGTTAAGATAACAAACTTTAGGGGAAAAACAATATATGGGAGTACAAAAAAGACCTCCCTCCACCTGTCCCACCACACAGGACAGAAAAAAACACAAGGGGGAAGGTCTCTTTTGCCCTCTTATAGGATACCATAGTCATGCATAAATTATGCTAACTAAAAATTCAGCCTGTCCTATCGGCACACAGGGGCAGAAATACCCCATATTGTGCCGCTGTGGGACGTAAGGGAATCCTGTATTTCAGCTGATGTTATGTGTGGGTTTTTCTTTGCATTCCGAACAATTCTCCGGGCAGTTGTGGACAAAATTTTGTTTCGTCTATCTGACCGTGGTTTGGTTTCTGGGCATGTTATCAGGCCAAAATCACCAGGGTATGTGAACTTTTGAACAGGGTCATTTTGATGTTTTTGGTTGTCATTATGATTTAAAAAGAGAAAACACAGAAGTTTGACAATAAATGGCTTCAACCAACCACTAACCATGAGTGGAGAAAAAGTTGCAAAAATGTTTAACTTTATTATCTATTTTAAAATGGTTATGTTTGTGGGAATATCCCTTTAAGTTTGTGGTTGTAGGGTGGCAAAATGTGAAAAAGTTCAAGGGATATGAATACTTTTGCAAGTCACTGTATATGCTGTGTGATTCACTTAGACACTAAACACACACACACAAACACACACACACTAAATTAATTGACATCACACCTTTCATAACACCTACCTGTCCCCCCTTCCTTCCCATTCAAGGAGTTTCTCATTTCTTCAGTCCCTCCTTCGAGTGGGAAGTTTAGTATACCTACAGCCTTTGATAGATGGATTGTGTGCAATCCCTGTGTGTGGTAGCTTTCCATATATATGCATATTTAAATACCCCCCCTCCCCCAGTGGACTCCTTTCATGTGGAGATGGATTTATGACGTAGGATGTTAGTTTTTACTCCAAAAATGGAAAGTCTGTAGTGAAGGGGAATTAGCAAATCTCTCTCATTGAGTCCTCAATTTGGAACTAGGCCTATATGTTCCTAAGATTCACAGTGCCTTTCCAATAGGATCATCAAACCGTTTTATATGGTATGATGTTCTGGGTACAGGGGCGCACCGCTAATGAGGCGAAGTGAGGCGGCCGCCTCGGGCGGCACTGTCCGGGGGGCGGCATTTTTACTATTTAATGTAAACCTGCCCAGGACAGGCCGCTTTAAAAAAAAAAACCAAAAACAAAGCTGAGCGGGGCCTGTCCTGGGCTGGTTTACAAGACGTCGCATCTCAGCGCAGGCGGCGATACAATGACGTCATCACGCCGCCTACGCTGAGACACAGACGTCGCGGACAAGAAGAGGAGGCGGCGGCTGCTGCATCAAGGCATCGCAGGTGAGTATAGCTTTTTTTATATATATAAATAGGCCGTAACCTGTTGGAGTATCCCCGGCAGGTCAGGGCCTATTTATTTACCTACCCCGCGTCTGCTCGTGAACGCCCCCGCTTCCCCTTCTGCTATGGGCCGCAGAAAGGGAAGTGGATGCTGCTGTGAGCGGCCGCAGGGATCGGTAAGTTAGGCCGCGGGCCGCAAATACTACTATTATTATACTCCGGGGTCTATTCAGACCCCGGAGTATAATAATCGGAGGCCTAGGGTTGGTGAGGGAACATAAAAAGCAATGTTACTCACCTCCTGCGATCCGATGTAACTCCGAGCAGGCTTGAGGCCTCTGGTAACGTCATCAGGTCGCATCGCCAGCCTGATCACGTGACGTGTGTGCGCAATTAAACAGGGCCGAAAGCTGCAAGGAGTGCACCGTGTCCAGGATAGGTAAGTAACTCTGGTTTTTATGTTTGTATTCTCCCCTGGGTCTCCAATCATTATACTCTGGGGTCTGAAAAGACCCCAGAGTATAATAATAGTTCATGGGTCGGCCACTATGGGGCATAATACCCTGTGCAGGGACCACTGTAGAGCATAATACCCTGTGCAGGGGCCACTCTGGAGCATAATACAAGTGCAGGGGCCACTATAGAGCATAACATCGGGTGCTGGGGTCACTATGGAGCATAATACAAGTGCAGGGGCCACTATGGAGCATAATACCAGTGCAAGGGCCACTATGGAGGATAATACCAGTGCAGGGGCCACTATGGAGCATAATACCAGTGCAAGGGCCACTATAGAGCATAATACCAGTGCAGGGGCCACTATGGAGCATAATACCGTGTGCTGGGGCCACTGTGGAGCATAATACCGTATGCAGGGGCCAATATGGAGCATAATACCGTGTGCAGGGGCCAATATGGGGCATAAAACTGTGTGCAGGAGTTGCTGTGGAACATAATACCATGTGCAGTGGCCAATGCGGGGCATAATACCGTGAGCAGGGGCCACTATGGAGCATAATACCGTGTGCAGGGGCCGCTGAGAGGCATAATACAGTGTGCAGGGGCCGCTGCGGGCCATAACACTGTGTAATACTGTGTGCAGGGGCTGCTGTGGAACATTATAGTGTGTGTAAATGGGGCGCTATAAACATGGGCTATGGCACCTGTTTATATTATACGCTGTCTGTTTATAGTGACCGTGTGATGTAATTGTAGCCTTGTCACATACTGTAGACATGTACAGGACGAGGCTGTAGTTACATTACATGGCCGCTATGAGATGAATTACACTATGTAAACAGAGAAGCGGTCACGGCGCTTACACAGGTACCATTCAAACAGCTGGTCAGTGGGGGTCCTGGGTTTTTGAACCCCACTGATTAGGTTATTAATTAGTCTTTTAATTAGTTAACACCTGGGGTATTATTAATAAGGGGCACTATTTATACAGGATACACACGGACATTATTAATATAAAGATGTACTTGGGGGTATTATTCATTATGGGGGGTTATATCATATATTATATAATTGGGGGTAGCAGCAGAATGGGGGCTTTGTGTAGGTGAGGACAATGTGGGTTGGATGCCTGGAAAAGTGAGGAGCCAAAGATGTCTGTGTTGCAAACTTTACAGAGACAAGTCACAGCTGGAAGAAGTGGTCAAGGCGGCCCAGTGGGAAGAGAAGGGAAATGTGAAGGATTAGTCAGAGACGTCACCTGTAAGTCACAGAATGTTACTGCACTGTATTCACCTAAATGATAGAGGATAAATACCTGATTGATGGGGGTCTGTCTGCTGAGACCCCCACTGAGCCTGAGAATTGGGTTTTTTCCCCCCACTAGGTGGGAATCCAGCCTGGCTGCAGCCATATATATAGGTGTGCCACTTGGTGGATGCACGAACCCGCGTGGCTATCATTCACTTCAATGGGAGTGCCAAAAATAGCCGAAGTCCAGTACTCAGCTATCTACGGGGCTCCTATTATAGAGAATGGGGGCCATGTGGGCTCGTCCATCCACCAAGCAGAAGATGTGTGAAGTTACTTTCATTGTTAACGCCGTGTTGTTGATCTGATACTGAAGTAATACAGGAAGAAGAATTCTTAAAAACTGTTTTATAACTTTGTATATTGTGCGACGATAACAGTGTGTTAAACTAGTAGCATGGAAACTCAATTTTTTGTTTTTTTGGTTTTTTTGGGGGGGGGGGAGGGCGTCTTTCTATAGTCCGCCTCAGGCAGCAAAGAGGCTAGGTTCACCACTGTCTGGGTAATAGCTACCATATAGGATGATCTTACCCTCAGGCCTCTTGCAGACGACCGTGGGCGAGATCAGTGTGCTATCTGTGTTTTTCCAGGATAGCACACTGACCCATTCATTTCTATGGGCACATGCACGCAACCGTGAATTCCACTGATCAGTGTACGGGCCGAGAGTCCGTGTAGCAAAATATAGAACAGGTCCTATTCTGTTCAGTGTTTGCGGAACGGAATCGTCCATAGAAGCTTATGGGAGACTAAAAACCAAGGACGGCACACTGATGTACTCTGTCATCAGTGTGCCGTCCGTTTTTGTGGACAAACTAGGGACATCAATAGATGTCTCCTGTGGTTTTTTTTTTTGTGGATCCACAAACTAGGATCACACACTAATGGCACACTGTCCATTTTTGCGGACATACAGCATTGATGGTTACTTTATTCAAAGTCTGTTGGTTTGATCAGTGATAGACATTTTGGCTACCCAGATGCGCAATTTAAATTAACTTAATACGTTTTTCTAGCTGAAAAAATTCAAAGGCCTTTTAAGTAGTGACCCCAGTCCTGAATCAAGGAAGTGGTAGCTAGAATCAACAACATTATGATTTTTGAGAAAGAATAAAAATTTGTGCCAAAAACGGTTGCTCATGCCTTGTATATTATTAAATATTTTAGACATGTTTTGAGCCTCATCTGAGAAGGAGGCGGTGTTTAGCATGAAATGACATTACTTATCTGAAAGAAGTTGCGGCTTGAGGTGTGCAATTCAGCACCAACATTTTTAACTAAATGTAAGCCATTGAACAGGTCATGTAAAAAGATGTGCCAAATATATAATTGGAAGGCTTTCCCCAGCACTGAGATTTATTTATTGGGATTTATTTGTAGTTTGTAAATTTGATATCCAATTTTCATTTTTCTTTGTTGCAGATTTTCAGCGATTTTTTGAGACAAAGCCAGGAGCGGATTGAGCAGAAGGAAGAAGTATAAGAGCTTCCTTTATAATTCCCATTCTTTTTGTAGCCATTCTTGGCTTTGGCTCAAAAAATCGCAGCAAAATCTTCAGCATAAAAAGTTGCATTTTCGTAAGTTGGGGCCCCAGCCACAAAAATGAAAACAGATTCAGATTTTCTGTTTTGAAAGGATTTTTTTGTCATAATGTCCCTTGTAAAACCCAGTTTCCACTTTTTTGAGGTGTGTCACTGCCATCAAATTCTAAATTAGTTAATTTTTTAAAATGAAATGGAAAAATATAAAATTTTTGATATGTATATCGTATTTTTCGGACTATAAGACGCACCGGACCATAAGACGCACCTAGGTTTTAGAGGAGGAAAATAGGGAAAAAAATTTTGAAGCAAAAAATGGTAAAATATTTCATATATGGGAGTTGTAGTTTTGCAACAGCTACAAGGCCACATTGACTGGTGGCCCTGCATCTTTTTTTGCGGGGTAAGGTGTACTTTTTAGTTATACCTTTTTGGGGAATGTCTATTGTTTAGATCACTTTTTATTCAAATCAGAGACGAAACAGCAAAAAAACGGTGGTTCGACAGCTTTGATTTTTTTTCCCGCCACAATGTTCATAAGTTTGTAGACCGGGCATTTTCGGACACAGGGATACCTAATGTGTATGTGTTTCACAGTAATTTTCTACTTTTATATGTATTCTAGGGAAAGGGGGTGATTTAGAACTTTTCATTTTTTTTTTTTTATATTTTTTAAAGCTTTTTTTTTTTTTTTTACTATTTTAATAGCCCCTCCAGGAGGCTTGAGCCTGCAATCATTTGATTGCAAGTCCCATAGACTGCAATACAACTGTCTATGGGAAATTCTGTACATTACTACTCCGGGTATTAGCTCCGGGTATGCGCTGTACATCATCTTTACAGACCCGGCATCCGCCGTAATAGCACAGCGCCCGGGATGGATTCCCTGGGACACCCTCTCCCCCAAGCCCAGGGCCCGCACATCATCCTACTCCTCCCACTGCAGGAAGTCCCGCTACAGGAAGCCGGCGGCTGCAGGAGCGGGGAGATGCTGCGACCCTGCTCCTCCACCCCCAACACCCACATTTGGACTATAAGACGCACCCCCATTTTCCTCCCAAATTTAGGGGGAAAAAGTGCATCTTATAGTCTGAAAAATACAGTATATGTATTTAGACCAGTGAATAAAATAAATAAATGAAAACTATTTAAGGCTAGGGCCCCACGTTGCGGAAACGCAGCTTTTTTATGTTGTAGATTTTGCTGAATTTTTTGGAGCCAAAGGCAGGAGTGTTTTTAACAGAAGGGAAATGTCTAAGTGCTTTCTTTATATTTTCCATTCCTTTTCAAGCCACTCCTGATTTTGGCTCAAAGAACTACAGCAAAATCTGCAACAAAAAATGCGGTGTTTCCGCAATATTTGGCTTTTGCGTAAATCTTAATTATTTTAACTGCATAACGACTAATTACATACTATTATGTCATGATGTTATAGGTGGAGCATGGCGAGAGCTCAAGAGCTGAGCTCTCTTCATACACGGTGTATAAAGCATTCTATATTACCCTAGATTCACATGACCATTGATGAAAATTTCAATTTTTCACAGCCATTTTGCACCCGAGGGTTGCCCATTTTCACGGATCCCTCATACATTTGAGTGGTTTTGTGAATAGTCAATATCCACATGCATTGAATTTAATGTGGCTGTGTGCGGCCATTAAAAAAACAACTGACACATGGCCATTATTCACTATCATGTGAATATACGGTTATGCAGCAGGAACCCAGCACTAACAGCTGTGATCAGTAACAGCATCAGTCATGGTTGTTAACCCTCTAATTACCTCAATCAATTGCAACTGAGGCATCTAAACAGTGGTGGCTCATGGCTGGCGCCCTGTTGTTCCAGATCAATGCTCACTGGAACAGTAGGCAGCAGTCCATTTCTGTGACAGCCAGAAACCTATTGAAGACTAACAGGCCAGCCATTAGTATGCTTCTATTGCACATTACCATAGACAGCATTTAATGAAAGTTCAGAGATCTGACAATATACTGCAATCCAGTAGTAAATCCCCTAGAATTCAATCCCCCTAGGGGTCTAAAAATAAATGTAATATAATACTATAATAATGAATAAGACTGAACTATAATAATATGAGTTCTGACACTGATGTTGAACAAGACGGCCTGGATTGTGATCTCCATTCTAGTGCATCCCAGGCTTGACGTTCCATAGTATACTTATCCAGAAATGCCTTAGGTCTATGAACCAGGCTTTGTCTCCTGGAGAACGATCATACTGGATTGGAAAAGGAGCTTACCCAAAATGTCTTGCTGTGCTGAAGCATTCCGTTTTTCCTTTGCTGGAACTAATGGGCTTAGTCAACTTTTATGCCCTATGTGCCTCACTACTGGGCAACCGCACTCTGTAACTTTCTTTATATGGAGTTCCTGTGGTTCCTAAACATTTGCACTTTTCAATAGTACCACTCTCAGCTGATCATGGAATATCTATGAGGGGAGAAATTTCATGAATTGGTGGCATCCTATAACAATACTATGCTGGAATTCAGTGAGCTCTTTGGAATGACCCATTCTTTCATAAATGTTTGTAAAGGCAGACTATGGCTAGGTGCTGGATTTTACACACCTCTGACAATGAGACTGAATGAAACATCTGAATTCAATGAATAAGAGCCTTGTCCCAACTCTTTTGTCTATAGTGTATGTTTGTGATTATGTAATAACCCTCCCTAGATTTATGCAATGGCACTACCGAAAATTCCATGACTGATTTCCTTTTGTAAAAATGAAATAGTGCAAGTTGTTAAGACCCCAGGGCCCAGGTATCAAGAATAAGCCCCCAGCCAGAATACATTAAGGATCACAAAACAATGGAGCTCAGCCTGTCCTGACTGCTAAAAGGTCGCATTATCCTAATATCCAGCTTTGAGAACAATAGCAGTGTGTCAAGCCGGTTGAACCTATTGTTACAATCAGGATGAATCTGAAAAGAGTGTCCTGTACAGAAACTGAATATGTCACATAAAACATGTTGATAAGAATTATAATACTTTCCAGTGTGTCAGCTGTGTTTGCACTGCAAACCTTTAAACATTTTTACATGAAGAGGTGTGAACAGAACTAGAAATAGAACATGTGTAAAAAGCCCCTTGGCCCATATAAGTATATATGAGATAAGAGATATAATTTAAAGGGGCTTTCCCATGGACATAACCATTAAATTTGTAGACAATTAAAACATTAATATGTATTATTTTATGTGACTCAGGTGCTACCTTTATAGCTCTTATAGATATACCTGTAATGATGTTTTTTTAGTTATCTAGTCTAAGCTGTACTGTGCTTATAATATATGTACATCTATTTTTATATATATATATATATATATATATATATATAAGTAAAACTCACAGTGGGATAGCCACTCCTTGTGAATCCCTATATATATATATATATATATATATATATATATATATATATACGTAATAGTTATAATAGTTATTTGCTATTCCGGCATATTCAATATAGTGTCAGTACAAAATGCAGACCTAATGAATGTCTTCACAAATCCTGTGCATAGTCTTTTCCTGCCATGCATTACTTTCTAACTTTCAAGAGGACTTTTCATGTACTCCAACACAATGCATGTTATATACCATTACAGGACTAACAGTACCAATATATCTGCAACAGGGAAAGATAGCAACAAAACTTATAGTGTGCTGAATTCAGTGCACCAACTTTGGCATGATGTATAACATGTCTTAGAGGACAAAGATCCTCTTTAATTCCCTATATAGTAGGCTAGTTTTCTGTTGTTTCTTCATAATTTATTTTAGATGTCTTGGGGAAATAAAAAATGGTTGAAGAAATGCACATAGCTTTAAAGATATCCATGGTTCACACTGGAAAACAATCGTAGTAGTACAACTTTAGTGTGCGTACTTTGGTAGGTCAGTGATCCAAACCATGTCAAACAGAGGCAGGATAGAATTTTGCACAAGACATATTGGGACATTGAATTTACCTGCAAAATTGTTTTTGGCCTGGGACAGTATTCCAGGTGATTTTTTTTAATGTAGTCTTCATATGCTATAGCATTGCATTGTTGCAAAAGCAGACTTTCAGAGATTATAACAAGCACCAAATTCTAAACATGATTTTGGCTAAGGCCCCATGTAGCATGCCCCAGTGAAAAAGCGCTGCGCGAAAAACCGCAGCGGAAATACATTGCTTTTTTTCCCACAGCACTTTTCACAAAGGTTTCCTCTGCAGACTTTCTGCTTCAATTATACCAATAGGGAAACCTCCAGCATTTCCATAGGTATAATTAAGATTTCCGTTGAGCGTATTTTTCTACAATGTGTGGATGGGATTCGCTAGATTTTGCCACGGCGTTTCCGCTGCAGCCAAACCGCATTGTTTACGTCACATCGGGCCCCCGGCGTTATAATAACTCTCTAAAAAAGACAAAGGATATTTAAACTTATTATATTGGTTTGGAAGGGGTGTGGTTTAGCACTTGGTTCCAAATCTTTCAGGAGTGAAGAAATAGGGTCCCAAAGCATCAGAAACGTAGTAATAGACACTTCAAACTCTAATCTCTTTATGCGGAACCCCTCTTTCCTATAGCTGCATAACTACACTATTAACCCTAACTGGTCGACAGACCACTTTTTCAGTTCCCCACCAAGTGGAGTCTTGAGAGTTTAAAGAAGGCCATATTCTGACCGAAAACGTTTACACATCTCTACTTTACGTTGTTCAGATATCTCTGTTAACATATCCGTTACTTTAACACCGGATCAGTAACAAATAAACAAGTGATATACATGGCCTGCTTGGAGTTTGAAGTCTCTATTATTACATTTAAACTTATTATAGTGACACTCAGAGGCATAGCTAGCGGGAGAGCAGGGGATGGGCAGTGGCCCACTGACTCTGTGCGTCAACTCCAGGGCCGTCGCAGACACCTACAGCACTTTCAAATGTATCGGTGTCTACAGGAAAAATATTTATCTGTGACTCCTATGATTACAGCAAGTGGTCCCAAAAACCTTGGGGATTTACTAGTCCACAGTCAATAACAAACCATTTGGTACAAATGGCCCAAAGAGGGCTTTATTCCCTGTGGACATTGTGTAGCATGACCCAATCTGAATCGCAGGAGTGAATTTAGTAATTCCTTTGGTTCATAAAAATATACCATCACTTAACATATTTCTTGTGACACGAAAGCCATCATATATTATGGGACTTGTCCGTGTGTCTGATTTAGGTCCAATATTATGTTTTCACATGTTGGTCTGTTTGAAGGAACAGATATTATGCTGCTGCAGCCTTTGTTGATTTTGGACAACTGTTATTACCTTTCTAAACCACTGTCTCTGATAATATCTGCATGTTTCCACACCTATTCACACCTGATACAAATGAAACAAATGTATTCCTAGTTATTATAAATTTAAGGCCACTGGTCATTTGACCTAGGTCATTTTGCAGCTTCAAAGTGCAGCTCTTAAGTGTACAGACCAGAATTAGGCCAGAATTGGACCAGAAGGGAACTGAAGGTAACAACAACAACCCACTAAAACAAATCCTAGTTAATATCTACAGAAATGCTTCTCATTATAATCACTGTTGTTCTTCCCATACTTCTAAAAAACACTTTTCCACCACAAACCAGCCATGTCGCTAAGAATATCTTTATCTCTCCATCTATTCTACCCCACCCCATCTATTCTTGGTATCACAGAAACGTGGATAACACCCTCAGACACCACCTCCCCTGCTGCTCTCTCCTATGGAGGCTGCAATTCTCGCACACTCCCCGCCCCAACAATAAACCTGGTGGAGGCGTGGGCGTACTCCTGTCTGACAATTGCTCCTTCGCCCCAATCCAACCGCTAACTGCTCTCACCCTCCCCTCCTTTGAAGTCCATTCTATTCGCATTTACTCGCCCTCCAACCTCTAACTGGTCGTCATATATCGACCTCCAAGACCTACCGCTGCCTTTATCGACCACTTCACCACCTGGCTAATGCACTTCCTATCCACTGACACCCCCATCATCATCATGGGTGATTTCAACATCCCCATTTACACAAACCACCCCCCCACTTCCAGTATCCTGTCCCTCATCACCTCCTGTGGTCTCTCTCAATGGCCCTCCTCTGCCACCACCCACACAAAGGGGCACACGCTCGACCTCATATTCACCTGCCTCTGCTCTCTAGTCAACCTCTCTAACTCTCTGTCCACACTCTCTGACCACAACCAGCTGACATTCTCTACCCTCTCCTCTGTAATAGACCCCCCCAACCCCTAAAACAACACGCCCCTGCAGGAACCTTAATCGCCTTGACATCCACACGCTCTCAGACTCTCTCCTACCGCTCGCTGACATATCCTCACTCCAGGACGCAGATACTGCTGCTGACTTCTACAATACCACCATCACTTCAGTCCTTGACTCTGTGGCCCTATTCACTAACACCAGAGCCTGACCGATCCATAGGCAGCCCTGGCACACTGAGCTGACTAAAAAACTGAGAGGTTCCTCACGGGTTGCAGAATGCCTCTGGAAGAAAAGCCACTCCCAGGAGGACTTCCTTAGGTACAAAGAGGCAGTTCTCACATTCAAGAATTCATTCACCTCTGCAAAGCAGGTTTACTTCTCCACACTAATATCTGCCCTATCCCACAACCCCAAACAGCTATTCACTGCCTTCAACTCCCTTCTCCATCCTCTTGCGCCCCCCCCCCCCCCATCACTTATCACAGCTGATGACTTTGCCTCTTATTTCAAAAGCAAAATTGACATTATCAGAGACAGTCTCCCATCTACACCCCGGACAACCACCCCACCCAACTGCCCTGTACTCTTCATCTTTAACCTGTTTCTCCACCATCACTGATGAAAAGCTCTCCACCCTAATCTCTAAATCCCACCTCACCTACTGCACGCTCGACCCAATCCAGTCACATCTCATCCCCAAACTCTCTGAAGTCATTACTCCTGCCCTAACCCATCTCTTCAACCTATCCCTAACCAATGGATCCTTCCCTTCCGCCTTCAAACATGCTACCATCACACCTATACTTAAGAAACCCTCCCTCGCCCCCATCTCACTGCTCCCATACGCCTCTAAATTGCTGGAGCAACACGTCCACTCCGAACTATCCTATCTCTCATCCAATGTGCTCTTTCACAGACTACAATCAGGCTTCAGACCCCATCATTCCAACGAAACTGCCCTAACCAAGGTCACTAATAATCTTCTAACTGCCAAAGCCAAGCGTCACTACACTGTCCTCCTCTTCCTTGACCTCTCCTCTGCCTTTGACACAGTCGACCATTCCCTCCTGTTAGAAACGCTCTCATCCCTTGGCATCTCAGACCTGGCCCTTTCCTGGATCTCCTCATACTTCACCAACCGCACATTCAGCGTCTCCCACTCACATAGCACCTCCCTGCCACGCCCTCTTTCTGTAGGTCTCCCCCAAGGCTCTGACCTAGGACCCCTCCTATTCTCCATATACACCCTTGGCCTTGACCAACTCATAGAATCTCATGGTTTCCGTTACCATTGCTATGCTGATGACACCCAAATATATCTCTCTGGACCAGACATTACCTCTCTGTTGTCTAGAGTCCCAGAATGTCTAGCAGCCATAGCATCCTTTCTCTCTTCCCGCTTTCTCAAACTCAACACGGAGTTTATCATCTTCACCCCTCCTCGCACGTACCCCCTACCTAACCCATCTATCAAAGTTAATGGAACCACACTCACCCCATTCCCACGGGTCCGCTGCCTTGGGATAACCTTAGACTCTGACCTATCCTTCAAGCCACATATTCAAACCCTCAACACCTCCTGCTGCCTCCAACTCAAGAACATCCATCGAATCCACTCCTTCCTCACCCATGAAACTACAAAGATGCTAGTCCACGCCCTTATAATCTCCCGCCTAGACTACTGTAACACCCTTCTCCATGGCCTCCCAGCTAACACTCTCACCCCCCTTCAGTCCACCTTAAACTGCGCTGCTCACTTAATACACCTCTCCCCCTGTTCTTCATCGTCCGCTCCCCTCTGCCAATCCCTTCACTGGCTACCCGTTGCCCAGCGAATAGAGTTCAAATTACTAATGCTGACATACAAAGCCATCCACTACCTGTCCCCTCCATATATCTCTGATCTAATCTCCCGCTACCTGCCCACACATAACCTCTGATCCTCCAAAGACCTCCTACTCCACTCTGCTCTTATCCGCTCTCCACACAACCGTCTCCAAGACTTCTCCCGTGCATCCCCCATACTCTGGAACTCATTACCAAGACACATAAGACTGATCCCCCACAGTCACAAGCTTCAAAAAGACTCACCTATTCAGGAAGGCCTACAACCTCCAATAACGCTACTGTCACAACACCACCATCTGTACAGCCTCTACCCCCACCTTCTGTCTCTATCCCTCTTCCCTCATAGATTGTAAGCCCTTGCGGGCAGGGCTCTTTATCCCACTGTGCCAGTTGGTCACTGTTAGCATTATATTTGTTTTGTATATCTTGTGTATCGTATGTAAACCCTCAAATGTAAAGCACCATGGAATTAATGGTGCTACTGTATATAAATAAACAATAATAATAATAATAATAATAATAATAATAAACCATAAATGAGAAGGGACATTGGAGAAGAAAAAAAAGAAAGGGAAAGAATTTTTATTTTTCTCTTTTTTTGTGCCAGTATTTATATTCATTTGGTGGTATAATATATTATTTTTCACATTATTATCTTTATTTATTCATTTATTTATGATCACATTTTATTATTTCATTATTCATGTTTACGTTATTATTATTATTATTATTATTATTATTATTATTATTATTATTATTAGTCATATTATTATTATTCATTATTGATTTGTGCTTTTTTACCATAAATATTTACACATAATTCATCAATTGTTCACATTTATTTATATAATATTATAACATAATATATATAAAATTATATAAAATTATATAATAATAGATTCATGTATTTACACATTTATTAGTTATATCAATTATTTATTTCTTTGTTGTCCCCCTTGCACGTCCTCACTTTTGCATTCCCTGTCCCATAATGTTACCTTGATCTGTACATGTTTTCTTGTAAGTTTTAAATCTTTATCATTGAGTTTTTGCGCCTGCAAGAATGTTTTGTAGGATACAATGTGACTGACATGTACTACATCACACCACTATTACTCTGTAGTACTGGTTCAGTGCAGCGCTGTGTCACAATAATGCCATCACAGATGTGGGATGTTCCTACTTGGTATGTGATGATGTGGTGTCATTTTTATTAGGATATGTACGATATGGATATCCTTTGGTTACTTATGTATTCGTCTTTGGCGTGTCCTCTAATCAAGCGGGAACTTGATAATTATTCACCATCTGATTAGGCCTCTTCTCTATTGCTTTGGGCATTGTATATATGACTGCCACATTCTGGATGACACCAACCCCCAGAAGAAGGCTGCGTTAGGACTTTCGTACACTAGGTAAAGGCGCTGAGTCAGTAGAACTTACAACTTGTGATAGTATGATGCAAATTGAACTGTAATTTGTAGAGAGAAGGAAGGTGATACAGATGTATTCTCCTTTTACTTTAGCTTGAATTTGGTTCAAGCTAAAGCTTCTTTAACCCTTTTCCAAAATCCACCGTCAAACATGACTGAGGCACCATTTTGAGGCACCATCCCCAGAACGAGATTGGGGTTGAGGGGGCGCCAATCTATTGCCTAGATAGCCAAGAGCCTATTGAAGGAGCACTACCTAGATCTATTTGTATTGTGCGCATAGGAGCCTGCCAGAAATAGAGGGCTCAGGCAATGAGAGTGAGATTGAGATCCCTAGTTTGAACCTTGGGAGATATAAGGAGGGTGACACCACATCCACACTTAGTCTGTTTAGGCTGACTTATATCTAGTGGATTGCCCCCATATTATCCCCTTAACAAAAGGTTTTCCTGAGTCCATCTCTGTATGTTTCTAGATGAGCAGCATGTGAGAAGCCCCTGCCTCAGATGTCCCATACTTGTATTTTATATACTGGGGTGTTCATATCAGTAAACTGGACCTGACTATTTTACATCATTGTAGTCATTGGTCTTTGTAGATTGATTGGCTGGTCATGAGCTACTTCGGTGGCTTTTACATCCACAGGTTCGATCGTTTGATCAATATACCAACTTTTCAACTTAAACCATCACTGAGATAGACTGATACACAGATCTTCTCATGATTACACCCCTTCATCTTTGTATTCATGCCATTTGTCCTCTTTTTTTATGTTCTAATAATAAAAGTTATGTTTTATTTTTATCTGTATTTTTTGAGGGAATCCTCTTCTGTGATCTGTTTTTACTCCGTAGGATCCTGATTGCACCATCTATGATTTTTAAGATATTAATTTGTTTCACAATTTGCAAATGTTGTCTGGAGCATTGAGGGCGGCTCTGTTACTCCAAATTGCTACACCCCATGCTGCTCTAATATGTCCTCCTTCCTTCTCCTTTGAGTGACCAGGGAGCTATGCTGAAATCGCCTGGCCCCGTGTTCATACATTCGTACCAGCGTATTGGAGCAGTGTGGGGCATAGCAGCTTGGAGCAATGGAGCCACCCTTTGTGCTCCAAACTGCTCATTTGCATATTGTGAAATAAATTTAAATTTTAGCACCAGAGGCACAAATTTTCATGGGGACATAGCAACAATTGTCCATACTGTGTTGTGCCTAAGTAAACAGTAAAGGGGACGTTCTCATTCGAGCACTGCAGCCCCTTCAGTACATTGATTGGCAGGGGTCCCATGAGTCAGACCTCTACAGATGAAATTTTGAGTTGCACAGTCATTGACAGAGCAATGGCCATACAACTATGGCTGTGCCTGGTACTGCAGCTTAGGCTTGTTGACTGGGATCACTCAGGCATACTGTATGTGTAACCATAATCCTACTATATATCTGGTTATTTTTTTCATTTGCATTTTGTAGACTTTATAACTAAATAATAAACAACAAGTTATTTGCATGTTTTTTTTTTTATTTTTGCTTTTCAGTATTACAATTTACATAAAAGAATAGCATATTAAGAATCTAGCCTTTTTGTTTAGTAATACAAACTGTTATAGGAATATCATGGTCATTTTACATTTTTCTAGAGCACTACAACTAATTTTGATAAACTACAATAAAGGCTTAGATTATAAACAATGCTAATCACGAGAATTTAAGTACGATAGATTAGGCTTCAATACTCTGGCCTTGGCTTTGTTTGGAGTATTTATTTAGCTGATTATTATTGTTGGGTGTACAGAAGGCACCAACACAGCCGCATCTAAGAACATCTGTGTAAGTGTAGATCTTGCGTTGTCTGTTGGCGCAGAGAAGCTGAACACTCTTCTTGCCTACTTCAAGTTCTGTACAGCATGAACATGTGTGTTCCATACTCCTGGTAGACATAGAGTACCTGAGAAATAAACAAAACAAAAAATTACTCACAAAAATAAAAAAAAAGTTCTCGGTCAACATCTGCAATTTTTGAGTGAGAAAGGCTAAAGTTTAAATTGTAGCTTAGTCGATGAAAGGATATGAAACATTGCTTAACTTTATATATAGATTATAGCTAGATATAAATTATACATTTGTCACTAATATTGTACAAGCCATTTTAAATTGTTACCAGTCCAATTAAATATTAAATGAAAAATTCAATTATTGACTATTATTTAATGTATTTAAAGAAATGTATTATTGACAGATACTTACACAGAGGTTCCCATGCATGGACCACCACAGTATTTGAGTTCTACTGTTGCCACACAATCATCTTCTTGTACTATGGTAATATTTGTACGAACACCACAGTCCGGTGGAACTCTTGGGACGTTGGTGACTGAGGTTCCTGAACTATCATTGTTAACAGTTGATCCAGTTGATCCTGAAGTAGCCTTACTTAGGTCAAATCCTGGAGAGACTCTGCTTACATCATATCCTGGAATGGCGGTAGTGAGGTCTGATCCTGAAGAAACTTTGCTTATAGCTGTTGTGAGCTCTGATCCTGAAGAGACTTTGCTTAAGTCTGATCCTGGAATAACTGTAGTCAAGTCCAATCTTGGAGACACTTTGCTTACATCAGATCCTGGAATGCCTGATGTGATGTCTGAACCTGAAGAAACTTTGCTTATAGCTGTTGTGAGGTCTGATCCTGAAGAGACTTTGCTTAGGTCTGATCCTGGAAGAACTGTAGTCAAGTCCAAACCTGGAGACACTTTGCTTACATCAGATCCTGGAATGCCTGATGTGATGTCTAATCCTGAAGAAACTTTGCTTATTGCTGTTGTGAGGTCTGATCCTGAAGAGACTTTGCTTAGGTCTGATCCTGGAAGAACTGTAGTCAAGTCCAATCTTGGAGACACTTTGCTTACATCAGATCCTGGAATGGCTGATGTGACGTCTAATCCTGAAGAAACTTTGCTTATAGCTGTTGTGAGGTCTGATCCTGAAGAGACTTTGCTTAGATCTGATCCTGGAAGAACTGTAGTCAAGTCCAAACCTGGAGACACTTTGCTTACATCAGATCCTGGAATGCCTGATGTGATGTCTAATCCTGAAGAAACTTTGCTTATTGCTGTTGTGAGGTCTGATCCTGAAGAGACTTTGCTTAGGTCTGATCCTGGAAGAACTGTAGTCAAGTCCAATCTTGGAGACACTTTGCTTACATCAGATCCTGGAATGGCTGATGTGACGTCTAATCCTGAAGAAACTTTGCTTATAGCTGTTGTGAGGTCTGATCCTGAAGAGACTTTGCTTAGATCTGATCCTGGAAGAATTGTAGTCAAGTCTAATCCTGGGGATACTATGCTTACATCAGATCCTGGAATGCCTGATGTGATGTCTGAACCTGAAGAAACTTTGCTTATAGCTGTTGTGAGGTCTGATCCTGAAGAGACTTTGCTTAGGTCTGATCCTGGAAGAACTGTAGTCAAGTCCAAACCTGGAGACACTTTGCTTACATCAGATCCTGGAATGCCTGATGTGATGTCTAATCCTGAAGAAACTTTGCTTATTGCTGTTGTGAGGTCTGATCCTGAAGAGACTTTGCTTAGGTCTGATCCTGGAAGAACTGTAGTCAAGTCCAATCTTGGAGACACTTTGCTTACATCAGATCCTGGAATGGCTGATGTGACGTCTAATCCTGAAGAAACTTTGCTTATAGCTGTTGTGAGGTCTGATCCTGAAGAGACTTTGCTTAGATCTGATCCTGGAAGAATTGTAGTCAAGTCTAATCCTGGGGATACTATGCTTACATCAGATCCTGGAATGCCTGATGTGATGTCTGAACCTGAAGAAACTTTGCTTATAGCTGTTGTGAGGTCTGATCCTGAAGAGACTTTGCTTAGGTCTGATCCTGGAAGAACTGTAGTCAAGTCCAAACCTGGAGACACTTTGCTTACATCAGATCCTGGAATGCCTGATGTGATGTCTAATCCTGAAGAAACTTTGCTTATTGCTGTTGTGAGGTCTGATCCTGAAGAGACTTTGCTTAGGTCTGATCCTGGAAGAACTGTAGTCAAGTCCAATCTTGGAGACACTTTGCTTACATCAGATCCTGGAATGGCTAATGTGACGTCTAATCCTGAAGAAACTTTGCTTATAGCTGTTGTGAGGTCTGATCCTGAAGAGACTTTGCTTAGGTCTGATCCTGGAAGAATTGTAGTCAAGTCTAATTCTGGGGATACTTTGCTTACATCAGATCCTGGAATGACTGATGTGATGTCTAATCCTGAAGAAACTTTGCTTATTGCTGTTGTGAGGTCTGATCCTGAAGAGACTTTGCTTAGGTCTGATCCTGGAAGAACTGTAGTCAAGTCCAATCTTGGAGACACTTTGCTTACATCAGATCCTGGAATGCCTGATGTGATGTCTAATCCTGAAGAAACTTTGCTTATAGCTGTTGTGAGGTCTGATCCTGAAGAAACTGTGCTTAGGTCTGATCCTGGAAGAACTGTAGTCAAGTGCAATCTTGGAGACACTTTGCTTACATCAGATCCTGGAATGGTGGTTGTGAGGTCTGATCCTGAAGAAACTTTGCTTATAGCTGTTGTGAGATCTGATCCTGGAATAGCTGTAGTTAAGTCTGTTAAAAAAAAAAAAAAACATACATTTTTTTGCAAGTTCCTCAATTATACCTGCTGATTTTCACAGAATACTTAATTGAATAATCCAGTGTCTATGTAGAAGTCCTCTATTATCTTGCAAGGTTTCCCATTGGCAGCCACATACAGTAGTCTGTATTTATGTTACAATGTGTGCACCATGATATACTATTTAACTTAAAGGAATTTTCAGGTACTTTATTATTTATGGTCTTTAAATAGGATATGCCATCAATATCTACTCTCAGCACCCACCCCAACCAGTCATCTGTTTGATCCCTACACCCAGTCTACAGTGCCTGGAATTACTTGTATTTCTATCTCATTCACTTAAATTGAACAGAGCTGCTTTGGCCTCTTCAAATACATGATAAATGGGGATGATGGGATCTGGACCCCCACCAATGGATTACTTAGTTCATCAGTATTAAAGTCCTGGAAAATCCCTTTAAGTGGGAGTAGTTTAATTAGGTTGTGGGCAAAAATGTCCTACAATTCAACAAGAAATGAAGGACCTTCTAAATATTCTAAAAATAAAAGTAATGATTTATAATTTTTTTTCTGTATTCCTTATACAGAATTGTATGTTCTAATTGTTACTTGTTTATATGAATATCCAAAAAGAACTTATACCTGGAACTTGCAGTGGATGACATGTTCTGCAGCAACCATCTTCATCGTATGTTACTGTTCTCTAAAATCCAAAAGAGAATGACCTTATAAGAAATTTTGTGGCTTGATAAAACATTTTACAGAAGCTAATACAACCCTTATAGTTAGGGTCATTGCTTATGATAAAATAAACCATCTACTATACTTCATTTTTTTTACAGTTTTTCTAAACTTTTAATCGGATGGCATAACAATTCACTAAAAAAGAATTTTCAAAGTAAGAAATAATAATTGATTATATTTTTTCTTAACCTACCAAGTCACATCTGTTGATGTCTAACTCTTGGCAAACCTTCATCACTCTGGTAAGGATGGGCTGTCCATTTTCTTCATTGCATTCGTAGTAGCTGCATTTATTTTCAGCATTGCGGTACGTCTGTCCAATCTGATGCACATATAAGAGATTGTATTACCCTTATGTATGTTATAAGCAAAATGGGCACAAGACTATGGAAAAGTAGGCTTGGGTGCAGTTTTAGGCCCGGTTTGCTATTACCCGTATGTGTATGTTTCTAACGTCATTCATACTAGGATTAAAAAATGTCTTTAACAGGTGAAATGTTGGCTTACTATCCTCACTGTATTCCACTAACATCCATTTTAACATTCATAGGTGCTTAGTCAGACTTTTGTACAGAGTTCAATACTGAAATATGGTCCTGACTATCTAAAATAGGATACACAATGTGTAAAATATTCATTTATATGGCTCTGAGCTGACATCCATGTGCAATTATGCTATCTGGCAGCAATGTCACTGTGACAATTTGTAGATGATAATGGAAAGCTGTAAAGGTTTTCATAGAAATCATTGCAGGATTATTGTTGGTTACCTCAATGAAAACTTCGGTATTGTTATCCCCCTTCATAGCACATTGTTTTGACACACATTCTCCACAGCACTGTCCGCTCTTCTTTCTGTATTCGTAACCCTATGGTGCAAGAAAGAACAGGTTAATGGTTAATAAATACTTAGATTTGTATATTAATTGTTCAGACTTTAACTTTATAGTAGCAGATTGTGTATTGAATGGCTGTTTATATATGCTAAATCTGAAGGAAATAGGTAAAAAACAATATAAAACACATAAAGATATGCATAGGGTAGGTGATAGGTGTCTGAGCGATGGGGGTTGACACACTAGGACCAACCAATGATGATGAAAACGAGGGTCCCCCATCCCGCATTTGAATTTAGCCATGGTTCCAAGTAGAGATGAGCGAATTTCTCAAAAGTTCGATTCGGCAGTTCGATTCAAAGTTCCAACAAATTCGCTTCGATCCTAATTACTTCGCGGTGAATAAACAGCTATTTCCGGGCTGCAGAGAGCCGGGGTGGGCAGCAAAATGCCAAAAGCCCTTGGATATTGCAGTCATATTTCTCTCTCTCTCTCTCTTCAGCACGGACAACTTTTATTCATGTGGATGGATCTGCTAACAAGCAAAGACACGCCTACCCAATCACATCACTAGAGAACATCATGTGACCGTCTGATGTCACAAAGGTCCTTACTAAATATTTGTTTCCACGAAGCATCAGGAAATCCAGAGTCGTGGAGAATCGAAGATTTCCTAAAATTTGGATCGAATTCCACTTCTGCAGAATCGATTTGTTCATCTCTAGTTCCAAGGTTTGGACCCCCAGCCACTAACTGAGGACTTTCAATTCAAACCCAAGGATGCCAAGGATGACATCTAGACAATAATAATAAATAATAAAATATAAAAAGAAGTAGCTATAATAATCCTATCATAATACATTTAACTTTCAAAGGATATATCCTGTGACTCTGTATATCATGCTCATATGACACTCAATTAGACATAACTATGCAAGTAAGTGTGAATAAAGCTATAATTAATATAAAGTACAATGACATGTAAACTAAAAAGATAATTAAATATATTCTTACAAGACTGCATTTAGTGTCACAAGCAATTGGGGCGCATTTTATAGCATAGAATCCTGAATCACTGTCCATGTTGTAGGAACATTCACAGGTTTGGCATGCTTCTGCAGGCTGGGGAATGATAGATCCTCTCTGAAGAAAAAAATAACATTATAGTTAATACATTATTATTATATTGGCATAATTGTGCAAATTTAGCAATAGCACATGCATTTATGAGTTGACTACAGTAAATTGGTGCAAATTGCACCAAAATTATAAAAAATGCTGTATATTAACTATCATTTTTCAATGCAGCCAAGAGAAGCAATTAATAGATCAACATATAGATGTATACTTTCTTACTTTTCATCTTAACTATATACAGTATGTCCAGCTATGGGATAGCTTTTCAAGACAACCCGACTTTAAAGTATTTTGTCACAAAGTGATATCTGTCTATATGAATGTATATCTGGCTATATGTGTCTGTGTGCGGCCACAGTAGCATGGTACATTATTGTATTGAACTGGGAGAAATACAACTAGAAATTGGAGTTCTTAACCAAATTCAGGTAAGGACAGAGAAATAATTGGAATGTTTTGTATTTAATTTATCTATTTTAGTGTTTAGCCTAAAAATATACATATAAACTTTTATATACTATACGCTATTACAAAAGCGTGCAGATTTCATAATATTTTACCTGGTATACATCATTTCCATATACACAGACAGAGTCAGGCACTAAAAAAACAGAAAAAAAAGGTTTGTAGTTTACCAGGTGTCTTATATATTAGGATAAATATTCATGTTGTTTCTAAAAGAAAATGATTCTGAAAACATTTAAAATTGTCTCCCATGTTTTTGTGCACAGTACTTACAAAAGAGTTGCCTGGCTATTAAACATAAAATCTACTAACATTAAATGACTACCAAAAATTGAGTAGATCTGTAATAATAAGTATTTAAATGGAAATCCAGACAACTTTTCAACAAAGTCAGAGACGGTATAATATATTTTGCAACTTGGTGCCATTTTGCTAAGCGATCAATTTTTCCAATAAGTTTAGTAAAATACTGTAAATTGTATTAATATAATTCCATTCTTAATAGTTCATACTTAAATATAGTAGGACAATAAAAATATACATACCACATGTAATGTTAACACAACAGGCACCAGGTGGTAGGAAAGAAACTACTTTGTAGCCAGATCCACATTTTGGCATTAGACAAACACATTCACCACAACCTGTAAAGGAAAGAATTGGATTTAGTGTTCTCTGTGCATAGAAATCAGATATAACGTAGTGACTTAAGTGTTAAGGAATATTTATACTACCGCAACCATGCTAATATATTGTATATACTGTATCTATTTTTATTCTTAACACACTTTTGTACAGTGCATAGTAAAATATCATTGCACTTACTTTTGGTAGAAGTTGATAAAGCTGTTGTTGAAATATTGGTGGATGTTGATATAAATGGAGAGGTACTTGAAAGAGTTGACAAAGATGTGGATGTTGAAATTTCTGAGTATGTTGTTGAGGATACCGTGACTGTTGATCTGGTTATGGGAGTTGTTGTGAGTGTTGATCCAGTTGTCACAGTTGTTGTTGGACCACCAGTTGTGGTGGAAGAGCAATCTCCACCGAATCTTTCCACTGTGCAGGCACTGCTACATTTTGCAGAGTATTCACAGCTATTCTTATCAGCCTCTTTATAGATTGTATCACCTAATTAAAATGTAATTTTTGCAAACATTAATAACAAATTAATATTGCTAAACTATATAATTTAAGATGAATATACTGTATAATATAATATAGTTTAAAAAGTATACATGGTTAAACTTTTTGAAAGTACTGTTTGCCATCTTCTAACCTAGGTTTCCTTTTATTACATCAGTAAAGCCATTTCCAAATAGAAAAAGTATACTCCTTGATCATCCTAAAGCAAAAGCTGATGTGCATTACAAAATAATTTTCTAAATCTGTAATCTGTTTTAACCTCCAGATTTGAGTCAAAATATGAATATGAAAAGTAAATTTTTATATTTAGTTCATGAGTCTACCATAGCTATGGACACATTTCCTGTTTATACCTGTTAGTAAGAAATACTATCATGGCTGAAACTATGGCCTACTAGTGAAGATAAGAAACAGCTCTCACATGGAGCAAATGGCATTAAACCTATTGTTTACCAAAAAATTCATAATTTACTTACCAGGTGAAAAAAGTGATTTATTTACTTGACAGAAACATATTGGTGTAGTGCTGATTGTAGGGCGAGTCGTAGATGGAGGTGATGTTATTTCTGAATGAGTTGAGCTAACTTCTGATGTAGTCTTTGTGCTACTTGAAGTTGAAATACTTGTAGACAAAGAAGTAGTTGGAGAAGTAGATGAAGTTGATGATGTAGTAAAAGATGTAGTAGATATAGGAGAAGTGGTTGTTCCAGAAGTGGATGTAATTGTATATGAAGTGCTTGACGTAAGGGATGTTAATGTGGTAGATTGAGATGTTGATCTTGTAGTAGAATGTGGGGTTGATGATGAAGAGAATGGTGTTGATGTTGATGTGGTTGACCTAGAAGTAGTTGATGTTGAAATTGTTGGTGAAGTGGTTGTAACACTTGTGTGTGGCGAAGTACTAGAGGTTGTGGATGCCGTAGGTGGTGTTGTTGTACCACAGACTGTGTAACAGCATTGCACTCTTATTGTATAGTAGCTACATCCTGGGGCATCAATTCCTGCCTGTTGAGCAAGTAGGCAAGCAATTGCTTTGTCCCTGCTACATTGTGATACAGAATTCTTTTCTTTGCTGCTCAGGTCTGATCGTACTTTACATTCAATGTCACTTCCCATTTGCATTGATGTACATATTTTATAACTAGCAATTTTTAGTATTACTGAACTATCAATATTATCACCAGAGAATATGTCTGAAGGTATTTCTTTTTCCTCAAGTGAAAATTGTTTGAAAACTTGATTAACAATTTCAGTTAAAAATCCTTTATCTTTGCTGCTGACTTGCTCCTTAGAATCTTTTGTTCCAGAGGTACGGCTTTGGTCTTCTTCACTGGAGGAGCCTTTGAAAAATTTTTTGATTAATTCATTGAAATTTTCTTCACTGGTCTTGCTGTGTTGCCTAGAATCTTTTATTCCAGAGTTAGGGCTTTGGTCTTCTTCACTTGAGGAGCCTTTGAAAATCTTTTTCAGCACTTCATTGAAATATCCTTTCTTGGGTTCGATAACTTTTTCATCAGAATCTTTATTTCCAGAGTTAGTATCTTTTCCGTTAGGGTTGCTTTTTGAGGCTTTCCTATTGTCTTCAGTGGAGTGACTTCCAGATGGATTATTTTTTCCTTCTTTGCTAGAACTACTTGGTGTATTTACCATCCATGATGATAAAGCGCATTTCATGGTATATGCATATGGACAAGTTGTTGAAGAAGTAGTTGAAACACTAGTGGGTGAGTGAGTGGGTGGTGTAGTTGTAACTGTTGTTCTACTTGTACGCTTTGATGTAGAAATAGAAGTTGATGTTGGAGTTGTCTTTGTTGATGTTGTAGATTTAGTAGATGTGGATGTAATTGTGGAAGTTGTGGAGACAGAGGTAGATGAATATGGTGTTCTAGTTGTTGTAGTGGATGAGGTTGTTGTGCTTGAGCCAGTGGTGGTTGTTCCACTTGTGGATGTTGTAGAAACTGTGGTAGATGTGGGTGGCATCTTTGTTGAGGTTGGAGGTGAAGTGGTTGATGTTGCACTTGTAGATGTAGTGGAAGGAGAGGTTGAAGTTTTTCGTGCTTGTGGTCGTAGATGGAATGGAAGTGATTGTAGATGGAATGGAAGTGGTTGTAGTTGTGGATGTTGTAGAAACTGTGGTAGATGTGGGTGGCATCTTTGTTGAGGTTGGAGGTGAAGTGGTTGATGTTGGGCTTGATGTAGGAGGAGTTGAAGTTGATGTGGGTGGTATTTTTGTTGAGGTTGGAGGTGAAGTGGTTGATGTTGGGCTTGTTGATGTAGGAGGAGTTGAAGTTGATGTGGGTGGTATTTTTGTTGAGGTTGGAGGTGACGTGGTTGATGTTGCGCTTGTTGATATAGGAGTGGTTGAAGTTTTCATACTTGTGGTCGTAGATGGAATGGAGGTGGTTGTTCTTTCACTTATAGTAGTAGTAATTATTTTAGTTGTTGTAGGTGTGATTATAGAGGTGGTTGATGTTTTAATTATGGATACCGTAGGTGGTGTTGTTGTACCACAGACTGTGTAACAGCATTGCACTCTTATTGTATAGTAGCTACATCCTGGGGCATCAATTCCTGCCTGTTGAGCAAGTAGGCAAGCAATTGCTTTGTCCCTCCTACATTGTGATACAGAATTCTTTTCTTTGCTGCTCAGGTCTGATCGTACTTTACATTCAATGTCACTGCCCATTTGCATTGATGTACATATTTTATAACTAGCAATTTTTAGTATTTCTGAACTATCAATATTATCACCAGAGAATGTGTCTGAAGGTATGTCTTTTTCCTCAAGTGAAAATTGTTTAAAAACTTGATTAACAATTTCAGTTAAAAATCCTTTATCTTTGCTGCTGATTTGCTCCTTAGAATCTTTTGTTCCAGAGGTACGGCTTTGGTCTTTTTCACTGGGGGAGCCTTTGAAAAATTTTTTGATTAATTCATTGAAATTTTCTTCACTGGTCTTGCTGTGTTGCCTAGAATCTTTTATTCCAGAGTTAGGGCTTTGGTCTTCTTCACTTGAGGAGCCTTTGAAAATCTTTTTCAGCACTTCATTGAAATATCCTTTCTTGGGTTCGATAACTTTTTCATCAGAATCTTTATTTCCAGAGTTAGCATCTTTTCCACTAGGGTTGCTTTTTGAGGCTTTACTATTGTCTTCAGTGGAGTGACTTCCATATGGATTATTTTTTTCCTTCTTTGCTAGAACTACTTGGTGTATTTACCATCCATGCTGACAAAGCGCATTTCATGGTATATGCATATGGACACGTTGTTGATGAAGTAGTTGAAACACTAGTGGATGAGTGAGTGGGTGGTGTAGTTGTAACTGTTGTTCCACTTGTACTTTTTGATGTCGAAATAGAAGTTGATGTTGGAGTTGTCTTTGTTGATGTTGTAGATATAGTAGAAGTGGATGGAATTGTGGATGTTGGAGAGACAGAGGTAGATGAAAATGGTGTTCTAGTTGTTGTAGTGGATGAAGTTGTTGTGCTTGAGCCAGTGGTGGTTGTTCCACTTGTGGATGTTGTAGAAACTGTGGTAGATGTGGGTGGCATCTTTGTTGAGGTTGGAGGTGAAGTGGTTGATGTTGGGCTTGTTGATGTAGGAGGGGTTGAAGTTGATGTGGGTGGTATCTTTGTTGAGGTTGGAGGTGAAGTGGTTGATGTTGCGCTTGTTGATGTAGTGGAAGGAGGGGTTGAAGTTTTATTGCTTGTGGTCGTAGATAGAATGGAAGTGGTTGTTCTTTCACTTATAGTAGTAGTAATTATTTTAGATGTTGTAGGTGTGATGATAGAGGTGGTTGATGTTTCAATTATGGATACCGTAGGTGGTGTTGTTGTACCACAGACTGTATAACAGCATTGCACACTTATTGTATAGTAGCTACATCCTGGGGCATCAATTCCTGCCTGTTGAGCAAGTAGGCAAGCAATTGCTTTGTCCCTGCTACATTGTGATACAGAATTCTTTTCTTTGCTGTTCAGGTCTGATCGGACTTTACATTCAATGTCACTTCCCATTTGCATTGATGTACATATTTTATAACTAGCAATTTTTAGTATTTCTGAACTATCAATATTATCACCAGAGAATATGTCTGAAGGTATTTCTTTTTCCTCAAGTGAAAATTGTTTAAAAACTTGATTAACAATTTCAGTTAAAAATCCTTTATCTTTGCTGCTGACTTGCTCCTTAGAATCTTTTGTTCCAGAATTACGGCTTTGGTCTTCTTCACTGGAGGAGCCTTTGAAAAATTTTTTGATTAATTCATTGAAATTTTCTTCACTGGTCTTGCTGTGTTGCCTAGAATCTTTTATTCCAGAGTTAGGGCTTTGGTCTTCTTCACTTGAGGAGCCTTTGAAAATCTTTTTCAGCACTTCATTGAAATATCCTTTCTTGGGTTCAATAACTTTTTCATCAGAATCTTTATTTCCAGAGTTAGTATATTTTCCGTTAGGGTTGCTTTTTGAGGCTTTACTATTGTCTTCAGTGGAGTGACTTCCAGATGGATTATTTTTTCCTTCTTTGCTAGAACTACTTGGTGTATTTACTATCCATGCTGACAAAACGCATTTCATGGTATATGCATATGGACACGTTGTTGATGAAGTAGTTGAAACACTAGTGGATGAGTGAGTGGGTGGTGTAGTTGTAACTGTTGTTCCACTTGTACTTTTTGATGTCGAAATAGAAGTTGATGTTGGAGTTGTCTTTGTTGATGTTGTAGATATAGTAGAAGTGGATGGAATTGTGGATGTTGGAGAGACAGAGGTAGATGAAAATGGTGTTCTAGTTGTTGTAGTGGATGAAGTTGTTGTGCTTGAGCCAGTGGTGGTTGTTCCACTTGTGGATGTTGTAGAAACTGTGGTAGATGTGGGTGGCATCTTTGTTGAGGTTGGAGGTGAAGTGGTTGATGTTGGGCTTGTTGATGTAGGAGGGGTTGAAGTTGATGTGGGTGGTACCTTTGTTGAGGTTGGAGGTGAAGTGGTTGATGTTGCGCTTGTTGATGTAGTGGAAGGAGGGGTTGAAGTTTTCTTGCTTGTGGTCGTAGATGGAATGGAAGTGGTTGTTCTTTCACTTATAGTAGTAGTAATTATTTTATTTGTTGTAGGTGTGATGACAGAGGTGGTTGATGTTTTAATTATGGATACCGTAGGTGGTGTTGTTGTACCACAGACTGTGTAACAGCATTGCACTCTTATTGTATAGTAGCTACATCCTGGGGCATCAATTCCTGCCTGTTGAGCAAGTAGGCAAGCAATTGCTTTGTCCCTGCTACATTGTGATACAGAATTCTTTTCTTTGCTGTTCAGGTCTGATCGGACTTTACATTCAATGTCACTTCCCATTTGCATTGATGTACATATTTTATAACTAGCAATTTTTAGTATTTCTGAACTATCAATATTATCACCAGAGAATGTGTCTGAAGGTATTTCTTTTTCCTCAAGTGAAAATTGTTTAAAAACTTGATTAACAATTTCAGATAAAAATCCTTTATCTTTGCTGCTGATTTGCTCCTTAGAATCTTTTGTTCCAGAGGTACGGCTTTGGTCTTCTTCACTGGAGGAGCCTTTGAAAAATTTTTTGATTAATTCATTGAAATTTTCTTCACTGGTCTTGCTGTGTTGCCTAGAATCTTTTATTCCAGAGTTAAGGCTTTGGTCTTCTTCACTTGAGGAGCCTTTGAAAATCTTTTTCAGCACTTCATTGAAATATCCTTTCTTGGGTTCGATAACTTTTTCATCAGAATCTTTATTTCCAGAGTTAGTATCTTTTCCGTTAGGGTTGCTTTTTGAGGCTTTCCTATAGTCTTCAGTGGAGTGACTTCCAGATGGATTATTTTTTCCTTCTTTGCTAGAACTACTTGATGTATTTACCATCCATGCTGACAAAGCGCATTTCATGGTATATGCATATGGACACGTTGTTGATGAAGTAGTTGAAACACTAGTGGATGAGTGAGTGGGTGGTGTAGTTGTAACTGTTGTTCCACTTGTACTTTTTGATGTCGAAATAGAAGTTGATGTTGGAGTTGTCTTTGTTGATGTTGTAGATATAGTAGAAGTGGATGGAATTGTGGATGTTGGAGAGACAGAGGTAGATGAAAATGGTGTTCTAGTTGTTGTAGTGGATGAAGTTGTTGTGCTTGAGCCAGTGGTGGTTGTTCCACTTGTGGATGTTGTAGAAACTGTGGTAGATGTGGGTGGCATCTTTGTTGAGGTTGGAGGTGAAGTGGTTGATGTTGGGCTTGTTGATGTAGGAGGGGTTGAAGTTGATGTGGGTGGTATCTTTGTTGAGGTTGGAGGTGAAGTGGTTGATGTTGTGCTTGTTGATGTAGTAGAAGGAGGGGTTGAAGTTTTCTTGCTTGTGGTCGTAGATGGAATGGAAGTGGTTGTTCTTTCACTTATAGTAGTAGTAATTATTTTATTTGTTGTAGGTGTGATGACAGAGGTGGTTGATGTTTTAATTATGGATACCGTAGGTGGTGTTGTTGTACCACAGACTGTGTAACAGCATTGCACTCTTATTGTATAGTAGCTACATCCTGGGGCATCAATTCCTGCCTGTTGAGCAAGTAGGCAAGCAATTGCTTTGTCCCTGCTACATTGTGATACAGAATTCTTTTCTTTGCTGCTCAGGTCTGATTGTACTTTACATTCAATGTCACTGCCCATTTGCATTGATGTACATATTTTATAACTAGCAATTTTTAGTATTTCTGAACTATCAATATTATCACCAGAGAATATGTCTGAAGGTATTTCTTTTTCCTCAAGTGAAAATTGTTTGAAAACTTGATTAACAATTTCAGTTAAAAATCCTTTATCTTTGCTGCTGACTTGCTCCTTAGAATCTTTTGTTCCAGAGGTACGGCTTTGGTCTTCTTCACTGGAGGAGCCTTTGAAAAATTTTTTGATTAATTCATTAAAATTTTCTTCACTGGTCTTGCTGTGTTGCCTAGAATCTTTTATTCCAGAGTTAGGGCTTTGGTCTTCTTCACTTGAGGAGCCTTTGAAAATCTTTTTCAGCACTTCATTGAAATATCCTTTCTTGGGTTCGATAACTTTTTCATCAGAATCTTTATTTCCAGAGTTAGTATCTTTTCCGTTAGGGTTGCTTTTTGAGGCTTTACTATTGTCTTCAGTGGAGTGACTTCCAGATGGATTATTTTTTCCTTCTTTGCTAGAACTACTTGGTGTATTTACCATCCATGCTGACAAAGCGCATTTCATGGTATATGCATATGGACACGTTGTTGATGAAGTAGTTGAAATACTAGTGGATGAGTGAGTGGGTGGTGTAGTTGTAACTGTCGTTCCACTTGTACTTTTTGATGTCGAAATAGAAGTTGATGTTGGAGTTGTCTTTGTTGATGTTGTAGATATAGTAGAAGTGGATGTAATTGTGGTTGTTGGAGAGACAGAGGTAGATGAAAATGGTGTTCTAGTTGTTGTAGTGGATGAAGTTGTGCTTGAGCCAGTGGTGGTTGTTCCACTTGTGGATGTTGTAGAAACTGTGGTAGATGTGGGTGGCATCTTTGTTGAGGTTGGAGGTGAAGTGGTTGGTGTTGGGCTTGTTGATGTAGGAGGGGTTGAAGTTGATGTGGGTGGTATCTTTGTTGAGGTTGGAGGTGAAGTGGTTGATGTTGCGCTTGTTGATGTAGTGGAAGGAGGGGTTGAAGTTTTCTTGCTTGTGGTCGTAGATGGAATGGAAGTGGTTGTTCTTTCACTTATAGTAGTAGTAATTGTTTTAGTTGTTGTAGGTGTGATGACAGAGGTGGTTGATGTTTCAATTATGGATACCGTAGGTGGTGTTGTTGTACCACAGACTGTGTAACAGCATTGCACTCTTATTGTATAGTAGCTACATCCTGGGGCATCAATTCCTGCCTGTTGAGCAAGTAGGCAAGCAATTGCTTTGTCCCTGCTACATTGTGATACAGAATTCTTTTCTTTGCTGTTCAGGTCTGATCGGACTTTACATTCAATGTCACTTCCCATTTGCATTGATGTACATATTTTATAACTAGCAATTTTTAGTATTTCTGAACTATCAATATTATCACCAGAGAATGTGTCTGAAGGTATGTCTTTTTCCTCAAGTGAAAATTGTTTGAAAACTTGATTAACAATTTCAGATAAAAATCCTTTATCTTTGCTGCTGACTTGCTCCTTAGAATCTTTTGTTCCAGAGGTACGGCTTTGGTCTTCTTCACTGGAGGAGCCTTTGAAAAATTTTTTGATTAATTCATTGAAATTTTCTTCACTGGTCTTGCTGTGTTGCCTAGAATCTTTTATTCCAGAGTTAGGGCTTTGGTCTTCTTCACTTGAGGAGCCTTTGAAAATCTTTTTCAGCACTTCATTGAAATATCCTTTCTTGGGTTCGATAACTTTTTCATCAGAACCTTTATTTCCAGAGTTAGTATCTTTTCCGTTAGGGTTGCTTTTTGAGGCTTTACTATTGTCTTCAGTGGAGTGACTTCCAGATGGATTATTTTTTCCTTCTTTGCTAGAACTGCTTGGTGTATTTACCATCCATGATGACAAGGCGCATTTCATGGTATATGCATATGGACACGTTGTTGAAGAAGTAGTTGAAACACTAGTGGATGAGTGAGTGGGTGGTGTAGTTGTAACTGTTGTTCCACTTGTACTCTTTGATGTAGAAATAGAAGTTGATATTGGAGTTGTCTTTGTTGATGTTGATTTAGTAGAAGTGGTTGTAATTGTGGGTGTTGGAGAAACAGAGATAGATGTTGGTGATGTTTTAGTTGAGGTAGAGGTTGATGTAGAAGTGGTTGTTGTCCTACTTGATGTTGGAGAAACAGAGGTAGATGAATAGGGTGTTCTAGTTGTGCTAGAAGTTTTTGTTGTTACACTTGTTGTAGTGGAAATAGAAGTAGATGAAGGAGTTGAAGTTGTTGTTTCAATTTTACTGCAATCAACTTTTGGAGAACAACATTGCACTCGAATCTGGTAATTGTAACATATTCTTTGTGGTTGTTGGCTGTTAAGGCATATCAGACCCACATATTTGCTGCATGTCACCTGTTGACCTAAGTCTTCTAGTGCATCATCAGGATATGCCTTTGCTCTGCATTCTACATTTTGAGGTGCATCACAGATTGTAAATCCTTTTTTCCTTATATTTTCAAATGTTTCAAAATCGCCCTTGTCACTTCCATAAGTAGGGTAATCCACATCAAACCATTGTGACCAATTGCATCCTGCGTCCTCTGGAGTTACTGCACATACTAGAATGAAAACAGTAAAATAATACTTATTTAATCAAAAATTGTTTTTCCTTTGTTTCACAAAATTTTAATAGGTACTTTTGTGATAATTAAGTGTATGCTGTTATTGTTATGTTTTTATTATTATTATTATTATTGAATCACATGTATTACAGGTTGTTTCATATCATTTAAAATTAGAAATCAAATTTCTTATGCAATTTTTCCTTCTAAAACATTGTGCTCCGCTCCTTCCTCACCCATGAAACTACAAAGATGCTAGTCCACGCCCTCATAATCTCCCGCCTTGACTACTGTAACACCCTTCTCCATGGCCTCCCAGCTAACACTCTCACTCCCCTCTAGTCCACCTTAAACTGTGCTGCTCGCTTAGTACAGCTCTTCCCCCGTTCTTCATCGGCCGCTCCCCTCTGCCAATCCCTTCACTGGCTACCAGTTGCCCAGCGAATAGAGTTCAAATTACTAACGCTGACATACAAAGCCATCCACTACCTGTCCCCTCAATATATCTCCGATCTAATCTCCTGCTAACTGCCCACATGTAATCTCCGAGCCTCCAAAGACTTTCTACTCCGCTCTGCTCTTATCTGCTCTTCACACAATCGTCTCCAAGACTTCTCTCGTGCATCCCCCATACTCTGGAACTCATTACCAAGACACATAAGACTATCCCCCAAAGTAACAAGCTTCAAGAAGGCCCTGAAGACTCACCTATTCAGGAAGGCCTACAGCCCCCAATAACACTACTGTCACCACACCACCACCTGAACAGCCTCTACCCCCACCTTCTGTCTCTATCCCTCTTCCCTCATAGATTGTAAGCCCTTGTGGGCAGGGCCCTCTATCCCACTGTGCCAGTTGGTCACTGTTAGTATTATCTGTTTTGTATATCTTGTGTACCGTATGTAAACCCTCAAATGTAAAGCACCATGGAATTAATTGTGCTATATAAATAATAATAATAATATAAACAATAAGAATTGCTCTCAGAACTAGTTAAAAGTGAAATGTGTCCTTAAAATGTCATTTCCTCACTAATGTCTAGATACCATTTTCATGTGTTCTCTACACTTTCCATGACTTGAACTGTACATGTCCTTGAACTAATGTTTCAACAGTTGGATTTGGCATCTTACACCTTGTGTCTATTTCTTTTTCTTATACTGTAAATGCTAAACCTACTGTATTTCATTAAATCTCTTTTATAATGTATTTACACTCTCTTGCACTGAACAAAAAAACTAAAAAAATCTAAACTTAAAAAATTAAATATTTTCATCCTCCTGATAAATTTCATTGAACTTATTGTCTAGCAATTGTCATGCAGTAATAAGCAATTAGCTTTTTGTCTTTAGACACTTTGCCTCAAATGCTTGAACTAAATCCCACTCAACAACATATGCTACCATATATCATACATCAAGACAAAGAGGTAACTAGGTAATAAACTACATTTAAAAATTGTACTGAAGGCCTAGAGTCAATCATTTGAATTTACTGAGGAAATCTTAATAATACCTAGATGGAAAGCAGTGTTACCTGGAATGGTGCTGCTGGTGGTGATGGTTGTTGTACTTGTTCCTGTTGTTGTTGTTCTTGTTCCTGTTGTTTCTGTTGTTGGTGTTCCTGTTGTGGGTGTTCCTGTTGTGGATGTTCCTGTTGTTGGTGTTCCTGTTGTGGGAGTTTTTGTTGTTGGTGTTCCTGTTGTTGGTGTTTCTGTTGTTGGTGTTCCTGTTGTGGGTGTTCCTGTTGTGGGTGTGCTTGTTGTTGGTGTTCCTTTTGTGGGTGTGCCTGTTGTTGGTGTTCCTGTTATTGTTGTTCCTGTTGTGGGTGTCTCTGTAGATGTTGTTGTTACAGGAGTTGCAGTAGAAAAGCTGAAAACAGTTGGTGAAGTTGTAGTTGAAGTACAAGGTGCATTGGTTCCTTTGACCTTTCCACCAATACAGTATGCTATAATGCATCCTCCAATGCCATCAGTTGTATTGTAAATAAGTTCTTTTGTCCTGTAGATCTTCCCTTCATACAAGCAACATTCTGCAAAAGAGAAGGCAAAATGTTATTATATTTAAACTTGCACATTTATACAGAAAGTACATCTAAGACCAACTATAGAATTTGAGTACCTTGCTCATTAAGAAAAAGCTGAAGCAATCATTAAGTACAGTTTGCATTTATTCTGAATAATTCTATGTATTTAGTATAATTAAAGGAGTAGAATAAATATGCCATAACAGGATATACCGTAAATGCCCAAAAGATGCAGGCCCTACCTCTAAGACCCACTCTATCTCAAGAACAGGGAAATGATGGATGATTGGACTAATTTGTAACCCAATGTATCGGTATTTATTCTTATATTCTGCAATGTTTTCTTTCTCATTCCTTATTTTTTGATATATAATAAAGACATATCAAAAACAAATTTCAAAAATGGGGGAACCTGTCCCTTGTCTCTTGCAGGTCTCAGAGGTAGGATCAGCATCTTCCAGACATTCATAGCATAACCTTTGGTATACCATAAATGTTCCAAGTGGGGATTAAAATATTGACTGGGAGCGGGCCTTTAGCCATGGGAGCACTGCTCTTGCTGCTGAAGTAGGGTGGATGATGTCATAACATTGGGAGAATCAACTCTCACTGCACTGGATGGCACAGGAGTGGCAAAAGCAGTGCTCCAGGGAGCAGAAGGCCCACCCCGACTGCACAAACTGCCTCATTTTCATAAAATTTCAAACTTGTTTTTCTTCAAGTCTATAAAAGTAACAAATGTATTTACCTTCATAAGTACACCTTCTGCCAGTAGGAGTACACTTGCTGAAAAAGAGAAGTGAAAACATCTATTTTCTTTTGTACTATGTTGAAGTAATGGAATAAAACATATTCACAGGGAAAACAAACAAACAATACATATATATATATATATATATATATATATAACACAGTACAGACCAAAAGTTTGGACACACCTTCTCATTCCAAGAGTTTTCTGTATTTTCATGACTATAAAAATTGTAGATTCACACTGAAGGCATCAAAACTATGAATTAACACGTGGAATTATATACTTAACAAAAAAGTGTGAAACAAGTGAAAATATGTCTTATATTCTAGGTTCTTCAAAGTAGCCACCTTTTGCTTTGATTACTGCTTTGCACACTCTTGGCATTCTCTTGATGAGCTTCAAGAGGTAGTCACCTGAAATGGTCTTCCAACAGTCTTGAAGGAGTTCCCAGAGATGCTTAGCACTTGTTGGCCCTTTTGCCTTCACTCTGCGGTCCAGCTCACCCCAAACCATCTCGATTGGGTTCAGGTCTGGTGACTGTGGAGGCCAGGTCATCTGGCGTAGCACCCCATCACTCTCCTTCTTGGTCAAATAGCCCTTACACAGTCTGGAGGTGTGTTTGGGGTCATTTCCCTGTTGAAAAATAAATGATGGTCCAACTAAACGCAAACCGGATGGAATAGCATACCGCTGCAAGATGCTGTGGTAACCATGCTGGTTCAGTATTCCTTCAATTTTGAATAAATCCCCAACAGTGTCACCAGCAAAGCACCCCCACACCATCACACCTCCTCCTCCATGCTTCACGGTGGGAACCAGGCATGTAGAGTCCATTCGTTCACCTTATATGCGTCGCACAAAGACACGGTGGTTGGAACCAAAGATCTCAAATTTGGACTCATCAGACCAAAGCACAGATTTTCACAGGTCTAATGTCCATTCCTTGTGTTCTTTAGCCCAAACAAGTCTCTTCTGCTTGTTGCCTGTCCTTGTTGCAGTGGTTTCCTAGCAGCTATTTTGCCATGAAGGCCTGCTGCACACAGTCTCCTCTTAACAGTTGTTGTAGAGATGTGTCTGCTGCTAGAACTCTGTGTGGCATTGACCTGGTCTCTAATCTGAGCTGCTGTTAACCTTCGATTTCTGAGGCTGGTGACTCGGATGAACTTATCCTCCGCAGCAGAGGTGACTCTTGGTCTTCCTTTCCTGGGGCGGTCCTCATGTGAGCCAGTTTCTTTGTAGCGCTTGATGGTTTTGGCCACTGCACTTGGGGACACTTTCAAAGTTTTCCCAATTTTTCGGACTGACTGACCTTCATTTCTTAAAGTAATGATGGCCACTCATTTTTCTTTACTTAGCTGCTTTTTTCTTGCCATAATACAAATTCTAACACTCCATTCAGTAGGACTATCAGCTGTGTATCCACCTGATGCCTTCAGTGTGAATCTTCAATTTTTAGAGTCATGAAAATACAGAAAACTCTTGGAATGAGAAGGTGTGTCCAAACTTTTGGTCTGTACTGTATATATATATACATTTGAAATTCTCAGACATTTTGGACACATTTGTCTATGACATCAGAGCCTTCCATTGTTCCCTATAATAAGTTACGGCAGAGGTGCCAGACCATTCACCATACCTCCTTCCACAGCTGCAAAATGCTGAAGTTTACATACATGTCTGGTAAATGGGGGCTGTTGCTACATTTGCCCAGTATTTTTGTGCTTGTGTGAGTGCACAGACCTGGATTGGTCTTCAAGCAGACAAATCAGAAAAATATTAATATTACGACTGGGTTCATATATGGTAACTGCACTTGCAAGGGTTCACCTTAAGGCAGATTTGTATGTAAATGTATTTGTAAACCACATGTGGTTTTGCGGTTTGGTTTGGGGGCTATTTATAAAGATGAACTATTATTAATGAGGCTAGGGGTACTATTTATAAGCAGTGGTATTTATAAGGGGAAGCTATTATTAATAAGGCTGGGAGAAGGATAGGTCATCAGTATGCGATCTGTCAGGGTGTGACACCCGTACTCCAAACAGATCAGGTGTTCTAGCAGCATTCAGGTGCCAGAAGCTGCTCATGGGCATAGAGTGCGTGATCTGATTTTATAAGGATAGAAGGATTATAGCACTACTATTGTGTTTGTGTCACTATGTAGTGTAATAGAGTTAGTAACAGTGTATACACTTGCTCTTTATATGATGTAGTTTGTTCAGTTATTGTCTGTGTAGTGGTAATAATTCTCCCCGGTCAATCTCTAAAGACCAGATCAGTTCTACTGGGAGTACAGCACTGCCTTCTGGCTTGAGTAAATAAGATAGTGTTGTTGATATGTCTCCATTTGGGGCCCCGCTTCTAATTTTGCCCAGGCCCATACTTTGTCTAAAACCGGCACAGGCTCTGAAATGCCCTCAAAGTTCTGCTCGATGGCTTTAAACAGACCCTCTGTTAGACAAATCCTTAGTTGAATTCCTATAATGCAGTCCTTCATCCCGCAGATAACTACAGTTCCAGCTATAAAGATTACACCAGAGCAAGACTTGTACAGGCAATGAGCCAGCAAGAAATGATGGGAAAGTTCAAACTTCACAATTGTCAATCTACTTTTCTTACCAGGTTGTGCAGATGTTGTCACTATCCTCAGGAGGCATCTCCTGACCAATTGTATACTCTGTTCCATTGAGTGAATAGCAGGGACATGCTGATACACATTGCATGCTGTCCTCATCAAAAAACGGTGTTTCAGGTGGGCAACTGGGGTAGCATCCTGCAAATATATGCATCACTAGGTCATTACATTTTAATTTATGCTTGTTTTGTTTTTTTAATCTATGGACACAGGCTAACACTTGCCCTATGAGTGTTACATTGTTTTATTTATGTAGATAACTAGCCCCGGGAAAGCCACTTTACCTTCAAGTCGTTGGGTCAGCAGAGTCAAGACCAAAATCAAAGTTATAGAAAAAGGGGTTCCTATAAGAAAGTTGTGCAAGCTACTTGGGTTCTTTTCCTGAGTATCTCTGCAATGGAGGGTATAAGACTATAAATGTTTGGCTGGGTAGGTATCTTTTCCTTATGGAGAAAACTCTGGTTTGGCATATATCCAATATCATGTTGCAAGACCTGCTAGAGGTTTGGCCACTGAGTTATTGAATAGCAACCTTTGATAGGTGATACTAAAGAGACAGCCTTAGTAGTGATATGGCTTTATGTATTCAAATAATTGTTCACATCTAATAGTGTCACTAAGGCAGGAAAAGAATCCATTGATCATTGCTAAATATTCACCTTCCAGGCCTGGTAAGTTATGGTAACAGGTTCCAGATGGGTTTCTACAGGTCTTCATGCATGAAGGCATTGTAATGCCACAGGCTTTGTAATGCCACTCACATTGTCCTTGACGATTGTAATAATCACAGAAAATTGCTGTTGTGGATAAAAATGCACGAAATACATTAGAATGGCATGATTTTTAAGAGAATGATATTTAATTCTGTCATTTAGGAAATTAAAGTATTTTCAAGACTGGAGAGTGATAGGCATGTAATGCAATTCACTAATATACTTGTGGGCTAATATATGCTTGACAGAATTAACAGTATACTCACGGCACATAGTCGGGGTTCTCCAGCTTACACAGGCTCCGGCTGCACTGCAAGCTTGGGCATAAGCAGCTACTGCAGTACAGAAACACTCACAATCTCCACCGGTATCACAGGCGCAAGAATCAGTCACACAAGCATCATAATATTTCTGTGGGTTTATCTACAAGACACAGGACATTCAATCAGATCCCAGTAAATGACTTTCCCAAATGCAGATTATTTGAAGGTCACTTTTTAGTGTAACCAGGTCTTTTTGATAACACCTTCATGGTAATGTGTATGACTGAGTGCGTGCATACATTTACATGTGATACAGTATGTGATGTTTGTTTATCTGGAGAAATATATACAATAGGGGACATAGATCAGAAGAAGCCCCAAAAATCAAACTGGGACCCCTTGCAGCCCCAGTTTCTGCCTATGTAGAGAAGAAAAGCCCTTTGTAGATTCACACTTTAAATAATACATTTTTTATCCTTAATAATTGTACTTACTAGTGAGTGACAGGCTGAGAATGTGTCACCAGTGATGATACTACACTGTTTCTGAGACCATGCCTTCCTGTAGGGATTTGATGAACAAGTGTCTCCCAAAGCCACACTATCCAAGCAACTGGGCGACTGTTTCCAGCTGTTGGCAAATTCCATGACGTCTCCAACCACAGCCAGACTTCTGGTTGTATAGTCATTCATGAAATTCCCATCGTAATTACCACAAAGACCACATACTTTACCCTATAAAGAAAAATAGCTTAATGTGGGCAGCAAAATAACTCATACAGTATATACACTGTAACATTTTCTGCTGCCATCAAATACTGGTTAACAATATAATAAATCAATCAGCTTGTTTGGCTCAGTTTACATGGAGCAGCCATCGGTGCTGTGAGGATTGACCATCAGTGCAATTGTTCTGGCACATACAGTTTCAATATTGCCAGCACCAGTCCCCTGTTTATAAGGCAATGTGCTGCTGGCAACAGATAAGTTGGCCCATAGTAAGGATGCAAACAATATGTCAGCTGATCAGGGACACATTTACAAGAGTCAATGATCAGGAATGAAAGTTCCTATAAAAGTTCTTTCACTTGATCATCCCCCGCAGTAAAGGGGTCTTAATGTATCAATTCATGTCCATTTGATATACTAATCATTGTTTAAGTCCTTGAATTTATAATCTCTTTTCTCTGGATCATAATTCCTTACCTGGAAGCTTGGCTCAAGCTTAATGTATATACTGGTTCCCTTGTCCCAGACCAGAACTAGTCCATTGATGGCTTCAATCACCATGTAGATACCCATCTGGTGCACTTTGTATGGTATATAAGTTCCTACATTCTGTTGAACAACCTGGAATGTATCTTCAGCAAGTATCAGTTCATAGTTCTGCAGAATTAAAATGACAATCACATTTCAATGTATACATTGCATTGGGAGAATTTTTGTCAAAAGTTTAAGCCTTTTTTAAGACTCACCCCAAGGAAAAGTTTGATGGATTTAGAACAAGTGGTTCCTGTTGTGCCACATGGGATGTTCTCAGTTATAACACGGAAAGTTCCATTATTGGGGTCACCGGAGCAGTAATCCTACACATAAAAGAGCAAAGAAATATCAGTGGTGTTGTATCACATGGTAGAGCAGTCTTGCCAAGATTGGCAGATTTGGCTGACATCAATCTAATGTATAAGTTTATTGAATGTACTTGGCTGAATCTAAGGTTACAATGTGCATGTGCTACTTACCTGAGCCAGAGTATATTCACAGTCTCCATCAAACTCATATGCTCTTTGGTCAAAGGTAAGGTAGTGACCATCTCCATATACAGCGCAGGTGCCCATACACAGCTCATTGCTACATTCCCAGTTTCTATTTTTGCATGTGCTGGTGGCAAAATAGTTTAATAATTAAGAAGAGTCAACATTACAGAAGGGGGAAGTGATTTCCAATATGTTACAATTGTGTTTCACTCACCAAGTGTTACATTGAACGTTGATTGTTTCTCCTGGCTGGTAAGGAACATTGTTGTGTATACATGGACAGAGGTTTTCACTCAGACACCCACCCTTTCCATCAGCTATCAGTCCATCTGGGCACATGCAGCCAGACACACACTGTGCGCTGTACTGTAATTTAGAAATCAACAGAGGAAACAGTTATAGATCTGGAAAATGATTCCCGTTAAAAGTGTTTTCTGGGAATAAAATGTAGGTGACCATAGGATAGACTATCAGTGTTTGCTCATTGAAGGTCTGTTCAACTGGACCCACACCAAACTGGATTTTTTTCTAGAAGAAATGTACAGGAGTGCAGAATCACTTGACTCTGAGCCTCTTAATAAGGAATAAATGTGAGTTTTTATAGTGCTATATTGTAGTATTTTACTTACGCAGTTCATGTCCAGGGTTTGGCAACTCTTCTGGCATTCAGATCCCTTTGTGCCTGCAGGTTTGTCAGTACAGTCAAAGTACACCATGGGGGCAGCACAAGCTATAGGGAAGAGGCATTTAATAAAATGTGTTTAGTGGTATCTGTATTAATAGTGAAAACTAAAAAAATAATAATAAAAAATGTAACAGTAAGCATGAATGTCCACCAGAGATCATTTATGATTTTATGTTCAAAAACTCTATACAAAAGGAAGTAAAACAAACATTCTAAAATAAAATACAAATCAAAACAAAGAAATTTAAAAAAAAGAGAAAAAAACAGAGCCCATGCCAACACAAACCATCCCCACCCTGCCATCCATGGCTATACATACTATATATCAAAATGATCAAAACAAAATTTGTAAATTTATTGTAACATTTTCATGTAGTGTAAATTTATACATTTAAAGACTACAGAACTGCTGCACATTTAAATTGAGAAAGCAAATCATTGTTTTTAACTTTCAGCACATATTACCCCTAATAAAACTAACAATGAAAACATGTTTTCTATTTAAAAAATATTTAAAAGCATCCCTATAAGTGACAATATAAAATCAGCAAAAATGAGCAGCAAAAAAAATAAAGAGTCATTGATGAATTAAATCTTTCGCTTTGTCCTTCAGATGTATTCATTTAATTTTTGGAAACTATTTGCAACTCTCTACTTGTCTCTGTTACATAAGTGTTGCAGTATATTTAGTACAAATGATCTTAAGAGGCTTATAGATCTCATATAGATTACTTACCAGTCTGTGGTACATTCTTTCCAATACAGTCTAGTCTTCCATTTGAGCATGTGCTAGTAAGTAAGCATAGAATTATTACATTAGTAGCTGATCTATCCATCATTGATGAGGACTAAAAGCTCGTATAACTGACTGAGAAGTTCTTTCTTACCACATAGCTACATTATCATGGACCACTTCGCCTGGTGGGACTGCAGAACCCTTGTAATAGCAAGGACAAGCAGACTGGAGCACACATCTTCCACTGTCATCCAGAAAGGTTCCATTCTGACAAACGCAGCCATCAATTGGGACAAAGGAGATGTCACAAGTAACATCATGCTCGCTGAGGGAGCGGCAGGTGGGTTGACATGTACTAACAAAGTAGTTGTAGGACAAGGTCTTTGGGCATGAAGTTGTGTACAATTCTATGGGGGTGAAAAGTAAAACATAATTTGAATTATATATTGTACCATTTCTTCACATGTAGAAAGTGGAATTACAAAAAAACATATTAAAGAAAACTTACGGCAGACATTTTTTCTCCATCCCTTCAGGACAATTCCATCTTTTGCGCATGCATGTACATAGGAAGACAGAGCAGCACACATGCACTCTTCACTTTTGGCACAGTTACATGAGTCAAACATACAGTTCTGTAGGAACAGAAGGAGTATTATAAATGTAGCCAAGATGCCTCCACCATAGGCAAGTTTATTAGAAATATACAGACCTCTCCAAAAAAAAAATAAGTGGAATAATGTGTTACTGGAATTAATGGCATCTGTCTTATCAAGACCCTATTTTGGTCCATATAGATATCAAAAACTTTGACTTTTAATTTTCAAAAAAGGGCTATTAAAGGGATTTAGATTTTAGATTTGTCTTGATGACAAAGTGTCCAGCTGCTGGGACACATAGCAATCATTTTTATGGAAACCAGCAGCATGCATGCAATGTCCCTGTATCACCTCCAAAAGGGGGGAAAGAAAGATTTGTTCTGTTTTTGTGAATAAATTGGAAGATATCTCATGTGATGAAAGCCTGATTGGCAGTTCAGACTTTCGCCTCGAGAGGAGATTGTAGGGGGAGGGAATGGTTTAATAAATATAACTATAAAAATAAAAGTTAGGGCTTCCAGAATGAGAGACCCACTTTGTGGCCGTTCACTACTCTGGCAAACAGATGAGGTTCCTGAGGTAGGGCCTATACTACCCTTTTAACCCTTCTAAATTACAGTGAATCAAGTGGCGTACCGACTGGTAGGTGGCTGGATTGACAGTGCCATGGCAATCTGCAAACGGTCCATTGGGATCACTTAGCATTGAGCACCAGTGTGTAGCATAGTTTTCTGGAAGAAGCAAATATTGATGTAAATGGATATATCAGTAGACCGCATCAAATATGTCCAATTGATCCAATTTGTCACCAGGGAAATCAAATTCAGTATATTGGTGTAATGAGAGATGAGTAGTTTGATATATAGTTTTACGGAAACAGATTCTGTTAAAACCTTTTGATTGAAATCTCTGCCTTCTTAGGAGTCCAGTGTGTAGTCTTAGTGATTGACAGTTTTCATGCATGAGTCTGATTAGAACCGCCCACTGGACTCCTAAGCTTAGCATGAATAGAAATGTATGTATAAATTACTGATACAGAATCTTTTCTTACAAAACTATAGATCATTCTGTTCAGCTAATCCAGCTCTCCAACTTGCTGCCTACAGAAAGGACCGCAAGTGCAATGTGACAGGTTCCCCTTTAATAAACTACTTGACAAATTGAATTTCCTTCCTGGTGATGAAAATGAGGCACCTACCATTTTCAATGCTGAGGGAGCATGGGTTTTCAAAGCTTGTGGCAACATTAGGACAAGTGGCTTGGGTCTTCCAGGTGTTACCAAAAGATGAGGCAGTACCTTCAATGACTCCACTCAGTACTTGGAAATCATCAGCCTGAACGCTGTTATAGTTGCCACAGAGACCTGCATATAAAAGGTTAATTTAGTTACTTCATAACCAGTGCATCATTGGTAATGTATAGAATGTTACTTGTTACTTCAAACCCCATGTTTAAAACTTTTTTCACCATTACTTACATTTCACTGAATACTATAGCTAGTTGATTTTACACATTAGTTATCTATAGCTTTTTAGTGACCTCTAGTGCCATTCCACACACAATGCTGATGATAAAGAACAGAATATGTATGCTGTATTTTAGCATTTAGTAACACTAACCTCTAATCCTGTATACAGTACATATATATGCACATATACATATGCATATAAGCACAATCATTGCTGTATACACATTTGCTCATAATGTACAGTACAGACCAAAAGTTTGGACACACCTTCTCATTCCAAGAGTTTTCTGTATTTTCGAGACTATAAAAATTGTAGATTCACACTGAAGGCATCAAAACTATGAATTAACACATGTGGAATTATATACTTAACAAAAAAGTGTGAAACAACTGAAAATATGTCTTATATTCTAGGTTCTTCAAAGTAGCCCCCTTTTGCTTTGGTTACTGCTTTGCATATTCTTGGCATTCTCTTGATGAAATATATATATATTTTATAAACTTTGATTCATGGAATTTTCTTGTATTGGGCTGTCAATCAGGCTATGGGGAAGGTGCTAATATAATATAATATAATATTTCCCATAATATAGCAATGCTGGACACCTTTTCTCATAAATTAACATTGTGTTAGCCCTTTTGTTAGGGGGCGTTCACACTACCGTTGGTGACCGTCAGTAGTGTCCGTTGCTATTGTCCGTTACAAGATTTTAGCATCGGACACTAGCTGAACCGTAAGAAATCCGTTAAAATTTCCATTCATTTCAATGGGTTTTTATATTGTGTCCGTTTGTGTCCGTTTGTGTTTGTTTACAACCAATCCATCAGAAGTCTGTTTTTTTTCGCAGACAAAAAATCCTACTTGCAGGACTTTTTTGTCCGTTTGAAATAACGGATTCTTGACAGACAGCAAGTGTCCATTATTTTTTTAACATTGAAGTCTATGGGTAATGGACTTATAACGGGCAGTGACTGATAGCCATCAGTTACTGTCCTTTATTTTATGTCCATTTTTTTTCTGCGCATGCTCAGAAAGCAGAAAAAAAAAAAATGGACAGTGTTAAAAAACGGACACTAACTGAAGCTAACTGATGATAATGTGACCGTTTTTTTTAACTAATCCATTAATTGGATCAGTTAAAAAAACGGACACATTAACATCAGTTAGTGTCCGTTAATGTCTGTTATGATAGGTGTCCATTTTTTTTTTGTTTTACTTTTTTTAACGGACACTATCAGAACGGACATCAATGGTAGTGTGAACCCTGCCTTATTCCTCCTAAATATTTATAAATACATTAACAGGATGGTGTTACCATTCCACTGTCAAAGGGGTGTGTACCTACAGTCTGCTACTGTTAGCACTCATTGGACAGTGTCAGAGTGTGTAAGGATACACTCCCCAACTGGTAACATCCAGTTGTCAATTTATTTATTATTATTTATGAATTCATTTTTATTTCATGAAATTTTTATTACAAGCATTTACTAAAACAGGAGTCTCTCTATGATTTTATGCTATATACTGCATATGCTAATGGTTTTATTTTGTTAAAATATATGTTTTTTTTTCCTATTACCAATTAAAAACATATAACGGCACTCAGTTATTCCCATTTGGGTATGTTTGGTATCACCGTTACTTACCACACACTTGATTTTTGTAGCATGGGTCAAGACTAATGTACAGCTGCATAGTGGGTATAAGCTGGATCTGAAGTTGAATTCCAATCTTAGTTTGCAAAATGATGTAAAATGATGATGGTTTGAAGATGGTGACACTGGCTGTGGGGCAAGCACAAAGATGTGTCAATACACTATATCCAGATCTTATTAAAAATATGCATAAAAATATATATTTCTAATATTTTATACTATTTTACTGCAGGGCAGAATTGTATCCACTGGAGAAACTAAAAAAGATGAATAACTTGAGGAACTGCTCCAAAAATGTAACAGGAAATTACATGATTGAAATTATAGTAATAACAATAGAATTATAAAGACAACTATATAAAGATACAGCAGGCACCAAACGAATGTATTTGCATAGTGCTGTCCAAGACAAAGTTAATTTTCGGCCATTCATTAATGCACCACAAACATGGCACATCTGTACACTGCTATATCTGTACACTCATTCTTTAAAGAATACCTATTATTTTTAGAAACTTCTGACATGTATGTGATAATGATATGTCAGAATATTTGATAATCAAGATAAGCTGTGTCCACCTATTGTGAATGATGGATCCTATAACGGAGATGTTGTGTAATCTTCATTTGTAATACTACTTTGTAATCGAATGAAAAGTGAACAGAATATATAGTGTACAGAAGAAGAAGTATTATTAAGCTTAGCGGCTAGTGTGAAAACTAAGTTTTTAGGATTTTTTTATATACATAATGACGCGGAAAAATTAAATTAACATCACCAAAAATAATTGATTCAAACAATAAGTCATTTTCTGGTGACCCATTGGCTTGTAGAGTATGTAGCTTACCTGTTGAGATGGGCAGCTGAGTGTAAATTGAATTCACATAGACACTGCCGCATGGTTTAATGTAAATGAACTGTGAAAAAAAAAAAAAAAAAAGCAATATGGGGCCAATTCAACAGGTTATATGTAATGAACATATCAGTCTATGTAACTTACATCGTTTCCACCATCAAGACTGAGGGTAACACTCTTCAAGCATGTCTCGGTGTTGGTCAGACCACAAGTAAGGATTTCTCCCAGAACACTGAATGTGCTGTTGTTGCAGGTCTATAATAAGAACATTAATACACGATTAGACATATAAAATGAGTTATGGTCTCATAAATAGTGTCATCACTGTCTAAGATTGAGGGTACTTTTTCAATTTAGATGACTACTGTGGGCATATAGTAATAACCCCTAGTAGGGGTTAAAAAAGTGGGTGGGCAGATGCTGGTGAGTGACATCATCTGCTATGCCAAACGTCATCCACATAGACGCTACTGATTTAGAAGTCTAGTGTTTCTTTCCATCTCGATGTGTCCTTCCTTACCTCTCCTCTTGGCTAAAGATATATCACAATGAGTGGTGTAAGATGACCAGCATTGAAAAGAAAAAACTTATTGCATTTCAACTCAAGATAGTTATCTCATGCCAATAATGTCTGAAAATCTCAAGCCAAGGTGAGAGATTAGGAAAGACTTACCTGTGTTGCTAATGAAGAGAAGCAGAGTCTTAGTCAAGAAAGTCCCGCAGGGATGACTACCATCATAAAGTGGGTTCCTTGTGGGGGATTTAAGCTTCCCTTCAAATTTATGCGCATTTTAAACCATTGTAAAACATCTTTCTTAGAATGTCACCTACCTTAGTGAGGACGTAGGAGCAGTCACCAAAGAAGTTGTAAAGTGTACTATCAAAAGATGTGATATGAGATCCTCCTTCAACGGAGCAAGATCCAGGGCAGTTGTTTTCTACACATTTCCATTTTCCTTCGTTACAAGTGCTAAAAAAGTGACAAAAAGTCTGTGTAAGTTTTCACAGATCCGTTTTTATTGTTCCTTTTTGGGTCCTTCTCTGATTTGAACATTTTGCCTGCTTTTTTTACAGCTAGTATAAGCTTGTACAGTCTTATCTGTAAAATATCATATTAAACAGAAATGATTTAGAGAGATTAGAATGATAAAGAGCATTTACCAAGATTGACATTGAACTGAATATCCACTGCCTGATACATAGATCTGTCCATTGTAAGTACAGGAACACTGTTGCTTGGGAATACAGCCAGTATTGCTGATGTCATCAAAAACAGTTCCTAAAAAATAGAAATACAAGCAGCATAATATAAATGGTATGCTTCCATGGACACTGCTGTTACTGGAAAGAAATGGAAAACAGACCTGTTTTTTATTCTCACAAACCCCCTTATTTTATTCTAATGTTTATAACACACGGATAGAAAGATAAATAGATAGATAGATAGATAGATAGATAGATAGATAGATAGACAGATTGACAGACAGATAGATAGATAGATAGACAGATAGCTAGACAGATAGATAGATAGATAGATAGATAGATAGATAGATAGACAGACAGACAGATAGATAGATAGATAGATAGATAGATAGATATGAGATAGATAGATAGATAGATAGATAGATATGAGATAGATAGATAGATAGATAGATAGATAGATAGACGGATATTATTGTCCAACTGTAAACACAGGGTTTGAAAAAGATAAGAAAGATCTGTAAAAGATAAGTGTTTATAGTGGGACAGCCCCTTTAAGCAGATATATGGATGAATAGATATATGGATAAATGTATATGGATTGAGCAGACGGATGAATAGATAGTTAAATAGATAGCTATGGATTAAGCAGATAGATAGATGTATAGAATGATGGATCAGTAAGTCCAGTAAAAATTACATGCCCTAGGTATCTGACAAATGTTCTACTAAATTGATGTAAAAAAAATCGGCAGTACTCCACAGGTATAAGGTGAAAAAAGCTATGGTACTTGTGTGTGTGGCCACCCGTTGGTTGTGTTGTGAGTTGCAGCTACTAAAGGGTTTTGCTAGCATGTTGTATTAAATTGGTTTAATGAGAAATTGGAGCCTTTAACCTAACTTTAGCTATGGTATGGGTGAACACATATGTTTTCATCAAGCAGTTTAATAAATACAGTATCTTTCAATTATTACTTCTATTCATTGTTGGTATGTAACATAGAAACATTTACCAATAAAAAATCTTGAGATATACAGTACCTGCAGGGCAAAAACATCCATCAATACAGTGGTTGTTGCAGACTGAGGAGCGGTCAGGGTTGGAACAAGTGTTGGGGCATGGACTTCCACATTCCCTGTATTCAAGATTGTAGCTACATTGAAGAGCTGTAATTGAAAAACAAGACAAGTCTTAAAGAAAACCCCTGGTGTTTTTATAGTATACTTGTACTTATGTGTAAATGGCAACTAGACCCTTCAATTTGAATGGGAACAGAGCTGTAGTAACCCGTACTAGCCACTACACTAAAAGTTGTGATTTTGGCTCCTGTGGTGTACCTTTCATGGAGAAAGACCACACAAGGACTATAGGGCCCACGATAGCAGAGGAGGACTTTACTGCTGTTGTTTTTGGACACAGTCATAAGGTTTTCCTGCCGCTGCCACTAGGGGCAGCACATTGCATACATCTTTACATGTGATGTGAGTTCTTTAGTATCTGTATAAATATATATGTACCAAACTAACCCTAATGGTGAGAACACACTGTTCAAACCATTGCTTCAGAAACATAAGTCAGATCTCCTTAATATGGAATCCCAAATTAATTGCCCTACATAACTAGTAGCAGTTATAGGGTGATGTGGGTGAACTCACGGCACAGCTTGGCAGTTCTCCAATTCTGAGGTTGTCCTCCTGCATGAGCACACTGCCTGGAATATTCAGTGAAGGTGTTACAAAGGCAGAAACCAGTAGCATTTTGTGCACACCGGCACAAGTCCTGGACACAAGCATTAATGTATAATGTAGGGTCTACCAGACGGTTGCAGGATGAAAATGCAGAGCTGGTCAAGATCACTTCACAAATTCTCCTCTGCAAATTAAATCAGAATACCAATAGTTAATAGTTGTTAGTACAGTGGATAATCTATGTGTAGACGAAGATGCTATAACTCCATATTTATCTTGCTTTGTCTATGGTATGTATAATGTTTTATTGTACTCATATACTGTGGTATCATCATAGCATAATGGAATTCAGTAGACAGATAAAGATATACAATAGTTATGAAAAAGGTAGAAAGCATTATAGATTATAGATAAATAGATACACACGTGTACAAAATTTTTGGTACCCCTTGTTTAATGAAACAAAAACCCACAATGGTCACAGAAATAACTTGAATCTGACAGACTGGAATTTGCCAAACTACATGTTGACAAGTCACAAAAAACTTCTGGGAGAATGTCCTATGGACAGATGAGACAAAAATCAAAATTTTTGGCAAGGCACATCAGCTCTATGTTCACAGTGGGAAAAATGAAGCATATCTTGAAAAGAACACTGTCCCTACTGTGAAACATGGAGGAAGCTCTGTTATGTTCTGGGACTGCTTTGCTGCATCTGGCACAGGGTGTCTTGAATCTGTGCAGGGTACAATGAAATCTCAAGACTATCAAGGGATTCTAGAGAGAAATGTGCTGCCCAGTGTCAGAAAGCTTGGTCTCAGTCGCAGGTCATGGGTCTTGCAACAGGATAATGAACCAAAACACACAGCTAAAAACACCCAAGAATGGCTAAGAGGAAAACATTGGACTATTCTGAAGTGGCCTTCTATGAGTCCTGGCCTAAATCCTATTGAGCTTCTTTGGAAGGAGCTGAAACATGCCATCTGGAAAAGGCACCCTTCAAACCCAAGAAAACTGGAGCAGTTTGCTCATGAGGAGTGGCCAAAATACCTGCTGAGAGGTGCAGAAGTCTCATTGACAGTTACAAGAATCGTTTGATTGCAGTGATTGCCTCAAAAGGTTGTGCAACAAAATATTAAGTTATGGGAACCATCATTTCTGTCCAGGCCTGCTTCATGAGTATTCTTTTTTTAAAAATTCTGTTGAAAGCCAGATATTGCTTTTCAACCATGCTTCATTTGTTCATTTTCATAGAATTTTGAAATATTATTACTTTTGTCAGATTCAAATTATTTCTGTGACCAGTGTGGTTTTTTCTTTCATTAAACGAGAGGTACCAACAATTTTGTCCACGTGTGTAGGTAGACAATAGTTATAGATAGAGTATAGATAGATTAGATTTATACTGTAGATAATACAATCATAGATAGAAAAAGGTATAAATGAAATATAGATAGATTTAAAAAGAAGATTCAGTTTTTATATTGATTTAGGGAGCAGATGTTGAAATCTACATCTCATCATGCCTGACCCATTGGTGGTGACCTAAGAACTTACAGAGTCAGTGCAGTTTTTTTGGGGCTGGATTGTTACATCCTGGCACATTTCTGTAGGTCCATTTAACTTCTGCAAGTTTCCATACTGAATAGGTGTCAGTTTAGCATCTAAGGAAAAAAGAGACCGCTTATTGTATCTATTGTATAACCAAATATGTGTATAATTCTGCCAAATATAAATGTATCTTACTGTTTGAAATAAACTCGTTGTAAACAGGAATGCCATTGCAGTCTCCACATAGACCACAGGTCTGATTGACAAAACTGTTGTCAAGCTCCAACTGGAAGGAGGAACAAAAAGTTCAGTAAGTAAAACCCAAGTGGTCATCACAAAGTAGCATATGCTGATGATTAAATGATTTCTTCTAAGGTTCCATCAGTCTAATTCTGGCATATGGCATATGTTTGCATCCTACAGATGTATTATACCAAAAAGTCAGGTAAGAGTTTGCTGCAGTTGTACTATGGTCTGTGCCCACTGCTTTACACTATAGTTTCTAATACATTGATTGTTAAATATTCCTGATGAATAGTACTATTTATACTCTCTTAACATATTCACCATTTCTGTTGTTGTACAGATGTGTCCTTCCTTATCTTATCTCTTGGAAGGCCATGTCCAGATATATATGTCACATGGTGACTATGGCTGTCTCTTCAAGATAACATGATTTTGCAATATTCTGTCACAATGTAATATGATATATATGCCTATGTGTGGCTAGCCAGTAGAGGTGTGGCGGATTGGAGTGTATCAAGGAATTTCCTAGCATGTCCTGATATTTTATTGAATTGATTTAATAATAAAGTGGAGTCCTTAAGCAAATTCCACTAAAGTATTTTAAAGATTACAAGCATTCTATATTTCATTGAAGAAACTAGAAATAGAAACATAGAAATTACCAAAATTGCATCATCTTCATTCCACATGAATTGCAGGCCGGCTTTGGCAGTAACAGTGATATAGACACCGTTTCTATCAATCTGAACTCCTGAGAAACTGTAAGGTAGGTCCACCCTGACAATGAAAGCACATACAGACAGTTTTGAATCACAAAGCTATTATATTATATTGAATAAATTGTGATTAGAATTAATATACTATAGTAATATATATTTATTAAAAAAAAGGATCCACTTACGTTTGTCCATTAAAAGCAATATTTCCACTGGAGAGCAAAATAGAGACGCCATCAATCTTCATAGCTATTTGACTGATTGTGGGCAGACTCCTCACGACTGAACGTCTGATCTGGATGTTAAATTCCTCAAAATTGCTTTTGCAATTGGAAGCAAACAGATAGTTACAGTTGCCAGGGTAGTAGAAAACATCTCCATCAAAGGTCTTGAAGTAATAGTTACCCCAGGTGCTACACACTTGACCGTTGTGAGCAGAGATAGCATCTGTGAAACAAGAAATATAGTCAAGTCTTATGGAGTCTGTTCTTTGTGTTCTTAGATATCATATGTCAAAAAGTCAATTATTCTCTAGTTTTCTATTATTTAGGTTAAATAAAATACTTACTTCTCAAAATTGGAGTAGTTGTTGGAGCAATGAAGGTGAGCTTTGAAGATTTTTCAGTGCCTGAATTAGATGAGAAATGAGTATAAGTATCGATAATGTCAAGGGTATGGGTGGTCACAATATTCCAAATGCTGTCCTAGCCACATTCAATTTTAGGGTCAGGCTATTACTCATTACAGACTGAGTGGAAACAGCAAAACTGCATGGTCAGTATTAAGAAATAGGCTGGAATGAATCTGTGTTTCAGTTATAAGTAAAAGCAACAGCAGCCCTAGCATCGAATGCAACTATACTGCAACTAAGACACTGTGGAGAAGCACCCTTTTAAAAGGGTACATTTAATACACAGTTCTTCTGTAATTAATGCATAGAATGACTTTTTGTATAACATATTATATAAAAATGATGAATTTATTTCTCCAGTATTGATGATAATATATTTTTTCTCGGATTGCGGTGGAGACTTAGATTCAATGAAGCAGTAAGCTTAGAGTGTTTTAGAGTGTTCTTGGTCAAGGACTAGGCTTGGATTGGCTCATAGGTGAAATGAGCTGGATGGGCTCCCAGTTGACCCTGGCAAGGTACAGTACACTCACTGTACTTCATACTCATCATACAGCATAACGACCAAGGCCACGCTCACAGTCCTCTGCTGGGTCACCACCCCCAGATCAACTACTAAAATACACTTTGTAAACCATTAAATATTTCAGTCACTGTACACAGCTTAACCTGTAGAAAGTCATTGTAATAGTGATGGTCATGGTGAGCATAGACTTAGTGAGCTTGTAACTTACTCTGATCATAGCTGTTCCTCTGATTGTAGTACCATGTCATGTCTGCCTTACTGGAGCCCTGTTCATTGGAGTTACTATTCCCCTGCTGCTTAACAATGGCAGGCGAAGATCCTCCGCTGTGTCCCTCATCTGTGGGAAGAATGCCTGATTAGGATGGAAATGTAGGTTGCACCTCTGCTAATATACTTCCCATAAATATAAATTGAGTAATACATGCAAATTAGTTTTCTTCAAGAACATGCAATACTGCGGCCTCTTTGCTGCATGCCAAGCATAGTGTCATACATTGTGTACCAGCTTTGGTTTTGCAGGATGGCCATATAATCAATTGATGCGACATTACTAGCCTGCTGAGAAGATGAAGCAGTGCTTGCTATAGGGTCAGGGTGGATGGAGTCAGCCCCTACTGTGCTGATATTGATGGCTTATGCTACGGATAGGTCAATAATATCATAATCCCAAAATATCCCTTTAATATCTGAGACATTTATTGATCTGTAGAGGAGAATGTGAGGAAAACATGGCTGCTTTCTTCAAAAAACAGTATTCTCCTATCTATGATGCAGATTTGTCCTATCAGACACAGCCCATAAACAGGATACATTTTTTGAAAAGGCCGACATGTTTCTATAATCTCATACAACCTCCTTAATGTCATATGACAGCATTAATAAATCTGCCTCAATGTCTCTGTCTTAATAATCTAACAATTGGTTGTACAAATCAAATTTACAAACCAGACAAATCTTGATCCAGATCAATGCTTCCATAATCCTGGTTATACTGATCAAATTTCTCATCTGGTAATAAAGAACACAATATTTTATTACAATGTCCACATACACATATTACACATATTATATTTCTGTATTATTAGCTAACTCTAGAGTTCTAGATTTAATGCAAAGGTTGGAAGCCGAGTCAGCCTCCCAAGAATCATGGCTGAAATACTGCCACAAGGACAGCTGATCTCCCACATGTGTGGCCTGCATAAGTACAACTGCTCTAGTGCTGTATGTTGGGTTTAATTCTCAGTATGTCTTCTTGATTGGAGGAGGAGAGATATTATGTGAGGTTGCCTTTCACTTTTCGCCTCAAGCAGCAGAAAGGCTAGGTGCAGCTGAAAAAAATGCTGGATGGCTTTTTTTTAGCTCAAAACTGCATTACTGTTGCCCACTATATGATAACTGAGAAGAACAGCAAATGGGAGGAAATAATTGATGTTAATAGACCTATCTCATTGACTCACCTGAGTTGCCTTGTGCTTGTCCATTTGATTGAGCTGAAGAATCTGCTCCTATGTTATTAGAACAAATATGGTAATTATTTGTTTGGATAAGATCCATGTAGTTGATATAGCAGTATTGGCATCTATCATTTGGATGTCAACATATGACATATCACTGTAACATGATGTTGCAATGTACAGTAATCCTTTTATTTTCCAGTGTTGATAATATGTGACAATATGACGTTGAAATATTCTGGAAATGTCCTATGTGAAGACCCTAATAAGCACCAGTGGCACTCAGTATGTGATGTCAATAGCTTCAAGCTACTGTATGCCTCTGATGTTATGTGTCATTGATAAGCAAGAACTGTGAGGAAGTGAACACTTTGTGTTATTATTATTGTAAAAGAATTATAATCCAGAATAAAGGATTCAAATCTCGCTTGTACTTTATGCTGTTGGAAATAAATTGAAATTAGAAATTTTTTTCCTACTAAAAATACTATTGAGGTATTTTTTTTTTTTGGGGGGGGGGGGAGTTGGCTGAGGAGCATTGTTTTAATTGTTGTAATAAATATGCTATATATTTGTATAAATTAAATCTATATGACTTGAAATCTGTATTGGACCAATCCTGGTATGTCCAACTTTTCTTTGTATTGCTCGAGGTTGCATTGCATGAAACTTACAGTGTTGAGCTGTATACCACCACACAATGTTTGGTTATTGACTTTACATGCTCAGTGGTATGTTTTCATGTTTATGGACTGTGTCGTCTGTACATCATGTTTAGGTCTGTGTAGTTTACAGTCACGTGCTGAGCGATGCGCTCTATTTCCTTCCTGTTTGTACAGGTGGATAAAGCTTCTAATCCCTCAGTATCGTCTGAAGCAAGTATTTACCATAAATCTAGCTAAACAGTACTATGTATATATTGACTTTATGCTCAGATCTCCACGGCTGTTGCCACTCTAAATAGTAACTGAGCAGAACAGCAAATGGCAGAAATATTTGTTAGCAATAGTTTAGATGAATAATTTGGTTTCTCTAGCAGGATTCTTGGTACACTTTTATCATTGCCTGGCCTGTTTTGCCTTGTGCTTGCCTATTTGATTGACCTGATTGATATTATAATTATCTCTCCATGTACTGTAGTTAACATTGTAACATTATTAGTGTCTACCATGTAGATACCTATCATCTATTCTCATACAGTATATGAACATTTTTCTTTACTCCTATAGTACACTGCTGTAACCATATACTATACAGGTTGAACTATTTTGATAACTTGACTTGTACATTGACTTTAAGCTCGGAACGATATGGCTGTTGCCAGCTATATGGTAACTGAGCAATGCAGCAAATGGAAGGGAATAATTGATGTTATTGCAAATGAGCTGAATGAAACTGAATGAGTGTGATACATAACCAGAATTGAAGTAACTATCTCCGGACCAGTCGCTGCTGTGAAAGACAAGGGGATGGTGCTTTGGAAGTACACACTCCCAATAGCACATGCATTTAGCACAGGAAGGGAAGTAATTGCATGACAATACCTATATATGGTGTTTTGAGCCTGTGGGCAACATACTGTATGCATCTATATACCTATACAATTACGTACTTTGGAGAAATCCATTAGAAGTACCATATGTGCCAGGGAGCACTCCATGCATATACCTTCACTGTACACTGCAAATGCAATGTGAATAGAACCTAATAAGACACCATTGGCACATAATATTGTATATGGTTGACCCTGATACAGATGAGAATATAAAGTAACATTTTCCTACTGTCGTGTACTGAAAATAAGGGAAACATATTTCAATCACCTATGCAAAAGAAATGAGCTTAGCTACTTACCTTGTGCCTGAATGCAGGCATTTAAAATGAGAAGGGCACATATCGATACCCAAATGCCCCCGGAGGTACCCATGTTTTCTTCAGCTCAAGTCTTGAGCTGAATGTCCAGAGCTGGCACTGTTCCTGCACTCCAGATGGGCTACTTATAGTGCAAAAAGCCTGCCCCTAGTTACGTGCTAGGGGCAGAGCCAAATAACTGGAAATGGCTATTGACGTCAAATACTAAGCTGTTTTTCTGTAGATCCAGGATGTTTGTGTTCTGGTAGTTGAATGAAAAATATATTTTGCTAAATCATTCTAAGAAGTGATGAGAAATCGATGGAAGAAAATCTAAAATACTTGATAAATACATAGTTTACTTGGTAAATACATAGTTTACGCAAACTATGGTACTAGATGTACAGCAAATGTTGTTTGGAATAGGATTTTGTAAGTCTTAATTTTCCATACAGTGTGCACAATTTACTTAAAATATACTTAAGTACATGTATGGATCTTATATTTTACATTTTTTCAAAGACATCTGCACATAAACCCCTCATGTTACAATATATTAAGTATTCTTTCCATGCATAAGCGATTATCTAGATAAGTTGCAGTTGTGTTTCAGTTGCAAAATAAAAATCAATGTTACATAATTGTGAAAACAAGAGAAAACTATTGTGTAAACTTTTTACAATGTTCCGAGGGTATGGTTTTGCTTTTACACCAGCTTTAGGCTAATTCATACACCTTACATGTACTGGACCTTAAGGATCAGGATTGTTCTGTTTTCTAAAATGCTCAACTTTTCTTTTTACAAATGTAGCTGCATGAGGACTTGTTTTTGTGGCTAGGAGGTATCTTTCAAGATTTTATGAATACTTTACTCCTATCAGTTTCCATTGAGTGGATTATGTAGTAGGTAATAATATGATACCGAATATATATATATATAGATGACCCAAGAGCTGTCTGACCATCCTGTCTTCCTGCTATTGCTCTAACAACTGGCTGACTACCTTTAGTACACAGACTAATGAACTGGCACTAAGATAAATGACAAAACGTTATAAATAAAAATTTCAATTAAAGAGGTTATCTGGTTTCTAACATTGATTGATGTATTGATCAATATTACATTTATGGGGGTCCAACACTTGGAACCCCATAGATCTCCAGTACCCAAACAGTGTAGCTCTCTTTATTGTTTACATACCGTGATATGTGCTGCCCACTCGCCATACAAGCTGTAGCGGCGAGTGTAGGTATTGTCTAGTATTGTCCCATTGAAATCAAAACCTGGGACCCCCAGAGATCTAATATTGATGGTCTATCCTAAGGATAAAACTTGAATATTAATGACACGTCACTCAGTTAATTCTAGATAATGGTGCTCAGAAAGGCTTCTCATATCCATAAACCAATAGAACAAAATTCCGGCACTCATATATTGCTTCACAATAATCCAAATTTTTATTTCATCCAAACAAACTGAGATGTTTCAGTGCCCATTTGGTCCTTCATCAGTCAACGGATGAATGGTGTATGGAGAGGCATAGTCCAGAAGCAAGGAGTTCAGGTAGGTAGGTCTCAGTTTGTTTGGATGAAATAAAAATTTGGATTATTGTGAAGCAATATAAGAGTGCCGGAATTTTGTTCTATCCTAAGGATAGGTCATCAATGATAGAAACCAGATAATCCCTTCAATTCTCCCTATGGTATAGAACAAATTAATATGAATTTTAAAAAAATTATGTTTAAAAAAATTATTAAAGTAGCCTTAAACATAAGTGTTTTATTAAAGAAAAAATAGAAACTTTTTTTAAATATAAATCCCAAAACATTAAGCAATATACAAATATTTGGTATTGCCAAGATAACAACTAATAACAGTTAATATAAAATGACGTTATTATTTTCTAAAGTTTGAAGCCAGATAACCCCTTTAAAAATTCTCCATATGGTATAGAACAAATTAAAATTAATTTTTAAAAAGTTGTGTTAAAAAAATTATTAAAGTAGCCTTAAACTTGAATGTTTATAAAAAAAAATAGAAACAAAAAGCCAAAACCTTATACTAGCCATGTGAAATAAAAAATGTAAAAGTTATGACTGCTGATATTGCAAAAAGGACAAATCGAAACATTATTCTGCTCTTCCAGGGCGACATTAACCCTTTTAGCAAAAAAAAGGTACATAAGATCAACATTTACTAGTGGGGGGGACATAAGGTGAAAAACTGCAAATCCATCATAGTTTTTAATTTTTATTTCCATGTGTACCATGTCATATAAATATCTTTATTGTATATATGTTGGCAATTGTTTTAGCATACAGTGTAGGTATTTTTTATGGTGTTCTGTACTAATTTCATATTTTTATTAAACTTTTTCAGTTTTATTGAACATTTTTTGCATCTCACTTAGGTACTTGAAGCTGCAATCACTTCATTGTATATATATATATATATATATATATATATATATCACTAGTGACTATTATATCTAAGGGATTAAATAGTCAGATTCTGAAGTTTCCATGTTTTTTGCTTCAAATACTTGTTGGATGCAAAGTTTCTGGTGCAATTAATGTTTGTAAGTGTAAAGTATTAAGTTGTACTTTTATAACAGCATTTTGCTTGTGTACATTTGGTAGTACGGCAGTTGTTTGGAGTATGTAATATATTTTTATCAAATTTGTAGGTGAAAGCCAGATGTCCAATGCTATTTTAGCAATTTTAAAAACATATATTTTTATATAGACATTTGAGGTATTGGTATTTGTACAGTCTACTGTGTATGCAAACCTCTGCTTGATATTTTTTTCCATACATTGTTTGCCACAAAGTTGTACTAAAGTTGTCATGTCTGTGAATGGTAAGACTAATGCAATCCTTACGTTGTCTGCTTTCAACAAATGTAGATGGTTTGAGGAGTAATTTTTGCTTTGAGTTGTTTATATTCTGTTTCAACTGTTTTTACATTGTTACTGTTCCCAAATCTTTCAGGCAAATATTGTCTAGTATTTAGTCGGGTTATCTTAGACTTTTTTTTTATGTACCGTAGATATAAACATGTGGCATGTGTGATCCTTGGATGCTTTAAACTTTTTTAGATAAGTGATCTGATTGGGTGAGATTTTTATTATTAACTGTAATTTTTATTGAGTGTTATGTAAGAGAACAAGGGAAAAAACTAAAAATCTATTCATAAAGTGTGTAGGAATAATTGGAAGGTGTGATAATACATACTGGGGCAGATTTATTACAGCTAGCATTTCGTACAGCAGAGACTCTGGCCTTTTCGTAAATCAGGCACATTCCCCTCCACTAGAATTGTGTAGATTTCCATTATAACTCATGACAGAATACTGGCATCAGTTACTATGAGTATGTTGAGCTGAGGCATCCCTGTCCAACCTGCTCTGCTCGCATTTGTACAGTGTGGCAAGAGAGGCGCTGAACTGGGGTTGGGGAACACATTTGGGGTAAGAAAGGGCCTTGCATCAAGTGAGTGCCATGATATCATCCCTCTATGCCATAAAATTGGTGTAGAGGAATTGATAAATGCAAAACTAAGTCATCACTTAACAGAGCCTAAGGAAAAATATAAGGACGTAACCACAATCAAAAGAGATTTAGTCAATCTGAGAAAGTCTCACCCTCTGCAGTAGGGAGGCATATCTATGCTCTAAACCAGTGTTTTTCTACCTCTTCAAGTATCCCCTTGTGAAAAAATTTCTAACCAAGTATCCCTAATGGACACCATGGTATCTGTCATGTGACAGATCCTGGACGCAATTTTAAATGAGGAAGACAAAAAGACACACACCAAAAGTTTTGAGGGCCTTTTAGCTTCTGAACAGCTTTTCACTCGTCAGATCTTAGATCAGAAGCTATCTTTCTATTCAGAACAGACTACCCACTGCTGTAGAGGAGACCCGCCCCGACGTCTACTGACATATGCTTCTGCTTAGCATTGTGCCTCAATATTTGAAAATGGTGGGTGAATTGGGTAGCACTAGTACCTCAAGAGCTTCGGAACCTGAGCACTTGCTAAATCTGTCATTTGTCAGCTCAGGTTGAGAACCGCTGCTCTAAACAGATAATTCCACATGGAGACAAGACATACTTCCACTAAGACAAATACATAGGTAGGACATGGGACTTGTTAAGTGGATAAGATTTTTACCGTTGTCAGACACTGGAACTTACACGCAATTTAGAGCTTTCATACTCAGTGTTGTAAAGTTGTATGATGGTATTCATGCTTTTTTCAGATTTTCTAGTTTCAGGAAAAACAAATGGTCAGGAAGTGTAATATAATATTTTTTTTATTTCATAATTCAGATTTTAGTTGTACAAGTTAGAAGTGTAAAAACCTTCCCTGTTTCTAGCAGTGTAAGGGCACATCCATATGACTGACGTGAAAAGCGGGCATGAAAAACGTCCATTTTTCATGGCTGTCTTGCTCCCGAGGGGCACCCATTTTCATGGATCCCCCATATATTTGAGTGTATGGATGGGTCTGGGAAAACAGACAAAAATAGGACATGACCTAGAGTTTGATGGCCCATTACAATGGACCATCAAAATAACAATCATATGTGTTTAATGCTGCCGCATGATGTCTGTTAAAGAAACAAACATCATAGCCATTGTTCACCTGCATGTGAATATAATTTAATGTGGCAAAACACTTGTGTCAACAAAGGGGTCAAAACAATAGTTTTTACTTCATCTTTATGAACCTATATACTGTACTTATATAGTATATATATATGACTTTGCATGTTCAACATGCATATATTTTTCCACAAACAGTAGAAATTACCCATTTAGCTTTTTTTAAGTATACTTTGTCATGAACCTGTCAGGTCCTCTTTAAGATGGCTGTATGAAGTTTGTATGCATGTTTTTGTTAAAAATGTCTATAACTTAATACTGTATATATAAAATAACCTGACCAATAAAACCATTCTCAATTTCTGTAGCCCAGTCTGTATGTTACACTTGGGTCAAGGAAGCCAAGATTTATTCATTAGCAACGTTATATTGGAAGCTCTGCTTTGTAGAAAAATTTTCCTTAGGTCTTTTAAGGAAATATTCTTAGTGAAATAAAATTATAGGTGACAGCTCTGGAGTGTGAGGAGCGTGCAAACACATATTTATATTTCTGCATATCATACATATGTGTTGTGGTGTAATCCTTGTGGTGAAAGAATTGTGGTCTTTTATTTATTAAAAATGTCTTATTCAGAGGTATTTTTTATTTTCATAGTAGATAATAGATGCTTAACCCATCTTTACATGTACTGGATACAATAATGTAATACATACATACATCAATAGCTTGTCATTTGTCAGAGGTTTGCAGGATTGTAGTTCTTCAATATTCAGAAACTTTATGTAGAGAAAATGTTGCCTTATCAGATACTGGATGATTGGTTTGGTCTGGATTTAGATGATATTTGATTTTAATACACATTTTAATACAGATTTTCCTGTTAGAATAAATATTGCAAGCATAATTAAAAAAAACAAAAACTGCAAATATCCATGGTTGTTTCCGACAGCTTTTTTTCCCCCAAAGTAAATGCTTTTCTTGGATCACAGAAATGCTGCCATTTTACTTTTTTTTTTTTTAAAAATTGACACCCCTTGACAACATTCTAAGTTTCTGAGTTACCACAATTGTCACAATTTACAACATTTAAAATAAAAATGATAATCAATAAAAGTTAACATTTAATAAATATATTAAAAAATGGTTTAATATATTTATTAAATGTTAAGTTTTATTGATTATCATTTGGATTTACATTATTAGGAGATAATCTAGATATCATATATTCTTTGTCGTGATTTTTAACATCTAAAATAATGAAAACTATGATAACATAGACATTTGAGCACTTGGTCAGTACCAGTAACACTCGTATTTTTCCTCTTTTCCTTACCAAACACCCCTAGTGCAGAACTATTTTTTGATTTCTTGAGATTTCAGCATTTGAGGACTAAAATTCAGGGGCTTTCAAAGCATTACTTTAACTTTAGCATTGATTAGACATACTGTACATGGCAAATCCTGTTGATAAGCCATGAATGTATCTGGGGGAAAATCTCTTCAATCTTTGTCTTGGTTAAAAATTAAACGTGTTTTTGCATCTCTAAGAGTTCTCCTAAGCAGTGTATAAGACAAATCATTAATAAAGAAAAACAGAAAAAAACATGTTGAAAGATTATTTTTATATTTTTCACTGTTAAATGACCTGTCTGTTTTTATTTTTGCCCCAACCTTAAGGTACACATCATTGACGTTGCTTGCAATTTGCCATGTTGCTTCTGATGAAAGATGCTGTTGCTGCAGGTCACACCCTGATGACAATGAGAAAAGGGAGCGTATGTATATTTGTTCTATGGCTTGTTTGTTTAAATTTACTGTATCCAGACTTGGCATGGGCAGTAGGTTAATAATAAAGGGCAAAATCTGTAAAATTTTCATGAAGTGATATCAAAAATAGTAGAAAGGGTCGGGATTTTTTGACCCTCTTTATAGGCAACTGGTATTATTTTGGAACTGAACAAAGAGATGTACACATACTTTTGTCAAAGGGAGTTTTATAGATTAAAATTTCTGAGAGGTACTTAGATAAAAAAATATATGGAAAATGGTCACAATACAGTCAGTATAACAAGCCCATATAGTACACTGAAACAATGGCACTTTATTACACTTTACACTTACAATTACACTTTAACATAAAGTACTTATTTTAGCTTTATTCACATACTGTACATAGTTCACACAAATAGATTAAAAATTGATCTAATTGAACTTAAAATTTTCTCTCCACTAAGATTGTACTTTGACAGAAAATAGGTATATTCACTATATCATTAACCACCACTAAAATAGCATATATTTGGTTTAGAAGCAATTTTGGCAGTGATAGGTTCTGCCTAAAATTTTAAATCTTTTTTATTTCATAAACTAATAGATCAGATGTTAATTAATATTAAACTTTGTAATATATTTAATTTAAAGGGGTTATATCATTAAGGATACTTATTACCTATCCTCAGGACAGGAAATAAGTGTCCAATTGCTGGAGGCGCGACTGCAAGGCCCCCCAGCAATCAGGAGAATAGGGGACTAAAAGTCTCCCTAATGCCTCCTTGTGAATGGAGTGCCAGTGCACTTGCATGACCAGCACTCTTTTCACTTCTACAGGGGTGCTGGTTCTGACGGAGATTCTTCCTTTTGTTTTCTTCTTCCCCTTCCCCTGAAGTGACCACTATTTCTGAAACACTGTTAACCTCCGTACTTTAGCAGTCCGTACACAGAGATAAGTTCTAACTCATTGAAGTCTATAGAGAGGGGAGGAGGAGGAGAAGAATAGGAGACATAGCAGATAGGTAAGGATCTTGAAAGTTAGGCTCTCCTCGCAGCTATGTGTTACTTATGAAGTGAAATATAATATACACCGCATTCCAAATTATTATGCAAATTATATTTCCTCTGGTCGATGCAAATGACAATCAGTATAATGTTCAAATCTTCAACCATTAGAGTATAAATAACATTTTTTTTGGACAAATCCCCCAACATTTTTTTTTTCACAAATTAAAAAAATCAAAATCCACAACAGAGTTTCTAAACATTTTATAGGTTGTAAAGAACTGAAAATGGTCTTTTTAATTTGCAGCATTAAAAGGTGACATTTACTGAAATCAAAAGCTGTTTCAATCAAAAACATCTTAACAGGCCAAGTTACATGTTACCATAGGACCCCTTCTTTGATATCACCTTCACAATTCTTGCATCCGTTTAACTTGTGATTTTTTTTTTTATATTTTCTGCTTAAATTTTTTTACAGAATGTCATAATAGCCTCCCAGATGTGCTGGTTTCATGTCAACTGCCTCCCACCCTCATAGATCTTTTGTTTGAGAATACTCCAAATATTCAAAGTTGGGTTGAGGTCAGAGAAGGATGTGGCCACATTACGAGTTTCTCTCATTTTATGCCCACAGAGTCCAATGGTGTAGTGGTATTCTTTGCTGTATGGGATTGAGGTGCATTGTCATGTATGAAGATAATTTTGCTACCGTAGGCATGGTTCTTCTTTTTGTATGGAAGAAAGTGGTCAGTCAAAAACTCTATATCTATATGACCTGAGGTAATTTACACACCTTCAGGGACCCTAAAGGGGTCTACCAGCTTTCTCCCCATGATTCCAGCCCAAATCATCTGCCACCTCCTTGCTGATGTCGCAGGCTTGTTGAGACATGGTGGCTGTCCACTACTCTATCCATCTGGACAATTGACGGTTGCACAGCACTTATCAGTAATCAAGACTGCTTCACAATTACTCTTCATGTATGTCTGGGCCCACTGCAACTGTTTCTGCTTGGGAGCACTGTTTAGGGGTGGCCAAATAGTTACTTTATGCACAAGCCATTGGAGGATCTTATACCTTAATGTTCGTTGGACTCCGGAGGCACCAGCAGCTTCAAATACCTGTTTGCTGGTTTGTAATGGTATTTTACCAGCAGCTCTCTTAATCCAATGAATCAGCAGAAATCTTCCTCATTATGCCTTTATCTGCATTTCTTAGTGAAATATGTAATGTTTTCATACTTTGTCCAAGGCATTGATGCTTTTTGGCAACAGAAAGATCCTTTTTCTTTCCCATATTGCTTGAAATCTGTGACCTGCTTAATAATGTGGAACGTCCTTCTTAAGTAGGTTTCCTTTAATTGAGTTCACATGGCAAACTAATTACCACAGGTGTTTGAGATTGATTTCAGTTAAATCTTCATGAAACTTAAATCCAATTTGCATAATAATTTGGAACGCAGTGTATGTTGGTGGGGAGAGTAAACCTTGACTTCCTTTTTTTGCTCCCAGACTTCAGTGGGCTAAGGTTATCTCTGTACAGACACTTTCAACATCAGATACTTTTCAGGAAAGGGGGAGGGAATTAACAAGATAACAAAGCATTTTTCTTTAATAAAATATTTAGCAAAATTTACTATTATGAGTTGTACTATTTATTTATTTATTTATTATTTTATTTATTAAAAAGTTTTAAAAGTTTAGGTACTCTTAAGTACTTTATGTGTCAGAACAATCTTCCAGTATACAACTAGTAGTGAAGGATGGATTGTTCTCTCATCGCAACAGCGATTGAAGCATTGCTTACGAATACTAGATCACACATACAGTGAAACCTCTTTGAGCCAACCACCCAAAATGTACTTTTTGCTCAAATAAAAAAATATACAGAATGCAGGTTAAAGTGTCTAATGAAGTCATCAAGATGTATAGCCCACACCCCCAAATAATGATGAAAGAACCAAAAATCATGTATTATAGGCTTCAGCATATTACACACAACCAAGTATCACATCAGAATAATACACAGAACCAGGTATCACATCAGCATATTACACAAAACTGGGTACTACATCCTTATATCAAACTGAACTAGGCGTTACATCAGTATATTACACAGAACCAGGTACAGGTGCATCTCAATAAATTAGAATATTTTTGAAACGTTCATTCATTTCAGTAATTCAGTAATACAATCCATGATCAGCGTCTTCCATGATTGTGTGTCCTACTGAACCCGACTGAGGGACCATGTAAAGGCTTAGGAAACCTTGGCAGGTGACACTGAATTTACAATACTGAACTTTTTTACAATATTCTAATTTTCTTAGATTTGGGTTTTCATTACCTGTAATCCATAATCAACATTTACAGAAATAAAACACTTGAAATAGAACAATCTGTGTGTAAAGAATCTAGAAAATATAGGAGGTCACTTTTTAAGTTAATTACAGAAAGTAATAAACGTTTCAAAGATATTCTAATTTATTGAGATGCACCTGTATCACATTGGTTAATTATAGAGAACTGAAATCACAATATTATATTACAAAGAACTAGATATACATCATTATATCACACTGAACTAGGTATTACATCAGTATATTACATAGAATCAGGTATCACATCAGTATATTACACAGAACCATGTGTCATATCAATATATTACACAGAAACAGGTATAACATCTGTATATTAAAGATGTTTAAATTTGCATACTATATTTAAACACAAAACATCAGGTTAGTTTCATTTGTTAATTACTACTTTTCCATTAGTAAAATAGATGACAAATAGAGAACAGTGAAGATTTGGTTCGAGTTTCCCAGTTTGAGACAAAAGTTAGGTGCGACACCAAACCAATTCATTCCAAACCAGAAATACAAAATACCTTAAAAAGTTATGTCTGGCACTCTGAGAGCTCCTAGGACTCTGGAACTTTATAGGGGTTTTCCCATGAACATAACCATATTTAAATTTGTAGACAATTAAAAGTTAAACATTTTTGTAGATTTAAGTAATTAGAAATTTGGCAAAGTTTTAAAGATTTTCTCTGACTATATTAGTGGGGTAGTCTTTTGTCTTTATAGGTTGCCAATGGATGTATTCTATGGTCTGGGACTTGTTAGAAATCCAGTCATGATTTTTCTCTGATAACCTGTCTACAATAAGGAAATCATGACTGGGTTTTTCCAAGTCCTAGACCATAGAAAGTTCCTGCATCCATGGTCATAACCATTGGCAACCTCCCAAGACAAAAGACTGTCACCACTAAGATGGTTATAAAAAAAATCTTTAAAACTCCTCAAAATTATTTATATTTGCAAAAATGTTTAACTTTTATTTGTCTAAATTTAAATATTTTGGGGGCAGATGCCTCCCGGTGTTTATATACACAAGAGGCATCTGAAGAAGCAATGGTTTTTATAAGTGGTTGAAAAATTATCCCATTTGGTAGAGTAGAATATAATTTGGTATTATATTTTAAAGAAAAACATTTGAATACAACATTTTAAAAAAGAAAATGGCGCTAAAAACAGTACAGTATGAAACATGATGATTGGACAAGTAGACAGCAACAGTGTTCTCAACTCCACTGTCAATAGTGGCAAATCTATTTATTGGCAATTTGTTATCAACCGGAAGTATGTAATTTTTTCCATACCTGTGGATGTGTCTATGCTAATGTACATCAGGTTGGCATTGACAATGAAAATACTAGCCAATTTTTTAAAGTAAATTTGTTTTTACTTGGACAAAGGAAAGGCGAAATACAGGAATACAGCCTCCTACAAATGCAGGCATGTGGCAACCACCATTATTGCAATTAAAATGTATTTGACAATCAAGTTGTCACTTAAACAAAGTGATTGACTGAAAGGAAATATACAACACAACCCTTGGCCCCTATAAATGCAGGCAATTTGTTTAAAAAAAACAGTAGTGAAAGAAGTCGTTCACTTGCAATATGGCACACTAGCAGGAGGAGAATTAAAAATACATTTCAATTTCTTGGAAAAAAATTTGTCAATTGGACTTGGGCATTGAAAGAGTCATTTAGTTACAGTGCGGTATGCTAGGAAGCATCAGGAAGAGACTTTAAAATAAATTTAAATTAAATTATTTTTAAATTAAATTTCTTTTTTTTTAAAAATTGTCACTTGGATTTGGCTGGGCAGTCATTTACTATAGTTTCAGTGTGGCGCAGCAGCAGCATCAGGAGGAGAATTTTAATTTCAACTAAATGTTTATAACTTGTTTAAAAACACACTGCCCTGTCAGATTTTAAAGCTTTTTAAAGTTAAATGTTCCAAATATGATTCCTCTTTGGGGGCAGATGTATGGGGCTATTTACATACGCACAGTGCTAACAGAAGAAGCAATGGCGTTTATCATTGCTCCAAAAAATCATCGCTTTTTAGGGAGTAGCAAAATAGTGGAAAGTGAAGAAGATGTGATGGACTTTTTTAAATTTTTTTAAATTATGTCAATAAAAAAGTGCACAACAAAAGGGATACGGCCGCAGGACATATCTGGATGTCTGGTGGTATGTAGCAATTGTGTCAGCAGTAGTAGGACAGTATCGAACAGGACGGTCAACGAAGGACATTATGTGCCACTATGCAGTGGTGGTGGTAGTAATGTTGGCAGGAAAGTATAGAACAGGATCACCAAAGCAGGGGATGATGTTCTGCTGTGTGTTGGTGGTTGTAGTGGTGGCACGATAGTATGGACCAGGATGGACAAGGCAGAAGATAATGTTCCTCTGTGTGGTGTTGGCAGCAGTGGATGTTGTAGTGATGGCACCCTGTGGAAAAGAGTGGACAATATATAATGTCTGGCTGTGCAGGGGCTGAAGCAGCAGTTCAGCATGGAACATAAAGGGCAGACAGACAGCGGCAGTGGCATCATTGGGCTGGTGATAAATACAGCAATGGCAGATGTAATCATTACCATCAGACAAAAGATGTATAAAGATCCTGCCGGATCCATGTCCAATTCATTTTCAGAAATGTAAGTTTTGCCTGCTTTGGTGTGATGACACCACCTGTAAATACCATCTCTGACATTACACTGGATGCTGGACAAGATAGCACATCCATAGCAAAATGGTCCTTTTCCTGCCACTGGTTTAATCTGCTTCCCAAGAAATCTATGACATGAGGGCTCAGGATATCTGCTGGAGTAAGGGCACAGTTCAGTTATGACTTAAAGGAGTTGTCCACAGTCAGACAAATATTGAGAGACAAATGCTTCTTTTTCCACTGATCAGGCTCTTTACCTGCCTCACACCCTCTTCCTCCTATAATGTCCTATATGGTCCTGATACTGCTTCTGAGAACAAGTGAGGGAGAGATTTGCTGAGCAAATTTCCCTTTACTTTCTTATAGTCTGTGTGTTGTCTAAGGTTATGTAACAGAAAGAAGCATTAGAAATTATATTTCACATACTTTTAATTCAAGCAAATTATGCTGCAAATGTAAAAAACTACTGTTTGTAGCAGGGCTGGATTTGTACAGCACCTGTCCACCGCTGCTTACAAAATATTATCAGCCTTGTATTTTTTTTCCTTAGTGCATTAAATCAAGCATTGCACAATTTCTGGATCATTGACACTGTGTAAATTTGTAATACAACAAATGAAATCCAAGTGGAAAAAGAATTGTTATACTTTGCAAGAGTCATTACCCCTTTAAACACTTTTTGATTGATTTGCAAACAGTGATCCATACATTTTCTCAGCTAAATTTCAGGGTACTTACTTGCTATAATAATAAAATCTATATTAGAAAAGTCTCAGATTTCAAACATCATATTAATATAAGTTGGAAAAAGATAACATAGGCTCGATTCACAATTGCTTTTAATTTGATCGCAATACACCAAATGCTTTCAGAATATACTGTACTGAGCAAATGTCTTAGGATGGCTTTATTACAAGGTGATTTGGGACACTAAACCCCCAGTTCTTAAGGACCTGTGGATAGTTTAGTGTCCCAAATTGCCCTGACAGATTTCCTTTAAAATTTTCACTAACTTTCCAACAAATTTTGCATAAATCAAGTACAAGCAAATATAAGAAACCTTGCAATGTATCCTATCAGAGAAAAATGCTTCTTTTTGCACTGATCAGGCTCTTTACCTGCCTCACACCCTCTTCCTCCTATAATGTCCTATATGGTCCTGCTATTGCTTCTGAGAAAAAGTGAGGGAAAGATTTGTTGAGCAAATTTCCCTTTACGTTCTTATAGTCTATGTGTTGTCTAAGGCAGACATTTTAGCAACTAGATAATTAAAAAATAGAGATGGGGATTTTTAGAAAATATCTAAAAATCCAAACAAATGTTTAAATATTTCGGGTAACTTTTATAATATATGGGTTTTGAATCCAGAATCTCTGGTATGTCAAGCAACAACATAATGAGATGAGCCACAGACAGCTTAATGGGGTATTCCCATCTCAAGGATGCTACCTAAACTGCTAGCTTATGTAAATTCAAGTATTTACCTTAATACATGCCTTTAGAAATGCTTTGTTTACCTGCTATGTGAGATTATTCCTCCCATTGTTTGCATTATAGAATGGATGATGTGACTCATTGCTCTCTGGAGGGGAGGGGGACTGAATTCTCAGGACCACATTTGCTTTCAGAGTTGCTATATACTACTACTACGTCCCAGGCAATTAGGTCAGCTAATTGTAGTTTGCTGATAAAGGATTGGATAGCGTTGTTATCTCTATATGTAAACACAAATATAATATTGAATTTACTGCAAGTCCGTTGTCTGTCCAGGCAGCATGAATTTTTTTTTCTCTCCAAATCTGTGTAATGTAATATATATTTACTGTGCATATTATTTGATCTGCATTTATATTACATTTCTAGTAATCATAATAAATAATCTCTCATGGTAAAGGCAATGTCTAAATCTACTGAGGTACTTCATAGTGTCCTGTCCATCAAACAGTCAAAGCCCACCTATCAGCATGCTGAAGAATACAGGAAGTGAGAAGAAGAGACAGCAGAAAACTGGTGAGAGAAGGAGATGGGAAACCCCTTTAACTCTCCTAACAGTCACATTAATATTGCAAAAACCCTTCTGAAATTGTCACTTTTTCATTGCAGATTTTGAATTTATGGCTGAAGTAAATATTACAGACACATTACTTCGGTGCCTTGTGTGCATTTTAACCCTTTAGCGATTTAACAATATTAGCCTTAAACCAGTAACATTTTATGCCTCTCTGCATTCCAGCTTTCTTAACTTTTTACATTTTATTTCAATGTAGCTTTACCAGACCTTGTATTTTGTGGATACATAAGATATTTGATCAGTTTTTATTACTTTTTGTTTTTGAGAGGTGATATAATGAGAAAAAATCTGGCATCTGAATTTTAATATTTATGGCGTTTATCATGTCGAATAAATAACATACTAATTTTATTTTAGGGATTGCTATGCATGTAGCGATACCAATTATGTGTTTTTAATTTATTTTTTTCATTAATGAGGAGGAAAAGGTCTATTTTTCCTTTTTTTTTGTAAACGCACTTACAGTAGCATTGACAGTAGCATATAAGGAGTTAAATGTCAAGTATGCTTCTGACTGATAATGGTGGGTGATATCATGAACAAAAGTCCTTGGTAACCCCTTCACTACCCAGGAGAATAATAAAATGCTCTTCTCCATTCACTGTCAGCTGCTCGTGTTCTCCTGCACACTGATTAAACTGAATGTGCGAGTACGTGCAACTCCACTTTAACCAGTGATGTCTCTAAATCTATTGGGGCTACAAACATGATCTTATTCTTGTTTTAAAGCAAATATTCTTAGGATAGAACTAGCTCTATCCCCCACAGCTATGGAGTTAGAGCCATTTAAAGTTACAGTGTCTCTGATCGTGCTGTATTCCAGGTGAACAGTAATGCACTTAGCTCAAGCCCCGAGTCCTACTCGTTCAAAACTGTAGGGGGGGGGGGTTAATGTCCTCTATAGCAATGTACTAGTACTTTGTGTCTGTAAAAAAGTACATTGCTGTTAAAGCTTTTATGTGACTGATTCTTTTAGAATGAGGGAATCCTCCCATCCGTAAAAATAAGTGGGCTAACTTCACTATGTTGTTTGCATACCAGAGCAATTTATTATAAAAATTGCCTGAAGCAACGCGAGAGTGCTGGGAGGTGTTGGTCTCTCAACACAGAAGGTAGGTGGAGCGCTTCCTTTTCTGTCAAGAGAGAAGCATTCTGCTAAGAAAGCAGGGGTTAAAAAGTCATGTAAGATGTTTACATTTTTTATGACAGTATATTAGAAAAGTGTTTTAAATGCAAAAAGCTATCATTTGTAAATCATTTTTTCTTTAGTAAAAAACCACTTTAAGCAATAATAGCGCCATACGCCAGGTAAAATTACTGCTCATTTTACCAGTCAGTCTGCTAATATGCTTATTCAATCATTCAAGACTAATGTCCACAACACTTTTAAACATTTTCCCACTACAGTTGCAATAAAAATTAAGTGAACCTTTTGCAATTACCTGAATTTTTGCTATGATTACTGGTAAAATGTGGTCAAAATTATAGATAAACAGAATTGGTAATGGTTCATGTGGAACCTTCAATAACCTGCAGATCCTCCTTCAGCAGCAATCACTTCCTAAAGCTGAAAATAAAATTTGCATAGCTTAAATAAAACAGAAAAAATACATCACCGAGCAGCACATAGTGTACATCCGTAATAGGAAAGTATATACAACTACAACAGTAATTGTTGGTCTCTCACATCAGTTTGTTGTCACAACAACAACTGTGCATATCACCGTATTACAATATAACCAAGGTCACTGCTGCAGATCACCATATATGTGGTTTGTTTAGGGAGTCACAGAATTATCATAGGAAATCAGGCCAGGAATAGGCCACCAAAAAACAGGAAGTTGTCTGCCAAACAAAGTCCTTTATTCAATTCCAAATACACAACGCGTTTCAGGGTGTATACCCCTTTATCAAGTGTATAACAGGATGATGACCAAGGTACATAGCAAAACATGAAAACACATGGCTATTTAAGCCTGAAAAGGCAGTAGCCCCTGCCGCTAAGAAACGGGTCTTCGACTAAACAATTGCCATATATATCAAATTAACATATAGCTTGACACAAATATAAAACTTGAACTTGGGATGGTAGGTAACCCTCTGAACTTACATAATTCTTTGTGTGGGCTGTAGTACCAGATGCTCTTGGTGAAATAGCCAGGGTCCTAGGAATACCACCAAACATGCACAGTGGCATCACTTAGGATAAGGGGAGGAGAGATACAGCACTTGGTGACCATGAATGCACGCACACCCCAGAGAATGCGTGTATGCTGTGGCTCCCATACAAAGATCTCAGAAGTAAATTCCCATCATCCATCCTAATAAAAAAGGATAACATTCAATATGAAGCTTATTAAAATAACCTTGGGACTAACAACTGCCCAAATTTGGTAATAAGTTATACAGTCTATTAAAAACTATATTCAGAACTCAATATTGCACCTATAAATTGATAACATCTCTGTAAATATATATATATATGGATGTATATAAGTAATATACAAAATGAAAACCTAAGGTGAGGTGTTCATTTTTTGTATCCAGTATATCTCATACTTCCTCAGGAATTAAATACATATAAATAATTATTGGAAGGTTGATGGATCTGGTCTATTGGAGTTACCCTAAAATTGCTAAAATCACAATCATGGTATAGGAATGCATGAGACGCTATGTTTCAAATAGCCATTCATAACATTATAGCAATATTTATTCACACGCTTCCTAAGGTACATGGTTGTGCATCCTACAAACTGAAGGCCACATTGGGATTCTAGGACATAAATAACATATGTTGAGGAACAGTTCCGAAAACTTTTACCCAAAGTTGATACTATACTGATGATAACCAATGGTGAGGCAGCATTTGCACTTGGAATGTTCGCAGTGAAAACTGTGTTTAGCTAGAAATTGATCCTATAGTTTGCTTACTGTCTCACAATCTACTGGGTGCTAAAAAATTCTTTAACTTTCCCCCTGAGTTAGTGTTTCTCTTTAAAGTGCTGTGCCAAAATCCTACTTTGAGAATCAAAATAACTGTTTCTAACACAGTTTCTTCTAATTCTGAACATAGAGAACATTATTTTTCAATTTTCAATAATGTAGGCTATTATAATCTAATAGACTATTACAGTCCACCTTTTTCAAAATGTTTATATATATATATATATATATATATACTGTATATATGATCATTTTCAGCCTTTAAATTGAGATTTTCGATCTCCTTCTCTGTTGAGGTGCAAGATAAAGTAATATCCCATTCATTTATATTCAGACAGGTGACAAATGCTATAAATGACCCTTATGAGGTACCCCAAATAAACAATAAGTCATCACTGTAACATTTATAATAAACAATGCATTGAGACCAATTATGACATGAATAAATTGATTGCTTCTCAAATTCCCCCATAAACACATTGCATAACTGGGGACAGGCCTAGTGCCCATCACAGTTCAGCATGTGTGGAGGAAAATGTAAGACCCAAGGCGAAAGACATTGTGTTCTAAAATAAACTTAAGGCCCCTTATTATAAAGTTTCTCTTATTTTCTGGCATGCGGGAATCTTTCCAGTACTGTGGAAATGGCCTCTAGACCTTTTTGTGTGGGATGTTACTAGCCCACCATATGTTGGTTTCCAAGGCTGTGAAAGAAGCCCCTTAATAAAGTTGAATGAATTTTTAAGATATGAATTTAACTTGCTCTGGAGTTGTAAATCAATATATTCAGACATGTTGCTAGTTAGATAATTGATACTGGATTTCATGGGCCTTCCAGGTGGATTAACATCATTCTAATGAATTTGGGTCAAATGATAATATAAAGTCAATACAGGGTTTTTTTATATTTAAAAATGCTCTTTCTTTAGGAAGGATGATAAGAGAATTAAACTCCGAGACCTTTGTATGGGAACCACAACGCACCTGAACATGCATTCTTTTGGATGAGCTATCACTCATGGTCACCATGTTTCATATATCTCCTTTACTCATCCTGAGCAATACTACTAAGCAAGGATACATTCCTGTTTTTGGTGGTTTATTCCTGGCCTGATTTCCTATGATGAATAAAATTTACATAGCCTTGAGAAGAAATTTTGGACCATTTGTTTCAGTGTATAAAGATTTTTGGGATGGCTTGCATGCATAGCCATCTTCTGGTCATGCAGCACCATCATGTTAGGGTTAAGGTCAGGACTTTGACTTGACCAGAACACAAATCTTCTTTTTTACACATTCTTTAGATGATTACTAGTGCCCTTTGGTTTTTTGTCATTGGTACATGATCCAAGGTCCATTTAGCTTGAGGTTATGGGCTGCTTCTATTAGATGTTCCTGTAAAAGGTTTCAATTTATCTTGTCCTTACTATTCATACAGTGTCCAGACATTGTTGAACATTCAGGTGGTCTCGGGCAAACTTGCAACAGGTTACAGTGTTTTTTGGGGATTGCAGTGGCTTCCTTCTTGGTGTCCCTTCATGAATACTATTGTTGTTCAGTGATTTTCTTATGGTGGACTCCTTTTAATTTTGTAGAGTCTTCTGTAGGTCTTTTACTGTCACGCTTGGGTTCTTCTCACCTCATTCAGTTTTGCCCATTCAAGTTCTTAAGGGAATGTAACAGATCACCCACTCCTAGGAAGAGTAGCAACTATCCTTAATTTTCTCTATCTGTAAACAGATTTTCTAACAGTAGATTGATGTAATGTTTTTTACCTTTTTCCAGGCACGGTTCATACTAACTAGTCTTTCTTGGGAAGATCAGATTTGTCAGTAATAACCAGGCATTGTGTGCCTTTATTTAAAATGCACAAACACCTCTAATTTCATGTCCTTAACTTAAATACCTTTTGCCAATTAGTTCTTGGAGAAGCCATTACAACAGAGTTCACTTAATTTACTTTACTATACTGTGGATGTTCACTTAATACTTAATAAAAGGAATCAATAAAACAACTGGTTGTGTGTTATTAATTTAGTTACATTCTGTTTGTCTATCATTGGGAATTATATAACAATCAGACCACATTTTGCTAGTAATCAAAGCAGATATCTAGGTAACATAGTAAGTGGTGACTTATTATTAGAAGATGACATAAATTACTGGTTCAAAGGAGTCTTATTGCCTGGCGCTCCACCAATCCTCAGAATAAAGGTCTTGCAGTACTTGCTAAGTGCGAATAAAGCTGTTTAGCAATCCCTTACACAATGTGTGGTCTGTAGTGGTACTATGAAGAAACATCAGAAGAGATTGTGATCCCTTTGTTCTTTGAATTGGCAGAGAACCCAAGGGTTCAAGTTCCTACCATTCAAAATGTTTTCAAGTTTACTAGTGGATCAGTGCTTCATTGGTTTTGCCTTGCCCATAATGGACAGAATATCATATTCTGTTGCACTACTCTAACAGGTATTGAAAAAAAAACCTGGCTGATCCCTATAAGTCATTAGGGTTGCGTACTAAATGGATTTTGCTCATCTGTCATAGTTTCTTAACATCTGGAAGCCATAATGCTAGTCGGAGCAGAGTCTTAAATAGGTTATCCCAAAATGGTACCTTAGATGAAAGTTTAACTCCTTTATCTTCGTATTTACATTTCAGTTTTACTTGACATTTGACATTTTCATGTTAACCTCAAATTTTTAAGTTATCTAAAAACATTAATATAGACCAACAGTGAAGACTTAAGCAGATACAGAAAGTGGCAGAATGAGTGCTGCAGACGGAGAACCATCCACCTGAATCTATCTCAACTCACTCTAATGGTATTAACAAGATGGAATATCTTCTGTCCTGAATATTGTTTTAGACTGAAGATAACATCCCGCATGCAGGATTTTTTTCTCCCATTGAAAAAATCAACAAACAAGATGGGTTCTCCATCTACTCAGATATTTTACCAGCTTTATGGTCCGTTGCTCTGATCCTATGACAGATCAGAGCAACAGGTTTGAAAGATGACGGTGTGAACATCCCATCTCCTAAGTCATTGTCATCTCTATAATCTTTTTAGAGACCAAGATATCCATAATTCCGGTTGGTACTGGACAGAAAGTACTCAATTTTCCTGTAGCACCACAACAGGGGAAATGCAGAATTATATATTTTTTTCATGGACATACTATGGCTCAGTGTAGTGCATGGTTGTGCTATATCCTCCAGTGCATGAGTTGCTCTCTGTAGCCACTCTCCACTTCAACTAATAGATGAGGTTCCTGAATGCTTCAATGGGGAGTGTTTGAAAATGTTCTTTATTCTAAATTAGATCACCCCTTTAATAATTGAGTCATGTAGTCATAAATGCTTTGAAGTTTATTTTTTTATACAGTAACAGTTAAAAATAACACAACTTGGTGGCATTCACTAAATATTCATTCTCAGAAAACTCATACAGTGTCTGCAAGAGTCCAAGTCTATGGGAAACGGTGACTAAACATAAGTGCACCATACTATTAATAAGGTTGGATTCTCATTCTGCTAATGACTCTTCTTGTAATGACTACAGGCTACTATAAACTAAAGTCTAAGGCTACGAATTACTAATGAGAACGAGTGATCTGAATCACAACATAAATATTTAGGGAAGGCCGCTATTATACATTTAGACATATATATCTTTGGCATTGCTTTAGCTTTGCAGCTGGCTCATAGTGATTTTTTAATTATTACACAGATGGACTGCAGAACGCTCCGACACAGCCACAGCTGACCACATCAATGTAGGTATAGCTCTTGTAAGTTCCATCTTTACACAGCAGTTGGACAGTCTTTTCTTGTACTTCCAGCTCTGAGCAACAAGAACATTGATGATTCATTGCTTGTTGTCCCATGGAATACCTAGAAAGAAACATACAGACATCAGAATTAGACTTTTATTAACTGGCTGTTTAGCTCTACTAACTACAGATATAGTTTAAGGGTGGGTTCACACTTGCGCCGGAACTCTGTCCACCGCGAATCTGACCTAAATGTCAGAAAACTGTATAGGGACTGGATAGGTAAAGGTTTGCAATGCTTTACTTAAAAACCCATTCACTTGAATGGGTTTTTAAAGCAATGCGTGGGTGTGTGCTTACACCCTCTATGCCGCGAAGCCAGTTTTTTTCGTCGGACACAAAGTCCTGCATGTCTGACTTTGTTTCTGACGAAAAAAAACCGCGCAAAGAAAAGTCCCAATTGTTGTTGTGTTTCAAATTTTAGTAAGACTCACATCATCTTGCGTACGCAAGCTTCACACTAGCGTTTCAGTCTCCGTAAAAGACTCCGTCCCACATTCCGCTTAAAATCATCGGAGAGAAAAGTCCTGCAAGGAGGACTTTTCTCTCCCATTATAGTGTTTCCGTGTGTAAACACTTTTGAAGCGGATAGGGTTTCTGTCTTTTGGGTCCCCAAATGGACCCAAAAAACCCCAAATGGACCCAAAGGACGGAAACCCAAATACTAGTGTGAACCTAGCATTAATTGGCTAGAGAGCTGCATATGAAAGGGATTGAGATCCCTCTCTGCTTGAGAATCCTGCAGTAGGGAATATTAGGCCCTTATTCATAACACAGTGGAAAACGGAAGTGTGATGGCCTTTTTGTAATGCAATTTTAAAAACAATATGAGTGACTGAATGCATTCACATGCCCATTTTTTGATGGACAGAAAAATGGGCAGTTAAAAAAACGAACAAGTTCTATATTTGTCTGCTTTGACAGACACACTGACCCACTGACGCAATAGAAATCAATGGGATCAGTGGGTTGGGTCATGAAGAAAGACCAATGACATCCATTCATTTTTTTTAACTGAAAGTAATCCTATCAGACTCAATCTGTGTGCCAGGTTGTCAGGTTGATCATTGTTACATAAAAAAAAAAAAACTGGAAAAATAAGTTTCTTCCATCTCTTATCCCCCCTATAGATCTGTATTCTTTTTAGGATACTCAGTAACTTACGCAGAAGATCCCATGCATGGTCCTCCACAGTATGTAAGCTCCACAAGAAGTTCGCAGTCTTCATCCTTAAAGATTGTCTCATTCTTTCGAGCACTGCAGTCTTCTGGTACAGTGGTAACATTTACTACTTTAACTACATAGATATAGAAAAATAGCATAAAATATTTAAAATCTAAAACATGGAAATGCAATTTAAATAACATGTAGATTAATGTAGACCAAAGCTATTACTGGGTTTCTCACCATGGATGTATCCTTCAGACTTGTTTGTTTACCTCCACCCATTTAACATTATGGTATAGAATATAAATGGAAAAGTAAGTGGCCCTTTAACTTTGTAGAGCATTACAATACATGGAAAGTTTGTGAGGGATGGGATTGTTTTGGAATTGGCTGAAGTATCTCCATTGAAAGAGTTTCCTAATGCAACACTTATCACTATTCCTGTGGGCATGATCTATGGGGTCTGAATGATCATGAGAATGATCTGAATGATCATGAGAATGGGGATCTCCATTCGCTTCCCAAATAAGTTGAAGGGGTTTTCCCACAAACATAATCACATTTAAATTTTTAAACAATTAAAATTTGGAAAAGTTATATTTTTGCAAGTATAAATTTTACAGTTTTACAGCATTTTAAAGATTTCTTCTAACCATCTTAGTGGTGACAGTGTTTTGTCTAGATAGGTTGCCAATGTATATAGCCACAAATGCAGGAACATTCTATGGTCTGGAACGTGTCAGAAATCCAGCTATGTTTCCTTACTATGGTCAGATTTTTTTCTCCTGCATGCTTTGTCCCTTCCTATCTCTATGTGAGTAATAAGGAAATATTGGCTGGGTTTATGACAAATGGCAGGCCATAGAAAGTTTAGTCATTGTATTATTTCGCTGCTTATCAACACAAAAGAACTCTGCAAAATTTTTAATTATTTGTAAATATGTTTTATTTTTAAGTGCCTACCAATTTAATTATGATATTCATGGGAAAACCCCTTTAATAAAGTAGGGGTCACCATTCTCATAGGGGACTCAGGTATTCCTGTTCTCGCGATAAGTATTATTGGTCAGATAATTTTCCATTGAGGAATATCAGGAGGTTGGAGGAACTAAATTTCACAAAATTTTGTCATTTTTGTTTTATTTCCATTTGTAATCCTAATAATAATTTCATATTTAGAGAAAAATAAAGTCTTCTTACCTTGCTTAGGAGTACATGTCTGGCAGCAGCCTTCAGCATCAAATGTAATAGTACCCTATAAGAGAGAGAACCCATGCATTAAAATTGAATCTGGTCATATAATGTTATATACAGTACATAAGTTACCTAGTAGTAAAATATTGTATTTTCATTATACGAAATAGAATAAAATTGAATGTCTTAGATTAGAAAAATGTCTGAATTATGTGAATTGAACCAAGCTGAATTGCAATACAAGACACAAGTCATGTCTGTGAATTGCTCTGTTGCTAGAATTTAACTTTTTTAATTTAATGTATTATATTTTATTTTTTAAATATTTTATATGCTTTTAGATATTTGGGGAAAGCCATTATGTTTATTGTTTTAGCCTTAAAACTTTGGAACGGAATTTTAGTTAATGCATTCTATCTATCTATCTATCTATCTATCTACCTATCTATCATCTATATTTTTTTTTCCTTTATCCTAAAGTTTCTATCTGTACCAGAATTGTTAAATGTTTATCATTTGGCATACATTACAAAGTACAAAGTACAAACTACTCTTTTGATAGGTACCGAATGATGTAAAGTGACTTAGAAATGAAGGCTAATCTTTTTATCTTATTGGAAATTAATGCTGCCATATTGTATGTCATATACACAGCAGGGGGACCTTCTGCTAAGACTTTACTGCTGCTGTGTCTACATGATTGTTGCACCACTGCATTTAAAAGAGAAGATTGAAACCCAGATAAACATTTTAAAAAATATATACCGGTTCACAAGTTGATAAGTCCAATGTTTGACAGACTTTCTGCACTTTGGTCAACACAGGGACACCATTTTCCTCATTGCATTCATAGTAGACACAGCTGTTATTGGGTACATGATAAATGGTTCCAATCTGTAAAATAAAGAGATTCAATCTGTAATACAATATTTTAACATTTAGAAAATGTCTATTATCCCCAGGTTTAGAGGATTCTTGTATGTCTATCTAAAAAATGTCAATAAAAAATTCTTTTAGCGTAGAGCAATATGTAGCTATCAGGAATGAAATTCTCTAGTAATTTCTACAATTGATAATTACTTATGTTTTCAGTCTGTAGAATATTATATATAGTTTTTATTGAGTTTACTTACTGGAATGTTAACAGTGGTGCTATCAGTTGAACTACTAGTTGAGCTTCCTGGGATGTTGTTGGTTGAACTACCAGTTGATCCACTTGATGAGCTACCTGATGAACCACTTGATGAGCTGCCTGGTGAGATACCTGATGACCCACTTGTTGAGTCGCTTAGTGAGCCCCCTGATGAACCAGTTATTAAGCCATTTGGTGAGCCACCTGATGAACCAGTTGTTAAGCCACTTTGTGAGCCACCAGATGATCCAGTTATTAAGCCATTTGGTGAGCCACCTGAAGGACCAGCTGTTAAGCCACTTTGTGAGCCACCTGATGAGCCAGTTGTTAAGCCACTTTGTGAGCCACCAGATGAACCAGTTATTAAGCCATTTGGTGAGCCTCCTGATGGACCAGCTGTTAAGCCACTTTGTGAGCCACCCGATGAACCAGTTGTTAAGCCACTTTGTGAGCCACCAGATGAACCAGTTATTAAGCCATTTGATGAACCACCTGATGGACCAGCTGTTAAGCCACTTTGTGAGCCACCTGATGAACCAGTTGTTAAGCCACTAGCTGAGCCACCTGATGAGGCAGTTGTTGAGCCACTTAGTGAGCCACCTGATGAACCAGTTATTAAACCATTTGGTGAACCACCTGATGGACCAGCTGTTAAGCCACTTTGTGAGCCACGTGATGAACCAGTTGTTGAGCCCCCACTTGCTGAGCCACCTGATAAACCACCTGATGCCACTTGGGGAGCCACCTGATGGACCACTTGTTGAGCTACCAGTTGAGCTGCCTGTGGAGCCACTTGTTGATCCTGTACTGCTTATTTTCATTGTACATTGTAGTGGAACACATTCTCCACAGCATTCTCCAGATCTTGTTTTGTATGTGTATCCCTAAGATGAAATATGATTTATTACAGACATGCTAATACCACAAACTGTATCCAAATAAAAATACTAATTACTTTACTATTATTATTATTATTATTATTATTATTATTAGATCAATATATGCTCCTTAGTTAGAATATAGTAAATTCATAATTGCTAGAGAAGTCAACAACAGTTTCCTATATGAAAACAGATGTATTTAAAGAAACTACAAAATAGAAGACTTTGCATGTTAGCGTCTTCCAAAATGTATTCTAGGTTAGCAGAATATATTAGTAGACACTTATTGGGTTCAATATTATACATATGCCTGACATGGTTAATTTGTGAGGAGCCATATCTTTACAAGCAATACTATCACTGGGAAAGAAATTGGACCAATGAGTGTGATGAAATCATACTGTCCACAATTTAAGATTGACTACAACAGACTCATGTTCTGTGTCAGGATACCATTGCTGGATCAGGATATAGATACCGGCAGAGTATTTGGGTGTTCATACTGGAGTGTGACGGGGGATTAGTCAAGGGGATACGACATTGCTATTTTAAAACATCTTAAGCTGTGTATATATATATATATATATATATATATATATATATATATAAGCCTTTCAGTAAGGCAATATACTTACACTTTGACAAGTTGTCTGACATTTGATTGGCTGACAATCAACGGCATAAAACTGGGAATTGTTTTCCATGCTGTAAGAACATGTACATTTCTGGCATGAACCCACAGGTTGTGGAATATCTGAGCCACGCTGATGAGAGAAAACATGATACCTTTATGAGACTTCTGTTCCATAGTCATGGATTAGTATATCAGTAACTGTCTGGTTCTACTAGTACGTCATATATATGGAGTCAATCAAATCGTATAGACTATAAAATTGATTCTCACATAGATATGTTCTGGCTTTTTACATATAAGAATCTTTTATGATTGGCTACAATAACATTGTCAAGAAAATTCCTATGAAATTAGAAGACTTAGCCTAGACAGGTAGGGTGGGTGCTAGGCCTCCATGATAGTGCATGCCCCCCCCATAATCCAGCCTTGGCATCATGGTATTACAAGAACCCACTACCTAAAAATGTATTAATCTTAAGAGTTAACCCCAGGTAGATTACAAAACTAAGTTAAACACAAAGATCTTACCTGGTATATCTCATTTCCTACCACGCAGACAGATTCAGGTACTACAAAAATAACACAAAAGTTTTGCTCACTTTATGCCATTCACAATGCTTAAATTCAAAATACACTTTATCTATCCAGTATGGTTGTAGTTGATTAAATACTACAATATTTTATAGGTCTTATCTTGCTATTTTTTTAATAACTTAAAATATTATAAAATAATAACTCCCACAAAGGTGACTTTCCACATCTAGTGATTGGCTATAGCAGTCACATTCCTGTATTGTCTGTATACAGACAACAGGGGGCTAGCAAAAGCCACAAAGGACAGGTTAGGCTGTTTTTTTAAGTGGCTTGGTGACTTTCAATTTACTGGTTATTAGATGAATGCTGAATCATACCTCTGAATGTCTACTCCATGTAAGAAAAATATGAATTGCTCTTACCGCAAGTGATGTTTGGACAGCAGGCTCCTGGTGGAGTAAAAGTAGCCACTTTGAAGCCTGTGCCACATCTTGGCATTTGGCATTCACAGATTCCACAAGCTGTTGAAAAAAAAAAATCTTAGAATTAAAAATTACCAAAGCCTAATATTTATTATATGCTTTTCAATAGTTTTCTAGCTATACATTATTATTTCCTAAAATTAATGAGTTACACCTACGTGTGGTGCTGGAAATATTTTGAGATGTTGATGGAATTGTTGTAGATAGAATTGTTGAAAGGGTAGATTCAGATGTTGAAGATATGGTTGATATGGTTGTTGATGGTGTTAGAGTTGTTACTGTCGTTGAGGATAATGTAGATGGAGAGGATTCAGTAATGATTGTAGTTGATGGGATTGTTGAAGTTGTTACTGTGGGTTTTGTTGTTGAGCCTTCTGAGGTAGATGTAGTTGATGATACAGTAGAGGCTGTTGTGGGGCCACCAGTTGTAGATGAACATGGCCCAGTGTATCTCTCTGTCACACATGCACCATTACAGATTGCATAATACTGACAGCCTTCAATGTCTGCGGTTTGATAGATGTTTTCCCCTGAAATTTAAGGTATAATATGTTGAATGGTTCATAGTTAGGTTTTAGAAGATAAAAAATACCACATTTTATTTTATCACTAATCTATTTGATATACAATGGTAAAAAACAGGAATCGTATGATGGTCATACAGGTGCATCTCAATAGATTAGAATAACTTTTAAACATTTATTTCTTTATGTAATTAAATTAAAAAAGTGACCTCCTATATTTTCTAGATTCTTTACACACAAGTGTTTTATTTCTGTAAATGTTGATTATGGATTACAGGTAATGAAAACCCAAATCTAAGAAAATTACAATATTGCAAAAAAGTTCAGTATTGTAAATTCTGTAAATTCAATGTGTCACCTGCCAAGGTTTCCTAAGCCTTTAAATGGCCCCTCAGTCTGGTTCAGTAGGACACACAATCATGGAAGACGCTGATTATGGATTGTATTACTGAATTACTGAAATGAATGAACGTTTCAAAAATATTCTAATTTATTGACCTGTAGGTGATAAATATATGTTGTGAGGAAGTCCCTAAAAGTTTAGGTCCACACAGAAAGGACAGACTGTGGATTCTCTTTTCAGCGTATTATAGTACCAGCAAAGTGAATGAGATGTTAATAAATCCATACTAGACTCTGACCTGGGGTGACAATTTAATTCTGCTGCATGTCAATTTACAGTGTAGATTTTTACCATGGATTTCACCCTTTGCAATCCATAGGGTGAATTTCATGGGAAATCTACTGATTAGACATTGGATCGTTGCCTTGACATCCAGCTTGCAGTAGGATCTCTCACATCAAGCAAAGCTACATCCACCTATTTTCTCCAATGTATTGAAAATGAAAATTAAGCAAAACTTGCTAATAGTTGTAATGAAATTTGTAGTTCCATTTTGTATATACAGCTCATATGCAGAACTATTGTAAGACATTTTTTAAAGAGAACCTGTCACCACTCTTGGCATGTTTTAAGAAATCCTTCTTAAAACATGAAAAAAATTCAGAGCGTGTTTTCTTATAATTCTCTTTACCATTCCTCTGTTATTCCTACTAAAAAATAATACATAAATTAACAACTGGGTGTTACATTTTCCTGTATACTTTGTCACTGAGCAATCAGTGTTGAAAGTGTCAGACTATGTAGGGACACAGTCCTGATAGCACCCAGTTGTCAATTTATTCAGAAATAATAGAGGCGCAATGAAGATTTATAAATTAAGATGCTCCACAATTGTTTTTTTGTTTTTTTTAGGACAAATGCACGTGTTAGCATAGGTCATCGATAACTGATCGATGGGAGGCCAACATCCTTTTGGGTTAGTGCCGATTCTGCTTTGCGGGCCTGTGACATCATATTTATTTATCACGTGATCAAATTGCTAGCACCCACCCACTTGAAAGTAAAAGAATATTTATAGCCAAAATAAATGCAATGATATCCCTGCAATGGGAACAACTGTCTGAAAAGTAAACACATGGTTGCAATCAGCAAAGGAGCGTCTGTCTAAAGGTATTAGGTAATTGGAGACATGAATGATTCGCTTTAAAGAGGACTTATCAGTTCCTCACCAATTGCAGTTCTTTGGTGCTGGTTCACTGACTCTGTCTCAGGTTGGAGCAGGCAAGGTTGTATGATTCTGAGCACTCAGAACTGGAGTTGGTAAAGGGGCTGAAACGTCCTCTTTATGTAAATGAACCTAAAATCTTAAGAGCTTATATTGCACTGTTCTGCTACCTTGTTGTTTTATTTTTACCATAGTACATCACTTTTAGTTTGAGTTGTTCCTTACCAGGTGAGAAAAGCTGATCGTTCACTGCAGAAACAGGATGTAGTGCTTGTTGTTAAAGATTCTATAGGGGTTGAAGATGGAGATGTAGAGGATTCTGTACTTGGAGAAATGCTTGTTGTTAGTGGTGTGGAACTTGTAGTTGGTGATATAGAAGAAGTAAAGATGGTTTTAGTGGGAGTTGGAGATGTAGTAGTTCCTGATGTTGATGTAACAGTAACAGTGTATGTAGATGTAATAGTAGTAGAATAAGTACTGGGAGTGGTTAATGTAGTAGATGTGCTAGTAGAAATTGTACTAGATGAGGGAGTAGATGTGGTAGATACTGTAGTTGATGGAGTCATCGAAGTTGTTGAAACTGTACTAGTATGTGTTGCAGTTTCTGTCACAGTTACAGTTGTTGGTGTTGTAGGTGAGACAGTGCTGGTGGGAGTGTTAGTTTCTGTCACAGTCACTGTAGTAGATGTTGTTGGAGTAGATGATACAGTAGTTGATGGAGACACTGAAGTTGTTGAAACTGTAGTAGTAGGTGTTGTAGTTTCTGTCACAGTTACAGTTGTTGTAGGTGAGACAGTGCTGGTGGGAGTATTAGTTTCTGTCACAGTTACTGTAGTTGATGTAGTAGTCACTGACGTTGTTGATCCAGTGCTAGTAGGAGTGTTAGTTTCTGTCACAGTCACTGTAGTAGATGTTGAAGGTGTAGTTGATACAGTAGTTGATGGAGTCACTGAAGTTGTTGAAACTGTACTAGTAGGTGTTGTAGTTTCTGTCACAGTTACAGTTGTTGGTGTTGTAGGTGAGACAGTGCTGGTAGGAGTATTAGTTTCTGTCACAGTTACTGTAGTTGGTGTAGTAGTCACTGAAGTTGTTGATCCAGTGCTACTAGGAGTGTTAGTTTCTGTGACAGTCACTGTAGTAGATGTTGTTGGAGTAGATGATACAGTTGTTGATGGAGTCACCGAAGTTGTTGAAACTGTAGTAGTAGGTGTTGTAGTTTCTGTCACATTTACAGTTGTTGGTGTTGTAGGTGAGACAGTGCTGGTGGGAGTATTAGTTTCTGTCACAGTTACTGTAGTTGGTGTAGTAGTCACTGAAGTTGTTGAGCCAGTGCTAGTAGGAGTGTTAGTTTCTGTCACAGTCACTGTAGTAGATGTTGTTGGAGTAGATGATACAGTAGTTGATGGAGTCACTGAAGTTGTGGAAACTGTACTAGTTGGTATTGTAGTTTCTGTCACAGTTACAGTTGTTGGTGTTGTAGGTGAGACAGTGCTGGTGGGAGTATTAGTTTCTGTCACAGTTACTGTAGTTGGTGTAGTAGTCACTGATGTTGTTGAGCCAGTACTAGTGGGAGTATTAGTTTCTGTCACAGTCACTGTAGTAGATGTTGAAGGTGTAGTTGATACAGTAGTTGATGGAGTCACTGAAGTTGTTGAAACTGTAGTAGTAGGTGTTGTAGTTTCTGTTACAGTTACAGTTGTTGATGTTGTAGATGAGACAGTGCTGGTGGGAGTATTAGTTTCTGTCACAGTTACTGTAGTTGGTGTAGTAGTCACTGAAGTTGTTGAGCCAGTGCTAGTGGGAGTGTTAGTTTCTGTTACAGTGACTGTAGTAGATGTTGAAGGTGTAGTTGATACAGTCATTGATGGAGTCACCGAAGTTGTTGAAACTGTACTAGTAGGTGTTGTAGTTTCTGTCACAGTTACAGTTGTTGGTGTTGTAGGTGAGACCGTGCTGGTGGGAGTATTAGTTTCTGTCACAGTTACTGTAGTTGGTGTAGTAGTCACTGATGTTGTTGAGCCAGTGCTAGTGGGAGTGTTAGTTTCTGTCACAGTCACTGTAGTAGATGTTGAAGGTGTAGTTGATACAGTAGTTGATGGAGTCACTGAAGTTGTTGAAACTGTACTAGTAGGTGTTGTAGTTTCTGTCACAGTTACAGTTGTTGGTGTTGTAGGTGAGACAGTGCTGGTGGGAGTATTAGTTTCTGTCACAGTTACTGTAGTTGGTGTAGTAGTCACTGAAGTTGTTGAGCCAGTGCTAGTGGGAGTGTTAGTTTCTGTTACAGTGACTGTAGTAGATGTTGAAGGTGTAGTTGATACAGTCGTTGATGGAGTCACCGAAGTTTTTGAAACTGTACTAGTAGGTGTTGTAGTTTCTGTCACAGTTACAGTTGTTGGTGTTGTAGGTGAGACAGTGCTGGTGGGAGTATTAGTTTCTGTTACAGTTACTGTAGTTGGTGTAGTAGTCACTGATGTTTCTGAGCCAGTGCTAGTGGGAGTGTTAGTTTCTGTCACAGTCACTGTAGTAGATGCTGTTGGAGTAGATGATACAGTAGTTGATGGAGTCACTGAAGTTGTTGAAACTCTACTAGTAGGTGTTGTAGTTTCTGTCACAGTTACAGTTGTTGGCGTTGTAGGTGAGACAGTGCTGGTGGGAGTATTAGTTTCTGTCACAGTTACTGTAGTTGGTGTAGTAGTCACTGAAGTTGTTGAGCCAGTGCTAGTAGGAGTGTTAGTTTCTGTCACAGTCACTGTAGTAGATGTTGTTGGAGTAGATGATACAGTAGTTGATGGAGTCACTGAAGTTGTGGAAACTGTACTAGTTGGTATTGTAGTTTCTGTCACAGTTACAGTTGTTGGTGTTGTAGGTGAGACAGTGCTGGTGGGAGTATTAGTTTCTGTCACAGTTACTGTAGTTGGTGTAGTAGTCACTGATGTTGTTGAGCCAGTACTAGTGGGAGTATTAGTTTCTGTCACAGTCACTGTAGTAGATGTTGAAGGTGTAGTTGATACAGTAGTTGATGGAGTCACTGAAGTTGTTGAAACTGTAGTAGTAGGTGTTGTAGTTTCTGTTACAGTTACAGTTGTTGATGTTGTAGATGAGACAGTGCTGGTGGGAGTATTAGTTTCTGTCACAGTTACTGTAGTTGGTGTAGTAGTCACTGAAGTTGTTGAGCCAGTGCTAGTGGGAGTGTTAGTTTCTGTTACAGTGACTGTAGTAGATGTTGAAGGTGTAGTTGATACAGTCATTGATGGAGTCACCGAAGTTGTTGAAACTGTACTAGTAGGTGTTGTAGTTTCTGTCACAGTTACAGTTGTTGGTGTTGTAGGTGAGACAGTGCTGGTGGGAGTATTAGTTTCTGTTACAGTTACTGTAGTTGGTGTAGTAGTCACTGATGTTTCTGAGCCAGTGCTAGTGGGAGTGTTAGTTTCTGTCACAGTCACTGTAGTAGATGCTGTTGGAGTAGATGATACAGTAGTTGATGGAGTCACTGAAGTTGTTGAAACTCTACTAGTAGGTGTTGTAGTTTCTGTCACAGTTACAGTTGTTGGCGTTGTAGGTGAGACAGTGCTGGTGGGAGTATTAGTTTCTGTCACAGTTACTGTAGTTGGTGTAGTAGTCACTGAAGTTGTTGAGCCAGTGCTAGTAGGAGTGTTAGTTTCTGTCACAGTCACTGTAGTAGATGTTGTTGGAGTAGATGATACAGTAGTTGATGGAGTCACTGAAGTTGTGGAAACTGTACTAGTTGGTATTGTAGTTTCTGTCACAGTTACAGTTGTTGGTGTTGTAGGTGAGACAGTGCTGGTGGGAGTATTAGTTTCTGTCACAGTTACTGTAGTTGGTGTAGTAGTCACTGATGTTGTTGAGCCAGTGCTAGTGGGAGTGTTAGTTTCTGTCACAGTCACTGTAGTAGATGTTGAAGGTGTAGTTGATACAGTAGTTGATGGAGTCACTGAAGTTGTTGAAACTGTAGTAGTAGGTGTTGTAGTTTCTGTTACAGTTACAGTTGTTGGTGTTGTAGATGAGACAGTGCTGGTGGGAGTATTAGTTTCTGTCACAGTTACTGTAGTTGGTGTAGTAGTCACTGAAGTTGTTGGGCCAGTGCTAGTGGGGGTGTTAGTTTCTGTTACAGTGACTGTAGTAGATGTTGAAGGTGTAGTTGATACAGTAGTTGATGGAGTCACTGAAGTTGTTGAAACTGTACTAGTAGGTGTTGTAGTTTCTGTCACAGTTACAGTTGTTGGTGTTGTAGGTGAGACAGTGCTGGTGGGAGTATTAGTTTCTGTCACAGTTACTGTAGTTGGTGTAGTAGTCACTGAAGTTGTTGAGCCAGTGCTAGTGGGAGTGTTAGTTTCTGTTACAGTGACTGTAGTAGATGTTGAAGGTGTAGTTGATACAGTCGTTGATGGAGTCACCGAAGTTTTTGAAACTGTACTAGTAGGTGTTGTAGTTTCTGTCACAGTTACAGTTGTTGGTGTTGTAGGTGAGACAGTGCTGGTGGGAGTATTAGTTTCTGTTACAGTTACTGTAGTTGGTGTAGTAGTCACTGATGTTTCTGAGCCAGTGCTAGTGGGAGTGTTAGTTTCTGTCACAGTCACTGTAGTAGATGCTGTTGGAGTAGATGATACAGTAGTTGATGGAGTCACTGAAGTTGTTGAAACTCTACTAGTAGGTGTTGTAGTTTCTGTCACAGTTACAGTTGTTGGCGTTGTAGGTGAGACAGTGCTGGCAGGAGTATTAGTTTCTGTCACAGTTACTGTAGTTGGTGTAGTAGTCACTGATGTTGTTGAGCCAGTGCTAGTGGGAGTGTTAGTTTCTGTCACAGTGACTGTAGTAGATGTTGAAGGTGTAGTTGATACAGTCGTTGATGGAGTCACCGAAGTTGTTGAAACTGTACTAGTAGGTAATGTAGTTTCTGTTACAGTTACAGTTGTTGGTGTTGTAGGTGAGACAGTGCTGGTGGGAGTATTAGTTTCTGTCACAGTTACTGTAGTTGGTGTAGTAGTCATCGAAGTTGTTGAGCCAGTGCTAGTAGGAGTGTTAGTTTCTGTCACAGTCACTGTAGTAGATGTTGTTGGAGTAGATGATACAGTAGTTGATGGAGTCACTGAAGTTGTGGAAACTGTACTAGTTGGTATTGTAGTTTCTGTCACAGTTACAGTTGTTGGTGTTGTAGGTGAGACAGTGCTGGTGGGAGTATTAGTTTCTGTCACAGTTACTGTAGTTGGTGTAGTAGTCACTGATGTTGTTGAGCCAGTGCTAGTGGGAGTGTTAGTTTCTGTCACAGTCACTATAGTAGATGTTGAAGGTGTAGTTGATACAGTAGTTGATGGAGTCACTGAAGTTGTTGAAACTGTAGTAGTAGGTGTTAGTTTCTGTTACAGTTACAGTTGTTGGTGTTGTAGATGAGACAGTGCTGGTGGGAGTATTAGTTTCTGTCACAGTTACTGTAGTTGGTGTAGTAGTCACTGATGTTGTTGAGCCAGTGCTAGTGGGAGTATTAGTTTCTGTCACAGTCACTGTAGTTGATGTTGAAGGTGTAGTTGATACAGTCGTTGATGGAGTCACCGAAGTTGTTGAAACTGTACTAGTAGGTGTTGTAGTTTCTGTCACAGTTACAGTTGTTGGTGTTGTAGGTGAGACAGTCCTGGTGGGAGTATTAGTTTCTGTCACAGTTACTGTAGTTGGTGTAGTTGTCACTGAATTTGTTGAGCCAGTGCTAGTAGGAGTGTTAGTTTCTGTCACAGTCACTGTAGTAGATGTTGTTGGAGTAGATGATACAGTAGTTGATGGAGTCACTGAAGTTGTGGAAACTGTACTAGTAGGTGTTGTAGTTTCTGTTACAGTTACAGTTGTGTGTTGTAGGTGAGACAGTGCTGGTGGGAGTATTAGTTTCTGTCACAGTTACTGTAGTTGGTGTAGTAGTCACTGATGTTGTTGAGCCAGTGCTAGTAGGAGTATTAGTTTCTGTCACGGTCACTGTAGTTGATGTTGAAGGTGTAGTTGATACAGTCGATGGATGGGTCACCGAAGTTGTTGAAACTGTAGTAGTAGGTGTTGTAGTTTCTGTCACAGTTACAGTTGTTGGTGTTGTAGGTGAGACAGTGCTGGTGGGAGTATTAGTTTCTGTCACAGTTTTGGTTCACTGTAGTAGATGTTGTTGGAGTAGATGATACAGTAGTTGATGGAGTCACTGAAGTTGTGGAAACTGTAGTAGTAGGTGTTGTAGTTTCTGTTACAGTTACAGTTGTTGGTGTTGTAGATGAGACAGTGCTGGTGGGAGTATTAGTTTCTGTCACAGTTACTGTAGTTGGTGTAGTAGTCACTGAAGTTGTTGAGCCAGTGCTAGTGGGAGTGTTAGTTTCTGTTACAGTGACTGTAGTAGATGTTGAAGGTGTAGTTGATACAGTCATTGATGGAGTCACCGAAGTTGTTGAAACTGTACTAGTAGGTGTTGTAGTTTCTGTCACAGTTACAGTTGTTGGTGTTGTAGGTGAGACCGTGCTGGTGGGAGTATTAGTTTCTGTCACAGTTACTGTAGTTGGTGTAGTAGTCACTGATGTTGTTGAGCCAGTGCTAGTGGGAGTGTTAGTTTCTGTCACAGTCACTGTAGTAGATGTTGAAGGTGTAGTTGATACAGTAGTTGATGGAGTCACTGAAGTTGTTGAAACTGTACTAGTAGGTGTTGTAGTTTCTGTCACAGTTACAGTTGTTGGTGTTGTAGGTGAGACAGTGCTGGTGGGAGTATTAGTTTCTGTCACAGTTACTGTAGTTGGTGTAGTAGTCACTGAAGTTGTTGAGCCAGTGCTAGTGGGAGTGTTAGTTTCTGTTACAGTGACTGTAGTAGATGTTGAAGGTGTAGTTGATACAGTCGTTGATGGAGTCACCGAAGTTTTTGAAACTGTACTAGTAGGTGTTGTAGTTTCTGTCACAGTTACAGTTGTTGGTGTTGTAGGTGAGACAGTGCTGGTGGGAGTATTAGTTTCTGTTACAGTTACTGTAGTTGGTGTAGTAGTCACTGATGTTTCTGAGCCAGTGCTAGTGGGAGTGTTAGTTTCTGTCACAGTCACTGTAGTAGATGCTGTTGGAGTAGATGATACAGTAGTTGATGGAGTCACTGAAGTTGTTGAAACTCTACTAGTAGGTGTTGTAGTTTCTGTCACAGTTACAGTTGTTGGTGTTGTAGGTGAGACAGTGCTGGCAGGAGTATTAGTTTCTGTCACAGTTACTGTAGTTGGTGTAGTAGTCACTGATGTTGTTGAGCCAGTGCTAGTGGGAGTGTTAGTTTCTGTCACAGTGACTGTAGTAGATGTTGAAGGTGTAGTTGATACAGTCGTTGATGGAGTCACCGAAGTTGTTGAAACTGTACTAGTAGGTAATGTAGTTTCTGTTACAGTTACAGTTGTTGGTGTTGTAGGTGAGACAGTGCTGGTGGGAGTATTAGTTTCTGTCACAGTTACTGTAGTTGGTGTAGTAGTCATCGAAGTTGTTGAGCCAGTGCTAGTAGGAGTGTTAGTTTCTGTCACAGTCACTGTAGTAGATGTTGTTGGAGTAGATGATACAGTAGTTGATGGAGTCACTGAAGTTGTGGAAACTGTACTAGTTGGTATTGTAGTTTCTGTCACAGTTACAGTTGTTGGTGTTGTAGGTGAGACAGTGCTGGTGGGAGTATTAGTTTCTGTCACAGCTACTGTAGTTGGTGTAGTAGTCACTGATGTTGTTGAGCCAGTGCTAGTGGGAGTGTTAGTTTCTGTCACAGTCACTATAGTAGATGTTGAAGGTGTAGTTGATACAGTAGTTGATGGAGTCACTGAAGTTGTTGAAACTGTACTAGTAGGTGTTGTAGTTTCTGTCACAGTTACAGTTGTTGGTGTTGTAGGTGAGACAGTGCTGGTGGGAGTATTAGTTTCTGTCACAGTTACTGTAGTTGGTGTAGTAGTCACTGAAGTTGTTGAGCCAGTGCTAGTGGGAGTGTTAGTTTCTGTTACAGTGACTGTAGTAGATGTTGAAGGTGTAGTTGATACAGTCGTTGATGGAGTCACCGAAGTTTTTGAAACTGTACTAGTAGGTGTTGTAGTTTCTGTCACAGTTACAGTTGTTGGTGTTGTAGGTGAGACAGTGCTGGTGGGAGTATTAGTTTCTGTTACAGTTACTGTAGTTGGTGTAGTAGTCACTGATGTTTCTGAGCCAGTGCTAGTGGGAGTGTTAGTTTCTGTCACAGTCACTGTAGTAGATGCTGTTGGAGTAGATGATACAGTAGTTGATGGAGTCACTGACGTTGTTGAAACTGTACTAGTAGGTGTTGTAGTTTCTGTCACAGTTACAGTTGTTGGTGTTGTAGGTGAGACAGTGCTGGCAGGAGTATTAGTTTCTGTCACAGTTACTGTAGTTGGTGTAGTAGTCACTGATGTTGTTGAGCCAGTGCTAGTGGGAGTGTTAGTTTCTGTCACAGTGACTGTAGTAGATGTTGAAGGTGTAGTTGATACAGTCGTTGATGGAGTCACCGAAGTTGTTGAAACTGTACTAGTTGGTATTGTAGTTTCTGTCACAGTTACAGTTGTTGGTGTTGTAGGTGAGACAGTGCTGGTGGGAGTATTAGTTTCTGTCACAGTTACTGTAGTTGGTGTAGTAGTCACTGATGTTGTTGAGCCAGTGCTAGTGGGAGTGTTAGTTTCTGTCACAGTCACTATAGTAGATGTTGAAGGTGTAGTTGATACAGTAGTTGATGGAGTCACTGAAGTTGTTGAAACTGTAGTAGTAGGTGTTGTAGTTTCTGTTACAGTTACAGTTGTTGGTGTTGTAGATGAGACAGTGCTGGTGGGAGTATTAGTTTCTGTCACAGTTACTGTAGTTGGTGTAGTAGTCACTGATGTTGTTGAGCCAGTGCTAGTAGGAGTATTAGTTTCTGTCACAGTCACTGTAGTTGATGTTGAAGGTGTAGTTGATACAGTCGATGGAGTCACCGAAGTTGTTGAAACTGTACTAGTAGGTGTTGTAGTTTCTGTCACAGTTACAGTTGTTGATGTTGTAGGTGAGACAGTCCTGGTAGGAGTATTAGTTTCTGTCACAGTTACTGTAGTTGGTGTAGTTGTCACTGAATTTGTTGAGCCAGTGCTAGTAGGAGTGTTAGTTTCTGTCACAGTCACTGTAGTAGATGTTGTTGGAGTAGATGATACATTAGTTGATGGAGTCACTGAAGTTGTGGAAACTGTACTAATAGGTGTTGTAGTTTCTGTTACAGTTACAGTTGTTGGTGTTGTAGGTGAGACAGTGCTGGTGGGAGTATTAGTTTCTGTCACAGTTACTGTAGTTGGTGTAGTAGTCACTGATGTTGTTGAGCCAGTGCTAGTAGGAGTATTAGTTTCTGTCACAGTCACTGTAGTTGATGTTGAAGGTGTAGTTGATACAGTCGTTGATGGAGTCACTGACGTTGTTGAAACTGTACTAGTAGGTGTTGTAGTTTCTGTCACAGTTACAGTTGTTGGTGTTGTAGGTGAGACAGTGCTGGTGGGAGTATTAGTTTCTGTCACAGTTACTGTAGTTGGTGTAGTAGTCAGTGATGTTGTTGAGCCAGTGCTAGTAGGAGTGTTAGTTTCTGTCACAGTCACTGTAGTAGATTTTGAAGGTGTAGTTGAAACAGTAGTTGATGGAGTCACTGAAGTTGTTGAAACTGTACTAGTAGGTGTTGTAGTTTCTGTCACAGTTACAGTTGTTGGTGTTGTAGGTGAGACAGTGCTGGTAGGAGTATTAGTTTCTGTCACAGTTACTGTAGTTGGTGTAGTTGTCACTGAAGTTGTGGAGCCAGTGCTAGTAGGAGTGTTAGTTTCTGTCACAGTCACTGTAGTAGATGTTGTTGGAGTAGATGATACAGTAGTTGATGGAGTCACTGAAGTTGTGGAAACTGTACTAGTAGGTGTTGTAGTTTCTGTTACAGTTACAGTTGGTGTTGTAGGTGAGACAGTGCTGGTAGGAGTATTAGTTTCTGTCACAGTTACTGTAGTTGGTGTAGTAGTCACTGATGTTGTTGAGCCAGTGCTAGTAGGAGTATTAGTTTCTGTCACGGTCACTGTAGTTGATGTTGAAGGTGTAGTTGATACAGTCGATGGAGTCACCGAAGTTGTTGAAACTGTAGTAGTAGGTGTTGTAGTTTCTGTCACAGTTACAGTTGTTGGTGTTGTAGGTGAGACAGTGCTGGTGGGAGTATTAGTTTCTGTCACAGTCACTGTAGTAGATGTTGTTGGAGTAGATGATACAGTAGTTGATGGAGTCACTGAAGTTGTGGAAACTGTAGTAGTAGGTGTTGTAGTTTCTGTTACAGTTACAGTTGTTGGTGTTGTAGATGAGACAGTGCTGGTGGGAGTATTAGTTTCTGTCACAGTTACTGTAGTTGGTGTAGTAGTCACTGAAGTTGTTGAGCCAGTGCTAGTGGGAGTGTTAGTTTCTGTTACAGTGACTGTAGTAGATGTTGAAGGTGTAGTTGATACAGTCATTGATGGAGTCACCGAAGTTGTTGAAACTGTACTAGTAGGTGTTGTAGTTTCTGTCACAGTTACAGTTGTTGGTGTTGTAGGTGAGACCGTGCTGGTGGGAGTATTAGTTTCTGTCACAGTTACTGTAGTTGGTGTAGTAGTCACTGATGTTGTTGAGCCAGTGCTAGTGGGAGTGTTAGTTTCTGTCACAGTCACTGTAGTAGATGTTGAAGGTGTAGTTGATACAGTAGTTGATGGAGTCACTGAAGTTGTTGAAACTGTACTAGTAGGTGTTGTAGTTTCTGTCACAGTTACAGTTGTTGGTGTTGTAGGTGAGACAGTGCTGGTGGGAGTATTAGTTTCTGTCACAGTTACTGTAGTTGGTGTAGTAGTCACTGAAGTTGTTGAGCCAGTGCTAGTGGGAGTGTTAGTTTCTGTTACAGTGACTGTAGTAGATGTTGAAGGTGTAGTTGATACAGTCGTTGATGGAGTCACCGAAGTTTTTGAAACTGTACTAGTAGGTGTTGTAGTTTCTGTCACAGTTACAGTTGTTGGTGTTGTAGGTGAGACAGTGCTGGCAGGAGTATTAGTTTCTGTCACAGTTACTGTAGTTGGTGTAGTAGTCACTGAAGTTGTTGAGCCAGTGCTACTGGGAGTGTTAGTTTCTGTTACAGTGACTGTAGTAGATGTTGAAGGTGTAGTTGATACAGTCGATGGAGTCACCGAAGTTGTTGAAACTGTACTAGTAGGTGTAGTTTCTGTTACAGTTACAGTTACAGTTGTTGGTGTTGTAGGTGAGACAGTGCTGGTAGGAATATTAGTTTCTGTCACAGTTACTGTAGTTGGTGTAGTTGTCACTGAAGTTGTGGTGCCAGTGCTAGTGCTGGTGTTAGTTTCTGTCACAGTCACTGTAATGGATGTTGTTGGAGTAGATGATACAGTAGTTGATGGAGTCACTGAAGTTGTGGAAACTGTAGTAGTAGGTGTTGTAGTTTCTGTCACAGTTACAGTTGTTGGTGTTGTAGGTGAGACAGTGCTGGTGGGAGTATTAGTTTCTGTCACAGTTACTGTAGTTGGTGTAGTAGTCAGTGAAGTTGTTGAGCCAGTGCTAGTAGGAGTGTTAGTTTCTGTCACTGTCACTGTAGTTGATGTTGTTGGAGTAGTTGATGGAGTCACCAAAGTTGTTGAAACTGTAGAAGGTATTGTAGTCTCTGTCACTGTTACAGTCGTGGTTGTTGTTTCATTTGTTCTGCTACAAACTTTGCAACAGCATTCAACTCTTATTTGGTAGTTGTAGCATATCTGAAAATTCTTTTGATCTTTGTTTTTACACACCAAGCCATTCTGCAGGTCACAGACATACGTTTGGTCGTTAATTGTGCTGTTATCTATAGCCTGGCACTGAATATTTGTTTGGCTTTCTGCCTGTGTGCATATTTCTATTTGCTTAGATTTAATGTCTTCCAAGGTTTCGCTTTCGCTGCCACCAATGCCAGGTAATGGTGTATTCAAATTAAACCATGGAATATAGCGACAGTCCATGTATGTGCATGTTGGTGTTGTAGTTTCTGTCACAGTTACTGTAGTTGATGAAACAGTTGAGACAGTGCTGGTGGGAGTGTTAGTTTCTGTCACAGTCACTGTAGTAGATGTTGATGGAGTTGTTGATGGAGTTACAGAAGTTGTCGAAACTGTAGATACCGAAGTAGTTGAAACTGTAGAAGGTGTTGTAGTCTCTGTCACTGTTACAGTTGGGGTTGTGGTTTCATTTGTTCTGCTACAAACCTTGGAACAGCATTCAACTCTTATTTGGTAGTTGTAGCATGTCTGAAAATTGTTTTGATCTTTGTTTTTACACACCAAGCCATTCTGCAGGTCACAGACATACGTTTGGTCATTAATCGTGCTGTTATCTATAGCCTGGCACTGAATATTTGTTTGGCTTTCTGCTTTTGTGCATATTTCTATTTGCTTAGATTTAATGTTTTCCAAAGTTTCGCTTTCGCTGCCACCAATGCCAGGCAATGGTGTATTCAAATTGAACCATGGAGTGTAGCGACAGTCCATTTGTGTGCACGTTGGTGTTGTAGTTTCTGTCACAGTTATTGTAGTTGGTGAAATAGTTGAGACAGTGCTGGTGGGAGTGTTAGTTTCTGTCACAGTCACTGTAGTAGATGTTGATGGAGTCACCGAAGTAGTTGAAACTGTAGAAGATGTTGTAGTTTCTGTCACCGTTACAGTTGGGGTTGTGGTTTCATTTGTTCTGCTACAAACCTTGGAACAGCATTCAACTCTTATTTGGTAGTTGTAGCATGTCTGAAAATTCTTTTGATCTTTGTTTTTACACACCAAACCATTCTGCAGGTCACAAACATACGTTTGGTCATTAATCGTGCTGTTATCTATAGCCTGGCACTGAATATTTGTTTGGCTTTCTGCTTTTGTGCATAATTCGATTTGCTTAGATTTAATGTTTTCCAAGGTTTCACTTTCGCTGCCACCAATGCCAGGTAATGGTGTATTCAAATTAAACCATGGAGTGTAGCGACAGTCCATATGTGTGCATGTTGGTGTACTAGTTGCTGTTGATTCTGTTACAGTTATTGTACTGGAAGTTGAAGGTGTAGAAGATACTGGAGGAGTAGTTGATGTGATGATACTAGTGGGTGTAGATGTTACAATAGATGTAGTAGTGAAAGGTGTTGTTTCACTTTTACAGACCTTGGAACAGCACTGTATTCTTACTCGATAGTTAAAACACATTTTAAAGATGTTATTTTGATCCCTATTGTTACATATTAATCCGCTCTTTAGGTTGCATTGGTAAACTTGGTTATTAAAAGCACTATCTTTTGCTCCGTATACAGTGGCTTCACACTCTATGTTGCTTTCAGTCTCTTCATCTGTACAAACTGAGTATCCATTTGATTTAATATTTTCAATGGTTTCAATGTCTCCATCATTAATGTCAGATGTAGGAGCATGTAAATCAAACCAGTTGGTATTACGGCAAGTCATTTTATAGGCACATGTTGTAGAGGACGTAGACAAGGTTGTTGGTGTAGTTGTTTCGACGATTGGAGTTGTCTCTGAAACAGTTATTGTAGGGGATGTCACAGAAGTAATAGGCACAGTGCTTGTTGGTGTTTCAGTCTCAGTTACAGTTATAGGTGTTTCAGTAGTTGTTATTTCAGTTGAGGGGGTTGTGACTGGTGTTGTCTTATAACAAAACTTAGAACAGCACTGAAATTGTACTCTGTAATTGTAGCAAATTTGTGAGTCAGGTTGATCATTGTTATTGCATAATAGACCATTTTTAAGGTCACACTGGTATGTCTGATTTTGTGCATTGCTATTTGGTACTCCAAGGACTACAGCTTCACATTGGATGCTTGTTACAACTTCATTAGCTGTGCAAACTGCATAACCTCTTGACTTAATTTCCTCCAAGCTTTCCCTATCGCCATCATCAATATTTGAGGTAGGTGCATGCAAATCAAACCATCTGGTATATCGGCAGTCCATTTTTGTGCAGGGAGGAGCTGTTGGTGTGATTGTAGACGTTCCGGTAGTCGTGCTTGGAGGGCTGGTTGTTGTTGTACTTTCTGAAGTTGTTGGACCACACTCAGTTAGAGAGTCACAACATTCTATGCTAATTTCATAGTTGTAGCAGATTGGTGGATTATAAGAGTTATAACAGATTAAACCAATATCCTTGCTGCACGTTACATTTTGTCCTAAATCTGCTAAATCAGTCTCTGGAAAAGCTTTAGCTCTGCATCTGACATTGCGTGGTGAAGCACAAATACTGTATCCAGCTTTTCTGATGTTTGCAAAAGTTTCAAAGTCACCAGTGTCAGTTTTGCCAGATAGATAAATTGGATAAGAGACATCATACCACTTCGACCAAGTGCATTTTGCACACACTGAAAAAGGAAAGTAATAAATCAATAGCAAATATAAAAAAGAAGGATTTATCAAAAGAGTCTGAAATGCTAATTAAAGAGATAGAAAGCTAAAATTTCTTTGTGGTAGTCAAAACTGCTACAAATCCTCTATATAGAGGTTTTGATAAATGACAATAAAACAGCAGCATGCAGTCACCACAAGGAGGAGGGAGGGTGCTTAAAGGGGTATTCCCACAAACATAACTATATTTAAAATGGTAAATAATTAAAAGTTAACCATTTTTGCAAATATAAATCATTAAATATTTTGCAGAGCTTTAAAGATTTTCTCCAATCATCTCAGTAGTGACAATGTGTTGTCTTGATTGGTTGCCAATAGATACAACGATAAATGCAGGAACTTTCTATTTTCTGAACTCCAGTTATGATTTCCTTATTGTGGTTGGTTATCTTCTCATACATGTAGTGTCCCTGCCTGATAACCTGTCCACAATAAGGAAATCATGGCTGGGTTTCTGACAAGTGCCAGACCATAGAAAGTTACTGCATTTATGGTCAAATCCATTGGCAACAAGACTAAGATTATCAGAGGAAATCTTTAACACCCTGCAAAATTTGTAATTATTTTTTATTTGCAAAAGCGTTTAACTTTTAATTGTTTACATATTATGTTCATGGGAATACCCCTTTAAGTATCAATACATCCATAATGAAACAATAAACACTATAATAAAGCAATATGTAGTAAGCGTATTAACTCTGGTGATACAACTATAAAGATATGCACTAATAAGAAATTAAAGGAAACCTGTCACATGGAAAATGCAGTCCAGTCTGTAGGTAGCATGTTATAGAGCAGCAGGAGATGAGCAGATTGAGATATAGTTGTTGCGAGAAAAGATTCAGTAATCTTCAGCTATCTTTACATACACAGCTATCAATCACTCATACGACCACCTCTCTGACTTTTTCAACATAGCAAAAGCAGAGATTGCAACAAATAAATACTGAATTTTTTCAGTATGTTACAGGTTGCCTTTAATCAGCAAATTGTTACATGGTTGTAAAAGGTGATTATTCTAATTAAAGTGGTTGTGTCAAGCATACAGGATAGGTGATAACTATCTTGAAAGCAGGGGGTCCTTTGTACCCTCCTTGAATCTTGTAAACTTGCCAAAACCTCTTTAAGTATCAAATTCTCTTAGAGCTTTTTGCACAGAAATCTTGCTGGGAGGGACCACTGTATAAAAGAGCAAAATAAAACTTGCCTACAGCACATTGATATAAGTACTATGTAACTTACCTGTTGTCACTATGGTCGTCGGTGGAGGGGTGCCTGTTGGAGTAGTAGAACTGACTGTTGTTGTGATCGGTGATGTAGTAGAGAAATGGAATGTTGTAGATGGCGTAGTTGTTGTTTTACAAGACTCAATTATTCTTGAGACTTCTCCATTGTGACATATGGCTGTGATACAGCCTCCAATGCCATCAGTAGTGTTGTAGATTGTGTCATTATTCTTATACATCTTCCCAGCATACATACAGCAATCTGTTGACAAGCAGAATGAGCATCATCAATATTGTATGTTCTGATATGTTTTATGCCTTCCGACTTGTATTATGTTTGTATAAAATGTGATATTGCTCTGCAGACTGTTTTATACCACTGCTGCATTTGGCAGCTTAAATCTTACTTTTCTCGAGCTGCACCGGTGCTCTGGAATGCTTTACCCCAAACAATACGATTACTCCCCAACTACAGCAGCTTCAAAACTGCCTTAAAATCACATCTGTATGGTCAGGCTTATCAAGTGAACTGATCAGCGTGTAGTGTGTGGGGGTGTAGAACAATAACACCTTTTATCCTTCCTCCTCTGTTCCTCAGATCCTGGCCCCTTCATCTAGAAGTTACTCTGCACTCCTTGCACTTAGTATCTGTTTATTCACAGATACCGGCTGGTGACGGGCTCATACAGCTTCCGTTACACAACCTTTTCTATTAAAATATGACTGGACCATTGTAGCAAACAAGCCCTCTGACCTCTTGTGTCCCCCCTATCTCCTCATAGAATGTAAGCTCTTGCGAACAGGGCCCTATTGTTTGATATGTTTAGTTTTTGTCACATTGTAATGTCTCATATTGTCTGTTCATGTGTCCTCTGATTTGTAAAGTGCTACGGAATATGTTGGCGCTCTATAAATAAAGTTATTATTATTATTACTGGCACAGCACAAGTAAGGCTAAGTTAACATTAGCTAATGTTTATACATCATAGGATCAAATAAATACATTTGGAACAGGATTGTCTATTCCATACATTACAGTGGTTCTTCTATCACAGTCAATGCGCCCACCACAGCCATTGGCCGATCACCAGTGATGCATTGAAAAGAATTGGCTGTCCATGTAATATAAAGATGACTTGGGTCTACTAAAATGGGAGCAGCTCCCATAAACTAATCCTCTTTTCTAGCATGTAGAACAAGATCAATATGATGTCTATACCCCCTAATAATTGCATATGAACAGGAGTTGTCTTCATGAGATAACCATTTTAACACAGTTTGTATCTTTAACACAGAGAAAATTTCTTCAGATCTTTGTAAGTGTAAATGTATCCTTACCGTTGAGGTTGAAACACTTTTTGCCTTCTGTTGTGCAGTTGCTGTATAAGAAAAGAAATGAAAAGACAAAATAATTTCCCAATTTATGATTACATGGTATTCTGTTTAGAAGAACCATACGTCAGCTGAGAAATATGACCGACACTCTATCTCTCCAATGAATACAACGTCTCATTTGTGGACATGGAAGGCAGCCTTTCTATTCATTCAGATGAAAGCCTCAATGTGAGTCCTATAGGAATGAATGGAGAAACTGACTTCCTCTAAGCACATCGGACACGGTGTCTGTAGATTCAGTGGACCAGTGGATAACTCACAAGTTCAGTCAACTTCACTATAGGTTGTATCATCTACCTTTCTAATAGGCCAGAGAATAAAAATTTTGGTAGGGTTACTTCTTAACACGTAGCTACAATTATAAAAAAAAAATTGATAAACGATGAGTAGAAGTGAATATAAGAAACTTTTTCATATATTGTCAAGGCTCAGTTAACTCTAACATAGGCTATAAAAGTTCCAAATGGAAAAACCCCTTTAAGTCAAGTGTGGCTTGTCTGCTCATTATGGGCAGCATTCCTCATGTCTAGCACCCTCGGCAGCTTGATTTGCCCCCCCCCCCCATCCCCTGGGTGTCTTTCGCAGTGTTTTGGGTGCCTTTTTAATATACTCATATGTAAATGTGCCCTTCAGCGGGCTCTGTGCCCCCTGGAATACATAGGTAAATCCTGATCTCATAAGCACCTATGTTACTATAAAGTTTATTTCAGAAGACCGATCATTGTTTTTTTTGTGTTCTATAAAGCTCTTCAGCCTCATCCATGAAGACCCAAGCAAAGGTTTCAGAAATGGCACAAATGGAAATCCTAACAAAGGAATGGTCTGGCACTGGAAGAATTGGGAAAAGAATAGTCTAACACAGTGGATAGTTAAGGCAGATTGATGTAAAGGTCTGAGGACTGGAATGCCTTGCAAAGGTTTATGATTGTTGCGCACCAAGAGGATAGAGGTAAGTCTTCTTACATGAGGGTAACTCTGCTTGTATCTTCAAAATTCTGTATGAAAAACAGTCTTGCATATGCAGAATACTCACCAGATTGTGCAGGTTGCATTATTATAAGATGGCATTATAAATCCTATGGGATAACTGTTGTCATATTCGTCATAACAGTCGCATTGTGGTACACATGTCTGCGTATCTTCATTATAGTAAGGTGACTCTTCCGGACAATTAGGGTAGCATCCTATATAGACAGAATATAGCTACAGTCAGCAGTGAAAATAAACATTTTCATCATCAAAAGATGCCATATTCTTGATTTGCATATCTTTACTATTAGTATAGTAAGTATAACATGCAGTTGTCAAGGCATGCTGTAAGTTGTAGTCTCACCACAACTGAAGAGTCATAGGTTGTAAACCACTGCTGTATACTATAATAGAATAATATACATAATAATTAGCTGTACTTGCATGTTGCATGCTGTAGCCCCTTCAAACAGCTGATCGGCAGGGGTGCCAAGATTCGGGCCCCCGTCCGATGTCATATCAATGGTTTATCCTGCTGATAGGCCATTAGTAGCCAGTGAAATCCCAACAGCTTTTAAAACCTTGTGAATATTGTAAAGTAAATACATTTTTTGGATGTACTGTACATTTTAGCTGAAGTCTCACCTTCTAAGCCAGGAAGATTATGGTAACAGCTTCCACTGGGGTTCCTGCAGGTTTTCAAACACTTAGCACCACAGGCTTTGTAGTGCCATTCACAGTGTCCTTCTTGGTTGTAGAAGTCACAGAACAGTGCTGTTTTGAGGATGACATAAGACATGATCAATAACAGAGGAGTAGGTGGCTGTCTAGGTTGCAAGTAAGAAGGCTGCTCAGTTTCTAAATTTAAAAAAAATCTAAGAGAAGTGAAGGATAAGCATATGGAGTGGAACCAGGCCAGAAGCTGCAGGATCCAGCGGATATGGATACGTGGCATAGTGGCCAACTAGGCCTGCGATGGAAACTCCATGTGTGTTAAAGGAGTAGTACTAAATGGATAAAATAGAAAAGGGGGAACAGAAGGTATTTAAATCAATAACTTCTAATCCATTTTAATCCAAACTCACGGCACATTGTTGGGGTTCTCCAGCTGATGCACGTTCCAGCTTCACTACAGGCTTGGGCATATGAAGCCACCGCAGTACAGAAGCACTCACAGTCTCCACCAGTGTCGCAGGCACAGGAATCGCTGACACAAGCATCATAATACTTTAATGGATCCACCTAAATCAAGCAAATATTGGAGAAGTCAGCGTTGGTAAAGCTTTGTCACCACTATATTGGTAAGTGAGGGCAATTAAGTTTTAGCATGAAAACTGCAGAAGCAGAATGTTCAAGCAGTATAACTGCTCACTAAAAATGAATGGATGGCAAGACAAATATGTTGGATGATTTATGGAAAAATAACACAGGTATGTGCACCAAAAGTTTTTCCTCTAGTTCTGCATGAAATGATGGTACACTAAGGTTTCATAGCATTTTTATATTTAGGAAGGTATCATTGTATTTCTTCACTCCTGTCCACATAAGTCAGTTTACATTTTACATTTTAAGCAAGGACAATTTTTTACATGTTCCAAAACTCATAAAATACCTTTACTGAATGTGTAAGTCGATCTCTGCAACATATAGTATGAGGAGGAACTAAACAGATTATCAAAATTTTTAGTGTACGTAGAAAATACTTATACGGGTGTGTCAACCATTTTGAATTTTGGTTACCTTGAATTTGGTTAAGACTCTAATTTCTTATTAAACCAGTTGTGAGAAGGTGACAGGCAGAGTGCTGGAGTCATGGTATATCTCCCCCAGATTTCTGACTTATGTGTGGTCCAGTGCGGGTCTTGAGTAGGCCTCAGCCCAGGTGTAGGTCCCAGGCTCATTACTCGACCATAGAAGGCTGCAGAGCCTGCACTTCAAGGCAGATCCTGGGAGTGAGAGGAGGTGTCTGGGTCTGTCCAGGAATACTGAGAGTCTGGTGAGACCTAACTGTGCTATTTTGTTTGCTCGTGTGGTTGGTAGTAAACCACACGTATTGTTAGCCTTATTCTGTTCAGTTAGTGCTCGGACAAGCATGAGTTTTGTTTTGCCTTTTTGCCTGAAGTTAAGGCTGTATTTATTTTGCTTATTTTTGTATCTGACGTAAGGTTTATTTATTTTGCTATTTTTCAAATAAAGCTCTTCTCACCAGACATTGTGTCCCTGTCTGTGACTGTTTGGGTCCGCACCATTGCTGCTACCGAGCTACCTACCCCACACAGTATACAGGCTAATATAACCTTTAAAAATCTGCATAACACAACCATTGGAGGACCATATTAAGACACAAATACCATATCACTTTGTGACACAATATCACAAAACAATATTTTCTTGAAAAGTTGGTCATCTAGTGGCAAACATATCTTGACGTGTTCAGCCAAAAGGAAATGTAAGAAAAGACATGTCGTATTTAAAATGTATACTTCAGAAAGTCTTACCAGAGCATGACAAGAACTAAATGCGGAGCTAGTGATGATACTGCATTGTCTTTGTGCCCAGGATTTCCTGTAGGGATTCAGGGAACATGGATCTTTAAGTGTCATTGCATCTGGGCAACTTGGAGATAACTTCCAGCTGTTTCCAAACTCTACCACATTTCCTACCACCGACAGACTTCTAGTGGTGAAATCATTTACTGCATTTCCATCATAGTTACCACACAATCCGCACACATTGCCCTATAGACAAAAATGTAAGTATGACAATAAAATGAACAGACATGACAATATTTCCTCAAAGAACTTTTACATTTTAAAGTGGTCTGGTAAGATACCTGAAAACTTGCTTCCAACTTGATAAAAATGGTAGTTTTTGTATCCCATACTAAAACCAATCCATTGAGGGCTTCAATCACCATGTAGATGCCCATTTGCCGCACCTTGTATGGCACATACACTCCAACATCAAGCTTTACAACCTCAAATTTCTCATTGCTCAGGATCAGTTGGTAATTCTAAAGAAAATAGGTAATGTGATTAATTTCAGATTAAATATTTGATATATTTCCAGTAAGCTTACACATAAAATAAATTTTCAGAAAAGTATCACTTACGCCAAGGAAGACTTTGATGGATTTGGAGCAGGTAGTACCTGTGGATCCACATGGAATATTCTCTGTGATAACACGGAATGTTCCATTTTAGGGGTCACCGCTGCAATAGTCCTGGATTTCAATGGAAGGAAAAGTCAATTGTAAGTATCATTATATGGACATAGACCATACGGTATGTTATTCTGGTAGGAAGACAAACAATATAAATAATAATAAGTAGAGAAATATTATTTACTTGAGCCAATGTGTATTCACAGTTTCCACTGAAGACGTATCTTGTGGTGTCAAATGTGATGTAGTTGCCATCTCCATATACAGTGCAAGTTCCCATACATTGCTCACTGGTGCATTCCCAGTTTCTGTTCACACAAGTACTGCAGGGTGTATAATAATAAGTAGTCTTAGAAATTTCTAAAGCATGATGATCATGGCAGGGCCACTTCATTTGAAGGCCTGAAATGGACTTATCAACTATTTTAGCATTATACTTTAATATGACTTATATTTAGAGGACATTAGCATTTGGTTGTAAACCTCAGCATGACAGATTTGAGGATAAAACACTCACCAAGTGTTGCATTGTATTCTGATATTTGAGCCTGGAGCGTAGACTTCATTGTTGTGTATACATGGACACTGCTCCTCTGTCACACATCTTCCTTTACCATCAGATATAAGTCCATCAGGGCAAACACAGCCAGATATACACTGTGCACTGTACTGTAAAAGGCATGGAGTAGCAATAACATAAAAATCTTGGTTTACTATTTATCTTCCAGATTATAAGCTAAATTTGTGATTTCAATTGAGCATTTGAGATCCTACTTTTTCCCAACTCTGCGTGACACAGCACAAATGCACCTTAATATTACAAGTGACTAGAAAGTAGAATGGAAATGAAGCTTGTCTGTCATGGGTTTTTAGCATCTACTGTACAAACAGATTTAGGAGTAGCTATGAGTGATCCTTAGGCCATGCATGTAGATATAAGAGAAGGTGACTTGCAAATGGAAATTTTACGCTTCATCATGTGTTTCTTCTAAAGTAAGCACGCAAGGAAAATAAATGTCAAGAGTTGGACAGGTCTCCCTTCTTTACTGTACTGTGGTTCTAATCTATTGACACCCTGGAGTGCTAAAATAAGTAACAGGCACTTAGTGCTCAGAACAATATTTGCATTTACCCTCCCTCAGTGCAACAGTGAAGAGGAACATCATCATATTAACCTTGGTACTGCCAATATACCGTAAGTGGCAAAGATCAAGATTGATTTTGAATTCTACAACTTAATATTCCAAGTAAAAGTACAAGCACAAGAGTCAAAGTACAAACACATTTAGTTCCACGTTGACAAGTACGGATGTGAATACACATAATGGATCTCTAGTTTTCTTAAGGATTCCAATTTGTCTTGGAACCAATACAAAACAATATCATGATATGCTAACAAAAGTCTTGAAATGTTGCTGTTCTCATAATATATATATTGTGAGTATGTGAACCAGAGGGCGCTGTTGAGGGACCCAGGCCCAGGCCAGAAAAGGCCCTCAGCCACACCTTTGGATGGGGGCGCATAACTCCAGAAGGATGGAGTATCCTGCAGGGAGCAGAAGATGGTGGACCAGCTAAGGACAGAGAGAGAGGCTCTGTCCCAGAAGGGCTGGGGTCCACAGGGGACTGTTGCTGGAGCTGAGCAATAGTCAGGCTAGTTAGGGGCTCAAGGAGTGAGTTAGGCCCTAACTGTGGCATAGGTTTTTTGTTGTTTTGTTATGTTGCAGTTAAGCTGAATAAAGCCAGTTTTATTTTACACTTGGACCGTCTGAACACTATATTTCCGGCGCCCAGTACCACGAACCACCAACATATATGTGTGTATGTATATATGGCTACCATTACCGCTAAAATTACAGTTAAGTGCAGTGTAACACGGACATGTAAGGCTTCTACAAATCCTGCTAAAAGTAAAACTCTTTGAACAACCTCATCTACAATGAAATATATCAGTCTTTCCTTCTTGCTTTTACTTCTTTTTAACTCCTGTTTTGGCTCAAACCTTTCCCCTAAAATTGCATGTGTGATTCTAGCCTTAGATGTACAATGTTCCCATGTCTCACTGATTTTTACCACTACAGGCCCAAGTTGTTTCAGATTTGGGGTACAATGTGATTTACTATTTGGATGGACCAACACATTATCCAGGACAACATAAAATAACTTACACACTGCATGTCTAAAGTCTGGCAACTCTTCTGGCATTCTGCCCCCTTGGTGCCTGCCCTCTTGTTTGTGCAGTCAAAGTAAACCATAGGAGAAGCACACACTATAAAATACAATTATAAATTATATTACTTTATGAATAATAACATATATTTGTAAGAATAAAACGGGATTAAATAAACATTTATTTTTGAATGACAGGATTTTGGTCTCTACATCTAGGACCACTATTAGAAATGAGAAAGATCTAGGTTTCCCATGTAAGGAAGATACAAATAAGACCTCCTTGGTGGAAAAGAGAATCGTGCTCTAGTGCCACATTTTGGGAAGTAGCTCCCAATTAGCTCAATCCGGGAATAATACCAGTGTTTCCTATAAATTGAGAAGATTGCCCAGACTATCAGAAGAGTTGGCTATACTCCTGTTTCACCCATTCTGCTCAAACAGGGGTGACACTGAACCCCTATTTTGGGGTTGGGGTCACAGCAATAAGATAAGATCAATTGTGAATGTGGCAGAACCCTTTCAACAGGAGCTAAAATTGTTATGTATGTAAAAGGCAGCATTTGCCAACAGTATCATATCGGATTCCCCTTGTTATAAGCTGTCCATCAGTGTTCCAGCAGGAGCCAAAGCAGGACTTCACTATGAAAGGCAAGTTGGCCAAGTCTGGCTGAATGTTGCCAAACTGAGTTAATAGTGACCTTCCCTTTATTAATTTGGAATTGAGTACAATTTCCTAATATATACCACTAAAAGTAGCTTCTGCATATAGGGCACCACATCCTGGCATAAAGTATTAGAGTATCTAACAGAACTTGTGACACAGCTTTCCAAAAAAAGAGTCAGAATAAGATGTATTCTTTAGAGTATTTCAGCCTCTGGGGGCGCTATTTCAGTCTGATGTAGGATCCCTTTAATGAATTGTTTGCTTATTTCACTTTCTAGAAAAATACCTGTGAATACACACCTGTTATGTCTGTTTTTCCAATGCAGTCTAATTTTCCAGAAGAGCAGGTGCTGGAAAATAATATATGAACATAAGCATGCAACAAGTCATCTAAAGGGCAATGTAAAGGAAATCTGTCATCACATTCATGCTGGCCTCTATGAAGGCAACATAAAGTAGTGACAGATACAAAGATGTCAATGCCTTGCTGGCTTTATAAGATGTGGTGTACTCTTTGTGAAATTTACTGTGCATTAGATGCAGCACTTGCTTTGCGATGTAAGTCTTCAGAATTCATGAGCTGGGGCTCCACCATCCTGTCACCCACTGCTAATTGACAGCTTTCTCCCTGTTATTGTGCATGAGGAGAAAGCTGTCAATGAGTGGTCAGGGCTCACGAGGAAAGCCCATGGAGGAACCCACAATTCTTAAATGCAAGTACTCCTGTCTCATGGTGCAACGTGAGATTGTTGCATCTAGTATACTGCAAATTTCACAAAAAGTACACCCCATCTACATCTAAATTACATGGCTGTGACATCTCTAAGCACAGCATGACGTAGTGACAGACTCCCTTCAAAGGGGTTCTGCAAGATTGCATTGACTAGGAAATCTGCTTTATTTTTCCAGAAACAGCTCTATATTTTACCATGCTTTAACTAGAATAAGACTAGGCCGCAATAAAAAATACTGCCCATGTGTTGTGCTGTTCTGTAAAAAAAAAAAAAAAAAAAAAAAATCAGATTCTTTTTCTAATCCTAGACAACCACAAAAGGTCTAAATTTGCTTTTTAACACAAATGTCATGCTAAGTGTATAGTTATTGCTTTGCATCGTAACAGTCCAGCTCTGTGATGTAGTAGTCACTGAAGCAGCGTAGTATATTGTATAGCCAATGGAGATATTCTAATGAATCAATTTCCTTTGTGGGAAATGTTCAAAATAAAAAGTATTTTAAAAATTAATAATAATAAAAGTAAAAAATATCTTTTCCCATTTTCTATTGGTGTTACCATGTGCATAAAAATCTGAACTATTTTGTACTGGTGAATTTTAAAAAAATATGCAATGTGAGAAGTTTTGTGTTTTGGTTACATCGCCTGCCACAATAAAAGAAATAAAAGTGATGAAAAAGTCATATGTACCAGAAAATAGTACCAATACAAACTATAGCCCAGCCAACAAAAAAAAAAGCCCTCACATAGATCCTTCAATGAAAAAATAAAAAAGTTATGGGTGTCAGAATATTCTACCACCAAGCAAATTTTTTTGGCAAAACAGCGTTTTAGTTAGTAAAAAGTCAAAACATAACAAAACCTATATAAATATAATATCACCATACTTGTGGAAAAAAGTAATCTCATTTTTTTTATATCATTAAAACAAAAAACTGAAAATAATGATGGAATAACATTATTTTTATTAATAAAAGCTTAAAAAAAATTCCATGTACCCTGAAATGGTGGCATCTAAAAATACAACTCCTCATGCAAAAAAATAGACCTCATATGGCTAGGTCAAATGAAAAATTAAAAATTAAAAAGCTGAAATTTGAAAAAAGTTGCCAAATCCTCAATAACCAAAGTAGGTTTAAAGTTTGAAATAGCAGATGATTCTAGCACTCGAAAGTTAAAACGTTGTGTTTATTAAAATATAGCCCCAAGAATATTTTTTGGGAAACAAGGCTGGGGTTTGCATACTAGAATTAGCACTCACCATATAGCGCCATTGTCATGAACTACTTCACCAGGTGGCACTGCTGTACCCTTGTAGTAGCAAGAACAGGCTGATGGGAGCACACATCTGCCATTGTCATCCAGGTAGGTTCCATTCTGACAAATGCAGCCATCAACAGGGACAAAGGAGATGTCACAAGTAATGTCATGGCTACTGAGAGAGCGACAGGTGGGCTGGCAGGTGCTGACTGAATAGCTGTAGGTCAAGGATGCAGCACAGGATGTTGAATAGGAAGCTGGGACATAAATATGGACAATGTCACCAAATCTTTATTCATTATTCTTAAACAGAAAATGTCATTTGATCATTATGTACCTATCTATCTACCTATCTATCTAATATCCATCTTTCTATGTGTCTTCTCTATCTATCTATCTATCTATCTATCTATCTAATATCCATCTTTCTATGTGTCTTCTCTATCTATCTATCTATCTATCTATCTCATATCTATCTGTCTATCTATCTATCTAATATCCATCTTTCTATGTGCCTATCTATCTATTCTACCTATCTTCTGTCTATCCATCTATCTTTCCATCTCATGTAACTTATCTATCTATCTATCTATCTATCTATCTACTCATATCTATCTATCTAATATCCATCTTTCTATGTATCTTCTCTATCTATCTATCTATCTATCTATCTATCCATCTGTCTATCTATTTAGCTATCTAAAATACACAGTATTTAGAGCAGCACCATCTAAAAGTTCATATATGGGTACAAATCCATAGGGTCCGGCGGTTGATCCCTACAGTAATAATGAAAAAAAGGCAGCACTGCAAAATAGTGAAAAAGAACTGATACAAATTTATCCAAGAACTACGTTTCGGTCCTAGGAGTGTTGGAGGAGACTTGAGAAAGGTCCAACACTCCTAGGACCGAAACGCAGTTCTTGGATAAATTCGTATCAGTTCTTTTTCACTATTTTGCAGTGCTGCCATTTTTTGATTATCTATATACTTACTATCTATCTATCTATCTATCTATCTATCTATATATTTTAACTTATACAGTAACTCCCCCCACCAAAGAAAAATAGTTTGTACTTTACTGAAATATTCTTTACTTATATTGAAGCAATGCTTTTTATATTTGATATCTGTTCTCATGTGACTTTTAACAATTTACTTACTGCAGACATTTTGACGCCATCCATTCAGAATGACTCCCTTGGCAGCGCAGGCGTACACGTAGGAGGACAGGGCGGCACACATGCACTGCTCACTCTGGGCACAGTTACATGAGTCAAACATACAGTTCTACAGAAATGATGATAAAAAAGTAAAGTTGCTGAAAAATATAGAAGCTTTGTAATGTATATTATTACTTGTCATTGTCTCAAATGCTCTGATCTCAGTCCTACTGGATTTTGATTGGTGTTCACTTCCCCATCACACTCAGTCTTAGATAATCTTGACAATTATTAAATGATTATTCTTTTACCAGCTGCTGCCAGCAGGGGGCAGCATCACTTTTCTGCACATCATAGAAACATTGAAGAGGTAATGAAAGATGTGAGACCACTAGAAAGGCACATTGTGGCACACCTGCCACATCATCTGGGCAAATATGGCACTCAATGGCAGTGTCGGAATGAGGTTCCTTGGGATAAAATTATTTCCAACAGCCATAGTATCCCCCCAGATCCTGCCCTAGACATAAGTGTTAATAATTTTTAACCTATAGCTGACACTGTGCTCCAAAAGTCTGACTTTTGTCATATCTTCGATCTTGGCCATTAACCTATTAGATGCTGCTGACAATGGCGACAGTGGCATCTAAGGGGTCTGAGTCAGTGACTGATATGGCTCTCAAAATGTCACAATGACAAAGTGAAAGACACAATTTCACATGTATTGCTTGTATTTCTGGATTAGTTTGAAACAAATAATTCTTAAGCAATTCCATTTAGATTAATTCTATATTATATTTACCTGGGTGTAAACATCTGGATTAACTATTGAATGACAATCTGCAAAGGGTCCGGCAGTATCACTTATCAGTGAGCACCAATGTGTGGCATACAGTTCTAGGGAGGAAAATATAATGTTACACCTCAAGTAAGGTACAGGTTTTATGAGCAAATTTATGTAAATGGAAGGTCAATTCTGCCATCTAGTGGCAAACATGGAAATGCTAATATTATATTGCCTTTTTCTCAATTAATTTATTTCCTTATTTATTTTTCTTACTTGTATAGTGCCAACATACTCCGCAGAGCTTTACAGAGATTTCTATTTGTACAATAATTTTCTATAATTGAATATTAACCAGTTATATATAGTGAAGGTATTCCTCAAGCAAATATCATGGGTGGAGATATGTAAATTGTTCCTTCATGCTCCAGGATACAGAACCTCTGGTGTATACCAGTTTGTATTGAGAAAATATGACAAAACCAATGCTGCCATCTAGTGGCAAATATAAAAATACTAATAAGATGTTGCCTTTTTCTCAGTTCTATTGCTACAGTGATTTTCTGTAAATGAAAATGAGAATAAATGCCCATTACATGCCTAGTTAAAGACCTAGTACCAGAATATAACTCAGTACTTTGTCTGCTTTTAAGATTTGCATTAGGACATGAGCACTTTACCATTCTCAATGCTGAGAGCACATGGATTTTCAAAGCTGTTAGAAACAATGGGACAGTCTGCTTGAGTCATCCAAGTGTTGGCGAAAGAAGATCCAGTTCCTTCAATCACACCGCTAAGAACTTTGAAGTCATCGGCTTGTATGTTGTTAAAGTTTCCGCAAAGTCCTGTGAATCAGTTCAGAGAGATATTGTCACTTCCTTCTGGCTGATATACAGTAAGTAGAAGAAATCAAAACTGTACAAAATGTATTATAGTTTTATAAAAATAAAATGAAATAAAGATGACATGATCCACACATCCAATTTAATAAAGAATATAATAAAAATACATAAATAAATATATAAAATATTATTATATTCTTATAATATAATATAAATATATTATATAATGACATACATAATGTTTTATTATCATATAAATAACGTGATATTATATCATAAATTATGTAAAAATAATAAAGTAACAGTTAATGATGAAGATAACTGATTTTATGAACATGACTGGTCACAAATTGTAGAATATGTAACTATACAGTGATTTACTACATAGAGAGTAACCTCATTGGTACAATGTGAACTGACCAGACAGTCAATAACAGTTCTCAGTATCCACCAAAATGGCTAACTATGGTTGCAGCCGTTCTAGGGAGCACAGCTCCGCAGCACAAACTGCTGCTCTAAACAAGTGAACTATATCATACATACACAATGAGGGGATTCATCATTGTGGTTACTCCACTTTGTGGTCACAAAACAGCAACAATTTACCACTTGCAGCTGAAATAGTCACAAGAAGAGTTTTTGTGCCAGCCTCACGGCTTTACCAAAGGTAGGTGTGGACGGGGCTATGAGCAGGGCAAAACCCACCTCCTATTCATCATCATTTACACCACAAGAGTGTAAATGGCTGGCGTGAATTTGCCCCTAAGCGCAAGGACGTCACAGCCTCATCATTAATTCACAGCGCCCTCTGCTGGCATAGGGGACATTAAGGACAGCATAAAATACACCCATTTTGATGACTCCCCCCAACAAGTTTTATTGTTTGAACAAATAAGCATTTTAACATTTCTAAAAAAATTTCAGGCAAGGAAATTAAAGAATCATAGGACCCTGTAGCAGAACTTGAGTTACTTCTACTGAAAATGTACCTATACTACTTTTCAGTCAACGTATTGTGGAAGTTTATTATATAGTGTTAGGAGCTCTGTTTCTCACAGTCCCTGCAGTCACCGCTAGAGGGAGCCCACAACATATGGAGTTAAAGAGCTACTCTAGAGCCAACTCTTTGCAGTGACTTCCCCTAGTGGTGAATATGATGGTGAAAAAGCAGGAGAATGAACTGTTGGGTCCTATAGCTGTCATGCAGCTTGGTTCTATGGAAGGTATGACATGCAGAGGGTTGTTTCTTTCCTGCCTGCACATCCCATAGTGTTGTCTACATCACTCTCGCTAAGCAAATATCACCCTATTTCTAGATCTCACTAACAACATACAGTTCCCCAAAATAATAGAGAAAGAGAGAAGCTGCAGGTCTATCCTCCTCCTCCCAGGCCACTATCTAACTTATTACTGCAGATAGATATTTTTGGTGCCTAAGAAGGTTTATAGAGATCTTGGAAAAGGGAAACTACAGTACATACTCCGGTAATGTAATGAAGATGCTGCTTTCCCCTAATAATCTATAGCAGACACTTAATATGGCTCTTGATTTAAAATGGTTTTACTATGAACAAAACTTATCTCCTATCCATAGGAGAATTGGGCCCCAAGTCCCTCAGTTGCACAAGCACACTGCTGCTCCATTTAACTCTATGAGACTACTGGATATATCTGAATGCTGTACTCTGCTTCTCTTTGGCAGCCCTATAGAGTTGACTGTAACAATAGCACACATATACGACTGCCCTACCAATCCAACAAGGGGTGGGGGGATTGGTTCTCAGGATCGGTGAGGGTCCCAGCAGTAAGATCCTTACCAGACACATGGTACATCCTCTTTAGGTGACATTCTTTTCAATAGGATCAAGCTAGAAGGCTGACATTACTGACCTGATAAATCTGTTCTATTCTATATTAAGTAATATTCTCCTCCATTGCTACATTTCCATTGTCTCTATGATTTATACAAAACGATTAATAAATATTTACCACAAACTGTATTTTGATAAGATGGATCCAAATTGATGTGGAGCTGCATAGTGGGCACAAGCTGGATCATTAGCTGTAACCCAAATGTGGTCTGCACAATGATGAAGAATGATGAAGGCTTGAAGATTGTGACACTGGCTGCGGATCAAGCAAGATATACATTCTTGTCAATGAGGTCACATGACAGAACAGTATACTGTATGAGCTACATATACAATCTGCTATATTTACAATAAATCTGTACATCACCGCCTGCTGGAGACATGCGGTACTACAAGATCTGTAATATTGTTTTACTATAATACATTACTTTCATGTCATAGTAGCAGGATCCGTGTAATGTTGGATTATCAAACATAGAACCATCAAAGAAAGGTGTTAACAGATTCATAAGGCTGTAGGAAAACATGAATGCTTTTATAAAATATGTTGCTAATGCGTTATCTTTTTTGCCAGAGGGGTCTCCTAATAATAGGTTTTCTCTTTCTCTGCTTTTTTTCCTGTGGTTTTGAGAATGTTATTGTACAGTTATGTCCTTCTTTACATTTCCTCTTGACTGGACATGTCTAGTTCATGTTTGCATGTTATGAGATTAATATCATTTCAGAACCACATGATATCATTATATTGTCTCACAAATATGCGGCTACCTGGTGGTTATCCTATCACTGCACCACTAATGTTTGTCCCGATAGAACCCTTAAAACATATCCATACAGGAGAATAGAATCACTATTCATATATAGGCACAACATACCTGATGCAATTGGCAGCTGGGTGTAGAGTGAATTCACATATACGGAGCCACAAGGCTTCACGTAGATCAGCTGTAAGAAAAGAACATCAACATTAATGCCACACAATATACTTAATAATGGCTCACAATGATCTTGTATTGTATAGAGCAAGGTAAGCTTACATCTTTTCCATCATTTAGGATGAGGGTTACACTTTTCAGGCAGGTCTCAGTGTTTGTCAGACCACATGTACGAAGTTCTCCTAACACGCTGAATGTGGCATTGTAACAAGTCTGGTGAGAGAGCAACGCCAAATGTAAAGAACTGAACCAAAAACGGAAGGAATTTAGTCAATATAATTCCCAGATACCAATACTACTGTATAAATGAAGAGGAGGCCTACAATGGTTTATATATATAGATATATCTATAGCTATGACTTTGGCCTTTGGCATGTTTTTCCAAGTTATTTCCAAGTTTATGACTATTTGCATTATTTACAATATGCAAATAGGTGTCAAGTAATATTTGCATGAACATTGGTTCTATGCTGGGCCCCAGAATGAAGCCCTAGGTACCCCAGTTTGACACTGCATGTACAGTATGCTATACCTACATGTGTGGCCAATAATAAGAAAGTCATGTATAATGCCAATGTCCCTGTTGACCTTATTTCTTGACATGGGACTGGGTTATGAAATAGCAGGCATCATGGTAGCCCTGCTAGGTCCTGTACTGGTATAGCAGACAAAGCATACAATGCTCCTTGAGCAGTGAGACAGCATACATTCCTTGTGCCTTTCACATATAGTATATGACTCAGCCAGGGATTATACAAGACTACACAGTCCAGTTATATCATAGACACATTGCATCTCCCCTGTTTGCTTATGGATTTGACACAGTGCTATGCTCATCATAGGACGGACTATAGTCATGTGACCACATTTCATCCCATGCCATCAATTAACCCTCAAAGCTACAGAATAGACCAAAATGGGTCATAAAGTTTCAAATACATAAAGTTCATTTAAAGGGGTCTTCTGGGAAAGCTCATGAAGCCATCATTGATGAAACTATTAATGTGCGGTTCATATACTGACACTGGGATCTCTACTGGACACAAAAATGAAGGGCCCATGGCACACTGGAGTGCAGCAGCCACTTCCAACACCTGATCACCTGTAAATGTGGCCGCACCTGGTACTGCAACGTATCCCCATTTCAGTGACTAGGACCATTGAGCTGATCCTTTGATATGTTTCTCCTAGATCATCACTAATCTCATATTGATTGCCTACTTTAAGGATAATTGTGGCCACAAAACCCCTTTGAGGGTAAGATCACACAGCAGAATTTTTGCAGTAGATTCCATCATAGGATTCCACCATCTTTTGGTCAATGACAGGAAAATTTCCACAGTGGAATTTGCATGGTGGGCGCCACCTCAAGGTCTACTGTGTGAACTTACCCTAAATGAGCAGAACTAATAGGTTGTGAATTTTTACATGTAATGCAAAATTACACATTGATAGATCACAAGAAAAATCTGTCCACGGACAATAATGCTGATGCTTGAAATACTGTGAGTTATTTCGTATGTACCTTTGTTAGAACATAGCTGCAGTCTCCATGGAAAGTGTACCGTGTAAGATCAAAGGAGGTGATATGAGATCCTCCCTCGATTGAACAGGATCCTGCACAAGCCTTATTCATGCAGCTCCATTTGCCAGCTGAACAAGTGCTGATGGCGAAAAAAAAAAAAGTCATTTATATATTTACTGCAGGTCCAAACCTGTAAAGTGTTTGTCTGGCCTATAAAACTGTTTTGCACAAGATTTAGAATACTGTAAAACAACAAACTAAGCCATATTTAACTTCTGGACCACCGACCCCGAGCCACAGCTTCCCTTGTCCCCCACTATTCTTGCTGGGCTCCATTGATCATAATTTGACACAGTCATGTGATCGCTACGGCCAGTGATTGTCTACAGCATTCACATTATCGTGTTTGCTGGAGGCCAAAATAGAGGATCTAGGAAGTGGCACTGGAGAAGTGGGGGCTGGAAAGTGTTTATGTCCAAAATCCTGTGCCGAGTCATTTTTTTCATCTCTATAAAGAGCCTTGCTTTTCTGATATAGAGTTACAAATCCTCTCCATAGACATACATTTAAAAGATATTATGGTGGCTACTTAGAGCCATTACTAGAGCAAACATGGACGCTTACTGCAGCAAAACACTGAAATTTCTGTTCACTCATTTCTGTTGACTAGCAGCCTCGATCCTTTCATACAGTTGGTAAGATCACCAACATGTCCTGAAGATTACACAGTTTTGTGGGGAAATATTCTGTATGAAATCTCTAATGTTTCTTTGCTATAAAGGCGGTCCTATCAGTGATTGACAGCTATCTCTGTACACAGTAATAGAGGGGGGACTGTCAGTCACTGATAGGGCCGCCTCCTTGTCTGCATAGCAAAGAAAGAGCAGAGATTTGAATAAATCAATGACTGGTTATACTTGTACAACTATAAGCTATATATCATTCCGCTCTGCTCCTCCTGCTCTATACCATGTTGCTGGCAGATTGGACACCATTTTTCTGGTTCTTTTTAACATTCACTTTTATTTTCACAATAATATTATAAATGGTTTTCTGGCCTTGAACTCGTTTTTTACAAAGCTTATTTTCAACTTGCTACAATACCTTAATGTTCCCAAAGAACCCTTTAGAAATTTTTGCCCTCTCTGTCATTCTGGGGGCTCAGGGTATTCTTTACTTTGGGAATTTCCAGTTTGCTGCATTTTGGGGCTGCTTACTACTGTTCTGGCAACCCTGAAGGCAGAAGCACCTCCTGACACATTCACCTCAGTGCCTAACTGGATGTGCAGAGAGGATCCATGTCATCCAGGATATCACATGACTGAACAAAACAGGGCACAGGTTCCTTAGTTATTTGAGCAAAGATAGCGAGGAACAGGAAATGCCCCTCTAAAATTCATAGCAATAACAACATATTTACCACCTAGATGCAGTTAGTACCAATAGATAGATTTTTACCCAGATAATAGTTTTGCTTCTCTATTGAAGAGCTTAAGGAAGCAACCGCAATAGGCAACACCACACAGAGGTCATACTGGCTCTCCAACATTGGGACAATACAGGAGCATCTCAATATATTAGAATATTTTTGAAACATTCATTCACTTCAGTGATTCAGTAATACAATCCATAATCAGCATCTTCCATGATTGTGTGTCCTTCTGAACCAGACTGAGGGAACTGGCAGGTGACACTGAATTTACAATACTGAACTTTTTTACAATATTCTAATTTTCTTAGATTTGGGTTTTTATTACCTGTAATCCATAATCAACATTTACAGAAATAAAACACTTGAAATAGAACACTCTGTGTGTAAAGAATCTAGAAAATATAGGAGGTCACATTTTTAATGTAGTTACAGAAAGAAAGAAAGAAAGAAAGAAAGAAAGAAAGAAAGAAAGAAAGGTTTCAAAGATATTCTAATTTATTGAGATGCACCTGTGTATACCATAGCTGCATGCATGTAATGGATTGAGGTCAATGTCCAGAAGAATTAAATATATCTTACCAAGTGCGACACTGGGCTGAGTATCCGGTGCCAGGTGTGTAAACCTGTCCATTGTATGTACAGTAACACTGCTGAATAGGAATACATCCAGAATTGTTGATATCATCAAACACAGTTCCTAAAACCGAAAAACATATCAATATGTTTATAGGCGCATAAAAAAATTCTCCATATCTTTTAAAGGGAATCTGTAACTTGATTTCTTATATAGTGTCTGATCTGCAGGCACCATGTTATAGAGTAGAACTGAGCAGATTAATATAAAGCGTTTTGGGAAACTGCATATACATATATATACACATATATATCTTTATAATAGTATGTCTATCTATCTATCTATCTATCTATATATACAGTATGTATATATATATATATATATATAGAGAGAGAGAGAGAGAGAGATAAGGATATATATATATATATATATATATATAGTCTGGATTTTTTGCCCACAAAACTATACATCAATCTGCTCAGCTCCACTTGCGCTATAATATGGAGCCTGCATAATATGCAACCTTTAATAGTAAATTCCTGAACATAAACATTAACATACCTGCAGGGCAGAAGCATCCATCTAAACAATGACTGTCACACACTAATGACCGTTCAGGATTGGTGCAAGTATTAGGGCAGGCGCTGCCACATTCCCTGTACTCCATGTTGTAACTACATGACAAAGCTGTGAAAAGAAAGCTTTATCAGTCTGTATAGTATTCATCTTATTGAAATCTAATCCCCTCCCTCCAATAACTCCTCTTTTTCAATCTAACAGCCCCCCTCCCTAAGGCTGCACACTATCCTTCAGTTTAAGCGGGAGCCCTCCAAATCTAGCCTAAGAGTGGGAGTCCTCTTCAATAACTGCTCTGACTTTGTGAGTGAAATCTCTGTGCCGCGTTCCCTCCCACTCTTAGATTGTATAACAAGAGTAAAGCTGTATGGAAGAAGTTTGTAGAAATAAGGATTAGGCTTTTCGATTTGCCCAGTCCCTTTGTTCTTAAGGTAGATAAGCCAGTGGTCTTTAACCAGTGGCTCGATAAACACAAGTGGCTTGTGACACCTAGCTGTGCGGCTTGCCATAGCAGCCATGAGTTATATAATAATAAGCAGCGTCCGCACTGACAGTATTGCACAAACATTACCACTTTATCCTCTTCACTGCATCAGCTGTAATAGTATGACCGATGTTGGGATGGCGCCATTCAGGAGCTGAGAGGGCACCATAGCTGCTGGGTTTCTGCTGTTCTACACAGTGGAGACCTGGCAGCAATACCCACAATCAGTCTTGTATTTAGCTATTTAGATGATTTGGCCAATTGCGACCATCTAAAGAGGGACTGTGCATGGGCACCACCATAATGACTGGGATCTATTACTATGACATTCTCTTGAAGGCTCCCAGGCTTGTCATTGCATTGTTAGCATTGCTCACTAACATAGGCATTGCTCAATAGAATTGAAGGAATATTATAATATATTGCAATACATTAGGATTGCAGGACAACATATGGGTGATCAGAGCCCCTAACATTAAAACTCTCAGGGGGTCTAAAAATAAGAGTAAAAAAAAAACGGCTACATTGCTATTTAAAAAAAAATTGGAATAAAAAGTGATCAAAACATCAGACATTCCACAAAATTGTATAAATAGAAATTACAACTGGCCTCTGAAAAATTACACAAAAAGTATAAAGATTAAAACATTTTTGTAAAGATATTAAAACATAACAAAAACTATATAAACAGGTAATATATCTGTACTGCAGACTGAACAGCATAAAAACAAAACCCGTAAGAAAATAGCACAGTAGTAATCTTTTCTAATCCAACCCATACTGAATTTTTCCAGCTTTCTAATACACTGTGCAGAATATTTAATGATACCATCAGGAAGTATAATTTGTCCTGAAAAAATAAGCCCCTGCAGAGCTCTGTTAATAGAAGATTTTAAAAAGTTATGGATTTTGGAAGGCCAGGAGTAAACAACAAAAATTCAAAAACCAAAAATGGAAGGGATTAAATGACCCCATACCAGTAATACCTGTGTGTCTTGATAGCATGCTTTATTGTTTATCTGTACACTTATGCCTTTTTTAAACCCATTACAACCCCCAACCAGTACAAATGGGGATCTGTGACCTAGAGTATGAATATGATGGCACTTACGACAGAGTTGAGCAGTTCTCCAGTTTTCTGGAACTCCACCAGCATGGGTACATTGGCGGGAATACTCAGTAAAGGTGTTACATAAGCAAAAGCCTATGGCATCTTTGTCACATCGACACAGATTTTGGACACAGCCATCAATATACTGAGCTGGATCCACCAAAGAGTTACATTGTGAGAAAGGTGTGCTTCTCAAGACCACCTCACATATTTTATTCTGTTGAAAATAATTCAAATATGATAAGGCAATGAAATGATAAAGTTTCAATATAAAAGCAATGAAATCTGTTTATGAAAAGCAATAGACATACAGATGTGTGTCCACTAGAGATGAGCGAAGTATTAAAAAATTTGATTTGGCAACTTCGACGAATTTCGTGATACGATTCTATTAGATCCGAATTTAATCGCGGTGAATCACGTAACAAAAACAGCTATTTATTGGCTGCAGAGAGCCAGGGTGTGAGGCAAAATGGCGGAACCCCTTGGATGCCACGGTCATGTTTGACCACGGCATCCAAGATGATAAAACCCCCGATCGGTTATGGAGCAGGGTGTTAGCGGTCAGTTACAGCTAACACCCTGCTCCATAACCGATCGGGATATTTAACACCTTGGATGCCACGGTCAAACATGCCGTGGGCGCTCGCGAAGCCGTTAAAGGGATGTGACATCACAGGGCTGGCTGCTGCTTGGCTGCACGCATGGCATTGTGGGTGATCCTGTGCTCCCAGAGTTCCTTGCCCCATATCCTAACATGTACAGCTGCCATTTTGAACTAAATGCGATTTGTCACCACGAAGCGTGAGGAAATTCGGATTCGATGTGAATCGAATATTTCCTGAAATTCGGATCGAATTCCAATTCATCAGCTTCGATTCGCTCATCTTTAGTGTCCACCACCAAAGTTTGTTAAGGAATCTAATCTCTCTCAATACAAAGCAGATAAATTCACAACATACAGTGGTTATTGAAAGTTTGTGAAGCCTTTAGAATTTGGTATATTTCTACATAAATTTGACCTAAGACTACATCAGATTTTGAAGCAAGTCCTAAAAGTAGACAAAGATAGCCAAATCAAACAACTGGGTCAAAAATATTAGACTTGGTCATTTATTTATAGAAGAACATGATCCAATATCACCTATCTGTGATACCTATGTCATAGTATGTGAACCTTTAAAAGACTAGCAAATAATGTGAAGGTGAAATTAGAGTGCAGTGTTTTCAGTCAATGGGATGACAATCAGGTGTGAATGGGCAACAATTTTTATTTACAGAACAGGGTTCTATCAAAATCTGATCTTCAAAAGACATGTTTGTGGATATCATGACAAGAAAAAAAGGAGTTTTTGAAGGACCTCAGAAGAAGAGTTGCTGTTGTTCATCAAGCTGGAAAAGGTTACAAAACCAGAGTTTGGACTCCACCAATCAACAGTCAGGCAGATTGTGTAGAAATCAAATGGTTGTCCAGCAAGACCACCCCATGAGCAAGGCATATAATAATCATTAGAAAATATTAATGTTCATGAATCCACCATCAGGAGTGATGGTACAAGGGGGAGATTTTAACTCTATACACCCCCTTGTGTATGACCTGCTTATTAGTGAAGTTCTATATACTTACTGTGTCTGTGCAGTTGCTCTGAGCAGTTTCTACCACATCTTGGCAAGATTCCTTTGGTCCATTCAGCTTCTGCATATTTCCATACTGATTTGGAGTTACTTTAACATCTGGAAAGTATTATATATGAGACATTGGAGGTTTCAACAATATTTTCATAGGATATCTTTTCTTACAAACATGGGAAAACTTCAAATTCTGTCACATATACCATACTGGTGCACATGGCATGTTACATTTGCTGTGACTCAGTAGGCATTTGCTATATACTTTTGAGCCTAAACACCTCAAGGCTGGTGTACATGAATAGCAATATTTTATGCTGAAAAATGTTGCATATCTTGACAGGGGTAGTTCAGAATTTGAAAACTTGGCTGCTTTATTCTAGAAAGATTCTGTGTGAGGCTGGGTTCACACTTGCATCAGAGTCCGTCCGCCGCGAATCCGACTGAAAATCTCGGGAAACTGTATAGGGACTGGATAGTGAAAGGTTAGCAACGCATTGCTTAAAAACCCATTCATTTGAATGGTTTTTTAAAGCAATGCGCGGGTGTGCGCTTGCACCCTCTGCGTCGCGAATCCAGTTTTTTTCACTGGAAACAGAGTCGGACATGCAGGATAACAGAGGGTGTAAGCCCACACCCGCACATTGCTTTAAAAAACCATTCAAATGAATTAGATTTTAAGCAATGCGTCGATAACCTTTTGCTATGCTGTCCCTATACAGTTTCCCGAGATTTTCAGTCGTATTCGCGGCGGACGGACTCCGGCGCAAGTGTGAACCCACCCTGACATTGCAGCTTAGCCTCATTCACAACAAAGGAACTGAGCTGCAATTCTAGAAACAACCTTAAGGCTGAGGTCCCACATTGCTATAGAGCTGCTTTTTTTGTTGCAGATTTTGTTGCGATTTTTTGAGCCACAGCCAGGAGTGGATTGAGCAGAATGGAGAAATATAAGTATTTCCTATATATTTCCCATTCCATTTGTAGCCACTCTTCAATTTGGCTCAAAATTCCGCAGCAAAATCTGCAACAAAAAAAGCTGCTTTTCCGCAACGTGGGGCCTTAGCCTTAGGCAACGTGGGGCCTCAACCTTAGATAGATGTGGTGCTGTTTCTAGAAGCCATGTTTTTCCGGACCTGCACAACCTCTTTTAATAAATTTTAATTACATTTTTCCATCTTCTCTTAGCTGTGCCATTTTTCTAAACAATTAAGGAAGATTTAAAAAGTGTCTAAAGCACATAATACATTTGGTTCATGACCTTTTTTTGGTGCAATCTACACCAAAATTATGGCACATTTTCAATAGCAAATATTTATTGTATTGTGCGACTCTTTTATCCAATGTGATGAATTACTGAGAACTTACTATTGGTGATGAACTCATTATAAATGGAAATTCCATTGTAATCTCCACAAAGACCACAGGTCTGGTTGGCAAATTTTGGATCCAGTTCCAACTACAAAAAAAAGTAGGTTAATATGTTTACATTTTGAACTTTTCTGTGGAGAATATGCAAAGAGAGCAGGTGATAAATAATGTTTGCGTCTTTATTTTTATGTGGTTTTTGTTTTTACATTTTTTTTTAAATATCTGGGAAAAGGTTAAACAATTTAGGAAGGTGTAAATTTCACATTTTTCCATTTATTTTTTAATAGCACAAAATGCTACTAAAAACGTCTTCCCCTCTCCAGCAGGATAATTTTTCCATACATGACACAGCTAGAACATGTGATGTGTGGCATTTTCTTTCTTTTTTTTTTTTTTGCCTTAAACCCCAGGTTCACCCCCACAAACACACATTTCCTGTACCCTTGTTTTGGCATCACTGAACCTTTCTTTTTTTGTATATGTATCATTTTGGACTCCATGCTTTGATGCAACTTATTCTTGTTTAACAGAGAGAGAATTGTCAGAAATATCTGACTTTCTCCTAATGGTAACAATTTTTATTCATTTTTTTTTTAAATCATTAAGGGTATATTCACATGGTAGATTTTCACATGGATTTTTTTGTTGAATACACTTATATTACAGACTGAAATCAGTGTGAAAAAAACATTATGTTGTATTTTATACTGATGGGGCGAAATGGGAATCAAAAATCCAAGAGTCGATCACATGATTTTATCATACAAGCTGGATGGGATTATTCTGATTTGGCCTCTATAAAACTTTCCTCTTTTGCAGAATCAAAATTTTTGTGTTGGTGGAGATTCACAGTCCAGAAGCAGATAAGAAAGAATATTCCTGTTTCTAAGGAAGCCTATCTTTTATCTGTACAAAAAGAACTGTTGATAGTTACCAACATAGCGTCATCTTCATTCCACATAAACTGGAGACCTAAACGTGCAGCAATCTGAATGTACATGCCACTCCTGCCAACCTGGACTCCAGAAAAGCTGTAGGGAAGGTTCACCCTGTACAAGACATGAAGTATAAGTTACTAGATTCAGGAAAATTGAAAATAAATCAACAAGAATGTCCACTACTCTTCACTAACTTAGAGGAGCTGTGTACACAAATGGTAGGATGCTTTGTAATGAAGACTATATGTAAACTCACTTTTCAATTTTAAATGCATCAAAGCAATAAAAAAAAATAGTCACAAAGGTGAAAATATCCTTTACGCTGTACTTTACAGGACATAAAATATTTGTACTTAATCATATTTTGATATTTCCCTTTTAGTTTTTAGAATATCAATTGACGTAGAATAGCCTACCCAGGACCTGGTCACAGAAGCAACAGCTGACAGTTTCAAAAGAGGCTTAGATGTCGTCTTACAGAAAATAGCATTGACTCTTTGTAAATGTATAGAGTTCCTTCACTTTTCCCTTCAGTCATGTTTGCCATTCCTTGGTTAAACTTAATAGACATATGTCTTTATTCAACCAAACTAAATATGTAAGTATGTGTAATATAATATAATATATAGATAGATGTTAATGACGGATAACATTTGATGCTAGTCTGTTACTTAACTATAATGGGGATATTGGAATTGATAAAATGTTTTTGTGGTTTGTCTTCACTTTTTGGGCTATTGTAAATATCTACCTTATAATACAGAGTTATATGTTTCCTTCTGGCTGCTATATGTTTCCTGTAGAGAGTGCTCCATTGTGAGTTTGGCATGTGTAAGGTGAAGTTATTTACATGGTCTTAGGCTAGCTGTACACGACCAAGATTCACCCGTAAAACTCGGTCCGTGTGTTAGCCAGATTTACCGGCTTTAACTTCATGCTGGGAGTGGGATGCCTAGCATCCTAGTTATCTTTGATGGTAGGATTCCCTACCTCCCAGCAACATACCATCCCATACCAATTACAGTACGGAACAGTATGTTGCTGGGAGGAAGGGACTCCTTGCATCATAGATAACTATATTGCCTGTTTTAGCAGCACATTGCATTCAGTGTGTCTATTCACATGTCCGGGGTTTTTTTTGACGGTTATTTTTCACAGTCGTCAAAAAAAACGACATGCACTATTCTTGTGAAAACAGACATAGTTGCATGTGAATAGATCCATTGAAAATTATAGGTTCTATAATGGCTATAAATATAAATACTATACTATAAATTCAATGCCCATTTTTCATGAGCATTAGGCCCGTGAAACATGCCACTGTTGTGTGCATAAGGCTTACTCTTTTTGACTAAAGCAAGTCTATAGTTAAAATAGAATTATAAAAGTGTATAATGAAATATAATTTGAATAACTCACGATTGTCCATTAACTGTTATGGTGCCACTCTGTAATTCTATGTAAACTCCATCAATCTTTACAGAGATGTGGCTGAGAGTTGGCAAGTTATTGACGATGGACCGCCGTATCTGAATGTTAAAGTCCTCAAAGTTGTTCTTGCAGTTTGATGCATAGAGATAGTTGCATGTTCCAGGTAAATAGAATATATCACCATCAAAGGTCTTAAAGTAGTTATTGCCCCACGTGCTGCAAACTTGGCCATTGTGAGCAGAAACAGCGCCTGTTGAGGATTGGAAAGAGCATCTAACATTTATAATATGTGATATACAGTATAACTGATCAAAGTGTAGTCTGATGAATCAAGTAGCTATAAGACTATTATTATTATTTTATAGAAAGAAGACAAATACAGTACTTTGGGTATTGTTATTTGCTTGTTGTCATAGTGAAGTAAAGCCTATTACATAGTATATTTATCTGAAAGACTATCAGTATCAATGCCTCAGTAGTAATACGTGGATTTTACCATAGACTGCAATACAGTAGTATAAAAATTTAAATTACCCCTGTTCTTAGAATATGTAGAATAATAAATAATAATACACATAAACACCTTAAGCATTCCTACGTAGCAAAATCCCTGAACTATAAAATTCTGAAACTATTTATCTCATATGGTAAATAACGTTTCAGGAAAATTATTGAAATCAACTTTTGACTTTGCAAAAAAATAAGTAAAAAAAAAAAATCGATCAAAACATCAAACATTCCCTAAAACGGTATCAATAAAAATTATATTTAGCCTCACAAAAAAGGCATCTTTTACAGCGTTATATAAAAAAATATAAATAAAATATAAAAATTTTACAGGTACCACAATATGGCAACACAAACATATTTTCGATTCATTGAAAGTATAAACATTTTTAATGTAAACATTAACACATGAAAAAAAACTAAGCTGTGTATTGCCATGATTGTACCCATAGAATACAACTAATTGTCAATTTTACCACATGGTGAACACCATAAATACAAAATCTATAAGATAATGGCACAATCACATTTTTTTCCAGCTTTTTTTTTTACAGTTTATTATATTCCCCTTTTCACCATTCCCTAGTTCCCCGGCCCTATATCCAGCTAATAAATGAAAAAATATATATACAGTATATAGTTACAAATAGCAATAGACTTTGGTAGATGCAGAATGTTGCAAGGATTTCTCCAATTTTTCCATATACAATCTTTTTCAGGCTAAGGCCCCCGCGTAGCATCCTGCAACGCATCGCGGTTTTTCCTGCAAAGCTTTTCACAGAAAGTTCTCAGAGGTTTCCTCTACGGACTTTCCACTTCAATTATACCTATAGGGAAACCGCCTGCATTTCCGTAGGTATAGTTGATGGTTTTAGAAATCGCAGCGTGTCCATTGTGCGTATTTTACCGCACTGTGTGGATGGGATTCAATAGAATCCCATCCACTTCACAGTGACTGTAAAATACAGCATTTTCTTCCGTTGTGTTTACGCCACAAGCAAACCGCGGTGTTTATGCCACATGAGGCCCCTGCCTTCGATATCAGATTTGTAGAAGACATTTTTTTTTGTTGCAAATACAGTTAGATGTGCAATAGTAAATAGCATATTAGGAGATATACCCCCAAGAATCAAGCACAATCTGTTAGCATTTATTAAACCACATTACTTTCATAATTTCTAATAAATATGATAATTATTAAAAATGTATAATATTGTATGAAAAGATTTTATGGAACAGTTCATCTGCTCAGACTTTACAACAATATTTTATTCTTATATTCACAATAAATTCTGTTTTTATTTTCAGCTACTATCACATTGTTATAAGCCTATATGGTGGTGATATGGCAAGAGACCCTCGCAGCAACAATAGTTCATCGATATTTGAAGTACGCAAACTGACCCACTTGAAATAATAAAAATTAAGAAATTTATAATCTAAGGCTATAAAAGAAAATACACGTACTGTATCCTGTGAAAAATCGTAAATTCAGTGGGGTTGCTGGATTTGCTTGCCGTATATGAATTTGCATTCAGCCAACATGGTACATAAAATCGCGTTAAATTCACGTGTATTGCAGTCTATAGTGCTGAACCAGCGATCAGTGCATCACTGGTTCAGGTCCCCTAGTGGGACATCACTAAAAACCATTGCAAGGCACAGTGTTCTACACCACTATACAGACTATCAGGAAATAGCTGTTTTTTAACGCGATTCACTGCAAATTAATTTGGATCAAATCAAATTACTTCTGTTAATTGTTTCTTGGATATGGATAGAATGACCTAAAACTTTAGCCTGTTCAGGGCTTGGGTCAATATAAGAGCCATGTAGTGGCTCAGAGGAAATCTGTAATATGTAGATTTCTAAATAATTAAGCACTCTTTCCCTTCTGTTAAAGAATATTTTTTTCTAATCTGTTTACATTTTTTGATAGTATTTTTTTTATTTTATTTTCTGTACACCATTATGCCTGAGCAGTCGTTATAGTTACATTTCCATGTTGGGTATTTATGGCATATTCCCTAAATACTTGATACGTGTACATTTCACCTTCGAGATCTGTACTTCTCTTGAGAACTGTCTCGTGGGTCCTCAATCTGGAATTCCCCCTTTCAAGTGGATGGAGTGAACTTCACATGCGTGGTCACAAGCATGCATAATACCACAACCTCCTTTCTCAAAATAGGTGCTGGCCTCAGAGGTACCTGCATTTATAGGGAATTTATGGCATATCCTGTGCATCTTCCATGAATACCCAAGATGTGAATACCATTTTAGCAGTAGTTGAGACATGTTTTACTGCTGCCTCATGGACCATGGGTACCTGGAAATGACTAACTGACATCTAAGTGTGCATGCTGTTTGAGCTGTGATGAGGTCATTGTGCAGAGAGGGGGAGAGGTGAACTGTGATCATCACCATTAAGGGTGGAAGGTATTAAAACATTTGAAAAGCTTTATAAATTTGGTATGGCTGTGATCATACCGACCCAAAAAATATAAGGAACATGTATTTTTTTACCCACTGAAAAAAATGTAAAAATGAGAGAAATTGGAGCAAATGCACCTTTTCTCAAATTTTTATCCCATTCAGAATTTTTTTCTAGCTTCCCAGTACATTGTAAGGAATAATTAATTGGTACCATTATGAAGTACAATTTGTCCTGCACAATAAATCCAAATATAGCTTTGTGATTGAAAAATAAAAAAGGTATGGCTTTTGGATGGTGGGGGTAAAAAATGATCCAGAATTTTATACTGATTGCTAGATTTGGAGTTGGGAAGGAATTCTTTCCCTGACATGGGGCAATTGGCATCCACCTCATGGTTTTTTTTGCCTTCCTCTGGATTAATACTGTAGGGTTATAGGTTGCACTTGACGGACCTGAGTCTTCATCCCACCTCATCTACCATGTAACTTCAGTGCCTTGCAAAAGTATTCATACCCCTTGAACTTTTTCAGATTTTGTCACCTTACAGCCACAAACTTAAATGCATTTTATTGAGATTTTAAGTGATAGATCAACACAAAGTAGAAGATAATTGTGAAGTGGAAGGAAAATGATACATGGTTCTCAAAATTTTAATCAAATAAAAATCTGAATAGTGTCAGCCCCCCTATTTCATTACTTTGTAGAGCCACCTTTCACTCTAATTACGGCTGCAAGTCTTTTGGGGTATGTCTCTATCAGCTTTGCACCTCTAGTGATATTTTTGCCTATTCTTCATTGCAAAATAGCTCAAGCTCAGCCAGATTGGATGGAGAGAGATTGTGAACAGCAATTTTCATGTCTTGCCACAGATGCTCAATGGGATTTAGGTCTGGACTTTGACTGGGCCATTCTAACACATGAATATTCTTTTATCTAAACCTTTCCACTGTAGCTTTGGCTGTATGTTTAGGGCCATTGTCTTGCTGGAACGCAAATCTCCTTCCCAGTCTCAAGTCTTTTGCAGCCTCCAACAGGTTTTCTTCCAGGATGGCCCTGTATTTAGCTCCATACATCTTCCTATCAACTCTGACCAGCTTCCCTGTCCCTGCTGAAGAAAAGCCTCCCCACAGCATGATGCTGCCAACACCATGTTTTACAGTGGGGATGGTGTATGATGGTGATGAGCAGTGTTTCTTTTCCGCCACACATAGCATTTTGCATTTAGGCCAAAAAGTTAAACTTTGGTCTCAGCTGGCTTTTTGGCTGCTTCTCGGACCAGTGCTCTCCTTGCTCGATCTGTTAGTTTAGGTGGATGGCCATGTCTTGGTAGATTTGCAGTTGTAGAATACTTTTTCCATTTTTAGATGATGAATTGAACAGTGCTCCTTGGGATGCTCAAAGTTTGGGATATGTTTTTATAACCTAACCCTGCTTTAAACTTCTCCACCACTTTATCTCTGACCTTTCTTGTGAGTTCCTTGGTCTTCATGATGCTGATTGTTCCCTAGTGTTCTCTAACAAACCACTGAGGCCTTCACAGAACAGGTGTATTTATACTGAGACTAAATGACACACAGCTGGACTCTATTAACTAATTAAGTGACTTCTGAAGGCAATTGATTGCACTGGATTTTATTTAGAGGTATCAGAGTACAGGGGGCTGAAGACTTTTGCACGCCACACTTTTCAGATTTTTATTTGATTAAAATTTTGAAAACCATTTATCATTTTCGTTCCACACTTATCTGCTACTTTGTGTTGGTCTATCACTTAAAATCTCAATAAAATACATTTAAGTTTGTGGTTGCAAAATGACAAAATGTGAAAAAGTTCAAGGAGTATGAATACTTTTGCTGTGAGAGGAAGTGATTAATATAAGTCATATGACGCCCACCACACGTTAATACACTCGAATGTTTGTTGTGGAGCATGGGAATAAAAGTTTGGTGCATGCTGCTTATTTTGGTAACATTGCTGAAATGAATATGGTTCAGTATACACAAACTCAATATTCATTCAGTAGCACCCACATTAATATGTCAGCGCCAAAAATCTGCAGATAGACATGCAATCTGCTCTTAAACAAATCCTGAATATAGACTATATGGGGACTGGGTGTGCAGGTATTGCTTGTTAATATTCAACTCCCATTCAAAACATTCGCCATTCTATGGGAAGGTACACATTACTTGTACATTGGATAAACAATGTAGTTTCTTTGTGCACAACATATTTACAGTGGTTGGCTGCTGTGGCTTCACTTATAAATGGCTCTCCCATATTATCTGCGGAGAGGGTGCTCCCTCCACCTGCCTTCCAGTCTCTAAATCTGGGGGGAGTCTCTCTGTTTATCCACTTTAGCCATTCTATCAGTCAAACTTTTCTTGCACACATATAATGTCTCTTATGTCACTTACTTGGATCTTTCTCTTAAAATCAGGGAAAACCCTTTCCTCTCCCAGAGTGGCACATTGTTACACTGTAAGGCAGTGGAACCCACCCCCATGATTGTCCTTAGGTAGATGGGCATAATAACCTGTTAGAATGATGTTTAGCAGGTAGCCACTATATAAGATAGGTGCTTAAATTGTGGATCCTGAAAGGGGAAACATGGTGTCACAGCCTCTCTGCCCTCTCTTGTTATTGTATGCTAGTTTTGGGTCCATTTGGAGTTATGTCTTCCTCTTGTTGTTGTGTTCCCCTTTCTTCTTTACTTTACAACAGTGGTACTTAACAGAGTCCACTTCAGTCAACTGTGCAGTGGCATGAGTCATTTCTAGATCTTTCTGTCTATCGGCAAATACCTCCCAACATATGATTGGTTGGGGGTATCCACGGATAGGAAAATCAGCCTTCATAGATTGTAAGCTCTTGCGAGGAGGGCCCTCAATCCCATTGTGTGAATGGACTATTTCTTTGTAATGTGAGCAAAGTCTCACAGCAATGAAGAATAGCTCAGGAGCTGCTTGGTGGATCCACTTTTAGGCTAAAGCCCCAACTTACAAAGAATTAGTTTTGTTAGAGCTTTTTCCTGTCTCAGTTTCAATTGTGATTTGGGGTAGTCAATTCAGGGATAGGAGTTTGCAATAAATACGTTAAAAGCGATTTGATTGTAAAGTTGTTGTATATTTAACCCTGTGCTGTTTACAAATTAGAATTTGACTAAAAAAACACAGATATCTGGGGACAGTCACAATAATATAGCTTATTCTCTGTCTCAATGTTCAGAGAGTTGGCTCCAGAAGAGGACCTTCAGGTAGTCCCTTTGCGGCCACATTTCTGGAATCTGATTTGGGAATTATTCTTGATAACGTCTGAGCTCTGTAGCCCCGAGAACATGGGTTTATTCAGCCGTATGGTGGAAATAGATCTTCTTTTGCAATGAATTGAATGCTAACTATTTTCAGAATGAGGAAGGTTTGATTTTGAAATGTGTTTGTACTTCATAGAAGATTAGTTTACTCTTCAATTATGAAGGCACTCACTAGGGTTTTTTCTTTTCTTAGATGAAATGGTATATAGCCAATATCTTCTCTCTTTCCTGTCTAGCAATTGTTATAGGGCTATTGGAAGATAGCAACAGAGCTAGAAAGATGGAGACCCATTGCTGTTGTAAGTTTTGGCACAAATCAGGTTTTTGAAAAAAAAAAGATTGCAATTTTCCTTTTTTGCGCCACCCACGCCACTTTCCTGAAAAGGGGATATGGCGAAGGCATGCAGAAGGTAGAGTCATCAGCCTTACCAGACTTATTATCATTTACACCAGAAACAATGTTTGGCAACAAGGGCAATTATATCAGAGTTGTCCCACCAAACCTCTGTCCTCCAGAAGTCCCTTACAGCTGGCCCAAACCACCAAGCTGCCTCGTGTTGGAATTGGTAATAGCGCCATTTCAGCAAAACCTCTCTGCATGTCACAAGGGAGAACCATCAATCAGTCTTACAACAAAAGCATGCCGTGTATATTATTATTAGACATTTTTGCATTTCATTGGAAAGTCATATGATTGTGTATAAAAAAAAAGCGTTTTATAGAGGCAGAGTCTCTCAATTTATGAAAAACTGTGTCTAAAAATTGTGGAACAACGTCATAAAAATTTTCCTCAATGTAAAATTGCAAAGACTTTGAATATCCCACCATGTATAGCACATGATATCATCAAAAGGTTCAGAGAATATGGGACAAGACCAACGGTCAATATTGGATGCTTGTGAGCTGTGGACCCTAAGGCAGCACTGCCTTAAATACACGCATGAATTGGTATTGCAAATCACTGCATGGGCTCAGGAATACTTCCACAAATCATTGTCAGTCAACACAGTTTGCCGTGCAATCCACAAATACAAGTTCAAGCTGTAGCATGCAAAGGAAACGTCAACACAATTCAGAAAAGTCACTGTCTTCTTTGGGCCAGAGCTCATTTAAAATGGACTGAGGCAAAATGGAAAATTTTTCTTTGGTCAAATGAATCAAACGTTGATATTATTTATAGAAACCACAGCCACCATGTTCTGTGTACTAGAGAGCAGAGGGACCATCTAGCTTGTTATCAGCCTGCATCGCTGATATGGGATTGCATTAGTGACTAAGGCAACGGGCAGCTTATACATCTTGAATCAATGCTGAGCAGCTGGAACATAGCCTTGTCCCAACTTTTTTGAGATGTGTCATTGCCATCAATTTCTAAATGACTTAATTTTTTCAAGTGAAATGGAAACATGTCTAAGTTTCAACTTCTGATAAGTGTTCTATGTCCGCATGTGATTAAAATGTGGTTATATGAAATTCCAAATCATTGCATTCTTTTTTATTTTACACAGCATCCCAATTTTTTTTTGGAATTGGGGTTGTACAGTATAAGTAACAACACTCTCTGTTCACACTATAGTTAGGGCTCCTCATAAGTCTGCTTGAATTTGGCTATCTTTAAATAACTGTTTATTAGAAAGCAGTACATCCATGTACTTCTCTTCACCTCCTTTATGGAATATTGCCCGCAGATAGGCCACCAATCTCCTGCTGACAGGTCCCCTTTAAATGTCAGATTGCTTTTCAGGTTCTCACTACTAGTTTATGCTGTTGGAAGTCATCCAAGGCAAACCATACAGCCATTTTCCATAAACAGGCATACTCTTGCACGAAATAAGAAAGATTTTCCACTGAAGTTATGCAATGTCCCAGTTACCATGAGACAGCATATCATCTCCAGAGCTTCACTCTAGTGCCTTTATATAACCTTTTAGTCAATAGTATCTTTCATTACAGTCAGTGACTCCAAAAAACATGTCAGTGAGGGCATTATTTTCCCACTGCTGGAAGTTAAGTATTGAAACCCCAGAAGTACTAAGCAAAGGGGAACAGGATTTTGGGAGGGGGGAGAGGTGGGGACATTGAATTCCTGTGTTTATTCTCTGTATTTAACTCCATAGATTTAGGATTGGGGTAGTTCCCTTTTTGGAAGAAGGAGCTTGTGTGTGAGTTCTGGTGGCTATATAGAGTGACAGGAGGAGCAGAATGAGGCACCATGTGTAGGTGACATATGTTACTTTGTTGAATATGGTGGTGTTGGGAAAATACATGTGAAGAGACACTGGTTAGAGAGGAGCATCCTGGGACCAAGAGAAATACGGTGGTTTGGTATGTAAATTGTACTGCTTTTATTATCCCTCCCTGTAGGCTACTAGTTCCTCTACCATGTACAGTGGGGAAAAAAAGTATTTATTTAGTCAGCCACCAATTGTGCAAGTTCTCCCACTTAAAAAGATGACAGAGGCCTGTAATTGACATCATAAGTAGACCTCAACTATGAGAGACAAAATGAGAAAACAAATCCAGATAATCACATTGTCTGATTTTTAAAGAATTTATTTGCAGATTATGGTGGAAAATAAGTATTTGGTCACCTACAAAAAAGCAAGATTTCTGGCTCTCACAGACCTGTAACTTCTTCTTTAAGAGGCTCCTCTGTCCTCCACTCATTACCTGTAGTAATGGCTCCTGTTTGACATTGTTATCAGTATAAAAGACACCTGTCCACAACCTCAAGCAGTCACACTCCAAACTCCACTATGGTGAAGACCAAAGAACTGTGGAAGGACACCAGAAACAAAATTGTAGACCTGCATCAGGCTGGGAAGACTGAATCTACAATAGGCAAGCAGCTTGCTGTGAAGAAATCAACTGTGGGAGCAATAATTAGAAAATGGAAGACATACAAGACCACTGATAATCTCCCTCGATCAGGGGCTCCTCGCAAGATCTCACCCCGTGGGGTCAAAATGATCACAAGAATGGTGAGCAAAAATCCCAGAACCACACGGGGGACCTAGTGAATGATCTGCAGAAAGCTGGGACTATCGTAACAAAGACTATCGTCAGTAACACACTACGCTGCCAGGGACTCAGATCCTGCAGTGCCAGACGTGTCCCCCTGCTTAAGCCAGTACATATCCGGGCCCGTCTGAAGTTTGTTAGAGAGCATTTGGATGTTCCAGAAGAGTATTAGAAGAATGTCATATGGTCAGATGAAACCAAAGTAGAACTGTTTGGTAGAAACACAACTTGTTGTGTTTGGAGGAGAGTGAATGCTGAGTTGCATCCAAAGAACACCATACCCACTGTGAAGCATGGGGGTGGCAACATCATGCTTTGGGGCTGTTTCTATGCAAAGGGACCAGGACGACAGATCCGTGTACATGAAAGAATGAATGGGGCCATGTATGGTTTGAGAGCAAACCTCCTTCCATCAGCAAGGGCATTGAAGATGAAACATGGCTGGCTCTTTCAGCATGACAATGATCCTAAGCATACCGCCAGGGTAACGAAGGAGTGGCTTCATAAGAAACATTTCAAGGTCCTGGAGTGGCCTAGCCAACCTCCAGATCTCAACCCCATAGAAAACCTTTGGAGGGAGTTGAAAGTCAATGTTGCCCATCGACAGCCCCAAAACATCACTGCTCTAGAGGAGATCTGCATGGAGGAATGGGCCAACATACCAGCAACAGTGTGTGCCAACCTTGTGAAGACTTACAGAAAACGTTTGACCTCTGTCATTGCCAACAAAGGATATATAACAAAGTATTGAGATGAACTTTTGTTATTGACCAAATACTTATTTTCTACCATAATTTGCAAATAAATTCTTTAAAAATCAGACAATGTGATTTTCTGGATTTGTTTTCTCATTTTGTCTCTCATAGTTGAGGTCTACCTATGATGACAATTACAGGCCGGCCTCATCTTTTTAAGTGGGAGAACTTGCACAATTGGTGGCTGACTAAATACTTTTTGTCCCACTGTATATGCTCATTTAAATGTTCTAAATGAATGGTATCACATCTCCATTTTGTCAGTGTTATGTGCTGTATACTGTTCCTGTGTCTGCAGTTACTAGTCCCTTCTTAGGGTATATTCACATGACTGTGCCGATTCTCAACTGTCTTCTCATAGCCCATTTGCATCCCATAAGGGATACATTTTTTCACTACCTCACATACAACAATGGGCGAGTCAGGTCTAAAACAGACTTGTGTGTCCAATCTGTGAAAAAATAGAATGTGTAAGATAAAAGATAAATTTGAGATGTTTTATGCAGAGCAGCAGAGCTTTGGCTTTCAGGTGCAGGTTTACAACAGGGCTTATCAGGAGTAGTCTCGTGAGGTCTGTGGCTGAATCATCTGCGGAATACTTGGCAAAAGAATATCCTGACAAAAGAAGCATCTGTCGCTGCCTCACATTGTTTTCAGTCATACCAGTCGGAGTTTGAAGTAGATTTTGATTTACAGCATTTTGTTCAGGCATTTTTTTCTGGTTGACTATAGCATCTGAATGCTGCATTATTTCTGCCAAAAAACGCTGCAAAAAAACACCAGAAAAAGAGCCTAAGGCTGAGGTCACACAATGCGGAAAAGCTGCTTTTTTGTTGCAGATTTTACTGCAGTTTTTTAAACCAAAGCCAGGAGTGGATTTAGCAGATGGGAAAGGTATAAGAGCTTCCTATATATTTCCCTTTCCTTTCAAGTCACTCCTGGTTTTGCTCAAAAAAATTGCAGCAAAATCTGCAAAAAAAAAAAAAGCAATCAACGTGTGGCCTCAGACTCAGATTAAGTTCCCATGTAGCAAAATACAGTTAAAAAATGCTCTTGGAAAAAATGCAGCAAAAATGCATTTCAATTTTTCTGCAGTATTTTTCATTTGGTGCATTTTTCTCAATTTTCCTTCTCCTATTAAATCTATAGGGAAAAACATAGTAACCAACAAAATAACCAACATTTTATAAAGAAAATAACATTATATTATATTAACACAAACCCCACATGTTTGGTATCCCCCATAACTGCCACAACGTGTACTATAACATGTATATACTTATTGTAGGTTATTGATAAACATTGTTAAAAAAAAAAAAGAAAAGAAACAAAATGTCCCCCAAAATTGAGGTAATAAAAATTACCATATTTTCTTGCTAATCAGTGCCTGCATCTTAAAGTCCAAAGTCAGGGGGGTCCAGCAGGACCAGACCCTTCTGAGTGGTGCAGAATCAAAAGAAAACACATTTATTTTTGTGCAAAGCGCAGATTTGCGGAAAAAAAAATTTGGACTTTTTATTTCTTGTATGCCAGAAAACCCTCTCAGCAGCCTGCTTACTTGCTCGTGCCTTAGCTCTGTTAGTAAGATGATTGGTGATGGAGTCCCGCAGAGAAGGTAAGGATACGGAACCCAGTATGGAGTATAGTGGATGACCTGCCTCTGTGCCTGTCATCTCAGCCACCCAATGTATCTACTGTATATATAATAAACTGAGTAGCTTGTTAAACATTCTAACCAGTTCATTATATGGGAGCATAGGCTGTGTGAGATGTTGTATGCTGCCTATCTGTATCTAGGGACCCGCTAGCCCCCCTGGGAGGATTTTCTGGTTGACACCCACCTAAGATTCCTCTTCATTTTATTTTCACATGTCCATATAAGTCTAAGGGGAATAAAACTCAACATTTTGCAACTGAAATTTAAATTCTACATTTCTTAAAAATGCACACTGGTGCTTTTTGTGATAAGGTTAAATTATTCATTACTCATTCCCCTTGCTTGGACCCTAAAACACTGCCTGTTTGACACAGCAGCCAAAAACAGTGCATTTCTGCAACATGTGGCCTTAGCCTAAGGCTAGTTGCAGACGACTGTGTGTATTTTGCAGTCAGCAAACTAGTAATCAGTGTTCAGTTTTTGCGAACAGAGTGTCTTCAGTGTGTCTTCAGTGTTTCTTCAGCTGTCGCATCAGTGCTGTAGGTTCGCAAAAACGAACAGTGTGCCATCAGTGTGTCATGACTGTGTGATCCTCGTTTGCGGATCCACCAAAAAAAAAAAACACAGAAGACCTCTGAAGATATCCCTAGCTTGTCCGCGAAAATGGAACGGCACACTGATGACATACTGAGTACATCAGTGTGCCATCCCATAGGCTTCTATGGACGAGTCCGTTCCGCAAAAACTGAACAGAATAGGACATGTTCTATATTTCGCAGCGCAAACTCACGGCTCGCACACTGATCAGTGAAAAACATGGTTGTGTGCATGTGCCCATAGAAATGAATGGGTCAGTGAAAAACACAGATAGCACAAGGATCATGCCCATGGTCGTCTGCAAGGGGCCTTAGGGATCTTTCAGTAGAGGTCAGAGAAGGGCTGAAGAAGGCTGGATTAGCTAATAACCTGCATTTTGCAGTTTGTATTACAGTGCTTATACAGCTGAAGAAGAAGGTAACATTTTTAATTAAGTACAAATAGAAAAAACTTTAGGTGTTTCTTTTTGGGGAGGATATACATTGATAATTTTATATTTTGTATTGGATAGTAAGACGCTTGAATATATGACTTGCAGCATATTAAAATGCGCTCTTCATTTCTTAGTATATAGTGAAACGATTTTGCCATTGCATGTGAAGTAAACTATATTGTTATAAAGATGATATGAAGGCAAGGGTGCAAATGTTATAGCAGTGCTTCTCAGACTGTGAGGCAGTCCTCACTGTTGTCCTCACTTTAACACAAAGCAGGGACTCTAAAGCAGAACATGCACTGTTAGTATCATCCTTGTATTATCAGTGCAGTCTCCATAGCTAGAAAGGCTGAAGGACCTGTGATGACATTATCACCAAGAGTCCATAGGTCCTTCACCTGGGAGCAGTTCAGCTGAAGTCTGCAGGCTGATCTGGAAGCAGAGGCATCACTGACTGATCCTGGAGGTAGGAGACTCCACTTCACTTCGTTCAGTTCTCTGTGGTAGTATTTCTTTGCGGGTTAGGCAAACAACAAATTGACTCATGAGGTCTGAGTCTAAAAAGGTTGTGTTATAGTATGTTTCTGCTGCTGAAGTATAGCATCTTGGCAAGTGAAAATATAACTGTTTTGTCAAATGACCTTGATGTTCCTTGGGCACAAAAAATATTTTGTGCGACAGATGAACACAGCAAAACAGATGAGCAAGACATGGTCATGTGATGATTCTGATTTTGTTAATACTTTGGTTGTCCATGTTCCACTGAATAATAATGTTACACCAACAGAATTGCAGACATATCCTTACCCTGTTGCAGTGATGGAGTGGCGTGCCTAGTGCCCCAGTAAAATTACCTGACACTCATCCGCAAATTCCTAAAATGTCTTCAACATAAATGTATTTTCGAGTATTAGCATGCTGCCTAGCCCTTGCCTCTGATTTTTTCTGTCCTGAGGTCCTGTCAATAGTCTTCTGCCTGGCTCTTACCTTGAACTAGGACTCTTTTAGCTTTGTGAGCCAGGAATACGTGCTCACACAGCAGCAGATAGATGCTGCAAAAGGATTGGTGATTGCATCCCCTGCAGTGTGATTGAGAAGATGGGAAGGAATACTGGATGGCCTGACTCTGCACCTAGATGTCATCTCAGCCCCCGTGAAGAGCCCCAGGGGTGCCACGACAATCCGGTGGGGAAATGGTCGCAAGCCTTCTTTTAACTACGTTGGCACCCTTAGGATTCCGATGTAGTTGAATAGAATGGAGCAGCAGGACTTTAGCTTCCTGCTCTATTGCTCAGGCATCAGCTAGTGAAGCCTGCTGAAGATCTGCTGCATCCATCTGCAGAGGAGAAGGATCACATTGCATATCACAACTACAGGGTGGGGCCTCTGAGGGAAATTGTTAGTTGTCAGTGGGACATTGTTAGTTGTCAGGGGGGAACTAGGGGACATTATCAGTTGTCAGGGGGCCACTAGGGGACATTATTAGTTGTCAGGGGGCCACTGAGGGACATTATTAGTTGTCAGGGGGCCACTAGGGGACATTATTAATTGTCTGGGGGACACTATTACTTGTCTGGGAGCCACTGGGGGATACTATTAGTTGGCAGGGAGCCATTGGGGAAAATTATTTAGTTGTCAGGGGGCTACTGAGGGACATTATTAGTTATCAGGGGGCCACTGAGGGACATTATTAGTTGTCAGGGGGCCACTAGGGGACATTTTTAATTGTCTGGGGGACACTATTACTTGTCTGGGAGCCACTGGGGGATACTATTAGTTGGCAGGGAGCCATTGGGGAAAATTATTTAGTTGTCAGGGGGCTACTGAGGGACATTATTAGTTATCAGGGGGCCACTGGAGGACATTATTAGTTATCAGGGGGACCACTGGGTATCATTATTACTTGACTGGGGGCCACTATTACTTGTCTGGGGGCCACTGCAGACATTATCACTTGTCTGAAGGCCACTGGAGGACATTATTATTTGGGTTCTATTGGAGAACATAATTACTTGCCTGGGGACCACTAGGGAGTATTGCTACTTGCCTGGGGACCATGGGGAGCATTATTTGGTTCCTAGGGCCCACTAGAAAACATTATGTGTCTGAGAGCCACTAGGGAGTATATACTGCATGGTGGGCCACTGGGGAGCATGATACTATATGGGGCCACTAAGGGAGCTTGGTGATAATAAAAAGTGAATTTTTTCATGTGCTGGGTGGAAAGTATAGGATGGTGTAGTTTTGAGGATGCATTCACCTGGTGCAGTTGTGATGCAATTACATATAGTTTTGATGTGGTTCCAGCTGTAATTCCAAAAGCTGTGTTAATTTTTTTTTCCAGGGGTGCCCCGAGTTTGAAAAGGTGAGGAAACTCTGCCCCAAGATGTAATCTCAACCCCTAGTGTGTCTACAATATATAAAAATAAACTGAGCAGTTTCTTAAATAGTCTACCAAGTATATTATACTGAATCATTGCCTGGGTGAGATGCTGTACGATGAGTATCTGTCTGAAGAACAGTGGCCCAGATTTATGATGAATCCTCATGCCAGTCTTCATGGCCTGTGCACTCGTAGTTGAAGTATACGCTAGCTAATAGCACATTTACACTCACAAATGATGATAAACCTGGTGGGACTGATGGCCCAGCCCCCTGTCTGCCGGAAACCTGCATACAAGGCATAATACATATGCCCCAGTGAGTATAATGTGCCATGGCAGGGTAAACTGGGAACCCACCTGGTTCAGGGGTCCACTGAGGATTTACCTGTGTGTTAGACCAAGCCTGTTCCTCATGCATATGTAAACATCATAAAAGGTTGGGGGACAATTTGGACATGCAATAGGGTATCTGTGTGCCACTCTAAAGGCCCAGTATCTTGCTTCATGTATTAGCACATGCTTATGAAACTCAAGCAAAATAATATGTGAAAAATAAGTCCCCTTAATTTTTTTTTTCATATGTAAGTTATTTTTTGTATCTCAACTGCTTTAGAGTCTGACATTGGAAAAATGACATTAGGAAGATGTTAAGAAAATTCTCCCAAGACAAATGGTTGCACATTGATTTCTATAGTTTAATGACAAGTACATATACAAGGAATAATAAGCATAAGAAAGCAAGTAACAACATAAAGCTTTTTACAGGGAATGCTGGAAATTGCATATTATATCCTTTTGTATGACCTTTACATGCCTTCTTTATCCAGCATTAGACTATGGGGTAGCAGTATGTAGACAATAGAAGGGAAATCATCAGGGAATTGTAGTCAAGTTGACTATTCAAAAAGCATTATATTGCTGTCTTGCTCTCTGGTTTTGCGTTCATCTTCTTCTTCGTCTAGAGGCGGTTTGGTATCTCTGCTGCTGTTCCTGTGATTCTTGAATCTCGGCAGAAGTGAGAGGTTCGCAGGTAGCTACTGAGCAGCCGCATCTAACCACATCTTTGTAGTTGTGGGTTTTGCGTTGACCATTGGTACACAGCAATTCTACCTGCCTATAAGCTACCTCAAGTTCTGTACAGCAGCTACACTTGTGATCCATTCCTTGAGATTCCATTGAGTACCTGGAAATATAGACATTCAGGGATCATTAATAGATTGATAATTAGTTTCCAAAGTGGAGCACGGGTTTAGTTATCAAAAATCAAATTTAGGACTCATGACCTCTGGAGCCTTTGGACTTTGGTATGTTCATACCATATGGTGCTACATGTGGAACTGTCCTTAGTAGCCTTAGTAACAATGGAGTCCAACAAAAAAGACCTTTATATCAAACCAGAATCCAATACTGTAGAGGTATAGTAGGGACCTATAGAAGTCTATGGGCCTCCCATTACATTTTGTACAAGTAGGAGATTGTAAAGAGCCATACTACACCTGTGTTGGATAAGCCTTAAAGGGATATTTTAAACACTGATGACAGATGCTTAGAATAGGCTATCAATAACTGATTGGTAGGGGTCCAGCACCTGGGACCCCATTGATAAGCTGCTCGAAACAGTACAGTGCCACTTCCACTTCACAGACTTATGATGTCACATTCAAGTGTCACATGACCTGTTTACAGCCAGAGGTGTAACAAAAGGAACCTAGGTCCCAATGCAAAAATCTGTCCTCAGAAGATGTCCATAATGTATGTATGAAATGTAAAACATGAAATATGGTCAATTTATGGTCAAAATATAGTCATGTCACTTACATTGATGTTCCCATACAAGGTCCTCCGCAGTATGTGAGCTCCACCTCAATTTGGCAGTCATCTTCTTTCAATACCGTCACGTTCTTGCGAGAGCTGCAGTTTTCGACCACTGGTTTTTCTACTACCTTCACTTCTACAAAGAAATAGAAAATGATTAATATTGGCAAATATTTTCTATACCCAAGTGGTCTTTTTCTGCCATCAATCTTCTATGTTTTTATTTTTATGATTGATATTATTTATGATCATTTATTACATTTTAAGAGGTTCTTTTGGTCTGTTAATATAGATTGTCTCCAAATTGGATCCCCACTAACAATACATAAGGCTACCATTTTAGAAACACATGAAATTTTAGCGTGTTGTAATAATGTACTTGCCTGTCTTAAGTGTGCATGTCTGACAGCAGCCATCTTCATCATATTTAACTGAGTCCTAGAAGAAAAAGAAACAGTTTTATATTACATTTATTATTATATGTCTACAACAAAATATTGTCTTAAATTTTTGTGAAAAAAACTGCGAAAAGTCATGGGCATGATCACGATCATGGGAGGAAAGGTGATAGATGTTCCCATCCATAGTATGATGGAAACCGAATTCTGAGATGTTCTCTTCGACTATGCTGCCACATAAAAGGGAGGATAGACACAAATAGCTTTTCTTTAAGACATGTAACCTTTAGCCATGTAGCCCAATCTACCAGCAACATGTTATAGAGCTTGAGAAGCTGGCCAGACTAACGTTGTTTTTTGGGCAAAGGTTCAGCAAAAGTAGTAACTTTTGACCAAAATTTCTAGGATTGACAGCCTACCCCTTTAAGCATATACAAAGAGATAGCTGTTGGTCTCTGATAAAGACCACTCACTGGACTAAGCTTAGAAAGGACAGGGATTTCCATCAGTAGGTTAGGATCGGTTCACATCTGTGTTCGGTTTCCGTACGGGGAGTCCGCTTGGGGACCCCATGCATGGAATCCCAAACGAAGATGTGAACCGGCCCTTACAAGTTTTTTGCTTCACTCCTCCTGCTCTATAACATGATGCTGGCAATTCAGTCACCATGTTTAATGTTAGAGGTTATTTTTAATCCTAAAAAGTAGACCACACTATTGCTATGGAGCATTGGGATAAAATCTGGTGACAACCACCCAATCTGCCAAATATATGAAGAAGAGGAGCAAGGAACAGAGAGTCAAGGTGGGCAAATCTCTTATTGCACAAAAATTCTACAATTTTTTTGAGAACAAGTCACTGAAATCATAATGGAGTTTAATAGTAAAATACATTTCAGACCTGAAATACAAATACTACAACATTAGATCCGCCATGAGTTACAACTTTATATATAAATAATATTGCTCTACCTCCTCGCATTTGGAGATGTCCAACTCTTGGCAGACTTTCTTCACTTTGGTCAAGACAGGTTTGCCATCTTCCTCATCGCACTCATAATAACTGCAACTGCTGTCTTCAGGACGATAGGTGTCTCCTATCTATATAAAAAAAAAAAAATAGACTTAATAAATAAAAAATACTTTGTAAGTGTTAGGACGGTGTAATATAACATCGTAGGACCGGTATAATTCTTCTTCAGGTTTCTGGTTGGATGTTTTTCCACTTACCTGGATCAGAATTTTTGTGTCCTCCTCTCCACTTTCTCCCTGTTGAGTCTGACCAGTTTGTGTGTTCTCTCCACTCTCTAGCTTTGCCTTCTTAATGGTACATTGCTTGGGTACACATTCTCCACAGCATTCATCTTCCTTTACAGCATATTCAAAGCCCTGAATGAAAAAGCCATGACAGCGATGAAACAGAGCAACATCATCTTATATAAGACAGGTAAGAGCAAAAGGGATGACACATATGGTAGTACTTTAATGGGAATGTGTCAACAGAAAATTACCTATTTTTTAAACTAAGTTTTTATGTCTTTTTGGTTTTTTTTAAATGAATATTTGCTAATTTAAGTCTAAAGAAGTGTTCCCTCAGAGGGGCGTTCCTCACCACCCAGTGATGACACCGAGCAGTGAGACCGATCCGTCTGACAATACGGAGAAATCAGTACTGAAACAAAAGGCAGCAATATCTCTGCAGTCAGGGCACATACCGGCAAAACTGACAGTGCTGTGAATTCAGCAAACTATCAGCTTTCCAGCGGTATATAACAAGGCTGATGCTAACACCTCCATAGAAAACACCCCACAACACCGATCATTGTGTCCACTACTGACAAACAGAGCAGAGAAGAAGCTCAGGCAAGATGTGCAGATAATAGAATAAAAAACTACATAAATAATAAAAAACGGTGATAAATTCCTTTTAAATACCTTAAAGCAACAAACTGCGTATGGGCACGTTAGATGTGGCACGCTAGTTGGAATGATACTGAATTTGGTTAAAACTGACCACTCTTCTGAACTTATGGTATGGTCCTACTGCCTATGTGCTCTTCCACAATGTACAGGTCATAATAATATGTTTACTCACCTTCTCACAAGTCGTGTCACAGAGAAGTTCCTGACATTTTACTGCATAGAAACCAGATTCATCCTTTTCATCTGTATCGCACTCACATTCCTGGCACGAATTCTTAGCTTGTGGGATGGTGGATCCAGGCTGTGCAAAAATATAGAATACAGGATAAGAAAGCATTCATCATATAGGTCTGTTTTTATGTGTTGTATAGGTGGACCCTCATGGACTAGACACTTTTATATATTGTATGACCCCCTACAATGATAAACGTAAAACAAATGAATGTCTTATATATATTATAGTGCCAGTGGTGCCATTGGCAGACCATTGCCATATGTTTCCTATATATACATACCATATATATGGTATCTTCCACTACACAGACTGAATCAGGTTCTGGAAAAGAGTACAAAAATGTTTTGTAAGGCAAATAATTAACACCAATATTTTCCAAATTTGGAACATTTACAAAGAGTTCTTATATTGTATCATTTGCACGTACAGGGTATTAAACTGGCAAGTAAACATATACAAAATATATTATATAATAATAATAATAATAATAATAATAATAATAATAATAATAATTTATAATAATTATACTTATTAAAACCCTAACCAAAAAAATAAAAATATAATAATACTTATTTTCAAATTATTTACTTATTTTCTTGTTATTTTATTAATTCTTCAAAAACTATAAAATATGTCTAGTGTTTTGTTAAGGCTTTTATTCAAACAATCTTTTGCAATCCCTCATAAGACATACTGTATGATACTGTAAGTAGTAAATAGTACTTACCACATGTGATAGTGGCACAGCAGGCACCAGGTGGCATCTGAGACACCACACGATATCCTGTACTGCAGTTTGGCATTAAGCATTCACATGGTCCACATGCTGCAAAATAAACATGCACGGTCATAATGCACATTACACAGTATATAACTGACTACTAATATCACTGCATTCAGTCCCAATGTTTTATCAGTTACCTTAGTGTCATATTTGGCTGACATATGGTGGCCACCCTTGATCATATGGAATGTGATTCTTGTACTGTAATTTGGAAATTTAGTGGAGACATTGCCTAATCATATGGTGAGGGATAGCCATATTGAAGCGCCATATGGAATATGGGGGGATCTTTAGGTACTGCCGATTGGAAAAGACCCAGAGAAGAGAAGCCACTCATCTAAATCATTGCATTTGTCTATTTCATCAGAAAGAATCACAAACATCTGAAGTAATTTGGAACCATTAAAAGAAACGTTTATCGTCCAAATTACCTTTGACTTCATTAGTGCCCCCTAATCCCTCTAAACTGTAAGATCTCAGAACATCTTGTTTCGGCTGGTTGTCATGTGGCATTTTGTCTACATAACCAGACAAAATGTTAGTGACCCACTTATAGACGGACCCTTTGTTTGCTCCCTGGAGGAAAGCTTCTTTTATTGTTAGAGGCCTGAGTTCTATGTCTTTTTTTATTGTTTTTGTGCTTTTGGTATGTTCTTCAGTTAGTTCCACACATATTTGCTGCACCCTGTATTGTACTCTTTCACATTTTAAACTATATTGCTATTAGATGACAGCAAGCAGTGATCTCTGAGATATGGTATAATATCTTTTATCGGATGGTTCCTTTCCAAATTTACACTTCATCAGTGAAATGTGATCTACACAATTTTACCATAGATTAACAATCACATTCTCAATGTTTCTTTCTCCCTGTTTAACAAAACTGTTCTACGTTATTAGGTTTGTACTTACGGATTTCTGTTGATGTCTCCCATTCATTAGATTCGCCTGTAGGACTAGTACCAGGCCTCTTGGTTGGTCTAGTCAGTGGGCGCTTGGTAGTGCCAACATCTTTTATGCTGGTTAGGTCTGCTGAAGTAGTTGTAGTTGGGGTGATACAATCTCCTACTGAATAATCAATATGGCATGTGTCCCCACAAAATGCACGGAATGGGCAGCCTTCACGGTCGTGTGCGATGTAAATAGTTTCACCTGAAAAATAGGAATTATAAATAATTGTAAGAAATAATATTATAACATATGTGAATAAAATAAATACTATAGTTCATTCATTCATATTCATTATCTAACATAGGTAGGTCATCCAAAGAGTGGCTAAAAATTAAAGGGGTATTCCTGGCACTGGATTTATTTCTCAAAAGCCTGTAAAGCATGGATTTTCCCTTCAGATGCCAACCTTCCTCCATACTGCCTATAGGCATAGGCCTATTGTGCCTTACAAATAAATACAGTCCTGGGTTTTCCAACCTTATGAAATGCTCATGAGCTGAAAAATATCACAGCTCTGTACAACTTTTAGGTTGCACAGTGCTGTAATGCAGAGCTCAAAGACTTCTATGGTCACTATTGTACCTCTGTATACCAGATATATAAAGGCAAATTTTTTTCTGGCAAGCTCTTTCTGAATCTTTAAAAAAAATGTTGTAGAATGCTCAATAGGATGCCATATAATATAGCTCTTCTACCCAAAAAGAATTGCTTCTAGAAGAGAATAATTTGGTATGGTGGCACCATAAGTAGCACCCTATAGAAGCGCATTGCATGCAAAAGTTTTATGCTGCAAAGGGAGCTGCAGAGACTTTGCATGCTTTCATAAAGCCTCCTGTCCACATCTTTCCTGCAAGCTTATTATAAAAATGGTATTTTCAGGAGTAAGAAAAGTAAAAAAAACCCTGCAATCCAGAATGCAATAAGCATAAATGATAACCATTCAGTAGTTCAAATACTGAATCTTACCTGGAGTATACAGTTGATCATTAACTTTGCAGAAACAATTTGTTGTCGTGACAGGCTCTGAAGTTGTGGGTTCAGATGTTGATGGTGTTGTCTGTTCAGTTTCTCCACACTTGTCAACAAATATTTTAGAACAGCATTCATAGCGTATAGCATGGTCAAGGCACTGTCCATTTGTTTGTTTTTTGTTCTTACAAGTTAAACCATCTTGCAAATTGCAAGTCACTACCTGTTCAGAAATCTGATAAGAACCTGGAGATTTTTCAACCTTGCACTCAATGTTGTTTTGAATTTCTTCATTTTTACAGACTTCTGTTCCCAAAGAGCTCAGTTTTTCTGAATTTTCTATGTCTTCACCACTAATTTCTAAAGATGGTTTATCTGTATTAAACCATTGTGTCCAGCGACATTCTTTTTCCCTCAGTACTTTACAGTTTGATGGTGAAGTAGGATATGTAGGAGTGCCTGGTTGGGTTCCGGGTTCACCAGAAGTTGGTGGTTCACGAGATGTTGGAGTTTTACCAGGTGATTGACCAGGTGTGGTACCTCCGGATGAAGTGCCTGGTTGGGTTCCGGGTTCCCCAGAAGTTGGTGATTCACGAGATGTTGAAGTTTGACCAGGTGTGGTGCCTCCGGTTGGAGTGCCTGGTTGGGTTACGGGTTCCCCAGAAGTTGGTGATTCACGAGATGTTGAAGTTTGACCAGGTGTGGTGCCTCCGGTTGGAGTGCCTGGTTGGGTTCCAGGTTCCCCAGAAGTTGGTGATTCACGAGATGTTGAAGTTTGACCAGGTGTGGTGCCTCCGGTTGAAGTGCTTGGTTGGGTTCCGGGTTCACCAGAAGTTGGTTCACGAGATGTTGGAGTTTGACTAGGTGTTTGACCTGGTGTTTTGCCTCCAGATGAAGTGCCTGGTTGGGTTCTGGGTTCCCCAGAAGTTGGTAATTCTCGAGATGTTGAAGTTTGACCAGGTGTGGTGCCTCCGGTTGGAGTGCCTGGTTGGGTTCCGGGTTCACCAGAAGTTGGTGATTCACGAGATGTTGGAGTTTGACTAGGTGTTTGACCTGGTGTTTTGCCTCCAGATGAAGTGCCTGGTTGGGTTCCGGGTTCCCCAGAAGTTGGTGATTCACGAGATGTTGAAGTTTGACCAGGTGTGGTGCCTCCGGTTGGAGTGCCTGGTTGGGTTCCGGGTTCACCAGAAGTTGGTGATTCACGAGATGTTGGAGTTTGACTAGGTGTTTGACCTGGTGTTTTGCCTCCAGATGAAGTGCCTGGTTGGGTTCCGGGTTCCCCAGAAGTTGGTGATTCACGAGATGTTGAAGTTTGACCAGGTGTGGTGCCTCCGGTTGGAGTGCTTGGTTGGGTTCCGGGTTCCCCAGAAGTTGGTGATTCACGAGATGTTGAAGTTTGACCAGGTGTGGTGCCTTCGGTTGGAGTGCCTGGTTGGGTTCCGGGTTCCCCAGAAGTTGGTGATTCACGAGATGTTGAAGTTTGACCAGGTGTGGTGCCTCCGGTTGGAGTGCCTGGTTGGGTTCTGGGTTCACCAGAAGTTGGTTCACGAGATGTTGGAGTTTGACTAGGTGTTTGACCTGGTGTTTTGCCTCCAGATGAAGTGCCTGGTTGGGTTCCGGGTTCCCCAGAAGTTGGTGATTCACGAGATGTTGAAGTTTGACCAGGTGTGGTGCCTCCGGTTGGAGTGCCTGGTTGGGTTCCGGGTTCCCCAGAAGTTGGTGATTCACGAGATGTTGAAGTTTGACCAGTTGTGGTGCCTCCGGTTGGAGTGCCTGGTTGGGTTCCGGGTTCACCAGAAGTTGGTTCACGAGATGTTGGAGTTTGACTAGGTGTTTGACCTGGTGTTTTGCCTCCAGATGAAGTGCCTGGTTGGGTTCTGGGTTCCCCAGAAGTTGGTGATTCTCGAGATGTTGAAGTTTGACCAGGTGTGGTGCCTCCGGTTGGAGTGCCTGGTTGGGTTCCAGGTTCCCCAGAAGTTGGTGATTCACGAGATGTTGAAGTTTGACCAGGTGTGGTGCCTCCGGTTGAAGTGCCTGGTTGGGTTCCGGGTTCACCAGAAGTTGGTTCACGAGATGTTGGAGTTTGACTAGGTGTTTGACCTGGTGTTTTGCCTCCAGATGAAGTGCCTGGTTGGGTTCTGGGTTCCCCAGAAGTTGGTAATTCTCGAGATGTTGAAGTTTGACCAGGTGTGGTGCCTCCGGTTGGAGTGCCTGGTTGGGTTCCGGGTTCACCAGAAGTTGGTGATTCACGAGATGTTGGAGTTTGACTAGGTGTTTGACCTGGTGTTTTGCCTCCAGATGAAGTGCCTGGTTGGGTTCCGGGTTCCCCAGAAGTTGGTGATTCACGAGATGTTGAAGTTTGACCAGGTGTGGTGCCTCCGGTTGGAGTGCCTGGTTGGGTTCCGGGTTCACCAGAAGTTGGTTCACGAGATGTTGGAGTTTGACTAGGTGTTTGACCTGGTGTTTTGCCTCCAGATGAAGTGCCTGGTTGGGTTCTGGGTTCCCCAGAAGTTGGTGATTCTCGAGATGTTGAAGTTTGACCAGGTGTGGTGCCTCCGGTTGGAGTGCCTGGTTGGGTTCCAGGTTCCCCAGAAGTTGGTGATTCACGAGATGTTGAAGTTTGACCAGGTGTGGTGCCTCCGGTTGAAGTGCCTGGTTGGGTTCCGGGTTCACCAGAAGTTGGTGATTCACGAGATGTTGGAGTTTGACTAGGTGTTTGACCTGGTGTTTTGCCTCCAGATGAAGTGCCTGGTTGGGTTCTGGGTTCCCCAGAAGTTGGTAATTCTCGAGATGTTGAAGTTTGACCAGGTGTGGTGCCTCCGGTTGGAGTGCCTGGTTGGGTTCCGGGTTCACCAGAAGTTGGTGATTCACGAGATGTTGGAGTTTGACTAGGTGTTTGACCTGGTGTTTTGCCTCCAGATGAAGTGCCTGGTTGGGTTCCGGGTTCCCCAGAAGTTGGTGATTCACGAGATGTTGAAGTTTGACCAGGTGTGGTGCCTCCGGTTGGAGTGCCTGGTTGGGTTCCGGGTTCACCAGAAGTTGGTGATTCACGAGATGTTGGAGTTTCACTAGGTGTTTGACCTGGTGTTTTGCCTCCAGATGAAGTGCCTGGTTGGGTTCCGGGTTCCCCAGAAGTTGGTGATTCACGAGATGTTGAAGTTTGACCAGGTGTGGTGCCTCCGGTTGGAGTGCTTGGTTGGGTTCCGGGTTCCCCAGAAGTTGGTGATTCACGAGATGTTGAAGTTTGACCAGGTGTGGTGCCTTCGGTTGGAGTGCCTGGTTGGGTTCCGGGTTCCCCAGAAGTTGGTGATTCACGAGATGTTGAAGTTTGACCAGGTGTGGTGCCTCCGGTTGGAGTGCCTGGTTGGGTTCTGGGTTCACCAGAAGTTGGTTCACGAGATGTTGGAGTTTGACTAGGTGTTTGACCTGGTGTTTTGCCTCCAGATGAAGTGCCTGGTTGGGTTCCGGGTTCCCCAGAAGTTGGTGATTCACGAGATGTTGAAGTTTGACCAGGTGTGGTGCCTACGGTTGGAGTGCCTGGTTGGGTTCCGGGTTCCCCAGAAGTTGGTGATTCACGAGATGTTGAAGTTTGACCAGTTGTGGTGCCTCCGGTTGGAGTGCCTGGTTGGGTTCCGGGTTCACCAGAAGTTGGTTCACGAGATGTTGGAGTTTGACTAGGTGTTTGACCTGGTGTTTTGCCTCCAGATGAAGTGCCTGGTTGGGTTCTGGGTTCCCCAGAAGTTGGTGATTCTCGAGATGTTGAAGTTTGACCAGGTGTGGTGCCTCCGGTTGGAGTGCCTGGTTGGGTTCCGGGTTCACCAGAAGTTGGTGATTCACGAGATGTTGGAGTTTGACTAGGTGTTTGACCTGGTGTTTTGCCTCCAGATGAAGTGCCTGGTTGGGTTCCGGGTTCCCCAGAAGTTGGTGATTCACGAGATGTTGAAGTTTGACCAGGTGTGGTGCCTCCGGTTGGAGTGCCTGGTTGGGTTCCGGGTTCACCAGAAGTTGGTGATTCACGAGATGTTGGAGTTTGACTAGGTGTTTGACCTGGTGTTTTGCCTCCAGATGAAGTGCCTGGTTGGGTTCCGGGTTCCCCAGAAGTTGGTGATTCATGAGATGTTGAAGTTTGACCAGGTGTGGTGCCTCCGGTTGGAGTGCCTGGTTGGGTTCCGGGTTCCCCAGAAGTTGGTGATTCACGAGATGTTGAAGTTTGACCAGGTGTGGTGCCTCCGGTTGGAGTGCCTGGTTGGGTTCTGGGTTCACCAGAAGTTGGTTCACGAGATGTTGGAGTTTGACTAGGTGTTTGACCTGGTGTTTTGCCTCCAGATGAAGTGCCTGGTTGGGTTCCGGGTTCCCCAGAAGTTGGTGATTCACGAGATGTTGAAGTTTGACCAGGTGTGGTGCCTCCGGTTGGAGTGCCTGGTTGGGTTCCGGGTTCCCCAGAAGTTGGTGATTCACGAGATGTTGAAGTTTGACCAGTTGTGGTGCCTCCGGTTGGAGTGCCTGGTTGGGTTCCGGGTTCCCCAGAAGTTGGTGATTCACGAGATGTTGAAGTTTGACCAGTTGTGGTGCCTCCGGTTGGAGTGCCTGGTTGGGTTCCGGGTTCACCAGAAGTTGGTTCACGAGATGTTGGAGTTTGACTAGGTGTTTGACCTGGTGTTTTGCCTCCAGATGAAGTGCCTGGTTGGGTTCTGGGTTCCCCAGAAGTTGGTGATTCTCGAGATGTTGAAGTTTGACCAGGTGTGGTGCCTCCGGTTGGAGTGCCTGGTTGGGTTCCGGGTTCACCAGAAGTTGGTGATTCACGAGATGTTGGAGTTTGACTAGGTGTTTGACCTGGTGTTTTGCCTCCAGATGAAGTGCCTGGTTGGGTTCCGGGTTCCCCAGAAGTTGGTGATTCACGAGATGTTGAAGTTTGACCAGGTGTGGTGCCTCCGGTTGGAGTGCCTGGTTGGGTTCCGGGTTCACCAGAAGTTGGTGATTCACGAGATGTTGGAGTTTGACTAGGTGTTTGACCTGGTGTTTTGCCTCCAGATGAAGTGCCTGGTTGGGTTCCGGGTTCCCCAGAAGTTGGTGATTCATGAGATGTTGAAGTTTGACCAGGTGTGGTGCCTCCGGTTGGAGTGCTTGGTTGGGTTCCGGGTTCCCCAGAAGTTGGTGATTCACGAGATGTTGAAGTTTGACCAGGTGTGGTGCCTCCGGTTGGAGTGCCTGGTTGGGTTCCGGGTTCCCCAGAAGTTGGTGATTCACGAGATGTTGAAGTTTGACCAGGTGTGGTGCCTCCGGTTGGAGTGCCTGGTTGGGTTCTGGGTTCACCAGAAGTTGGTTCACGAGATGTTGGAGTTTGACTAGGTGTTTGACCTGGTGTTTTGCCTCCAGATGAAGTGCCTGGTTGGGTTCCGGGTTCCCCAGAAGTTGGTGATTCACGAGATGCTGAAGTTTGACCAGGTGTGGTGCCTCCGGTTGGAGTGCCTGGTTGGGTTCCGGGTTCCCCAGAAGTTGGTGATTCACGAGATGTTGAAGTTTGACCAGTTGTGGTGCCTCCGGTTGGAGTGCCTGGTTGGGTTCCGGGTTCTCCAGAAGTTGGTGATTCACGAGATGTTGAAGTTTGACCAGGTGTGGTACCTCCGGTTGGAGTGCCTGGTTGGGTTCCGGGTTCCCCAGAAGTTGGTGATTCACGAGATGTTGAAGTTTGACCAGGTGTGGTGCCTCCGGTTGGAGTGCCTGGTTGAGTTCCAGGTTCCCCAGAAGTTGGTATTTCTGTAGAAGGTTCTGTTGTGGATGTTGTTATAGGACTTTTTGTTACATCACTAGATGATGGTGAAGTAGGAGCGGGAGTTGTCTTTCCACAAACTTCATTAAATCTTTTGGAACAGCACTCAATTTTGAATTCATAATCCATACACTGTTTCTTATCTCCAGGTTGTTCACTGTTCTTACAAATTAATCCATATTGCAAACTGCATTCAAAGTTTTGTTTAAGATCTTCATCTTTCTTATCTGAATAATCAACAGCCTGGCATTTAATTGCTACTTCATCTTCATTCTCGTTACATACTTCAATTCCCATAGAACTCAGCTTTTTGCTATTTTCAATGTCTTCACCACTGGGGTCAGATGAAGGTTTATCTGTGTTAAACCAGTTTGTCCAACGACATTCATTCTGTCTAAATTTCTCACAGCTTGTAGTTGTAGCAGGAGGAGGAGAAGTGTCTTCTGTTTTGGTGGTAGCAGATGTTGTGGTTGGAGCAGATGTGACACCTGAGCCACTAGTTGGGGATTCCTCAGACTCACTTGTTTTACTTGTAACTGCCTGTGTTGTGGGTGTGTCAAGTTTTTCACAGTACTCTGCACAACATTCAAATCGTATTCTATAATTGTAACATTTTTCTTTCTTCTTCTGATTTTTATTCAAGCATCTCAATCCAGTTTCCAGATTACAAATCATTGTTTGTTGATTGTCAGATATTTTTGTACCATCTTTATTAATGGCTTCACATTCAATATTGCTCTCAACTTCATTTTTTTTGCAAATAGTTTGTCCTTTAGCTTTTATGTCTTGAGCATTTTCAGCATCTCCTCCATCCCCTTTAGGATTAGCAGGATTGTTGTCATACCATGAAGTCCAACGACATTCTTTTTTTTTTTACACAGCCTGTTGTCTGTGATGATGTGGCAGATGTGACTTCAGTTGAACTTGGGGAAGGGGGTTCTTCAGTACTGCTGCCTGGAGTAGTTGAAGGTGATACATTTTCAGATGATGAAGGCTTGGTTATAGAAGTTGTTGTTGGCACGCTTGTAATTTCAGTAGATGAGGGTGTTGTTGATTCACCACAAGATTTCACAAACTTTTCTGAACAGCATTCAATCCTCATACTGTAGTCATGGCACTTTTCCCCAGATTGATCTTGATTCTTACAAATTAAGCCATCTTTTACATTACAAGTAGTTTTTTGTTCAGATGGTGTTTCAGAATTTTGTTCATCTTTACACTCAATTTCATTTTCGATTTCACCCTGCTTACAAACTTCAATTCCAGAAGACTTCAACATTTCTGGATTTTCATTTTCTTCACCATTAATTTCTGGAGATGGTTTATTTTGATTAAACCACTCCGTCCAGTGACATTCTAACGCTCTTTCATTGTCACAGTCTTTGGGAGAAGAGATTGAAGGTTCAGTAACTGAGCTTGTGGGCAATGTTACAACTGGTTCACAATGTGTTTCACAACACTGAACCCTTATTCCGTAATTATGACACGTTTCTTTGTTTGTCTGATCTCTGTTCATGCAAGTCAATCCAGTTTCCAAGGCACAGGTTACAATTTGCTCATTATTAGCAATTTTTGCTCCTTCATTATCAGTGGCTTCACATTCCATTTTACGTGGAACTTCTTTTTCTGTACATATCTTCCCCCCTTTTGATATTATATCTTCTGGATTTTCACTTTCTCCACCATCACTTTTCTGTGTAGGCTTATTGACATCATACCACTTTGTCCAGCGGCAGTACATTTTCTCTATACATGTTCCTGATGTTGAAGTAGAAGGGATTGAAACTTCCGATGATGTTGTGGAAGGAGGAGATGTGCCTTCTGATGGGGAAGAGGTTTCAGTTCCAGGCTTTTCTTTTGACGACAAGCTTGTCCCAGGTAGTGTTATAGGCTCAGATGTTTCAGGTGTTGGCACAGGCTCACAAACTTCCTCACAGCACAAAACCCTCATCCTGTAGTTGTGACATTTTACTTTATTTATTTGTTTTCTGTTTTTGCAGTCCACACCATGTTGCAAACTGCAAGTAAAATTTTGATTGTTCTCAGTAATAGGTTGACCATTTTTGTCGACTGCTTCACATTCAATTTTGTCTTCTACTTCTGTCTTTTCACAAACTGTGTCAGTTGATTTTATATCTGCAATGCTTTCAGTGTCTCCTCCGTCACTTTTTGTGGTAGGCTCATTCTTATCAAACCATTCTGTCCAGCGACATTCCATCTTATATACACAGAGAGTTGTTGGGGAAGGAGTTGGATGTTCTGTGGAAGATTCTGATTTTGGTTCAGTTGTTCCCTTAGTTATTGTTTCACCACTAGTAGATTTTTCTTCTGTAGTTTTAGGTGTGGTTACTGCTGGTGTTTGTACTTTTTCGCAAACTTTTTGACAACATTCAATCCTTATTTGATAGTTGTGACACTTCTCTTTCTTTGTTTGAGCTCTGTTTTCACACACTAGTCCATCTTCCAGATTACAGTTGAATTTTTGTTTGTTATTAGCAATAGTCATTCTTTTATCATCTATAGCTGCACATTCTATCTTGTTTTCAACTTCTTGATTTGTACAAAATTGATGTCCTCCAGATATAATTTCTTTAACATTCTCAGTGTCTCCTCCATCACTTCTGACATTAGGTGGACTACCATCATACCATGGAGTCCAACGACATTCCATTTTGTACACACAGGTTGTTGTTGGAGAGGGTGTAGCAGTCTGTGGGGTCTCTTCAGATGATGTTGTTTTTACTGTCACTGTGCCAGTTGTCTCAGATGAACCTGCACTTGTGGTTGATGGGGATTTTGAGGTTACTGGTTCTTGTGGTGTAGGTTCACCAGTGGTGGATTCTTCAGGAGTTGATGTTCCTTCGTATGAAGTTGTTTGTGAAGTTTGCTGAGGCAAAGATGCTGGTTGTTCTTTAGTTGTGGGAGGTGGTGTTTCAATTGATGGAGTTGAAATCTCTTCTTCGCTTGTTGATGATGGAGTAGTTGTGCAATCCCTAACCTCACAACATAGTGTCCTTATTTTATAATTGTTGCACATAGGGTTATTGTTCTTATTGTAACAAACTAGGCCTACTTTTCGATCGCATGTCAGTTCTTGCTCCAAATCTTGTAATTTTACACCAGGACGATCTGTTGCTTCGCATTCCACTTTACTTATATGTTTACACACTTCATGACCTTGGCTCTCAATATCTGCAAATCGTTCAAAATCTCCTTCACTGTTTTCAGGTTTGCTCACATCATACCATTCTGACCAAGTACAGTTATATGGCTCAAGACAAGAGGTAGGTTTAGCTGAAAAACATTAAAAAAAATTGAGTAAGTAAATTACAATGAAATGCATTAGAATTTAACAAATATATATAAAAAATTAGAACTATGTATATGGATTCACTGAAACATGTTAGGGCTGTTAAAGCGTGCAAAATTGGTAAATTAACAGATAGTATATGAGGAAAAAGTAAACAAGGATATTATACAGACCATGCAGTAAATATACAGTAGCTACTTACTGTACAGAAAGTATAGTTATTAGAGTTATCATTAATTTCTAGTTGTACAGTTTATTGTGGGCTTACTCTAGGTTCGCACATGCACCCAGTTTCTGTTCTTCGGGTCCACTTGGGGACCTGAAAAACAAAAATCCAATGTGATGAAAAAGCGGTTACTCCTAGAAACCCGCGGACCCCATAGACTATAATGGGAGCTGCCGAGTTTCCGCCTGAAAAATGCAGAGAGAAAAGTCCTACTTGCATTTTTCAAGCGGAATGGGGGATGGAGTCCCCAAATGTAATCTAGGCGCTTGTGTGAACCTAGCCTTACCTATAAATGTCATTATACATTGTTGGATGTCTCCCTGGCAATTTTTCTATTTAAAACTAAGCTAAATTATGTAGTGACAAAAGAACAGAACTTGTGTTCACAGTAGTATAAAGCATGAATTTTCCTAGACAGAATACCTGTTGGAACTTCTGATGAGGTATATGAAGCACCAGTGGAAGTCGGAGTTTCAGAACTGGAAGGGCCAGTGATTGGTTGTCCTGTGCTTGTTTCACCACTTGGAGTTTCACTTGATGTAGATGTTTTGGAACCTTCCTGGGTGGTTGGTGGGGAAGGAGGACTGGGTTCTTCAGAACTTGACCTGAAGTCAAAAGTTGTAGTTGGAGTTGCGGTAGTTGGACAAACGCCAATCGATCTTTCTAGTGTTGAATTTTCTGCACAAATGGCATTTAAGCAGCCGCCAATTCCATCAGCTGTGTAATAGACTATGTCGCCGGGTAAATATTCTTTGCCTTCATATTCACAACAGGCTAGTTCAAAAAGAAAAAAATGTAAAACATATAAATTTTTTTTCACAAAATTATTATAGTTCATTTACAAAAAAATCATTTTCACAACCTTCTGTAACTACTATGAAAATGACACATGACTGTAGTAATTATATAGCACTAATTCCTATGTAGGTAACATTCACCCTGTACTGCATACAGTATAGTAATTGATTGTGTTAAATACAGTGGGGCATATTTATTAATTATAATGCAGCAAAATGTGAAATGACATTCACTGCAGCTTTTGCACCTTGCTCAAAGGGATGTATTTTGCCAGGAAAAGGGTGTTGCTTAAGATACAACATTGTGCACCAAAAAAAAAAAAAAATCCAAACTTTTGCTGACACGTTGGCCATTTTTTTTTTGTTTGTTTTTTTTTAACGGTTGTCACACAACTGCATTAAATTTCATGTATGTGAATGGGATTTTAACAGCAAAAAAATAGCCTATTTCAACCTGTTTTCACGGATCCCTCAATATACTCACAGCTATGAGGGATCTGTAAAAATAGATGACCCTTGGATAAAAAAATGCCCTTGAAAAATGTCCATATTTCATGGCCATTTTGTACCATGTTCGTGTGAATGTAGGCAACAAATAAGAGGGTGTAAAATCAGATTAGACAGATAAAAAAGCGTCATATTTATTATCTATTATTAACTACTGTGATAAATAGGGCACATGATAAAACTGTCTAGTCTTAGTTTGCACTGTCTAGCTATATAAGACAGTATTAGTAAATCTACCCCAGTATTCATAACCTACAGCATTTTATACTACTATGTCATACCTGATGCCCGGGTACATTCTCTTCCATTTTTTTGGCACATGCTATATAAAAAAAACAACAATGTATTACTAACAGTCGGATGCATGGAAACGCCTTCAGATACTTTTACTGTAATAGAACCACCAGAACAACACAGATTAGAAATGTATTACACCTTCATGCAGTTTTAATAATTTTTTTTTTATAACTGCATTAAAATTATACATGGCTGTGTTTTCTATAGGCACATCTGACCTCTCATGGCTGTAATGCACTTGCGGTTTTCTTCATAGAAGTCTATATGGAAAAACACTTTGTAATCCTATGATAAATGCCGCAGAAGAGTGTGCTCTAATACTGTACAGGCAATAACTACAATGTGTGGACTACATGCAACTTAACCTGAAGGTGTACACATAGATACAAGACACCACAAGAAAAATAAGAACAGATTTTAAACCTGGCTGTTGTACCACAAAAAACATGTATCCCCTATCCATTGGATAGGGAATAAGTGTATGATAGATGGGGGTCTAACCGTTGAGACCCCTATTGATCACAAGATTTACTAATATTTAGATAGTATAAACTTAGACAGATTGTACTCCAGATTTATCACAGTGGCTGATGCTTAATGATAAATCTGGCATACAGCTGGCTTACTTTGAGACAGAATTTTTTAACACTATTTTTGCTCATTTTGTGGCTCACTAAACAATTCTGAGAATATACACCCACATGTCTAGCATGTTGAAAAATTTTAACCAGATGTGCCAAAATGCGTCAAAGATATGCTATACTGTGCCAAAGATGTGCCATGAGTCCTGAGTCCTCCTGTCTTAATGGAGTGGTGGTCACACATGTGGTCTGCCGATCCATTCAACTCTATGGTCCCATTGAAATACAACATTTGGCTATTATCAGCAGTCCCATAGAATTGTACAGAACAGGAGTGCACATGCACGACTGCCACTACATTTAAATAAGGGGATTCACTATCCCCATTGTTAAGACCCGGCAACAAATAAGAGGATAGCTCTGACCAGCATGCCCCCCCTCTAGCCTCTCCATTGCCTGAAGCAACCTATACAAAGCCCTCCCCCCAAAAAAAAAATACCCGACCAGCAATCTTTGGTCCTGTGATGGGGCCCCACCTAGTTAAAATTGTAGGCCATGGTCTCCCATTTGCAGATCAAAAAATCCCTTTATTTGGCCCACACACAGTATAATGCTCGCCTTAACTCACTCACATAGTGTATCATCCCCTTTACTGGCCCCCACACAGTATAACTCAAGTACAATAGTACTCAAGAACTATAGAGAGAACTATAGAGAGAGCAATCTGTTCATTATTTTCATTCATATTCAGTCTCTTATAATATTTCATCCTGATAATTGTAATATGTGATGATCTGATGAGAGAAGCTCTTCACTATAATCAGCTATGTTAGCAAAGATCAGACAGAGAACCAAAAATATACTTATATAAAGACCCATACATAGGGTAGAAATGCAGGTGCTAACACTCTTACCATTCAGAACATCTGGTTGGGCCTGGCATCTTTTCTCCTGGCTTGTATTCTTCTCCATATTCATCATAACAGTGACATGATGCAACACAAAGCATAGACTCTTCATCAAAGTATGGTCTGTCTTCAGGACATGTAGGGTAGCAACCTGAAGTGAAGAGATAGCAACATAGGTGCAATGAGAAATTTGCACACATTTAATGTGTCTGCAGTTCTGGTTTCTGGATATTGTTGAAGAAAGTTTACCCTTTCAATAAGCAGCGCTTCTACATTGGCCGGTGTTATATGATATGGTACCAAATCAAAATGGAGAACAAGGTCTATCAGAGACATCTCTAACTAGACAGCTCTCCATTCTGTCTATTAGAGGGTAGCCCTGACCAGAAAGCCCCCTCTACAGTGTTTATATGCCCTGTGATGATTCTGCCTAAATATGGCCATAACTCAGCTGTATTTTGGTCTCTGGGTATAGGATATCCCTTCTTGCTTGCTTGCATACTGTGCGCAGCTATAAGCCTAGGTGCATATTGGCAGTAGCGGCTAGGATGGAACAATAGGGCTCCATTGTATTCCTATACAGCCCTGGCTGATCAAACAATAGTGCATTGTTCAAGCCTGGGCTGTTGATCAGATATGACTGATAACAGTGTATCAACTCACTTTGTCTCATCTACATACAAAGGGTCTGAACGTGATTGAATTAACTCATCAGACGTACTGTCACCGGTGACCTCATTCTGGGAGGTGGCATAAAGGGTATAAAAGATGAGGTAAGAGGTCTGTGGGAGGGGATTATGAGGAGACTATCACTAGGAGATTACACTATGGAGATCATGCTATGAAGACTGTGCTGGGATTATGCTACAGAGTTGTTACAGACAGACCATGAGGAGATTTTTGTGATTAACTATTGGACTAATGCTGAGAGACTGTGAAGAGCATGCACGCGGGATTATTGTACTGTGATGCCACATGCTAGGAGTTAATGCCACATGCCAAGAAGCCTCCACTGGTGACTCACACATGCCATGTGTGAGTGTTGGACTATAGAACCACATCAAGGACATGTGTGGTAAAGTAATCATTTCACCTTTAATCCCTTTTATTTTATTTGTACTGTATCTTGCAACTAGTAACTGTTAATGCTTGTATACATCTGCATATCTGTTCTGAACTGTATATGTTAGATTTTAATACCGACCCATTTAGGGGTTAATAAATATATAAACTTTAGAAGGCTTGTCTTGTATTTATCTTGTGAACCCGACATTCACTGGCGGTGAGTGTGGTTTTTATATGAAAGAGGACTCAGGTGTGGCCAAAGCGATTTGGCACACGGAGGATCTTTCACATGCCCTTATAGGGCAAATGAGCAGGAACTGGTTGGAGACAGCCTTTTTATCCATTCTATATAAAGGATTTATTTACTATTACTTAATGTTTCAATTGTGGAAATTTTCCCGTTCTTTAAATGTGCATATTAATATTATGTACATAATACATATAAAGTAAATCCCCGCTTGTTATTTTTTGGTAAATTAATGAAACACGTACCCTCTAAGCCAATGAGCTTGTTAAAGCAGACACCAGTTGGATTCATGCAAGTCTTCAAACATGGAGCACCACATGCTTTGTAGTGCCATTCACAATGGCCTTGTTGGTTGTAGAAATCACAAAACACAGCTGTGGGGGGAAAACAGATTATTTAAAGGGTATAGTTGTGATTTGTGAAAATAATCAGATTTTTTCCAGGAACAGTTAAATGAGGAATAGGCTGCTCTATCAAACACAGCCTATGGTCAAGACAAATGCTATACAAGTTGCTTAATCATGACAGATACATTTTCTCATACATTTTGATATATATATATATATATAATTTTGATCTATATTTTTATATGTCCTAGTACTGTGTGCAGAGTTTTTGTATTTGTTATACTGCCATGGTAGCTTGCGCCTGTTCACATTGGGATGTGCTGTCTGGATTCTTTTTGTATGCGTATTTCACGGGGGTGGCTTCCTCCATAATTGGATTGGGCTCCCTTCAATTGATCAGGTTTAATTAATTAGAATAGAGTATTCTTTTCAGTTTCCCAACTGCTTTACTAGAGTATGGCTCTGGATCCTACTTGCCCTGTATTCACATTTGTAGACCTGTTCTGGGTCCAAGAGAGGTATGTTTGTTTAGTGTAGGGTCCCATCTGAATGAGGTCCCCTTGTCGTGGCAGGTGGACTTCTTATTGTTTGCTCAAATATTTATAACGAAGAATGTCTAATTTATATGTGTAGTTTATAGATCATATTAGTTATGTTCTAGAGCTCTATGCAGAGCTGAGATTATATATATATTGAGTCAATATTTAAAAAAAAAAAAAAGATTTGGATTCTTGCAAGAAAAAGTCACTTACGGCAAATATTTGGAGTTCTCCAACTGATACATTGCCCTGCCTCACTACAAGCCTGGGCATAAGCAGCTACGGCAGTACAGAAGCAGTCGCAGTCTCCGCCACTGTCGCAGGCACAAGCATCATTGACACAAGCTTCGTAGTACTTAACAGGGTCCACCTGAGTTTACAAAATAACCAAATATTATGAATGGTATAAAAGATGGATCAGGTTGGAAATGGTTTTGCTTATCTAGGTTTAACTATAAATGTAAAAAAAATGGATGAAATGAGAACAAAAACAGCAAAAATTATCTGCAAAATGTTTGTAATTATAAAAAAAATAAAATTGCACTCACCACACCATGACAGGAAGCAAACACTCCACTAGTGATGATACTACATTGTTTTTGGGACCAGGCTTTTCTATACGGGTTAGAGGCACAGGTATCTTTAATCTCCACAGCACTGGGACATCTTGAGAAAACCTTCCAGCTGTTGCCAAACTCAACAATATCTCCAACCACGGATTGACTCCTGGTTATAAAGTCATTGGCAGAGTTTCCATCAAAGTTACCACAGAGACCACAGACTTTCCCCTGTAAAAAAAAAAAAGTTTAAATAAAATTGTATAATTTTATGTTTTAAATTGCTATATGAAATGAGAAAAAAATAAGAAATTGAAAATTAAGCACTTTCATTGTTTAGTTTTGGAAGTATAGTAATTGACTATAGTTTACATTTTTACCTCGAATTTTGGATCTAGCTTAATAAAGATACTGGTTTTCTTATCCCAAACCAGAACTAAACCATTTGCAGCCTCAACAGCTACATAGATGCCTATCTGCCGAACTTTGAATGGTACATATTGTCCAGAGTTCTTCTTAACCACATCGAACTTCTGATCTCCAAGAGTCAGCTGATAGTTCTAGAAATGAAGAGAAAAGGGAAGAACTTTTAGTAATAAAAGAGAAAACGTTAATATGGATGGTTATTACAAATTAGGACAGTTAGGTGATAGATATTTTTTGGATAATAAACACTTACGCCTAGAAACAGTCTAATAGATTTGGAACAGGTGGCCCCTGCTGAACCACAAGGAATATTTTCTGTTAAGAGTCGGAAGGTACCTTCAGTAGGTTCATTCGAACAATAATCCTAGGAATGCACAAAGAAACAGATTGTGAGATGACGGAGTACACATACTGTATTACTTGAAAGAAAACACAAAAAAAGTCTACCTGAGCCAAGGTGTACCAGCAATTTCCATTGAAACGATATCTTCTGTTGTCAAAGGAGAGGTAATGTCCATCTCCATATACGGCACAAGTCCCCAGGCATGTGTTTGTGGTACATTCCCACTTCTTACGCTTACAGGTACTGCAGAATAAAGTCACAATCAGAAGAATCTAAAAATATAAAACTCCAGAAAGCAAAACCATCACGATCTGCATCATCTTACCAAGTATTGCATTTGACCTGAACTGTTTCTCCTGCTGCGTAGTAGTCATCGTTGAGTCTACAAGGACACTCATCTTCAGAAATGCATATGTTTCTTTCATCATCAAGCACCAATCCTTCAGGACATACACAGCCAGATACACAACCAGTGCTATACTGTAAGACAAAGTAACAAAAAATAAAATAATTTAAAAAAAACTGGTATACTCAACTAAATAAAAATGATTCATTTTGAGTTCGAACATACATTTGAGTATGAGTATTAGGTTTTGTATTTGGATTTTACATTGTACATATATGGCTAAAAAACCCACTTAAATTAATTTTTGCCCATTCACAATGTATTAGTTGAGAACATTACTGGTCACCTTTCTTTCTGAAGCTTTGCATGGGAGGTATTAAAATTAATTTTTTTTTTTTGCAAGTGGAATTTAAGGAAAACAATTTGAATGATCTATGCACTAAAATCCACAAAATTTAAATATAGCATAACACAGTTTAAAATAATACAAATATTACATATATATATATATATATATATATTTGTGTTTGTTTGCTTTTGCAACCATAGCAGATTACTATCTTCCATTTATTTCACTTTGTAAAACCTGTAAAAAAATTATTAGCAAATTATTCATTATACAATGTTCTAATATAATTGTTAAAGGGTCTTCCTTTTTTCCCCCAGAAACAGCGCCATTCTTGTCCATCGTCTAGTATTACAATCAATCCTCATTTACCTTTACGGGACTGAGCTGCAATACCTGACACACCTAATGGGGTAACAGTGGTACTACTTTTGAAAAAACTAACCGTGAGGGTGGGGCATTTACTAATCTAATACTGATGGACCATCCTAAGGATAATCCACCAATGTTTTTGTTCCAATTAACCCCTTCAAACACAATGGATTTATTGTAACTTACGCAGTCTGTGTCAAAGGATGAACAGCTTTTCTGACACTCAAAGCCTTTAGCCCCATCAGTGGCATTGTCACAATCGAAGTAGACCATTGGGGCTTCACATACTATGGGTCGAAAAATATTGTAATAATAAGTACAAGTAAAATAATTAAGGTGCAGCAATAACAAAAAATATTACTAGGTCTAGTCACCAAAGTGAAAGGATGGAAGAAATAGTGGTAATGTCATTGGTAGGGCATATGCAAAAGTTTTCATTTTAAGTGTATTCATGATGTTGCTTGCATACGACATAGCCATGGACAATTCAACGGACAGATCCAAATGAATACTGATAGACACAATTCATACAGAACTCAAAGAAGCAAAGCATACAATACCTTTTTGCACCACAGGAGCTACACCAAGACATTCCAGGTGTCCATTTGTGCAGGTGCTACAATGATAATACAGTGACAATGCTTCAGAATTTAAAAAAAAAAATACAATAAATATATAATAGACTGTTTTTGTCATCACATTATGTCAATGGTGGTATTGGTTTGAATCATTGTTTGAATGCAGCAGCAAAGAGACACCACATTTGTTTCTTGGCACTCTATTATGTTTCTAAAGTAATATCTTACCAAACTGCCCCATTTTCATGAATGACATCATTAGGTGCCACGGCAGTTCCCTTGTAGTAACAAGAGCAGGCAGCAGCCAGAAAACACTTGTCATTGTCACCTCGATAGGTTTCATCGGGACATGTACAACCATCCAGATTTTCAGTTTCAATTTTACAGGTGACATCAAGTTCACTAATACCACGGCAGCTAGGCTGACAAGAATTGGCTTTGTATCTATAGACTTGATCATTCGGGCAAATCTTTGTGTATGAGTCTAAGGGTAAAACATACCAATACATTATATCAGAACAGTTCTGCAACAATGTTACTTCACGAAATAAAGATGACCGTAAAAAGTTTAAAAAACACAAATAAAATTTTGTAGCTTATGAAAACCTACGGCAAATATATGTCCTCCACCCGCTTAAGTCAACTCCTTTTGAAATGCAGGCAAACACATAGGATGAGAAAGCAGCGCACATGCAGTCTTCTTTCTTCTCACAACTGCAGGCATCAAACATGCAGTTCTGTAGATACATAAAAAAAATTTATATGAAAAATATAGAGGATGATATATCATGAGGTGATTTTTGATGCCACTTTTCTGACTTGGCTTAATTTTTAGTAGTATGGGGGGTTTTTTATATCAAATTTATCAAAATGTCTCATGCCCTTGGTTCATAAATTTGTCACAATTCTCAAGGTGAAGGGGTCAGTCTAGCGTTCAGTAAGTGTGCATGCGCAGACATTTTGAGACTTTTTTAAAAAGTTGCCTCTAGTAAGTATATGTACCATATAAACCCCACTCACATTTCAAGTTGCTTTTAAAAAAAAGACACATTAGGTGCAAAACATTAAATAAAAATGGAGCAAGCGATTAATAAATTAGGTGCACACAAGAATAAAGTGCAAAATAGGCACAACAATAATGGTAATTTGGTCCCATAATGTAAATCTGGTTGTAAATCCCCATTTTTCTCTAAGGTAGATGATCCCTGGCTGAGGTTTTTTTTTAAAGTTTATTTTTCAGTGTTCTACTACAGATGTGTCCATCTTTACCTTTCAATACAGTCCAAAATGTGTAGCGTGAGATGATCAACTTTCAAATAACATGATTTTTGTGATACTCTGTCACAGGATGCCTCTCCTATATGTGACTATTGGTGGCCACCCACCAGTTGTGTTGCAAATTGAAACCTATCAAGGGTTTTGACAATATATCACAAATTGAGAAATTGAGTCATTAAGCAAATGTTGAGCTGATGTAATGGTGGACAAATCTGCACCATCATGTCAAAAACATTAAACTTTCTAGGAATTACTTGTCAGACTTTTTATATACTAAGCCATAGTATTTTTAGCTTTACCTTATGGTAGGCCTCAGGGTCAACAGTCTTGTGGCAGCTGGCAAATGGTCCATCACTATCCAGCATTAAGTCACAATGGTGGGATGCATATTGTTCTGGAAACAAGGTGCAGTGCATTTAGCTAGTGAGAAGTACCTTTACATACTGTAGTAGATTGTCATTAATATTATCATTATTATTTGCACAGTAGCCACAGGAATACTTACCATTCTGACCAATGAGGGCGCAGGGATCTTCAAATATGTTTTTGACATTTGGACAGTCAAGCTGAGTCTTCCATAAGTTGCCAAATGATGATCCGGTTCCTTCTATAACTCCAGCAGGAGATGTGAAATCATCGGCTTGAATGTCATTGAAGTTGCCACAAAGACCTGAAAAGATATTATTTTGCTTTGAAACCAGTCATCTATTCTTTATTCTGCTGTTCTTTTGGCACAATGTAATGGTAATGCAATGCTGATCAATACGCACATTGTAATCTACGTTATTCTTGGTTATTGCCTGACAAAATTATGTGATCTTACCGCACAGTTTGTCCTTATGTTGTGGATCGGCGTGTACATAAACTTGCATGATGGGGACCATTTGAACTGTAATCTTTATGCCCATTTCAGTGTGTACGATCATGTAGAAGGATGTAGGTTTGAATATGGTAGCAGAGGCTGTGAACAAAGAGAAATTTGGAATATGGAGCATGACAAATTGCAGATTTCTGATGGACCAAAGAAACAAACCCATGTTATTATAATAATATATCTTTTACCAGGTTCCCCCTCGATACATACCTGTTGAGACTGGCAGTTGGGTGTAGACTGAGTTAATATACACACTGCCACATTTCTTCACCAAGATAAACTGAAGGAAATGAAAGAATTGCGTTACACAAAGAAATTAACTGTCCAGAATTTACCAGGACTGTCTCAAATTTTTGAAAACAATCTAGGCAAATTGGCATTTCCCCATAAATTCTATCCCAAAATTGGGTGGTACTTATTAAACTCTGCCCAAAAGAGGGTATTCACATTCAGTTTGGGTAGTTCTAGAACAGGGGTTTAGATGCCATGATTTTGCCAATGTTGGTTACTATAATAGCGATGCATTCTTTGATTTTTACTACATTCTGTGTTAATTTACAAGAACTAGAAAATATTTCTTGTATATTTAACTACTGTACTTACTTCCCTTCCTCCATTCAAGCTTATGGAAATGCTCTTGAGGCACGTTTCTGTATCTGTATGCCCACATTTGACAATTTCTGCCAAAATACTGAACATGCTGGAATCACATGTCTGTAAATATGGGAGAAAAGTGCTAAAAGTTATTTATCATAACACATTATGAACTCAGATAACATAGTTACACATGTTAAATGAATCTCCTGACGGTATATTTTTAGTTGATTGTACAAGACATATAATAGCATAATGTCTAAGGTCCCATAACAAAACTCAAACTCGTGCTCTTTTCGTATTGCCAGGCTAGACTAGAGTCCACCATATCTGCCATTTGGCCACATTTGGATCCCATCCCCTTCTCCATCCCTTAGGGATACCAGACAGTATTAAAGGTTTCATTAAACTGAAAGAAAAAGGCACAATCTGCCAACTAATCCTCATGCAGGGTGTAAGCTAATGAAGAAAATAAATCCAAGTATCATAGATACCTATATGGGAAGCCCTTGGTGGCCACAATTTCCTTGTGCATTGCTTATTTGCACTGTTAATGTGCCCATACACCTTCTATAACTCATTCTGCTTGCAGTTATTCTTCCGTTTCCCCCTTATATGTCGGTAGCTCGGCTGAGCATGCATATATTGTCAAAGGTGAGAAACTGAGAATGGACATTGCCAGACACCTCTACCTCTGCGGGCTTGCTTATCTGCTGCGAAAACAAAGGATTCAAGATGACTGATCCTTTCTTCACCCAATATCATTTATCAAGAAAGAGTCACAAGACTCCCATTTACACAAGATAGTTGACCAGTTGGATAGTTGTTTATGGAGGCCTTAACAGTATCCTATTGACTTACAACTGACTTTTAACCTGCATGCACATCCATGCTGTTGGTTTTAGCCATTGATAAGCAAATTATCCACCCATACTGACAATTTACTAATTCATTTATTATGTCTAGGATGTATTTCCCTTATTTACCTTAGCTAGTGTATAGGTACAGTCTCCATGGAAGTTGTAGCGGGTAAGATCAAAGGTGGTGATGTGGGAACCGCCTTCAAGAGCACAAAGACCAAAGCATGACTTTTTAACGCAGTTCCATTTTCCTCCTTGACATGTGCTGTTGAGGAAAGTTATTGTCAGGGGTTAGATATGTTTGTAATACAGAAATATTGTTCCCTTTCATTTTGTGTATAAGGATATTCCAATATTATATACCACCATGCTCACAATTTCTTATGAGATAGAACAATGTCAGGCAATAATCTGCTATCATGGTAACATTAAAGGGTTTCGTTATACATTGTGCTGCCTATTAAAAGGACAGGAGTGTGAGTACCCCTTAGGGACATAACATGTGCCCCTGATCTTTGTATACCAGTGGTTGAGAGACTAGGCTTAGGCTATAGATAATGAAGCAGTAGTTACCAGTCTTGACATTTCTCAGAATATCCTGTTCCTGATGGGTATACAACATCATTATGGGTGCAGGGACATTGCTCTTTTTGAATACAACCTATTTTTCTGATGTCATCAAACACCAACCCTTAAAAATCAAAAGAAGACTTTAGATGATAGAACTTTTTTGTAGAGGCTGATTCTCCATCTGCAACATATTTCAGATAGGTTTATATAATGTAGAAAACAATAATAATTTACCTGCGGGACAGAAGCAGCCATCTGTGCAATGATCATCGCAAACTGATGAGCGTTCGGGGTTAGTACAAGTGTCTGGACAGGCAGAGCCACACTCTTTAAATTGTAGGTTGTATGCACATTTCAGAGCTAAAGAGAGAATAAGTAGAATATTATATTTCATCAATGATGTAGGAACATATACCCATGTACTCTTGATATAACACTTGATTTGCTCAAGTTGGTCGTGACCTTTTATATCAGTGATCTTACAATATTTTACATTAGTGGTCTCCAACCTGTGACACTCCAGCTGTTGCTTAGCTTCATGGTGAAAGGGTAGAGAACCACGGGTTGGCAACAACTGGTCGAAATTATTTGATTTGAATCTGGTCCAAACTCTGAATAGGAGAATTTCAATAATATAGAGTGCAGGGGTGCCTGGGCCACCACCAAAGACTCCTCCAGTGAACCCAGTCTTTGATATATCATGAGGTCCAGCAGAAGACTGTAACTAATGTCTTAAGTAACTAAACACAACCACTAGAAATTTCTATGAGCTATAATATTTAGTTAGCCCTAAAAATAACAATGTTCTCTTGAGTGGATTGTAACTTACGGCAGATTTTAGATGTTCTCCAGTTCTTTGGTTTTCCACCAGCATGCGTGCACTGTCTGGAATACTCAGTAAAGATGTTGCAAAGACAAAACCCTGTTGAATTCCCTTTGCATCTGCAAATATCATGCTCACATAGTTCAATGTATTTCTCAACTTTCACAATCTTATTGCATTCTTGCAAAGGTAAACCGGTCAGAACAGAATGACATAGATTTTTCTGTAAGAGATAAAAAAAAAAAAAAAATCAATATGAAACAGTGGGAAGATTTCTCAAAGGCTGTTCTTGGAAGTCCCATAAAAGTAAATGGAAAGAGTCGAACAGCATACTCTACATTGACTTTTATGGCATATCATGTGGGTATACCATAGATGTCCTAGATGGGAATACTTCTTTAAGACTGATCAGCTGCTATTTATTACAGCACTTAAGTTATCCATACACATTAGATAAATGTCAACCAAATCTCAATGACTTCAGTGGGACCCTGTTATAATGTAATGTTTTTGGGGGCATCACAACCCTCCTCGAATGGTAAATGTCAACGGAGAGATGGATCAGGCAGTAATATTTTAACATGACCAGTCTGATGTTCTCAGGGGAGCGACCTACCCCCCTTTCTCTAGAACACTCTGTCAAGTTCAGAATCTACAATATATGTATGGGGTGATGAAGTCCTCTATCGATATAGTACTTGAAAGGGAATTTATTAAATAAAGTGATTTTCTGGGGCGGCATATCTTTGGATAGGCAGTCAGTACATCAGTGGGATTGGACTCCCAGAACTCGCTCCATAAACTGAATGAAGAAAATGCCTTTATTGTGTACCCAAGCACCACACCATACATTTGGTCATGGTTGTGTTTGGTCCTGCAGCTCACAGAAGGTTAGTTCCATTCAAATGAATGGGGCTGAGTTGTATTACTAGACACAGTCATATCGAATTGTATAAAGCTTTTTCTGCATAAACAAAGAAGTGGTTGCAATGTTCACCAAGGTTCTTTCCTTCAGCTATTGATAGGGATTCTGGGAGTTGTCCATAGTCCATGTATATTATAGTCTTGGAAAGATAATTTTCAATGCTTTACAATTCCATGTTTTTATTGAAAGTTATCCCCTGTCCATGTATCCCTGACAAGAATAAATGCTTACATTAGTAGGGCATGTTTTTTCTTCTTCCTCCTTAGTATCATCACACATTTCTTCTTCTGGGTTATGGTATTTATAAAGGTTTCCATACTGGAGATTAGTTATAGGGGCGTCTAAAGAAAAGGTGAAATTAGTTTTCCATTTCATATACAGTGAATATTATATCTATACAAGATCTACATTGTACTTACTGTTGACCATAAACTCATTGTTTGCAATCCCATTATAGTCACCACAAAGACCACAAGTTTGGTTGGCATATTTTTGACTCAGTTCCATCTATAAATGTAAAGTGGACATTTTGTGAATATTAATGCAATGTGGTCAGTATTATTGTATGTAGTCAGTATTTCGTGAATACCAACATAGCTTGATCTGTGTCATGCGCATGCGTCTGATGCGACTAGTGATGAGTCCTGAACTCATCTCTAGTTATTTACAAGTTTACTAGTACCCAATGCTGAAATGGTTGGTTTGGACATAGGAAGATTTGGAATGCTAAATCCCAATGACTTGCTAGTGATGTAGTGACCCTAAATCTAGTGACAGGTTCCTCTTAAATGCAGTGGACGCTTTCTTGTTATGGCTACTACTTGATAACCTCAATTTCGTGAATCTTTCCAGAAACATTCTCATTCCCTTAACTACTTTCATGGTTGTCTCTAGATCTCTAGTTCTACCTTGTCTTTGTCATACTCTTCTGCCCAAAACTTTTTAATAATAAAGAGGTTTATGTGAGAGCAGCAGTATTAGTAAATGCAAGTGAAGGCAACATAGTAAAGCATGATAATAATAAAGTAATAAAACTACTAAATATGGAGGAAGTGAAGCCAATTTTTTTTTATTACCGTTAGAGAGTCCTCTTCATTCCACGCTATTACCATGCCAACTTTGGCAGTAACTCTTATATAGGTACCAGTCTTTGAGATTTCGACTCCACCTTTACTGTATGGAAGTGTATCCACACTGTTGGAAAATTGGAAGTATTAGTATAAATTTTAAAATGTATTCACATATAAACTAATACAGTACATGGTGTGCCTTATTGAGTTGACATGTGAGATATATTCCCCATACATTACTAATATGACATAGGATAAAGCATGTAACAATTGATACATGAGTGTCACTATTTTCATATTGAAAAAAAAAAAAGGTATAAAATTGGAGGCATACAGAGGTACAGTAGTGCCTACAAATTTCTGTAGGAATCATAGTACCATAAAAATATAGCCTTTGCCAAATGAATGTTCGTTGTGCTAAACAGACGTTCATTTAATGCTATGGGGCACTACGCAATTTCATGCAAAGTGAATGGGTGGCTGAGTTGCGCAGGTGGTGTTAGCGTGAAATGAACTTTAGCACAGTATGAAAGTTTGTTTGGCACAAAATGCATCTGTACTATAAAACCATAGCACAGGATAGCCTTACACATGAAGTATTGACCTTTGAGTTGCATCATAAAGTGAACTCACAAATTAGACTGATTTCAGCTGAACCTGCGTATTTTGTCAGGACCAGCTGACTATCTATTGTTTATGGTGTCCCGATTTCTCCTTATAACTGATGTTAGAGTAAAGAAGGATCCGGCTTTTGGACTTAGAAATACCCAATTCCTGTTTACTGGGTATATAAGCTAACACTAAAGTTGTCTGGCAGTCGCTTTCTCCCCTTTCTCCATTCTGCCCAAGGCAAGCATGCATGTGTATGCGGAAGCCAAGAGGAAACACTGTTAGCCTAACTATCTAAGGCTAGGTTCACACGTGCGCCCGGTTTCCGTTCGGGGATTCCGTTCTCCATTCCGCTTGAAAAATGCGGAGAGAAGAGTAGATTGGATTGCATTCAGATTTCCGTTCTTCGGGACCTGAAAAACGGAAATCCGAATGCAGGTGTGAAGCTATCGTAACTTGTATCGCCAATTTTAATTTCAGGTTTAATGTGGTTAGGCACAAATGCATGCTATATTTGCTATAGATTTAACATTGTACACACATTTGCAGACTCGTTTAAGCCACTTGCTGGAAAAAATATCTTCCACCAGGAGTGTAACTATAAACCATATGACTTAGATCCTGAACACTAATAATATATAATCCATAGGAGTTCAGATTTCACTTTGTCTACTGCACAGTACTGCTATATCTAAACTGTACCAATTACGTATCTTAATGTCCCAACGCAATAAAATAATAAGAAAAATTTAGACAATTACTGTACAAGAATGTATACTTTCAAATTCCATGATATTTATTTATATCTTTGAAACATAATAATAATATAAATAATAATAAATAATAATAGTGAAGAGAATGTGGAGGACCGAAGTCAGAATTGTGTCTGCAGTGGTCAGAGCTCGAAGTATCATCAAAAAAAAAAAAAAAAAAAATTAAAAAAAACCTTTGAGATCTTCCAAGCCATCACAATGCCTGAGAAGTGAATAAGATAGCACAACTATAAGACATTGGAAGAAAGATGGAATATTCTAAACTAATAATACAGTAAAAACTTACTCTTCATTGTTCACAGTGACAGTCTTCTCAGACAACACAATGACAAAACCCTCTACTTTTATGTTTATGTTGACGATGGTGGGAACATTTGCCTTCATTTGACGTGTGATTCCCACGAAAAATTCCTCAAGATTGCTGTGGCAGTGACTTGCAAACTTGTAACTACAATGCCCAGGAAAATGGAAGATGACTCCATCAAAGGTCTTGAAGTGATGGTTACCAAAGGTACTACAAACTTTTTGGTTATGATATGGATTCTCACCTGTGAGTGTAAAGTAGTTGTGATTATTATATTCTAAGTAGATAGAAAGATAGATAGATATTGACATATGCATTTCTATAGCTTCTTGCTATAACTTTTTACTTACTTCGGTAAACCGGAGACGGCTGTGTGGTAACCTGCGGAGAACCTCTATCTGTAAAATTATAGCATGTTGATGAGTAATACATTCTGAAAATGTTAGAGTAAGGGCAATAATTGTGTATGCCTTGCACTATCACCCACATGAAGAGAAAGCAGTGATTCAGGTAACTGAATGACTATTTATTACATATGCAATGATGTCATGATGTCTCACCTGACTGCTGCTCTGTGTCTTCACCATCTCCGTCAGTCTGTTGTACAACATCTATAAAGTCAATATGAATACACATTGTTAAGAATAGATAATAACCAATATGAGTGTTGCAGCATTGTCTTAGGGTCCTTTTATACAGGGAGAAAAACTGCCCCTAGCAAGCACCATATGATGATATAGCAAGTCAATCTTGTAAAAGGAGTCTGGCACAGAATGACTATTTATTACATATGCAATGATGTCTCACCTGACTGCTGCTCTGTGTCTTCACCATCTCCGTCAGTCTGTTGTACAACACCTATAAAGTCAATATGAATACACATTGTTAAGAATATATAATAACCAATATGAGTGTTGCAGCACTGTCTTAGGGTCCTTTTATACAGGCAGATAAACTGCCCCTAGCAAGCACCATATGATGATATAGCAAGTCAATCTTGTAAAAGGAGTCTGGCACCAGAAAAGTCTGGAGGAACCATAAGAACAGTCAGATAGCCAGGGTGCATGTGAATAAAACACTTATTTTTCTTTGTTGGCTCCATTGCTGAGCTATTAGCTTTTCTCCATATATAGTAGTGAGCTCTTTGGTGCACTGTTGGTCTCATTGCACTAAAGAGTTATCTCAATTCCATGTCATGCCCCCTAAAATCCGCAGCATAATTTATATAAAAAAAAGCTACTTCTGTGATCCCTCGGGGTCCCCGACATGTTCTAGGATTCCTACAATTCTGGGACTCCTACAATTCAAGATTTTCCTTACACCGGCTTATGATGTCTGAAACCCTCTCTCCTTGCTTAGCTCCTCTCCCCAGTCCTGCTGTGTCCTGCCTCATGGAGAGCATTTGCTCCCCAAGCAGTGATGTCACCGTTCTCTGCTGTAGCTGGAAGTAAGTCTAGAGCAGAAGGCGGAATGGCGGCACATCCCAGGAAACACAGAAACCCACTGCAAACCAGTCATGTCACCATTGGAGAGAGGGAGGGCCATGTCAGTGAAAAATAGCAAGTCTGTATATGGGCTGCTCAGTGCAGGGAGAAAAATAACAGAGGTCCCAGAAAATCACATTAATAGGTTTCCCATTTAGGTCTCACTGGTAATAAGTGTATTATTAGTAGGGGCTCAACCAATGGTACCCCCACAGTTTCTGGAATGAGAGACCTAAATAGCCATTCACTTCACACCTACATGACCACATAGAGTTTATATACAACAGCAACATGCTCGATGTCAGATCTATTCAAACTCATGAGTGAAGTAAAAATAGACATGGGACCCCCTTTCTAGTAACCATGGGGGTTCTAGTGATTTGTGGGATCCTAACAGTGGCACCCCAGTGATCATATATTTATTCTGTGGGCAGAATGTATATGGCAGAAAAACCTCTTGAATTGGCAACTATGTAATTCCTCAGATTCTCAGTTTTTAATTGGTAGATAAACAAATGTAAACAAATATTACAACTCCCCCCCCCCCACATTATTGCCAAAGTTCTTCTTACAAAAAGGGGTTGTCTACAGGGGTTAACCGCTTAAACTATATTACACTAAGTATATTTTACAGAGTCAACACAAAAATGCAATTGTTACAATTGTTCAGTCTTTGCACATGGTATGTACACACCTGTATTATAGTTGTCTAAATCAATGTTTTCATATTCTTGATCAACAGAATCCCAATGTTCTCCTAAAAGATACAAGAACAGACATATGTTAAGACACAGATTGACAACACTACTGGAGCTATTATCCTCCCTGTCCCTAGAGGGAGCAATAATAATAATAATAATAATAATAATAACTGTATTTATATAGCGCCAACATATTCTGCAGCACTTTACAAATCAGAGGGTACATGAGCAGACAATATGAGACATTACAATGTGACAAAGAAATTAATATATTAAACAATAGGAGTAAGGGCCCTGCTCGCAAGAGCTTACAATCTATGACTTATTTCTTAATATATCAGCTGTTACTAGCATTGAATAATTCTCTATTATAACTTTTTGATGCCCTTTCTAAAGGAAATATTATAGAATTACATTATGCATTAAGGGAAAGGTAGCAATGGAAAAAGATAAAACCAAAGCAGCCAAGTGGTTGTTTTCTGTGGCTTGGCAATGAATGTGTGCGTCAAACATAGCCATAATTAAGTCAATATGACAAGGCTATAGACACAATCATTCATTGTTAGCTTACGCCTGAGTAAGATAAGCAGAGCTGATCTCACTACATAACTCGTATTCTGTTAACTAAAGCAGTGAAACCGCACACAAATAGCTTGTATCCTCAGAACCAACAATGTGGAAAGGAGCTGTCCAAAGATAAATATTAACGTATTTAGATATATCTACATTTTGTGCATATTACACAGACATCATGAACAAGAATTCAACAGATTAAAGCATCTCACCTGAAACCTTTTTCTGACCTGTAGATTAAACAAGATAAAAAAGTAATAAAATCAAATAAAAAAAATAAGATAATATGATGAAACTGTAAGTAATATTTGCATTTTTTTTTTAAAACAATGGTCGATAAAAAAAACCTTAGTGGTTGAAAATGAAAAATTAAGTTGAAGATTGTTGTATTGAAAAATTTACTGTTTTGTCTACAGTTTAAACAGAGTCCTGTTTCCATGGTAACAGACTACAAACAAACTCAATGCAGTCTGATCCTTCAGTCATATTGCACTTATTTGTCTTATACTTTTTGCTCTTAAACTACCAAGTACTGTACGTTGGTGTAAAGTAAGGTTACAAGATATGTTTTGTAGTGTTTATAGTCTATTACCATAAATAAAAAAAAATAATATATATATATGCATCACTGTTGCCCTGGTTCATATCTGACTAACATCTGCATTGAATATGTACTCCTAATGCCTTCAAATACTACAGGGGTGTTCATATATGTCCGATATAAAGCTATTAGATATACGGATGAGCCAGATGACTCCTGTATCTTCAATTGCTGTCAGTATACAGTAGTTAATTTGTTAGGAGGCTGAATCTTGATATATGTTATTATAAAATGATTTCCCTGTTGTTAGCTCACCATAATCCCTAGCATATTTATTTAGCGCAGTGGAACATCTTAGACAATTTACTGATTGCTCTTGAACTTTGAAGCCAATGTTTGCCTAAGGAATAAATAAACTTTGCCTTTCTGTATAATCCGCTGGAGTCTTGACTTGTTAAACACAGCTAATCTAGCTTTATCATAATGTCATCAGGGAGTAAATCCTGTATTTGTGTAATGGCTCATTTCATCCCATGGATCAGGCTGTATAATATCTTGTATATTGCATGCTTGTGCTATATTTGACCAAATTTCCACTTGTGATGTCTTCAATTTACCATACATATTGTGACTTGTCGTCAATACATATGCCATTACATCCCCAGTGAATGACCATCAGCTATTTCTCCCATACACATGCCTGCACAGTCCAGCTGAGTGTGCCTACACTTCTGCGGGGTTTGTTCTCTTCTGGATATGATAAAATTCAGTTTAAATGTGCTCAATCTTTCATCCCCCCAAAATAATCTATTGGGGAGTGTCAAGAAAACCCCCATACATAAGATATGTGGCTCCCCCATACATAAGATATGTGGCTCCCCCATACATAAGATATGTGGCTCCCCCATACATAAGATATGTGGCTCATCCTCCCGAAATCTTCAGGTTAGGCCGTTTTTTCTCTTTGATATATGGGGGCCTTAAGATGAAACCAATATGGCTTGCAACGCACAGCATTGCATTACTTATGACTAGCTTTAACCCTGTCCAGCTACAGCTTGTAGTGTGTTTGATTCTATAAAACTAAATGTTGACTGAAAATATGCAGAATAATTATATTCATTCCTAAAACATTTCCGGCCCTATTTATGACATGACAATAGATGCAAGTAAGCAAATCTGTTAACCAATGCTTAGGTATTGGCTTTACTTGATCGTTTTTTAAAAATCAGCATAGAAATGCTAACTTTTTATTTTTCACATTGGATTGGAATAGTTGACAACACCTGAATTGATGAAATTTGGCCATTTACAACATAACCCTTACTAAATACAGATGTAGCAAACTTTAACTTGACATGATGCTTTTGCAAGAAACTTTACTTAGATTGTCAATAGCTTTTGTTATGCTAAGGGAAAATTTTCACACTGCGTGTTGTGTCAGATTGATGTTGACTACATCTATACTACTGTATATGTGGTATTAAAGGAGTTGTCCAGTTTATGAAAATAAATGATATTGTTTGTATAATGAAAAGTTATACAATTTCCCAGTATACTTTCTGTATCAATTCCTCATGGTTTTCTAGATCTCTGCTTGTTGTCATTCTTTGTTTACTTCTATTGGATAAAAATCAGTCCATGGTCATGTGATATACAGTCCAAGGTCATGTGATGGACACACAGCTGCACAGCTTGTTATAGTCACAGCTCAGTAATCAGACATCTGCCTGTTAACGAGCTGTGCACCTGTGTGTCCATCACATGACTATGGACTGTATATCACATGACCATGGACTGTATATTACAGGACCATGGACTGATTTTTATCCACTAGAAGTAAAAAGCAAGCAGATATCTAGAAAACCATGAGGAATTGACACAGAATGTATATTGGTAAATTGTATAACTTTTCATTATACAAACAATAACATTTATTTACTGAAACTGGACAATCCCTTTAAGTTTTGCATGAAGGATTGGTTTTAAGGTTTACCATTACAAATACTACTTTAGATGTTGGTTCCAGAACTCTGACCATTCTAAGATGAATGATTTCTTGTCAGGTCTCAGACACAAATCCGAGGCTAACCCTAAGATCTGGACATGGATTAGCCCCATTCAATAACCCATCGCCATATCCATTTCACTTATTGACCTGGATTTTAAAGGGAATGGATCAACATTTTTTTTTGATTTATTAAACCAAAAAGTGAAATATTTCAGTTTTTTTCTAATCTGTTTTTATTCCATTTTCTGCATATGATTATTGGAGCATCCTGAACTTATCTCCTATGTTAACAGCATTTATTGATATGCTTTACAGCAGTGACTGGAGCAGACTCTTAGACATGTTGTGTACTGCAGCGGCACTAGATAAGCTCTAAAATCATTTACTATCAGTAGTGGATGTAATGATGGGCCAGTAGTATTATTTATATAGGTATTAACTTCTATTGTAATACTGTCAGTCTTGATTGTGATGTTCATGAAGTGTAAAGAACCCTTCTACAGAATAAGAAACAGTTAGTCTATTATTAGGCTAAGTGGCCAGAGTGAAAATTGAATTGTTTAGTACTTTTAAAAGAAAATATATAGAAATGAAATCATAAAAAAAATTCCTTAAATCCACAATGGAAAATTATAATGTACATTCCTATTACAAAGAAGTGTCCATTTCACATGGATTTAGGCACAGAATACATGCTGCAATCTACACAAAAATTCTGCTGTGTGACTTTTTGATAAGGGCTTGTCTAGAGGTGTTGTATATATTAAATGGTTGATCATATGGGTTCTCACTTTGTACTCCCTGAATAATAGGTGAATTGGCACTGTCAACTCTGCAAATGTAGTACTAACTATTCGGAAAGTCTACAGATATATGACCTAATGTGTATAACATTCATAATGATCAACAAGAGTGATCAGTTTGGAAAGTGGCTCTGATTTCTATGGTCAGAGATACATCTTTTGTACTAAACTATAAATTGATATTGAGTCTATTTCATGTTGTCAGAACTTACACGGGTTTTGCCATTACAGACAGTCATTGCCTATCCCGAAAGTCCCCATGTATTCTCCATGTGAATGAAGCACGAGTGCATGTGCGTGACCAGTGCACCATTCATTCCTATGGGGCTTCAGGAGCTGCAATTACTGGCAGCCCCATAGAAGTGAATTAATTGCAGTCATGTAAGAGCGCACTGGTGCTTCATTCACATGGAGGATGCCGGGGGACATTCGGGTCCCCATTCTCCTAATATCTGTGGTAGAACCCCCAGCTATCTGACATGTATCCCCTATATAGGGCAAAACCCCTTTGATATTGCCCTTACATGGAAACACAGACCTGAATAAATACATTATGTATAGACGTAAGGAAAAAAATTGATATCTTGACTAAAACTTGTGATCATATAACAATCTAATACATACAGTATATAACATTACCAAAGTAGATTTAGATGAATTTTTACCACTGGACACTTACCTTGGATACATGTTAGAAATATCAGGAGGCCTCCTATAGATATCAATAGCCTCCTAGTCCCCATGTTGCATGCAGTTCGGTTACTGGACACCGAACTGGGGATTTTAAGGAGGAACAGATGAAAGGAGTCTTAGCTGACCCTTTTATAGAGTAAGCCCAGATATGGTGGTGATATTTTTGTATAAAATGGGGTGGAGTCAGTGTGGAGGATATTGGCAGTGGCAATGTATGGGATGTCCTGTTATATCCAAGGATGTTTGTATTATGGGAGGAGGTTTGATTAACGTATGAAAGACAGATTAAATATAATTAATGAACCTTACAAGAGAATATTTCAGTCTACCGTTTGTAGCTTTCCAATTGTCATTTGTAAATTTCTGCATTTTGCTGGGGAGAAAAATGTTTAATGTCCAATGAAATAGTTACTTAATAAATCCAACCCGCATATAAGAATGTATTAAATGCTCTATCAGAACAGGCATATGTGAGTGAATCAATATACAGGTAGATAAAAGATGGTATAAGATCATTAAGGCTGCACAGTCCTATTAAATGAGAAGCTATAGCTTGCCTTAATGTAAAGGAGTTGTTCCACAAATCATAACTATCCTCATGATAACTATCTGCTTACTGGGACCCCCACCAATCACGAGAACAGGGGTTGCCTATGTTTTGCCTTAAAGGGGTTGTGCCATTATGTACCCTGTTAATGAAGAGTTAAACTATAGACTAAAGATCAAATTTTTATATTTGCCTGTCAAATAAGGCTAGGTTCACATCTGTGCTTGGGTTTCCATTCTTCCATGGAAGCCCAATCCACTTTAAAAGCGGTTAGCCGCGGAAAACCGTGGAACCCATAGACAATAATGGGGTCCGTCGGGTTTCTGCCCAAAAAATGAAGAGAGAAAAATCCTGCTTTTTAAAGAGGAATGGGAAACGGAATCCCCAAGGGCTCACCAAGCGCAGATGTGGCAGCACAGTGGCTCAGTGGTTAGCACTACAGCCTTGCAGCACTGGAGTCCTGGGTTCGAATCCTGCCAAGGACAACATCTGCAAGGAGTTTGTATGTTCTCCCCGTGTTTGCGTGGGTTTCCTCAGGGTACTCTGGTTTCCTCCCACACTCCAAAGGCATACTGATAGGGAATATAGATTGTGCGCCCTTTATGGGGGACAGTGACTGTCAATGTCTGTAAAGCGCTGTGGAATATGATGGTGCTAAATAAGTAAGCATAATAAATAAATGTGAACTATGCATCAGCTAATTTGAGGACACAGCTAAGAGACCCTGGTTTGCCCAATGTAGACTTTGCTCAATCTTAAAAAGCTGGTCAATATATTGTTTTCATTGTGTTGTCTTATCTGTAAAATGGTATATAAGGTGAACTGAATTACAATAAATTGGGACATTTATACATGCCATTAGGCGGTGTGACTATTTCCCGGGACCCGTGATCTATGTTTGTTTTATTAATTATGTTTTCACAGAAGGTTTTCAGCAGAATTTGGTCTGCACATCACATTGCTACAACAGAACTTGGTGCCCTTTCATCTAGGAGAAGTCAGAATACAGATTACTTTGGAAATTGGAGCTGGAGAGAGCCCACGACAGTGAAACCAAATGCTGTAGCATGGTGAGAATGCTTAATTCTTACAATAACTAAGTTTCACTCTTGAGGTGGTTTCCCTGGTTTTCTTGGTAAGGTTGCATGGGCTTTTCAAGAACCTATTGTTTCCTTCTGTTGAAAATGTACTAACCATGCTTATGTGAGAGAGAGACAGACTCAGACCCATAAAGGGTGGGGTGCCAATGGGGCTTTGCTGTGAGCAAGAAAGACTTAGTAGTGCCCACGCTCAACTCTCAGCAGTATTATCCTGTATGTCTTGGTAAGGGAACGGCAAGAGATGGTCAAAGAATTACCGGTGTCATTAGACTTGCCCTTAGCACTATACAGGAAATACGAATATAATGACTATATATATATATATCAGAGTATATTGTAATTTGGTTACCTCTGGTTATTTAGCATTGCTACATCAGTATACATGTCTCTTAGGAAATGTTAGTAGAAGCAATGACTGTTGTGTGCATCTCATTCTATGTGCTGTTTGGTATGTGATATATATTTGCTGTCCTGCATGTCTGACTTTGTTTCCGACGAAAAAAAAACGGCTTCGCGGCACAAAGGGTGTAAGCGCACACCAGCGCATTGTTTTAAAAACCCATAGAAGTGAATGGGTTTTTAAGAAAAGCATTGCAAACCTTTCCCTATCCAGTTTTCCGACATTTAGGTTGGATTCGCGGCGGACAGAGTGCCAGTGCAAGTGTGAACCCACCCTAAGAAAAATAGGCCTAATCCGTGTCTTGTGTACACATTTGTAGAAGACAATCCATTGATTCAGTGCTGACTATGTGTATTAGTAGTAACTCACATATCTGTCTTGTAATGTCATTTTGTGTATAATGCGAATTTTCTGTTATAGTGAAAGTTAAAGGAATTTATATGTGTGACTGAATGAATGAATGAATGATATAATTTGCAAGAAAGTGTATGATAAAGTCATGTACAGTGGGGAAAAAAAAAGTATTTAGTCAGCCACCAATTGTGCAAGTTCTCCCACTTAAAAAGATGAGGCCGGCCTGTAATTGACATCATAGAGAAAACATATCTAGAAAATCACATTGTCTGATTTCTTAAGAATGTATTTGCAAATAATGGTGGAAAATAAGTATTTGGTCACCTACAAACAAGCAAGATTTCTGGCTCTCACAAACCTGTAACTTCTTCAAGAGGCTCCTCTGTCCTCCACTCATTACCTGTAGTAATGGCTCCTGTTTGACATTGTTATCAGTATAAAAGACACCTGTCCACAACCTCAAACAGTCACACTCCAAACTCCACTATGGTGAAGACCAAAGAGCTGTGGAAGGACACCAGAAACAAAATTGTAGACCTGCACCAAGCTGGGAAGACTGAATCTGCAATAGGCAAGCAGCTTGGTGTGAAGAAATCAACTGTGGGAGCAATAATTAGAAAATGGAAGACATACAAGACCACTGATAATCTCCCTCGATCAGAGGCTCCATGCAAGATCTCACCCCGTGGGGTCAAAATGATCACAAGAACGGTGAGCAAAAATCCCAGAACCACACGGGGGGACCTAGTGAATGACCTGCAGAAAGCTGAGACTAACGTAACAAAGGCTACTTTCAGTAACACACTACGCCGCCAGGGACTCAGAACCTGCAGTGCCAGACGTGTCCCCCTGCTTAAGCCAATACATATCCGGGCCTGTCTGAAGTTTGTTAGAGAGCATTTGGATGTTCCAGAAGAGTATTGGGAGAATGTCATATGGTCAGATGAAACCAAAGTAGAACTTTTTGGTAGAAACACAACTCGTCGTGTTTGGAGGAGAGTGAATGCTGAGTTGCATCCAAAGAACACCATACCTACTGTGAAGCATGGGGGTGGCAACATCATGCTTTGAGGCTATTTCTCTGCAAAGGTACCAGGATGACTGATCCGTGTACATGAAAGAATGAATGGGGCCATGTATCGTGAGATTTTAAGTGCAAACCTCCTTCCATCAGCAAGGGCATTGAAGATGAAACGTGGCTGGGTCTTTCAGCATGACAATGATCCCAAGCACACTGCCATGGCAATGAAGGAGTGGCTTCGTATGAGCATTTCAAAGTCCTGGAGTGGCCTAGCCAGTCTCCAGATCTCAACCCCTTAGAAAACCTTTGGTGGGAGTTGAAAGTCCGTGTTGCCCATTGACAGCCCCAAAACATCACTGCTCTAGAGGAGATCTGCATGGAGGAATGGGCCAACATACCAGCAACAGTGTGTGCCAACCTTTCAAAGACTTAAAGAAAACATCTGACCTCTGTCGTTGCCAACAAAGGATATATAACAAAGTATTGAGATGAACTTTTGTTATTGACCAAATACTTATTTTCCATCATAATTTGCACATAAATTCTTTAAAAATCAGACAATATGATTTTCTGGATTTGTTTTCTCATTTTGTCTCTCATAGTTGAGGTCTACCTATGATGTCAATTACAGGCCGGCCTCATCTTTTTAAGTGGGAGAACTTGCACAATTGTTGGCTGACTGAATACTTTTTTTTCCCCACTGTATATGGTCTAGAAATCCTCTGTTATGGATTTGAGTAGATGTCTGACCAGTTGAGTAGATGTTGCATGTTAGATGGATTAGGAGGTCAAGTGGCCACAATATGGATTGACTGACTTCATATTTTATGTTCTATTTCTTCTGTCTCTGCTCTGATTGTGAAGAATTGAGACTATGTTGTGTATTTGCCAACCACATTGAATTGCTTGGAATCCTGTAGTGTATATAGGAGCTCTAGAATACTGAAATGTATTTGTATGGTATTGTCTGAATGAGCTGACACTTTAAAAGACAATGGTGTTTCTTTTGGCGTTTTGCTGGTCTATGTGGTTCTAAACTAGTGTGATGAAGACAAAAGGGGAAAAATAAAGCCCAGCTATACGTATGGTAATGAAACAGGAGTGGAACTTGCTAGAAAGAAAGTATTGTCTTTGAAGATGTCTGAATGTTTATTGCTTATAGCATGTGATTAAAAATTGTATTGTATTGAATCAAAAAGGGGAGAGATAACATTTACCTGGCCCCAGAAAATGAACAATTTGACATGACACGCGATTGTTTAGAACTATGAAGAGCGTAACACAAGATTTAGTACATACAAAAGATCTTTTTCTTAACATAGATTTTGAGTTTTTTTTATAGATTGTTCCAGAGAAGGATCATGTAAGACAAGAATGTGTGACAGCCATGTAGACTGAAGTGTTACTGTGAAGGCATTTAAGATAAACTGAAGGTAAGACTGCAAATGTGTATGTGGATTACAGGTATGCTTTTGGGATTGCCCACGGTTATGGGCTCTTCTGGTGTAGTAGAGACTTTCTCGGGTCCTCAGACAAACCAATCTAATATATAGACTCTTTAATCCATTCCCTAGAGCTACCAAAGAAGGTGGCTATCAAAGGTTCAAGCCAATACAAAGGGGACAACCCCAGAAGTAGGGGGTAACCTGATGACAGATGAGGTTAATAGTGGTTCAGAGTATTACATGATTTGTAGACAGGAGATTGAGTGGTGATTGCATGTGAAAATAAGCCTTGACCCAAGGTTTGATGGCCCATACCAGATGCATTTGACCACTGCCACATCTGTAAAATTGGATGGCTGAGCAACATGGGTTAGGGGATAAGTGTCCGATCACTGGGGGCCCTATCGTCGGGTTACCAAGCAATCAAGAGGACAGGGGACTGAAAGTCCCTATAAAGCCCCCTTGTGAATGATGTGCTTGCATGACGGGCACTCCATTCATTTCTATTTGGCTGGGAAGCCCCATAGCAGTGAATGGAGGAGTGTAATGGCGGTCCATTCACAAGGAAGCTTTAGGGAGATTTTCATTTGCCCATCCTCCTGATCACTGGAGGACCCGACGATCGGGCCCCAAGCGATTGAACACTTATCCCCTCTACTATGGATGAGGGATAAGTGTCCCTAATGGTGCAAACCCTTTAAGTAGATGGGAACTGTGATTTGGCCACTACTCAGGTTAGGCACTTTAATTGATCCAGATAAGTATTTCTGTAGTATCATATTTAGGATATACAGTATCTGATTAGTATATTGTATTCTGGTGTGGGAGTTAGACATGTAATAGAGACCATGTACTGTATATAATACATGTTTCTTTCAGACTGTCATACAACTTTTACATTATACTATGTTCCTCTTCTCTCCTAAGGTGTTCTGGAGAGACGAAACATGTGACAAGTGTTACACCACAGACAGAGTTGTGCTGAATGTACTGTGAACGCACATTGCTGACGCTTTGCACTGGGTCTATGCAGTAGGAATGCTTGAGCACCATTTCAACAGAGTGGTTCGGGATCGATGGTGTTATATGACAAAACTCCAAAGTGCTACCAATGTGCCACAGATAAAGAATGAGACAGACAGCCTACCCATAAGGACTGTACCAAAAGATAATTGATGAAGAGACTTTGCTTGAAAGGCAATTCCTTGATAACATGATAACATGGGTGAGACGATTCATCACAAACCAGGTTCATCCCGAATATTCCAAATTGTTCAGTTGTTTAACAAAACCAAATAAATTGCAATTCATCTTGGACAAACTCAAATGGCCACTGCCACATGTATTGCACAGTAAAAATACAGAAGAGTCACGTGTCTTATGAGTCACTGTAACATTCTGGCATCACCTGACAGCCTCTCAGCCAATAGTCAGTGGTAGGTAGACAACTTACAATGTTGATGTCATATACTGTATATAAGGTTGTGTGGGCTGGAACACAAGTCATATCAGTGATAGTGGAAGTAGGGGTTGAATGTTATTCATCACAGCATGATACAGAGCACTGACTGCTTCAAAGCTTGTAATACAGCTAGGAGTAGGAGAATTACAACACAGTTTAGTCAAATTGAATCAATTACAGACAAATTAGTGATAGAAATCATAAATAGGAATGAGGGAGAATATCTGAGCTGAGCAGTAATAAAGTAATAAAGACAGACAAAGGACAATTAAACCTTTCATTGCCAATAATCAAATTTTGTCTAAATCTGTTTTGAAATAGAGCAGCTTGATCTGTCCACAGATTATTTATCATTTTTACTGAAAAAGTCAGTCTTTTTGAAAGGGTTTTTTTTGGGCAAGAGTTTAAATTTTTTCATTAATTACGAACTGCTGTTCTAACAGCAAAATTCTTATTCTGTCTGTGCTAATCTGAAAAAAATCTCTGTTATTTAAGGGTTTTTTGTGCTCACCCAATAAATAGTCTCACAGCCTGCGCTAATCTGAAACAAATCTGTTATTTACAGGGGGGGCCGTACTGCTACTCATGCAGCTACAGCTACCACCCCTGCCATCACTCAGCCAGACGTGTCCTGCAGCCTGGTCCGTCATATTATTCCTTGCCATACTGCCATGGATATAAATAGGTCTGCACAGGAGCTGTATACACAGAATGGTAGTAGACTTTTAATGAAGACCACTGTAGAGTTATTTTTTTTATTTTAGATACACTGAACAAATAACAGAAAGGTTGCAAAGATATGCATAAAGATATTTCCTCCTTATAGTCTATTCCAAGATAAGAAAAGCGGTACAAAAATAAAAAGATATCTTGTCTTTTTCAAGCCTGGTTATTTTGCTCTTCTTTTTAAGGGATATCTTGAAACAGGCAAAAAATTAAAAGGCCTGTATAATTAAGGACACTTATCCCTTATTCACCCTGCCAATCCACAAGTGCACTTGGGTGACCAGCATTCCACTCCTATGAGACTGTCGAGACTGTAATCTCCGACAGTGACTGCAGCCCCATAGAAGTGAATGGAGCGTCGATCACACAAGTGCACTGGCACTCTATTCACAAGGAGGCCTCAAGGGGACTTTCGGTCCTCCGTCCTCCTGATCACTGGAGAACCTGGCGATCGGGCCCCCAGCGATCGGACACTTATCCCATGTCCTGTGCACAGGGGATAAGTGTCCATAATGGGACCACCCATTTAATTTCATATAAATTATATACTGTATGACTGTAATATATTTGTCAAACAAACCAAGATTTTTCCCATGCCAAACTGACACATGCAGTACAAATCTACAAATATATATAATATATATATATATATATACTGTATATATACACATACACACAGTATACTGTATAATAAGCATTAGATAATGAGAATTTATATTGTTCCTTTAGATCAAACATACATATCTAACACAAACAGAGATGTTTGGTTATACACAGTACACACACAGTACTGTAGGTTTATCTACTGTAGAGGAAAGCCGAACTCATTTGTTACTGTATTTAACACCATAGAATTATAGAGAGATGAATAGGACATGTATCTTTTTCCATTGCTTAGTAGTGTATAGGTATCATGCTCACAAAACATGATTGTATTTATCTTAAAGGTGTATTGTGCTATTTTTTGAAAATCCATACAAAACTTATATACCGTTTCATTGCTAACTACCAGAATGTAAAAAACTACCATAGTCATGCAATGGACACACAAGGTGCATGACTTGTCACAAGGCTCAGCTCTGACACTTGTGCCATGAGCAAATTTTTGAACCGGTACCACTTAAGGAAAAAAATTGGGTTGCTGCTTCTGTGATATAGACAACAATTTATAAGGCCAAAAACTTTTGGTTACATAAATAGACCATTTTAATCAGCCGGTAGCGTGGGGGGATTTCTTCATAATAAGGGTGCACGGTAGGGGTATCTTTAAATCAGTGGACACTGAGGTTGATTCTGGTACTGTATTTTTGCTATGAATTTGGTGTTGGGGTGGGTATGATACTACGTTATCTGCTTTTCTTATGTTGTGTGAGGGGCATTAAAAGTGGATTCTGCACAGGCGAGCGCTGAGCAGTGACTATTAAAGGATGCAAAGAACTGGAGTTGGTGGATGTTGTCAAAGGTGCTCTTCAAATGGCTGCAGTGAGGACATACAGTACTACAGATGGGTGAATCTCATGAGATTAGTTTTGACGAACTTATTTGGTACGCACCGGAAGTGCTATTATTATACTCTGGGGTCTCCTCAGATCCCAAAGTATTATAAGTGGAGGCCCAGGTAAGGTGAGTAAAAATAACAAACATATACTCACCATGCCTCAACTCTTGTGGGCATCCTTCTGGAGTCCTGCAGTTTCCTGGTGTCCTCTTCCGGCCTCTGGCTGACGTCACACACCCCAGGGTCACCACTCAGCAGTCACATGGGGCATGCCAGCATCATGACGCTGGACTGAAGAGGGCACTGGGGGACTGCTGAATACCCAAGAGAGGTAAGGAAAGGAGAGTATAAGAAGAAGAGCCAGAAACTATAAGTAGAAGAGCTAGAGAGTATAAGAAGAAGACCCGGAGTATAATAGCATTTCATGAGTGAAAAACCACAAAAGTTTCGGATGAAATCCAAAACTTTTGGAAAATTAGGGTTGAATCCGTCTCTATCCGAAATGGTTCCCTCATCCCTATACAGTACCTGTATACACTTGTCACCACTGCAGGTAATCACTGTACAGCTACTGAGGCCAGTTATTGGCTGCATTGATGATGAGCCTATATACCCCATGTAAAGTGGCAGTGTTTGAGTGGCAGGGGGTTAGATCATGTTGTTGGCACTATATAAATGAAAAACATTATTATTATTGTTATCATTATTATTTATATGTAAGTTTTGTTTTTTTAACCCAGTACCTTGCTTGGGCACATTTAGATGATCTCTGAAGACCCCTGTATCTGTTGAATCGCATTGTTACAGCTGTACACATTTACATTTCCTATTACAGCACTGCTACTCCTATAAGCCTTGGAGAGAGCCATGCACAAGATAGACCTTAAATCCCTGATAGGTGTAGGCACCTCTGGGACTCTCACCAAATGAAAGAAAGAGTCCACTGATTCAAAGTAGCTGCCAGTGGCCGATGTTTCCCCAAAAAATCAATAGAGAAGTGGCTGCTACTTATTTGGCTTTTTCAATAATAATTTTTTTTGGTGGTCCCAAGGAACCTCAGTTACTCTAAATATGCCAGCTAAGTATTTTTACCAATCATTTTGTGATACCACCGATTCTGTGATAGTTTACTCACAACAAGCAATGTACACACGTGGACAAAATTGTTGGTACCCCTCGTTTAATGAAAGAAAAACCCACAATGGTCATAGAAATAACTTGAATCTGACAAAAGTAATGTGCCAAACTACATGTTGACAAGCCACAAAGCTTCTGGGAGAATGTCCTATGGACAGATGAGAAAAAAAAATCGAAAATTTTTGGCAAGGCACATCACCTCTATGTACACAGATGGAAAAATGAAGCATATCTTGAAATTAACACTGTCCCTACTGTGAAACATGGAGGAGGCTCTGTTATGTTCTAGGGCTGCTGTGCTGCATCTGGCACAGGGTGTCTTGAATCTGTGCAGGGTACAATGAAATCTCAAGACTATCATGGGATTCTAGAGAGAAATGTGCTGCCCAGTGTCAGAAAGCTTGATCTCATTCGTAGGTCCTTGCAACAGGATAATGACCCAAAACACACAGCTAAAAACACCCAAGAATGGCTAAGAGGAAAACACTGGACTATTCTGAAGTGGCCTTCTATGAGTCCTGACCTAAATCCTATTGAGCATCTATGGAAGGAGCTGAAACATGCCGTCTGGAAAAGGCACCCTTCAAAACCGAGAGAACTGGAGCAGTTTGCTCATGAGGAGTGGCAAAAATACCTGTTGCGAGGTGCAGAAGTCTCATTGACAGTTACAGGAATCGTTTGATTGCAGGGATTGCCTCAAAAGGTTGTGCAACAAAATATTATGTTAAGGGAACCATCATTTCTGTCCAGGCCTGTTTCATGGGTTTTCATTTTTTAAAAATTTTGTTGAAGCATGTTTGAAAAGCAATGTCTGACTTTCATTTGTTCATTTTCATAGAATTTTTATATATTATTACTTTTGTCAGATTCAAGTTATTTCTGTGACCATTGTGGGTTTTTCTTTCATTAAACGAGGGGTACCAACAATTTTGTCCACGTGTATACATCCTTAAAAGCAGATTTTTTTTTTCAGGCTAGATAGGGTGTTAAAATAAATATCTAAACTGAGAACAATGTGCACAAAATTCCTTATATGTGTCCCCACTTCCTTCTGCTGTTACTTTGAATACTGTTTATAGGTTCACCGTGAGAAAGGAATTCTAATGTTTGATATGTCAACTACAGGCTGACATTTCCTATACACGCCTGATGTTTGTTAAAGAAAAACTCAAAAATCAATTTTGAAGTCATGGAAATTGTTACAAAATTCTCAACCACAACTGTTAACGTCACTTCAACGTATTTCCCCTATGACCGGCAACTCCAAACAAAGTCCCTGATGATATTCTATTTGATTTACTGTGCAATGTGTTATATGCTATACATAAAACAAAAAGTGGAGCTGCAAGACTCACCTGTCTTCTGAGAGAGAGCAATTTGTGTGCGTAATATTGCTGCCACTTCCCACGGCTGAAACATGCAACATGTCTATGATTGTGTATCTATATCATGCTATTGACCAAAACTGTCCTAACATCTAACTAGCCCCATTTTAAAGCACCTAAATGCAAAGTAAAAAACTGTCTGAAGCCACCATTTTTGTTGGGACTGGATAAATGCCTTATGTGTATGGTGCCCACCTAACATTGCCTTGACAGAGTAGGCTTGATGATGTTGGGTGAAAGATCTTTGTTCTTTGTTCCTCCAGGAGATACGCAGCTTCGTCTTGGCTTAATCTCCTATCCCTATTGGAAACTTATGGATGGTTGGCCAAGCCAGACATGCATGTGTATGAGAGAGTCAGGAATAGCTGTCTATCTAATGAGAATTCATCCAACAGCTAATGAAGTTCTTTGGGCACCTTTAGAAAGAAGTTGAGTACTAGAATGCACAAGCATGGTCACATATTATATGTAATAGCACTGGGGTCTCTACAGTCCCATATACTTACATTAATATTAAAGGAGACATGACAGTCAAGAATATTGCAAAGTGCTTATTAACTTTAGCTTAAGGGGGCAATTTATTGAGAAAAGTGGGTGGGAATCAAAAAGGGCAGGGGTGGGGACACCTTGGCCAGACAGATTACAGTCATATCACGAAACCGGACTGAGTTGTACCTGAAATTCTGTCCTGGCAAACAGGACCAACCACAGTGGGTCAGAATTATTTGGAGTTTTGAGTGAATGAATGCTGTAAAGGGAATGGTGAACTATTTGTCATTTTTAGGTTAAAAAACGTGCTGATAATTATTATAATATATTTTACAGGGCTCTGTTTTTCTTATAGAGGCTGCCAAGCCATGCTCAACCTGAAATCCCAACAAGGGTCACTATGACAGATTGTTGTCCTTATGTAGTGGCATTTTGGGGAAAAAAAACCATAATAAAACATGGCTGGAACAGGAAGATGAATCCTCTTAGTAGCTTCTACCACCCTGCTCGGCTTGATTGACTAGTCTTTCCTTGCTTGTTGATCAAGCTCTGTGGGGAGGGGGTAGAGGGCTGGGGAGATGTTTCTGCACAGTGGACTGTAATTTTGCAGCATTTCTGAGCGTTCCTCTTTGTTATAAGGTACACTTTTGGGATTTGATGCTGTCCATGGTCTAAGCAGCATAAACCTAATGAAAAGAATTTTGCTGTCTGTAGCCACAACTAAGGGGAACGTAGGAGCTTAAACTATATATTGTAGCCAAAAGTTTTGAGAATGACACAAATTATGGTTTTCACAATGCTGCTTCATTGTTTTTAGATCTTTTAGTCAGGTGTTTCTATGGTTACTGAAGTACAATTATAAGCATTTCATTAATTTTTAAACTTTTATTGACAAATAAATCAAGTTTATGCAGACTCAATATTCAAATGTCAATGTATTGTTCACCGAGCCACCTAGTTATCACTTTTACCTTGGGACATGGTGCTCCATCATGCTGGAAAAAGCTTTGTTCATCACCAAATTTTTCTTAGATGGTGGGAAGTTGCTCTTGGAGGATGTTTAGATACCATTATCTATTCATGGCAATGTTCTTAGGCAGAATTGTGAATGAGCCCACTCCCCTGGATGAAGATGAAACCTTACACATGAAGGTCTCAAGATGATTTACTGATGGCATGACACAGGACTCATGGTAGTTCTTACCTATTCTTCTCTGGATAATCATTCTTCCAAATATCCTAAACAGGGGCTTCATCTTAAAAAATAGCTTTACCCCTCTGAGACCAATGCCTGTACTTCCTGCAGAATGTGAACCTGTCCTGGATGTTTTTCTTGGAGAGAAATTACTTCAGCAAGAAGCAAACTGTGTCAAACTAGGTTCACACCTGCGCCTATATTCCGTTCGGGGTTTCTGTCCCTGAACCCGCTTAAAAATGTGGAGAGAAAAGTCCTGCAAGCTGGACTTTTCTCTCTGCATTTTTCCGCATTTTTCAGGTGGAAACCGGACAGAAACCCAGCAAACCCCATTATAGTCTATGGGGTCCATGGGTTTCCGCTGGTAACTGATTTTTAAGTGGGTTAGGTCCCCAAGCGAACCTGAAAAACGGAAACCCCTAGCGTCAGTCTCAAAACTTTTGCCCATGTCTGTGGAAATCGCTGACCATTATTAAAAGGGTCTAGATACATAACTGCTGAGCAATGTACCAGTTTTTGTATCCCAATATGACATGGTGCAATATATTTAACCCTTTCCTGCAATCTGCCGTAATTGTACAATGGATGTTGGGTATTTAAATATGGCAGGCAGCCAGAAGCTGAGTGCAGAGACCAGCACTGATCGCAAGCATTATTCCTCCTGATGCATCAGTCAAAGTTGACTGAGGCACCATTTTGGGGTGGATCGCTGAAATCCAAATCAGGTAATACATTGCTATGACAGCTGGAAGTCTAATGAAGGCTCCCAGGCTTGTTGGGCATAGACTGGTATTACAGGCAGCTCTTATGCAGTCTGTAATAGAAAAGTCATTATTTTAAAATGCATTGTAATAATGATCAGTTACTGTAAAAAATTAATAAAAATTCCCTAGAACACATATAAAAGTACACAAATAAAGTGAATCACATATGCATTAGGTATCCCTGTGTCCACTAACCTAGTCTACAAACAAATATAAAAATATTTTTATTCTAATACAGTGAACACTGTAGCGGGGAAAAAAAATCGAACCACTGTTTTTTCGCTATTTCGGCTCCCATATAAATTTGGATAAAAAGTGATCAAAGCAATAGGCATTCTTGAAATTGGTATAAATAAAAAGTACATCTGGCCCACAAAAAAGATGCCTTATGCATCTCAGTACACGGAAAAAAGAAAAAGATATGGGTGTGAGATTATGGCGACTCCAAGAAACTTTTTTTTTTTTTGCAAAGTTTTGAATTTAATGCATTAAAACATAAGAAAACTATATAAATTTGGCATTGCCGGAATTGTACCTACCCATAGAATACAGGTGACATGTCATTTTGGCTGCACAGTGAAAATCATAAAAACAAAGCTAATAAGAACATCGCGCACATGCAGTTTTTCTCCAATTCTACCCCATTCAGAATTTTTTTCCAGCTTCCCAGTAAATCGTATGGAATATTAATCTATTATATGGTAATACTATGAAGTACAATTAGTCCCCCAAAAAAATTAAACTGTCATACTGCTCTCTGAACAGAAAAAAAAAAAATAGAGCTTTTGGAATGTGGGGAGTCAAAAACTAAACTCGAAATATGCCTCTGGCAGGAAGGGGTTATAAGTGGAAAAATTCTTTGAATATTTAGATTTGTTTTGTATGTAATATTAAGGCATTACTATATTTACCTGTAAATATGATAAAATTAAATTATTTGTGCCCCATATGTGCAATGCTATGACTTGTTTAGTCATGGTTACTTCAGCCTGCTGACTTATCTTGTAACCAATACCCCCAGAGTTTTCCCTAGGGAAGTGTTGGCTCAGATCAGACACTAAGCCTGATACCGTTTACCTTGGCTTAAAGTCATGTTCTGTGGTTACAGGAACAAATTAGTAACATGTAAAGCAAACACATAAGATATGGATCACCGACAAATAAATATTAATTTGAGATCATAATACAGAAGGCAAAGGTTCACTATACCGTCATAAGAGCATTAACCATCACATGGAATGAAAAGTTTAGTGCAAAAACCATTAGCAAAAAATATCTTCTTTATATAACATTCAGGTTTCTAGTTACGCTAAGTTCACAATAGTGTTGTGCACTCCATCTTTCAGGTCCGCTGGGGGACTCAAATGATGGAGAGTCATACCGCTGTTTCATTGGTTACACACGGACACCGGCAGACCCCATTGACTATAATGGGGTTCGCCAGGTGTCCGTTGTTTCAAAACTGAAATTGGCAGAGAGAAAAATCCTTCATGCAGGACTTTTCTCTCTGCCGATTTTTGAAGGTTTCTGCTTCAAAAATGATGATGAAAATAAGTATGTAGGAAGATGCAGATGTAGGAAGAAAATAGATCAAAATTCTATGGATGAAGAAGAGGGGGCAACACCACTGCAATGACCATATCTGGAATGACCTATTGCTGCCCATACCCCTTCATCCCTGATTAAATAAAGCATGCAAACAAAATATTGTCATTAAGACCCAGTGGCCTAACAGTCTTAAGAGTGAAGATCCAATGTGCCTCTCTCTGGAGCACCTTGTGATCAAAATTGCCCTCCCAGGAGAGGGTCGGACGACTTCTATACCCTGAAACGTTAAATGTGAAGTATCTCCATTATGGAATTCCCACACAGATCGTGCCATAGGGGTATCATTATTATAATAATAATAATAGTCCTTTAATAGTCCCACAGTGGGGAAATTCAGTGTGTTACAGCAGCAAAGATAAGATAAGCAGATACAAATACAAATACAACATGTACAGGAATGTTCCAAGGTGAGAGGCATTACATTAATAGCAGACAGACAGATAGGACGTAGCAGAGGGGGGGGGATTTAACAGGCAGAGAGATATTTCAGTTCTCTGTATGTAATGATCTCCGCTTAGGTCGGTGTTGGTTGTACAGCCTAACCGCGGTGGGGAGGAAAGACTTCCGATAGCGCTCCGTCTCACACCTAGGGTGGAGCAGTCGGTCACTGACAGTACTGCCCAGCGCAATCACAGTCTCATGCATGGGATGGGAGTTATTCTCCCACATGGAGCTCACCACGGACAGTATCCTTCTGTCACCCACCACCTGCACTGGGTCCAGTGGGCTCCCCAGGACAGAGCTGGCCCTTCTAATCAGCTTGTCAAGTTTATTTCTGTCCCTGGTTGATATACTGCTCCCCCAGCAGGCCACTCCAAAGAAGATGGCTGATGCCACTACCGAGTTGAAGAAAGTCCTAAGAAGTGCCCCCCGGATTCCAAAGGCTCTCAGCTTCCTAAGCAGGTAGAGCCTGCTGTGGCCCTTCCTGTACAGGGCCTCCATATGATCTGCCCAGTCCAGCTTATTATTAAGGAGCAGACCCAGGTACTTATAGGTGTTCACAATCTCGATGCCCGTCCCCAGGATGTCCACTGGTTTTGGAGGGCATCTGCCTTTACGGAAGTCCACCACCATCTCCTTGGTCTTCCCCGCGTTAATCTTCAGGTGGTTCTGGTGGCACCAGTCCACAAAAAACCGGTTCAGTTCTCTGTACTCCTTGTCATCATCGTCTGTGATGAGACCCACTATTGCAGAGTCGTCAGAATACTTCTGTAGGTAGCAGCTGGATGAGTTGCACCTAAAATCAGCAGTGTACAGTGTGAAGAGGAAAGGGGCGAGAACCGTACCCTGAGGTGCCCCTGTATTACAGATCACGGTACCTGACACACAGTCTTGGGCTCTCACGTATTGAGGTCGATTTGTGAGGTAGTCTAGGATCCAGTTGGAGAGGTGGTGGTCCACTCCAGCAAGGCCCAGCTTGTCTCTCAGTAACCTGGGCTGTATGGTGTTAAAAGCACTGGAGAAATCAAAGAACATTATTCTCACCGTGTTCCCTGTTTTTTCCAGGTGAGACAGAGCCCTGTGCAGAAGGTGGATGATGGCATCATCTACCCCAATGCCCGGTCGATAAGCAAACTGGAGAGGGTCCATAGCGGGGCTCACTAGAGGGCGAAGATGTGTGAGAACCAATCTCTCTAAGATCTTCATCAAGTGGGATGTCAGTGCTACAGGTCTGTAGTCGTTGAGGTCCATAGGGTGAGGTTTCTTTGGAACTGGTACCACACAAGAAGATTTCCATAATTCAAGGACTATTTCCTGCCTCAGGCTCATATTATACATATATGTAATTATACCACACAGCTGGTCCCCACAAGTCTTAATTAGCCTTGCACTGATGTCATCTGGCCCTGCGGCTTTCCTCGCCTTGATCTTTTTCATCTCCTTCCTCACCTGGGCCCGTGTGAAGGTCAGACTGTGGTCAGATAAAGACAGATTTCTGGATTTACTGGTCTGTTGGGAAGTAGCCACATGGGGTGAATGGGGTGAAGTCATTGTGGTGAGGGGAGCTGAAGGACATTCTGGGGTGGGAGGAGCTGGTGTGTGATCAAATCTGTTGAAGAATAGGTTTAGTTCATTAAGCCAGTTAACATCTGCCTCAGTCTGGCAGACCGACTGTTTATGACCCGAAATTGACTTAAGCCCCTCCCAGACCCCCCTTATGTCTTTTCTTTCCATTTGCTTTTCCATTTTTTTCCTTATAACTGGCTTTTCCTTGCCTGATTAGATGCCTCAGCTCCTTTTGTACTTTCCTCAACCCCTCCTTATCTCTTGTCCTGAATGCCATCTTTTTCTCCTTAAGTAGTGTTTTTATATCAGAGTTAATCCATGGTTTGTTGTTGGAGAAGCACCTCACCACTTTTGTGGGTACTGTGTTGTCCACACAAAAATTAATGTAGTCCGTTATGCAGTGTGTGAGTCCTTCTATATCTTCTCCATACGAATCCTGCAAAACTTCCCATGCGGTTGTGTCAAAACAATCCCTCAGAGCCTCATCACTCTCCTCGGACCATATCCTCACTGTGCAGGTGACAGCTGGTTCTCTACGTACAAGTGGCTTGTACACAGGTCGGAGATGTACTAGGTTGTGATCCGATCTTCCCAGGGGTGGTAGGGCTGATGAGTTATATGCCTCCCTCACGTTGGCAAAGAACAAGTCCAGTGTTTTGTTGTCTCTTGTGTGGCAGGTTACATACTGTGTGAAACTGGGAAGTGTGGATGATGGCGAGGCATGGTTGAAATCGCCAGACACAAGAAGGAGGGCCTGGGGGTGCTGAGACTGTAACTGGCTCAGCGTGGCTTGTAGGACCTCGCAGACAGCGTCAGCTTTTGCAGAGGGGGGGACATATGCAGCTATCACGATGACATGTGATAGTTCCCTTGGTAGATAGAAAGGTCTCATGCTCACAGCTAATAGTTCAATGTCCTTACAGCAAGTTTGCTCCTTAATCACAATGTGCCTAGGATTGCACCATCTATTATTCACAAACATTGCCAGCCCCCCTCCTTTCCTCTTACCGCTCTCCCTTGTCCTGTCTGCCTGAAGGAGTTTAAAACCATCCAAGGAGACCAGAGAGTCAGGAGTAACTTCAGTGAGCCAAGTCTCTGTAAGTAGCATCATGCTGCACACCCGAAACTCCTGATGGTGCCTGGTGAGCGCTGTTAGTTCATCCATCTTGTTTGCAAGAGATCTCACATTGCCCATAATGATGGAGGGAACAGTTGGTCGGTAACGCCTCTTTTTAATCCTCTGAAGAGTTCCTGCTCTGCAGCCCCTCCCCCGCTTTTTCTTTCTCCAGAGTTCTTGGGGGATGGGTGGGCAAATGGTATGCAGCCCTGTTGTTGTGACTCTAAGCTGCAGTAATTTCTCTCTTGTGTAGACAAAAGAAATGCCTGCAGACACAAGAGTCCCCATTTCAGCAGGACAAAAAGACAGATAAAAACAAAAAAAAAAGTATCACAAAGGTCCAATTCCAAGTCTTTGTTTCTTCATTTCTTCATAGTGTAAAGTCCATTAAGTAGAGAGATAAAAAACAGACAGAGAAAGAAAAAATAAGAGAGAGAGAGTCTCAGAGCTGCCGACCAGGCAGCCACTTCAGCGGCGCCATCTTGGAAAAAAAAAAAAAAAATGTCCAACATCACTGGTATGTTCTTTAATCCTCTTGAAGAATTCTCTCATCCTTTTGCAACATATTGAGATCTGCATGTAGTGAGATAAATTACTCCCGATATTTTGCAATGGATGAAACATTTTTCTTTAAAATGCGCCCTGCCTGAGCTGTAGGTGACCACTGCTACCCACTGATAGAACAAATTGGTGTGCACTTTCTAAAACCTCACCAGGCTAGCCTCTCTATAGAAATGTCTGTCGCAGATCATAGGCTGCATTTTGATAATCTGATAAATTGGTGCATAGGTGCATACACTCAGAAATTTCCCTTTGGGAATGCCTTTGTGCATGGAATTGGGATACCAACTATCCCATTTTAACAGACAGTTAGTGGATGTTTCTTTACTAAAAATAGTGGTACTGAGAGTCCCTAAAGGTGACTTCACTGTAAGTTCAAAAAGGTAATTCTACGTTCCCGAATGTCCAATATTTTATGGGAAGTCTAACGTTATACTGTTTCTATACTGGTTCTATAGTTCTTTATCAAGGACAATCAATATACAAGTGTTTTTTATTCGTGTCTGGATTAAAGTGTGATTTTGACGTACCATCTGTGGTGAAGCGCTGTGTCTTTCTACAAGCCTTCCTGTTCCTTGTCCCTTGGTGTGGGATCGGACACAGGTCCGCTACTGGTATCCCTCTATCTCATCTCGGATGTCGCCTAGGTGACGTGCGGTTGTGACTCTAGCTGCTTCTACCCTCTCCGACTTGGTTGAGAAGGTACTGTACGGATAGAGGCTGTTGCCAACCATTGCACAGCCTAAGTAAGTGAGGAGGATTCCATCTGTATACCTCCGGACTCTATTGGACTATACCTCAGTGTGGGCAGCTCGGTGCCACCCCCATATTCTTTCTTTGAATCAATATACAAGTCATTGACAAAAAAATTGAAAATAACGCACCCAGATAGAAATATTGGATTGCTGCAAAACTTGGCAGATGTCTCAGGCAGATACAGTATGTAAATTATTACAGGTGCGGTCTCATTAGACACTGGGTCTTGCCACAAGATGACATAAAAGTGCTTCCCCTGCTGTCCTACAGAAAAGGCTCTCAGAGGTAGAGTTAGAGGGCTCAGGAGGCTCGGGTCCCCGATTAATTTCTGGTCAAACAAGTTCAGTATGACCACACACCTTAAATTGGCTTAAAGCATAGTATATAACACTCTCCTAGGAACCTGTCTATGTAATTTCTAGCTCTCTAAGACAAACACAAACAAAGATATGTCAAAGTGGAAGTGACATGTATGTCTATGGAAAAACAAATGGTAAGTAGTGGATAACCATACACTGTATGGTCAATTGCTTTTATGCATTGTAACGTTTAAAAATCTCCATAAATTACCTTTTTTTTTGGAAATGTGCTTGCCCATGATTTCTTAGACACATGTCATGGTTATATTGCAAAAAGAAGTGTTACCGGCTTATTGTTATTTGAGAGACACATTTGTGGCTGTGAGCAACTTGTATAGTGATGAAGAATTGACAAAAAAAAAAAAAAGCCAAACCAAACCAAAAATGACCCCTTTATGGGAGCAATTGTGATGTTTTTGTGATGCCAACACTGGGGCACCAACAGTGTGCTTATAATGGAATGTGATGGAGCAGGCCACAGGACATGTCTGGTTGTGTGGTGGCAGCTGTGTAGGAGTAGCAGGCAGCCTCAGCAATACAGTAAGGGGAACATGATGATAAAGTGAGACGGTGGCACCACTATTTGGAGGCATCAGCTATAGGTGTGTGAAAATCCTCACGGATCCATGCCTGGAGCCCATATCCTGATAATGCTCCAATTCTTCTTCCCTTTAGTAAGCAGGGAAGAATTACCCCATTTTGGCTTTATAGCAAGGGTCTCAGAGCACTGCCATCCAGTACTTATCCCTCTGCTTGATGCTAATAATAGGCTTGTCACTGTATAAGCAGAGAAGCATACAGCCTACCATGCTTGCCAACATGTGTGAGGACCCAGGGGCCTGCCATGGTTTGTGTTCTTGATCAGGTCATCATCATCATCATGGAAGAAATAAGGGTCAGCCTCCTCCCCGGCTGTGTGTTTGACATATCAAGGGCCTGCATCCAAGCGAGAGTCTTGCTCCTTCTTCTCCTCCTCTTCCTCTGAAACCTCTTCCAGTCTATGAGTCCCAGTTCCTACACCATAATGACCCTGACCCAGATCCTTATCGTATTCCAACACAGGGCGATGACATTAACTAAGAGGTGGAAACTGTTTCTCCTCTTCCATCCCTCATTGCATGAGTGTGTTTCCTGTAAGATATACAATAGAGGAATCACAGGGACTGATGGACTGATGCTGAAGTCGTCCCTGTTGACAATTTTGTTGGCCTCTTCAAAGGACTTGAGAAACTGACACACTTCCTTCATAAGCCTCCTATGATGTATGTCAAAATGCTCCAGAAAGGAGGATCCAGAGGAAGTGGATGAGCCCTGCATTGTATTGAATTCAGCCCCTGCACAAACAGGGTGGAACTAGCACTTGGCCTGTTCTTGTTGACGGTGGTGTGCACCTTTCTCCAGACTGACATAACTAAGGAAAGGGCCATATTCTCTGACACATGGCAATATAAAGCAGGGTCAACTTTCTTAGTTGACAAAATACAGTAGAATCCACTAAGTGGTAAGGCAGCACTGCACCGCCAGCACCTTGGTCAGATGCGAGTTAAGTTGCACAACTGCTGGATGACTGTGCACAATTGCACAATTGCTGTTTCCTGGTCACACGTTTCCTTATGGATGGCTGACTTTGGTGTGGAGGAGGAGGAGAAATAGAAGGAGTAGGAGAAACAGTTTGTGATGATGATGATAATGGCGATCATGTGCTAGGTGTTGACGTGGCCTGTCTACAAGGAAGGTCGCGGGAAAAACAAAAACAGTCTCATTCACTTCTAGAAATGGGTGAACCCATTTATATCGAGCAGGGTTCAACCCCAAATATTCCAAATTGTTAGTTTCATAAAACTTGTCTCGGGAGATCTAAAATGGCCGCTGCACTATATTCTGGGGTCTCTTCAGACCCCACAATGTAAATAAGTGGAGGCCCAGGAGAGGTGTAAAAAAAAAAAAAAAAAAAAATCATTCATACTCATCTTCTGATACCTCTTTTGGGCCTCCTCATGGTGTCTGGGGCTCTCCTGTGACGTTATGCACCTGGGGTCACCACTGAGGCCACTATGACTGGGCCACCAGCAGTCACATGAGCATGCCGAGCATCATGGCGTAATGCCCATGTCACCACTAAGGCCCAATTACAGGCCTCAGCAGTGACCCCAGGTGCATGACATCACAGGAGAGCACCATACGTCATGGAGGAGGCAGAGGCAGAGTGTCAGACGCCACAAGGAGACTCAAAAGAGGTAATGGAAGTTGAGTATGATTTATTTTTTTACACTTCCCCTGGGCCTCCACCTATTATACTCTGGGGTCTGAAGAGAATAATAATGTCACATTCACATTCACGTTCACATAACTTCAGCTGTTTTTGCAGTCTAGCAGCCCTGAGAGTGTTCTACACTATGTTTTAAGCCATTTTAAGGTGTGGTTCATACCAAATATGTTCGACCCAAAACAAATCCTGGACTTGAGCTACTTGAACCTAAAACAAAACGAAAGCCCATCTCTACTCACTTCCTCTGCCAGTGTCACTGCCAAGTCTATTTTGTTAAATACTATGGTGACGTATATTGATGTGAGTACATATAGATGCCATACCTACATTTGTTCTTGCTTGCAGATCTTGCACATTGCCAAGGATTTATTGTTTGACAATATACAAAAAATTTCCACATCGGAGATGACCGTTCGTAGTTGCTGCTGAAATGTGTCCGCCCCTACCACCACTAGTGCCACCACTCACACCTCGCGAGCCTCCCCAAGTCTTCCCTGAGCAGGCATTTTGGATGTTGGGCCTGTGCAATGGCTGGAATAGTTACTATCATTACTGCCATCATCCTCATCTGATGTCACCTTATCACGCTGACCCGGTTGCCAGGTCCTATCTGCAATAAAATTATCATCATATCATATCATATCATAGCATAATTTTTCCTGCTTTTTTCTGACACATCATGGCCATGGGATTCCTGCACACCCCCATAATTTCCACTTATCTCCCCTACCAGAATGATTACCAGTAATAGTACTACACCCCTTGCCACTACTACCTCTACCATCAACAGTCATATCTTCCTCCACTGCTTGCACACAACGCTGACTGTTCTCATCCAGTTCATCAAAAAGAGGAGGAAGAATGCTCTGACTAGGAGAAATAGATTTCTCAGCAGGTGCCACAGGAATCTGTGTCAGTAAAGAATATGAAAGAGACATGGTTGACAGCTCAGAAAGACCCCGCAATAATTAACATGTTATGGAGGATGTTTTTTTTTTTATTTGTTTGTTTTTTCATTTCCATCCCACAAATATTTATTGTACCATTTTTCAATATAGAATAGTATATTAAATGCTGCAATTAGAAAAAATTTCCCACAGAAAATCTCTGAAAGACAGGGATTAAAAACAAAAAAAACTGAATATGGCTATGGCACAGAGAGGTTAAATGGCATGTCCACAGTATACAGTATAATGTATTGTACTTAGAATTCCGAGGCACTTTATTTCTTTCTGTACACTTTTTAACATAATAAAGTTGTAGTAACAAGTCTATTCATTGTCATTGGAAACAATCAAGATATATGTCATCAGACACATGACAAACAATTTAAGGCTAGGGCCCCACGTAGCGGGCCACAGCAAGAAAGTGCTCCAGTTTTTTCCACAGTGCTTTTCACAGAAAGTCTGCAGGCCCCCAATGCTTTTTTTTTTTTTTTTATTGGCCGTTACCTGCTGGAGTAACCCCAACAGGTAACGGGCCCTATATACTTACCAATCCCCGGGGTCCTGCTCACGGCCACCTGAGCGGGCTGAACCCCACAATCACTGCTATCATTATACTTGGGGGTCTTTTCAGACCCCCGAGTATAATAATCGCAGGCCCAGGGGAGGTGAGGGAACAATGTACTTACCTCTCCTACGCTTCTCCAGGCTTTGGGCCTGTTTGGTGACGTCCCACACGTCAGCCGACGTCATTTTGCATCGCAACGCTGGCTTGGATCACGTGATGTCGGCCTGGTCCAACATCGAAGTAGCAGGGAGTGGACCAGAGCGAGGAACATTTTTTTTTTATGTTTCTATCCTCCCCTGCATCTCCGATCATTATACTCTGGGGTCTGAAAAGATCCCAGAGTATAATAATTATTAATGGGTGGTCCATTATGGGGCATAATACTGTTTTCAGGGGCCACTATGGGGCATAATACTGTGTGCAGGGGCCACTATGGCGCATAATAGTGTGCGCAGGAATGCGGGGGGTTGGAGGGGGCGGTCTGGGGGGGCAGCGGTTCGGGAGGGGCCATGTCAAATGTTCACCTTGGGGCCCAGCCATTCCTAGTTACGCCACTGATCATAAGTATAAATGACATGGTGTGCATGCGCTGCGTATACTCTTTCACAATGTTTGGATGGGATTCGGTAGAATCCTAGTCACCTTGCAGTGACTATAAAATGCTGTGTCTTTTTCCGCGGCATTTCTGCCCTGCCCAAACCGCGATGTTTAACACCACGTGAGACCTGGGCCTAATTGAGCTTCCATGATATAGGTGATCAGGTTTTCGTACTGGAAATAATTTTACTGTAAAGGGCATGGTGTTCAGTCTACATTTCCTAGAATGTGAATCACCACACTATGCTCTGTACAAAAATAAAAGAGTTGCTACAGCCATCAATGTAAGATTGATGGGGGTTAAACTTCAGGACCCATATGATTAGCAGAATTAAGAGATTGTGGCACATCATTGAGCCCCAGTCCTTATTTTGCTTATCTCGGCTTGGTGTTTCATTGTGACATCATGACCCATCTGAGCAGAAAAGTCTAAAGTTTCAGTGGGGTGTTGGATGGTCTCCTCTTTGCGTTGTCCAGCAGTACATTCTAGACATACAGTTAGATACTATATGTATGAAAATTTGAGTATTTTTTTTCTACTTTAAGGGCAGAAATATGGAATTTTGGCTTTCTACGCCGCATTTCTAAATCTACGGTATAATGCATATATCATTAAAAACTACAGTTCTATCCAGATTTCATCTTTGTCTTGGAGAAAAAAACATTTTACCTTTCGTTTCTTCTAAAACAACAATGGGTATTAATCTCATAAATTGGCATCTTGGACCACATTATCTCTATTTTGTTCTCCATCACTTGCTGACCAAATCCATTGTGTTATTTTTCCTGCCAGAAATGTAATTAGTCAAGCCATGATAGAGCTTGTTTGCTCTGTGCGAAGGAAGGGAGGTCATGTGTTACCACTATTTACCAATGTGAAGCGTAACTGGTTCTATGACCATAACAATGTGAAAAAGTGCTGAACAGCCCTAGAGAAGGTATAACAATAACAAGAATAGATCAGCAATAGAGATCACACGGTTCCCAGAATAAATCCCCCCCAAATATATTACATAGAAAATATGCCAACAAATAGTACCTACACAGAGGTAGCAATCACACCTTGGCCTCGGAGCTTGAAGAAACCCAAAGACACTATGCCACATAAAAAGAAGTAGATGGGGACCTGTTAACGATTTTGCATTGGAGCTTAACAAATTTGCTATTTATGCCAACCCTAAATACTTTTGAAGTGAACACCACTCCCCTATTCATTCAGAGGCTACAGGTGCAGAGAGAGGAGGCTGTTTATGATGTATGTCAGACATAATATGGCTGAAATACACTTGCCCTTTAATCATAGGAGGCCAAGGCCATAACTGGCGAGTCATTTTAGTGCAGGAGGTTGCCTTGTCATTGGCAAATGGGCTTAAATACATTTTGATAAAAGTGTAAAAACCAAGAACCTCATTTTCATGTAGTTTTATATACAGTAGGTATTTGCAGATTTACTCTTGGTGCTAGCAGAGTGCTGTTACAACTTGTTGTGTTTGCATGGCCTCAATGTGTTGTGACACAGCTTGGCGTTTTCTGTGCTGTCATTACCAAGCCTGCATTACATGTTATGTTGTGTTTTCATGTGAATTGCACTCTATGATGTATTGATTAGTATGTGTCACTCTAACTAATACAGGTCATTACGCAGGCATTGCTTTCGGAAGTTCCTCGAAGCCAGATTGCATCATGGTTCTTTATAGGTAGCACATAGTTGTGCCTAAGAGTTGCACCATGGGAGAAATTGAGTGTTGCTCTCCCATGGTGCAATCATTGATATCAGGGATTGCCCAAGCTACTCATGCTGGGAAGGGGCATACTACTTAAGAACCCATTCCCGCACTTGCGGAGTAGTAGAGGAAGCTTGTAGAGCTTGCTTGAGAGGAATGGAAGCTTGCTTATTGGAAATCTATACAAAAGGTCTGTTCAGCTTGAGGCTGGGAGGTATCTCAGCAACCCTTTGATACATCAACTGGTTCTTGGAACTGGGGCACCAGTAGTATTCTTTCCACTGATGTCACAGGTTTGTGGGAGGCCAACATAACACTCTCCTATGATAGCGAAATCAACGTTATTTTGTTCAGCTGCTGTAGCATCCTGACTGCTGTTGCTTCAATACAGTAAAGAACTCTGCAGAAATGTCCCTGGTGTTCAACGTCTCTTTCTTCCTTTGCCAGGGATGAGGTCTAGTAGGCATCTTGCAAGGGTGCAGTGTGGTTGAGTGACTGTTCCATGAAGGCTGTCCATGTAAGTGGCACGTGGGACACTGGAGACTGCAGCACTGATTACAGCCAAGTAAGCGCCATATTGTGTGACATCCCATCACTGCTGAGTGCATCAATAACATTGCTCAATTGCAGCTCAAGTTCCACACATTGTGAAAGTATCAGGTGATTGGGGGGTGCCAGATGTTGGGCCCATACTTATCGATACTGATTGAAACTCTTGGATACCCCTTTAATGTGAATGTTTGTTCAGGATGGCTGACTGCACACTTATGTATGCCAAAAATTTGATCAGCCAGGTCGGAACATTTCAGCCATGGATGGCTGAAAGTACAAGGGAATTATTTTTTTGTCCTGAGGGGCTAGTTTAGTTTGTCTTGCTGCTGGTGGGATCATTCATACAAATGATTTCCCAGAAAATGGAAAATTGTGACCAATCAAAATCTTATGTGTATGGGCAGCTTAGTACAGCAGACTCCACAAAAAATATTAAGTCTTAAGGAGTCCTTATACTCTAATTACAGTGAGATATAGAACTATTTTACAATAGTTTTCCTTTAATGTATAATTTATGGTTCATACGGTATAAGTTCTTTTTGATACCTAAAAATGTGGTGAAATACTGGAAGCGAAAGAAGTGGACTATGCTAAACTGAAAAACCTCCTGTATGGACACATGAATTGTATCTGTATATGGATATAAATATGAAAAAAAACTTGATTTCTTATTTATGGGGCAATACACCCAACCATATCAATACACGTGAGCCCCAGGCCTGTCAACAACACCTTCAGTTTCCACTACTACATTCATTTCTGCATATAGATGGCACACAGCCAGTGCCACACAGCAATCAGTAAATGTGTCAAATATGTACATTAGTGGGCTGGTCAACCTTCTATTCTCCAAGTTTGTCTAACCAGCCCCTCTTATAAGTCTACAAACACACCCAAAAGGCAAAGTACTCGTCATAGGCCGTCACATTTCCGAGAAATGGAAACCTGTGGTTTTCAAGGCATCAACAATATTTAAACATGAGAGCAAAGAACCAATTACAATGCTAAATTAAACAGGAGTGTTGAAACTAGGTGTTAAAAATGTCAAAACCTCACAGAGAAAGGTCATCAGATCCACAAATGGTCTGGATTGTAGCGCTAGTATGTCCATATTGGTTGCTGTAATATGTGTTCGTAGTGCGCCTTAGACTTTAAAATATTTCAATTGGTAATCATATTATATAATTAAGAAGTTTAATTGTGAAAAATTACATTATAAGTAGTTGCAAAGTCTTAATAAATCCCCGATTCATCTGTAAATGAGCCTGTGTGTATTATAATGTTGCTGAATTACTTATGACAACTCATGACTCAACTGACACACAGGCTTGGTGTGGCTGTAATGCCGAAGAAAATTGGTCGGCCATGCCAGATTAAAACTCATTATAAACTGTCGAGTGTTCAAAGTCGTGGCATATGCTTAGTCGCCCAGTTTTCATCCACACTGCATCTGCGTCACAGCAGCATCTCAGGACCTTTTATGACCACATCAAGACCATGTGGTCATATCCTATGGCCGGTACCTCATCACAAATCAGGCAAATCCTTCTGTGATACAGGGATACATTACCGGCCCATACATGTCTCTCGGGAGCCACCTGAGCAGCCCATCAGTAGATATATTGGTCTGTCCACCAAGAAAATACCCAGTGGATATCATGGCCAATCCACTCTTGAGCACCATTTATGACTACTTTGATGGTCTGTGTCTGTGATGATGCAAATAATTGATAGTGTGGCAAGAAGTGCCCTTACTTTTTTGTGTACTTTCTTTCTTTTACAAAGTTGATATACTTCTCTTGTATCTGGTTGTTGTGTTAAATTGATTGTCTAGACTTTTGCTACCGTATGAGTAATGGTAAGATATCATGGTGCAAAAGCCAGCACACTGTAGAGTGTTAGACGACTATCAATATCCATTTAAGAACCAATATATTCTGGCCAGTTTTCTGCTAGTAACAAGAGCCAATCCACACTGTAGCTAATTCATTGACATCTTTTATCTCCATTTATTCCACATGCAGAAGTTATTGGGACTGTATATGCTTAATAACTGTTTATATGATTATTTGGGCACATATACAGTTTTATTATTGGTGACAGCACTTCCTTGTTTAAAGGGGCAGATGTGTCGTTGACATTCATCTCTTTTTCATCATGAAAGGTGCGATCAGCCGACAAATGAACATCTGACAGTTTACACAGGGCAATTGGGGAATGAGCATTCTTATGGCCCATTTAATTCCCTATGAAATTTGCCTATGAAATTCCTCGATCCCTAGTGTTAGTGACAACTCTTGTTTCTTTCTTCTGAGGAACCCTTAACTCAGTTCCAAAGAGCATCAGAGTTCCAGTGTCTAAAGCCACTGGCATAAATATAGGGGTTACAGTGGTCAGATCTGTGATTGGGCACAGAAACCAGGGGACTCCTGTTATCTGGTGTACTAGGTTATGCCCCTTTATAAAGCCTAAATATATTATATACCTGTCTACCAAAAGCTACAGTATCTTTTCTGACTTTCCATAAATATGAATGCTCTGCTGGATACCTCTCTTGCCAGGTTTTATAGAGGGAACCTGTAGGTCCATCCTACACACTGCTAATTCACCAGTAATTGTAGTAGTGCAAAGAATAGTCAGTGCCCACATTTGTGACCTCTCACTGTGACCTCATGAAGCTCCTCAGATCTGGATTAGGGAGAAGGTTATAAGGATAAGAAGGTAAACCCATGATCAGCTAATTATAACAAAAAATACAGGGATTACACCAGGAAGCACACAAAATACACGCTACAAAGTTAATAGTTTCTATTACTTCGTTTTTGTAACCTTTACAGAAGAACATTGTTAGCTTTGTATGTAGCATTCAGGGCTGCTTTAACCATAGGGCCAACACCGGACCCTATGGTAGCAGGGGCCCCTCAGCAACCCTGGATCGAGCAGGACACTCCCACATTGTTTTGTTTTTTTGTGCAACATTGGTGGTTGACAGGGCCTTATGTGGAGCTTTTGCAGGGAAAATTAGATTAGGTTGGGGGAGAGGGGCACTTTGAACAGGGCTCCTTAATCTACAAAAATGGCCCTGGTAGTATTCCTGCCATTGTATGGGTACTTGATATGGTATCAAGTATGGCATATCTGGGACACTGTTCTAGTGTAGAATAGAGATGGGCGAACCTCACAAGATTGGTTTTGTTTCAGGTGGCTCGGGTCCCTGATTCGTTTTGGATTGAACAAGTTCGGATAGGTCAGGAAGTGAAATTATTATACTCTGGGGTTTCTTCAAACCCCAGAGTATAATAGGTTGAGGCCTTGGCGAGCGTACCACTACACAGGCACGCTCGCCAAGATTGCATGTGTTCTCAATGGGGTGAGTGACATAAGCCACTGCCAGACTCTTCTAGTGCTGGTTCATCTACCTTGAGAACAATAGACAATAGAGAGGTAGAACATCTTGAAGTGAATCTTTTCTCCTCAGATGCTTTCTTTTTTTATAGCACTAGCAAGATAAGTATGCAATTTTTGCACAAATACAGAATGGGTTCACTTTAGAAAAAAAAAACTAAATAAAACAATGGCAGTAGATTTACTAACATGTAGCAGGGCTGTACCTTGTCTTTCTGCTGCATGAGGAGAAAAGGCACCCCCCAACACACATACCAGGCCCCATTTATCAATACTGTCGTTTTAGACATATTTATGAATCTGTCGTATGGACCTTCAGAAGTATAGAGCATTTCTAGAAGCAGATACTGAGAATTTCACCCAGCATACATGACAAGAAATGTGATACAACATACTGTCCATATAAGGAATAAGGATGTATATTGAGAATTACACACAGCATACAGGAATAGAAAAGTGGTACAGTCTGCACGGTCCACATATACGGAATCATAAATCAGATAATAGGGAGAAGGTTATTGGGATAAGAAGGTAAACCCATAATCATCTAATTGTAACAAAAAATACAGGGATTAAACCAGGAAGAACTGAAGTAAGCACACAAAATTGCTAAAATTGTATGAGAAGAAACACATCATAGCGTACACAACAAACACAACACACATACACAGCTCATAGCACACATATATACAGCCTGGGGGGGCGTTCATACTACTGTTAGTATCAATTGTTAGCATCCGTCAGAAAATGTTAATAACGGACACTTACCAAACACAAAATTTTAATTGGATTTCTTCTGTCATCTGTTAGGGTCCATTTTCGTCAAATTGCAAAACAGACCACCAGAATACGGACTGTATAATAACAGACATTAAAGGACACTAACAGAAACATTAATATCAGTTAGTGTCCATTTACCATCTGTTATGATAGACGTCTGTTTTTTGTTTTTTACGGACCTTATCATAATGGACTTCCCAAGGTAGTGTGAACCTACCCTTACATACATTCACTTAGCACACTAACATTTTACACAGACCCTTGTCTTCCATGGACAGGAGGCTCCTGTACACATCAGTGTATGTGGGGATTGCTATAGATCATGGTTATGTATAATTTCCCGCACATACACAGATGTGTGCAGGGCTGTACAGGTGTGCAGGGCAGAAGGCTTAAATAGGTTGTCCAGGCTAATATATTAGTTTTTAATTAGGCCGGGGGAGGTCAAAAAAAAAAAAAAAACAATCATGCTCACCTGTCCCTAGTGCTCTGGAGTCCTCCCAGTGCGGTCTGGTCCTGCTGCTCAGCTGTCTTCTTGCAGTGGAATTCCTTGTTGGCTGTGACGTCCAGAGTCCCAGGTAGTGACATCCCCTGGTCCCTTCCTTAGGCCGCTGAGGCCGCTGATTGGCTTCAGTGGTCACGTGCGGCAGGGACTTCTGCTGCAAGACAACAACTGAGCAGCAGGACGGGACTGTGCTGGAAGGCACCTGAGCACCAGGGACAGGTATGGGGTTTTTTTTTGTTTGTTTGTTTTTTACCCCAGCCTAATTAAAAAATAAAATTTTAGCCCAGACAACCCCTTTAACTGCCCCCACCTGCAGATCTGGGAAAGTGCTAGACTAGAGGCTCAGACATGTGACCCTTACATAGTATAGCACACTTTTGTGTGTGTTAAAAAACAGACAGAAACCCATCTGTTTCTTTTTTTGTTTTAACAAAAGACTAACACCAAACTCCAATACCCCACTATCTGTACTGGAAAGAGCTGGGTACCATCAGACCCATATCATCTAAATTTATGGCTCCATGTTGGGGTGGACACTGGCTGGTATTTTTAGGATACGGAGGGTCACCGACCTTTGATCTTCCCATTCTAATAATACTAGCTCAAGGCTGATGGTTTTTACCTTGGCTGGTTATGAACAAGGGCAGAATCCTAGTCCTTTGTTTATCAGAATAAATTTAACAGCATTAATCTCTAACTATTACAAATGACTCCAGAATAATGGCACAAATGGCTTAATACATTTCTCCTAAGTTTATACCAGCTATGAGTTGGCTTACTGTACTACACCAAAAATTTGGTCCCATCTTAAGAACTCCTTTCCAAGTACATAATAAATATGATGCACAGCATATGGGATGGTTTTCCGGCACAAATTAAACCACACTTTTATCACATTTAGTGTAGTGTTCCAATCTTGTACCTTACGATATATATGTAGGGAGTTGAGTTTAATATAGCTCTTACCAGAATAAGAAGCTTCTCTCATAACTAAACTACTCTATAGCCCTTGGAGACACCAAGCAGTTACATAAAGTACTGCAAGTCGTGAGACACAGCATGACTCAGCAAGTGAGCGACGTGGTAGGGCCGTGCCTGATTTCTCAATTTGCTAGAGCAAACATGTTTCATATGTAAATACCTAGCTACAGGGTTACTATTTTCAAATACGCCAACATCACTTTTTGAGTGGAAACTTTGCTGCTGTCCATGTGTAAAAAAGTTTGGGTCATGTACGGCATAAGGTCTCATGGACACAGTAGAGCCCTGCGTGTGGAGCCTGTGCAACAGTGCACAGGGGACAGCTGGAGTCCTGGGTTTGAATCCTGCCAAGGACAACATCTGCAAAGAGTTTGTATGTTCTCCCTGTGTTTGCGTGGGTTTCCTCCGGTTACTCCGCTTTCCTTCCACACTCCAAAGACATACTGATAAGGAATGTAGATTGTGAGCCCTATATGGGGCAGTGACTGACAATATCTGTAAAGCGCTGCGGAATATTATGGCGCTATATAAGTAAGCATAATAAATATGATCTGTTAGTCTTAAACAGTATAGGTTCCATCAAACCCAGTATGTGTAGAGGTATTCTCCACTAGAGATATACCACCTGCGATCAGGAACACATTGTATGACTTTTCAGGAGCATATTTGTGGGGGTACATAGGTAGTATAATAAGACACTAATATTAAAAATGGTACATGGAAATGATGCATAAAGATGTACAGTAGGGACCCCTGGAACTTTATGACAGCTCTATATTAACCCAGAGCCCCTACTCTGACCTGTCTAACCTGTCTACTATTGACAATTGTCTGTTATATGATATTGGCATTAAGTGGTTAATATGGTTAATGTCCTGCAATAATAATATCCCAGGTGCATCCCTACAAACCATGTTTTTCCATGATTTCCAGAGAGGTCCTGCCTAATGAATATGACGTATAATGAATGTGGTTCCCCCTGTGCTGACACGTGTTCCAATTCTGAGCAATCTCAAGTTTGTGAAGACCATTGTATAGATGGATGCTTTTGTCCACCAGGTAAGCTGCCTCTTAGGGCATCACTATCAACATTACGATGACAAAATGTTCAATATCACTTTTGCTGACCAATCCAATTGTCCTAAATGCCCATTTAAGATAAAAGCTGATGGGGCAAACCTTCTTCGACCAAGCATCCACCCTTTTTAAACATCATAGTCACAAGGTTATGAGACTTTTTGAGACCATGGATGTTATAATATTGGGTCAAAAAGCATGAAGGTTTACCAAGATCGTGTTTCTTTCAGGAACGGTATTTGATGATGTCAAGAAGCAAGGCTATATCCCACTTAGTTCTTACTACTGTACTTACAACAATAAGAAATATGCACCTGGAGAATTCTACACCAGCAATTGCCACAACTGGTGCAAAATAAAGATTTCATATCGTCTTATGATAGGGTCACAATGTGAAGTCTAACATTACCTTTTTTTTTCTTTCTATTTTACCATTAGTTGATGTAAAGTATAGCTATTTTAGTATTCATCACTGTTCATGTCACCTTTTCTCCATTTTAGCACTTGGCAAGGAGGTCAGTGGAGCTGCCAGGCCCTATCATGTGATGGACATTGTTCTTTGGAGGGAGGGTCTCATATCCACACTTATGATGGTGGTCACTATAACTTCCATGGAGACTGTAGCTATATTTTTACAAAGGTGTGTCCGTTAATCATATCCTTACAATGTATACATGATCTTTCCAAATGTGATCAGCCACATACTGAATTTGTTAACAAGGATATTTTCCAGTATTTCAATTATATTCCATATAGAGTATTTAATACACATCGAGTGCTTAGATCTTAAATGGTATTAGAGGACTGTGATCAATTATTTGCATGCCCTCGTATGAGTCTTCAAGAAACACTGCATTTAGAAAAGAATACTAAAAGTAAGCCAGAGATAATTTTGCCACCAATGTTATTAGCCTGCAGCATTTAGTATATTATAGTGACACAGACAATCCATTTGTTCTACTGCAGACAGGGCACAGTAGGGAGGTTCCTGATGTAGTGACTTGCATTGCAACTTGTCACATGATTGTGAGGAGGAGAGGAGACATGGCTGATCTCCCAGGACATAAAGAGAATTATTCTCATATATCTCTCTCAGTTTTAACTGTAATGAAATACATAATAGAATGGTGAAGATTTCTGAAGGAAGGCATGGGATATTTTTTTATTTTCTGTGCATTTTCTGGGTTTAGTGCTCCATTGAAGTGGCCATAATTATTAGATTAACATTAACTGATCCCAAATGATTTTGGCAGGACCAACTGACTGTCTAATGTGTATGGGGGTCTCCAGACTCTTGGATTTAAACATGATACTGATGCAGAAACCAGAGGTCTTACTATTGAGAATACATGGACATTTGACCAAGATGAGCATGCATGTGCATGGAGGAGTCAAGAGGAATACCACTCAACTAAAGCAGCTAGTCTATGGCTAGCCTTACTTCACACTGTTCTCTTGTGCTACGTTCACACCTGCGTTTGGGCTTCCATTCGTGGGGTCTGCTTGGGGACTCCACGAACGGAAACCTAATATGATTAAAGAAACGGTTACCTGCGGACCCTATAGACTATAATGGGGTCTGACGAGTTTCCATCCAAAAAATGTCCTGCAGCCTTCTTCTTTTCACTTGATTGTTAAGCGTTTCATTGGGATCCAGATCCAAATCCAGCTCAGCCCACTTATGCAGATCTCTGTGAGCCTGGACTCTGAGTATCAGGGAGATACATGTGGTAAGTTACTATCTGATATTAGCGCCCAGTTGCTGCTCCTTTTTACTGATTTGCATTGTTGTTTTAGAGTATATTCAGCGACAGCTCTTGGGAAACTTGTACTAGACTTTCCTTTGTCTGGGTCAAAAAATTATTTCAGTTCTGATTTGTTAAGCTCCAGGCAGGTGGTTGAGAGGGTTTCGGGCTATAAGTACCTGGGTATCTTCCTAGTCAATAAGCTTGACTGGCAGAAAAATGCTGAGAGGGTGTACAAAAAGGGTGTCTTCCTGTACAGTTATTTGATGTCTACAGTAGACTACTTGATGGGTTCTACCATTTTGTTGTGGCCAGTACCTTATTCTTCACTGCAATGATGTGAAGGTACCATGCAAGAGCGGCAGATGTGAGGAAGCTGGGCAAGGTAATAAGTAGGGCCAGGTCTGTGATTGGTACCCAACTGGACAGCTCAGAAGCGGTAGTAAGAAGTAGGATTCTCAAAAAACTATGCTCAATCCTGGGCAACCCATGTCATCACCTGCATCTGTGATCTGCCAACAGAGTAATTTCAACAAGAGGTTTGTCCAGTTGCATTGCTACAGAGAAAGGCTCAGGAGGTCGTTCATCTCTGTGGCCATATCTTGCTTTAATAGAACTGTCACCAAGAAGCTGGACCATAATGTGAACTAGGCTAAGACCCCCTCTCCCCCCAATCCCTTGCATACCTTTGCCAACAACCCACTCCACACACACCCCTTGTACATCGTTGCTGGAAATCGTAGTAATGCGTTTCTGCATCTAATTGTCTGATTGACTGTTGTAACTATCTATCTATCTATCTATCTATCTATCATTCTAACGAAACCCTCCGTCACAGATTAAGTTACATTTCATCAACAAAATAGCACAATGTTTCCTGTACAATGAAGGATACGATCATCAAAAAGGTCCATTTGGCTTCTATTATACATGGAAACCACAATACAGATATTAACAGAGCTTTACACTGTATTGGTCCTGTATATAAATATTCTAACCAAAGCAGTGTATTAAGAGCCCCCTTCCCCCAATCTATAAATGGTGCAAAATAACATCTTACCGATACTCCATCACATCACTTCTAATGCTTCTACCGATATCTACTTCTTGGTCCCTCTTGAAATGCCAGTCAGATTAGCTGAATGGAGAAGCCTCTTTAAGAAGACAAATTTTGGACTTGCACTATGGCCATGTATAGTAGATGGAGCTGGTTGCAGATTCAATTTCAGCATTTGTTGCTTCTCAAGATGCACCATCCTGCATACCTTAAACAAGATTCTTATTATCTGGCCAACTGGTCTCTCTGGAGATTTCAACAACATCTAGACTGATGATTTCCAAGCCACCAGTGGTGTTCTGGAAGGAACAGCTTCTGCATTTGCCAACACATGGAAGAGTCAAGCCTGCAGTGATGTGAAGGACAGTTATAATAATCCATGCTCGCTCAACAAGGAAAATGGTAAATTGACAAGGAACTTACTATAAGAAGATCTCTCTTATTCCTATATCATTGAACATAGTAGCATGCACCAACATTATATATGTTACATATTTGTACTGATAAGGTCATGACACCCTTTGTGGGCCAGATGACCAGGTACCCCAGGTAACTGTCGTTGTCCTAATTGATATGAGCTAAGTGCTAGCGGCGAGAGATAGACACCAGACACAGAGCTGGTATGAACCCTCTTTCTTAGCCGAATACAGGGATGCACACCGAACCTTTATTAAGACAACATAAGTTCATATAGCAGCAAATATAGGAAAGGGTAAACATAGCAACGTAAGTCCTCATGTTCAATGCTAATTGGTGTAGTATATCTTGAATGCATAGATAACAGATATAAGCAGTTCCGTATATGGTCAGCCATCTCCTGTCTTGCGCAGTGATCGAGGGAGCTGTCTTCTGGCAGCAAGCCAAGCACATGTCTTCTTGGACACAAGAAGGACTTTAAGGATAACAATGTTTTTTACACACAGTACACCTTAAGCAGATATGAAAATATAGAACAGATATAAAGTATAAAATTATAAAAAGTTCATTATGATCCTTCACAGTACCTTTAGACAATTAAATGCCATTTTGATTACTGCAGAGAAATTTGCCCAGTATTAGTGTTCTCAGCTCTCGGACAGCAATAGAACATTTGCCCCATGTCATGCTTCTGTGAATCCAGCAGTATATGAAAAGGTAGGTAAAGAATATCTTTTGTATTTGGGTATGACTTTTTTGTTTCACTGGACATCCATAGAAAATATTTGAATAATATTTAGTATAGCCAGACACGCAGGAGTCCAAATTAACGTAGTTTTGTGAATTACTCCTAAAAGAACTGTATTTATGACAGCTGTAACTATGAAAAGAGTGAAGACAGTGTATGTTCAGCATTATCAGCCTATGTACGGGCCTGTGCCACTGAAGGAGTGATCGTGAAGAGTTGGAGGGGTGCCATCTGTGGTCAGTATTGGATCTTACTATCTTTTCACATATGCAGTTACCATTTCTGCAGAAAGTGATACCTATACTAAGCATTACAGAATGTGAACTCGTATACATAACACTGTAATAGTAGGAATATATTAGTGCAGTACACTAGATCTAGGATTCAGGCCCTCATACACATTATATTCAGCCAAACCCACCAATTTCAGTGGGTCCAGCTGTCTACATAAAGAATATGAGAGACTCCCAACTATGTACAGATAATATCAGGGGTAAGAAGGATCGGGCATGCTGAATTTCACAATCCTTTTATTCTTCCTGGAAATAGGCTGTTTCTAGTGATGTCTGACAATGGCTTAAGCCACTCACCCCATTGAAAACACCTCACCCAAAACAAGATTGTGTCTGTAAGGGGAGGTCAAGAGGAATAGTTGTCTATAGCTATCTAAGGTGTGTGGACATCTTTATAGTGTAACTCCATTTTGGAGGGGCACTTTTCAGTAAATGTTGAGAATTAGTAGTAATAATAAGTAGTAATCATGAAGGAAAGAGGGGCAGATATAGTGGGCCGCAGTGAAAAAGCTCTGCGGGAAAAACCTCGGTGGAAACGCATCATAGTTTTTCCCGCAGCGCTTTACACAGAAAGTTCAAATAGTTTTCCTCTGTGGACTTTCTGCTTCAATTATACCTATAGGGAAAACGCTGACATTTCCGTAGGTATAATTGACATGCTGCGATTTACAATAACACAATGGTTTTGGAAACCGCAGCATTTCCGTTGTGCATATTTTTCTGCAATATGAGGATGGGATTCGCTAGAATCTGCCAAGTGGGGAAAATGATTAGGTAAGTGATGTCATCATGTAATGTCACATGCTGGATTCTGATCCTTGGTAACCAGTCCACTGATCGGCTCACAATTCAGCAATCGTTCATTGGTTGGCTGATCACATTGTATCTGGGGCACAAAAAATGCTTGTTTGACAAGTAACACAAATCACTTGGAAACCAAGGATGTACTGCGGATATACTGCAAAGTCTATGAGAGGAGGAGTTATGAAATGAACGCTGAACGACTTATATATCATTGGCATTCATGATCAGAGAATCAGAGAACCTATACAGTATGTCATAGCCGTTCAGAAACTCTTCATTAAACTTTATAAATTTCACATTTATTATTAATGACATTTGTATTTTACATTTTACATATAAATACACCAAGAACTGCCCAAATAACAGCACCTACCAGTACTCCATAAGTACTTGCCAGAAAACCTGTCATTCTCTGAGTGAACCAGACCCCAGCGGCAGCTTTCAGTTGCCTATTGTTGACGGTTGTGTTTGCCCAAATGGAACCTTCTTTGATGATAATGGAGCCTGCGTACCTGCCAAAAATTGCCAATAATGCCACCAGGAGAAGTCATGTATGACAATGGGGCAATGTGGTAAGTAAAAACATCAAGCCAGGTGACTACTTTAGGGTGCTTAGAAGATGTGTTTAATGGCTTTGAGGTGCTTTCAGTACAGATGTCCTTAAAGTTACAGTATGCCATTCCCAGTGCATTCCCGCTTTTTACCCAACCCTGGTGTCTTTGCAACACCCCCACCCCCATTGACTTCATTGGGACATTCTATATTTCTAAAAATAATAAAAAAAATTACAAACAATATGAGTACATATTCTTCATTTCAGCACGTGCCAGAGTGGCAGACTACACTGCATTGGCAACACACCAAGTATTACAGGTAACTACATTTTTTTTTAACTTTCTTGTACTTAACATCTTGGTGATGATGTCATCACTGGTCCTTCAGTCTTTCTAGCCAAAGATACTGCACTGATAATGCAAATCTGGCATTATCAGTGCACTTTCTGCTTTAGTGTCCCTCCTTTATACCACGGCTGATCTGCGCCTCACCAGTCAGTGAGTCGTGCCTCACAGATTGAGATGGTAGCAATGGTATATAGCAATGGTTGTGTGATATTGTTTATATATACTGAAGGTCTCAAATGACACTTCCAGTAGTTACTGCACCATTATTAAGTCTATGTAATTTCACATCACTTCTATATTTTTAGCATGTACCAAAAACATGGTTTACTTTGACTGCGCCAATGCTTCAATGGGAGGAAAAGGAGCTGAGTGTCAGAAGACATGCCAAACCCTGGACTTGGAATGTGTAAGTAACCAATCTCATAGACAAGCAAGTAACAATGTACTGTAGCTCCATAGTAAAATTTGGAGTAGCATTTCAACTCATTTGAATAAAGCTGTGGCCAAGCATTCGCACGGCCTCTCCATTCAAACTATATGGGACTGCGAGATATAGCCAAGTGCTGTACTAAGCTTCATTTGAACAGTCTCACACAGTAGAATTTGGCGGCAGCATACACGCATGACCACCAAATGTGCGGTACAATAACCCATTCATGTGCTTGGTGGCGTTTGCTGTGGTTAGACTCCTACCAATCAGATATGAGTTTATAACATTTATGATCCTACATGGCCCTTGCATCAGTTAATGATTTTCTTATTTTATGAAGAAATGCAATATATTATCAAGAAAACATTATTGTGTATTATGAATAAAGCATTACATTGTATATAAACTGTCTTTTTTGTGTCCACAGTTCAGTATTCAATGTGCTTCAGGTTGTGTTTGTCCAGACAACTTTGTGCTCAATAACAATGGCAGTTGCGTTCCCAAGGCGGAGTGTCCATGTGTCCACAATGGCGAAATTTACTACAGTGGACAAACCATCCCTCATGACTGTAACACATGGTAAGGAAATGCTGTTTTACAAGTTTATATATCCATTTACTATTGTATATATTAGTTCAGTGTCTGCACAATCTGTCTATGCATTGTACAAAGCAACCACTTGGCGGCAGTAGAAGAATATTCATTAGTATACAGCAGATTAAAATCTTTTTTTTTTCTGGCAATTCTTAAAATAGAAAAGAAAACACGATGTTGTATTGGTATATTATAACAAGGCGGAATTTTTTAATTTAGCCATTTTAAACCTCTGTATCATTTTTCAGCACCTGCAAAGATACAAAGTGGCAATGTACAAAGAATAAGTGTCACAAATCGTGTGTCGTGTATGGAGAAGGACACTATGTAACTTTTGATGGCAAACTTTTTGATTTTAGTGGAGATTGTGAATACACACTGACTCAGGTACTGAAAAAAAAGGATACCGTACACTTCCAAAGGGTTCAAAAGTATCGTCCAAAGGGGGTCTATATAGCAGGATTCCGCAAAATATAGCAGGATTTTGAAAAAATAATATTGGCATAATGGGGTAAAATAGTAGTGATAGCAGTTTTCTACCTACTTTCTTATATTAAGATGCTATAGTGTGCTTTCCTATAGGATTATTGCTAGTCCAACCCTGGAAACGGTTCATTCCGAGTCATCACAGAGAATATTCCATGTGGGACAACTGGGGCAAGCTGTTCTAAAGCTATTAAGGTTTTTCTTGGGGTAAGTTTGGATAATTTTTTTTATTAATTTATAACTCTGTAAAATGGTAGAACAGCTGATTCTTAGGAGTCATAGACAGACACCAACAGTATTTTACTGGAACAGTTACAAAAGACTACTTACAGCCTCAATTGGTACAGATCTGGCCACAGTTAGGACCAACAAAGTCTTCTCATGTGTTCAGAGGCACAGTCTCTTAATGTCAAAGATAACTGAGCAGCAGTACCAGTGCCTGACCACTATACAGGGCATGGAGCCATCTGGTTCCATCTCCATGCACTGTATTGTATGGGGACCAGATGTTCCCCCGAACTGCTAATCTGTGCAGAAGCTGGATGTTGGCCCTCCACCGATCAGATACTTATGGCCTATTCCAAGGGAAAAAAAAAAACGTAATAACCCTTTTCAGCAATACAAACAGTCCAATAACAGATGGGAATGAAAGTTATCCCCAACTGAGGGGATCTAATGGCTGAGTCCGCTTAAATCATTGTAAAAGGCACAGTAAGGAACTACTTCTAAGTCACAGCTATGCACCCAGGTGTTAAGCAACAATACTTGTCCTATGCGTCAAATACGTGACCAAATAGTAATAACTCTGGTGGTGGTCTCCTCTACACCTCACATCTCACTTCATTGCCAGTTTTTCCGGTTTCCCAACTTTATACATTGCATTTGTGTAATTGTTTTAATAATCATCTTTGATGTGACCATCAAAAATCTCATAGAGGAGATGACCAATGTAGATAAGATAGAAAATGTAGAGATTAACACCTTTTGTATTGTTTTTACGTTCATAGTATTAAAAATGTTCTAAATATAATTTTTCTCATCAGAACTTTGAACTGAAGCTGAGTGAGGGATCATATGAAGTAGTAGAAACAGACATTGGAAGTGAAGTCCCCTACCAGGTCAGGCAGATGGGTATTTACCTTGTGCTCGAGGCCAAGAATGGATTGAGTCTTATGTGGGAAAAGAAGACTAGTATCTTAATCAAGCTAAGCCCTGTGTTCAAGGTGAGTAGTTCAGAATATCTTATGCATTCAATTTTGGTAAAAATATAATATATGTTCTGTTACTATCACATGATCCAGGGTGTACAAATCATGCATCTTCTCTGGGGAGAGGGATAGTTCTAGTTGGTTGATTCCCTTTTGCTTTTAGGTCTAGAGAATGCTTGCAGGACTGTCCAGAAATTTGAAAATTACCCAAGGTTCATGAACGTTGACTGAGGGGACAGACAACTTCATAAAATGTGTGTTCTAAATATATTGTGGTTCTAAAATCATTCTTGCTATGTTCTATTTTAAGATGTTATCCACAATGCCCAAAAGAGCGACCTTTCTTTGATGAAGACATTATGAAGTGCGTTGCTCAGGCAGATTGTGGGTGTTACGATGACGATGGCAAACGTTACAATATTGGAGATATGGTCCCCTCTTACAAGAACTGTGAATCATAGTAACGACCATCTTTATATGTCAGGAATAGAGATGAGCGAATCGAAGCTGCAGAAGTGGAATTCGATCCGAATTTCAGGAAATATTCGATTCGCATCGAATCTGAATTTCCTCACGCTACGTGGTAACGATTCGCATTTAGTTCAAAATGGCAGCTGTACATATAAGGACTTGGGGCAAGGAACCCTGGGAACACGGGATCACCCACAATGCCATGTGTGCAGCCAATCAGCAGCCAGCCCTGTGATGTCACATCCCTTTAACCCCTTTGCGAGAGCACACGGCATCTTTGACCGCTGCATCCAACGTGTTAAATCTCCCAATCGGTTATGAAGCAGGGTGTTAGGTATAACTGTGACACCCACCTGCCCACCCCATCTCTGCAGCAAATAAATAGCTGTTTTTGTTACGCGATTCGCCGCAATTTAATTCGGATCGAATAGAATCATATCGTGAAATTCGGTGAAGTTGCCTAATCGAATTTTTGAATACTTCGCTCATCTCTAGTCAGGAACACATTTTGGCTTGTTTTCTTGTTTTATGGTTACCATCCTAAAAACAATTTTATTTTTTAGTATCTGCACAAAGAAAGGACATCGTTGTCAGATGGATGAAAGAGGTAAGTCATACATTCTACACATTCTTAACATTAACATATTCTTATCTTAAACAGGAAGGTCATATTTCCATGGACTTGGAGATGTAAATATAGGAGGGTAGAAGTAGCAGTCGCACATGAGACCTGATACCTGAAGCCAAAAATCACCTTCCCACACTAGTAGATATCAGAATTATTAATGACATATGATAGATAAGTTCCATGTTACAGATTTTGTATTAGGTCCCAATCGATTCAAGTTATTCCTCTGGGTGTGATCTATTGCTCATAAGGACCATGGTTAAGTACAATGAAATGTCTCTATTGCAGAGTGTTACCATGTTAAATAATGGATGTAACTGATATATCTAAAGAATTTTAAAGAATTTTAGCTGTCTTTCTAAATTTACAGCATGTTACTGTGGAAATATGATGTACAGCTTTGGAGATGTCATCTACAACACTACTGATGGAATTGGAGTATGCATTTCAGCCACATGTTCATCCAATGAAACCATCACAAGAAGTGTCTACCCTTGTGTTCCCACCACCAAGGCACCAACCACAACCTTCCAATTTGATAATACCACTAAAACCCCGTTGAATATCTCCACACCAGGTATTAATGGACAAATGATGTGTTCTATATTTACTATGTTTGTATCCGACACCATTGAATAGTGCTGTGATGTTGTTTAAAGTGCTGGCCCGACATATTAAAGGGGTTATTAGAATAATCAAGCCATTACAGATCAGTGAAGGTCCAGCTCGAGACAGCCCTGCTGATCAGCTGTTTGATGAGGCAAGCACTGTGACCTTTGTGATTTTGATGTCATGTTCATCAGTCACAAGGCCTTGCTGCAGTAAAGTCCCATTCAATTAAATAGGATTGAGCTGCACTAGCAGCCACTACACAATGTACAGCACTGTGTCTGGTATATAATCAGTAGGTCCTGGTAGTCGGCCCCCACCAATATGATAGTGGTGACCTGTCCTAAGGATAGCTCAAATCACTATCAGTGTCCTGGCAAACCCTTTAAATCAATTGTCTACTCCAGAGATTTCAAGATTACTTCTAAATAATATTAATTGGGCTACATAGTTTCAGCTGTACAATACAGAATTATTAAATTATATTTCCTTCAATCCCTTTCTCTTATTAAATTGATCTTGATAGACCCACACATTGTTCTTATTCATGTCTTTTATTAGCAATAAAATGTTCGTATATTATATTTTCAATTTACATTATTCAATATTTTCCTGTGTAGAGCCTTTGTCATCAAATTCTGTATCCTGCCTTAAAGAAGTTGCAAGTGGTCAACATGGTATGATGTCACCTGTCCAAAATATGGAGAAAATGAAGGAGATTTTGAAACATTTGAGAATATCAGAAACAAGTGTTATTCTGTATGCAAAGTCCCTTCTCAAGTGGAATGTCGACCACAAAAGTTTCCCAAAATCCCAGTTGCAGACTTGGGCCATATAATAAAAATGCAATACATCAGTGGGCCTTGTATGTTACAATCGAGACCAGTTCTCTCAACTTTGTTTCAATTATGAGATCCGTATGTAAGAGACAGCCAATGTTGTCCTAAGCTTTATTTGTCTGTATAAACTGTTAATGTTGAATGTATTTCTGTGATTCTGTTCCTTTAAGACAGCAGCCATTGTAATTGTGACATGATGCTGGAGTGACTCCCCCCCCTTTTATGTCAGCTTGCCTGTTCTGCAGACAGAATGTGAGCAGAGAAGCAGGAAGTGACGAGACAGAGAGCAGCAGCCATCTTAGCAAGTGTTGTATTGAACTGGTGTGGAGATTTTTCTGTACAGCTAAGCTGTATCTTGGTCCAGAGACAAACAGAGTGTAAAGAGACAACAGGACTAGTGAGTCCACGTGAAAGTAACTGTGCTCAGTGGCTGATCAGTGAGACTGACATTGTGACTGTGTATATGGATACCACAGATAGAGACTCGCAGTGCTGTTGATGTACTGGACAGCACCTGCTAAACCCCGGCTTACATCCCAGCTCAGTGTATGGATTCGGCAGGACTGTCAGTGTGCTGAGTGGAATCTGCTGTTGGATTACATTGCATTCATTGGGTTTCCCTGTTAAAGAGGACTTCATTTCTCCCAAGATCCTGATAACCGTGAGGAGAGGACGTTTCGCTATAAAAGAAAGGAACGACTTTGGGCCCCACCGCGCGCTTCTACAGACTGTAAGCGGTCCACCAGGACCACTGGGGAAAAGGGGGTGCACCCAAATGTGATGTCAGGGTCAGTTAGGGATAGTTTTGAGTATATTGTTCATTCAGTGTCCATACTGCAGAATTGGACAGAGTAAAAGTAGAAACCATTGCAGAATTTGCCTTGAAATTGTTCATGCTATATTGTATATTTTGCTTGTCTTTATCCCTGTCATTTTACCTTCAAATAGCCTTTATTAACTTATAGTAAATATATATTCTTTTCTTGAACTACCGCGTGTGCGTTCATTTCTGGTTGCGGAGACCAAACCACCTGCCTTGCTCTCGGTTCACAAATTGGCGTAGTCGGCAGGATCCGCTTACCAGAATGGACGGTGACGCACCCGTTCGGGAGAATGGTGCTGGAGGAAGAATGCCAGCAGGGGCTATAATGAGTCAGTTAGCTAAATTTGATGGCAATAATATGTCAGTGAGTATGTGGGTGGAACAGATACGAATGATACAGCGAATGTACCAGACCGCACCAGAAGTACTAGTAGAGCTAGCAATATTGACATTACAAGGGGATGCTAAGCCCACGGTGATATTGAGGCCATTTGAACAAAGGCAGACATTTGAGCAAGTAGTCCAGATTCTAGAAACCATTTATGGAGAAACTGCATTGCTGGGGTCTCTGCAGGCTCGGTTCTTCCAGAGGGTACAACAGGAGAATGAAAGCCTTCCCCAATATGCAAATGCCCTACAAGAACTGCTCCGAGATATTCAAGTGAAGGAAAGAGGGGGCTCGCCAGCCTTCTGTAACCCTGATCGGACTCTCCGTGACCAGTTTGTCCTGGGGATACGTGACGGCAGTTTAACTGTGACTATGCAGGATTTTATACGACGAGAGACTGATGCTAAATTCCATGATGTACAGGTAGAGGCCATCTCCCGTGCCAATAGTATGTTCCCGAAGCCCCAGACCGCAGTTGGAGTTACTTTGTCACAGGGGGCTAGTTCTGGCTCAGAGACAGTAGAAAAGGGGACGGTTAAAGAAATTCTCACAGTAATGCAGAAACTGCAAGAGCAAATGGAACACTTGCACACCCGTTGTGATGAACATTCTATGAAAATTGCAGACTTCCAGAAAACTGGAGGTGAAAGGGTGAGCCGTCCATACCCAGAAAATCAGAATCACCCACCACCCTGCTGGAGGGATGAGGATAGGACCTACCGAAGGGGTCCAAATCAGTTAATGCAGTGCTCAGGAGAAATCGAAGGGGCTTACCGAAGGGGCCCAAACAGATGGCCAGAACGACGGGAGATACGCTGCTGGGAGTGTGGACGGATGGGCCACGTTGCTGCTAGATGTCCAGAGCAGCGACAAACTTATGAGAGACCGCCGTTAAACTGAAGTCCCCTGCTGCTGTAGGGCGTGTAGTAGGGGAGACTGACAAGGAGACTATGTGGGGAGAATGCCCTAATGATGACCTGATCGCTGCAAGTCCTGTTATACAGGTGGAAATGGAGGGTATTCCGGTTACCGGGATGATTGACACGGGTTCCCAAGTAACGACCTTGAGTAGAGACTGTTATGAACGGTACTTCCAGCAACATGTGAAATATGATCCCCATACATTCGTACGAGTGGTCGCAGCTAACCAGTTACCAGTTCCAGTCGTGGGAGTGGCCTGGATGAATGTCCGGGTATGTGGCCAAGATCTGGGTAGGAAAGGCATTGTGGTGGTACAGGAGTCACATGAAGTAAAGGTCCCTGTCATTTTGGGGATGAATGTGTTAAAAGAATTAGATCAGATCCTCTTTGAAAAGAAAGGTCACGGTTATTGGAAAGAAACCACCACCCATCGGCCTACTCAAACAGCTTTCCAGCGGCTGATCCGGACATGTGGCTTACAGAAAAGTTCGGATGCGCAGCGTCCTCTGGCTCGAATTTCAGTTCCTTTGCATACAAAAGTTACACTGCCACCCAGTCGGGAGACAATAGTGTCTATGCCCGTAGGCACCTGTCGGAAACTAGAGGGCATAGCTGTGTTGGTAGAACCACTGCAGGCAGCCGAAGGAGGTGTTGATCCGCTAGTGGCCCGTTCCTTGGCAATAGTTCGCAATGGAAGAGTACCACTTCGATGTGTAAACACTCAGGACCAGAGTGTGGACCTGACCCCAGGGAGGCAGCTGGCTAACATCTATGTGACTCCGGAGGAAGTAAGGAAAGTAACTCCAATGCAGCTGAAGCCGACTGAAAGGGATGAGTGGACCGTAACTGTGTCCATGGGAGAAGATGAGGAACCCACCTCTGAATGGAATGGCCGTGCAATTCGAGAACAGATGAAGATGGATGCAAGTTCATGTTCTCTGGAATGTGTGCAGAAGGTAGATGAACTGTTGTGGGAGAACCGAGCCGCCTTTTCACGGTATGCTGAAGATTTTGGATGTACCACAGGGATCTACCATGAGATTCCCACAGGAGACACCCCTCCAATTAGAGAGCGCTACCGACAAATTCCTCCACAGTTGTATCAGGAAGTAAAGGAACTGTTAGCTAAGATGCTACAGGGTGGGATCATCCAAGAAAGCCAGAGTCCCTGGGCAGCTCCTGTGGTGTTAGTAAGAAAAAAAGATGGGTCCATCCGATTTTGCGTAGACTATCGGAAGTTAAACGCTTGCACCGTACGAGATTCCTACCCCTTGCCACGGATTGAGGAGTCCCTCTCAGCGCTGGGGAGAGCCCGGTACTTCTCCTCACTAGATCTGGCTAGTGGGTATTGGCAGGTGCCGATGGCCACAAAAGACAAGGAGAAGACGGCATTCATCTTGCCCATGGGACTATACGAATTTAACCGGATGCCCTTCGGGTTGACAAATGCACCCGGAACGTTTCAGCGGTTGATAGAGAAATGTCTCGGTGACTTCAACTTTGAGTTCACTCTCATCTACTTGGATGACATTATAGTGTATTCTGCGACCTTTGAAGACCATCTCCACCAGTTGGGGCAAGTATTTCGAAGATTGCGGGAACATGGGCTCAAATTGAAACCCAGTAAATGTCGGTTGTTCCAATCTGAAATTGATTACTTGGGTCACCGCGTATAAGGAGAAGGGGTGAGACCATCAAGAGACAAGATAGCGGCTGTTCAAGATTGGCCAATACCGACTACCCTGCGAGAAGTGAGGGCGTTCCTTGGAGTAGCCGGTTACTATCGACGGTTTATTAAGGATTTCGCCAAGGTAGCAGCACCACTTAATGCTCTCCTACGAGGCACATCCGGTGGTCCAAAGAACCGGTCCGTGAAGTGGGGACCTGAACAGGAACAAGCCTTCCAGGCATTAAAGGATGCACTGACAACAGCCCCAATCTTGGCATATGCTGATTACCACTTGCCGTTCCAGCTGTATACGGATGCAAGCCTGTATGGTCTTGGAGCAGTGCTTTCCCAGCTTCAGGATGGCCAGGAGAGGGTCATAGCGTACGGCAGCCGGTCTTTGAGAGATTCTGAAAGAAACCCCGAGAATTATAGTTCATTTAAGTTGGAGCTGTTGGCACTGGTATGGGCCATGACCGAGAAATTCTCTGAATATTTGACCGGTGCTGAAGTTTTAGTACTGACTGACAACAACCCACTAGCTCACCTGGAAAATGCCAAGCTCGGGGCGTTAGAGCAGAGGTGGATAGCCCGAATGACTAAGTTCAATTACCGCATTAAGTATCGGTCCAAGACAGAGAACCAGAATGCTGACGGGCTTTCTAGGGTAACCGCCCAGACCCCCACAGTAGACGTGGATCATGAGTTGGAGCATGTGGAGGTGCCCGACTTCAGCAGATTTTCACAGGCCTTGACCGCCACTAATCAGTTTGAGATGGAGGGGACTGAAATGTCTCCTTTCTTTGGTCCCTCACGAAAGGAATGGGCACAGATACAACAGACCCATGAGGGGCTGGCACAGATGATCAAGTGTGTTGAGAAAGGCCAGAAGCCCTGTAGAGAGGAAAGAGAACGACTGACACGTGAGATATTATCTGTTCTGAGTCAGTGGGAAAAGTTGGAGATGAAAAATGGAGTGCTATGCCGAAAGGTCTATTTACCTTCTGAGATCGACATTCGATACCAAATTGTGGTGCCTAGTGAACTGGCTCGCTCGTTGGCAGTTGAGGCTCATAATAAGAATGGACATTTTGGTCATGAGAAGACCTTTCGTTGGTTACAGCGACTGATTTACTGCCCTGGTCTTCGTCAAATGGTCGAAGAAGTATGCCGCAGCTGTCGAACTTGTGAGATCCATAAGGCAATAGAACAGAGAGCTCCCCTGCAAACCATCGTGACCCAGGAACCTTTAGAAATCGTCATGATAGACTATCTAATGGTGGGCCCATCCAATAGCGGACACCAGTATTGCCTCGTAATGGTGGATCACTTCACCAAATTTGCGGTGGTAACCGCCACCAAGGACCAGACAGCTGAGTCAGCAGTTCGTGCTCTGTGCCAAGATTTCATTCGAGTATATGGGTGCCCTAAACGCATCCACTCCGACCAGGGTGCCTGCTTTGAGGGACACGTAATGAAAGAAGTTCAACGTATCTACGGGATAAAGAAGTCGCACACGACTCCATACCACCCTCAGGGAAATGGGGCCTGTGAAAGATTCAACAGAACTCTGCTACAGATGCTGCGGACTCTGGAGGAAGACAAGAAGTTACAGTGGCCTCAGTTCTTGTCTGAAATGGTGTGGGCCTATAACAATCAGGTCCATTCTACAACGGGGTACTCTCCTTATACACTTCTCTTTGGGCGGTCTGGGCGAAGTGTAGGAGAATTACAGTTGGATGATGTGGATGGGTTCCCTCCGAGGGATCCAACCTCTTGGGTGCGGGTGCACCGGCAGAGACTTGAGACGATCCATCGATTGGTGCGGCAGCGCCTGCAAGAACATCCCCATCCTGATAAGACCCCAGTGCAAGAAGCACCATTGCAACCAGGCGACCTGGTGCTAGTTCGTGTCAAGAAACCCCAAGGGAAATTGGAAAGCCGATGGGAGGCTTTGCCGTATCGTGTTGTTGGCCGCAAGTATGCGAATGGGCCAGTGTACCAGGTCCAGAAAGAAGGAACTGATTGTGTTCGAGTACTTCACCGAAATATGTTGCGCCTGTGTCATTCTGAAGGGACAAATCATGATGGGCTTGCCAATGTGAATGAGCTCCCACAGTCAGAGAATGGAGGTGCGGAATGGGCCTCAGACGAGGAGGATGATTGTTGGCCGATCCCTGCTCCTGGGGATGTTCCACCTGTGACTACTGTATCTCCGGCCTGTGCCCCCTCTGGTGCGGAATCCGCTGGTCCTTCTCAGCCCATAGCTGCAGCACCCCATAATATACCACCGGTCCTCAGACGGACCACTAGGCCAAATGCTGGTATTCCCCCTGTTCGGTATGCGCAGGATGAGTTTGTTTGGCCTGCCATACATCGGTATACTACCACCCTGTGCATAAAAGTACAACCCTCTGGATATACAGTCATAGGCAGGGACTGCCAATCTTAAAGTGGGGGGGGAATATGTAAGAGACAGCCAATGTTGTCCTAAGCTTTATTTGTCTGTATAAACTGTTAATGTTGAATGTATTTCTGTGATTCTGTTCCTTTAAGACAGCAGCCATTGTAATTGTGACATGATGCTGGAGTGACTCCCCCCCTTTTATGTCAGCTTGCCTGTTCTGCAGACAGAATGTGAGCAGAGAAGCAGGAAGTGACGAGACAGAGAGCAGCAGCCATCTTAGCAAGTGTTGTATTGAACTGGTGTGGAGATTTTTCTGTACAGCTAAGCTGTATCTTGGTCCAGAGACAAACAGAGTGTAAAGAGACAACAGGACTAGTGAGTCCACGTGAAAGTAACTGTGCTCAGTGGCTGATCAGTGAGACTGACATTGTGACTGTGTATATGGATACCACAGATAGAGACTCGCAGTGCTGTTGATGTACTGGACAGCACCTGCTAAACCCCGGCTTACATCCCAGCTCAGTGTATGGATTCGGCAGGACTGTCAGTGTGCTGAGTGGAATCTGCTGTTGGATTACATTGCATTCATTGGGTTTCCCTGTTAAAGAGGACTTCATTTCTCCCAAGATCCTGATAACCGTGAGGAGAGGACGTTTCGCTATAAAAGAAAGGAGAGGGGCCCCCGCGCGCGACTTTGCCCCCCCCCGCGCGCTTCTACAGACTGTAAGCGGTCCACCAGGACCACTGGGGAAAAGGGGGTGCACCCAAATGTGATGTCAGGGTCAGTTAGGGATAGTTTTGAGTATATTGTTCATTCAGTGTCCATACTGCAGAATTGGACAGAGTAAAAGTAGAAACCATTGCAGAATTTGCCTTGAAATTGTTCATGCTATATTGTATATTTTGCTTGTCTTTATCCCTGTCATTTTACCTTCAAATAGCCTTTATTAACTTATAGTAAATATATATTCTTTTCTTGAACTACCGCGTGTGCGTTCATTTCTGGTTGCGGAGACCAAACCACCTGCCTTGCTCTCGGTTCACACGTATTCTCTGCTGCAGTTTTGTTCCATGTGGGGAAACTTCTCCCTCTCCAACACCTCTTATAACTTCTTCTCCAGTCAACACATTGACAACAAAATCCCTTAATACTATGATTACATCATCTATACCATCAACAGAGACATTAAACATACCTAGGACACCCACTATAAAGTCAGTCACAGAAACTTTCAAGCCTTCAGGAACCAAAGCTCAAGAAACAACTTACAGCACTCCATGTAAGAAAGAGATGTGCACTTGGACATCGTGGTTTGACGTACATTTCCCCAGCATTGTTGCATCTGATGGAGATTTTGAAACCATGGAGAACATTACAGCTGCTGGAAACAACATATGCCAAAAACCAGAGGACATTAAGTGTAGAGCTGAAAGATTTCCAAATATACTGTACCTATTGAAGACATTGGCCAAATAGTGACCTGTAATGTCACTCATGGTCTAATTTGCAATAAGATCAGATCAAGAATTTTCCACTTCGTTACAACTACCAAGTACAAATTCTGTGTTGCTCTATAGAGGACTGTGAAGCATCTACCATACATGTTCCTTCAACCAAACATTCAGAAACTTCTGAACTTACACAAACAACACCGCATTTCACAAAAACTACCAAAATGGAGGATGTTTCTCCGATAACTAAAACACCCTTAACAGTTCTGATTTCTACTAAATCTAGTGCACAGACCACTGGCTTACAGACAACTTCAAGTAAAGTAAATTGTGTATCTCTGAGTGGTCTCAGTGGAATGATGTCAGTTTCCCTGATTCTGACACAAATGGAGACTTTTAGATTTATGAAAACATTAGAAATTCGGGATTTCATATCTGCCAAGAGCCTTCCGATATTCAATGTAGATCTTCTGATCTTCCTGATATTCCCATAGATGAACTTCAACAAAAGGTGCAGTTTAATGTCAGCTATGGTTTTGTTTGTCATAATGAAGAACAAACTGGCCCATTTCCTTATTTCTATAATTATGAAATCCGTGTTTACTGTTGTTGTGGATGTGCATCAACAGAAGGCATACCTAATTCTACTAAGCACCCAATGACCACTAAATATGTGACCACATATTCAAAAGGTACTACAAGTCTTCCTCACACAACAATGAATAGGATCACATTGCTGTCAAGTTTACCATACACAAAATTAGCTACATCTTTAGGAAAGGAGACAACTGATGAAGAGGTCCATACCTATACTCCAAAGATGACAAAAACAACTACACCAATTACTGCACGGATGGAAAAAACTACTAAAAACACAAAATCAGCTCCTACACAACAGCCCATTTCTACTACAGCTATGAAAGTATCTACTACTTCACAACAAACCGAAAACATGAAAACCAGTAAAATGTCAACTAAATCTGGAGAGGGAACATCTGCCTTCAAAACCACAGGTAAAATTACCTCTCCAAAGACAATTACTACCTTCTATAATGAATCTGGTATAGTGACATCTATATTTACAACAAATGGTAAAACAACTTCAAGTAAGGGGATATCGTCAACACCAAGTACCACTCTCCATAAATCAGCCACTGAGTCTAAACATGAAGGTGTGACATCTGGAAAACCTGTTCATACTACTAAAGTGTCTACAGATTCTCATGACGTAACATCTGCTTACAAAACTATACCTGGAAAACCAATGACATCTAATCAACATCTCCACATGAAACAACAGCACTCAGGAGATCTACCACTGAATCTGAACATGGAGAAACCACTTCACATAAACCTGTTTCAGTGAAAACCACTAAAATGTCTACAGAATCTGGAAAAGTGACATCTGCTTTCAAAACTACAGGAAAGATTACCTCTCCAAAGACAAGTACTGCTTTCTATAAGTCAACCACTGAGTCTAAACATGAAGGTGTGACATCTGGAAAGCCCGTTAAAACTACTAACGTGTCTACAGAATTTCATGATGTAACATCTGCCTACAAAACTACACCTGGAAAACCAATGACATCCAAGGGAGCATCTTCACAGGAAACTACACCATTCAGGGCACCAATCAAAAAAATCTGATCACGAAAAAAACCACTTCAAACAATCGTGTTTCCATTAAAACCACTAACCTTGGAGAAATAACATCTGCCTTCAAAACTACTGGCAAGATTACCTTTCCAAAGGAAAGTACTGCTTTCTATAAGTCAACCACTGAGTCTAAACATGAAGGTGTGACATCTTCTGGAAAAATTAGCACTGCACAAAGTGTCTCAACAACTTCACAGTCATCAACAGCCACCACCGAATCCTTTTCTACAACCCGATGTCTGTGCAATGTCAATGGAGTTTTGGTGTCTTCAGGTATGAGTTTCTGTAGTATACACTGCCAAAAGATTAAGTTTTTATTGTATAATATGATCTGAAGCTGTATAATATGATCTGAGCTATTTTTTTTAAAATTGGTGGTGGTCAGTAGGCAGCTCAACAACTTGCTTGACTGCAGAGGAGCACTTGAGAGATGACTATGTGGTTTTTAAAGCTATGATAAAGTGAGACATATGAAGAGGGCGGAATGGTGGCAATTTAGGATTTACAATCTAGCTGTATGCCTGTGAAAGTTTTATGATATGTCTATAGGTTCTTAGTAAACTATACTTTGGTGCCAAGTATAATCTAAATCTGCCTTGTTACAATACATATGCTTTTTATCTACAGGGCAAGTGATATACAACACCACTGATAATGCAGGCTGGTGTTTCTACGTAAAATGCAATGAAAGCTGCAAGGTGGAAAGATACAGTGAACAATGTCACAGTTCTACCGTTCGAAAAATGCCACGGTGTTGTATCCCCAAAACCCTAAGTCCAAAGGTGACATTCTGTGCTCCAGCTTACAGAGCTATGCTAGGCTTTGTGGTATGGAAGGTGTCTGTATAGACAGGAGAGACAGCACCAATGGTTTATGCTGTAAGTGAAACGGGCAAAAAAACATATTTTGTACTCTATGTATCTTACATATTAGTATCAGGCCATAGTGATTGCTATTATCATCTATTTCTTGATCAAACAAGAACTGTTCCTCACATCTGGTATACAAGCCATGCGGTCCTGCAGTAGAACCTACCTGTAATTCCAAGTAAGCATGTGGAGCTCAGTAGGTTTATAGCAATGTGTAGTATTGTTTTATTTCTTAGTATTCACATGTGCCTCTCTGGTAGGTATAATGCTGATTTTTACAACAAGACCAAGGATGACATCATGGAAGGATGCTACTGCCCTGAGGGAATGACAAAATTCAACACTGTATCGGACAAATGCGTGTCCACTTGTGGTATGTAGTAACCTTTATAGGGGTCACTATCAGTTAAAAGGGATGTGCCAAGTTTTCAACTAAACACCATCCACAGAACAGGTGGTAAGCGCTTAATCGGTAGGGGGTCAAACACTGTGACCCCAACCATTCATGAGAATGGGGTGCTGTGTCTACCTCCCATATGGAGAGGAAGTTTGAGCATTTACACTGTTGTTCCAGGTATCTCTATAGAAATGTTTTGCAAAAAAAAAGCTAAATGCGGCACTCAGCTAAATTTGGCAATTCCATAAGAAAAAATGGAGTGGCAGTGCACCTGCTTAGCTACTGTCTATTTATACAGGGAATACACGTATATCTGGTTGGCACAAACCCTTTATCACAAAAGTCATAGCTTCTGCCCATGATCCTAATTGTTCTCTGTCTTTGTGTAGGATGTACAGTCATGGCCAAAAGTTTTGAGAATGATACAAATATTAATTTTTACAAAGTCTACTGCTTCAGTTTTTCTAATGGCAATTTGCATATACTCCAGAATGTTATAAAGAGTGATCAGCTTAACAGCAATTACTTGCAAAGTCAATATTTGCCTAGAAAATGAACTTTATCCCCCAAAACACATTTCAACATCATTGCAGCCCTGCCGTAAAAGGACCACCTAACATCGTTTCAGTGATTGCTCCATTAACACAGGTGTGGGTGTTGATGAGGACAGGGCTGGAGATCAATCTGTCATTATTAAGTAAGAATGACACCACTGGACACTTTAAAAGGAGGCTGGTGCTTGCCATCATTGTTTCTCTTCTGTTAACCATGGTTATCTCTAAAGAAACACATGCAGTCATCATTGCACTGCACAAAAATGGCCTAACTGGGAAGAGTATTGCAGCTAGAAAGATTGCACCTCAGTCAACAATCTATCGCATCATCAAGAACTTCAAGGAGAGAGGTTCCATTGGTGCCAAAAAGGCTCCAGGGCGCCCAAGAAAGACCAGCAAGCGGCAGGACCGTCTCTTAAAAGTGTTTCAGCTGCGGGATCGGGCTACCAGCAGTGCAGAGCTTGCTGAGGAATGGCAGCAGGCAGGTGTGAGTGCATCTGCACGCACTGTGAGGCGGAGACTCTTGGAGCAAGGCCTGGTCTCAAGGAGGGCAGCAAAGAAGCCACTTCTCTCCAGAAAAAACATCAGGGACAGACTGATATTCTGCAAAAGGTACAGGGAGTGGACTGCTGAGGACTGGGGTAAAGTCATTTTCTCTGATGAATCCCCTTTTCGATTGTTTGGAACATCTGGAAAACAGCTTATTCGGAGAAGAAGAGGTGAGCGCTACCACCAGTCTTGTCTCATGCCAACTGTAAAGCATCCTGAAACCATTCATGTGTGGGGTTGCTTCTCTGCCTTGGGAATCGGCTCTCTCACAGTCTTGCCTAAAAACACAGCCATGAATAAAGAATGGTACCAGAATGTCCTCCAAGAGCAACTTCTCCCAACCGTCCAAGAGCAGTTTGGCGCTCAACAATGCCTTTTCCAGCATGATGGAGCACCTTGCCATAAAGCAAAGGTGATAACTAAATGGCTCAGGGAGCAAAACATAGAGATTTTGGGTCCATGGCCTGGAAACTCCCCAGATCTTAATCCCATTGAGAACTTGTGGTCAATCATCAAGAGACGGGTGGACAAACAAAAACCAACAAATTCAGACAAAATTAAAGCATTGATTCTGCAAGAATGGACTGCTATCAGTCAGGATTTGGTCCAGAAGTTGATTGAGAGCATGCCAGGGAGAATTGCAGAGGTCCTGAAGAAGAAGGGTCAACACTGCAAATATTGACTTGCTGCATTAACTCATTCTAACTGTCAATATAAGCTTCTGTTACTCATAATATGAATGCAATTATATTTCTGTATGTGATAAAAACATCTGACAAACACACATAAAAACCAGAGGGCAGCAGATCATGTGAAAATATAATATTTGTGTCATTCTCAAAACTTTTGGCCATGACTGTACTGGTCCAGATGGAATGCCCAGAGAGGTAACATACACAAATATAATAAAAAATAATAGAAATAAAAGTAATATATTAGAGCTATATTTTGATACTGCTTGTATATTTCTAGCCTGGTGAAACATGGGATAGTAACTGCCAGACCTGCATGTGTGATAATACATCAATGAGTGTGCTGTGTACTGAAAAATCCTGTCCTGTACGTGTCCCTGATAACGATACTGAGGAAGGATATATGCCTGTTTCTGTACCAGACCTGGCCAATCCATGCTGTAATGTGACTGAATCCAAACATTTGTATTAAAATCAAAATGCAAACAGCTCAGCAACAATGACAATCATGAACCTTCATCTCAGCTGCAGATGTTTCCATGCTTACCTTGGCTCAAATTTGTTTAAGGGCTCCAATTTCACTTGAAAACAAGTCTATGCTATATTGTACCTTGCTAGCAATACCTTGGCCTGCAATTTACAACATAACCACTGGGTTATTCATGTAGAATAGACAAATCTTTACAGTGTTTCCCAAATCATGTTGTTTTGAAAAGCTGGTCATCTTGTGACATGTAAGGGAGGACACATCTGTATATCTACACATTACTCCATTATATACAGAATAAGTAGTAAGAGGCCATCTGTTTATTGGTCTATTATTTGGTATCCTCTTTTTGCCAGGCTGTAACTTGAGTCTTTGCACGGAAACTAAAAAGGTCTGTGAACTTGGATATGAGGCTGTGCCACATATGAGCTCAAGAAGCTGCTGTCCAGTATATGAATGTGGTGTGTATTTCATTCTAGTTATTCATTGCTCATATCAGCTTATTGGTTGGCATTATCTATAAATGATACATATATATATATATATATATATATATATATATTTATATTTTTTTACAGAACTCAAAAATGTGTGTGTACATAATGAAACAGAATATCAGGTACAATAAACTTGCCTTTTTACTGTTAAGAATTATTTCTATCCATGTATAATGTGTCCATATCCATCATCTACCGAAGGTCATTCTAAGTCACTTTATTTATTCTAGCCTGGTGTCACAGTTCCTTCTTCACACCCCTGTGAAAAATGTTTGTGTGATCCAAACATGAATGAGACAACCAGATTGCATCTTGTTTCTTGCACTCCAATAATATGTGACACAAAGTGTGCTCAGGTATAGTCCTAGAAGTCATAATACAAATCACCCAGACATCATTAATATTCATATAGTATATTAAATGAGGACATTTGACCTAAAGTTGCCAATATTATTTTATCCTCAGGGCTTTAATTACACAGACGATCCAGGAAAATGCTGTGGAACATGTGAATAGACATAGTGTATCATGGACTTGCCTGATAATTCTACTTATCTTCTCAAGGTGAGCACCATGTTGAACAATGTCCACCCTTCGTTGAATTTGTTTAGCCTTTTAAGTATATGTATCTTGCTGTAACAGCTCAGTTGTACTGGCTTGAAATAGAGAGCAGTTTTATTCTCCCAAAAAGCTTTGCCATTGTGATCCATTTTTATACATTTTTATAATAAATGCTTTACTGACCTTCTTTTCAGCAGTGCCCTTCAATATCCTCTTGTTTTTTTTCATTGTTGCATATTAAACTGTTTTTTGGAATTTTACAATTGATGGCCTATTAATATCAAATCGGTGAGGGTACATCTCCAGGAATCCCTGCTGATCAGATGATTGAAGGGGTTGTGGCGCTTAAGCACTTTGGTCTCTCCATTACTTACCATACAAAGCCATCCATTTTGTGTCCCCTGTACCTGATACTAAAGCTTACTGCAGATCAATAACATTATGAATAATTGGACCATTATGAACAGTTAGGTGAATTGGATTGAGCAATGTGCAGTACCAGGCACAGCCACTATGCAATGTATGGAGCTGTACCTAGTAAAGACTAGAACACAATGCTTATCTAAGTACTGTTGCCTCTTTGGTCAGCTATTCATTACCTAGGGGAGGGGGGCAACAGTACTCTGGCCCTCACTGATATGATATCGATGACCTGTCTGAAAGATAGGCCCTCAATTTTAAAGTCCCAGAAAAGCCCTTCAAACCTCCAAGTTATCTGTGAAAATGTACCAATGTATGTTTGCTTTCCCACAGCCTGGAAGCACCTGGTCACCTCCTGGAGGTAACTGTACGAGTATATCCATAAGAAAGGCAAGCTTTTAACTGTGGCATCCAAAATATCATGCCCGAAAATCAATCCTGATGAATGTGTGCCGGTAAGAATGTTGTTTTCACTTAGATAACTTCCCTCCCATGTTATGTTCCTACATATTTAAGACCTATCAATTGATCCATAATTGAAGTAATTAGACTTACGTAATGGAATAATTAACCTACTGGCCTCCAATGCTTTATGGACAAATTGCAGCAACTTAGCTATTGTTATCATGGTAATTTCTAAATCATAAAATGTTGCAAATAAATATTGTTTTTTTTAAGGAACCATTGAAAAAGATCCCAATGGATGTTACATAACATGTAAGTATCCGATTTGGAAGAGTTTATCAAGAACATAAAGCTGATGGCAACAATATACTTACATACATGTACTTACAACAATGTCACACAGAGTATTGCATGGTCTCTTAATAACTTTCCTTATGTCCTAGTTCCTGATGTAAGGCATAAATAATTTAGTAAGTAAGGCTGGGTTCACATCTGCGCTTGGGGAGCGCTCATGGGTTCTGTTCCCCACTCCGCTTGAAACATGCGGAGAGAAAAGTCCTGCAAGCAGAACTTTTCTCTCCACATTTTTCGGGGCGGAAACCCAGCGGACTCCATTATAGTCTATGGTGTCTGTGGGATTCCGCGGTTAACCGCTTTTTATACGGATTGGGTTTCCATTTTTCAGGTAAGCTAGTTCACACTTGATTTTATTATTCTCAGTCTGAGATGAAAACTAAAATATCCCAAGGACATACACTCCATGCAAATGTTGACCTGCCACACAAGATAACAAAGATGACAGTTCAGCTTCTCTGACTGTATGGTCTGCTAGATTATTCAGGACAATATAAGGAGAAAGGGATAATCACATTGTCCCCCATTGTGCAGAGATGGTACTGCCTGTAGCTGCACATGTGATGCTATGCAGAGGTATCATGTGAGTGATGGAATCTGGTCAGAAACAGACAGAATTATGAACCACAGGAATATAGATTGTAAGTATGTGAGCCAGAGGGCGCTGTTGAGCTACCCAGGCCAGGCCAGAAAAGGCTCTCAGCCACGCCTTTGGGTTGTGAAACGTAACTCCAGGAGGGCTGGAGTGTCCTGCAGGAAGCAGGAAGTGGTGGACCAGCTAGGACAGAGAGAGAGGCTCTGTCCCAGAAGGGCTGGGGTCCACAGGAGTGGACCAGCTAGGACAGAGAGAGAGGCTCTGTCCCAGAAGGGCTGGGGTCCACAGAGGACTGTTGCTGGAGCTGAGCAATAGTCAGGACAGTTAGGGGCTCAAGGAGTGAGTTAGGACCCTAACTGTGGTCTAGGTTTTTTGTTGTTTTGCTGTGTTGCAGTTAAGCTGAATAAAGCCACTTTTATTTTACACTTGGACCGTCTGAAAGCTATCTTTCCGGCGCCCAGTACCACGAACCACCACTGTCCGGACCAGGAAAAGACGCCATTTTTGAGTCTAATTCCCCAAGTTGTCACATATGGTGGATCTCTTTATGCCCGCATTCTCCACCAATACTTTCTTATATATCCTTTGTTGGCAATGACAGAGGTCAAACGTTTTCTGTAAGTCTTCACAAGGTTGGCACACACTGTTGCTGGTATGTTGGCCCATTCCTCCATGCAGAGGCCGCTGATTTAAATTTTTTTTTTTTTTTTTGCCTGGATAGCCCCTTTAAGGCTAAGGCCCACGTTGTGGAAAAACTGCATTTTTTGTTGCAGATTTTGTTGCATTTTTTGCACCAAGACCTGTATCGTTTGCAACACACAAATCTTTGGTTCCTCACTTTACCAACAACCTTTTCCTTACCTATGGAAACTTCCCTTCCTACTGCTACCCCCAATTCTGTACCTAATCCTGTACCTGCAGTGTGCCAAAGTGACCTCAGTAACATTCTTCAGCTATAATGTTATCATAACTATAATTATCCCAAAAAATATTGTCACACAGACAGTACCCCTAAATATAGATATATAGCACCCCTAAAAATAAGTGTCGGTTGGTGAATACAAGTCCTATATATAGATAGCACCCCTAAAAGTAATAGTGCCAGCTGGTGCCCCATATTGTGCCCAAGACAATAATTACTTTCCTCCCACAAAGTAATATTGCCTCTTTTGTCCCCCATCTTAGTAATGCCCCATGAGTGCCTCCTAAACTGAATAATGCCTTGGTGCCCCCTAAATTGATGATGTTCCCTGAGTGCCCTCTAAAGTAATAATGTCCCCATGTGCCTTCTTAAATTATAAAAAGTCATCTATATACCCTCTAGAAAGCTATAAACACCCCTGTCTGCCAGAGCACCCCATTAGCGATAATAGCCAACCACATTAAGCCCCAGCACCACCAGAATTAGCCACACTGCCCTAAGCTTACAAAGGGTGAAATGCAAAGTTTAGTCACCTAGTGGTTCTGTAAGCTTGATGCTTAGGAGCATAGCTACAGGGGGTGCAGCAGTTGCTACAGGGCTCAGGACCCTTAGGGGGCCTCAAAGGTCTCTCTGCTACATAAAATATACAACTACTCTAAATGGTACAATGTAGGTAGGGGCCTCATCACAGATTTTGCTTTGGGCCCAGAAGCTTCAAGTTACGCCTCTGACAGTGCTGGTACACTTTTAACATCTAAATAGTCGCACCATTAAAATGGTTGTTTAAAGTTTTTGTTTTTTTTTAATTTATGGCCTATCATCTGGACATAGGCGATAAAAAAGTGACATTGGAGGAACGGTCAATGGTCCCGTTAGTATTGTGACAAGAAGATGAAGGAAGATGACAAGAATGAAGATCAACAAATGAGATCTCTCAAGTTCCCGGAAGTTGTGGTAGTATCTCACAAAGTTTGCTGCCAGCCACTAGGGGGAGCATGTTGCATAGGTTATTTGTATTACCTTCTTTGACATCAGAAGGAGCTGCTTAGGTGTTGCACACTACAGTTTTACAGCAGGTTCTTTTCTTTATATGCATTTCATCAGGGCAGGAGAATTTCCAGCTCCTCTGGGACTCTAGGATGTCACCCCCTTTTTTTCAGGAGCCTCTGGGATGTCATGGAGGAGTTGGCAAGTTTGGGTGGTCAAACCTAATATTGGTGGGATTTCTCTTCTGTTTCTCATGTAATTGTGTTAATTGACAAGAATTAATTATAACACTTCTATTTTTGAAAGCTTTCTAATCCTAGGTTCACACTAGTGTTCGGGTCCACTTAAAAAGAGGTTACAGGGCCGCAGATTCCCTCACTGAAATGTACAGTATTGCACTTAGAGCAGTGATGGGGTGAGCGGGGCCTCCTCCTGCACACAAGCCTGTGCGCATCTTCCATTTTCTTCCCCCTGGTACTATAAAATAGGGGGTCAAGGTTCCAGGAGGAAAGTAGAAGATGCGCCCAGGCTGTGTGCAAGAGGAGGTCCTGCCTGGAACCTTGACCGCTATTCTATGTTTCCAGTGGGAATAAAAGAAAAGATGCGCACATGCTGTGCAAGAGGAGGCCCCGCCCACCCATCAGTGCTCTGTAAGTACAATATAACTATACAGAGCAACAGAATATTGAATAGTTTGTGGGGGAGGGGGAATATAACCACAGGTAATAGCATTGCTTATGTGAGGAGTCTATTACTCATGGAGAGGGGTACTATTACATGTGGGGTGATCCTGCCCCCAACCAGTACCACCCTCCACCCCATCATACCCACCTTCCCCCCCAAACCCACTGAAAAATTGTCTTCACCTAGCCTTACTTTGCAGCATTTTTAGCACACCTGCCTAACACTTTTGCACATTATTGTGTGTGTGTGTGTGTGTGTGTGTGTGTGTGTGATATCTCTGATGCAGATTAAGGGTACCAGGGACCCCCAAGCTGTTCATAAAGTGCACATTATCCACCTTCATGTATTCATGCCAAATATATGTGTGACACTTTTTGCCACAAGTCGTTTCTGTAGAGTTTGCCACATAAATGTCTTAGGGATAGCATCAGTATACAGAGATTTATGGAAATGTGAGCAACCTAATACTGTGCCCCAAATACTCTAATGGTCTCCTTAGTGCCGCTGCACAGAATAATGTCCCATAATACCTCTCCATACAGAATAATATCCTATAGTGCTTCCCATACCATTAAATGGCCCATAGTGGCTTCTCCAATTGGTATAATATCCCATAGTGTCCCCCATTCAGTATAATGTCCCATAGCAGCCCTCCACACAGTATAATGTCCCATAGTGGCCCTCCACACAGTATAATGTTCCTTAGTGGCCCTCCACACAGTATAATGTCCCATAGTGGCCCTTCCACACAGTATAATGTCCCATAGCAGCCCTCCACACAGTATAATGTTCCTTAGTGGCCCCTCCAGTCAGCATAATGTCCCATAGTGGACCTTTCATACAACCCCTACACTGCAAGTAATCCCAGACAGACTGGATGAGGTTGAGATCAGGGCTCATTGCACAGAACACATTTACCTTGGGTGAGTCCCCCATGTGATCCATAAAGGGCCATGATTTTTGAGTCCCAGATTCTAATGTTGTGACGATTGATCTTCCCACTGCGGTTAAAGGTAGCCTCATTGCTGAACACCAACCTGTCAGTGAGTTCTTCCTATAACAATTGGTCTTCAAGTTAATGCATTTCACTGGCTTCAGCCCCTAAAGAAAATGTAAAACTACAACGCAGACATTTTCATAAGATGCGTCATACCATGGGTTGTGGCAGCCGTAGTTCCATACTATTTAGCCTGGTCGAGTTTCTAACACTGTGCTTGTCCATGATGCGAATCCTGCTCACTGCCTCCTTTGGGCTGCCATGACATAAACACCCAGTAGTTTTGAATTGCATCACCCAATGCAAAAGCAGTTCCTATATAGAGCATACGTACCAAATTTATTCTGAAAGTTTGGCTGTGGTGTCATCACAGACCCCGTTCTTGCAAATTTTTTTGCCTTGATCTTATGTGACACTATGTAAGCACATTTCACGTTCCGCTCTTGAAAGCTGTGCTGTACTAGGTTGCTATGGAGAACTAAGCCAAATTTCCTTTGATTTTCACGACCATTAAAGATGTTACTTTAAGTACGGGCGCTGCTTGTGCGCCTTCTTTTTCAATCACCCTATATGAAGGACAGATGATACTTTACTCTTTATTTTTTTTTTAATTTAATCCTCTCTGGGTTTTGGCTTCAAAAACTGCATCTAAAAACCTGAAGATGAAAACACACCCTTACGGCAATCATTGGGAACGCGCGTTCCTAGGAATGCTTGTTCCCGATAACGGTCATCTAATAGGGCACTTAATGGCGGCACATTGGGAGATTCCATTATCTGCTTAATTTATCAGCAGAAGGCAGAGTGAAGATGCAAAGAGCCGGATAACGCCCTGGTTTCTCCTTTGTGTTGACTCTCACTTAGAAATCCATCACTTCCATTACTGTATTGGATGACATCAGTATGACATTAGTATTGCATTAGTGGTTGATTTAATTTCCTGGCTAGAAGACCATGTTGTTCGGTAATACAGATGATATACCATATAACAGATGTAAATTGTATATCCATATCGTGGATCCTTATTACAGATGTTCACACAACAGCCTAAGTATACGTGCAGACGGGGCATCTATGCTGCAGATTTTTGGTGCCAATAACACGCACTTAAAGGTGCTGTTTTTGTAGCAGAATTCATGGCATAATACCAGTGTTTTTATGGTGGAATACTTAGTATAAGGTTGGGTACACACTCTCGAAAATGAAGTGAAATTCCTCTTCCTTTGCCGCCGCCGCAGGATTGCCGATGCATTCCTAATCGGCAGAGACTCCCGAGCCGTGGAATCTGCGGCTGATCTGATTTTTTTTTTTTTTTTTCTGCATCCTTCCTCCTCTTTCAATGGGAGGCAGATTTGGGGCAGAATCTGTTGCATATTCCTCCATGTGAACCTAGCCTTATAGCTGCAGATTTTACCTAATGTACGGCAACAAATAAAATCTACTATAACAATCCACTGCATAATTTTAGTGATGGACATAACATTGGTGTAACCTGTGCAGCCGCAGGGGCCCAGCAGGTCAGGGGGCTCTATTTCCTTTACAGCTGTTTTCTACTGTCTATTAGATTGCAAGTCAAGTCTAAAGAATTCATGGCTAGCTATTATTGGTGGATTGTTAGAGAGATGAAAGGCTCCATGATGAGGTCTTGAAAAACAAGGGACCATAATTGTCGTTGCACAGGGGCCCTCAGATGTCTGTGTCCACCCCTGCATAAATTGACATGTTAGGGATTGAAAATCCACTGCAGATTTTTAGCACAGTGTAATATATGAGATTATGGTTTAACTCTACGGTTACTGCTACTCAACAACTTGGTGGACTTTATTCCAGTAAATCCAGCAAAAAATCTACAGCATAAATGTACCACATGGTTATAACAGTATTTTTTTGCCTTGTCCTGTAAACCACATGTGGGGAAAAAAACTTAGCTCACTCACCTAGTACACAGGCATAAAATAAAAGGTTTGCTATGTGCATATAAGTAAAAAAAAAGCGTCCTTAGGAAAAAGACGCCAAGTCTTAGTTTCTTCTGTTTGGGTGCGTGTTTTTACATTACTAAATAAAATTATTTTTATATTATTACTTAATTTTATATAATTTTTGTGACTGGCGGGAGTTTTTTTTCTCCACTTTTGTGGTACTATTTTTTTTTTGTGGGGAAAAAAGAAGCATAGTAATTCTAGCAAGGTTTCATGATAGAAATCATTGTCAGGTACACCATAGACCTATTGAATGGAGCGAATCAATAGGTGGACCCATGCCAGTTCAGACCGCAACAAAAGCTCAGCCTTGGATTTCTGCCACTTCTCCAGAGCTAAAATACACATTGGAAGTTGTTGATGTGTATTACTAATTTGTGAACACACCCTTACAGTAAGAGTGCTTATATATGAATTGTAATAATATAATAATGATGCGTGTCTGTCATGTGTTTTGGGTTTTTTTTGGGTCTACTTATTTTTCCAGCATCACCCAACAATGAATCTGTGAAAAACAGATGAAACAAAGACAGCACACAGATGATGTCCATGTGCAGTACATTTTTTTTTTCTTTCCGTTATATTTTTAATCAGCCCCGAGATAGGAAGAGATAAAATAGTGCATGTACGACAGAGTGTTTTACAGCTGCAAATACCATCTTGTCCAGGGGTCTCATGAACTGAACTAACAACATCTCGGCAATCTATGAAGCTGTAAGTTTGGGTTGTTAGACCCATGGTCAGGATGCTATGTGCAGCTGTGGCAGTGTGAATCCAGCCTAATGTGCAAATTCTACATAAACATAACATGAGCTCCCTGATGAACAGATGGTGGATAAGGGTTACTTGGTCAATTACTGACCAATAGGCAGGTACAAGTGTTCAGATTAAAATTTTTGCGATCTAATGCAGATCCAGATCACAACCTATGTCACTATGGTAACCCGAACCCCTATAGCACAGGTAAATTACTTTTGCGGTCAGGAGATGGAGCAACCTGGGAGTAAGGTGCTGGTTTCAATCACGTGACCCAGTGTTGGAACCTGACAGGAACCCCTAGATCCATCATGAAGAATACGCCGGATGAATTAAGGTAAATTTAAAGGGGTTGGCCGGGATAAAATAAAAAAAAAATAACCCTAAACTAAACCCCCTCCCCCAACTTCTAATTTACTTACTATAAAAAAACAAAACAAAACAACCTATAATTACAGGACACAGGCACACTTTCTGATATTCCGGTGACTTTCCGTTTCCCTGTTTCTGGAAACGGAACGTCACCAATACTCCCCACCCCCAATCCCCATCATACTTACCTGTCTTCATTCTCTCGGGAATGAGGCATCACTTCCGTCTTCTCTGCCTGTGCAATAGAACCTATTGCGCAATCACTGGCAGACGAAGAGAAGAAGCCTGGTTCCCACACATGTGCAAAAGAGCTCTGTTGGCTCCATTGCGCAGGTAACGCAGAAGTATGAGCCGGCAGGACAGAATAAAGTGATCTCCAGGACACAGAAGACAGGCAAGTATGATGGGGTGGGATGAGGAAGGTAGGTCTAGTAGTCCGTAGGCTAGCTAGGGAAACAGGGAGGAGGGAGGGAGAGATAAAACAGCAGGAAGCAACTCATATAAACAAATGCTGAAGATATCAGGAGCTCCCCAGGAAATTCAGAAATCACTCAAAACACTGCTAAAGGTATTTTGGTGCACTTACTAACCCATTAATAGCACCAAAATACCTTTTTTAAAAATGGCCATGATCTGATAAAACAGACCAAAGTGAAGCAGGAGTCCATACTTCATGTATAAAATATATGGATGAAACACGAATGTAAAAAATGGACAAGTAAATAAGGCCTATCAGCGCCAAGGGCACAATGTAACTGTCTGTCCATGCCACCTGGAGGAAGACCTTCACAGGGTGACTCACAAGTCACATTTTGATGCAAAAGTGGGGGTGGCCTTTTAAAGGGGGTGTGGTCTTAAAAAAAAAAAAAAAAAAAAGAGTAGCGTTAAATATACTGTGACATATAATATTATTGAAACCCGGATTGTTACTGGTGTGGGAGGATAGGCTCAGTGGTAGCAGCAGCAGACCCAGACAGTCAGAGACAGACACAAAAATCAAGTTCCAACAGGTTTTACCCTGTACGTTTATTTCTCAAAAAACGACACAAAATAAATAAGCCTTAACTTTCAGGCAAAAACAATAACAAAACTGCTCATCCGAGCGACTAACTAACACAGGTAATATACTAACTGTACGGGTGGCTTGCTTCAGCCACATGGTCAACATGCAGGGCAAAACAGTGGCAGCAGTTCACACTGGAGTCTCACCAGTCTTCACAAGGTTTGGACAGAACCCGACCCCGACTCCGACTCCGACTCCGACTCCGACTCCGACTCCGACTCCGACTCCGACTCCGACTCCGACTCCGACTCCTCCTCTCTCCCCAGGACTGAGGGCTTATCAACCTTTTATAGGCCTTTAATGAGGCCAAGCTCCCAGCTGTGCTTGAAGGCCCCTCCCTAGTAGGACGAGAAGTGATTAACAGAAAGACTTCTCACAACTGATGTTTTGTTACCGTTACCTATGTTGTAACCCCACTTACCACACATAAGTGAGGAATCTTGGGAAGACATAGCGACCTTCCAGAACCTCACCTGTCACCTTCTCACACTGGTTTAAAATCAAATAATTGCGCCATACTGATGAACTGGCCGGGTGAAAGTGAATGTTCATTGCGTCACTGGGTGAGGCTGCAGGTAAACTGAGACACTTCTGGGAAAGCTGGGTGAGTTGACATGTATGCTACCTTTATGAACTGCTGACACCAGGACACACTTGGGGAGCGGATCCGGATTGTTGTAGCAAAGTTAACAAACATGTCCAGCACTAGCTGTAGCTAGATGTAAGGTGGCAGAAAACCCAAGGAGAAATGAGTGTCTTAATAATTATTATTTTATTATATTATGCTCATAACCAGTTTTATTGCAGTAAAGGACTTTGTGCATATACAGATGTAGCAGAATTTACACATAAGACGTAAGTAATACCATGGCACAGAACTTTAAAGGGGTTGTGCAACTTATTTTTACTGAAGACCCATCTTCTGGATAGATCATCAATAAGAGATCAGTGAAGATCCAACAACCGGGAACCCCACTGGTCAGTTATTTGAAGGGGCCATGGCGCTCGTGCAAGGTGCGTGACCTCTCCACTGTTTGCATTGCACACCATCTGTATTATATCAGCTGTGTGATGTTACTTACACTATTGTTGCATTCACTTCTATGGGAGGAAGCTGTAATTACATCACTATAAAACAGCATGCGATGTAAACAGTGAAGAATTATAAAAATCTTGAGTAAAACAGCTGGATTTAGAAGTAAACTGAGCTTTTTCTAGTGATGTACTAAAGGATAGTATTTTTATCAAGTGGGGAAGTAGCAATTGTAATAATAAGGCTATGTGGAATGGAAGAGGCGCTCAAGTCTTGAGATTTTAGACTAGGGCTACCCAATGACTTTGAACACGATTACTATTGTGCGACCAAAGATCACGAAACACCCTGAAACTCCATCACCAATGGCAGTAAATGGAGTCAAATTGCGACTCTGAGGATGCTGCGTCTTTGCAGTTCTTTTTGCAACTAGAAATCGCACTTGCAGCACCTTCGAGGTCGCAACGTATCTCCATTTACTTACATTGGTAAAGGAGTTGCTGAACAACACAGTGATCTTTGGCAGGGACATAGATTGTACAGTAGATCACTGCTGTGAAATATTCTAATTTTGTGAGCTGTATATTGGTATATATTGGTAGGGCACTTATATCAGGAACAAAATGCTCCACGTCATATATAATGTTCGTTGTTATTAAGCCCTAACCAACGCAGCCAGTTTTATCCTTCATGTTTCTTCGATTGCTTTGTTTTTCACCCCTGCTTTCTGAGAGGCAACGTTTTGATCTAGTTTTCCATTAATGTAACCAAATTAGCGCTTGTAGGACAGGTTCTATTTCCTTAATGGCCCTATTTTGAGGTACATATAGTATAATGTATTGGAGAAATTCTTATTTTTTGGAGAAAGGAAAGGAAAAGTTTTCACAGTATTCATTGTGTGGACCCATTAAATACTTTTCTGTCATCATTGCACCCTTCCCTTCACCCATTCCTTTATGTATTTTGTACTCCTATCCCTGCACTTCAGCTTCCTATCTGCTTTTGATCAGATACCGTCTTGATTATTAGATTTCTCCTTCTCCGGCTCAGTCTTATAATGTCAGTCTTATAATGTCTCAGCCCAGCATCACATGTAGAGCTAGAACCAGTACTAACACTGCTTGCTGGGAGGACAGTAACTATCCCTCATTCTATATTTCCTTACATAAGCTAAGAGACTATAATTATTCAGTAAGGGAGCCTGCACTGTCATCTTCTTCCTTATAACTGTGTGACCGGAGCTTGTCTAATCATCTGCGGTAACTGTGATAGGAGGCTTCGATCGCTTTTGTTTCCATTATTTGGGAGATGAGACCAAAAACATTAAAGGTGTCAGATTTTATTGTTTTTTTTGTCACAGTGTTTATGATGCAGGGTACATAACATGATTATGTAGTACAGACTCACCAATATCAAATATGTATGTGTACTTATACCTAATCACATTAGCCTCAGTGCCACATCACTGTACCAACCATGTGCTAGGAGTACATAGTACTCTAGAATATAAAGTAATGACTACTAGATTAGTAGATATACAGATACATGTGACTTTTACTAAAAAAAAAAAAAAAAAGTTTATGGTGTTTGACTAATTTTGTAAATATCCCATATACTGTTTTAGACATTTATATAACATGAAATAAAAAACTGCAGCTCATTGATAACTTCAGCAGTAGGTCCTGTTGTGCCCAGAGAAATTTGGGAATTGTAGGAAATATAAAGAAAGATATATCTTCAGTGTAATAAAAATATACACTTTTATTCAGGCATAGTAAAACCATGAGGATCAGAACAATGTAATATAGGGATAGGAACCATTATATTGTGTGTAAGGGCCACTGGGGAACATTTATACTACGTGTATGGACCACCAGGACCATTATACTGTGTGTAGGGGTCACTTGGGACCATTATATCATGTGTAGGGGCCACTACGAACCATTATACTGTGTGTAGGGGCCACTATGAACCATTTTACCACATGGAGAGGCAACTGGGGACCATTATACCTTGTGGAGTGGCCACTGGGCACCATTATACCATGCATTTCATCATATAGATTTATGATGCTGTGCACTTCAGAATATCGTGATTTCAGAGGCGTAACTTGAAGCTCCTTAGCCCCAATGCAAAAATGGTAATGGGGCCCCCTCTTACCATGTGATATCTATAATATTGGTGTCTCCCTATGTTTCAAAGATGCCTTCGGCCGCCCTGAGGCTTCAGGGCCCAGTAAGGATTGCAACCTCTGCACCCCCTATAGCTACATCCCTGCATGGCTCATAGAAAATAAACTCTATGAAAGGGCATATTCGTTTCCAGGAAAAACTGACCAACAGCAACACCTGCACATAGTTGGTATGATATTTCAGTGTTTTTGTGGGTTTCCTCCCACAAGAGACCTACTTATAGGGAATTTAGAGTGTGAGTCCTAGAAGAAGACAGTAAGTGATGACAAGGCCTGTTAAGTGCCAAAGAATATAGAAAGAGATAATATTAGCAGAAGTTAGTTATTTCCTTTCTCTGTGATGTCATCCAGCTACATTGACCAGTATCATTTTCACATTACCCTAAAAGAAAAATCTCACTGACTATACATCTTGAAAGATCTGATTTCTGATGGAAAAACATTGACTATTGTGGCCCGACAAGCCTCTGAAGAAAGCAAAGTAGAGCAGAAATAAGACAAAGAGGCATGGTGATTTTCTAACGCTAGGTTCACACTAGTGTTGGGGTTTCCTTCCTTCAGGACCATGGGGACCCAAAAGACGGAGACGCTGTTCGCTTAAAAAGCGATTATACCCTATAGACTATAATGGGGTCCATCAGGTTTCCGCTGTTTTTATACTGAAACCAGCAGAGAGAAAAGCCCTCCTTGCAGGACTTTTCTCTCTGCTGATTTTAAGCAGAATCTGAGACGGAGACTCCTAAGGAGACTCGAACGCTAGTGTGAACCTAGCATTAGTGCCTGTAACTTTGCGCTAACAACTGGTTACAGCTATTGGGCCTTTACTAATCTGAAATTGATTGTATATACTAGATATAGTCTATTAATGGTTTTAGAAAGACCTGGCAATCCTATCTCTATCTTATTGTACAGCTGAATGTTATTTCATGGTATATAATGGTGCTCAAACACTTTTAATAGCTGTTGGCTAAATGCTTATTTGGTTGAGAGCTATTCATCCAGACTCTTCATACCATTTGGCCAAGCCTGCATGTGTTTGATGGAGAGAGGGGAGTCTCCTGCCAAAGCTAAAGGATTAGGTGTTCAGATTCAACTTGGTTGATCCTTGTTTTCTTCACTCACTGACATCATCTGGGGGATCTCATACATATTAGACAATGGGCCATTTTGGCTGATGATAATCTAATGTGTATTGAGGTCAGAGAAGCCACTTCTTCAGGCTAAAGAGTGATTTGACTTTAGTGACTCACAAAGGGATTGGTTTTCAGTACAAAAAAAAAATTGTGCCCTCTTGACCACAAATCTTATTTTTAAAGACTCCACAGAAAAAAAACACATATGTGTAAGAGACAGTAGCAGCTTCTGTATTTCTAATCTTAAAGGGAGTAAATTCATTATAAAGCCCCTTGCGCACGACCATATGAAAGGTCAATGTGCTGTCTGGGTTTTTACCAGATATCACACTGACCCATTCATTTCTGTGGGCCCGTGCACATGACTGTGAATTACACGGTCCCGTTTGCGGGTTGACAGTGTGGGCCGCAAAATATGGAAGTCCTATTGCTGTAAGATTTTGCGTCCGTGCTTCTGCGGCTCCTATTCATGGCCGGTACACGATGTCATCCATACCAGGCTTAATGAGGGGAAAAGTGCTCTGCCTGGGAATCTAGAGCTGAGACCAAAGCTATGACAAACTATGAAACGACCCCAATGCACTTTTCCTATCATTTGCACATGAAAAAAAATTACACTTTACATATAAGTGGGGCTCCAAAGCTGAATAACAGGTATATTTGGAAACTGTAGAATCCCCCTCTTTAACGTACTTAGATTAGGTTTAGAGCGAGTTTACTGCTGACAGATTGTACGGGGAATGGGATGTTCCACTTTTCCTCATATCTTGTAAAAAACGATCCAATATCTCATAGGAAGAATTTATAAACTATAAATTGGATTATTTTATTTTATTTACAGAACTGTGCTCATGACGCCAATTGTCTGTAATATAATATATTACAGTATAAAGTTCTTATGAGTGTAATACACAAAGAAAAGCATGTGAACAATAACAAGAGTAAGAACAGTACAACAAGTCACGGAGGTAAAAGATACAAAACAAACAACATACTAACAGTACGACATGGAAAATTGTGTCTTCATGTACAAGCATATGAATCACCACAGGACACAATATACAGATCAGGCGGCATAATACACATTTACATTCCAACAAGGTGCCAATATTATTTCTATGTTGCTCTCCTTGATGTAATACTATAAGGTTAGGTTAAGGGTTAAGGCCCCTTCCCTGACCAAAAAAATTAAGCTACAATTCCAAAATATAAAAATAATACTATATGCATACAAGGGAAACAGTGGCCGCACCTTATGTACAAGTAATAACTGTTTAAGCAGCAGATAATGTATGCCATAGTCTACTGTATAAGGGCATAGATCCAAATACAGAGACAATTATAAAGGCATGGTAAGCGTTTAGTTAGTTAACTGTTGCATAAGAAAACACTGCCCATTGTGTACTTACAGTATATGCGACTTGCGTGTAGTTAAATGTTAAAGGGAACCTGTCAGGTCAATTTGGGACACTAAATCACCCATAGATCCTTATAGACCTGAGGTTTAGTGTCCCAAATTGCCCTGTTGTAATGCAATCCACCGGCGCCTTAAAAATAAAAAAAAACCTTTATACTTACCTAGAGATGAGTCCGAAGAGTCTCATCGGACCCATCTGTGGTGCTCAGGGCGCCTGCACTGTTCTTCAATGAAGCCGAAGATGGACACCGCGGCTTCACTGCGCAATTGCCGGAGGTACGGGTCATGCGCACTGAAGCCGAGGTGTACTACTCTGGCTTTAGTGAAGAACTGCGCAGGCGCAAGGAGTACAACGGCAGGGTGAGTATAAAGCTGCTTTATTTTTAATGTGGACATGGATTGCGTTATAACAGGGTGATTTGGGACACTAAACCCCCGGCCCATATGGACCTGTGGGTGGTTTAGTGTCCCAAATTGCCCTGACAGATTTCCTTTAAGTAGGTTGCTCAAAGTGCTGTGGGAGTAAGAGGAGAACACCAGGGAGGGACAAGGAGAAGATTACTGAGGGCTCTAGATGTTCTGAGAAGTGCTTCACAATACTCTGATTTTTTGTGAAAACACAAACATTTTAGAGTTATACGTGATTTAAGGTGTAGCCTATTAGAAGGTAAAGTTGAAGGTGCCTTGTATATGTTTACAAACAAAACTGTAGTAGAAAATGTATGACTTGAAATAGCATGTGGTCTTATAGGGTGCTATTTGCACTTTCAAAAAGTGTAAACCCCCCACGGAAAATTCACATTCCAGCAGTCAGAAAATAATTTGGGTTTACAGGCAATTAAAGCGTTAATAACACTTTAGGATCTAGCTACAATGACAAAGGGTTAAAGGCAGAATGGCACCAACCATTTTTTTAGAACAGGTTGCATCACTTTCCATGCGGGTTCTCCGAAAAATTAATATGCTTGAATCGTTCATTTTGAACTATATTATGAATACTAGTAACAAAGATGATGATTCCGATGATAAGAGTCAGGATGGACAGTACAGTGGTGGCAATGTTCAGAGACCGGGCGGTGGAACCATAGCTGAGAGCAGCATTCCTATCCCCAAGCAACTTTCGGTCTCTGGACTGTGGGGGGAAAAAAATTAGAAAAAACTGTGAATGGCACAAATAACAATCCGATTGTTTTTTAATATTACAGTGGTTTCCAACAAAAAAAAAAAAACATGGCAGTTTTTGTGGTCATTTTCTAATGTAATTTCTTTGAGCCAAAGTCAAAAGTGGGTTAAAACAGAATGGGACATATAAAAGCACCTATAGTTCTTCCTGCTGCATCCACATCCGGCTTTGACTCAAAAAACTGCATCAAAACTGCAGGAGCAGTTTTTCAAGAAACTCTGTGAGTGAAGCTACCCATAGGCTGCACCTACAATGTACATTAGACTTTAGACCGTCAATGGTTGTTCATAATAATCGTTCATCTAGACAGGTCACTGTTTTATACACACAAATGTTCTGACAAACGTTCTGACTACATCAAATAGGTGAAAGTTGGTAGATGCTATGGAAATGTCGAAAACAGGAAATGACATAAACTTTGCAGGTGTGTTTCAGGAACAAATGTCAGTCTATATAATCTAAAGCCATGCCCACAATACACAAATCACCCATTGGTCGGTCATCCTAGGCCATACACAAATGATGAGAGTCAGATTTATGGAACAATCATTTTTGGTTTATGTACACACGATCACTGCCGAACAGTCAAAATCATTCCCTTCCTGTGAAGTTATATGCTCCCCTCCAAGGCACTGAGCTCTTTTGTGCTAAACTGTTACACAGGGTTTCCGTTATAAACAGTATACAGAAAAATAGTATAGTACGGTGTTGGCCAAAAAAATGTAAAAGCCTCTATACTTTCAAAGCTTGCAAATGTAATTTTTCTGGTTAGCCAATAAAGGTATCATACGTACAACACTTCTGTCTTTTTGACACAAAAATATCATCTGTTATAAACAAGAAGCCAAACTCACAATTCAGGTGTAGAGGAGGCAGACTGATGCATTGTGCATTTGATCTCCTATTGGTACAGGAAAGACTGGAGGAGAATTTATTAAGTTATCTCATAAAAATATGGCACAATTTTTTTTTGTGAACAGTCTTTTGGGCCAAAAATTGCTGCTTTGTCCATTTTCTGACTGTATAAAAGAGGGTGGAATGGAGCAGGGATCAAAACATGGGGATGCCTCAAGCAGCCACATTTATCATAACTCACACCTGAAATACCTAAAATGACAACACTAGTCCCCGACACACAATGCGACCGACACACAATGCGCTAGTCTTAATAAATTCCACCTACTGTGCGCATCACAGAAGCAAAGAGGAGGTCAAAAGGAGCATAAAACTTGTCAATATAGCTGTCAGCATGTAATCCAGTAACATTACACAACACACAGGCTCATTTTCAAACAGAGGGGGCAAAAAAAAATGTACTGGAGTTAAAAACAATATGCGTAATAAAAACAAATTATGGCTAGCCTAATTCTAGATTAGATCACTGGAGATTTCCTGCTCATGAATTTTATGAGCCTCTGCAGACCTTCATCCATTTCTCCCCCCCTCCTTCCCCTTCAAGAGAATTACATTTCCTTGTCAGCACTGAAGGTTTCCAGACAACCAGTGAGAACAACCTTATGGAGAGAAGGGAAAAGCTCTTTGATCAAAAACATGCGAAAGGACCAACTGTGTATAGAAATAGTCTCTCAAAAATTACAAAATGTTACTGGTTTACATGAGCTATTTTTCTTAAAAATTAAGAGGAAATAATGAATATGAGCATAAATTGGACTTTGAACGGTTTTGGGTTTTATTGATGGCACGTGGTGACAATTTTGTGATATCTTATGTACCTTAGGAGTACACTATCTATATACTCTATCTGCAAAAAACATGTCCAGAACTCAGCACAGTTGACTAGCATAACAAGTCTCTTAGTCTTGCTGCCACCTTAAGCACTCCTCCCCATCCCCTATGCTTCACCTACCAACATCTGGAATTTATTAACGCAACCATATACAAAGAGAGCGAATATTTTTGCTGTAAGGATTTTTGTACTTGGTGCTTTCTCTTTTTGTCTCCTTTTATGACAAACTATTGGCACTGAACAAAGTGCAATTATATTCTCGGAAATCAAGATAAACTTCTGACGTTATGAAAATTGTGGTTTTCTGTGAACTTCTATGAGGCTATTGTTTGTGAAAGGCTGATATGGTTAGCCCAGGAATAGACTGAAGGGAGTGTGGAATTCAGAACACAGCTACACCATGCTCTAGAGATGCAGAAAATATGCAAAAAAAATCTGGACATCGGGATCTATTGAAAAAGGGGGAGAAGGATGAAAAATGTAGATGATGGAACAACTTTAGACATTTTCATTCCAGATCACAGCCTTACCTTGATGGAGAACACAAAGGCAAGAAATCCCAGGCAGCAGAAATTCAAGAATATGGAGTTGAAAAATGACCAGATAATATGATCCCGGACAGGGGGACTCTCAGGCATGATGGTCACCACAGTGGATTTTACAGACTGGTCTGCACAATTCCGAAACTCCACTTCTTCCTTTATGGGTTCATAGGAACGGGAATCATATTGAGGGGGAGCGTTAAGCTCCTGTCCATAATTACCATTTTCCATGATGATTGATATGTAGATCTAGATATGTAGATCTTCGCAAAGAGATTGCACAGGAAAGTATCTGTATGAGAGGGAGAAAGCAGTGAACTGTTATATGATGGGAGGGAAGGAGGAGCCTTGTGGTCCAAATAATAGGATCAGTTTCATTTCTCCTCTACATAATCAGCCAGAATGGAGGAGTTAGCTGTAGAAAAAAAAAAATCCTATAATGGAAAAGATAGGTAAACACTTACAGTAAATAAGCAAGAAGAGTGACCGATTAATATATGAAGTTAATGAAGATCCATTACCAGTCCTGATGTGCTCACTGTAGAAAATACTTGTATTCCCTATGAAATACTGGAGTTTATATTCATATAACTCTGTTATGCAATTCCCCTGTTATTACTACTGGACATTTATGAGTAAACTGACAACTAGGGGTTACTTTTCCTATTGTCAAAGGGCAGTGTCCGTACACAGTCAGATATTGTCAGTCAGTGACAGAATGAGTAGAGACACACACAGTCGTGTTTGGCTATAATGCAACCCATGCACTTACCTGGGGCCCAAGATCTGAGGGGGCCCCAGAGCAAAGGGTTGCATTCTGGCCTCTTTTTTCCATTCTGCCCCATTTTCGTCTCCAGGGGGGCTCTGCAAACTACATGCAGATATAAATAAAGTCACGTCCTAGAATAACTTAACAGATAACAGTATAATGTGGGGGCCATAAATGGGGACAAGGTGCTGTGTGGGGGCCATAAAAGGGTGCAATGTACCATGTGGGGGGCCATAGAAGGTGGCGTTAAAAAGAATGGGACTTATAAAAGGGAGCAATATAATGTGTAGGGTCCATAAAAGGAAGCATTATATTTTTTGGGAGTTGTAAATGGGAGCAGTTTACCATATGGAGGCCGGTAAAAGGGGCATCGTACCATGTGGGGGCCGTAAAAGGAAGCATAATGTAATGTGTGGGGGTCATTAGTGGGCAATATACAGTGTGGCGGCCATTTAAGGGGTCAATATACTATGCCAATGATGGGGGATTTTTGACTTTCAAATGGGCGGACAGTTATGGTAACGAAGGGCATGGCCTAGAATTTAGATTTATTCATAAATTTCTGCTTCGATGTATTCATTGAATTTCAGCCCATCTCACATGGCAAATTTAGATTTTTCCTCTCCAATTTTAACATTGACGATAAATGTCTGTTCACATAGCTGTGCTGTGTGAGGGGTTGCTTTCTGCAGGATAAGTTGCATTTTTAAATGGCTCTAATGTTCCATTCACGGTATTGCAAAACTGTATTGCAAAACAAAAAAATATTTGTGGTGTACAAAAAAATTTATTCTCCCGATGGTTGTTTAGGTTCCATTTTACGGAGCTCAATGTGTGGTAAAAATTAACTGTTACCTTTTTTTGCAGGTCACTACAATTAGGGAAATGCCAAATTTATGTAATTACTACTTCTAAAAAAATAAATACACAAAACCCTTTTTTGGAAACAAAATTTGCTCTGTACTTGCCATATTCTGACACCTATAACTTTTCTATATTTTCATTTATAAAGCTGCATCAGGATTCATGTGTTTTGGTGGGATGAGCTGTAGTTTTGGGGTATTTTTAATTTTTTTTTTTTTAATTCAATTTGTTTTAGAGATACAGTGATTTAAAAAATTGATCTGGGCATTGTGTTTTTTTAAATACTTTTATCAGATCGGACACAGAGGAATGTTACTGTGACACACGTTTGGTCTAAGGCCCTTTCTTGCTCCAAATGTGAAACAGAACCCCTGTTTTGCATCATTGTGTGGGCAGAGCAGGGCGAGGAAAGAAGAGGGTCGACATATTTATTATAGCACATGCCACTTCGCTAACTGGCATAGAGCTCCATTCAGGTCCACTTACATGCGACTGTCTTATAAAGAGGCCAGGGTCAGTCGGGGCTTTTATTAGGACTGGTGTTTCATAAATCTTCCCCTCCTATGTTTGGTATATATTATTTAACTCCTTTTATATGTTGCATGAGGAATGGGGAGGTTTATAATTTGATAATTTGTCTGTGTGTGTGTGTGTGTGTGTGTGTGGGGGTTATATCCTTTGTACAATACACAAGCACCTCCTTTGTAACTATGATGCGGTCAGAGCCAACATCCTCCATCTAAGGTCCCAGCTGACATCCTCCACCCTTCCTGAGCCTTCTCCATATACCCAACCCGACAGATGTACAGAGGTATACAAAAGTACATAGTAGAGGCGTAGCTAGGGGTTCAGCACAGGGGGGCCAACATGTCCAAGTGGGCCCCCAACTTGGACAATGTTTGCATACCGATACTATCAGTATACGGTGAGTGTATAGTGGTATATAGCAGCTCTACACAGGACTCTGCAGACGATTTAGGTGAATACAGGGCAGTAGCATTTAGTGACTTACAGATGATGTCTCTGACTAATCGTTCACATTCCCCATCTCTTTCATCTGGACGGCCATGACCACTTCTTCCAGTCTCTGTAAAGTTTGCAACACAGACATCTTTGGCTCCTCAGGCACCCGACCCACACCTGTCCTCACCCACACAAAGCCCCCATCCTGCTGCTACCCCCAATTATAAAATATATAATATAACCCCCCATAATGAATAATACCCCAAGTGCATATTTAAATTAATAACTTCCCTGTACACCCCTTTAAATAGTGCCCCTTATTAATAATGCCCCAGGTGTTTCCTAATTAAAAAGGAGAAAAAAAAGGCCAAAAAAAAAAATTGGGGTTCCAATACCCGGGACCCCCAGAATCAGCTGTTTGAATGAACCTTGGTACCTGTGTAAGTGCCATGACCCCTTCTCTGTTTACACAGTATCATTATTTTCATGTAATTCAGCCATGTAATGTATCTACAGCCTCGTCCTATACACATCTATGTGACAAGGCTGGAATGACATCACACGGTCACTATAAACAGACAGCGTGTGATATAAACAGGTGCCAAAGCCCCTTCATACAGCTGGTCAGTGGGGAATCACTTATCTCTTATTGATGATTTATTCTGAGGATAGACCATCAATAAAAATGAGCTGGAAAATGCCTTAAGGCTAAGGCCCCATGTTGTGTCCCGTAGCAAAAAAGAACTGTGGGAAAAACCGCGGCAGCGGTTTCCTCTGCAGACTTTCTGCTTCAATTATATCTATAGGGAATCCGCTGGCGTTTCCGTAGGTATAATTGACATGCTACGATTTTCAAAACTGCGACTGTTTTGGAAATCGCAGTGTATCCGCTGTGCATATTTTACTGCATAGTGGGGATGTGATGGGGGTCCGATGTGGCGAAAACTCACAGAAAAAAAAAAGTGGAATTCTAGCAAATCCCATCCACACATTGCAGAAAAATATGTGCAGCAGACACACTGCGATTTCCAAAACCGTTGCGTTTTTGGAAATTGCAGCATGTCAGTTATACCTATAGAAATGCTGGCGGTTTCCATATAGGTGCATTTAAAACAGAAAGTCCACAGGGGAAACTTTTGCGGACCTTCTTTGAAAAGCGCTGCGGGAAAAACCACAATGTTACCGCCACGGTTTTTCCTGCAGTGCTTTTTTGCTGTGGCCAGCTACGTGGGGCTTTAGTCTTAATAAAGCCCAAGTGCCACTTTAATTAAATTACTTGACCCTCATATTATGCCCCTGACTCCCCCTGCCATAAATACTGCACCTCTAATGACCCCTTATATCAATGACCACCCCCTTATGTTCATAATACCCCCTAATGGCCCCTTCCCCTTATATGAATAACCTCCCCCTTATATTCATAATACCCCGTAATTACCCTATTATAAATAACCCCCCATCGTCATAATGCCCCCTAATGCATCCTCCCTTTATAGTTATATTTCCCCCTCCTATCCACCCCTTATACTATTAATATACCCACAACTAAGCTAAAAAAAAAAAAAAAAAAAAGTAATACTCACCTATTTGCAATTCTGATGAACGGAGCCGCCACCTCCTCCCTGTCCACGCACAGGATGTCTGTGTCTGAGCGCAGGCGGCGTGATGTTGTGACGTCATTGCGCCGCCTGTGCTGAGAAGCAGACATCGTCTGTGGTCTCGGGGTCTTGTAAACTGCAGGCCTGTATTGGCTTGCGGTTTACAATACTGTTAAGTTGCAGGATACGTTTTAACTAGATGAGTGTCTGCAGACACCGATCTAGTTAGAAATAAAGGATGTATTAATGGCGGCCCCGGGGTGGGCCCCACAGAGTCAGTGGAACCAAGGCCGCCATTAATACATCCTTTATTTCTAACTAGATCGGTGTCTGCAGACACTGATCTAGTTAAAACGTATCCTGCAACTTCACAGTATTGTCAGTGGGCCCCCCCCGCCCCCCACTAGCTACACCTCTGGTACATTGGCAACAAATCAGAAAACCGTGTCTAAAATACAATCAACAGTTGTTTCACCTATCAGTAAATAACACAAAAATGTATTTAATTGCTAATGAAAATTTAAGAAAAATAATAAAAACAGTGCCTGTCAACCGTCACATCTCGTAACTGCAAGACAAAGGCAACAAAATAGCGTTGCAGGTCATAAGTATACATAATGATTTGTAAACACGTCAAGACAAGTATGTTCTCACAATTAAAAAGACAAAGGAGCGGCATGGCTGGAACTCCTCCAAGTATAATTAGATGAATTTTGATGAATTTCTGTTCTGACTCATAGCAAAAAAAATAATGTACCCAGATAGAAATGTCAGACTGAGCTATGAACAATGAGAAATTTTTCAGAAAGATGACTAATAATTGCCCTAAATTTGTACAGTTTGTACATATTCAGAGTCAGTATATGGTGGGCATAGGCTATTGTCCTTGAAGTCAAAGAAAATCGAAAATGGTTCTGGGTATAACAGCAGTGGGGTGCAATGGACAAGACCTGTGGATCAATATGATCTAATGCTTGACTTCTTAACAAGCTTCATTGAAAATAGAAGCCCTATTTTTTTCAACATTCATTGGGGTTGATATAATTTTTCTGGCATAAGAATTTGGGTTCCGTGCAAGAAATTGTGGCGCATATAAATTTGCATAACAGTTCCAATAAATGTGAGAAACAACTGAAAATAGTCCTAAAAGTAAATGCTGAAGGTAAGGATCTGTAGCATTAAACTCATTAAACTGACAAATGGGGTTCCAGAATTAATTTTACAAAAAAAAAAAAATGACAACAAAGGCTCCAAATTTGGATCTCCAGAGCCCCAATGCAAAATCTGTAACGGGGTCCCCACTTATCATGTGCTATGTATAATAGGTGTCTTATTATGCTGTAGAGGCCCTTGGACCCCCTCACCCTCCAGGGCTCAGTAGCCATTGGTACTTCTTCATCCCCTATAGCTGTGACGCTGCTGTACACGCTTAGGGGGATCTAGTAGTGGATACTCATGTGCCTATTATACACCGACCATGGATGTATCTATATAAATTGAGTAACTTATTTGTGTATCGATGGTGGTCTCCAATGTAGAAGAAGGAGGAACTGGTGCATATTACTGTGGACAGAAATGGAGTAGTACTAATATATTTATAGTCTACTTGGGGTAGATATCATGTATTCCCCATTTAAATTTATTTATCCCCTCCTCCCTATGGACAGTGTTTGTACTATATTGTATGATCAGTATATAGTCATTTTAATGCATATTTCATGTAACTTATCTTTACGTTGGGTGTTTCACACTGCAGTAAATTCTATGCATTTCCATGTGAAACTGAGATTTTCAATTTAATGTCCATTAGCTTTCAGGTGAAATGTGTAGTAACATGTGCCAGGCATTACTGTATCTGGATTGGGCCGGTTTAATACACTAGGGGGCCCTGTACAAACTTTTTTTCAGTGCCCCCCCCCCCACATAATTTAATTTTCCCATAACTAGCCCCCTCACAAAGCCTGTTCAACCACCACACACAGAAAAACAAAGAATACTCATTGCTCATTGCACTCATTGCACTTCCCTGCTGCAGACAACATCAGCCGAAGGCAGAATTATGGAGCACGGAGCTGATGGCTTTGTGCTCCACTATTGTATTCAACTTCTATCTATGTCCTATGAACACAGAGTTAAAAACACTGCCTGCTGTCCTGAACAGTGGGACAACACCCGAAAAGCTGGACTGTCCCGCTCAATCCAGGGTGGCTGAGGTGGGCCCCCGCAACCATAGGGATTGATGCAGATGCACCATTGGCCCTATGGTTAAAGCGGTGCTGATCTGGATGTGGGTATGGTGAATCAGTGTAAATTGTAAAGTCGCATCCAGGTATGAAGTGTGTCACCACTAGAGATGGACAAACCAACTTTATATTCCAAATTGTTTGGTTTCTTACAAAACCGAACAAATGGAAATTTGTCTCAGGCAAACTAAAATGCCTGCCCCATTATACTCTGGTATCCCTTCAGACCCCAGAGTATAATAGATGGAGGCCCAGGGGAGGTGGCAAAAAAAAAAAAAAAAAAAAAATCATACTCACCTTCCATTACCTCTTGTTGGCCTCCTCATGGCGTATGGAGCTCTCATGACATCACAGGAGAGTGCCAGATGTCACCAAAGAGGCGGAGACAGAGTGCCAGACGCTGGGAGGAGGGCCAAAAGAGGTAATGGAAGGTGAATATGAATATTTACACCTCCCCTGGGCCTCCACATATTATACTGCGGGATCTAGTAGCCCTGAGAGTGTTCTACAATATGTTTTAAGCCATTTTAAGGTGCAACTGCCGGAGTATGTGAACACAGCCTATGGTGTAGCAGTCGCTTTAAAAGACAGTAAAGTGTTCATGCTTTCTGCTGGAACAGGCAGTTGAGGTCATGTACAGAAAATCAGCTTAGTCATTTGCTCTGCCGCAGTCCATGACATTGGCACTGAGGATGCTGGCCTTCAATAACCGTACTTACCAATACTGTAGCCTATCTTCCACCCTAACCCCCACCCCTTACTCTGTACCCCTAAAAGAAAAGACAACACAAGGGTTGGATAAATTGGCCACAGCAGCCATTTTTATTACATAAAACAAATACAAATATATATAATTAACCGTTATTCAAAAAACAACTTTAAATAAATAACCTTCAACATATACAACAATATATAATAAATAACCCCCATTTTAACCAACAATTACCCAATTTTCCTGAGATCAAAAATTGTTACTTGAGGGGGAGGTCCTTGGAGCTACATAAATCTGGCCGCCCATTTTTCACCAAAACCAATTACCCCCAGCCGCAAAACCACAGGCTCAGGGGCACCGTAAAACCATATGGCAGATTACCACATAATCTCCAAAAAACCACTCCCCCGGACACCACCCAGCGGGAGCCCAAAAAGCAGCCAGACCAAAAACTGTATTTAATTATTGGGGAAACTAACCACCATGTTTCCCCACCCCCTTAATTTCCACCAACTCCAAGGACCCCCACCCCGCCACCGTAAGCATCCCTTGACCACCTCAAGGATGCGCACCCCCAACCAATGCCAAGGCACGTTCGATGCCGCCCTGCAGGCCCAACGCCCACAAATCAATCCCCACCGCATTAAGATGCACCCCATCCGCCAACCAGAAACCCCCTTGCAGGTCCTCCAGCTCGTGATGTCGAACTGCAATTCCCCCATGGCGAACCACAAAGGAACCAACCACTCTGTTAACCTTGGACCGGGCCTTGTTAATCCTCCGTACAGACCGAGCCCCCCTCCAGGTACTACGCGGAACTATATCCGACCACACAACAATAACCTCCGGGCACGCCACCCACAAACGAAGCAGGTCGTGCTTAACATCCCACACTAACTCCCTAAAGGGATGGGCCCCCAGATCATTACCGCCCAAATGCAACACTAGCACATCCGGGTAGCGATCTAATCGAGCGTACCTGGTGAACTCCGTTAACATGCGGCCCCAGCGCATGCCACGACAGCCCAACCACCGGACAACCGCCGTCGACCGAGGGAAACCGAGCTGACGTCCATCTGGGCGCATATCCGCCCGTTCTGCACCCCAATAGACATATGAATGCCCCAAAATCCACACCAGTTGGGGAAGTGGACCTGCAAGAAAAACAACCACATTTTGCGAACTCAAACGGCCAAAATACCCTCCTACTCAAGCAAAATTTCCGCTAGGAGACAGAACCCCCTCCCCTAACACTCCTTACAACAAGTGAGGACGCACATAAGATACAAAATGCCGAGACGCCCACCTCCCGATGCGCCGCACCACCTCCGGACCCAAACCCCAAACCGACACCTCGGTGGCCGCACCAATCCTAAATGAATGCGGAGCGAACACAGCCGGATCAAGGCCCAAAGACACCAAACAACTCCGAAACACCCACGTAAATTGGTAGCGCGACAGAAAGGACCCATCCTGATGACACAATAACGGACCAGCATGGCCCTGTCGAACAACCCTAAAATTAACAAAGCAACGCACCAGGCACATGGCCGACCCAGCTACAGGATAGAGGCACACACGCCTGCCCCTACCCGCCTGGTCCGTCTTAGAACGCCGGATAACGAACTCGACCCCCCGACCCCCCCAGCAACACATCCTGAAATAAAATCCCCCCAGCTCTCCCCTTGCATGGGGACACTAGTTCCCCTAACCGCAAAGCCCCAAAGAACGCCCAAGAGAAGGCTAAACGAAACAGAGTTACCTCAAACTGCGATGAACAAACTCCCAACAATGACTCCCCTAAACGCTCAAGTAACTGGAAAGAAACTGGGCGCCGCCCATCCGGGCGTGACCTACCCCTACGAAAACCACGAAGCGCTTTAACGACAAAAAATTCCTTGGTCACATCCGACCAACCCCGCAACCGAAAACCAAATGCAATACCCGCCATCACCCGATTCATTCTGGACACCGACCACACCCTGCCAGCGCTCCGCGCCCCACCATTACTAACACCGCCGTACGCCTGTCGCAATTTGAAACCCCCGCCCCCCCAGTTCAGACACCACTGATTCAAATTCCCGCCACGCTCCCTCATATGCTGCCCTAGTACTATCCACTAAAGAAGCCCTAATCAGCTCACCGGCTGCTGCGAGACCACGCCCCACAGATGTTCCGGACAAGGGATCCCATCCACGTCTGCCTCCGGGGCCAAACTGCGAAATCGCTCCCCCTGAAACCGAGAGAGAGAGTTGGCAATGCCATTAGTAACACCTGGGACATGGACCGCCACCACCCAAGCATTACTGGCTAAGCAGCGCAAAACCAAGTGCCGCAACAAACGCACCACCGGAGGCGAGGAAGCTGACAAAGAATTGATGGCGCTGACCACGGACTGATTATCACAGTGGAAGCGGACCTTTCTATTACCAAAACGTTCCACCCAAATCTCTAATGCCACCACAATAGGGAAGAGCTCCAGAAAACACAAATTATGAACCAACCCTTGTGACACCCACTCCGCCGGCCAACATTCCGCACACCACTGACCGCTACAAAAAGCCCCAAAACCAACCGCCCCCGACGCATCAGTGTATAAATCCCAATCAAAAACGTCAACCACTGGTGACATAACCAAGGAGCGGCCGTTATACTGATTTAAAAATCTGGCCCACACCTCTAAGTCATCCCTGTGGTCTGCGTTCAAACGGATAAAGTGCCTCGGTGATGACACCCCCGCCGTTGCCCCAGCCAATCGCCGGCAAAAAACACGCCCCATAGGCATGATTCTGCATGCGAAGTTGAGCTTACCCAACAACGACTGTAAATCCCTAAGCCTGATCTTACGCAACTGGTAGGCCCTCCCCACCTCCTGACGAAGGGAAATTAGCTTGTCATCCGGCAACCGACACTCCATCCGCACGGTATCAATAGTGATACCCAAAAAACTCAAACATTCACACGGCCCTTCTGTCTTTTCTGGCGCCAATGGGACCCCAAAACGTTTCGCCACCCACTCCATCGTTCGAAGCAAAGCCAGACAGGCAGAGGAGTCAGCAGGACCGAGGCACAAAAAATCATCCAAGTAGTGGATTACGGACCCTACCCCCGCCAGGTCCCTAACAACCCACTCCAGGAATGAGCTAAAGGCCTCAAAATAGGCACAAGAGATCGAGCAACCCATAGGGAGGCAACGATCCACAAAATACGCCCCATCCCAGTAGCACCCCAAGAGCCTCTGGCTCTCAGGATGAACCGGGAGGAGGCGAAACGCCGACTCCACATCTGTCTTTGCCATCAGCGCCCCGCGCCCGTACGTTTGAACCCAATGCACCGCCGAGTCAAAAGAAGTGTAAACTACAGAACTCAACTCTGGGTCAATTCCATCATTAACCGACCCCCCCTTGGGGTACGATAAAAGATGTATCAACCGAAACTTATTGGGCTCCTTCTTAGGAACCACACCTAACGGGGAGACTACGACATCCGCAAACGGCGGGGAACTAAAGGGGCCCGACATGCGCCCCAAAGAAACCTCCTTGTCCAACTTCTCGCGCACCACACCAGGATGCTGATGCGCCGAGACCAAATTCTTAGTGGACAAGGAAGCCCCCTGAAGAGCAGACGGGATACGAAAACCCTCCGCAAAACCATTATACAACAGCTGAGCCTTACTACGATCAGGATACCGATTTAGGTACGGCTCCATAGCGAGCAGATTCACGGGCGTCCAACCCTTGGCCAGCTGAACCTCCTGCGGGTTTTCCCTTTCCCTTCCGAAAACACCTGTCCGCGCCATGGGAGACCCCCCCACACCCCGAACAGGCATGTTGAAACTTGCAGGTCGCCCCGAACTTACACTGACCCACATTGAACTGCCAGCAAAATCCCGCTTTACTCCTCGCACCCTGTCCAGAGGAGGAGTGAGTAGGGAGGCCGGGGGAACCGGCCGTCCCCTGAAAGGGCTGCCCGAACCGCGACGGCGCCATGACCCTGAGCCACAACCCAATGTCCTTCTGGTCCCACCATATAGACGGGCGGACAGCCCTCCTCTGACGGAACTGCTCATCATAGCGCAGCCACGTCTGTCCCCCATACACGCGGTATGCCTCGCCGATAGCGTCTAAATATCAAAACAGTCCCGAACAGTGTTCGGGAGTCTTTTCCCCAATAACGCTAGCTAATATGGCGAAGGCCTGCAGCCAATTAGTAAAGGTCTGCGAGATCAAACGCCACCGCCGTTTTTCCTCCTCCTCCTTTTTACTCTCGTCACGCTTCCCTTTATCCAAGTTGAACTTTTCCAGCGGAAGCAAGGAGAAGATTTCGACGTATTCATCACGCCAAATCTTGTCCTTCACCTCCTTCTTCAATTGCGCACCCAGGGGGCCCTCAAAACAAACATAAACCTCCCCCCGTGCTCTATCATCCAACCGAATACCATCCCCCTCCTTCTCCGTTTGCACCGAGACCGCCACCCCTGCTTCCTTGCGAACCAACGACTCGGACGGCAATACTATCACTGGAGGGGGAGCAGAACTCCCTACCCATGCAGGAACTGGGGACCCCGCCGCCCCTGCACCCCCCGCCGGAACGCGCTAACACCTCCCGCAATCCCCCTAACAGCGAGCGCAATTCCTCACCTAAACCGCCTGCCAAACCCAGAACCCCCTCACTATCACTAACTCCCCCCGCTGACCCCTGCTCCGACACCTGAGATCTAAACACTGCTGGGACAGAACCGGACATGGACAAACACTCACCTGGCTGCGCAGAAGCTGTGATCCCGCCAGCCGCCAATCCGGACTCCAGACGCCGAGAAGAAGCCTGGTGATCGTCACTATCAGAGTCATGAAGGTCGCCACCAGCAGCCGCGGCCCCGGAACAGCCAGCGCAGGAAGGGCACTCCCGTCCACCAGAAGAATACGGACCAGTTGAAGACCGGCCAGGCGACCGTCCGCTGGAAGCTGCCCGCCGACCCGCGGAAGCCGAACTACGCGCAGCCGCTCCAGCAGGCCGGCGTGTAGATCCTGGATCTCGCTGACGTCTTCTGCCGCGGCTAGTGGCCCCCCCGACCGGAGCATCGCCAGGCGGGGCCACCGTGTCACCCGGAGAGGTAGGAGGTGGAGTCATGGAGGAAAGTGGGAGGGGGCCGCACAGGCCGCAAGCCCCGCCCCCTCACCTCCGCCGGTCCCGACCGCTGCTGCGGATGCCTTCCGGGCCTGGGGCCGCTGCCCTGAGCTGTAGGGCGCGCCCCCCCGGCCCGGAGGGACCCCAGAGGGGCTCCTGAGCCGACGCCGGGACCGCGGGGTAGATTCAGGGCTCAAGCGCTCCGGAGGCCTCGCCCGCCGCTGCCGACGGGACGAGGCCCCGCCCACCAGAGCGCGGGAGGGAGATGGAGGGCCAGAAGTCGCCGCCGGCAGTGAACTCTGCGCGGAGCCCGCGCCATGATCCCCGGGGACCGCTCCTACGATGCCCCGCAGCTGCTGCACTACCCACGCAGCATCACCTGAGCCGGCAGCCGCCTGCAGCTGCCCCAGGAGGACGTCCAACTTGGCCATGCAGGTAGGTGTATCAGCGTAGTTGTCCTCCTACACTTGTCTCCTTCCCGCCATTGAATGACCACGGGAAGGAGAGCTGGCCCTTAAATCCCTTCCCCCTAGCAACTCCCGCCTTACCCGCTCCCTCCCCTAACGACCTTCTGCCTCCACCTTCAGGGCCCTGTCATGGCGGCCTCCCCTTAGGGCTGTGCCCCCCGTTACGGCCTTTCTGGAGGAAACAAGGTAAATGAAGCATCCTGGGTTTTGCTGCTAGTTCTGCAGATGCTAGTGAGTGTGAATGCATATGTAAATGTATGGTGTCAGGATTGTTACAAGACTTGTGGATATGTGGATTTTTTTTAAAGAAAATTTCTATGAGAAGCTAGAGAGAGATTTTCTTTCTATTTCGGGCCCACTGCTGGCTATAGGCCATAATAACAATAATAATAATAATAAATTTTATTTATATAGAGCCAACATATTCTGCAGCATTTTATGTTTTGTAGGGTTAAAGTACGACATAATGGGAAATTACAGAGTAATAAATCAATTCATACAATAGGAGTGAGGGCCTTGTTCACAAGAGCTTGCAATCTATGAGGTAGAGGGAGTGATACGAGGCAGCAGGGGTGACATAGGAGGTAGCATTGCTTATACAGTGGACCAGCCATTTTTATGATAAAAGTGGTTTTCATTACACATAGAAATAAAGCTGTATGAGTCTTTACCAGCCAGGGTCATTTTATGTGCAGATGGTGCCTGGACATATAAGGTTGCAGTCTGATAAATGCATCATGTCCTGTAGGATAATCGGGGGGGAGGGGGTGAGTGAACCGAGGAGGGTTAGTTTTAGGGAACCTAATTACAGAGGTATTTAGATTGGGAAATGTGATAGGCGTGTCTGAACTTATGTGTCTTTAAGATGAAGAAGCTAGGACTTAATCTGATTGTCAAGGGTAGAGCATTCCAGAGAAGTGGTGCATCTCTGGAGAAATCTTGGATATGGGTGTGGGAGGTTCTGGTAATAGATAATGTTAGTCTTACGTCATTGGCTTAACAGAGAGCACGGGTTGGGTGGTAGATAGAGATGAGAGAGGAAATGACGGGAGGTGCAGCACCATGGAGAGCTTCATGGATGAAGGTGAAATGTTTATATTGTATTCTATAGTGAATAGGCAGCCAGTGCAGTCATTGGCACAGACCTGAGGCATCGTGGTAGACTGGATAGATGAGTTTGGCCGCTCCATTCAGAATAGATGGTAGAGGGGAGAATTTAATGAGGTGAAGACCAATTTAGTAGGGAGTCTACTGTAGAGTGAAACAGGGCAACAATAAGGGTTTTTGATGTTTCCATGGTAAGGAAAGGGCAGATTCTGGAGATGTTTTTTTTCGACATTAAGAATTTTATTAGGTTTTCATAAGGGAAGAAACAAAGATGGAACAAAAAATAGCATAAATTAAGAACAGGGGTGGGGAAAAGGATCTGCAGATGGTTTTTAAGGGGCGGGTGACATGTAATGATTGAATATGGGGGGTAAAAGAAAGGTCTGAGTCAAATATAACCCAAGGCAATGGGCTTGCTTTCTCTGTGCTATGTTAAAACCGCAGACTTAAATGGAAATATCAGGATTAGATCGGTTACTTGATGGTGGAAACTCCAGTTGTTTGGTCTTTGAAAGATTCAGTTTCAGATAGAGATATCAATATTTTTAGCCTGGAAAACTATTTTAAGAGAATTAATGAAATAAATGAAAAACAGATACTTGGCCAATGGAGACATCTGTTAAGAATATAGTGCAATCTGGTTCTCAGTCCAAAAACAGGCATACTTATCCCAAATTTCTGGCCATTTGCCATTGGATAGTGTCTTTACAATTGAATGACCACAATTAAAGGGAGTTTATCAGCAGTAAATTGGTTATAAACCTTGTCATAGTACCTTGTAGAGGTGTTTCTATGGTGTCTAAACTTGCCGTCGGGGGTGTAAGAGTAACTTATGGCCATGTAGGAGTAAACTAGATCCTCTCACATCCTGCCTAATATGTTGTCCTTTTCAGGACAACTAAGGATTGCTGTCCAGACTAGGGATCTCTCACTCGCTGGGAAAAAGGCTACTGTATGCTGCCACCTCTGCAAAGTTTATTATTCAACAGGGTGGGTCAGAATCCGAGCAGAGCAGGAATATTATCACTATTATAGGCATTCCTGTGAATTGATCGTGAGTAATAAAAGTTATGTTTTAATATACCACTAGTTTATTGGATAATGGACTTTGAAGTATAGTGATAGGGTCTAGGAAGAAGACCAGGTGACACATTGTATATCCCCTCCTTGCAGTGGTGAACCTAGCCTCTTTGCTGCCTGAGGCGGACTATCGAAAGATGCCCCCCCCCCCAAAAAAAAAAAATATAAAATTGCGTTTACATGCTGTTAGCGTCACACGCTGTTATTGTCGTACAATAAACATACACAAACTTATGAAACAGTTTTTAAGAATCCTTCTTCCTGCATTACTTCAGTATCAGAAATCAACAACACGGCATTAACAATGACAATAACTTCACACATCTTCTGCTTGGTGGATGGACAGATCCCCATCAATCAGGTATTTATCCTCTATCATTTAGGTGAATACAGGGCAGTAACATTTTGTGACTTACAGGTGACCTCCCTGACTAATCGGACACATTTCCCTTCTCTTCCCTCTGGACCGCCATGACCACTTCTTCCAGCTGTGACTTGTCTCTGTAAAGTTTGTAACACAGACATCTTTGGCTCCTCACTTTTTCCAGGCATCCAACCCACATTGTCCTCACCTGCACAAAGCCCCCATCCTGCTGCTATCTTTATATTAATAATGTCCATGTGTACACTGTATAAATAGTGCCCCTTATTAATAATGCCCGTGGTACCTGTGTAAGCGCCGTGACCCCTTCTCTGTTTACATAGTTTCATTCATCTCATAGTGGCCATGTAATGTAACTACAGACTCGTCCTATACACGTCTATGTGACAAGGCTGGAATTACATCACACGGTCACTATAAACAGACAGCGTATGATATAAACAGGCACCATAGCCCCCCATATAGCTGATCAGAGGGGGAGAGGGGTCCACTGATCTCTTATTGATAATCTGTCCTAAGGATAGAACATCAATAAAAATGAGCTGGAAAGACCCTTTAATAAAGCCCAAGTGTCACCTTAAAGGGGTTGTCCAGGATAACCACTTTTTTAATATGAGGCTGGGGAAGGTGCTCCGGTGTCTTCCAGCGTGTTTCAGTCCTGTTGCTCTGGTGTTTTCTTCCCCACAGCACTGTGACGTCCCGTGTCAGCGACCTCAGCGGTCATGTGCGGCAGGGACTTCCGCCAGAAGAAAACACCAGAGCAGTAGAACTAGACTGCAGTGGGACACATCGGAGCACAAGGGACAGGTGAGTAGGTGTTTTTTTTTTTTTTAATACAGTATTACACGGTATTATGGCCCACAGTGGCCCCTGCACACAGTATTACATGGTATTATGCCCCGCAGCGGCCCCTGCATAAGGTATTATGCCCCACAGCGGCCCTTGCACAGGGTATTATGCCCTGCACAGGGTATTATGACCCGCAGCAGGCTCCTGCACACGGTATTATGCTCCATAGTGGCCCCTGCACACGGAATTATGCCTCGCAGCGACCCCTACACACGATATTATGCACCATAGTGGCCCCTGCACATGGTATTATGCCCCGCAGCGGCCCCTGCACACGGTATTATGCTCCATAGTGGCCCCTGCACACAGTATTATGCCCCGACGCGGCCCCTGCACACAGTATTATGCCCCGACGCGGCCCCTGCACACGGTATTATGCTCTACAGCGGCCCCTGCACACGGTATTATGCTTCACAGTGGCCCCTGCACACGGTATTATGCCCCGCAGCAGCCCCTGCACAGGGTATTATGCTCCATAGTGGCCCCTGCACTTGGTATTATGCTCCATAGTGGCCCCTGCACACAGTATTATGTCCCACAGCAGCCCCTACACACAGAATTATGCTCCATAGTGGCCACTGCACTCGGTATTATTCTCCATAGTGGCCCCTGCACACAGTATTTTGCTCCATAGTAACCCACCCATGAACTATTATTATACTCTGGGGTCTAAAAGACCCCAGAGTATCATTATTGGAGACCCAGGTGGTGACAAACATAAGAACCAGTGTTACCTGGGCTCCAGTACACTCCCTGCTTTGGGCCCTCTTCAATGTCGCACAGACTGGCGTCGCAAAATAATAACGTCGGCCTGGCTCACCTGACGCTTGTGACATCACCAAAGAAGGCTGAAGCCTGCTGGGAGTAACATCAGATTGCTGGAGAGGTGAGTAACATTGATTTTTATGTTTATCACCTCCCCTGGGTCTCCGATTATTATACTCCGGGGTCTGAAAATACCCCAGAGTATAATAATAGTAGCATTTGGCCTCACTTACCGATGCCCGCGGCTGCTCACAGCCGCTTCTGATTCCCCCTTTTGCGTCCGATAGTAGAAGGGGAAGGGGAGGCGGCCACAGCAGGAGCGGGGATTGGTAAATAAATAGGCCGTTACCTGCTGGGGTTACTTCAGTAGGTAACGGCCTATTTATATATATTAAGTTATCCAAACCTACCTCCCTTGATGGAGCTGCTGCCTCCTCTTCTTCACCCACGTCTCAGCGTAGGAGGCGCGATGACGTCATTGAATCGCCGCCTGCGCTGAGATGCGGAGATCTCGTAAACCAGCCCAGGACAGGCCCTGCTCAGCTTTGTTTTGTTTTTTTAAGCGGCCTGTCCTGGGCTGGTTTACGGTAAATAGAATGTAAAAAATGCCGCCCCCCAGACAGTGACGGACAGTGCCGTCTGAGGCGGCCTCCTCACTTCGCCTCATTAGCGGTGCACCCCTGCCTCCTTGTGGTGGAAATGCATCGTGGTTTTTCCTGCAGTGCTTTTCACAGAAAGTCCGCAGAGTTTTCCTATGCAGACTTTCTGCTTCAGTTATACCTTTAGGGAAACCACCAGCATTTCCATAGGTATAATTGACGTACTGCAACTTTCAAAAACGCAAAGGTTTTGTAAATCGCAGCATTTCCGCTGAGTGTATTTTTCTGCAATATGTGGATGGGAAAGGCTAGAAATCGCAGAGTTTACGCCATGTAGGACCCTGCCCGAAGGGTCTATTGTTCGTGGCTAGTACACTGACCTATTCGTCTCTGTGGCTCCATGCACACACCATGTATTGTCATGGCGCTGTGTATGCAGCAGTGAGCACAGGGTAAAACTCAGGACAGGTCTCATACCTGTCCACTGAAATGACTGGGCCTATGTAGTCATGGGCGGCATACAGATATGATCTACAGTATATGTCGTCCGTGCCATTTTACTATGTACTGGGCACATTAACACGGTCATGTGCATGTAACGTTATTTATGCGTACAAGGCATAAATAAATTGCAAATTGCGCAAATTGTTTTTCTGTACACAGTTCACCAGTGAAGCAGGGGCAGTACACCATGGTTTCACCACTCATGTGCTTGAAGTCCATGTGCAGTAAAGCCATGATCTAGTGCCCTTACTTCACTGGACAAGGTAGAAGATAGAACATAATACACCAGGTTCCTTCCAATAAGTTCTGTACTATTATAGGCCCCTTTTAGACTTGTCCCTTAGGCGAGACTTCTGCAGCCCGCAGACTGAAAAGAATGGATGTATAAGCAGACGCCAGCGATGGTTCACAGAGCCAAGCACTAAGGCAGTCTGCCAGGGATCAAGTTACCACATGCAACTCAAAACTACAGCTGCTATTTGTTAAAGGAATACTGTGAAAACCTGGCATAATGGACATATTTGCTAACTCTTTCTAACAGACAGAGCAAATTTAGATTAGACAATGTAAAAATGCACTAGATTTTTGACAACGGCTGATGGATGATAAATCCAATTCATCTTTATGCTAATGCCACATGGCAGTGGCGAAACTACCGCTATAGTGGCTACTACGGGGCTTGCAACCTTAGGAGGCCCAGTGGGCCCCTGCTGCTTTTTTTAAAAAAAATAGCCCGGTACCTGCTGAGGTTACTCCAGCAGGCCCTTCGCTGATTGGCCTCAGCGGTCACGTGACTGCTGAGGCCAATCAGCAGCTTCAGCTGAACAACGGGGACAGGTGAGTATGCAATTTTTTTTTATTTGTTTTACTGCCCCCAGCTGGTTTAAATGTTAAAAGGGTTGTCCATTTTTGCCTGGACAACCCCTTTAAGGGTTAATTCATACCTGGCAGATTTATTTCAGAAATTCATATCATCTGAATAGTACCTTGAGGAACCCTTATACATACTCCAGGAACAACCTCATTCAGATGCATATCTACAAGAAACCTGATGCATGTGAATTTTACCCTAAAGGTGTAATGCACTGTGGTCTAGTTATCACTTTGCATAGAAAGGTAGTGGCAGTAATGGACAGAATATGTAAGTACAGTGCATGAAAACTAAACTACTGTATGGTAGACATTCATACAACTAATGCTGGCAGCACCATTAAGGTCTGGTTTTCTTGAAGAAAGGGGGAATCAAATGTAAGGCTTTATTTACACACTGCACTTTGCTGCAGCTATAAGGAGGGCTAGGCCAGGAGGAAACTCTTTCTTCACAGAGCAAAAATAACTGAGACTGAAGCAGACTGGTGTAAGTGTAACCCCCCTAAAAGGAGTTACTAATGTTTATTGGGCCATAAAAGTGCCTTACATGTTATGATTATTAGTATATGTTGTCATGTTCATACTGTATTCAGTTGCAAAATATTTTTAAGCTATTGTTCTCTGGTATCACTTGTCCTGATGAGTTGTGGTCCCTATAAGGTTACATTTAGCACCATACAGTATAGTGGGGGGATCTGTAGCTGGAACAGGAAATAGTCATAGCAGAGAGAGGAAGTAGGATTCTGTAAGCGGACAGCCAGAGTTATTTCTAGAATGGAGTTGCTCCTGGTAGGTCCTCCCTTCAGCAACTCCAATCTAGTCACCTCACTAGTGAACGGTCTAGAATGGAGTTGCTGGAGGGAGGACCTACTAGGAGCAACTCCATTCTAGACAATTCATTACTGAGGTGACTAGATTGGAGTTGCTGGGGGAAGGACCTGCTAGAACCAACTCCAATGTAGACAGTTCATTACTGAGGTGACTAGAATGGAGTTGCTTACAGGAGCTGCCACTAGGTCCAGATCACAACAGCTTACAGGCAGCAACCCCCCAGGGATTGGAGTTCCCTTCCCACCCCCACAGCACACAGGGGGCAGCACCCCTCCTTCCACATAGGTGACAAGACCCCAAGGGCCCAACCCCTCCAATGCACAGGCAGCACCACAGGGATCACCACCAGCAACCCCTGCACACAGACAACCAGCACAGCAGGAACCCCCACTTACATGAAAGTAGTACCCCAGGGACCCACACACCACACGGTAGCACCCCTCAGACCCTCCACCGTATGCACACAGGTGGAAGTACCCAAGGGATCACCACTAGCACCTCCTCACACACACAGGTAGCATCCCAGAGACCCCCAAACATGCATACAGGTGGCAGCGCCCTGGGACCACCTCCAGAACCCCCTCTTACACAAGCAATACTCCAGGAACCTCCCACACAAAATCAATAGCCCAGGGATCCCACACAGACACATGCAGCAGCCCCCCAGGGACCCAAAACCCCACTAGACCCTGTCCCCCCATTACATGCCTGCAGCACCCCAAGGAACCCTGCCCCCCTTTTAGATGCCAATGGCACCCCAGGGACCTGTGTCATCTACCTTTAGATGCTAGAAGCACCCCAGGGACCCCTACCACCCTTTAGATGTCATCAGCACCCCAAGGACCCCTGCCCCCCCCTTTACATGCCAGCAGCAACCCAAGGACCCCTGCTCCCCTTTATATGTTAGCAGCATCCCCAAGGACCCCTGCCCTCCCCCTTTAGATGCCAGAAGCACATCAAGGACACATGCCCCCATATTTAGATGCCAATGGAACCCCAGGGACCTGTGTCTCCACCACCTTTAGTTGCCAGAAGCACACCAGGACCCCTGCCCCCTATCCATGCCAACAGAATCCCCCTTAGATGCCAACAGCACTCCAAGGACCCATGTCCCCCTTAAAATGCCAGAAGCAATCCTACCCCCCTTCGATGCCAGCAGCATCCTAATGACCTCTGCCCCCCCCCCCCCCTCGATGCCAGCAGCACCAGAAGGATCCCTTTAGATGCCAGAAGCTGTGTGACAGCCCCCTGCATTACTATCAGTAAGAGTACAGGATTACATCAGGCTGAGCAGAACTACAACCCTGGCAGCCTGCACCTACCTCTACAAGTTACCTGAACTTCTGCAGTGGACCAGAAGCTGGACCTGCAGACATTTAAGACTCTCTGCTAATTCATGGTGAGGTTCCACCCAGCTACAAGTCGCTTTGCCACAGCTCACTGATACAGGACAAGTGAGCCAGCAGATGCCTGTTCCAATAAAGCAGTCAGTAGTTCAACTGATCCAGGCCTGGACATTGCCTTCCTTACAGCTATGCCCTGGGCTCCAGCTCCTAGTTGGAGAGGAGTACTGACACCCACTCACCATCTCAGCCCAAGGGACCTGCGGGTGTCTCCTTACTCCAACTGGTGTCCCATCTATGCCTATAAGGTCACCGTGACAGTCCAGCTTCTTGCACGGTTCTCCCGGGGTGGTCACATAAGTACCACGGTAGCAGCCATAGTGACTTCTATGAGGTCCGGGACCTTAGGGGGCCTGCCCCTGCTTTTTTTTTTTTTTTTTTTTTTTTATATAGGCCGTTACCTGCTGGAGTAAACCCAGCAGGTAACGGGCCCTATTTACTTATCGATCCCCGCTCCTGCTCACAGCCGCCTCCGCTGCTCTCCAGGGAGCCCTGTGCATCTCATCTCATATTAAGCTGTAGTAGGAAATACTGAATAATACATTTTCCTAAATAAATCTACTTCCTTGTGCTATGATCATCCTGTAGCTTTCAGGATTTCTGTGGAATAATTTTTACACTTATATCATATATTGTATTAATGTTACTTAGGATAAATACATAATCAATATTACAGATACTTGTGTATGTGCTGAGAACATATGTCTGGAAGAGAAATGAATTACTGGAAATTCCTGTACTTCACCAGTTTCCAATTAATAAAGAATGTAACCACTTAGTATGCATATTATGCTTAGATGGAGTTGTGTTCCCCGGACATCTTATCTGAATTCATTCAAGGTCTTGGAAAAGGATGCAAAGAGCCTTGAATCCGTCTACTTAATCTTTGATTGTGAATTTAATGCTTATAATGAGGTGCAAGGCATTGAATGACTGCCAAGACACAGAGCAACTGGCTATAAGAAGTTGCCCGGGGGGGGGGGGGGTCTCCCTCCAGACAACACCAAGTGCATCACCTTTGTCTAAATATTGTGTTGTCTTAACAATCAAATAAACAGCCTACCTTTGATTTCAGCTGACCGTCTGTTGTGCCTCATTTGATAGATAATTGAATTCTCCTGACAATTTCCCTTTCAGGGTCCTGGGAAATCTGAGTAACATACTAGAAAATGCAATAATATAGATGGCTGAATACTAAATATGCTTGCCAGATTTGCTTTTCAGGGTTCTGAGAAAGCTGGGTTGCATAGCATGTGGAGCTGTGTTAAGGTATATGGAAAACTAAATTTATCTAAATAAATCCTACTCCTTGCTACATAATTGTGTTTTTCATGGTCCTGGGAAAGCTGGGTATCCAGGTAATGCTGTAATAGGGACTGCTGAATACTAAATATACTTAAATACATTTTTGAAATAATTGTGGCATAACATGACAGATATACCTTTCAGGGTCCATTACATTTGCAAAATTTCATCTGAACAAACCACAAGACTTTTGGAACAATGTCCCTTTGACAGATCAAAGTAGAGATGTCCCATTAAAAATATACAGTATGCAAAATAGACTACAGTTAAAAAAAAATATAAAAAAAACAAACAAAAAAAAACGTATTGGAACAGATGCAATATGGATGCACAGATTTGTCAAAAATAGCACAGTCTTGTGAATCGTGACAGCAGGTCCAGGTCTTTCTCCTTACTCTCCCAGATCACTCATGGGTTCCTGTCTCTGGATCACTCTCATGGCAGGCAAATTAAAGAGAACCTTTTATGTCCTTCCAGATTGCTAAAAAGCTGAATTCATTCCATAGCCAAGAGTACTGTCAGGGTGGGGGGACTTTCCTCAAGTCCAGGCTATGACGCTAGGCTGTAAGGCCCACCCTTCTGACACTGGAGGGATATCAGTGCCGAAACTAATGGCACCAATATCTCCAGCACCTGGGTGCGTACTGTCAGAGCCAGAGGCGTAGCTAGGGGTTCAGCACAGGGGGGGGGCGAACATGTCCAAGTGGGCCCCCAACTTGGACATGTTTGTATACTGATACTATCAGTATACGTTGAGCGTATAGTGGTATATAGCAGCTCTTCACAGGGCTCTGCAGACAATTTAGGTGAATACAGGGCAGTAACATTTTGTGACTTACCGGTGACGTCTCTGACTAATCCTTCACTTTCCCCATCTCTTTCATCCAAACGGCCATGACCACTTCTTCCAGTCTCTGTAAAGTTTGCAACACAGACATCTTTGGCTCCTTACTTTTCCAGGCACCTGACCCACATTGTCCTCACCTGCACAAAGCCCCCATCCTGCTGCTACCCTAATTATAAAATATATAATATAACCCCCCATAATGAATAATACCCCCAAGTGCATCTTTAAATTAATAACTTCCCTGTGCACCCCTTTAAATAGTTCCCCTTATTAATAATGTCCCAGGTATTACCTAATTGAAAAGGGAAAAAAAAAAAACAAGGGAAAAAAAAATTATTGGGGTTCCAATACCCGGTTCCCAGAGATCAGCTATTTGAATGAACTGTGGTACCTGTGTAAGCGCCGTGACCCCTTCTCTGTTTACACAGTGTCTTTCTTTTCATAGCGGCCATGTCATGTAACTACAGCCTCGTCCTATACACGTCTATGTGACAAGACGAATTACATCACACGGTCACTATAAACAGACAGCATATGATATAAACAGACGCCATAGCCCCCTCATACAGCTGATCAGTGGGGAATCACTTATCTCTTATTGATGTTTTATTCTGACGATAGATCATCAGTAAAAATGAGCTGGAAAACGCCTTAAGGTCAAGGCCCCATGTAGCATCCCGCAGCAAAAAACAGCTGTGGGAAAAAACGCGGCAGCGACGCAAAGTGGGGATGGGATGGGATGTGGCCCCTTGTGGCGAAAATCCACAGAAAAAAACCGTGGCATTCTAGCAAATCCCATCAACACATTGCGGAAAAATATGTGCAGCAGACACACTGCGATTTCCAAAACCATTGCGGTTTTGGAAATCGCAGCATGTCAATTATACCTATGGAAACACTGGCGGTCTCCATATAGGTGTATTGAAAACAGAAAGTCCACAGGTAAAACCTCTGCGGACCTTCTGTGAAAAGCGCTGCGGGGAAAAAACACAATGTTACCACCATGGTTTTTCCTGCAGCCCGGTACTTGGGGTGTTAGTCTTAATAAAGTCCAAGTGCCACTTTCATTAAATTAAATTGACCCTCATATTATGCCCCTGATTCCCCCTGACATAAATACTGCACCTCTAATGACCCCTTATATCAGTGACCACCCCCTTATGTTCATAATGCCTTGTAATATAAATGATGCCCCCTAATGGCCCCTTATATAAATAACTTCTCCCATTGTATTAATAATATCCCCCAATAACCCTTATATAAATGACCCCCCATCATAATGCCCCCTAATGAATCCTCCCATTATAGTTATATTTCACCCTCCTAACCACCCCTTATACTATTAATATACCCACAAAAAAAAAAGTTATACTCACCTGCGTGCGATGCTGATGAACGGAGCCGCTGGTGCTTCCTCCCTGTCTACGTACAGGACGTCTGTGTCTGAGCGCGGGTGGCGCGATGTTGTGACGTCATCGCACCGCCCGTGCTGAGAGGCGGACATCTGTCTGTGGTCTCGGCATCTTGTAAACCGCAGGCCTGTATTGGCTTGCGGTTTACAAGACAGTTAAGCACCAGGAAGCATTGTAACTAGATTGGTGTCTGCAGACACCGATCTAGTTAGAAATAAAGGATGTATTAATGGCGGCCCCGGGGTGGGCCCCCAAAGATTCAGTGGGCCCGGGGCAGCCGCCCCCTCTGCCCCCCCCCGGTAGCCACGCCTCTGGTTAGAGTGCTGAATTCAGCATACTGTCAACTTTCTAGTGGTATATAATGCCACCAATCTACGAGGACATGAAAGGTCCTCTTTGACTGTTCTCCTCCTGCACTAGCATGGCTCACTGAGTCCATGACAGAGATGGGGAACTTCCCTCTCTTGTTCACTGTCTCTCCCTGGGTCATCAGGGCCAGATTTGTTGCACTGGCCCAAACCCTGAATATTCTTTTTGGAAACTACAATTATAACAACCCCATGTCCTCAGGGTCCTAAATAATACACTTTTTGTCAATTTGCATAAACTCATAACAAGTCCACTTTTATCTCACTGGCCCATCCACAAGCACACAGCAAACACGTGCACGCAGAAATTAATCCATTAGTGGGGCTGAATCATCCCAAGCACTTACACAGCCAAATGTTACTTTAACCTATTCCCGACCATGTCCACGTGCACATCCTGTATTGTGTGACAGTTTGCAGAGCTGCTGTGTATTTAATTTCAGCTATATTTAATTACTGGCCGTCTGGTTTTGTTGCTATGATGTGGCCAGTAATGAGATATAAATGAAATTCATCTACGTTTCACAAATGAAAGCAGGTCGGGGCAACTATAGCCCCATCCAGGTACATTGTGTGGCACCATCCTAATCAACTGATGAAGTCATGAGTTATTATATTATTATATCTGATAAACGTGATAATTACATTTATCTAATCATTTACATAATCAATTTATAACATATGGATCACTCATAAACTTCATTTCATATCAATGTAGCACCCTGACAGCTAAAATCCAGGTTTTTTTATAGATGCATGGGGCCTGCAATATTAAGGGGCCTTTTTTGTATACTATGTGGGGTCAGTAAGGGGGGAACTATACTGTGGGGGCCAATAAAGAGGGCATTCTATTATGTGGGGGCCAATAAAGGGGGCGTTATACCATGTGTGTGCCAGTAAAGGGGGCATTATATTGTGTGGGGGCCAGTAAAAGAGGCAATATACCATGTGGAGGCCAGTAAATGGGGCATTATACTATGTGGGGCTAATAAAGGAGGCATTATATCCTATGTGTGCCAGTAAAAGGGGCATTTTACCCTATGGGGGCAAGTAAAGGGGGCATTATTTTACCCCTGATGTACACCGTGGTCCGAAAGTATGGAGACACCTGAATAAATAGAAAATGGTTGTTGGGAACACCATGCTGCTAGGGTTATCAATCATGATCTCACAATTCCTAATAGACCCCACAAATGATGAGTGATTCTTGTCAACAGCCATAATCTTAGAAAACTATGGCGTTATAATTTCAATGACATCCCCTAATACAAAGAGAACCGGCGAATTAGACAATTTTATACCCATTTCATCCTTTATGACATAGAGAACGCTGTGCAAAATTGAAAAATTAAAGGACATTGCCAATATAAATGAATATCTAACTTGTGTGGACAAAGAGGCAGTCTATTAACTCTTTCCTGCCGTAGCCATTTTTAATTTTTCAATTTTTGTTATAATGACTTACAAAAAATCCAAACCTTTGAAAAAACTTTCTTGGAGTTTTTTGTGGGGGAAAGATGTACTTTTTATTTATACCAATGTGGGGAATGTTTTGTTAGCGTTTTCTTCAAATTTTTGGGGGAGGAGATATGGTGAAAAAACAGTGGTTCAGCCATTTTGATTTTTTTTTTTCTCACTACAGTGTGCATCATATGGGAAAAATATTTTTAGAAATTTGTAGTTTGGGCATTTTGGGATATGGTGATGTCTAATGTGTTTATATTTTACTTTATATATCGGATCTAGGGAAAGGATGGTGATTTGAGATGTCAGTGTTTTATTTTGGTTGTTTTTTTAACTTTTTTCTTTTTTTTTTTTTTTAACTTTCACTTTTAGACCAAATAGGGGGTCTTGAACAGCAGGGGATCTGATCAGAAATACAATATAGTGCAATGCTAATGCATTGCAGTTTATTGTAAAATTCAAATCCACCCTTTAGATGCCTCAGTCATGTTGGACCAAAACATCTAATGGGATAATGCCCGTGATCAAAGATATGTATTACAGTGGAGGCCCGGCAGCTAATGGCAGCCACTCCACTCCTGAGCGCCTGCCATGTTTAAAGACCCATTACGAAGGATGTCAGGAAAGGATTAAAGGCCTGATATTGCTGTGTCTCTGTGATCAAGCCAATACATTAGCACCATTGATATTACTATGCCTCGCTGTACTTAGCTTATTTGGTCCCTGTCCTAACAATAATGGACATTGCAGCAAAATGGCAGATATACAATAAGTTACAGATGCATATTTTAACATATTGTGACAGCTTGGGGAATTTAGACTCAAATGGTGGCTTTTCCTGGTCCCAACAGCGGTGGTTCTTGGTACTGGGCGCCGGTGAGACAGCGTTCAGACGGTGCCAATTTAAAACAAAGTGGCTTTATTACAGCTTAAGGGCAACATAACAAAACAACAAACAAAACCTAGGCCGCCGTTAGGGCCCTAACTCACTTATAGAGCCCCTCACTAGCCTGACTCTTGCTCAGCTCTAGCAAAGAGTCTCCGGTGGACCTCAGCCCTGCTGGCACAGACCGTCTATCTGTCCAGTTGGGTCCACCATTTCCTGCTCTGTGCAGGATACTCCAGCCCTCTGGAGTTACACGCCACCACCCAAAGGCGTGGCTCAGAGCCTTTTCTGGTCTGGCCTGGGTCGCTCAACAGCGCCCTCTGGCTCACATACTTACAATATGAAGATGACTTGGAAGATTTTCCATTGCAATTGTATATAGATGATCCCCAATGTATGACAATTAATAAATGCCCGTTTGACAGGTGATACTGGTAGCCACACAAGCTCTGGAAGGTCTGCATGGATTGTGAGAGGCAACAACCCTGTGCAAGACTTGTACAGTCTCTTTAGAGGTCCATGTATGCATGTCATGCCAGGGTTAAGCCTCTCAGAGACTATCACTTAATCTTGGGAATGCAACATACAGTTTAAGTTGACAAAAACTTTACTTCTTAACATCACTTGACCCTTGGTGCCTTATATATTGTTCTTTACTTGCAGGAGAGGGCATTTTGCAGAGGTTGGTACCTTGTCAGTCTCTCACTGGTGCAACTGGATGAACATTAAGGCTGGGGGCCCCATGTGGTGTAAACCGCAGCATTTTACAGTTCTAGCGAATCTCATCCACATATTGCAGAAAAATATGCACCGTGTTTTTCCTCACAGAACTTTTTCGCTGCGGTCCGCTAAAGGGGTTTTCGAGAACTAAAATATTGATGACATATCCTTACAAATGCTCATCTAGAACTAATTATGTAGCACTTAAGTGGAAAACAGGGAAAAAAACTAGTCAGGCTGCATTTATGTACTGTCACTTTAAGTGAATTTGCACTGTGTTGTGGAATAAGAACTGTAGCACATTAAGTGGAAAAAAAAAACTATTTATGCTGGAACTGAGCTGATGACTTCGGACATTCTAGTTAGTGGAAGGAGACTAGTCCAAGATGTCCAGTCCCTGCTGAGGAGTTGAATTTCCATAATATGATACTGCCACCCCAAGCTTCACTGGTGGGAACAAGTTTGCAGAGTAATGGGAGATGTTTAGAATTTTGTCACATTAGATTAGAAAACCTTATCCCACATTTTATTGAGATCATTATGCTTCTTTCTTACTGTCCGCCATACTGGAAGCTGCTGAAGAACTCTTGATATTGCATGATGCAACCACTCAGTTAACCTTATAGCCTCTTCAATGTTGGCCACTCTGTAGCTTCTATCACAACTATCTTCCTACTCTAGTTTTGAAGAATAGTCTTGTCAAGACAGGGCTTTGGTGGTATCTATGATGCAGCTTCCAGCTCCTTACAGTTGGTGCTCACCCAACCCCCCTCCCCCATATGACCATATCTTAAAACGTACCTCCAGTAATAAATAATGTTTCGTCAATGAATAGTACATGTGAATATAAGAAACTTTGTTATATATCTTATTAAGGAGATGTTTCCTTAGGATGCTTTTCTCTTCTTCTCTTCAATTTGACTGTTGTTTACATAGAGATTCATCTTCATATCCAGTCTCACACACACAACTCTATGGAGGGAGGAAGAGGAGGTTTCTGCCTGCTGGTTAATTGATTTATTGCCTCATTCTCTGGAGTAGTAAAGTCTTATCTGGAAGATGTAGTAGTGTCAAAAGTGCCTAACAGATAGAGTAGCGGAGTGTAGCAGCAGAAATTATTTGAGTGTCTTTTCCAGCAGCCTCATCCTACCCCTCCCCTCTCCATAGACTTGTATGTAGAAAGTAGCTCAGCCACTATAGATAGGAATACATAAAAACAAACAACTAGATATGGCTAATAAAAGGCCACAGAGTTTATTAAGGGTAACTACATACATAACAAATAAATATTAACTCAATCTTAAAATATCATCAACCACAGTGACTCTGTTCTTGAACCCAGCCCACCCAGGATTAAGCTGGGTGACAATACCCTTCAGCCATGACACTACAGTGGCATAACCACCCCAACCCCCAAACATTGCAGCCATTTTTCTATTACATGCTACAGAAGACCAATCCCAAAGTTGGACCCGTACAAACAGAAAGGCAGGATCCAGAAGGAAAGAAGGCACAGCGCTCGCCAAATGTTGAAAAAAAATCCATTACATTCAGCAAACCCAGATGGAAGATATCAGTTCCTACATCAAATAAGTGCCCCCAATCGGATCTATAGAAAAAAAAAAAGTGTCTGATTAAGACAAAAAAAATCACATTTAATTCCCCCCAGCAGCTCCAATGTTTTGATTTTATTATTATTTTATGAATTATATATTAAGTATTTTAATATATCAGTATTAGTATTATAAGACATCTGTCACAGGCCAAGCAATGCTCAATTTCTTTCATTCCAATACAATCTTTTTCCACTGTAAATCTCTAATACCATATCAAAACACAGAAACATTTTTAGGATCCAGGGAAAAAAATTTCAGTATATGCTCTATTGGTGACCCAACCTAACGTTTTCCTGAAAAAAGTAAAATAATGAATCCATTAATAAATCTGGCCTGATATAAATTTTAAGTCTATCAGACTGCCCTCCTCCCATCTTCAGTTACAGTGACTGCCCCTATCTGGAAAGAGTAATAAGAGAACTTCTTGTTCTTCTAGTTTTAAATATGTTAAACATTTTTTAATACAGAATTAAATTGAAATTTAGTTAACGGAGAGATGTCTAAATGAATCAATACCATCTACTGCTCTCATTGGCGTAAATTATGAACTGGACATAAAACAGGGCTTCCTAGGTTATTAATCTGAATTACGTAACCTTTATCTAACTGGTCTGTTTTTGATCTCCTTGGATAAATGACAACACATTTATTTAGCGTACTTGAATAGCGCCATCATATGCCGCTTTACAGAACTTGTCAGTCACTGTCCCATATAGGGCTTACAATTTACATTCCCTATCAGTATGTCTTTGGAGTGTGGGAGAAAATCTACACAAACACAAGGACAACATACAAACGCCTTGCAGATGTTGTTCTTGGCAGGATTCAAACCCAGGACTCCAGTGCTAACCACTGAGCCACCATGCTGCCGATATGAACCTTTGCACCGAACAGCCAAACCACATTGATATTCTTTGGTATCTGAAAGCAACTCAGTGATCCACATAGCTGTAAAAATGGCCACCATATAGACTGTCCTAAACTTACAAACCCCTTGTCCCCCGTGTGCAGCTCATGCTTTTAAATCACAGCAGGCCGGTTGCAGCACGTCGTCTGCAACCGGCCTAAGGGTAAGTTCACACAGAGTTTTTCCAGGCTCAACAAATCTGCCTCAGGAATTAGGAAGAAGGTTTTTTGACGGATCATAGTTTTTAACACTTTTTTTTTTCCTTGAGCCTGGAAAACCTACTTAAAAAAGCGCTAGCTGTTTTTGACATGTTTTTTTTTTATTATTTTTGCAAAAACTGCATTAAACAAATCGCATCACGTTTTTTCTATGGGGCTTGCAAGGTGAAATCTGCCTGAAAAATAAGTCATCATGACGCTTCTTGATGCTGACGCTTCTGATAATGACTCCCATAGAAATGAATAGGAGACTTTTTTAAGGCAGATTCTGCCTCAAAATCTGCCTGCAAAAAACTCTGTATGAACTTACCCTTACAGTGATATCAGATTCTTCTACTTGCAATAAAAACAGCTTTATATTTGAACAGAATTTGTTTTTGTGCTGTTGCATTGCAAGACCTCTAAGGCTACATGGTGATGTCTGGTTGTGACTCCCAACGCATGACCAAATCTCGTCGGATTGTCTTACTACTCTTTCACTCATGTTAGTGAATGGAGTGACATTGCCACCCCTATGGAACCAAGACCTTCACAAAAGATTCGAGCAGCTTTCGAGCAACTAGCTGTCGCAGCTCTTTAGGGGTCACGGCCAAAGTCACTATGTAACCCTAACCTAAAAGTTTTACTTTTTCATCCATGGACCTTGAGCACAGCCCCTGTGTGGGTGCCATCACAACACATGGTGGCTTGTGGGAAGAACATAATTCACCTGAAGTATTATTAGGGTATGGGATGGGAGGTCTTATTTGCATATTCCTTACCCAGAATTCTTAGCAGTACATGCATGGTCTAATAAGTCCCTGTACAACCATCTCTCCCTAATGGGAGACATTACCTATTCTGGTATAGACTTTTACGGTAGAAACCTTATAGAGTGCCACCAAGGGGGTCAAAAAGCTACAGTAAACAACTAACTACCCTCATAAAGAACCCTGAAAAGAGAAGCAAAGCACGTGATCCAGTAAGGGGTGACCCTGTAATGGATAGACCTGTATACCTAAAAGTAAAAATCTACAGACTTTATATAAATAGCAAAACTCCTGGTTGTAGGACTTGATACACTTAGCAGAAGAAGTTTCTTTCATGGGTGATAACATAGATTTTTCAGTGCTGTACTTTCTGCTGTTATAATACAGGCCAGTTCAGAGTTCCTATCACATGAACATTTTCCACCTTCGCGTGAAAGTTTCAAGGTCTTCTAGAATATTTTGCATGCCTACATGGTGATCTCCTTGTGAGATAACCAATATGTTTTTTTTTTCGATGTATGATAGAAGATCTGATGCTTTTGTATTTTCCTTTGTGGCATTCTCACTACTTTGTGTTTTTTTTTTTTACTTTGTTTGAGTGTTTGTGAATTTAGAATGAAAAATGGCAAAGATTAATATTTTATTCTAATATGTATATACACTAAATAACAGCATGTCATAAAAATGGCTGACATAAAATATATTAGCAAACATAGAGGAACATGGAGGAGCCAGTCTGTCAATAACCACGAAAAATAAGGCAGTTGGCTATTACTGAAAACATTAGTCTTTATATCGGGTGGCAACTGTGGGTGTGAAGAGGTGCAAAGTGACTCCATAAACTTACCAGCTATGCTATGGGAGAGTAGATGATGGCATCATTATTCCACATCACAGTTTGTAATTGTGGATTCTTTGTCCCAGAATGCCTCACTTCCTTCAGGGTCGGCCCTAGAATGTATGGGCTCCTAGTAGGTGGTACCTTGGCTCCAGGCTTGTTAGCCATGCAGTCGGGAAGCTGGAGGCTTGATAGCGGTAGTGGTATACAAGGCCAAGGCAAAGAACTGCTGCTGAATGTAGCGTTGTGTGACCTTTTGGGGACTCCATCCCCCATTCCACTTAAAATATGGGGGATCAGGCAAAAAATGATAGTCGATGGGGTCCGCAGGTTTCTGCAGGAAACTGCTTTTTAAGCAGATAGGGTTTCCATTTTTTCGGCTCTCCAAGCAGACCAAAAGAATGGAAAGCTGAACACTAGTGTGAACCGAGCGTAATAGGCATGTCCAGTATTGAGATCAAATTATTTACATCCTATGTAGTTCTAATGTTAACACTTTGTTTTGCAGTGTTTCCCCTCAGGGACCATGTAGGAGAGATTAAAGGAGTAAAATTGCCCTTTCCCATCTCTTGGATATGGATTGTTCCCTTCTTTCCATAGATCTTCTTGGTCATATTCAGACCATCATGTGCCATTCCCAGTTTAATAATCTCCATTGTTGTAGATGGAGTGGAGGCTCCAAAAAAAGAGAGTATATCCACGCTTTCCAAATAAAAAGACTTTATTGGGGCTCAAAGCATTTAATAATCTGGATGTTTCAATTTTCATCCAACCTGATGCGGTAAACCTTTATTTCACTATAATGAATAGGAAGGTTCTTGGATCCGCCTTTGGTAAATAAATAGAATATCTAAATGTTGACTATCTAAGCAGAAGAGGTGACTGGGCGTTGGCAGGAAATACAAACAGATCACATATGGCCCAGCAAGTGAGCACAATGACCCTATTGATCTTGCTTTTTTATTTCCAAATAAAATCCTGTAAACCAACAGATGGGACCTTCAGTTTTTTTTTTTTTTTATCTTCTGACATAAAAATAACAGACTATAAAGCTGTAGTGTGAAACTAGCCCAATATTGACAGGCAGCTTTATTATGTCTCTGTATGGGAAATTCTGTACAGTAAAGTTGGACTGTTAAGGAAACAAACTGATATACTTTCACCACCTCCACCAATTTATGTTCTTAGCATCTGTGAATTGGTGCCACTCCACTGATTCCAGTGCAGTTGGAAATCTCTCTCAAGCTCCCACCGTTCCCGAGCAACAAGCCCAGTTAGTTTTGTTGTCTTATGTGTTATTTAAGCTGTGTAATTTCAGAAGGGCGGTGTCAGTTATGGGGGGCGTGATTCAGAGATCCAATCAGAGGCAGCCAGTGTCAGAGCTCAGAATCACACCCCTTGCCTGCTCCTGCCTGACACCGCCCTCCTGACAGTAGAGAGCCTAAATAGTATATCAGGCACCAAAACTAACAGCATTGATTGCTCAGGAACAATGTGGGCTAGAGAAAAAAATTCCAACTGTTCCAGAATCAGTGGAGCAGCAGCTATTAAATGATGTAAAGAACTGGACTTGTTGGGAGTGGTGAAAGGTTCTCTTTAAATCTTCATCTTCTAATGTTATGTTTTTGGTTAATTCATTATTTTATTTTATTTTTTTATTAAAGCGTAACAAAACTTTTGTACAACTTTTGATTTTCTGGCAGTATTTGAGGCAGTAAAGGGGTTTTCCCATGAACATAACCATTTTTAAATTAAACGTTAAACATTTTTTTTTAAATATAAGTAATTTAGTATTTTGCAGAGTTTAAGATTTTCTCTAAATATCTTGCGGTCACAAGTTGTTGTCTTGATTGTTGTGGATACGACCAACAATGCAGGACCTTTCTAAAGTTAGAAAATCAGCTATGATTTCCTTAATGTGGCCGGGATATCTTCTGATACATGTAGTGTCCCTGCCTGATAACCCAGCTACAATAAGAAAATCATGGCCCAGACCATAGAAAGTTTCTGCATTCATGGTCGTATCCATTGGCAACCGATCAAGACAACTGACTGTCACCACTAAGATGGTTAGAGAAAATGTTTAAAACTCTGCAGAATATTTAACTACTTATATTTGCAAAAATGTTTAACTTTTAATACTTTTAATATAGATATAATTATGTTCATGGGAATACCCCTTTATCAAATTTTGTAATATGCTTTAATAACAAATGTTGCATTTTTTTATTCTTTCCCTTGCTTCTGTATTGAGAGCTGTTTTCTGCCTCTCACTGAGTAACTGTGTATGGCGTACAGGCTTGGAGTATTGGATGTGTAAAATGGAGAAAATGAGGGTAGGGGAGGGTCACCTCAAACAGTTATATGTACCTTATAAAATGCACAAACTTGGCTTTTGATGGCATATGAAAGAGATGATTCTAGTGTTTCATATGACACTAAGACTAGGTTCATATCTGTGTTGGAATCTCCTTAGGAGTCATAGATTTGAAACTTACAGCATCATACTGTTTTATGTTAAGGCGAACCATGGTCAGGCCAAATATATATGAGAAGACAAGGCTGAATAAAGAGCCCTTAAACCAACAAACTGTGAAAAGGCATTTAGATTTCCAGGGCAAATTGATCATGGGCAACAGTGTAGTCAGGAGTGAAAGTGGTACGATGGTTTTCGTAGAGTATTTAAATTTGTTTTAAAGACTGGTTTGGTGAAGGTTACAGCTACTAGGTCTTTCTGGATTGGAAATTTATTGTATATACTAGTTATAGCCCATTTATGGCATGACCCTCAAAGTGGTATTCCCATCTGAAGAAATTATACCCTAGTCATGGCTCCATTCAGAACAAGGATCAAAATACTCCTCCTGATCAGTGGAGGTCTCAGCAGACAAGTTAGACAATCTATAAGTTATCCCCTCTCCTAAGGAGAGGGTATAAAGTTCTCAGATGGCAGAACCCCCTTCAAAAAAATTATGACTTGTTTGTAAAGCCAATTGACGCCAGAGTTATTTCCGATAATAACGGACCAGAGGGCTGGGTCAAACAAAACCAGACACGTGAAACTTTATTTTTTTTTTTTTTTAACAGACCATCAAAAATAGATGCAAAATGGATGACTCGGCCATGAAACTGACACATTAGAAACAAAGATTTGTCCCGTCAAAAAATGGAACGGTCATGAATAGGGCCCAACACTTGCTTAATTCTATTTAATATGCAGTTGATATACATATAAAAAAAAAAAAAAAAAATGACCCAATATCTCATAGGAAGGATTTATGAACTATAAATTTTATTTTGATTTTTTTTTTTCTTTACTGCAATTGTTTGTAATATAAACATCCCACAAGTGAAAAAGCAGGTGAACGATATCATATGGTCATCGGCTATAAAGGAAAAAGTTACAAAGAAAACTTACAGTAAGTATTAGCAGTACACCATACAAAATTGTTCACGTACAAACACATGAGCGTGCACTGGGCGTAACATACGGATCAGGTGGCATAACACACACGTACATTCTATCAATGTGCCAGGATCATCCATATCTTGTACTCATTGATGTGATTCTGCATGGTTAGGTTACAGAGTCCCATTCCCTGACAAAAAAGTTGTAATTCAAAAATATAAAAATAGAACTATTTGTATAAATGGGAAACTGTTGCATCATGTGTACAAGTAATAAGTGCATGAAGTAGCGATACCATGTGCCATAGTCTACTGTATAATGGCAAAGACCAAAATACACAAACAATTAAACTAAAGACCCAGTAGTTTTTTAGTTAGTAAGCTTACATAATACACAGACTGTTCTGTACTTACAGTATATGCAACTTGTGTGTAATTATATGTGAATTAGGTGTCCCCCAGTGCTGTGGGAGTAAAAGGACGATACCAGAAAAGTGGGCACTAGATGTTGTGACAAGTGCACCACATTATATATGGTGAAAAGAGGACCTTTCACCACCTCCACCGGTCACTGCTCCACTGATTCTGGCACAGTTGAAATTTTCATTTCTGTTACTTTCAGCATAATTATGCTGTCTGTCAGGTGGGTGGTCCTGAGCTGGAGCAGAAAGACAGGGACCGCCCACCTGACAGCAGAGAGCATAATTGTGCTGAAAATAACAGAAATGATTGCTAGGGAACAGTGGAGCCTTAGGAAAAAAAAAAAAAATACCAAAATCAGCACCTATTGAAGCAAGCAAAGAGTTGGAGTTGGTAAAGATGGTGAAAGTGTTCTTTAAGGAGCAGTCTATGAGAAGACAAAGTCTAAGGTGCCTTTTATACAATTATAAACTATGGTATCTTTGGTCTAATTGGAAACGCATTTGGTCTTATACGGTGCCATTTCTATTTTCAAAGTGCTAAATCTTGAAAGAAAATTCACATTCCAGCAAGAAAAAAAAAATATATACAGCTTGTAGACCCTTAAAGCGCTAAAAACACTTTGCATCTAGTTACAATGAGAAGAAAAAAAAAAGTATAAGAAAAGGTTAAATCGAGGAAGGCACCAATATATATATATATATTTTTTCTTTTAACAGGTTGCATCACTTTCCATAGATGTTGCCCATATTATTTTGCTTGAATTCCTCATTTGCAATCATTTGCAATTGTTGAATACTAAAAATAAAAATGATGATTATGATGATAAGAGACAGGATGGACAGTAAGGTGGTGGCAATGTTCAGAGACCGGGCGGTGGAACCATAGCTGAGGGCAGCACTCCTATCCCCAAGCAACTTTCGGTCTCTGGACTGTGGGAAAAAAAACAAAAAAATAATTAAAAAAAAAAAAAACAACACACTATAAATGCGAAGTGGGACAAATTCCAAGTTTGTTATTTTTTAATAGCCTTTATGGTTGTTTTTAATGCAATTTTTATAAGCCAAAACTAACTAAGAAGTGAATTCAAGCACAATGTCAAATATTAAAAAATTCTGTCAATTCCACTTCTGACCATGGCTAAAAAAAGTTGCATCAAAAATTGCAGTGGCAGTTAAATAAATAAATAAATAAAATTAAAATATGTGAAATCCACAGGTGGTCCGCAACAAAAACTTGGATTGATGTGGTTTTTGCCAATGTGGATTTTGTGAACTGTGGCAGAAAATTCACCAGATATATGTCCAATCTAAATGGTCCCAAGTTGGTTTCACGTAACAGTTTTTTTTCTTCAAATGATTTTTTTTTTTTTTTTTTTTTTTTTAACTCGAATAGAATTAAAGAAGGAATGATAACTACAGGTACATCTCAATAAATTATTATATCTTTGAAACGTTTATTTCTTTCAGTAATTAAATTAAAGTGACCTATATTTTCTAGATTCTTTACACACAGAGTGTTCTATTTCAAGTGTTTTATTTCTGTAAATGTTGATTATGGATTACAGGTAATGAAAACCCAAATCTAAGAAAATTAGAATATTGTAAAAAAAGTTCAGTATTGTAAATTCAGTGTCACCTGCCAAGGTTTCCTAAGCATTTAAATGGTCCCTCAGTCTGGTTCAGTAGGACACACAATCATGGAAGACGCTGATTATGGATTGTATTACTGAATGACTGAAATGAATGAATGTTTCAAAAATATTCTAATGTATTGAGATGCTCCTGTATATTTCCTACTGGAACCACTTCTAAAACTGCAGTGTCAGTTTTCCAAACTGCCATCATTGTATTACAATACAGTGATAACATACCATTATGCATGTCCCTTTTGTAGAAAAACAACTTTGAAGATTTTTGCATTATTTTTTGTTTTGCGACAGGGAGTTGTTGCACTGGGGGTGGGTTTTCAGTTCCCTGGGGTACTGTTTTTGCCACTCAGATCCCTACCATCTCCCGCCTGTGCTACTTGAAGGGAAGAGCTGTGCTCCCAGTGCTGAAGGTCCACCCTCAGTGCACCAATTGCCTCATTTGCATAACACTTCAAAGTTGAAAGTACCAAGTCCTGCAGTTTTCACCTTGGGCACTAGGTTTAATACAGTAGATTAACCCTTGTCAGTTCTGTGATTTATTTATTTTTTTTGTAGCAGCAGTCACTTTGTTTACGTCACAGACAAGACAACACCTCTATAGATAACACCAATGATCCACTACAGGCAAAAGATCAATTCACAGCTTATCTACTCCCCCTCCCTACACAGAACAAGTCTAGAATATTTCCCAAAGATTTCAACTCCCGTTTATTCCTGCCTACGGCCATGACACTCCTGTAAAGCATAAACAAGAATATAAAAACATTTACAGAAACTAAAAAGAATAGGATAAAAAATTATGATATTTCACCATCTGGTTTTAATCAAAATGAAAATTGATGGCACATCATGGCCAGCCTGCCGCCATAGCTCTAGATTAGATCACTGGAGATATCCTGCTCGTGAATTTTATGAGCCTCTGCAGACCTTCAACCGCTTCTCATCTCCCGGCTCCAGAGAATTAATTTTCATGTCAGCATCAACGCAGACCTGGAAAGGGTGGCCTGAAAATTAAGTCTACTTAAGGAGACATACTACCCCTCATGACACACGTCTATGGCCTCTCACCTAACCAACCTGTACCCTGCTATGTATTAAATAGGGGCAATAACCCAGAAACAACTGTCAATGGGGCTGCTGATGGGTCTCTCTTCCTTTTGGAGGAGATATTCTGTTTAGGATTTGTGAAAGCCATACATTGATCTATAGGATGCTACCTTCCGAAAGGTGGCGCTAGAGGAACAGTTTTCCTTTTCAAAGTCATGGAAACTTATTTCCATGCTCGTTCCCAGAATTCCTAACAGAGCAGTCACGGCCTGTGAGACTCTGCCTTTGCAGGCCTTCATTTTCAATTGTGCAATCTCCTTAAAAGGGAAAGTGTTTCCTGGAAATGACCTATTGCTTAACTTAAGTTTTTATGTTAAATATATTTTAAGAATTTTTGGTGATTATGTTTTTAGTTTCCAATGTTATTATCTATATTTAAAAAAAAAAAATCCTAAAAATATTGCAATTCTAACTTTGGTCACTAAGCCTAAAATAGCTTGTGACTGACTGTGTCCATGGGTCATGGACACAATGTTCTGGAGAATACTCTATTGACTTCTATGGGAATGTTTTCGACATGCTCTGTGACCTCTGCAAAGGTCATTGCATGGGGGATTAGAAAAGCTATTAAATCCTCTATTGTGATTGGTGGATTCTGGCTTATTTACCTATACATGATATCGTACATGCTGCAAAGAATTCTCCTACAGAAAACAGGAAGTCTCAGCATAATATTTGGCTTAGCACTTGGAGTCAGTACTGCAGGTTTTTTTTTTTTTTTTTTAATATAGGTAACAAGGAAAATTTATAAAAACCTCACCAAAAGTTATTTTAAATACGTTTAACATAAAACTTAATTTAAAAATAAAAAAATTGCTCCCACAGGAACCATGAATATGGAAGCACGGTTTGTGCATAGTGACAATATCAGATATCTGGAGTAACTCCTTATGCTCCGTCTGCAAATAAGTCCAGAATTCAGCATAGTTGCTCCACCAAGTACTGTAGATTCATGCCCTTTCTATGTATTAACCCTAAGCTTAAACTATACATCCCCCTAGTTGGCCCCCTTGAAGTTAAATTTCAACATCTGGAAATAATTAACAACCGCATACAGGCAGAGCAAATACATGTATTCTGCTGTAAGGATTCCATGTACTTGGTACTTTCCCTTTTTTATGACAAACATGTGAAGAAACTCTTGGCACTAAACATGCCGTGTGCAGTCATAGTTTGGGCATATCAAGTTAAAATCTGTGGGGGAAAAAAGATAAAAACACATTTTTTGCAACATTCCGAGTGGGAATATGAGAATTTCTATGAGGCTATTGTTTGTAAAAGGATGATACGGTTAGCCCAGGAAGAGACTGAAGGGAGCGTGGGAGTCAGGACACAGCCATACAAGGCTCTATATCTGCAAAAAGGATACCAAAAACTAAAATCTAGAAATCAGTTTCTATTGAAAAGGGGGAGAAGGATGAAAAACCTTGGAGATAGAAGAACTTTAGATATTTCCGTTATAGATCACAGCCTTACCTTGATGGAGAACACAAAGGCAAGAAATCCCAGGCAGCAAAAATTCAAGAACATGGTGTTGAAAAATGACCAAATAATATGATCCCGGACAGGAGGGCCCTCGGACATGATGGTCACCACAGTGGATTGTATGGACTGGCCTGGGCATTCCCGAAACTCCACTTCTTCCTTTAGGGGTTCATAGGGTCGGGAAACATATGGAGGGGGAACATTAAGCTCCCGTCCATAATTACCATTTTCCATGATTTTTGATATGTAGATCTAGGAGTCTTCCCAAAGAGATTGCAGGGGAAAAAGTATCTGTATGAGAGGGAGAGAGTAGTGAACTGTTATATGATGGGAGGGAAGGAGGAGCCTTGTGGTCCAAATAATAGGATCAGTTTCATTTCTCCGCTACATACTCTGCCAAGCAGTTTTGTTCTGACGGAGAATGGAGTTAGCTGAAGAAAAAAAGAAGGTCACATACTGGAAAAGTTAAACAAACATTTACAGTAAATGAGCAACAGGAGTTACCAAATAATGGATGAAGTTAAGGAAGACCCATCGCCTCTTCTGACATATCTGTTTTAGAAAATACCTGTATTCCTTATTAATTTCTGAGTTTTATATTCTTACAAGTGTGTTTTTTTGTTTCCCTGTTATTCCTACTGGACATTTATTAATAAATTGACAACTAGGTGTTACCTTTCCTCTTGTCAAAGGGGAGTGTCTCTACACAGTCTGATACTTTCAGCACTGACAGGACCTTGTCAGAACATATAGGAACACCCCCAACTGGTAACACCCATTTGACAATTTATTTAGAAATTTGTATCAGTTTATTGAACTTAACCCCTGCAGCACAAGTTTTCCCATTTTTCATTTTCAGTTTTTCCTGCCTACCATCCAAATTTATTTTTCCCATTCACATAGCCTTGTAAATACTTGTTTTCTGTCGAACACATTGTGAAAAAAATAAATTGTGGGGATCAAAAAAAACAAAAACAAAAAAAAAACCCATAATGCTGCCATTGTTTTTTTGGGGTTTCACTTTTACAGAGTTTACACTACGTTCATACTAGATTCCGTTTTTCAGGACCGCTTGAGGACCCAAAAAACGGAAACCCTATCCGCTTAAATAGCAGTTACCCACGGAAACCTGCAGACCCCATAGACTTGGAGGACTTTTCTCTCATTTTAAGCGGAATGAGGGACGGAGTCCCCCGAACGCTAGTGTGAACCGACCCTTACTGTTGCCTTTTCTCTGCAGGTCAGTACAATTATGGAAATACCAAAATTTACATATCCAAAAATAGAAAAAGACATGGACCGCACATCCCAATCTTCTGCATCAATCTTGTACTTTTCAGCAAATTCTACAACACTGAACATGAGGTTCTTAGTATACATATTGATCAAGGTGTATAAGCCCACTAGCCACTTCACGGCGACCTCTTTATAGTGAGTCTCTACACTATTGGGTGCGGCACTGAACAGCGACCGCCACAATACAGCACCCACAGGGCGAGCGACCCAGCAACACCCCTGCTGCCAGGATAAGCCCCCAGGCTTTGGGCCACATTTCCCCATGGGCACCGCACCACAGCAATGGCAGACACCGCACCATGTGAACAGATTACAAAAAAGTTCACCTTACCATATAGTGTCAGTCAAAAGACTGCAATGTGTGAACAGGTCTCAAAGTTCACTTTGCCATATGGTCTCAGTCAAAGGACTAGGCCAGTAGAAAGCTCCCTTAATATAAAAACACCTGGGTCAAATGGGAGGAGTGCTGGTACCAAGGCAAAACAAAAAAAAGTGGAAAAGACAGAATGCTATGCATAAAATACGCATAGCATCCTTTGACTGAGACCATATGGCAAGATGAACTCTTTGAGAACTGTTCACACGTTGCAATCTTTTGACCGACACCATATGGTAAGGTGAACTTTTTTGTGATCTGCATAAGATCAATGTATAAGATTGGGATGTGCGGTCCATGTCTTTTTCTCTTTTTGGATATTTTATGCATAGCATTCTGTCTTTTCCATTTTTTTTGTTTTGCCTTGGTACCAGCACTCCTCCCATTTGGCCCAGGTGTTTTTAAATTAAGGGAGTCTTCTACTGGCCCAGTCCTTTGATTGAGACCATATGGCAAGGTGAACTCTTTGAGACCTGTTCACATGTTGCAGTCTTTTGACTGACACCATATGGTGTGCGGTGCTGTATGGTGTCTGCCATTGCTGTGATGTGGTGCTCATGGGGCAATGTGGCCCAGAGCCTGGGGGCTTAGCCTGGCAGCAGGGATGTTGCTGGGCTGCTGGATCACTCGCCCTGTGGGTGCTGTATTGTGGTGGTGGCGGTCACTGTTCAGTGCCGCACCCAATAGTGTAGAGACCCACTATAAAGAGGACGCCGTGAAGTGGCTAGTGGGCTTATACACCTTGATCAATATGTATACTAAGAACCTCATGTTCTGTATTGTAGAATTTGCTGAGAAGCACAAGATCAATGTATAAGATTGGGATGTGCGGTCCATGTCTTTTTGGATATTTTAACCAAAATTTACATAGTTTGTTTTTCTACTTATAAGAGAAAAAGCTTTGCTATTTTCTGACACCCAAAACTTTTTTATATTTCCATCTATGAAGCTGTGTGAGGGCTCTTTTTATGGGTATGAGCAATAGATCACCACTCTCTATTACACCCTTCCTAAGAGAAGGGGTGGGGGGCCATTGGATTACAAGCGATCTCTCCTTCTGTTTAACTGCTCAGCTCCTGAGCCTTTTCCATATCTGACCCAACATTAAGAAACATGTATGTCAAATGTTGAGAAGTAAAGTTTGTCATTAACAATAGGCAGATCTGGAAATTGTTCTGATAAGAAAATGGATACATGAGGGAAAATTTATAAAGACTGGCATATAGTACACCAGTATTCCTAAGTCTCTCAGTCCCTGCTTCAGTCGGGTTATTTATTAACAGATTGTGGCCTCTTCTATAGGATTTCCCGGCACTAGAATGGAAATCTATGCCAGGTAGAAACTGGCGTAGATTTCCATTCTAACTTACGTTAGGAAACTGGTGTGAATTTTAATAAATCAGCCATGGCCTGCCCGATCCCTGTCTCCTCCCCACAACACCCACATTCACAGAGTGTGGTAGGCAATGTGAACATTCCCCAAGGCTCAATTCATACCCAATCAAGTACTCCATCTAATGCCAACTTTCTATGATGGTTTGTGGTAGTTGCCAATTGTCCCCTGGTGTCAAACCCCATTTTCTCAGATCCTAACCATTAGTTTAGGTGTCAATTGTAGTCATTCATCCACTGGTGGTTACGTGGGCGTATCTGTTGTTCTAGCTTGATCACCATATTCTAGATGTACAGAATTGTACAGGAAGTAACTTGTTGGGGGAAGTGTTGAAGAAATTTCCATACTACACATTTAAGACCTCATTCACACACCAGTGATTTGGTCAGTTTTTTGCCTTAGTGATTGTAAGCCAAAACTTGGAGTGGAGGCTACACGGAGCAATAGTAAACTAGTTAAAACCCTGAACCTTGGTTGTTGATTCTGTGTCCATCACTTGCATGTTACACAATCACAGATTTAAAAGTCACTGACCAAAAGACTGATGTGTGAATAAGGTCAAGGTAGAGAAGACTGTAGATGCTTCCACTGGGTAAATTAAAGGAGTACCCCTGATAAATCAATTACGCCATGTGAGAGTGTGGTGTATGACGCAAAGACTAAAGAAACACCATAGAGAGCCTGTGTCACCAATGCCTCAGACCCTACAATAGACAAAAGACAATGGGGCAGATTTACTGATGGAAATTCACCAAAAAAACTGGTGTACATGCCCTAGACCACCTTTAGTAACCACTTGAACACCTTCTGTGCCTTGTCTGATAAGGGACATGGCTTGGCAGGAAGGGGATGGTTTATCTGATAATAGGTTCTGCTTAAGATGCCACAAATTTTGGCACTTTTGTCAAAAACTAAGTCAACTAATATTTAGCATACTGCCACATTTTTAGACTGTCTAGTCCCAGTTTGCAGTGTCTAAATATTAGATGGTATTAGTAAATCTTCCCCACTGTATTAGTTGTTCACAGAGTATTCCTTTAACACAATACAACTGTAGTTCTGGACTTCTGCTCGGTATGTGAACTATCACTGGCACTCGCTTATCCACATCTTCTTTTCCATAGCTTGTTTATTTCTTACCAGCCTGAGAGCTGCCGAGATCTTGTCCAAGAGATAGATATAACAGAGGCTTTTAGAGTTGTATATACTAAATAAAACCCAGTGTACAATGTTCTCTCCCTAATACTAGACAGGAGAGAAGTATGATCTCACAACTCAGCAAGCAGAGAGATTTTTGGCATCAAGTAACAAGGTGAACCATCCTAGCCTAACCGGTCTTCTCCTCCAGGAAGTGTTTGATGACATATTCCATAGTGGATGTTCCTTCTGCCTGCAAACATTGAAATGTTTACCAAAGCCCACACCTGCTTTTTACATACTGTGACCCTATTATCCCCAACATCAAAGAGTAGTATGTGTCACGCTATGGCTGTCACAACACTGTGACCCTCAGCCAGTGAGACCGAGAGGAACCTGCAATGTACATAAAGATCGGCATTTCTAAATCATCCAGTAACATTTTCTTATATCACCCATGACAACCATTTGCGGGTACTATTTTTGCAACTACTACACTACAGTCATGGCCAAAAGTTTTGAGAATGATACAAATATTAATTTTTACAAAGTCTACTGCTTCAGTTTTTCTAATGGCAATTTGCATATACTCCAGAATGTTATAAAGAGTGATCAGCTTAACAGCAATTACTTGCAAAGTCAATATTTGCCTAGAAAATGAACTTTATCCCCCAAAACACATTTCAATATCATTGCAGCCCTGTCTTAAAAGGACCACCTAACATCGTTTCAGTGATTGCTCCATTAACACAGGTGTGGGTGTTGATGAGGACAGGGCTGGAGATCAATCTGTCATGATTAAGTAAGAATGACACCACTGGACACTTTAAAAGGAGGCTGGTGCTTGCCATCATTGTTTCTCTTCTGTTAACCATGGTTATCTCTAAAGAAACACATGCAGTCATCATTGCACTGCACAAAAATGGCCTAACTGGGCAGAGTATTGCAGCTAGAAAGATTGCACCTCAGTCAACAATCTATCGCATCATCAAGAACTTCAAGGAGAGAGGTTCCATTGGTGCCAAAAAGGCTCCAGGGCACCCAAGAAAGACCAGCAAGCGGCAGGACCGTCTCTTAAAAGTGTTTCAGCTGCGGGATCGGGCTACCAGCAGTGCAGAGCTTGCTGAGGAATGGCAGCAGGCAGGTGTGAGTGCATCTGCACGCACTGTGAGGCGGAGACTCTTGGAGCAAGGCCTGGTCTCAAGGAGGGCAGCAAAGAAGCCACTTCTCTCCAGAAAAAACATTAGGGACAGACTGATATTCTGCAAAAGGTACTGCTGAGTGGACTGCTGAGGACTGGGGTAAAGTCATTTTCTCTGATGAATCCCCTTTTCGATTGTTTGGAACATCTGGAAAACAGCTTATTCGGAGAAGAAGAGGTGAGAGCTACCACCAGTCTTGTCTCATGCCAACTGTAAAGCATCCTGAAACCATTCATGTGTGGGGTTGCTTCTCAGCCAAGGGAATCGGCTCTCTCACAGTCTTGCCTAAAAACACAGCCATGAATAAAGAATGGTACCAGAATGTCCTCCAAGAGCAACTTCTCCCAACCGTCCAAGAGCAGTTTGGCGCTCAACAATGCCTTTTCCAGCATGATCCCCCCCCCCCAAAAAACAAAGGGGAGAAGGGAGGGGGGGCGAAAGTCTTTGGCGGCAAAAAAAGGGGGGGGGGGGGGGGGGGGCGGGGGTGTGACGGGGGTAAAGAAACAAAACCTTTTACACAAAGGAGCGCCCCCCCCCCCCCCCCCCCCCCCCCAGTCCCCCCCCCCCCCCCCCCCACACACCCCCCCCCCCCCCCCCCCCCCCCCCCCCCCCCCCCCAACCCCACCACCCCCCCTTTTCCGGCCCCCCCCCGCCCCCCCCCCCCCCCCCGGGGGGGGGGGGGTGGAAGATCAAGGCGGGGGCCGGGGGGCCGATCAGTGAAGGCTTGCTGGGGGACCAGCTGTGGGTTCATATGTGGCCTGGGCGGTAGTCCCTGTTATGGAATCTCTTGTGTGGTACCGTTCCAAAACCCCACCCTTGGCTCACGCTACAGCCTGTGCACTGCTCCCACCTGTGGTCTTGGGGTTGGTTCTCCCCCCCCCCTGGAGCCCCTAGGGGGGGGGGGGGGGGGCCAACTGGATCCTAGACTACCTCACAAATCGACCTCAATATGTGAGGCCCGAGACTGTGTGCGGTCAGTGTCGCCGGGGGGCGGGCGGGCCCCGGGCGGGGGGGGCCCCCCCGGCCGGGGGGGGGGCAAAGCCGGCAGCATGATGGAGCACCTTGCCATAAAGCAAAGGGGGGTGGATAACTAAATGGCTCAGGGAACAAAACATAGAGATTTTGGGTCCATGGCCTGGAAACTCCCCAGATCTTAATCCCATTGAGAACTTGTGGTCAATCATCAAGAGACGGGTGGACAAACAAAAACCAACAAATTCAGACAAAATTAAAGCATTGATTCTGCAAGAATGAACTGCTATCAGTCAGGATTTGGTCCAGAAGTTGATTGAGAGCATGCCAGGGAGAATTGCAGAGGTCCTGAAGAAGAAGGGTCAACACTGCAAATATTGACTTGCTGCATTAACTCATTCTAACTGTCAATATAAGCTTCTGTTACTCATAATATGAATGCAATTATATTTCTGTATGTGATAAAAACATCTGACAAACACACATAAAAACCAGAGGGCAGCAGATCATGTGAAAATAGAATATTTGTGTCATTCTCAAAACTTTTGGCCATGACTGTACTGTAGTGAACCAATTGAACCAATTATAAAGAGGTTTGCACACATTTTAACCATGTAGATATAAAAAAGAGTCTTCCATACACGTATAGCATGCTTAGATCTTGAAGATGGTCAGAAATTGAAATACAAAATACAATAAAAGCTAGAGAATACATCCATATCCAACAATTATACATTGTATATTTTTAAGAATACAATGTACTGGCATATAGAGATCTCTCTATATACCAATACATTATGTAGACACAGTACAATATTATTACAGCTAACATTTAACTTTCAACCCAATAGAGTCTGTGACTCAGTCAGTAACAATCTTGCATGCTTTTTTTTCCTGGGTTCAAATCCCCAAAAATACCTAATGATGTCACTATGCATTAAATATTAAAGGGCCGTATGTCGGTGACAGACTATTCACTGGGTAAGGGAACCCTAACCTCCAGGATGCCTCAGCCCAACAAGTATACTAAAGCTCATGCTGGATAACTGAATGGGGAATACCTCCCATGGTGTGTCTGAATTATTAAAGAGGCCTGAGCCTCTTAATAAAAAAAAAAAAAACTGACAATTTTTTTTTTTTTACTGGATTGCTTATTTGTAGGTGGTAACTCCCCATCTTTGCATTTATGCCTATATTCACGGGAGTTGGATCTATTTCTAGAATGGTGCACCATTAGGGGCAACAGTGAAAGGATAAAGGGTTGTACATGGATATGTCTCTCCATTCCATTGTTCTAGATTTCCTAAAAAATCGCTTATTCTGCCTCTTCTGCTATTTTCAAATGTCCTATGATGTATAACACACAACTTTCCTTACAGTAAAGTGCAGGGGGCTGTAGGTAAATAGATCATACATTCAATGAAGATGATAAAAAGCCAGATAATTGTCATATTATACAGCAAAAAATACATGTGAATGTTGCTATGGTGAGAGTCATAAACTGTATAATTCCAGTTTTTAGTCAGAGCAAGAAAAGGGTCTCAAAATGGAAGAAAACAAAAATGAGTTTTAAAAAGAGTCCGTCTCCAAAACCCAGCCAAACAGACAGATTGACTCTAGTGACCCTAACCCAACAGTGTGTACCCTTGTGAATCAGTGTCTCTGTTGCTGAGATATAGCCTTTTTTGTGGATATGTAAATGAGCTCTTTGAAGCAATGAGGGCATTGTCATTGCTCCAGAGGGGTAAGCAGCAACAACCTTGTTGATCCAAAGATCATTTGCATATAGACAAAAATGGCGATATATCTGAAAAGGAGGTGCCGTTTCACAAGGGAAAACCACTTTGATTCAGGTGACCCTAACCTATCTATCTACAAGGCTGGGTGGATATGATGGGTTCTGGTGACAGACTCCCTTTAAATTAGTACATATTCAATAGAGGATGCAATGAAATGGTAAAATTAAATGTTATATCCCCAGGCTAAATTCTGTGTTTTAGGGAAGTTCCTGCGCTAATAACTTAAAGGGGTCTTCCTACTAAAATAACTATATAAAGATTTTCTCTAATCATATTAATGGTGACAGTCTTTTGTCTTCGTAGGTTTCCAACAGATAGGACCATGAATGCAGGAACTTTCTATGTTCTGGCACTTGCCAGAAACCCAGCCATGATTTCCCTATTGTGTCTGGGTTTTCTTCTTCTGCATGCGCTGCGTTCTATGTACCTGCATGACCAGGTAACCAAGCCACTGAAAGGAAATAACAAGTGGGTTTCTGACAAGTGACCATAGAAAGTTCCTGCATTTGTGGTCGTATCCACTGGCAACTTATCAAGACAAATGATCTCACCACTAAGATGGTTAGAGAAGTTTTGCAATTATTTTTTGTTATTTATAATTGCAAAACTGTTTGTCTAAGATCTGAAATTTTAATACAGGCACTAGGGGAGGTGTAAAAATTATATACGCATTTATATACCCTTTCATACCCCCCCAGACCCCTCCCCTCCTGTGCCGGGCCACCTGTCACCTCCGCTGCTCTATTTGTGTACAAAATGGCTGCCGCACTGATGTCATGTCTACAGGCCTTCTTCAGCAAACGATGCTCTTAGGTGTATACGGCTGAAAGTGGTGGACGGCTGCAGTGGTGCTGTCAGAGGGTATGACGTAAAGTTCCTGGGCCCCAATGCAAAATCTATAATGGGGCCCCTATCTACCTTGTGCCATTTAAAATAATGATATAGTTTATGTGTCAGAGGAACTTTTTGAGCACCCTCAGAGCCCAATAGCGATTGCTACCTCTGCACCACCTATAGCTAAGCTCCTGACTGCAGTAGCCACTCTGTATACAAGCAGAGCAGCAGAAGTGATACACGGCTCAATACAGGAACGGAGGGGAGGAGGATGCAGGTATATATAAATAAATTTTTAATTTTTACACCTCCCCTGCTACCTGCATAAAAATGTCTGATCCCAGACATTCTCTTAAATATGGTTATATTGGTAGAAAAAAACCTTTAATATCTTTGGTTCACATGGTGAAAGAGGACCTTTCATGTCCTCTGGCCCTGGCGGTATTATATACCGCTACAAAGTGCATTGAATTCAGCACACTGTCAGCTTTGCCGGTATGTGCCCGGGTGCTGGAGATATTAGTGTCATTAGTTTCAGCACCGATATCCCTTCACCGTCAGAAGGGCAGGACTTACAGCCCAGTGTCATCGATGGGCAGTAAAGAACAGTACAGGGCTTTTAAAGAGTACGGTTGGTGGGGGCATGCCTTACTGCCCAGTGATGACTCTAGACTGTAAGTCCCGCCCTTCTGATAGTGGAGAGATATCAGTGCCGAAACTAACTAGCACCCGGACACATACTGGCAAAGCTGACAGTGCGTTGAATTCAATGCACTTTCTAGCTTTTCAGCAGTATATAATACCGCCGGTGCCAGAAGGTCCTCTTTAAGCAATAGGTATTTTATAAGTACAGTATTAATGGAGTAAAGGGTACAGGAAAGCTTGGCCGGACAGTGATCACTATTGTAAGGCTCCTTTTTACTGCTTACATTGCTGTATCAATTAGTAAATTTCTACCACACCAGTTAGTTTACTGTAGTACTGCTAGTATATAAATGAAATGCGTTGCAACATGTGCTACTTTTTACTGCCATTAAAAACTGCGTTCAAAAAGCACCATGTAAACCCAGCCCAACTGTCTTGTAACCAAAGCAGTTTTGATACCTGTTTTACTAGAGCTCCTACAACTGCGTGCATATAAAAGAGTGTCTGTCCAGGTGTGACTGAGAAGTCTGAACTGAACAGCCTTATTATCTCAGAATGTTTCTATAAAACAGAATCCCTACCACATATCCACAAGCCTTGTAACAATCCTGATACTATCCATTTACACTTAGAACTTCTAGCTCATGCAGAACTAGTGACAAAGCACAGGGCGGATGCTGCATTTACCTTGTTTCCTAGTGGACTTCTTCAGAGCAAATGAGTAATCTGAACCTGTGGAGTTGACTGTACTTTCCTAGTCTAACAGGGATCGTATGAACGCTTTGCTGTCTTTTAAAGAGACAGCTACACCTTTATAGATAACTATGCGGTTACAATTATAAGATCATTGCCAGGGTTTCCTATAAGGGTGGGTTCATACTTGCGCTGGCACTCCGTCCGCCGCGAATCCAACCTAAATGTCGGAAAACTGGATAGGGAAAGGTTTGCGATGCTTTGCTTAAAAACCCATTCACTTGAATGGGTTTTTAAAGCAATGCGTGGGTTTGCGCTTACACCCTTTGCGCCGCGAAGCCAGTTTTTTTCGTTGGAAACAAAGTTGGACGTGCAGGACTTTGTTTCCGACGAAAAAAAACGGCTTTGTGACGCAGAGGGTGTAAGCGCACACCTGCGCATTGCTTTAAAAACCCATTCAAGTGAATGGGTTTTTAAGCAAAGCATCGCAAACCTTTCCCTCTCCAGTTTTCCGACATTTAGGTCGGATTCACAGCGGACGGAGTGCTGCCGCAAGTGTGAACCCACCCTAAGATGGGCAATTTGGAAAGGAAAGAGTTAAACAAGCCCAATTAACACATCCGGGTTTTCAGATATGGGATTTTAAGCCAAAAACAATAATAGAATAGATTGAAAAAACCTAGCACGTGTCCTCTACACTCGCTCTCTTTTTCTGATCCACAATTGGTTTTGGATTCAAGAAAGCAAGTCACTTATCATCTGCCCCTTTTTCAGCCATATTTTTTGCAGGTACGCCTTTTTTTAGACTAGTTTTAGGTTGAAGCCCCACGTTGCGAAAACGCTGCGTTTTACAGTACCTGCAAAGTGAATGGGATTCTGGATAATCTCATCCAAACATTGCAGAAAAAAAACGCAATGCTGGCGTTTTCCTTGTAGGTAAAATAGGGGCAGAAAGCCCGCAGAAGAAAACTGTGTGAAAATACAATGAAAAACGCTGCGGGAAAAAAAGGGGTGCGTTTCCACAGAATTTTTTTTTTTTTTTTTTTGCTGCATCTCGCTACGCCAGACCTTAGCCTTACTTACAGTGTCTTTTTATAATGTAGGCTTTCACCTTGGTAAATGTTGTGCACATGTTAGTTGGTTCAGATACGCCTCTATAAGATATGATTAAAAAAGCGCAATTGTCCTTTTTTAATGCGATCTGACCTGACGGGCTTTTTTTGTGCTGCCCATATACTAGAGTGCATTTTCGCATTTTTTGCCTTTTTAAAAAGGTGCAAGTCATAAATAAAGTGTGAAAAGGATCTTCATCTTGGTCATGTCCCCTTTTCCCGACAAAAAGCAAAAGTGGCGAGGGACCCAAAAAACGGGTCCTGTGGAAACCCACGGACCCTATAAACTGCTTGCAGGACTTTTCTCTCTGCATTTTCAAGCGGAATGGGGAACGGAATCCTCAAACGGTCACACAGCGCAAGTGTGAACCCAGCCTATAGAAGAACTGCTGAGGAGATTACTGACCTGTGCTGAGAGTGAAGGAGACAAGCAGTGGCTTTTGAGATGCCTTGAAGAGTCACAAACCACTTCACCCCATACTCATGCAGCAGTTACCATCGCTTTACAGCATTCAGTGCCATATCAAAAGCAAAGCAATCCTTGCATCAGCAACCCAAAGCCAAAGAATATTTGGCAAAAAGCTCTAACGCCAGTGAATTGGTAAACAATGTTGCCATTTTTTGAGGCATTTCCAGACAGGGAGACAGCAATGTTAGCGAAGGTTTTAGGAATGGGTTTTTATTCTGTATTCTGCTAGTTTGTTATGGGTTGATAACATCTGTTTTTAACCCTATGGATGTTATTAGAGAACAATTACTCGAGGAGCTATGTGAAGGACGCATTGCTGATGTTTTTGAGGTCCCCTCTTCAAAACTTAAAAAAAAAGAAAAAAACTAAGAACCAAACTCTTTGGGACACATTTATTAAGATAGTTGCACCTTTTTGGAATAAATTGTGTTGTGGTCTTTCTCTGTCCTGCTCTTTATTTATGAAGAATATGCTGGGGGTTTTTTTTTCGAGCTTTTATGCAGCCCTCGACAATTTTGCTTTTTGTTGGGAAAAGAGGCCTAAATGGAGATCGTTAAATGCCAGGCAGCATTAAAAAGGGGCAAAGGCACATCTAAAATAACTAACACGTGCACAACACTTAACAAGAAGGTCCGTCTACATCATAAATAGACATCATAGTAAGTTTACAAGGCTTTAGCATCAATAAAAATTAGACATCCAATTGGCCTTGTCAGTCAACCCAGATGGTTTTGGCTCAACCCAGATGGTTTTTGAGAATTTGACAAATCCCAAGTCTCTCCCAGTTTAATTCTGGCAGCTATCTATTCTATTTTGAGATAGTAGCCAGATTACTTCATTGGGTTGTTGAATTGGCCCCAAGGTAGGTGGATGCGTCCACCATCTTGATTAATTTTTTAAATGCCACCTGGTAATTCATATAGTAGATTTGATTCCTCTAAAAAAATTTCAAGAAATAGCAGAAGTTTTTGGTTTCCCTCTTGTACAAGATAAGACTTTTCTTCCTTTCATGAGTTTTTGGATGCACAATCGACTCTCAGTTGATTGAGCTCTGTTAACCAGAGACTAACAGCCAGAATTACTAACTCCATTTAGATTTTTTTTATTTTTATTTTTTTTTTTTTTTAGATTTTCCACCCACTCTTTTAGAATTGGGGCTGAGTCAGGAAGTGATTATGCCACTAGGTAGGTAGGAGTCTCCAAGATTTTCCATCTATTAAACTAAATTTGTGAATATATTTTGATTATATGGATTGCTTGCCATTGTTATATACATTGGGCAAAGAAGAGAGTGGTGTCCCATAGGATGAAGTGAAGGTTTAATATAGGCAAAGGTTCAGTTCATTTATATTGGATGGGCAGAATAGGTTTAAAGTGAAGGGATCTCCAAAAACTTTTAAAGCTTAAGAAAGGATTTTTATTTTTGTGTCAGTCACAGTGAAAACCTCTGATTTAGTAGTCATAATGAAGAAGGATTTGTCTTAATTTATTATGTTCTTTCCGAATTTAAATTTTTTTTTGGTAACTATCCCTAGATATGCCTGGGCAGGGAAAAATCGAAGATTTCTAAATAAAATCAGAAAGAGATTGAACAGTACCATTGTCAAATCCAGGCCTTCTATTGGAAACTATTTCTTGAGGCATGTTGACTTTAAAAATTTTGAGACTGCCTTCTTCAGGAGTGACTTAACATATCTTTCCATTGTTGGTTTGGATTTGTTCTTGGTTAGCCATGTTGAATAAGTTGTCAGCATTAACCGGTGGACATCCAGCTCTTGGGCAGGATGGATATAGTTTATTGGTTAACTTTTTATTGTGAATATTTGGTTCGGTTTATTTAGAGTTAGGCTAGGTTCACATCTGTGCCAGTCACAGACATTGACTATAATGGGGTCCACAGTGTGTCCGTAGGGTGTCCTCCGTGCATGGATTATCTCTCTGACGATTTTTGGCAGTTGTGAACACAGCCTTATTTATGATTTATAACAAGTTACCCATAATAAAGCACATGGCCTGTTCAAGCCAAATATGGTTGCCTGTCTTCATAAAATATCTTCTCTATAAGTTTATAACTATTCACAGTTTATTTATGTGTGTTGGATACGAAACACATTCGTGTTAAGAATCCTCCTCACTCAGGGTCCCAAAATAAGGACACTTGTGGGGCATTAATGTCTTGGAACATAAATGTTTATGATTTGCTTACCTGCAGTGAAACTGCATCATAGTGTGTCTGGTCTGACAGGAAGGCAGGCCAGCAGAAGCTGTGCTGTTTTACAGGAAAAATTTCATAAAAATAATAAAGAATTTTTCTATAGAAAAAATGTGCAATAGAGAAAAAAAATTCCAACTGCTCTGCAATCATTCAAGCAAAATATGGTGCAGGCGCAGCTTTCAGCATCCCCTGTGATATCAGTTGTCATTGAGGTTGTGAGCGTATTGTTTGGCTTCCAGGTCTGGTTATTGTATTTCATCTATTATAGACTGGAGGTGAAGGATTAGTTAAGGCTGGCAGAGAAAATTCCAATCTTAATAAATTCTCCCCACAGTGTGTGAAAACTGAAGAAAAGAAAATCCACTATAAAAAGACAAGGCAAGGAACCCTGCTAAACTACACCCCACATTCGGGACCTGTACAGAATTATTGGACTTTATTGGACTTTTGAGAGAGAGTGGCACACAGGTACAAGTGGAGACAGCCTCCATAAAAGAAATGCAGACTGCAATTGGGTGTACCAACTGGCAGCTTGGCCCACAGTGGTAATATTAGAAGTATTGTACATCTAAAAATGGGTGCTATTCTACTGTGTTCAACCTAAATTAAAAGTTGCAAGTTGCTCTGTTACAAGTTACACTACACTTATCCCAGTCCCACAGGTTCTTTACCTTGGGATAACCTTAGACTCTGACCCATCCTTCAAGTCACACATCCAAAACCTAAACACCTCCTGCCGCCGCCAACTCAAGAACATCCATTGAATCCGCTCCTTCCTCACCCCTGAAACTACAAAGATGCTAGTCCATGCCCTCATAATCTCCCGCTTAAACTACTGTAACACCCTTTCTCCATGGCCTCCCTGCAAATACTCTCACCCCCTTCCAGTCCACCTTAAACTGTGCTGCTCGCTTAATACACCTCTCGCCCCCTTCTTCTTCGGCCGCCCCCCTCTGCCAATCCCTTCACTGGCTACCTGTTGCCCAGCAAATAGAGTTCAAATTACTAACGCTGACATACAAAGCCATCCACAACCTGTCCCCTCCATATATCTCTGACCTAATCTCCCGCTACCTGCCCACATGTAACCTCCGAACCTCCAGAGACCTCCTACTCCGCTCTGCTCTTATCCGCTCTTCACACAAACGTCTCCAAGACTTCTCCCGTGCATCCCCCATACTTTGGAACTCACTACCAAGACACATAAGACTGTCCCCCACAGTCACAAGCTTCAAGAAGGCCCTGAAGACTCACCTATTCAGGAAGGCCTACAACCTCCAATAACACTACTGTCACCAAACCAACATGTGAACAGTCTCTCCCCTCACCTTCTGTCTCTATCCCTCTTCCTCCATAGATTGTAAGTCCTTGTGGGCAGGGCCCTCTATCCCGCTGTGCCAGTTGGTCACTGTTAGTATTGTATTTGTTTTGTATATTTTGTGTATCGTATGTAAACCCTCAAATGTAAAGCACTATGGAATTAATGGTGCTATATAAATAAACAATAATAATAATAATACCCTGTTCCTGCATACCTCATGGCTCCTAAGTCCTGAGTTTTATATGTGAATGGCCATCATGGACACTCCACTTCCCATCAGGCTCAGGAAGGCTAACTGCAACTAGACATGCCCCTAGACATGCCCCCTGTGAGAGTGAAAGATAGCCATAGGATGAACTAGTGCTCAGATGTCAGTGATCTATTGTATATGGTCTTCTTAAAAGACATTATAGTTAGGGCCAACCCCAGATCAAATCTCAACATGGGGCAGCAGAAATACCATTCTCATTTTTTATCTATTTCTTTTGTTCCTATGATGCGATTTGATCCTGTTTTCAGAATTTCCCATGTGGAATGATATTATGCACAGCCACAGACATCGGGATTCTGGAATCTAGCTATTTCTAGATGATATAAGAATCCAGTGTTGGACTGACCCATCAGCGTACCAGAGGACTGTTCAGTGAGCCCAGGCTCTTACACAATGTACCTCCTAATACAACAGGTTCCAGGTCCAGCAGGAATCTATTTACCTTGGAATGGACTTTGAAGCCAGTCACTTGCCACGTGTGTGCAAAGAAATGTAAACTGTGTATGCACATGTCCTTATAGATTGATGGTGGGTCCTCAGAATAATTTGCTTCTGTGGGCTCAAAAAACCCCATTCAGACACTGCGAGGATCACTTTAATCTGCTTTATAAACATAGGAAGAGTATCTCAGTCATGTATTCTTCCTTTATAAATTTATAGATTGTACAGTTGACCTCTATCAGTTAACAAGGCTTTCCAGAAAAATAAAAAATGGCATCCAAATGGGTTAAAAAGTACTAAATAATAATATGAGAACCTACACTCTCCTTACAGATCCTTCACCAGTGGCGTTCCAATGTTGCCTGGGTTCCTACTAGTCTCCAATTCCTGTTCCCATCTTAACACATCCTGTGTCAAGACACAGGAAAAGAAGACCAGTGGAGACCTGCTCAGCGTAAGAACGGTAGAGACAGAGGACCCTAAGGCAAGTAGAGGTTTTTTGTTTTTTTTTATTGTTGAAACCCATTTAGAAAACCCCTTTAAAGCTGCTCATGAAAAAACTCAGCAAATGTCTCAATACAAGCTGTAAACCTGCCAAGTAACTTGCGTTATGTGTTTACTCTGCTAGCCAGCTCTTCCTGTTTTGTATTCTACTTTTTGTATCTTTAGAAAATCCTGGGGCAAAATTCATTTACTGGTACTGTTTACTATACTCCAGTCATCCATGCAAAAGCAAACATATGTGAACATGCGCAAACCTTCAATGATCTATATCGGGTCTGCAACCTTCGGCACTACAGCTGCTGTGAAACTACAACTCCCAACATGCTCCATTCACTTCCATGGGAGTTCCAAGAACAGAAGAGCAAGTGTTCATGCTGGGAGTTGTAGATTTACATCAGCTGGAGTGCCAAAGGTTGCCTACCCCGGCCTATATTATATTACTGATTTACCATTTACATCTTGATTTTAAGTGGGTGTTGAACGCCAAAAAAAGGGTGGTGGGTAAATGCAAATTAGGCTAAAGCCCCATGTAGCGAGCCGCAGCACTTTTCACAGAAAGTCTGCAGAGTTTTCCTCTTTGTTCATGAGAATACACGAGCGTGTGTATGGGATCATTACAATATAATTGCGTCAGAATGGACATGGGCATGGTCATGTGCATGAAGCCAAGCTCAGTGATAAAGAACTACAAGAACTTTACCTACATTAGAGGAAACTGTTTGCATTGCTACCTACAGTCAAGTTACGAGTTCCCCTGTTTTCCAGCAACCTCAAGTCTCCTGAGTCTTATTCCTGCATTAACATCATGGGCACTCCAACTCCCATCACATTCGAGCTAGGACTTGCCCCAGGGTAGAGAATAGTACCACCATCAGGTACACAGCAGGCACCACTCCAGGAGGAGAGCAGGATGAAATGTGGTTGAGTTTTATAGCCACCGTGACAAGTCCATGTCGAATATTGTAGCAATTTGTTGTGTAGAGAAAATTCTACTGAAAACCTTCTGTGAAAACCTAATTATTAAAATAAAGACAGATTACAAGCTTGAGGAACACACATACACACACTCAGAAGGAATGTATGGATGTCACTATTTATTGCAACAGAGTCCAGCCTTTTATATAATTTTACAGATAAGAAAACACAATGCATGTTCTAAGACACAAGGTTATACAAAGTCTAGAAATAGACAAACCAGGGTCTCGAGTCATCAATTTAGTGTTTGAAAGGCACAACACCATTAAAGGTTAACCCTTCATTAAAGGGATTTTCCGGGCAAAAAATAATAATAAAAAAAAAAGTCTGTTAGTTCTATTAATTGGTTAATAAGTGCACCCAAATACCTTTAGCAGTGTTTTGAGTGATTTCTGGGTTTCTCTGTGAGCTCCTGGAATCCTCTGCATTTGTTTACATGGGTAGCTTCCTGTTCTGTGTTTTCCTACAACTACCATGATGCCTTGGGCTTCACTCAGAGCTGACTCACACCACCTCCCTCTCTCACTCCCTCCCCCTCCCTTTCTCACCCACACCCCCTCCCTATTTCCCTAGCTAGCCTGCCCACTACTAGCCATTTCTAACTAACTCAGCCCCCCACCCCATCATACATACCTGTCTTCCGGGCAGGATCTTCTGGGCACGGGACTTCACTTGTTCTGGGCGGCTGGCACCTCCTCTTCTTGACGTCTGCTGGCTGCCCACGCCTGCACAATAAAGCCCCTTAAACACCAAGTACTAACTCCCAGCCTCTGGGCTTCCTCCTACAGGTTGCAGAACAAATTATTTTGGGTAATGTCTGGGTACTGATTGAAAAGACAGGTGATAACATGGCCAGAATTCCATGCTACTCCTACCCCGGGACAACGACCCCAAACATACAGCCAATATCATTAACAACTAAAAATACATTCTTAACACTTCTGTTATTGAAAGAATTTTAATCTTGCAGCATTTATTCAACACCTGCTAAAACTTTTGAACAGTACTGTACATATATGTCAAGAAAAGGGTTAACACCAGCCTCTCGGCGAGCTATAGCAAAGTGCCCGACCCAAAAAAAAAGTCTGAGTTTACACATTACTAACTTTACACAGTAAGTGTACACAATAGGCTATAAAACCATGACTTCAAGACGAACAGTGCTGAACATTTTTGTGACTAGATGAGACGGTTGCAGCACTCTAAGGGTCGCAATGTGACTCCATTCACCAACATGAATGGAATCACAGGCCGACCAAGTGGTCACACAACTAAAGCCCTAGTCTAAATGAACATGGAGAAAGACCTAATGCACATGGTTTCCCTGCCCAGGAGCAAGTATTGTGCAACAATGCAAAGGCTCTATTTTTCTTAAAGGGGTTCTCTAACTCATTTGAAAGTTACCCTTTGCTGTAAATAATAAAAAATAGTCAGCTGATCTTTTCAAGAGTCTCCAGACTGCTCATTTCTTTCTATTTCCGATCCCTCCTGATGTCAGCACATGACTGTTTTGTTTGTGTCGAGACCACTGTGGTCACTTCCTGGCCATAGTGGTGACCTCCAGAATACCGCTAAGGCCAGTAGTCTCCTTACACAAATGGAAAAGTCATGTACTGATGTGCGTCAATGGAGTGTGTATTTGCATTTGTGACCCCCAACCTGGACAGAAGCAGGAATGACAAAAATATCGTCCGATACCTGTTGGTATAATTCAACAGGTAGGAGCCAGTTAATAAAATAATGCCAGGCATCGGCTTCTGCCAGGAGGCAGCGCCTGAGGTGCCAGCCTCAAGTCGCCTCATGGCAGGTGCACCACTGTTTCTAGTAAAACATTATACTGAGCATGCACCTGCTACTCCATTCATTCTCTATGGGGGTGCCAGAGATAGCTGAGTGCTGTACTCGGTTATCTACCTAGAGAATGAATAGAGCAACAGGCTGAGGAAACCTTTTCAGGGAATCTAGACATCTGTGCTCAGGTTACATTGCACGATATTCATTTCATAGTGGTCATGCAATGTAATTACAGCCTCTCACATTCACTTCAATGGGATGAGATGCTCACACAAGCACCATAGCCCCATCAAACAGCAGATCAGCGGGGGTCCAGGTTTTTGGACCCCCACTGATCTTTTATTTATGACCGATCCTGAGGATAGGTTATCAATACAATAGAAATGGACAAATCCTTTAAATGCTTTTATTGTTATATAAACACATAGAGTCATAAGATTCTCCTAACATGCCTGATCCTCCTTCTCCCCAACATCCGGCACAGCTACTGTGATGGGACACCCCCCAAAACATTAGATGGGCGCTTTAAATTTATCATTATACAGACAACACACACATCCCCTGTGACATTGCATAGCTGTCTAGGAACATTACATTAAGTACAAATCAACTTAAGGACCTATTTGTTCCCCCATAGACTACAAAGTTTCTACCCTATGGTCTCGCCCCTTTGTTTTAGGGGTTGTGATACCTAAGGCACTTCTATCCATATTTGATGGACCAGCACTGTAGCACGTTATTTCTGGGTAGCAATTCACGGAACGGTACAACAACTTTTTGGACATTCATTTCCATTATCTGCCCCAATTTTTCTTCGTAGCCTTTAGCCTGCTACCCTCAATATATGCTCCAGTACATTCTGATGGCTGTACATATTCACGTAGCCTTCAACTAGAAGCGGTCATGTCTTTCGTTGGCCGATGTTGTTTGGCAAGTTGACACAATAATGCTCCATGAAAAGATTAGCGCTACAATCTCTGAAATTCGCCCATTCTTTGACAGGGTTTGGACATCCTGGATTAATAGGCCCAACATCCCAATTGGTAATAGGATTAAGTGCTGTGCTCATACCCCTTTCCCTAGGAAGGATCTCCCTGCCACCCTCTGATTTCTGTACTATGGCGCTACTCATCACCCCTCCTTCCCCATTGTGTTTTGTTAATTGTTCTTTTACCTTTTTAACCTTTTTATTCTACAGGCATGATAACTTTGGATTCGTAATTATTTCCTTCTATTATATTGTATTTACTTTACTTTACTCTGTTTTTCTGAACTGATCTTATGGATGTTCTTGTATTTGCTCTTATATTCTGTTTTTGACTCCATTAAATAAATGCCTTTTATAATATTAAGCACAACTTAAGGTGAAATCCTGGAAATTCCAGCCTTCCCCATGACTTCAATTGGCATTGAATTAACTGAGAACTTGTGTTGCCACCTATGGACGGACCCCTCCGATTTACATATTTTGCACATTGCTAGAGTAAATTGAACTTAAAGGGGTTTTCAGGGCAAAAAAACTATTTTTAAAAAAGGTCTGTTAGTGCTATCAATGGGTTAATAAGTGCACCCAAATACCTTTAGCAATGTTTTGAGTGATTTATGACTTTCTAAGGGAGCTCCTGGTATCCTCTGCATTTGTTTACATGGGTAGCTTCCTGCTGTCTTAGCCTACAACTACCATGATGCATTGCAGTTCACTCAGATCCCCCCTCACAACCCGACCCTGTTTCCCTAGCTAGAAGCCCTGAACGCTTCTTCTCTTTGCTTCTGCCGGCATTCTATTGTGCAGGCGCCAGCTTCGGATCCCTTGTGAAGGAAGCGACGCCCAGCTGAAGAAGAGGACGTGAGCATTGGGGAGTATGATAGGGACGGGGACGGAGGTGAGAGGAGTACTGATGACCTCCCATCTCCGGAAACAGAGAAACAGAACATCACCAGGAAATCAGAAAATGTGCCTGGGGCGGTCCTCAGAAGTTAGGTGGGGGGAGGCGGTTTAGCTTAGTGTTTAAAGTTTTAGTTTATGCTGGACAACCCCTTTAACATTTGCTGTCAGTGTTATAAATTTGTTAGAAAATTGCTGCTCACAGGGGGGTTGGTAGTGAGCTTGCAAACTAAACATCACAGCATCATGTGTCCTCAGATGTGGGAGCAATTTATTACCTGTGATTTCCTTGCAGGGGAGAGTTGAGAAGGGAGAGGTACACAGAGAGAGAAAGCAGGCAGATGAATCATGGGATATGTAGTTCACAGATTCAATGCATGTAAATAACAGTGATGGTCTCGAGTCTCCAGTAAAATAAATTCAAGACAAGGGTGCACAGAGACAATGAGTATTTAGCACTGCTGTGGACGTATTTGCAGATATGCTTATTTTTTGTGGGAAGACCAGATGTTTTTATGGATGCTACTTTCGGGAACATAACATACTTTGATTGCTTTTTATAATGTTTTTGGAGGCAGAAACCCCAAAAAATGGAAATTCTGGAATTATTTAAGATTTTTTTTTTCACGCTGTTCACCGTACAGGTGTCAGTTCACAGGGGTGCCGATGCCTGGAGGAGGGAGTCAACTCCCTCCAATAACATTAAAATATCACCATCACCATTAACCGCTGTATTTAAAGGGTTAAAACCCCAGGATCATCAGTTTTTTGATCCCAGCATTAGGGGCAGATGCCCAGCTGTGAGTACCCAGTCCATGTCTTTTTATCTAAAATTTTGGTGCAAATTAACATTGCGCCTTCTCCTCAGTTTACTGGTTCTGGCTGACATCAGCTGATAATGGCCCATTTTGTCAGGTGACCACTGCAGCCAATCACAGGTCTCAGTGTTGATTTCTGCACATATAGCGTGTGACTGCAGAGACCCACAATTCTGGGTGCTCCAAGATGGTTTCAGGTTAACATTGCTGTATACTATGCAAATAGCTAGCCTTGCAGTTAGAAAAAGGCTGAAAAATCGAGAAATTAGAGATGAAACTGGCCACAACTTTTAAACAGCTATAGATAAAGAATTTCCTCCCAAGGTGCCTGATCCCGTACAGATTACACTCGGTTTGGAGCCTCTACATTGTTCAGGTCCATCGGGGAACCCAAACAATGAAGAGGTGGACCGCTAAAACAGTGGTAACACGGAGTCCAACAGAACTCATTGAATACAACCTAAAATGTGACTATGAAACCAGCTTTTAAGGGCAAGAACATGTTCACTTTTTAACAATATATTGTAGCTTACAGATAGAATTGCAATTGAATTGTATTAAATATATAATACAATGATATAAAGCAGGAACAACTTTCCTAGAGAAATCATAGTGGTTAGGTATCCTCGAGGTTGAGCGCATTCTATCAGTTGCCGAAATGCAGTGAAATCCACTAAGTTGTATGGCAGCAACTTTTTTTTTATTATTTTGGCCAGGTGCGAGTTAAGTTGCAGAACTGCACATATTGCTGTTTCCTGGACACACATTCCCTTATGGATGACTGTCGATGGCATGGAGAAGGACAAGAAGAAGTAGGAAAAACAGTTGATGATTGTGATGATTCTGCTTAAGTGTGGCTATAACTCAGATGTATTTTGATCTCTGGGTATAGGATCTCCCTTCTTGCTTGCACTCATTCATACTATGCGCAGCTATAAGCCTAGGTGCATATTGGCAGTAGTGGCCAGGCTGGAACAATAGGGCTCCATTGTATTCCTATACAGCCCTGGCTGATCAAACAATAGTGCATTGTTCGAGCCTGGGCTGTTGATCAGATATGACTGATAACAGGGTATCAATTCACTTTGTCTCAGCTCTATACAAAAGATCTGGATTTGATTGAATTAACTCATCAGACCTACTGTCGCTGGTGACCTCATTCTGGGAGGTGGCATAAAGGGTATAAAAGATGAGGTAAGAGGTCTGTGGGAGGAGATTACACTATGGAGATCATGCTATGAAGACTGTGCTGGGATTATGCTACAGAGTTGTTACAGACAGACCATGAGGAGAGGCTGCTGTGATGAGATTCTGTTGAGACCACTGGACTAATGCTGGGAGACTGTGAAGAGCATGCAGGCTGGAATACTGTGATGCCACATGCTAGGAGTTAATGCCACATGCCAAGAAGCCTCCACTGGTGACTCACACATGCCATGTGTGAGTGTTGGACTATAGAACCACATCAAGGACATGTGTGGTAAAGTAATCATTTCACTTTTTATCCTTTTTATTTTAATGTACTGTATCTTGTAACTAGTAACTGTTAATGCTTGCATATATCTGCATATCTGTTCTGAACTGTATATGTTAGATTTTAATACCGACCCATTTAGGGGTTAATAAATATATAAAATTTAGAAGGCTTGTCTTGTATTTATCTGGTGAACCCGGCACTCACTGGCGGTGAGTGTGGTTTTTATATGAAAGAGGACTCATGGTGTGGCCACAGCGGGTTTGGCGCACGGAGGATCTTTCACAATGATGATGATGATGATGGCGACCATGTTGCAGGTGTGGATGTGGCCTGCCTTCAAGGAAGATCACATAGAGAGTGAGTAGGTTGGTATTGCTCACTTCCCCTACCAGTGCCATTGCCAATTCTATTCTGCTAAGTAAGCTGGGGATGCCTTTTCATGTGAGTATGGAGAGACTTAGTACCTACATTTGTTCTTGTGCACCACAGATAATTTTCTATTTGCAGATCTTGCACATTGCCATGAATTTGTCATTTGGTAATGTATAGAAAAATTCCCACATGGGAGATGATCATGTGTAGTTGCTGTTGCCAATACCAGCAGAACTGAAAATGTGTCAGGCACTGCCATCACCCACACCTCCCAGGTTTCCACTAGGCCTTCCCCGAGCAGGTTTTTGGATGTTGGGGCTGAGCATTGGCTGGAATCATTACTATCACCACTGTTACCACTCTCTTCCTCTGATGTCACCTTGTCAGCCTGACCCAATTGCCAATTATCATTGGCGATGCCATAATTTTGCCCCCTTTTTTCTGACATATCTTGGCCATGGGATTCTTACACACCTTATAATTTCTTCCTCCAGATTTCCCCCTAGTGTCCCTACAAACATAACTATTCAAGTGTAATACTACCAGTACCACACCCCCTGCCACTACTACCTCCCATACCAATAGTCATGCCTTCCTCTTCCACCTCTGCTCTCTGTTATCCAACTCATCAAAAGACTCTGATTAGGAGAAATATCTTTATCAGCAGATGCCACATTACTACTTGGGATCTGTGTTAATGAAGACATTGACAGACCAGAAAGGCCCTGCATTAAATTATGTGTTACAACATTAGAGAAGGAGGAGAAAAACACAGAATCCTGACACAAGATCACATCTCTCTCGGTTGTAGTATCCTCCTATGATTAAGATGAGTGAGTTAAGTAATCAAAAACTTCATCTTCATTTTCAAGTATAAAAATTCTTCCTCCCTCTCCCCCTCTTGTCCTTATACTTAACCAACAACCCTTCTGAGTGCCTGCACAACCTGTATTCTAGGGATGTCTCTCTGGTTTATGTGCACTGTCCCACAAGCTGAAAGAGTGGGATGCTGGTGTAGTTACAAAGAGATGGTAACCCTTGTCCAGCATTGGGTGCAGAAAATCCCACTAACTCAGGATTTGGGGACATTCTGAGAGCTCAGTTCTGGTGTTCTTAATCCTAAACTTGTGGGTGTATCCTGAGCTGCTCTGACACAGTTTGTATATTTTAATGCTGCACCTTGCCCTCTCACTGGGCAGGCATTGGCGGAATTTAAAGCTCCCTTTGCAATGAATCAGGGATTCATCTATAGAAATGTTCTGCCCTGGGATGTATGACGTGGAAAATTTGGTGCTGAAGAGTTGGCCAGTTTGGTTGACAATAATCTAATGAGTATTGAGGCCCAAGAAGCCACCATTTTAGGTTTAATAGTGGTTGACCATGGTGATTCACAAGGGGATTGGTATTTGTAAGTCCAGAAAAATGCCGTCTTGAGAAAAAATATGCAGACATAAAGGGGTTGGGATGTCCAACATTTCCTCACATCTTGTAAAAATGATCCAATCCTCATAAGTATACTTTTTTTTTTATTTTTTTATTAATAATTTTTTACTGAACTGTATATGTATACACCATAATTGTAATACACCAAGAGATGCATATGAACAATATTGGGAACAAACCAACAATACATATCATCAGTTATAGGGGGAAAGGTTACAAAGCAAACAACATACAGCAAATATCAACAGTACCACATGTAAAATTGTGTGTTTATGTACAAACATATGAATCACTATATCAGCATAAAATACAGATCAGGCGACCTAAGGCTAGCTTCACACCTGCGCCCGGATTCCATTTGGGGATTTCTTCCCCGAATCCGCTAGAAAAATGTGGAAGCAGGACTTTTCTCTCCGCATTTTTCGGGCAGAAACCCCATTATAGTCTATAGGGTCTGCGGGTTTCCATGGGTAACAGCTTTTTAAGTGGATTGGGTTTCTGTTTTTTGGGACCTCAAGCGATGAACCTAGCATAATACACATGTACATTCTATCAATGTGCCAATATCATTTATAAGTTAAACTCATTGATTTTATTCTGTAAAGTTAGAGTTAGTTAAAGCCCTGACAAAAAAATAAGTTGGATTTCAAAAAACAGAAAAATAGAACTACATCTGTATATGGTAAAATGATCTTGTGTACAAGTAATAACTGTATGAAGTAGCAGATACCACAGTCTTCTATATAATGGCAAAGACCCAAATACAAACTATGAACGAAAATATGGCATATGTGAAATTACACATGGTCACATACAGGGCGAGTTGCATTTTCCTACCAGAAAATTCACATCCAAGCAAGAAGAAAATAGTTACAGCTTGTAGGCACTTTAGGCATCAAAAACAATTTTGTCTTTGGATTTAGTAGAAATTGGTTAAAGTCAGAAAAGAACCAATACATTCTAGAATAGGCTGCATTACTTTCCATATGTGTTGTCCGGAATAGCCATTTGTCTAAAATGATGGTTTATGATGTGGAGAAGTGATAGCAAAGATAATGATTACGATAAGAGTCAGGAGGGACAGTAGGGTGGTGGCAATGTTCAGAGACCGGGCGGTGGCACCATGACTGATAGCAGCATTCCTATTCCCTTGCAACTTTCGATCTCTGGACTGTGGAAAAAAACAATATAAATAATTAGAAAAAAAATAAGTGAATGGGACCAATTTCAAGCTGTTTGTTTTTCATTACAATATTTAGGTCAGTTTTCCACGTTTTTTTTGAACATTTTCTACAATTTTTGAAAAAAATTCACTTTTTGATGTTGTTTTTTATGCAATTTCTTCAAAACAAAGTGAAATATAAAAAAAAAAAAAAAAATAAGACTTGTATTTATCCTTCCTGCTGGATACACTTCCGACTTTTATTCTCCATGCCACTATACATAAATATTTACATCACAGACAATACTACAATAGAAGATAACACCTCTGTAGAGAACATTACTGACCACAAATGATTTCAAGCTTATCTACTCTCAGCTTATTCACGATACAATAAATCTGAAAACAAATCATGGCCGTCCTGCCATCATAACTCCAGATAAGATCACTGGACATATCCTGTTAACAAATATAATGAATCTCTGCAGACCTTCATCCACTTCTCCCCTCTGATACACAAAATGTATTTTCTTCTCAGCACCACTACAGACCTGAAAAAGGTGGCCTGCAAAGGCACTCTTCTTAAAGAGACATATGGCTCCTCCTGACCCTTGTCTGAGCAGCGAGAACAACCTTATGGAGTGAAGGTGCTCAATAGCAAGAGAAATGGGACAAAAGTGTAAATAGTCTTACCAAAATTATTTTTCTTAAAAATTAACATTTGATCGTACAGAAAATATGGGCATACGGTTTGTGCATGGTGACAACGGTCTGCAAATTTCACGTCTAATTCGGCACAGCTGACCAGCATAGCAAGTCTCTCTGACAATCCTAAGCACTGACATTCGTGCCCTTCTGCGTATTAATCCTAAATTTAGACTACAAACCCCCCTAGTTGGCCCCCTTGAAGTTAAAGTTCAGCATCTGGAAATAATTAAAGCAAACGCATACAGGCAGAGCAAATACATGTATTCTGCTGTAAGGATTCCATCTACGTGGTACTTTCTTTTTTGTAGGACAAACCATTGAAGACACTCTTGGCACTGAACACGCCATGTGCACTCATATTTTCGAAGATTAAGTTAAACTTTTTGAACATTGCAAAAATTGTGTTTTTTTCCCCATAGAGTGTGAATATTTCTATGAGGTTATTGTTTGTGAAAGGATAATATGGTTAGAGAGAGACTGAAGGGAGTGCGAGAGTCAGGACACAGCCACATAATTCACTAATCTGCAGAAGGGATACCAAAAAATAAAATATAGAAATCGGTTTGTATGGAAAAAGGGGAGAAGTATGAAAAACATAGATGGGACAACTTTAGACACTTTTATAGATCACAGCCTTACCTTGATGGAGAACACAAAGGCAAGAAATCCCAGGCAGCAGAAATTCAAGAACATGGTGTTGAAAAATGACCAGATAATATGATCCTGGACAGGAGGAATATCATGCATGACGGTCACCACAGTGGATTGTATGGACTGGCCTTCATTTTGGCATTCCCGAAACTCCACTTCTTCCTTTAGGGGTTTATAGGGTTGGGAAACATATGGAGGGGGAGCGTTAAGCTCCTGTCCAAAATTACCTTTCTCCATGATTTTTGATATGTAGATCTACAAGTCTTCCCGAAGAGATCTCAGAGCAAAGTATCTGTATGAGAGAGAGAGCGTAGTGAACTGTTATATGTAATGGGAGGGAAAGGAGGAGCCTTGTGGTCCAAATAATAGGGTCAATTTCACTTCTCATCTACATAGTCAGCCACACAGTCTTGTTCTGAGTTAGCTGAAGTTTTTTTCACAGTCAGCACATATGTAAGCACATATGTAAGATATCAGTGAAGGAGTCATGGTGTGTAGGCTATTAGCAGGAGGCTGTTGGATCGGCCCCCAGAACAAGTCCCTATGATGGGCCGTAGGCCCTTCAGTCTGACCAGTAGGTAACTTTTTTTACACAGCACTTACCTTTAATAAAGGAGTAGACCTACAGTGTTTACACATGTTGTTTTTGTTGAGTTTTGCTGCGCAATTGTAGTGTTTTTCAGCAAAAATTACAAAAACATAATTTCCTGCCAACAGAAAAACCAAGGTCAGGGCTACACTGTGTGACTTTTTGTAGATCTACTGGTTGCTTTTAACTATTGATTGACAGCTTCAACTCTCAGCATTGCAGACTGTCACTCGTACAGACTTCAGCCAAATAGTTAAAATCAATTGATAGTGCTACAAAAAGTTGTCGTGTAGCCCTGACCTAACAATGCCATGTGTGGAATATGCCATTACATGCCATAATTCAAGTGAATGGACAACCAAGCTCAGCATCACTAACTCCTCTAGAAAGGGAGCTTCTCTTTACTGTGGCTTACCACTCTTATAGAAGAGCGCCCAAGCATGGGACCCACATTATGATGACCATATGCCCAAATAGGCATGAATTGGTTAATATGACAATCCCTTTAAGTATCCTTCTTTGACAATCCTACAGCTGCCTGTAAACTTTATACAGCTATAGATATAGAAATTCCGCTTAAGAGGCCTGACCCTTATTTTACCCAACATCTGGAACACACATTAGATGGAAATTTAGCATTTATTATGATACAGAAATCACACAGATCCCCTGTGACATTGCATGGCTACCTAGAAGCATTGCACCAAGTACAACTCAAATCCTGGAAATTCCGGGATTCACATGATTGAAATTGATAATCAATGGCCTGGGAATTCCTTCTGCTACATACGGACTCCAAAAATGGATTTTACACAATGTCAGCATAAAGGAAACTTTAACCCTTCCCGCCGCAGCCATTTTTCGAGTTTTGCTTTTTACTCTCTGCCTCCCAAAAGACATAAATTTTTTATTTCTCCGTTGACAGAGCCATGTGAGGGCTTAATTTTTACAGGACAAATTGTACTTTTGTAACCCCTGCAGGCAGCACTTTGCATACAGCAGATACTGCAGTAAGGGAGTGTTCACACTATGTTTTTTTGCAGGCTGAAAAAAATCTGCCTCAGGAAATAGGAAACGTTTACATGATGCATTTTTTGACACGGGTTTTTGTTCTGTTTTTTACACAGCTTTTTACTCCACCACACTGCATGGACCTAGAAACTTCCCTTTAAAAAAACACTAGCAGTTTTTGATCCGTTTTTTGCAAAAACTGCATCAAAAACTGCGCCCAAAAAAACGCATTACGTTTTTTCCGCCTCCCATTGATTTCAATAGATTTTTAAAGCTGAGGCCCCACGTTGCGGAAAAGCAGATTCTTTTGTTGCAGATTTTGTTTTTTGAGCCAAAATCAGGAGTGGATTGAGCAGAAGGTAGAAATATAAGATCTTCCTATATATTTTTCCATTCCTTTTGTAGCCATTCTTGGCTTTGAATCCAAAAAACTGCAACAAAAGAAGCTGAGTTTCCGCAAAGTGGGGCCTCAGCCTTAGGCTGGGGCCCCACGTGGCGTAAATGCCGCGGAAAAAATCGCGAAAAATTCTAGCGAATCCCATGCCCACTTTGCGGTAAAAAACTGGCGCGGTTTTGGAAATCGTAGCATGTCAATTATTTCTTTGGGGAAACGCCGGCAGTTTCCCCAAAGGTATAATTGAAACAGTCCGCAGAGGAAACCTCTGCAAACTTCCTGTCTTAAGCGCTGCGGGAAGAACCGCAATGCGTTGCTGCTGCGGTTTTTCCCGCAGCGCTATTTTGCTGCAGGACGCCATGTGGGGCCTTAGTAATCTGCCTGAAGTAAGCTCATGTCACTTTTTTTTTCCTCTAGCTGAAAAAATAAGGTAGAGGAAAAAATTGCTACTGACTCCCATTGAAATGAATGGAAGCTTTTTTTTTTTTTTTTTTTTTAAGGCAGATTTTGATGTGGATTCTGGCTCAAAATCAGCCTGCAAAAAACTCAGTGTGAACATACCCTTAATGCCAAGCTAAGACATTAAAGCAGGCATTAGTGCACCTTATCCTGAGGGACAGTTGATTACATTTCCCTACACCACTTGCTTTTCCATGCCCTTGCATCCTGGGGGAGGAGCATCAGAGAGAGGGAGTGATTGGTTGAGCGGAGGATTGTGGGGAAGATCTGAACAGAAAAGAGGGAGGACAGACATATGGGCTGCAGAAAAAAAGTTCTTCTTGCAACTGCCAGAGGGCACATACTTTGGCACTGAGTAGTCCGGGACATAGAGATAGTCCTGCCAGCCCATCAGTTCATCCTACTGCAGCATCACCTGGGCAGATCCATCAGACTCCCAAGAAGTACCTAGGTTTGCATCACAGGAGATTCGTGCCATCCCCTCCATCAGCGTCCTCTCATATAAAGACTGCAGCAACCAGGAGAATCCCAGGTTGGCACAGGTTTGCTGCAAGAGTTAGTAAGTAGATCTTGCTGGAACTTGTTGTACTGCTGTTAGGAAGCTAGAGACAATTGTAACAGAAAGGATCTTGTTCTTTCTATGAGATTAAAGCGCATTACCGTTTTGTGAACACATCAATGTCTACTACAAACCGGACCCCAACAATTGGGCTGTGTTCTTCTTATTGCCGCAGCCATTGCCATATCTACATTGTGTGCAGTTAGTTCATTCAGCTCTTGTGAGTGTTTGTTGCTTTGACCCCAAGCAGAAGAGGAAGACCCTTCTGTAGAGGATTCAGGTGCAGGCACTGCGCCATAGTGAGGCTGGCTAGAACTACAACACACCCTACCTACAGAGGTCGGCCCAAAGGGGTGTTACACTTTGTAATGGTACCATTTAATATTCTATACAATGTACTAGGAAGCTAGAAGAAAATTCAGACGGAGGTGGAATTGGAGAAAAACTGAGTTTGCGTAACTTTCTTATGGGCATCTTTTTTACAGCATTCACTGTGCAGCCAAAATGACCTGTCAACTGTATTCTGCGCGTCAGCAGGATTACGGCAATATCAAATTTATATAGTTATGTTTTATCACCTTAAGATGAATCCAAAACACTGCCATATTCTGACACCTATAAATTTTTGTATTTCTGTATACAAGACTGCCTAAGGCTAAGGCCCCACATGGAGTCCTGCAGCAAAAAAAAGCGCTGCGGGAGAAACCGCGGCGGGATCGCATCACGGTTCTACCCGCAGCGCTTTAGACAGAAAGTTTGCAGAGTTTTCCTCTGCGGACTTTCTGTTTCAATTATACCTATGGGGAAACCACCGGCGTTTCCATAGGTATAATTGACATGCTACGATTTCCAAAACCGTGCTGGTCGCCGTGTGGCCGCAGTGCGGTTTTTCTGCAAAGTGGGCATGGAATTCACTAGAATCCCATCCACTTTGCTCTGACTGTAAAACGCCGCTGGGGGCGAATCGCGGCATTTACGCCACATGGGGCTTTAGCCTCGACGTCAATTTTTGAGGTTACAGATGTATTTTATTGATACCGTTTTGGGGAATGTTTGAGTGCTTTTTATTAAAATTTTTAAGGGTAACAAAACTGTGAAAGACGAAAGGCTGAGGCCCCTGCTATGGCGGTAATTTATAGGGGTAATTTAAACTTTTAATATTTTTAATCTTTTTATATTTTCTTTCTTCTTTTTTTTTTGTCTTATTTTTAGACACCCCCCCTTCCCCCCGAGGGTCTGATCACTTACACAATGCACTGCTTACTCACCAGTAAGATGGCTGCATGGGAAAATGGTGCCTCGGTCAGGTTGGAACAAGGCATCAGAGGCTTTAATACAGCGGAGACCCAGCGGAAATAGTGGCTGCTCAGCTCCCCCATATTTAAACAACCGACATCTGCCGTAATAGTATGCTGGTAGTCTGGAAGAGGTTAATTTACCGCCATGAGCTCTGAATCATGCTCTCTTGCCTAATCCTGCCTGGCACCACCCACTTGACATTAGAGAGTCAATTAGAGGAACGGTGGAGGCTACAGGAAAAATTCCAACTGTCCTGTAATCGGTGGGGAGGAGCCTATTAAGGGATGAGAAGATCTTGGTTTTGGAGGTGGTGAAAGGTCTGAGGTCCCGGTGGTTGGACCTCCAAAGATCTTTTATTTTTTACCTATCCTGACGATGAGCCATGTACACTTCTTTGTAGACTTTAATACTACAATAGTAAAATTTGCTAAAATGATCAAAATAACTTCCAAAAAAAACTCATGTTCACATCTCCCATAAGATGGAAAGCTCCAGATTATGCCATTGTTTCGTCTTACAGGGGCATATACTATCCATAGACTCCCTTACTAAAAAATAAACCTATGTCACATGGTATATTTTTGCAGTTTTCCTTTACAAAGAAAAGCCTTTTTGTATAGAGTGAAAAAGTAAATCAACATATACGGGCCCAACAGAGGCAAAAATCACACTCTTCTTGGTCTCTCTTGGATAAATGGAGTCCTATGGACATACTTGGTGTGTAGGTCTCATACATGATGTGCACATATACTAAGCTTGTATTGCTGAAACTAGGTCAGTCACAATATACATCAGTAACAATTACTTTGAGATGTCTATTTCCTGCCTGTAGCAGCAGATATAATAAGTAAGATTTAGTTTAACGCTTTAGTAGGTAACTTTTCTTACACAGCACTTACCTTTGATACAGAAGCAGATCTACAGTGTTCATACATGATGTTATTTACTTAATGTGCTTACTTATATAGCGCCATCATATTCCGTAGCGCTTTACATATATTGTCAACACTGTCACATATAGGGCTCAATGTAAATTCCCTATTAGTATGTCTTTGGTTTGTATTACAGCTGCAACTCCCATTATAATAAATTTTATGTAGAGGTTGATGACATTAAAGGGGATTTCTGGGCAAACAATAATTTTTCAAAAAAGGTCTGTTAGTGCTATTAATATGTAAATAAGCGCAACCAAATACCTTTAGCAGTGTTTTGAGTGATTTCTGGGTTTCCCTGGGAGTTCCAGGCATCTTCTGCATTTGTTTACACAGGTACTTCCTATTCTGTTTTCCTACAACTACCATGATGCATTGCGCTTCACTCAGAGCTGACTCACAAATCCTCCCTCTCTCACTCCCTCACACCCCCTCCCTGTTTCCCTAGCTAGCCCGCCCACTACTAGCACTTCCCAACTAACTAACTCAGCCCACCCACCCCATCATTCTTACCTGTCTTCTGGGCACGGGACACCACTTCCTTCTGGAGGCCGGCTCTTCCTCTTCTTGATGTCTGCCTGCACAATAAAGGGGGAATGCCAGAAGTAAGTGATGCCCCGTGCCCAGAAGATCCGGACAGGAAGACAGGTAAGTATGATGGGGTGGGGTCAGTATAGGTGATGTTCCGTTTCTGGAAACGGGGAAACCGAATGTCACCGTAAAATCTGAAAATGTGCTATCTAGGTAAATATCTATCTATATCTATCGATATCTAGATAAATATAGCTTTTTTGTAAACTAAGTAAGTTAGAAGGTAGGTGGGGGAAAGTGATCAACTTAGAGTAGAAATATTATTTTATCCTGGGCAACTCCTTTAATTATTGTGCAGAACACCGGCTACCTTGTCCTTTGATTTTTTTTTTTCTTTTTAATTGAAATTGGCATGCCGTACAAAAGAGCTTGTCCACCCCTTGTATAGACATTGCTAATTGCTTATACTGTTGTTTCTGTAGTCTCAGGTTTTTGGCCTTGGCCTCATTATATTGCCTCAATGCCTCTCATGGCCTTAGTTCTTTCTTTATCTTTGCTATAGTCACTGTGCAGGTGCTATTGTTCTTATTTTTGTATTACTTATCTGGGGAAGTCCCTGGATTTATTAGATTTACCCTCTAGTAGCCTATGGTACTTAGCATCTTCCCTAGCACTTTACTGGGGGTTTACCATGGCAGCAGTCCCCCCACCCCCCACGCCTTGTGCGTTATAGGGTTTGTTGCACACCATTCCCTCCCGGTGTGTGAACCTTGTTCAGAGTTTGTTGTCATTGTTGAATTCTGTTCACGTTCTTTTCCCTCCACAGCGCTCCCCCAATGTTACTCTATGCCGTCTGTCAACTTAGTCCCCTGCCTCGCCCTACCCAGGCCTACTCGTTCTGTATAGTCCCATTTAGTTGCAAGATTTTTCACACTTCCTTACATTCCCCCCACGTGTAAGATTGTCACATAACGTAAGAGGATTTAATTCCCCTCGGAATTAATATGAGAAGCTGACTGAAACCTGATATTCTCTGCATTCAGAAATCTCGCTACACCCCCACCTCATTCCCTAAATCTTTCCACTCCCATTACACCCTTATTGGCCATGCACCCAATCAATATAAGAATAGGGGAGTAGCGCACTTGGTCAGGAATTCCGTCCCTCTCCAAATTGATACAATGACGGTTCATCCTCAAGGGTGATATATTATTGTTAAATGACACCTTTATGGTCAACAACAATGCCTAGTCAATTTCTATTCCCCAACTGAGTCCCCAGTTCACGACTTTTAATGCGACCCTGGACCTCTCCTCCCCTTTGGCTGATAGACTCTCCTCTAAGGCCAAGGGTGAGATCCGTACTGCTCTCCAGTCACTTAATGATTGGCGTGACTTCAATAGGAATAGGTGGGGGTTATATCTATTTTTCTCCAGCTCACCATCATTACACCAGGATTGATAGGATCCTTTTATCTACTTCACTGCTCCCTAACCCCATTTATGTTTGCCATGTACCAGGTGCCTGTTCTGATCATGACCTGGTCATGGTTGACATTGACTTTCAGACTCCCATTGCTATCCGAACCCCAAGGGCACTTAAACGAGTCCATATTGACTGATCCATGTTGCTTCCAATTGGAAGTAACTAAGTCTTTCATTAACAGAGGTGATTGGCCGAGTTGATACAATCATGCTCCATTAAAAAAATCAATGCCACTATTCTGGCTAATCCCATCCTCACATTGCAGAAAAAAATCCGAATTAGCTGTCTTCCGAGCAGGATCTTCTCGGCACAGGACTTCACTTGTTCTGGGTGGCCGGCATCTCCTCTTCTTGACTTCTACCAGCTGCCCATGCCTGCTAAACAGAGTCAGAATCCAAGCATGCGCTTAGATTAGAAAGATCATTTTATCCCAGACAACCCCTTTTAAGATATCAGGTTTATACTATTATGGAAAACACAGTTGCCATGGGAGGTATGCACATACCTTCATTGTGGCTTGGGAAGAACCACTATTGTGGGAAAAGTTGACTTAAAATCAATTGGTACGAAAGTTGGCCTTTTTGTGCACTTGGGTGCAGTTGTAGAAGAAGCTTCCTAACTCTTCAGTGGTCCTATATTCTGTGGGGGGCAGTCGGAATGGTTGGGATCTCCACCGCTAAGCTCACTGCAGATGGACTGCCTACAGGAGTACTTTGGTACGTGTTTCATTATATATGTATAATGTATATATATTTCTCTCTTCTATCCACTCTTAATGTTATCTCTATTCACAGATATCTACACAAGCCTCTGGGGATAGAACTTCTGGGAAGAAAACACATTCCATATAGAGCATGTAATATTCAGTTGGGAACAAGATTTAATCTGCTCAGAGTGTAGCATAAAGGAATTTCTTGTTTAGGATCACCCTATGTCTAGGAAAGAAATGCTGAAATGGATGTAGGAGTTTCTGCAGGACTTTCCCAGAATACAGATGTTTCATCTTAGTCTCAGCTCATAATATTTAGATAAACTTTGGATTCTATATCTCTTACTAGAGAATTGGATAAGGAGGAGGAGTTTACAGTAATTGGCCACATGAGTATCTCAGATCCTGAACGTGCCAATGATACCGAGAGTAACCTTTTTCCTCTTGAGAATATGTCTCTGCTTTTTAAAGTAATTCATTCAGATGAATGAGTTCAAGGTTAAGGGTTAGGAGACCATGGTATGTCTGGATGAGCTGATGTAGAATACGTGCAAAAATCCTGACAAAGGGCCTATTGTTATCAAAAGACTTAGGACTAATGTTTGTCCTAACAAGACAAAATTTAGCGAGAACCACCCAAAGCCGATACCAAAGTTGCCAAACTACATAAATCTGCTATCATTTCTAATGAGGATGTTTCTAATGTTCAAGATCCTATGGATCGTAGAATTGACAACACACTTCAAAGATCATACAGATGTAACAGAGTTAACCCAAAATTCTGCAATTGGTTAAACTGCTGTAGTGTGATATCTTATCACAAAAGACAACAAAAATGAATGAAAAGTCATTGGAAAAACATTCATCTACTATAGCAAAGAACCTGTGGCCTTGGCTCCTACAGGTGGAGGAGGACATAGAGAATGTAGATAATGGTGTCCATCGAGATGATTTTCTAAGATATAAAATATATATATATTTTCTAATATTTTCATGGCTTCTTTCACTATAATAGACAAAAAAGGAGGGAACAGTCTTCCACATTCATGGACAAGAGTACTGCAGCTGCCACTAGAAAATTGGAGCTCTGATGCCAGAAGCTTGTCTCTAGGAGGAAGATTGACATTTGTCACCTTTTTTTTCATCAGTGGTTAAGATTTGGTTATGCCTGCGGGGTCCTGGTCATCATATGAGATGGTTACAAGATAGAATTCTCCTCTTACCCTCCAGAAAACTTTCTTACTACTCCAAGAATATTCCCTACAAAGCAACAGCTCCTAGCGAAATCTGTTCTAGAATTTCTACAGATGGATGGATTTCTTTTGTGAAAATTTCCATAAAAACTGTAATTTGACCAAAATGTGTGAATGCACCCTAAGCCCAACAAAGAAAACAGGATGAAAAAAGGAGGTTCTGCAAATGATGCCTTATATCCAAATCTAGAAAAAAAAATAACAAAGGAGCCCAACCAACATTGCGCACACCCCAAATATCCAAAAGAATCACTTTATTAATGATACACATAATATACAAAAATGGATACCTAAAAACAATTATAAACACTATAATTCTGAAGCTCAGTAGCCAAACAACACGTATGCCTGGATTTATGAATAAATTACTAAATTCATTTAGAATCAAACAATACATCAACAAGCTTATAATGCAAATTAATAATAATCATATTTAATAATAATAATAATAATTATTATTATTATTATTATTATTATTATCCATGCAATAAACACAAAAGCATTCATGAAACAAAATAGAATAAAAGATAAGTCAACACTACCCACTTCCCTCCAGAAACACAATAATATTTGGTGTGTAACCACTCTTTACCTCCATATACCGTTGTGCTCTGCCTTGACAGATTTCTATTCAATAGCAAAGTAAAAGTCCCAAGAGGCGGCACTCACTGTTATGCTAGGTTCACATGTGCGTTCCGGGTTTCCGCCTGAAAAGGGCGAAAAATGCGGCGAGAAAAGCGCTGCATTTTTTAAGCGGAATGGGGAACAGAATCCCCGAACAGAGTTGAAGCGCTGGTGTGAACCCAGCCTTAGTTGAAATCCCATCCACTTTATTGAACATGTGCATTCAGGTTTCCGCCCGGGGTCCGCCGGGTTTCCACCTGAAAAGGGCGAAAAATGCGTCGAGAAAAGAGCTGCATTTTTTAAGCGGAATGGGGAACAGAATCCCCGAACAGAGTTGAAGCGCTGGTGTGAACGCAGCCTTAGTTGAATTCCCATCCGGTTTATTGAACACTTCTTTGCAGGTAAAACATGCAGCCTGTGGAAAGGGCGATGGTGATTTCACAGCATTTCGCTTCTTCCCTCCCCAATCACATGACCTCACGTCACGTCGAGATACCAGATGCATGAAACGTCATTGCGTCTGGGACCAAGGAGCACACCATAACTAGTTGCCATGGTTACAAATACACAAAGTATTAACACTCATTAAAACAAGTAGTTTGAATATAAAAGTAAAATCTATTTGGAAAAATATACTAAAGTTATTTCAATCATTCAATGTTAAACTGACTAAGGCTGGGTTCGCACCAGCGTTCTGTTTCCGTTCGGTGATTCCATCCACCATTCTGCTTGAAAAATGCGTAGAGAAAATTCCTGCAAGCAGGTCTTTTTTCCGCATTTTTTGGGCAGAAGCCTGGTGGACCCCATTATAGTCTATGTTTCCGTGGGTAACCGCTTTTTAAGCGGATTGGGTTTCTGTTCTTCGGGTCCCCAAGTGGATCCGAAGAACGGAAACCCGAACACTAGTGTGAACCTAGCGTCAAGCTTTTGTCTCAAGGATCCATTTGTCTTCTCTTCTTAATAACTCTCTATGACAATGTCCTCCATTGATGAGTGGATTTAATATTTTACTATTACTACTACAATCTCTCTTCTGTTTATCTCATACATGTTCTAGATATCTTGGGCTTCCTATTCCCATCACAAGTGACCTGCAATGCTCCCTTAATAATATATGATACTGTAGGTAGGCAGAGGGAAAGACTATGGAGGGAAGATACCTCCCACTAAGGTGGCTCCTCTCCACTAGGTAATGGACTGGAATCTATGTCCGGAGTTTGGGTGTGATTACAGACCCGGGCTCAAGGCTCTAGTCCTGGGTTTTGTTAGAGCCAAGTTGAAGCCTTAATGCTGACCAGGTAGGAGGATGTGGCTCTTCTGATGGTGGCTCTGAGCCACAAACACACTGCCTGTGTGGAGGACAGATAGTAGAGACAAAACTGCTAACTTGGTGAGCCTGCTGGACTGTTTCTGTCTTAAAGAGTATTTTGTGTTGCTGGACTTTCTGCCACTGGGCTGAAACAAGCCATTCTGTTTTGTGCTGCCTTATGCTGCTGAAAGCCATTTATGTTATGGACTCTGTGAACACCTCCTAATAAAGCACTAGTGTGAACTTGCACATGCTCCTCCACGTGTGTTACTTGCCTGGTAACCAGCCCCTGGAAGGTCCCGCATTGACGATACATATTATTTATATAGTGCCAACATATTCCGCAGCACTGTACAATTTGTAGGATTCAAGTACAGACAAAAGAGACATTACATAGAAACAGTCAATTCACACAATGGGACTGAAGGCCTACTCGCAAGAGTTTACAATCTATGAGGTGGAGGGGATGACACAAGAGGCAGCAGGGGTTACATATAAATTTTGTATCGTCTTCCCAATGTAAAAGTATCCAAAAGGACAAATTATAGCATAAATCACGAAACGATTTGCAATTTACAAAGTGACGTCCAACCACTTGGGTACCTCCTAATTGGGAAATACTTTTCTGTAAATTGAACTGACAGTGCCAGAACTTCAAATTGCTTTTTAAGGCTCAGGCTCCACATTGCAGAAACTGTGCTTTTTTTTGTTGTTGCAGATTTTGCTGCATTTTTTGACAAAGCCAGGAGTGGGTTGAGCAGAAGAAATAAGAACTTCCTATATATTTCCCATTCCTTTTGTAGTCACAGCAGGGATATTTTCTGTCTGGTTACAGGGGAAGGGTTACCATGTATTTTATTTAAAATCTCAATTTTTTTTTTTTGTATATTTTGTGTATCATTAAGAAAGTGATTCTTGTGGATATCCGGAGTATGCGCAGTGATGGTTGTACTGCTTTGTTCTTTTTACTAAATGCATTACTTTTCATCTCTACCGAAGAAGAAAAAAATGCAACTAACTCTAGGTTCACACTTGCACTCAGGTTTTCCATTCTTCGGTCCGCTTGGAAACCCAATCTGCTTACAAAGCGGTTACCTGCGGAAACCTATAATAGACTATAATGGGGTCTGCTGGGTTTCCACCCAGTTTCTGCCTGAAAAATGCGGAGAGAAAAGTCCTGCTTGCAGGTGGCATAGTGCCAATCCATCAATGAAAGTGTATGTGTGTATATTATTTATATATATATATATATATATATATATATATATATATATATATATATAGCACCTTACTAAAGTATTCAACTTTCCTTAAAAACAGATTAAGGCCAGATCCCCACATTGGCCTCAGAAACGGCATGGCAAAAAATGCTGCGTTTTACAGTACCTGCAAAGTCAATGTGATTCTGGCTAATCCGCAGCCAAAACGCTGCTTTTTCAAAAATACTTGCGTTTTTGAAAATCGCAGCATGTCAATTATGCCTACGTAAACGCAGGTATTTTCCGTATAGGTATAATAGGGGCAGAAAGTCTGCAGAGGAAAACTCTGCAAAATCACAATGAAAAATGCTGCATTTCTGCTGTGTCTTTCCGCAGCGTTTTTTTTTTGCTGCACTTCACTACATGGGGCCTTAGCCTTAACATAACATGTGGATAATAAGGCTGATGCAAATGAGTTCCAAACAACATGTTCCTCATTGATCGGCACTTGTCCTCAGGAGATCTGGCTGTCTAATACAGCCTTTAGACTGTGAGTCTCTCTCTTTTACTTCTCAAAGTGTGCTGTCTTTTTAGGGTGTGGAATTTTTGCCACGGTCTGCCATGATGGGATGCCGATGCAGTACATCAGCATTCCGTCGCGGCATCCCGCTCCTGATTAGGCTCGGATGAATGGGCCTAATCAGGAGGGAGTCTCGAGCCACGGACACCGCGGGCAGAATCCACCTGAAGATAGGTCATGTCGCTTTTTTTTCCGCTAGCGGAAAAAAAAACACTAGAGGGAAAAAAAAACGCTACTGACTCCCATTGAAATGAATGGGAGGTGTTTTTTCAGGCGGATTTTGAGACGGATTCCGCCTCAATCGGTTGGCAAAAAAACTGTGTGAACACAGCCTTACAGTTCCACAAATTACCTACAATGCCGAGGCTGTAGGGTTTAGGTCTCATAAGGATTCTAGGCCCAAAGCTAAATAGTTGACCTATGAGGCACAGTTAAAATTTTCCTCAAAGTGTTGTCAGTCGCATATCCAAAAATATGAGCAGACCTTCATAGACTAAAGTTACTAACTTGTAGCTGCCGTGTTGTAGGTGTCTGTCTAAATTGCAACCTTCCTGAACCAGGAGTGAGGGAGGTCTCACTAGACTCATTCCTCACCCACATGAAATGTACTACAGTTGAAGGATATCCGATCTGCTTTTTCCAGAATTACACAACTATTAATCACAAAAACAAGTCAGCGACATGTCAAGTGCAAATTTCACTGTTAACCATTAATTAACCCTTTAATAGTCTCTTACTGAGACTACTACACTTTGAATCCGCTTTAACTTTAGCTCAAAATATTCCATTAAAACCTGCCACAAAAATTGTAACTTTTATTCAAAAAATGCTCTGTGAAACACATGAATATATTCTGGACCATATGTTGGCCATATATCCCAGGCCGAAGCAGGGACATAGGCTGGTGCTAGGAGCTCCTGACTCTAATTTGGGCTATTAAGAACCCAACCCACACATGCATATGTCTCTCTAACAATCAGACAGCAAAAAACTATTTAAAAGGCAATTGATCTATAGAGTATACAGGGACTAACATTAAAGTGAATACTTTAATACAAAAAGAGACAAAACAAAAACTGACATAAACGATCAAACAGTTATAAAATAAACAGGGAGGAAAACCAGAATAACCCTTACAAGTTACAGTTTTTATGATCCCAGGAAGCTTGGGGAATATATGATGTCCCCTACCCATATCGGGTGGCTCCACAGGTGTAACAAGGTTTGTGGTTCTCGTTCAGTGTTTATAATGTTCACTGTTTCTAATCCTCTGTCAGTCACTGGACAGTGGATTAATAAGCAGGTGAGTACCATGAATATTATTCCTGTTTAATTCACCCCCTGTATGGGTGGGGTTTGGACAGATAAACTTGTCATTTAGTCAACCTGGCAAAGGTATGTGAGCCAGATCCCAGTGACAAGATCACACTTTTATGACCCCTTCTCTGATGTTCAGAAGAGATCTCTGTTTTCTTCTTCTGCATTTTATAGCCTCCTTATCTGTGTTGTGCTGATGTTTCAAAGGGATGTCATTCACAGGCAATAAGTGACAAAACCACAGGGATCCTCCGAAGTGACCACAATTGACTAATATTAATGTATTCCTCTTGGATATGTTATAATCATCACATATACACACAATACAATTCCACTGAGAAGTATATACTGATAGGGTCTTTCATTACAGACAGGGACAGAGACTGAACAAGGTGTGAGGGGGATAAGGTAAGTAATGCAGGTAATAGGGCAAGAAGAAAGGAACTGGGAGACTTCTTCTGTAATTGGCTCACAGGATGAAGTATGGTAGGTAGTGGATCAATGCTGCTTGGGGATTGGGCGATTACTGTCATATTTATGCTGTCATTGTAACCTTATATACAATGTGCCTTTTGATGGAGCAAACCACTGAGCTGAGAGTTGAGTTGATGGTACAACCCTTGATTTGGGAACCTCCCTGTGAGAGTTTTAGGAAGGAGTGTGTAGCCCTATTTGGGGGGGGGTAGGAGTATTATCCCTCCCGCAACAGACTCTGGCGCTGACCTGTGTGTATAATGGAACCTGAA